>CAEKDK010000003.1:11467500-12777500 GCA_903112645.1 Prunus armeniaca | reverse complement strand
GAAGGCTACGCACCGACGCTCTCTTATCTATTAAGCGTCTTCGCTAACTCGCTCGCCTACTATACCCTACTATACAATACATTAGTAGGGTAGGCTAGGCTAACTCAGCCGCTTACTTCTAAAAATTTAGGGCTAAGTAGCGCCTTTTCCTTTTTGAATAACCCAGTCTCATTATCTTTCATAAGTCAAGTAGGCGAACCTATAGGTCCTTAGTAGGCGTTGACAAAGAAGAACAGCCGGTTTAAAAGACAGCGAATCTTTTATTTATATTTTATATTAATTATTTAATAAAAAGATATATATAGGCCAGCTTGACAAGCTACCCTTCCTCTTGATCTGAGGTGCGAAGAGAAGCATCTCTTTTTTATGACTTCCACTTATCGATCCCGGCCCGGAAAAGTAACCGACCAGGGCCCTATTGATGAATGAAAGAAAGGGTTTATGAGCCCTAGCCCTGTAAGCCCACACCTGTGTAGAGTGGATCGTTCAACACCTGCGGCACAAACCCATTTTTGACCTATTGGTCCTAGTATCATAGGCGACCGAACGGCCGCCCCCTAATTACTAGACCAACCTGCTATAATAATTCCATAAACACCTAGCGAAGATATGGCAAACAAATAAAGTAGCCCTATGTTCGAATCTGACAATACCATACCATAATCAAAAGGTACAACGGCCCGAGCAACCAGACTTAACATAAATGTAGTCACTGGAGCCATTCTAAAAAGGGAGAAATTAGCACTACTTGGTGAAATAGGTTCTTTTAGAATCAATTTCAAACCATCTGCTAGAGGTTGTAACAATCCGAACGATCCCACTACATCAGGACCCTTTCGACGTTGCACAAAAGCCATTACTTTACGTTCAGCTAGCACTAAAAGGCTACTCCTAGTAGAAGTGGTAGAATTATTCCAAGTATTTCGGCTGGAACAGCTATGTACGTTTTCGATTTTCTATTCACTCATGATCTGGCCTGGTCGACTCGATCATGATATTTCACTCATGATCTGGCCTGGTCGACCCAATCATGATATTGAAGGATGGGACCTTTTCTCGAAAAACTCCGGATCCAGAGAAGAGTTGAAGATGGTGCAACATCGTTCCCCTCTACGTTCTGTTAAAATGAAAAAACTTGCTAGAGCGAAAGCACTAACGCCAGAGCTTGGGCAAAGTGGGGACTCTGCGTGCCCTGATTGACCAGATCTAAATAGATCTGGTTCAGACATTGAAAGCTCTCGTCGCGAAAAAAAAGATGTTCGGATAACTCTTGGAGATTTACTTCTGCGGGTAGGTTCACGTTCCCATCCGGAGTAGTATCTCTATAGACTCTAAAAATTATTGAGAGTTGTTCCACTATTTTTTCTTTAATAACATTCATGGTTACATCAGTAACCTTTGTTTCTATATTCATACTATCCATTAGATGGAGCATTTGGCCAGCTCTAACGGCTACAAGAATAGCTACAGGCAAAGCCAAACCCATCCTAGATATAAAATCCGTAATCAGGTGATCCATATCCGCTATTATATCGTAGTGTTCTTAAAGAAGACCGCGCCAATTCGTATCCCGAAGATACAAGCAAAGCGCCCGGTCCTCTTCTCATGCATCGAAGCTTTTTCTTTCAAGTCCGCGTGGTCAGGTTTTGCCTGACATAAGGAGTGGGAAATAAGGGAAAAAGCAGAAACTGAACTAACGGAGATTTTATACTCCGTGCTGCATCATGAAATCGTAGAACTTCTTTCTATACGCAACTGGCATACCGTCGAATCTACTCTACTTTACGATACCATCTTTCTTCTCTTATGAAATTACACTTCTCCGCCGACAGAGTGCTTCGTTGATTCAAAAGCTATGTCTTTCCCAGTCTTCGTGCTCTTTGGTGATTCTTTGACTCATCTCTTCCCGTAAGAAAGACACGAAAAAAGGGGTTTTGGTTAAAGAAAGGCCCCTTTTCGTCGGGTTATAAGCCTATGCTGATCAGCAGAGCAGGATGCCACACCTGCTACAAGGCTTACAAGAAAAAAAAGAAATAATGAAGGTAAGCCCGCCGCTGATTCCGCTTTACCTTCATTTCTTCCTTTTTTTTGCAAGTATTGGAATGAAAGCGAGAGCAGCGTATGTCCACGGTGATCAAGGCGGGGCTACTCCTTAAGAAAAAGAGGTTCTCGAAACCTTCGAACTGAAGCTGCTGAAGCCCCTCTGCTTGATCTGATCTTTCTCGAGGAATAGGATATTTAAACCAGACGGGGCAGAGCTCGTACTAATAATAGCTAGAAACCCGAGGGGCATTCTGGAATCTTGGCAGAGTCACCCCGATAAGACAACCTGGAGGGAATTCCTGCCATACAGGAAAGGAAAGACCTGGGACCAGTACTCCCCAACTTGGGAACTCAGCTTATAGCGAAGGGGGGGAGCAGCTTTTTATGCGACACTGCTATGGCGAAGAGTGAACCGATACTCTTTATATTGAGATTTCCCTCGGGTTTCTGCTTAATTACTGGCGTCCGCCTTTATCATCCCTTTCTGTCTTTCCGGGATTGCCTATCGATGACCAACAAACGGAATCCAGAGGAGATTACAAGGCCATCCCATTCAAAAGGAATGGAGGGCAGGCAAAGAAAACTACCTTGACGAGCTACCAGTAAAAGGAATGAATCACGCTTGGGTACCTTCCACAAATGGAGGATGAGCAGAAGGAGCTGCAAGCCCTTTTTCTTTATTATTTCGAGCGATGACCTCAATTGATCAATACCGCAAAAGAAAAGGACCAAAGTCCCCTATTTAGTGGCAGCCGGGCGGAACTCGTCGGGACTAAGGGCACGGACTTCGAGCAATCCTTTGTTAGAAAGGGAGAACGGAGGTTTCATTATCGAGAAGCTAATCCGGCTTGTAGTTTGAGGGAGATACCCGGCTGGTGGGGGTCTCTTACCCATAGACTTGACTCTAACAAAGGCAGAAAGGAGGACTTCTTTGATAATAGCAATTTATGATACCCTTCTTAGGGAAATGAAAGAGAAAATAAGACCGTCCCATCTTGCGAGATCTCTCTCTGATCCGCGTCCTATTCTCCGCAATTCATCCTTTTAGAACTCTTTAGAAAGAAGGAAGTGAGATGCTTGAAAGTCAATCTTAGGATACACGGAACTGGCAATTGAATCGATCTACTGAGACCTGCTCATCGTCAGATTTCCTTAATCAATGACACCTTCCTTTTCAATGAGTCCTAGCTTCCCCCTGGTCGACGAATCTTGAACCTTGAACTAGGATTGACTACAATCTGAATTCGCTACTCTCACTCAAGCTAGCCCCCTACAGGAGGAGCCTGATCGTAGACCACCCTCCTATCTAGAGGTAGGAGCGTAACTTCTTCGTTTTATACCTAATAAGAGCGTAGGTTTTTATTCCTGCCTTTCTGATGTTCCTTACGAGTGGTAGTTCTTCGACTCTCCTGTGTTAAGCACGTGTAGTAAGTCTTCCCATTTTTTTGTTATCCCTATTTCTTGCAGGTAAGAATGTATTAGGCTAGATAAGAACTAATTAGCTGTTAGCTCTCTTTTCCTGAAGTTTATATCAAGCTAGGATAGAACAGACTGTATTATATCTCTCAAGTCTTCCCCTGTTCCTGTATCTATTGGCATGGCCTTTAATGAATGGCATTAAGCAAATGGAGAGCTCCCATGTGAGTATCCTCGGTCTCACTCTTGTCCGAGTTATCTTGGCTTGACTCACGTTGAGCAGCCAACAATGCGTTTAAGGCGGCCTTCTGAGGACATTGGTAGGTCTTGTGAGATCCACCGCAGAGAATGCATTTTAGGGTTTATGATGATGGTTTGAAGAGGCACCGGTGCTTCGTGAGTGGGAGGAGTCTTTCCGTGAGCTAGGGCTTGAGCTTGCTCCCCCTTCATTCAGCCGGAGCTGGTGAATTCAATGATAGATTCTTTAGCCAAAAGGCGGGTGGCATTTTCCGGAGTAAGCTAAGGTATCTTATTACGTTTATAATGTTCCATCCCCGCTGAAGCAAAGCAAACACGCCCACTTGAACGCTTTGTTAATGAACTTAGTCTAATAGAAAAAACGAAAGAGATTTCTTTCTTCGTTTCCCCCGCAGCTATTCCTCCTTTAGACTCATACAAGCAAGTACAAGATGGTATTGGGAATAGAGGAAGCCAGTAGATGATAGTTAGGTAGTTGCAGAAAGCAATCGGAACTAGGAGGGAACGGGAGGGGCCGACAAGCAAAAGCAATGGCAATCAGCCGCCTAATTACTTTGCGACCACTTAGCGCAATAGTTCATATGTTGATTCATGAGCTAACTAAGGAGGCTGCCTTTATGTTAATATGTATGCCAATAGCATGAAATATAGAACATTGAGCAGCAGTCACTCATTATGTACGCAGTTATTAAACAAAGACTATTAAGACGAGTCGTGTGCGCAAGACTTGGGTGGTCTGATCGGGCAGCATTCTGTTCCACCAGAGAACGACGAGGTCAGGTCGCCTGGAAAGAGCTGCTTTGTCTCGGTTTTCCATGGATGGACAAAAAGGTGAGGTGAAACGAAAAGTAGGAAATAAAGGAAGGGCAGCTTACGCTTGTCTTCGACCGATGAGGGCAAAAACAAGGTTTTTGATTCCCTTACTTGTGATCCTATCGGAGCTGTTCTGAACGATACCCTTTCTCCTCACTTACCCTATCTAGTCGAGCGTCTACGAAACTCTCCTTTCAGCCTATGTGGTTTTTCTCCAAGACGCTGGAAGCCTTTTTCCTTTTGACGCCCGTGGGAATAACCAATTGATGTGGAGACCTCTAACTACGGTCGAGTACTGCTTCTGTTCCTCTGCCGTTATACTTGGCATCTACAGCTCCTACTCCTTCTACTGCCGCTTCTTACTCTCGCTCCGACTGCTGACAGAACCATCTCTTTAGTCGACAATGCCCTTCCTGAACATCCGGATTGGGATGAATCATTTACTCCTATGGTCTTAATAAGAGGAGGTAGAGTGAAAGATTCGCCAGGTGTGAAATCCCATCGTATTCGAGGAGTCAAGGATTTGCTGGGAATTCCGAAACGAAGTAAGAAGGCTGTCAATCAAATATGGTACGCGGTGCTTGTCAAATAAAAAACTATCCCTTAAAAGTGAGTTCGAAAGGTAAGAGTCTTGTACCTACCTAGTAGAACTCACTTTTAAGAACTAATAATAAGAATTTTCTCAGAAGCGAGAGCGCACCTCGAGAAACAAGTCTCAGGAAGTGAGTTAGTTATAGTATTACAGGAGCTAATAGCTTCAGAGAAATAAGCACAGGAAATACTGGTGGGAATCTCACCTCCAAGCCTTTCATGGGCCCGCGTTGAAATACCCAACAAAAATCCAAAGATCATTGATAGCAGAATGAAGAAACTGAAGATCCCGCTATAAAGATCTCCTCATAATGTAATTAAATTATTAGAAGCATACAAAAAATGAAAGCGCAGCTAACATTATCCAGGAACAAGGAACAGGTGATGGATTGAGCAGTAATAAAGGTAATGGTTGGAAGCTGATGGATGGCCGAGTAAAGAACCCAGATATTAGAAGGGAGACCGTTACAGTGGTTCAAGGTAGCTAAATTCATGTTTCACGAGGACCAGAAAGAAGAAGGGATATTGGAAAAAGAAGTCATGGATTCAGCAATACAAAGAGGTTCAGCTGTTTCCAAATACGGCTGATCTGGTGATAAAGGCCAAGGGCGTGCTCTTCTATTGAAGGAAGAACAGAAACGAAACAGCTCTCTTTGCGTACTATGGATCTCTTACGTGCGACATTCCTTGCTTTGACGAGCAGCATCCAGTACATTCACCCCGGCTGGGCAGTAGCGCCAAGAAGAACTTCAAGCTAAGAGCGAAGAGAAGGTAATGATTTCGCTCAGTAGAAGGTCACCTACATGGATATTGAGGCTATAAGCCGCAGGTAAGATATAGTTCACAAGTCGAAGGGGAATCTTAGCCCGCCTCACTTGCTTTCTGTACTGCATAAGGGCCATAAGGGCATAAGCGAAGTCAAGGGATTTCCTTCTAACTAGTGGCTGAGAGTAAGCAAGCTACCTTCATTCAACAGATTTGTGGTTGAGTCAATAACATGCTCTGGGTCGGGAATCTTTGCTCTTCTCTTTTGCATTTCCGCTGCCTGCGTTCTTCTTCGTGTCCGTCCGTATCGCAAAGCTGGTCGACGCCAGCTGTAATGGTTGAAAATAGGGGGCCAACCAAGACCCCTACCCTAATCAAGCTTTGTTCGATAAAGCAAACGAGTCGTTCCGACGACCAGATTAACTCTTTTGAATTAGCCGATCTTACAAAATCGATCGGGCGGGGGCGGAGAAAAGAATCGCTGAGAGATAGATTCTACTATTTAGTCAGGACGAATGAGTGGCTGTGCAGCATGCTCCGGAGGAGATTGACCCTTCCCCGAGTCAGTCCAGTCGGAAAGGGAAGGGCCCGCTGTCTAGACTGCATTTCGGGAGTTTGAACACCATCCCATTTCAACCAAAAATACAACCCTGTCAAAGGTATCCAACCTTCCTTCCTTATGAGTGGAAATCCAATCCCGTTTTGTCCTTTTTGCATAAAAATCAAGCTAATATATATATTTTTTTTAAACCCGTTCTTCCGACCTGAAAAGCGCACAGTTTATCCTCCAAAAATGACCTTCTCCAGTCGGGGAACGCATGAGATATTTACCTAAACCAAGTAGGTCCTTGAGCGGATCCCACGTTAGCCCCAAGACGTTGGTCTCTAACTAGAAAAGTAAATGCTTGAGCTTGAGTGAGAAGGGCCTCCTCCCCCCGCAGGTATTTTGCCTGTATGGTGTTTACCGCCCCCGATCCAGAAGGTATGCCACTATCGGCTTCTATACATGTCTGCCTCCCTTGAAAGCTCTTGGTGCTGCGACTATCACCGGTAAGTTGCGTCGGATCAACATCGGGATTAGAATCAACTGCAAAAGAAACTAAGTCAACGCCTATTTGCTCTGGATCTACTGGCCCGGACGCTTGAATCTATTCCACCGCAAACAACCGAATATACTACTGCGGGATCTTCCGCAGCTTCTGTTGTTATTGCTCCCACCTGTCACTACGCCACCTCAGCAGCTGGGACTGGAACTGCTTCCGCATCTGGTACTCCCCAACCTTGTCTATCTATCCTTAGAAATAGGGCGAGTGTCTAAAGACCGGGTTATCTCTCTGAATCAGGTTATTCACTGGGCTGCTAAGCCATCGAGTCTTCTAGGGTTGATCGACCCGTTTCAAGAGGATTCATCCAAGACTCTAGATCTCGTTAATTCTAAGGTAGTTTACTTGCTTACTTGTTAGGGTAAGGAAGATGAGAGGAGGGCAGGCTTTAAGGCATATATAGTTAGTTGACTGGTTATTTGTCTTTCCCATCCCTGCAGCTACTGCAGGTGCCCGGAATTCATGGATTCTCTGGTAGAGGGGAGTCGAGGTGGCATTATTCTATTGTGGGCTGGCTTAAAAGAAGCTCCCAATTGTTGTAGGAGTAGCTACTTGTTTCATGGCTTTAATTTGAGCTCTTCAGATCCTGAATCTCCATAAATGGGTATGACTGATTAAGGTGACCAGCTTTGTGCGGCAACCACAAGTTAAGGTACTCTGGATTTGTTATAGCGCCACCATTTCACAATATACATTGTCCGGGAAAGCGAGTTTTGGGGATTTTAGTTTTGTCCTACTGACGCTCTTCTATGAAAGTGGAGGCTTTACTTTAACTGGTCTGTTAAAGTCTCCTTGCTACGGCCTTTTTTATATCCCTAGCTCGGAGGGTTACTCGAACCTTTCGTTTTTGTACTCTGCTCGTTCCTTAGCACAAGCGCTAAGCGATAATAATTCCTTGAAGGTCCAATTAATTAATAGTAATTGGAGGACGGTTAGTGTCTGTTCTGCATGACTCTGGAACGTTATAGCTAAGGAGCGGATTTCAGGGTCCCTTGACTTGCCAAATGGTTTCCGGTATGCCTATACAGTAAGTCTTTACACACATGATAGTGGCAGCCAGGTTATCGACGATTCTACAATAGGCGGCCGCTGGAAAACCCGACTTAGCGAATCACTTCCAGGCTGGCATTAAATCTTTCTCGTGCCAGTGGCTCTTGTGCGCCCCATTTATGCTGGTGGCATACCGTACCGTATTGTGCTGAACACTCACAAAAGCCGTGGCCTTCCGCTATGTTAGACCCTCCCCTAGAAGTACAATGGTTGGCCCCTCCGGAACTGGTAATCTCCGTTTGACTTGAAAGGAGCCTTGTTCAGCAGGTGCGCAGCAAGTATTCTTTCACAAGTTTGGCGCAAGTCGTACCTCCTTAGCTGCTTGTACTAAAAAACTAGGGCGCTATACGGAAGTTCGTGCCTGCTTATCCCGGCCACCTCTTTAGCTCATCTCTTGTCAACGCTAGCACTTAGCCACAGGAAAGCGTCTCAAAGCACGTGTGGCGCGCTATAAATAGACTCACAACGAAGGAATTGCTTGCCAGGGAGAGGGGGTTTACTTGCTCGACCAACGGGAGAGGGGCCGAAGGCTAGGTCTTTTGATTCTTTCTAGGTGTCACCTTAGCTTTAGCCTGAGGGGTAGGGGCTGCAACCTTTGGAACAGCATTAGTCCCATCATCTCTCGCCATTGCCTTATGGTAAATGTCTTTTTTAAGAGCTTTTACACTCTAGCTTGCACTTGACATTGACTTTACCTCAGCCTTAACTGAATTCTTTACTGGGATCTTTTCGCCTTGCCCCTTTTTATTTTCCTCATGAGGAAAGGTCTCCACATTGGTCTCATTACCAACGCCTTCCGCTATCTTCCTTTTGGAAAGGCTTTAAACCTTGTTTCCTTAGAAGGGTGCTTTTCTGTATTAGACCTGGGGGACCTCTTACTCTACTTACAATATTCCAAGGCCCAAGAAAGGACTTTCCCATTACAACCGAAAACCCGGAAGATTCAGAACATGATTAGGAACAAGTGCCCCTCTCCCGTTGTTCAACAACCACAACCCTTCCAGCCGGAACCCGCGGGGTTCGACCTAAATCTGCCTCAAGGGGGGGCGGAGCCCGCCGTCGGGATAGAGCGAGACTTTTTTGATCTAAACCTACCTGCTCAACCGGAGCCGGGGGAGATTGAGGATATCGGGAGTAGGTTCTCGAAAAAGGAGCTGATTAGCATGGGCCTGCCTGCGAACCTACAGAATTTATCATTAGAACAGCAGCAAGACCTCTGGTTGCGGGCTTGGGAGCATTTCCGGCTCAAGGTCCCAAATAATAGAACTCTTTAAGGCTCGGTTTCCAAAGGAAAATTGGATACAATCCGAGTCCGTTAGGAAAACTATTTTCATTTCTCATTTCCGAGATAATGAGTTCTACCTAGAAGAACTTCAGGCAATGAGAAACAACTTAGTCTTTTGCGATAAGCCCTGGAGAATTTCCCCGTTGAAAAAGGTGCGGGAAAGATTCCTAAACGAGTGGAAACTTAACCACCCCGAGTAATCCATAGGATTTTCTTTTTTCACCGCGCCCTTTATATATGGGTCCGTGCAGCATTTCCACGATATCGTTATGATCTATTAATGGGACTTGGCCGGAAAGTGTTCTTGCCTCTATCATTAGCTCGGGTAGTCCCCGTTTCTGGTGTTTTAGTCACCTTTCAATGGCTCCCTTAATTATGTGCGAGGAATTTTCCTAGAGATGAAACCCTCAATCAGAATACAAATAAGATCAGAAAGGGCGATCAGAACAGGATCCGCCTTTTTATTCTATGAACATTGAATGACCTTTCTGACTTAGAAGAAGGCGACAACTCCCGCTCTAAAGCAAGCGCAAGCAGATTACCAAACCTAAGCTGGTTTGGGGCACCCTACCTACTACAAGGCATTTAAAAGCCCCTACCCGTCTACTCAGAGAACCTGGGCCCGAGCCTAGTAACGAGGATTATAGACTGAACTAGTAGTCTGATAGGAAGCTGTTCACACTCAATCTCTCGCTCAGTCTAGTCGAATGAATGAGAACGGAACTCCCTCCCCTATGGTCGAGCAAGTTTCACTCCCTCTCATGATCTTGAAGTTTAGAGTAGACAGAAAGTCTTTCTGTGCCCAGCTCAGCAGAGCTTTTGTGGGGAGGAGCCCCTTTCTTTCAGAACCTCGCTACTTCAATCACACTTGAGTTCGTTCCGTAAAGCAGACAGTCGAGAAGATAGCCACTGAACATTTACCCTGAATTAAAAACAGTAACTTGAGAATCTTGTTAACTGCTTCTAGCTCAACTCATAGGGGAAACAACCGTAACTATACTTACGATTTTTAGATCAACCTTGTAACATTAAGAGAAAACAGAAAGCTGCTTTAACTTTAACAACAAGCACTAGCAGCAGATCAATCAATCTTTCGTTCCTTCCCTCTGTGTGTGAGCTTGACCGGTGCTCTTCACCATGTGTCTTGAAGTCAGGGTTACCTGCTTCTGTGGTTTCACCCTTTTGGGTGTAATAGCTTCAAAGTTAGATAGTTTACGAAGTCCCTTCATCAGACAGGCCCGCTTCCTAAGCCTTTTGTAGCGCGTGTCCCAAGGTACGCTCGGTTCCGGTAGAGCCTGGAGCGACCTGAAGATACGGGTCACCTTTCCCAAGGGAATTTTGAGCGAATCGAGCTGGTCGCCCTAAGCCGAAGCTTCTTATTTATTGATCTTGCCGGGAGGGGTGCTTGCGCTTGCCTTGCTTGAGCAGCCTTTCGCCTTTGGCTTCCTCTTTCTAGCTCTAGTTATCTAGTTTGCCTGGCCTTCTGCTTGAAGACAAGACGACTAGTAGCTCCACTCCAGTTGGTTAGTAACGCTTCTGTCTTGCCTTGGGCTCCGTGCTTGTCGGTTCTGCTTGCCTTCCTGACCTGCCTGAAGACTACAAGCAAAAAGCAGTGAATAATCTCCCATAGCACTCCCTTGAATGAGACCATCAGGAGCAACCAAGCGACTACATATCTAACTCTGACTCTTGTCTCTCTTGCGGTCAGTCGCTCACTATGGCTGTTGCTCCTCCGCTTCCTTTGAAGGTTTCGATTGACATAGATGTAATTAAAAGGGGCGACGCGGTCTACTGTAAAGGAACAAGCACGATTGTAAGTTGATTTATCCAGCGCTAGGACTAGGAAAGGAGCCGAACGTAATAAAGGGGTGGTATTTTATTAGTATTTGTTGTTTCCTTATCTTGTTTGTACGGGATTCCTTAAGCAACAGGTAAACTTAAACATCCATGAAGGAATGCTGAAAGAGAGTGAGACTCCCTCTACAGGAGTCGAACGATACTTCATAAAGGGCACAATACGACTCAAGTAAGACTTTTAGAGTTAGATCCCCCCGAGGGGGGAAACGGTCCTTTCCTTGCTTTCTTTCTTTCTTTCTTCTTCTCTAAGACACTGTAGATCTAACTCAGCAATAACAGCTACGGTGCTTCTTGATCCCCTAAGGCACTCCACGCTTTAAAACGAAAAGGGACTAACCTAACTCGAATGACCCTTGCCTAGCGGGAGTTATCGACCAAATGAGTTAGCGGACAGCTTCGGCGGAAGCAGTCAACGGGCACTCAAAATGTCCTTTAGTAGCTTAACCGGGCCGTAATGATAATTAAAAAAGCTTTACGCCGCCTCCATGGTTGTTCAAGTGACATTACAAAGAGACACGGCCTCCTTCCGCCATCCTCCTTCTTTACGCAGCCCGCCGAGCGGACAGAGGTAGGGGCTTTGAAGGAACTATCTTAGTAGCAGAACTATTAATAGGAATAACTGCTCACGCGGCAGATCGAAGTAGAAGCGGCAAAGGACATCCTCATTTAAATCTATGACGCACCTGAACTACGGCTGATAAAGAAAAGCTTCCCGACCTACCACTGACCGAGGGAGCGAACCTTGCAACTCAACCGACCCAACGGACTGAACTCGACGACGAAAGACATCATGCCACATTAGATATCGACATAAACCTTAAACCCCAAAGTGATTGAACAGTCGATCGGAAAGGGGTACCCCCCCTCCTTTACCGAACCTATGGAAATCACTGAAAAGGTTGAGGAACCATTAAAATGGAGATTTCTGGGAGGAAAGGCACTGAGCTCTTGTGTTTTCCTGTCGATGAATCCGAGATAAGAATCTAGTTAGTTTCGAGGTGTGATTCGCAGCGGAGCAGCTCCGAGGAACAAAGTTCCGATTAATCCGATTATTCCATTCTGTTGTTCTGGAGTGACTTGTTTCATATGACATTAGACATTCCCCTCAATCCAACCTCGATGAAATCTTCTTATCCGCTCCAGTGTAAAAAGTCATTCTTTTGTCATCTTCACTAATAAGAATCTGTCGGAAGGTGTCGTTGAGTTGATCCAACCTTGCTTACTAAGACGTCCTCAAAAACACTATGATAAAGGTGCAAAACCCGGTAGGATTCGCATAAAGTCTCATGTTTCTGAGGCCCGCGGAGATGTAGATAAAGACTCTGGGTTCCGTTTCGAGATGTTCTAACACATGTTCTTTTGGCCGAACCATCTTAGCTTCCGATGGGACGGCCTTTACCTTCCTGGCTTTCTGCTCCAAATAAATGCCTCTTTTTGATGTTCAAGCAAGTGGACTCTTCCCTGGGTTCCCCACCACGGTCTGCCAAATGAATAACAAGTAGCTCGCAAGAAAGAAGAAACGGCAAAGATCCCAACGTTGACTAGATAAGAATAGTCGAGATCTCCTTCTTCTGTTCTGGTGAAAGAGGCTAAAACTATATCTTTTACCGGAGGAACAGCCATCCCCTCCATTCTTGGTTGGCATGGGCGGTCAGGTTGACTCAGAAACGTATGGATTCTTGGCTTCTCGGGGAAACCCTCAAAAGTTCTGCTTAGAGAAAGTAATTTTTGGGTGCCTCAAGGTCATATTATATCTCGAGGTGTCGTTAAACATAACATGCCGTTGGCATTGATATGAAACTTGAACCTTAGCTAACCCTGTTGCATCGGGATCAGTCTACTTTACTTGAGATGCCAGAAGAAAGGGTCGTTTTCCCGTGTTTTTAGCCGCCCTTCCTAGACGACAACAGTAGGAGACTAAGTAGAGGAAACACCATAAAATGGGCATGAATTGGCACATGAAGTTAGTGATTCAACTTCACTCCCAAGTGTCAGTGAGAAAGAGTAATTCCGTAGAAAGGTAAAGTTTGAGGGCTCTATCAGATTAGTAGGTGTATCAGGCCAGCACTATTGGTGTCACCCGTCGAAGTCTAGTTCTTGCTCCCGATAAAGTCATATGATCCCGTAGTTGACGCGTTCAAGTCTGTCCTCTTGATGTTGTGATCGGAACAAGCAGCGGCCAAGACCAGTAAAGCCAGTAAAGTAAGGCAAGTAAAGGCCGTAACGTCAAGTTTGTTAAGAGCATCCTGGCGCTGCAACCCCTTGACTTTCTTCTCTTGTTAAAGATGACAAAATTTGTTTAAAAGTAGAATTTTGGGATTATGATTATGGCTTAGGTTCCTAAAGAGCTCCAAAGATTTGGGCCGTATCTCCTATCGAACTGCCCATGTTGGTTCGCTTCAAGGTTTGGGGGAGATTCGCCTTGCCTTCTATTCGACAGCAGATCGAGAAACCTTGGCATGGTATTTACCTGCTCGACCACAGGAGTAGTTGTTTACGTGCGCGACTCTAAGAGAGAGGGCGACAAGCTCTGATCCCTGCCACTAAGCTACTGGGGTATAGGCCTTCACCGGTAGAAAGCCAACAAGTCATTTTAGGCAGCTGAATTTGCAGCCGAATCTATCTATCACAGGTTAATCCAACTTTGGCTGAAGAGTCAAATGCAGGCGTCTTTTTCTTCAACTCATAGAAGCTGCCAAGTAAGAAATTTCGGTTAGTAACTTTCGTAGTAGGGCGAACGGAAAAAAATGCTAGTAAAAAAAAAAAAAGAAATTGTAATCGAATCTCTCCCCTACGGAATCTCTCTCTTGGCATCGGCATCCACCCTCTTTGAAATGGTAAAGGGGGGTTTAAGTCTGTCTCTTGAAGGCAGTAACAACAAGTCCCATTATTGCGATATTAACCCAAAAGATAATCAAGTAGAAAAGATGAAGCGCCTTGGTCTATTTATGTCAAGTGTGGGAAAATGGCAAACACGTGATTTATAAACATATAAAAGAGTCAAATTCATTCATCCGCAATCCCTTCTTCAACTCCTGAAAGTCGGAATGGACGCTAAGCCCTAACTGGAAGAAACATTGTACGGAAAGCATCGGTTATTAAGTTTTTGAAAAAACCAATCCCTTGATCTATTGAGAGATCTGTGTCTGTATTTGCCTTCGGGTTGACTCTCAACCTTTCAAGGCTCCTTCCTTGGAGTGGGGAACCAATGACAGCTATATAGGCAGTTCGCCCACCTCTCTTGAATAGGGAGATCGGGCAGCCCACCCCTCTTGGATACGGGGAAGCATATCTCGACCACTGCCCTTTTTGTTTCTTTTGATTAGGTAGAGCTTCTACCCGCTTTAACTTCTTTTTGAGACAATCCCCCTCGGGCTTACCAGTCGGAATGGAATTTACTGCTATATATTTAAGTGATTAAGTGAACCGGTAACCGATCCAATAGGACGGATCTCGAGCTGTAGATGCGGATAGTTGCGATCTTTCCCTTTGTTTATGATTCGATATGTTATGTATGAACCAGACTTTTTTCTTTCCCCCCCTTGTTTACTAGACGTAATACCTCTCTTCGCCGTTATATAGGTATGGAATAGAATGTTTTCCTTTGTTTATTGATTTGATTGAGTGGGCCATCCGCTCTTTACTATAGATAGATTGTCTCTCACCGCGCTTTCGATCTCGTTATGGCTGAATGATGCGTCAGCAGTGAAAGGAACAGGTAGATCTCATACCTTTATATAGAATAAGCTTTTCTTTTCAAGTAGTTTTAGCTTCTCGCCCTATAGTATAGGTAGGGAATGGACTGAAAGCCAACTCTGCTGATGAACATATACGCTACTTCCCGCCCCGGAAGAACCTACTTCCATTCAACTACCTGAACAAAATAGAATAAGAAAGGGGAGAAGCTGTCTTTCATACGATTTAACTAGATTCGTAAAAATAAATATCAGTCGGGGTTTCTACTTTGTGGAGAGGGAAATCTCCTTTCTCAGAATCTCAAGTTGTATGCTTCTTATGAACAATCGCATTGGATAAATCCAAATCCTCACGTTCGCCCTACTACGAAACTTACTAACCCGCAATGCCTTTAATAAACCAGTGATCTTTTTTCATCATGTTGACGTTTCCCCGGGTTTTTAGATGAAACAACTTTTCCACTCGTAACGAGCAAGAAAATTGATCCATTTTGACCCAGGCTTGAAAGTTTTCATTTTGTCATGTCGTCTAGGAAAGAAACCGGGTTGATGACTTTCGCCCAGTGGTGGATGAACTTTTTAAAAAAACACATCATTGCGTGAAAATAGGTTTTATTCATTTGCATATAGGTGGAACGAACCTTTTTTCATTGTTCGGCCGATAAGAAGTTTATGTCGAATCTAGCCCGCGGGGTCTCCGCTTTCCGGCTAAGCAAGGATAAAGGAGTAGCGGATCCCTTTGTCTGTCGCATGATACCGGGGAGGCTTCTTTTTAGCACCGGTAGCTATGGAGTCAGTCGGGGTAGTCACTCCCAAGAGAAGGTAAAGATGGGATCGTTTGTATGCGCCATACCTATAAGAGGGAGAGAAGGTCGAACGCTAATTCCTGATGAAGGGCGGATGAATGAACACAAGACTTTGAAGACCAGACCTCAGGAAAGCGGACGGGAACAACAACGACGTAGTGACGTTGGACTAAATACGAGATTTCGCTTAAGTACATAAGCGGGCCAACGGACGGCACTGGCAAAAATAGTCAGACTAGCCAACCGGGCTCCTTCACAGGCCAACAAGCATACCGGGCCAAAGAGAGAAAGCCGAAAGAATCTTTCGAAGAGGGGCTTGCTAAAGAGGCTCGGAGAGAGGGGCTTGCTAAAGAGGCTCGAGAGAGGCTTGCTAAAGAGGCTCGAAGAGGGGCTTGCTAAAGAGGCTCGAAGAGGGGCTTGCTAAAGAGGCTCGAAGAGGGGCTTGCTAAAGAGGCTCGAAGGGGCGGCGAAGGATACACTAAGGCAGGTTTCAGAGCTCGATAAAGCAGACTAAACTTCTAGGTAAACTAAGCGCCTGTTATCCCGGAAAGTATAATCGCAAGCCAACGGGCGCAACAGTAAGTATGGCAAGCTACTGCTGGGAGAACTGGTTAGTATACCAACAACTGAGGGAGGCAGTCCAGGTGGCATAAAAGATAGGTAATCTAATGAATGCTCGGATGCTATGCCGCTTGATTAAGGTTAGTAAGTTAATTTAAACGACTATTGTATGAGGATTCGATCACAGTCCCTGTGTAAACGCAATCTCATTCTCAACTTCCGGGGCTTAACCCTTCTCATAACTACAGTATTTACCCAATCTTTAAAGCGAAACCTCAAAGTTCCATCTCCTCACGCGACATAGAGCCGACCGCCGGCTCGCTTCCAATCGGGTTAGGAGGTGAGAAGTCAGAAGTCAAAAAAAAAAAAAAAAAAAGGAAAAAAAACTCGATCTCAGGGTCCACCCGAGTGTCAACACTTCTTAGTTTAAGGCGGGACTCCTCTTTTTGAAGCGGAGATTCCACATGCAATGTCGGTGACCTGGGAATAGGCTTAGGCACTGGGTAGACATGAGATCAGACTAGCCAGCAAAGATACCATCCGAAGGCCCGACGACAGACACTCTTTAGATAGAAGGTCGTCAGCTAGACCCAGTATGCTTCGGAGGTACACTAGAAGGCAAAAGTAGCAAGAGCCCCGAGAAAGCGAGAATTTCCGTAGGACTAACGTAAAACTAAGCGCAGTATAACACGGAACCCGTATGAGCTGTAAACTATAAGAGGGCAAGTCCGGCGGCTGAAAAGGTCAACCTAATAGACCAAGTCGCCAGAGTGAGGGACAGCTAGCCAGATCCCACGAAAGGAAGAAAAAGACTCTGTTCCAATATGATCGGGAGTAATTGATCGAATGCCGGTAGAGTTTGATAAGTTGAGCTGATCATTGGCTTGGACCCGATGGAATGAGGCTTCCCCCCATGCGTGGGCGCGAACTCATTCCCAACATTCGTTAGCCGCCAAAGCTGAACGGCCACCGCTACAGGTTTTTCCCGGGTGGTCACTTACTTTGAAGGTAGCTGGCGGGATCTGTTTTACGCCCCCCCCTCCAAAGAAAAAAAAAGTACCCCCCCCCCGGACATCAATGTCTCCCCCCTAATTATGCGGACGACATGACAGTGTTCGCACAACGCCAATACTACTACCGAGTGCATCGCCCAATAGACTATGATACCGATTAAAATGTCACAAAGGTCATAAGCCATCCGAAAAAAAGGGGGGGAAACAAGGCTTTTTGGCAATTGCGGACATCAGTTGCATATACCAAGGAAGCCCAGTGCAGCCATAACGGAGCTTTACCCATTAAGATATAATTTATTATATACCTTTCTAATTCGCACTTCTTCTTGACGCCTATTTCGAGACCATTCGACGCTAAGGAGTTCGATGATGGGAAGACATCACAATCTGCTCAAGCAGAATGCCGTATCCAAACCTGAAAAGTCCACACTGGTATTGTGCGGCTCGAGATGTCTCTGGGACTTTTCCCTTCCTGTCCAAAAAACAGCGGCGAATCACGCCCACGAATGAGGTCAGGGCTGCTGAATGAAATGATGAAGAAGCTTGAGAAAACCTTGGCATCAGGGCTAGGCTGACGATGTCTGTCTGGCGTACCTAATCTTTGTATAGGGACGCGTGCTAACTTTTAGCAAATGCTATAAAATTTCTCTCTTCATAGAAGCCACACCTCTAATCCAACTAATACAAGAGAACCTTAACCTAAGTTCCAGTAACCTTGAGGGCAGGCTTCTATAATTAAGATAATTTTTCGATTGCTAGTCTTCATCTCATATGCTCTGAGATGCCGCACGAACCAGTGGTTTCCACCCGCGCAAGGGGAGTTTTGTTGGAGATAGGAAATGGCCCAGAGATCCGAACTTGACGTCCCAAGGAGTCTCTGTTCATCTTCGTTCAAGCCTGACTGCATTTGACCAGTGGAGACAGCTTTGGGACCAGCAATACCTTGCCAGTCTCTGTCCTGGAGGAGATGTAAGCTTTTACGTAAGTCGGGCCCTGGGATGTAGCAAACTATTTTCCCATTCTTCATCTTTCATCAAATAATCAACTCAATAGGCTAGACAGAGTTCATCCTTCGACTCGTGGGAGTTCTCTGTTTAATTATTTTCCGAATAATCGACTCCTTACTGTTCGTCAAATCAGTGTCACGCGGGGGGGAAAAACATTACAGGCTTTTTGTGTCAAACGCTACGCCGCATATTGAACCAACATTCCATATCCGGAACGCTTTTTGCAAATGACATCCATATGTTATACTTTGCAGGATTGTTTAAGTGCCCTCATGGGTTACACAAAAGCACACTCATTGTATACTTGGTCGCTAAAGTTCGCTACCCTCCTATTTTTTCCTAGGGGTAGCTGAAAAGATCCGGCGGAAGTCATCACGTACCTCACGGATTGGACGGACCAATACTCAGCGTCACGAACACACAGCTATCTATAATAAAAAACCCCTAACTGAGGTCGTTCAAAGCCTCGCATGATAAAAAACCCTCCTATCTTACTTACCAACCCTGACTTTAACTCTTGATTAATTGTGCCAAGAGATATTCTCAATAAGTAACGGGAGGTGGATCCACAACTAAAGAAGGGTTATACAAATCTTGCTTCAATCGGTTTCTTTATCTTGTCAAAATTTGACAGATTCGTTCCGCGGCGGTGTCCGTCCATACTGTAAAGATGGGCGTGGGAGAGGTGAATTCGACGAAAGACACTTTCCGGGCGATCATCTTCTGAGCTCTGATCTACGACACACCCTCACACTGCTATCGATCCGGCGGACAGATGCCGTTCTGCTGATCCAAGCTTCTTCCGGACCAGAACAACACGGAATGAATCTTTATCTGGGAAGGCATGATTGGGAGCTGGCTCGAAATCCGATAAATCCCAATATCTCCGGGCCTCAGTTAGAAGGTTATCGGCCCCGCCTGCTTTTCGGTCTTGCGCATTCAAGCGTTGAATAAGGCCTAAGAAGGGCTTTCCCGAGGCTGGGCGTAGATGTATCTATTCGGGGTCGAAACCCTCATTATTGATCATCTTGGGAGGATCGAGTGGAATTTACGGAACCATGGACCATACCATCGCTCCGGGGGTCTTGTTACCATCACCGATCAGTTCGGACGGGCATGGCGCACGAAGCCCTCAGAGAAACCATTCCCTTATCCGTCGCGAAATCAATCTGTTGTGTTATCATCCCCGGTGGAATCTCGAATCGTTAAAAAGCTATGCCGGCGAATCAATAAAAGGCTTGCGCGCTTCTTTGCAGTGCTGTTCTCTACTGCATCTTATCTAGGACCGATGCTTCGTCTCGCTTCGGCGGTCTAGGAACCTATTTATCTTTTTAAGTATCAACCGATGGAAGTAAGCAAGCTACCTGTGCTTCAGATAGGGACAGAGCTCGAAACTCCCTGAGGTAAAGACAGAATGAAACAGTTGGTCGGGTAAGGATTCCGTTGAAGCGGCGCGCATTGAGCCTTTTTCTTCTTTCTTTCCGTCTTTAAAACCCAACTGCGAAATGCCTTTCTAATTAAGTTGCAAAAGCACTAGAAACCATCTGGAGCTATGTATATTAATGTAGGTACGCTTAGCGCTTGGTAGGTCAGGAGCAGAGCTTGTAGTATAGTAGTTCCAAATCCAACTTCTAGGGCATAGGTTTTCCTAACCAAACTAACAACTCTAGTTTATACTGAGGCTAGCCAAACCCGACAATCTACGACTCTACGAGCCTTGGGCTACTTTCCAATTGATTTAGGAACTATTGACATACATATTAGATCGGCTTTCTCAAATGATTTAGCGCTTAGCTACTATATATAAATAAGTAGCTTCAACCTGCTCTTACAAGACGAATCGAATCTCTTTCTCTTTCTATACTATCTTTACTACGCTATTCAAAGCATCGAGAAAGATGATGCACGAGCCACTCTTTCTCTTATATACGCTATTTGAAGTTCGCTTGTGCTGCTTCCCGAGTTAAAGAAAAATCTTCTGATCTACGACCACCCTCGGCATCAAATCAAACAGACGATTTGATGTAAGCAGACGATTCTATGCTGTCCGCTTCGCCCCGCGGTATTGGCAATGTATTCAGTTCTTTTGTACCGATGTGAACCTCAACAGGAGACTCTCTTTTTTTTCCCCCTGACATCACAAGGCAAGGGTAGACTTCTTCTCCCTCCTTCTACGATTCCGAACTCTGAAACCGAGTGAAAGAACCCGGTTTAAAAGGAGTCCTCTAGCCCCTTAAGATCTATAACTCAATAGAATTCTCCAGCCGTCAATCACCCGTTTTGGTAAAGGAATGTTACCTTTTGCCTAGCTTAACGAAAAAAAAAAAATAGATATACGAGTCACGCAAGTGTTCGGGGGCCCTCGCTCTCGGGAAATCGACTAAGAGATACAGTCTTGGCTCAGTCAATCAATCACTACTATAAAAAAAAATCCATGATACCATAAAGAAAAGTTACACAACAGAAGGTGCTGCGGGATAAGGAGAATAAGTGCTGGATACAGTACCAGTGCCATAAAGAAATGTCACGAAAGCCGAGAGCCATCACGCCCGAACCAGCAATCCCTTCTTATACTGCTTGCAACTCCGAGGTTTCTGATTGACTTAACTTTTTCCAGGAATAGCCAATCCCAGGGAACCGAGCCCTCCCGAACCGCATAAAAGGAAATGATTTGTGAACCAGTTCCAGATAAAGATAAGAGATCTTGAATAGAAGAAGTGCGTCAATCCCTCTGCATCGTAATCAACAAAATAGGCATACGAATCTGCGTAAATCAAGGATCTGAATCCACTGAGGCATCCAAATCCGTATCCCTATTCCTTCCTCAGAAACGGAATCTAGGGGCCCGAGGGGGTCGTCTTCTAGTGAGGGGAGTCTTTTCAGCTTCAATCGACTGGAAGCCACGACGGAATCTTGTCGACCAAGATGATAACAGGGGTATTGGAGACCTTTTCATGAAGCCCGCGAGTCGCCCTTAGTAGTAATCCAAGCCAGCAGGTGAAAGAAAACGAGCACTTGGGTTTGGAGTCAGATTCATAAGTAGATAAGTTGTTCCGCATCCGTCCACTATTGTAACATGTACCCCTCTCCGTATTTGGCGTCAGGAAAAGTTAGTATTTTTGAATCTGACGGCAGTACTAGGTAATTAAATAAAACTTCAGGTAGGGTTTTTTTTTTTTTTTTTTTTTTTTTTTTTTTTTTTTTTTTTTTTTTTTTTTTTTTTTTTTTTTTTTTTTTTTTTTTTTTTTTTTTTTTTTTTTTTTTTTTTTTTTTTTTTTTTTTTTTTTTTTTTTTTTTTTTTTTTTTTTTTTTTTTTTTTTTTTTTTTTTTTTTTTTTTTTTTTTTTTTTTTTTTTTTTTTTTTTTTTTTTTTTTTTTTTTTTTTTTTTTTTTTTTTTTTTTTTTTTTTTTTTTTTTTTTTTTTTTTTTTTTTTTTTTTTTTTTTTTTTTTTTTTTTTTTTTTTTTTTTTTTTTTTTTTTTTTTTTTTTTTTTTTTTTTTTTTTTTTTTTTTTTTTTTTTTTTTTTTTTTTTTTTTTTTTTTTTTTTTTCAAGGGGGGCTTCAGTGCAGCGCTTGTAACAACAACGACTGGTGTTTTTGTTATTCCAGGCTGGCCTAGTGAAGAAAAGATCAATCCTGCCTTCTGGACTTGTTGCAATCGATGCAAATGGCACCGTGAGAGTGTTTTTTGGTTCAAGGTGATGCGTGTCTATGTTGTGCCAGGGAATCCATACCCTTATAATTAGTTGGAGTATGTTTCTACGGTTTTTATGCGTGTCTATGTTCTACACATGTTGTTTTCTATTTCATGTTTTAATCTATTTTGTCTGGTGTTTGTGCTGTCCTAGCCCGTTTTATATATAAATGTATAATATTTGCTATATAGTGGAATTATTACTGACATAATTGACGGCTAAGAATGACATTTTACTGACACAGATATTTTGCACAACTGCAATCTTAATATTTGGTAAACGAAAACGCATGCATGAAGTGAGTATGTGTCTTTTCACCGGTTCTTGGGAATGACATTTTCCCACTTAGCATATCCCAAATGATTGGGTTACACGTTTCTTAAGCAAAACTTGAACAGTTAAAGACTTTGAATAATTATTTCCTGATGTTGTAGAATGGATGGCTTGTATATTTCCATTTTATGTTTGAAAACATCCCTTACACCTAAAAAAGAAAAAACATTAACAAATTGAAGAAGAGAGAAACTGATTAGCACCAGAAATGGTCTATTCACACGGAAAATAAAAATAAAATTACAAATTTGGAGTAAATATAATTAACAAATGTACAAGCTAACAAGTAATATAACAATAATAATAAAAATAATTTTGGATAAATAATAATAAAATACTAATGTAGCGTAACCATGAAACAGGGAATTGAGGAGGAAGATGAAGTGTGAATGAGGTTGTAGCAATTTTCGGAACATTATTGTGATTTTTGTGTATTTAGTTATGAATTTTCTAAGAAAAAGTCATAAAATAATAATTTAGGGTAAAAGGTAAGGATGTGGCCATGTTGACTGATGCACACTTGTCAAGGGGTGAAAGGTGAGGGGCTGAGATCGCGCCAGGTGTCCATGTGGCAATTATTTTGGCTTTTTTTGTGCAAAAATCTTTGAAAAAATGCAATAAATAGTAGAAAAATCCTAAAAATGCCCCGAAAAATACTCCGGCCTCCGTGTGACGTTATAAAACGAGGGGAACCCATAGATCATCCATTTCGCAATTAAAAATTCAAAAATGATTTACATAACTCACTTTCCTCTTAACCCTAAGTATATATGTTGTTCACTTTAACTTCAATAACCTACTTCAACAAGCATCTCCCGTTAATGTTCGGAATTGTTTTTTAAAATGCGTAACCACTAATCGGGGAATTCAGCAAGGGAGATGGAGTGTCAATGAGGTCGTAGCAATTTTCGGATCATTTTTCTGATTTTTGTGTATTTAGTTATGAATTTTCTAAGAAAAAGTCATAAAATAATAATTTAGGGTAAAAGGTAAGGATGTGGCCATGTTGACTGACGCACACTTGTCAAGGGGTGAAAGGTGAGGGGCTGAGATCGCGCCAGGTGTCCATGTGGCAATTATTTTGGCTTTTTTAGTGCAAAAATCTTTGAAAAAATGCAATAAATAGTAGAAAAATCCTAAAAATGCCCCGAAAAATACTCCGGCCTCCGTGTGACGTTATAAAACGAGGGGAACCCATAGATCATCCATTTCGCAATTAAAAATTCAAAAATGATTTACATAACTCACTTTCCTCTTAACCCTAAGTATATATGTTGTTCACTTTAACTTCAATAACCTACTTCAACAAGCATCTCCCGTTAATGTTCGGAATTGTTTTTTAAAATGCGTAACCACTAATCGGGGAATTCAGCAAGGGAGATGGAGTGTCAATGAGGTCGTAGCAATTTTCGGATCATTTTTCTGATTTTTGTGTATTTAGTTATGAATTTTCTAAGAAAAAGTCATAAAATAATAATTTAGGGTAAAAGGTAAGGATGTGGCCATGTTGACTGACGCACACCTGTCAAGGGGTGAAAGGTGAGGGGCTGAGATCGCGCCAGGTGTCCATTTGGCAATTATTTTGGCTTTTTTAGTGCAAAAATCTTTGAAAAAATGCAATACATAGTAGAAAAATCCTAAAAATGCCCCGAAAAATACTCCGGCCTCCGTGTGACGTTATAAAACGAGGGGAACCCATAGATCATCCATTTCGCAATTAAAAATTCAAAAATGATTTACATAACTCACTTTCCTCTTAACCCTAAGTATATATGTTGTTCACTTTAACAAGTATATTTCCTTAATATTCGTTATATAATTTGTACTAATACAAGAATTAGTTTCCTTTCATATATAAGGATGTAAAATTATCTGTTTTGGTTATAATAATGTACATATATAATAAATGCACCACTACTTGGAAGCCATAATTGGAACTGCGCATGCGCCTAGAGCTTTGAAGACGTCAGATATAGTCAATAAGTTGTCCATATGCACCTGCACCTAGAGTTTTCAACACGTCGGCGGTATTCAATAAGTTGTCCTTATGACGCCGCATTGGGAATCAGTAATATATTTTCTATCATGTCCAATCGCATAAACATATAATATAAAGAAATAAAGCAATAGTAGGAGATGAACCAGTACAAAAAACAATATATAACTGGTACAAAATAATGCCATAACCTTGTCACAAAACCAGTCACACATGCTTTTCCATAAACCTTACCCTAACATATAATACATAAAGGCAACATTGCATATGATGCAACCATGTCCAAATCTGATACGTGATCACAAAAAAATGGACATGGCAGCAACATATGACTGAAGTAGATGGGCACTTTGCATCGTGTTATCGTAATTAAAGACATGAAAATATGAAGGTTGAAATCTTCTATAGTAGTAAGCATCAAAATAGGTTTGAAGCAGAGCTTAACGAAAATTCCAGTTCCTCTGATTTGCCTCTACTCAAACACGATAACCAAAATGGTCACTTCCCTTGCTGAGTATATTTGTTAACGTCGGAAACGGTAATAGATGACCAATCAAACCCGGGTACGACGAGTTTTGCATAGGACCGGAAGTAGTCGAATCCAGCTTGCATCACACGCTTCTTTGACTCCTTTGCATTAGATGAGTTCTTGTATTTTTGAACAGCTACACTCCGAAGTCGTTTGTGTCTACGCTTCATGCGCTGCAACTTCGCCCTATCCAGATTGGCCTGCCTTTTGTCATCTTCAATTTGGCCTTCAACAAATTCCAAACGTACCCTTGCCCTTTGGATTTCATCACCAAGTTGAAGATGCCTCTCCTTCCAGAAAGCAAGAACTCTTTCAGACTCAAAACTTCCAACAAAATGGTCATTCTGTCTAGGAAAGTGACATTGCTTGTCTGGTGACTCACTTGCGTTTCGAAGGCGGTCTTTGTTTGGAGGGGTGTTTATTACGCTCACATCAAACTTGGTTAGTAAATCCATTCAATGGGGGGAGAGAGTTTCTGTGGAGGAGAGAGTTTCAGTAGATGGAGACACATTCGGTGGAGGAGTGAGTTTTTTGTGGAGGGAGAATTTTTATGAAGGGGGTGATAGTAATACCAATAAAAAAGGGTTCCCGCCAAAAAAAACATTTGGTTGACAATGTATAAATGAAAAAAGGTCTCATACAAGCTAAGTTTAATCCTAACTAGTTTGTTTAGTTTGGTTGGGTTCACTAACTAGATGTCACTTCCATTGAGTTTCTTTCAACCACTAACAGTGGTGTAAGGAGAGTGTGAGGTTGACATGCTTGAAAAGCAAAACCTGACACCTGTTTTTTTAAAATTGAAATAAAGTAGATATGTTGACTACACGCAAGCTTTGGTCTGTTGGTCTATAAAGCTATGTTCCATTTCTCAAACGAAATTGCATCTGCAATCCTCATCCTCCAAAACAAATAGGATTATTCAAGTATGTCAACCTCTTCAGGCGCCAACAACACAATCGAAGATGAAAAATTGGAGTCGCAGGTTCCGTTTCCACGTTGTACTCGCCGACCCCTTCCATTTTCAACATCATTTGGGAGTGAGGGGGACTCCGATGATCCATTAGAGGCAATAGATGCTGTCAGTACCAAGCTGGATTATAATTCCAGACTGATCAATTCATGGCACGAGAAATGTGTTGAAGACGAGGCCATTTTGGCTGATCTTAACATTAGAGTGAACAAAGCGTTCTCCCAAAAGAACAAGTACTTGAAGCTGAGTCATAAAAGGAAGCTGAAAGCTGAGGAGTTGGATGCAGTAATGAATGATGAAATTAAAGGTTGTTTGATGAACCATATGCGATGCGAAGAGCACCACAGTGAACTGGAGTTGGCATTCAACGAAGGATTCGAAAAATTCCGAGCATTCGCGGCAACAACTCATACAAGTTATAATTGGGACTATGTGTCCCCTGATGCTGTGAGAGAGATACTAGACGATGGTGGTGACATGAATGAGCATAAGCACGTCAAAGCTGCTCGGAAGAAGCCGACCGATACGGCTAAGTGATTGCGGCTACAGCTGTTCTGTTGGTTGGGGGTGATCGTGGTATTGCACAAATTAGAACTATGTTCCCTTAATGTCATTATCTAATATAAAATAATACAAATATCAGTTTCATTTGCTTCATATATAATTATTGGGACTATGTCTTGCAAGTCATCATGTGTTCCTTCTGTCTAACATTATATTTTGCAACTATGGAAATATTATTCAATAAGCAGTCAATATCACAGCACCCTGGTAATCAGTAAAGCCCCATTATCATGACACGTGAGTCATAAGTAAAATGCCATGTGCTATACATTGTGTAGTGAATGGTTTATGGTTTATGTATATATAATAAAATTCCAAATATTGCTGAATATTTATTTTGTCTAAATCACTGGGGACATGAGTGACCATAAGCACGCGAGACCTGCTAAGAAGAAGCTGACCAATACGACCTAGTGATTGTGGCTACCGTTGTTCAGTTTATTGGGGAGATCGTGCTATTGCTAAGAGGGAGCACATAAAATGCTTTGCAATCAAATTTTCTTTTGTGTGTGGAATTATGAGTAGTTCAAATGTTAGTGTACCCTTTAATATTACCCAACCATTCGAAATGTGATTAGCTGCAATGTACTTTTTTACACGTTGCTTTCTAATCTTTCTGTTCCAACAAAGTGCTTCAAGTATCCTTCAGCTACGAATGTTTGCAAAATCGTGCACCTAATAACCAGTCCAGCTCAGATCTTAATCACCAGTAAAACACTAGAACATAACATTCGCAAAAAGTGGGTGCTGCTACAAATGATGCGTGCTGCTGGAAATCATTACTGGTAATGGAAACAATAGCTGGCTGCTGGAAATGCTGCATTAGCCTGTCATATAATCAATAAATCTCTATTCAAACATAATTCACCATAAACTACCCATTTTACAAGGTAAAAGTCATTGCTTGTTCACATAAATCAAAATTTGATGCTTTATCTAATGTCCATGAAAATTTCTAAATAGGGAGAAGACGTAAAATTAACATGTGTCCAAATTTCATGCAAGAATGAAACCAAGCAAATTTTCATTTCAATTATCAATGGACATAGTCAGAGCTCATCGGTGGACATGAACAAAAAATAATAATAATAAAACTGCATCTACAAAACTTCACCTGATCATTAGTCTTCATAATAACCGGGCTTCGTATAATAGAAACCTAAATCATTGAGTTGGTCCGTGCATCCTGTAAAATTCGTCAAATAAT
This sequence comes from Prunus armeniaca, assembly GCA_903112645.1. NCBI lineage: Eukaryota > Viridiplantae > Streptophyta > Magnoliopsida > Rosales > Rosaceae > Prunus > Prunus armeniaca. The sequence continues at coordinate 12,749,945 of CAEKDK010000003.1, read as the reverse complement.
GGGTCACTAAGATCTATTGGAGTTGATTCGTCATTGTTCGACGGTGATGTCCTGCATAAACATCAAACAGAAGCACATAAGAACTTTACCTATTCAAATTTTAGGTCTTATTATAAATAGTGTTAACATCTTACGGTGTGTTCAAATTTCTTGGGCATTGTCTTCTATCATGACCAATGTGTCCACACTCCCGACAGTGTCTAATCCCTCGCTTCATTGCCTTTTCCTTTGCTCCCGTTACTCGTTTCGACCCTCCATTGCACCTTACTCTCTTAGGGTCTTTCATATATTGTGTTTGAGAGCTGGACCCTCCAACTTCGTTATTACTTGGTCCATCCTTCAACAACTTCAACTTCACCTGCAAACTTTTTAGAGTCTCTGACAGTAGCTCACATCCTTCTTCACACATTAATGCATCCTCAACCACATCTGAAGCAAGTCGGGACATTGTACTCCGCTTTATTAAAAGACCAGGATCTGCAGAGTCTTTAATTTCGTTGCCATTTGCATCTGACACCAATCCAAATTTCGCAGTTTTCTTCCACCTCTTCAAAATGTATTTATCGGGCATATATTCAATCTGGTCCCTTCTGAACAATGCTAGGATGTGCTTGCAAATAATTCCAACAAATTCAAATCTTTTGCAGCTACACGATGCGTGGTCAGAATCTTTGACATATACGACTTCTGCCACTCTTGTTTCCCAATTTTTCCTTTCGCTCACATTAAAGACAACTTTAGAAGCATCCTCTGTTTTCAGCTCTAGGAAACATGCTGTACTTTGTATTAGTTCTTGCTCAAACTTTTGAAACATTGTCCTTGTGTACAAGGTAGCCATTTGTTTGTTCATTGGCATCGGTAGAATACATTGAGCCACTTCAAATGCATCTACGTGATCAGCAACTAACTCTTTTTGACGTTGATGAGAAAGTGCCCTCTCAAATCTTATTATGAAATCCATCAACGAATTTTTCCTTGATATGTATTGCTTGAAGAAACCATGAGAACATTCAGCTCTTTGGCTGCTTGACATTCCAGCGGCAAAAAAGTGTCGTGCGTAGGCTGGAACCCAAGATTCCCTTAAATCAAACATTGAACTTAGCCATGGATGGTCAGTCAAACCAGCCTTTGTAACCACAATATTCCATTTTGCATCAAACTCATCCTTATTGTCAGTATCCCATATGGCTTTCTGGAATTCACCCCAATACTCCTTATAAGCAGAATGTGGTAACTTAACAGAGAACTTTGATGTGATGTGCCATATGCAAAGTCGATGAAATGTAGTCGGGAAGGCTATTGAAATCGCTCTGCTCATTGCCGCATCTTGATCTGTGATGATCGTTTTAGGTTCGCCACCTGGCATGGCTTTCTTAAACTCCTCAAACATCCAAATAAACGACTCAGTCGTTTCCTTGCTCAAAAATGCGCATGCTAGGACAATTGTTTGACCATGGTTATTAACTCCCAACATTGGTGCAAATGTCAAGTCGTATCTATTCGTGTTGAATGTGGTATCGAATACAACAACATCTCCATAAAACCCGTACGCCCGTCTAGAAGTTGCATCTGCCCAAAAACATCGACTAAACCTGTTATCGCCATCTCCCTCAATCTTGAAATAAAAAGCCTCATTTTTTTTCTGTTCAGCCATAAAATACTCGGTCACTAGTTCAACATCGTGGTTCCTCAGCTTCTCATTCACACTACATTCAAGATTGTACATATCCTTTTTCATAAAACCGATTTTATCCATTCCTCCGGATTGCACCTCGAAAATACTTACCTTCTGATTAATGGGAATATTAACCGAACCCAACTGTTTTGTAAGTACTTTTGTAGAATCTGAAATACGACGGTGTGATCTCAGTAAATGCATTCTTCCTGAGGGTGTCATCTTATGATTGTGTCCCTCTGCAAAAAGAGAGATGGTATACTTCTTGCTCCCATGTGTCTTCACAACCACAATCTTAGCTTTGCAATTGCATCTACTTATTCCCCGTTGTCTTTTTCTCTCCCGAGTTTCATCATTCCGGTATGCACCTTGTTTGCAACATACAAATTCTTTTCTCAGAATCTCTTTCTTATTTTTCCCCCAAAAGCTGGAATGAAGTCGAATACCAAAGCCAGCCAAGAATGCATATCTATTATAGAAATTATAAACGAGGTCAAGCGAGTCGAACTTCATCCCAACTGCTGGTGTTTCCTCATTTCTTACTTCAGGAATGTAAACCCTCCCATTAGCTGTTACAGAGTCGTCACTCTCTGAGCCCCCAGACATTTTATCCACGTATATTATTGATCTACTTCTATATTACTGCATAGCAAATGTTAATTCATTAATCAATCATTACTGCATCACAACTTAGCAATGCATTCCACTTACACAAAACATTGCCCAAATTGACACAATACACGCATAGCCTAGCTTGTTGGATTCTGATTACACAAAACACAAGCAAAATTTAATACTAGTTACGTCATCTCTTGTGAAATAATCTGGAAAAAATAACATTAGAACCAACATGTTCAACTAAGAACTCAAATGTAATTCAAACCAGCAATTACAGAACTTCACCCAATATCCTCTCCAAATGCTTACTTCTAATGCCATTAAGCCTAAGTTTAGGATCTTTTACCTACATTTCATAATTTTCCAATCCCCCTCCAAACAAAAATAATCAACTAAGTATATTGAATATTCATAAGGAAATGACGCATTATTGATAGCAGAGCAAATGACGCATTATTGATGCCACAAATGACAAATTTCTCACCCTCACAAAAAACAAATCAAACCCAGCAAAATCAATCCAGCAAGAGTGAACTTACCTCTCAAAGTCAAATGACGCATTATTGATAGCAGAGCAAATGACGCATTATTGATGCCACAAATGACAAATTTCTCACCCTCACAAAAAACAAATCAAACCCAACAAAATCAATCCAGCAAGAGTGAACTTACCTCTCAAAGTCAATCGGGAGCTCCGAACTCAGTCAGCTTCAAAGAATGTGGTGGACATTAGAGAGGATTCTTTCGTAGTGGAGACTCCATCTCTACCAAAATCCAGGAACAACTGCAGCAGCACGAAAAAGAGATATGCTACTTTGCTTTCATCTGGAATCTCTTCTGCTGAACGAAAAAGAGAAGGGGTTTTCACTTCAATCATAGAATCAAAACAGGGCAATAGCTAGGTAAAAGCCATTAATCATCATACCGAGGATACCATAGATCGCAGGCCTCCCAAGGAGCTGATGACAATGGAGCGATTATAGAGTTTGGGAGCTTTGGATCTTTCTAATTGTGGATTTGCATTACATTAAAAAAGAGAGGATTGTGTTCTTGAGTTTTTCACAGAGAGGGAAAAATCTTCAGCTGAAGTTGGGTCTCCAAACGGGTCAGATTTCAACCCGGTTCTACATGCACCCTCTTTTAAAAACTCACCGTTGGATGAAATCCAACGGCTCTTACATACCCCTCAAAAAAACCCCTTATAACTTTCCACTCACTATAGAAGCACTCACTACAACATACCAAACTGAAATTAACCCTATTTAATAAATCAAAAGATGGGCCTTAGAATATTGGGTTTATGATTTAATTAAACCAAATAATTAATTAAATATTTAAATTATTTTAAAATTCAAATATCATGCATAATTTTTTAATTTTTTCCCCAGTTTAATTAAGGGAGATTCACTATTATACCCAATATAGAGGACCAAATTATAAAAATACCTCATATGAAATAGACTTTATAAACACACTCAAAACCTATTTATAACATAACAAATAAGCTTTTAATTTCTTATAAATTACATAACTGCCATCAATTTCTTAAAATAAGCTCAACCCTAAAATCTCATAAAAATATCCAAAACACTCAATAGGCATCAAAGTAATTTAATATTCAATATTAAATTCAATAAGGCCAGCTGTCATTTTTTAGGTTTTTTTTGGGTTTGTTTATAGAAATTTAATGGTGTAGGATTTATTTATAATATTAGTGCTAAGAATGGGTATATCACTAAATATCTCTTTAATTAATTAAATATTTGAATTTATTTAAATTTCGAGTTTGGCATAATTTTTTAAAATTGTCTGTTTGGATTATATAATACATGTTTCAACACGTGCCAGTTTTTAAATTTAAATACAAGTCTCCAAATTTTGGATCCTCACTAGAAAACTCATGTTTTTTTTCTGCACATTCGCAACGTCTAGGACTATGAGGTAAAGTTCTGATTTTGCTGCTTTCTCAAACTATCAGCTTCAAGCGTCAGCCCTTCCAATTGGGACTCTGTAAGTAATATAGACTAAGCTCGGAATTTAACGCCATTTCTTTGGGTTTGGATTTTCGCACACCAACTGTTTGAATTATTGTCTGAGACATGAGTTCACAACATTTATTGCATTTCTTCAAGGAGTGTTCAGAATATTTTGTGATGTAGTCTTTTACCTCTATGGAAACAGTCAAAATTGTTCAAATTTGAAGAGGACTGGCATTTGGGGGCATTTGGAATGATAAAGAGTTTGGTCTTGCCTTGCAAGGTGTGTTTATTATCTTCTTCTTAAGATACTATGGCATTGAAGTTTTTCGATTTTGTTCAATATTTTTGTTGTGACATAGGCATTGAAGTTTCCCTCTGCAAAGTTTGAAGGGTCTAACCAGTTACGACACAAAGGAACAAAAATGGAGCTCACTATAACACGCCCTGATGATTGGCATCTTCACCTTCGTGACGGGGAACTTCTTCAAGCTGTAGTTCCTCACAGGTTACTTTTGATTGATAATGAAAATATATGCGTACATATGTTCTTGTAGATTATGGGTTGTTGTTTTCTGATGTCAATATTACCTGCAGTGCAAGTCACTTTGCAAGAGGAATAGTGATGCCAAATCTGAAACCTCCCATCACTACCACAGCTGCAGCTGTGTCTTACCGAGAATCCATCTTGAAAGCACTGCCTGCCGGTAGTGACTTCACTCCTCTTATGACTCTCTATTTGACAGACACCACAAATCCTAACGAGATCAAGCTTGCAAGTAAGCCCCCCACTTTATTTGATGTGCAGCTAGCTTTTGGTGTTTTAAAATTAAATCATGCTTCAACTCTAGTCAACCCATTTAAAGCTTCAAAAATCTTCGTTTATCGTTCTTTTTTCTTTTTCACGATTCAAAATGATGATAGCATAACTGAGAGTTGATATTATCCGTGGTGATATAGTTGTCCATTTTCTAGTATTTGTTTTCTTTAAGTATTACAAATTGATGGTATGTTTCTACTGCTAAACCTTGTATGTGTCATCAAGTTTTTCCTTTCTAATATTGCCACCGTATGTATCAACCTTTTATTCTTTTCTTCTTTTTTTTCCTTCGTTTAATTTTTGTTGTTGTCTGTTTGTTTGTGATAAGTTTATATGATTTATCAGTGGTCCAATTTATATGATTTATCATTCATTTGTCTAGTTAGATGCATGCAGGCATTTTTAAAATATTTTTTTATATATAGCTTTTCTTCTCAAAATGGAATATGCACTTTCGTTTTTAAAATTTTTCTTTCTTTTTCTTTACTTTCTTAGATTAGAGAATAGTGCCCCCATGTTGATTCTGATTATATCGACAGAAAGAAGTGGGGTTGTGTATGCTGTGAAGTTGTACCCTGCTGGTGCCACAACAAATTCTCAAGATGGGGTTACAGATCTTTTTGGAAAATGCCTACCTGTCCTTGAGGAGATGGCCCAACAGAATATGCCTCTGCTGGTATTCTTACTACCTCAAAAGCTTGAACTCTTTTCTTTGTCCGCTTATACTGAAGTGTTGGTTAGGCAGTTTTGATCGTATGTTTTCTTTCAATTGTAATTGAGGACATGAAAAGAAAATTCATTAAAGCAGCTATTTCCTTATAGTCACAATGTTAGGCTGGCCAGCATTGTTTTTAAAGATCCTTATGCTATTTCGTAAATTAAGTCAAGTAAAATCAGACCCCAATTTCAGGTTGATGTCTTCACAATTTACATCTTGCTGGCGTGTTTGTTGAAGAAAGCATTTAATTTTATGTAGAGGAGGAAGCTCAGAAATTACTTTTTTCTTTATTATTCAGAATTGGAATTTAAGATAAATTGTTATGTTTTCTTTATAATTATACCGGAGGTTTCTCATTATAGGCACATGCAGAAGCTTAGAAAATTGTGTTTATATTTCCAAGAATTTGAATACTATATTACTTGCCTTTTGTGTTATCATTTAGGGTTTAATTATTACGTTTTCTTAAATCTTATTTAAGGCTTTTCTTGTCATTATGGAATTGCCTACATATAGGCCTTATTGTAATAGATTTTACAGACATTTCCTATATTTGTGCATGGTTTTAGCTAATTTGAGTTGTTAACTGACTCATTGTTTAACTTTAATGTAAGTTGTACTACAATGTATAACGGATTACATGTTGAAGTGTACTTCTTTCCTTCACAAGCTGTGTTGTTAGTCCATTTGTTGACGACATCATCTGGAATGACAACCTATAACGAACATCCTGTGCTATTTTATTTTAGGTTCATGGAGAGGTTACAGATGCTGACGTTGATGTATTTGATCGTGAAAGGTTTTCATTGACACTGTTTTACGACCTTTAATCCAAAGACTTCCACAGCTGAAGGTTGTGATGGAGCATGTCACTACTAAGGATGCTGTTAAGTTCGTAGGGTCTTGCAAAGAAGGTATGCGTAATCAGTTAAACGCAACACATCTGGGTTCTTGCATTCACAATTTTCCTCTTTTTGGACAAGAGATGCATTTCAACAACTGGATTTCCTTATTATACAAGTTTTGAAATGAACATGCCAATCTCATGTAGTTCTATTTTCTAGGTTTTGTAGCAGCTACAGTTACTCCACAACATCTTCTTCTGAATAGAAATTCTCTTTTCCAAGGAGGATTGCAGCCTCACAATTACTGTCTGCCTGTACTCAAAAGAGAGATTCACAGTAAGTTACATTAAAATATTTCTGATGCTGCAAACCTTTTATGTGCTAAATTGGACTTTCAAGCACTGTTGCTGGTTTGTCCTCGTGGTGCACTCTCAAATTATTTGATCTTGCGGAGTTGCATGTTTCACTTGTGATTTATAAACAACAAAATAAGTAATCAAGTATTTTTTTAGTTCTCTCTCTTTCTCCCAAGCTGATTTATTATTCCTCATCTAGGACAGGCTATCGTGTCAGCTGTAACTAGTGGAAGTAAAAGATTTTTTATTGGAACTGATAGTGCTCCTCATGAGAGACGAAGAAAAGAATCTTCTTGTGGGTGTGCTGGTATATACAGTGCCCCTGTTGCTCTATCATTATATGCCAAGGTCTTTGAAGAGGTAATAATTCGGGTATCTGCTTATGTTGATAGGGCTTCCTGTTTGCACTTACGTTTCACTTTCTTTTTGCTAATGGTTAATTTCATATGTAACCAGTGAGGCATCATAAAAACATAGTTTGGTCATGTGTATATAGGAAAAATTGGGAAGTTTGGGAAATCTATGATGATCTAAAAGGTTGGTGATTAAATTTAGCTTGGTCATGTGTAATGTTGAGATACAAATACACAGTGCAAAAGAGTGAGCTGATCCAAGTAGGAGAATCAAAGAGTGAAGGAAGCTCAAGATAATCATGCGGTGAATTCTAGTTATTACACTTGGAAAAATAAATAAATATAGTTATGATAAATTCTACCAAATAAGGATCTTTGTAGCCGGCCCTATACATTTGGTATTCCAGTTGAGTTGAGTAGATAAGTTGGTAGTTTCATCAACTTACTGTGTGTCTCTGCTATTATATATATAAATGAAAACTGTGATATTTGCTTCATTTCTGCTGCCAATAGGTTTACATGTCAGTGACACGGCATGGTATTACAAACTTTGCTTATTTCAGGCAGGTGCTCTTGACAAGCTAGAGTCCTTTGTAAGCTTCAATGGGGCCAGACTTCTATGGACTTCCTCGAAACACGTCAAAGATAAAGCTGAGCAAGACTTCATTTAAGGTACCAGACTGCTTCTCGTTTCCATTTGGAGAAATCATTCCAATGTTTGCTGGGGAAACACTTGAATGGCAGCCATCCTTCAACTGATTCATCTTTCCATACTCACAGACTAAGTTGTTGGAATTTACTTGTTAATCATTTGTCTTTCTCCTAATTTTCACCCCCGCAATGCTGGAAATTCGAATTAGAGCGACCCCAGTTTTATGCTTATTTCATGCATACAGAATGTGAAGCTTAATTTAAAATTGATAACATGTTTGAAATGCTTGATCGATCTTCTGATTGTGATTTCCAGGAAATAAATGACGACTGAATTGAATATGTAATTTCTGTAGAAAAAATTGATTCATAAGTAGAACATTAGAAAGATTCTTTGCTAGTCGTAGGTGTGGGAAAAGCTTTAATAAAATTACTGATTAGGTATCTGGTTTTTGCAACACTACAGCTTCTATCTCTTCTTTAGTGGATATTACAGTCTTTCTTACTTCTAAGAAAATGACCTCTCTGTAAATCCTCTCCATTTCAAATCCATGTCCACACAAAGCTTTTCCTTCCTTTTGACAAATGATACAATTTCTTTCACTTGTTTCACATATTTTCATTACGTAGGGGATGCGAAATATGCTCAATTCCATTTCGTTGCATAAACAAGTACGCATTATATTCTCATTTATTGCCATTTTATCTGCGTGCACTACCATATGCTTTGTTTCCTCATACATTCTTGTTTGAGCTTGCATGGCCAAAAACTTACTAATTTCTTTACACTTAGAAATCCAATCTAATCCGACGTAAGATTTGTTTTTTAGTGTAACACTTGCGTGGTGTTATCAACCATCAAAATTATAAGACGTGATAGTAATAAGTATATTTTAAGGTATAACATTAATATGTGTGAATTGATAACATCTCGTGACGGTGTTATTATCAGATTGCAAAATTTACCCAATCAGGAAAAGCATTAAATTATCACACTTGCTTAACACTAAAAATCAGCCCATTCCATCAGCATGCAACAAACTAACTACCGAGAATGCAGCATACGTGACCACCTTTCAATTCCTACGCAATTGCCTCTCTCTCTCTCTCTCTCTCTCTCTCTCCTCTCTCTCTCTCTCTCTCTCTCTTAAATGTGTTTGATAAGTAGAAATGGAAAAAGGTAGCATTTGTCTTGTACAATGAAGGTGGTGGTAGAGAATTTGACAGGAAGTCTCTTTTATGTTCAAGTGGGCAACAATGCCACGGTTGCTGATCTAAAGCGAGAGATTGAAACCCAACAGAAACTCCCTTACGACCGTATGATCTTGATTCTCGGCGCTGATGATCATAGACTTATGATGAAGGATGATGGCGATGATGGGGTTTCGCTGGTTGATTATGGAGTTCAAGATGAGTCCCACATCTATATCTTCTTTGATCCCCTTGATGATGGCTCCAGTCACCGGTTTTTACTTACCTGGCCTGATTCTCTCTTGGGGTGGGCATAGCTGAGCTCCCATGCCGAAGACCAAACATTCCAAGGGAGAAATCACGGAAAAATGAGAGGGAGATTAAAATAGCAGATAGTGAATCTGGGATTCATATATTTCTTCTCTCTTTTATTCAGGACCTTCTGATGGTATGGATAATCATTTGTTACCTAGTGCTTTACAACATTAGATAAGAGGCTTTTCGTAGTACAAATTAAATTGTTTTTGTAATATGTATAGTAATATGCTTTTATGCAGGTTTCTTTATTTTTTTCTCTTTTAGAAATTTACACACAGCATTAATTCATTTTAAAATATCTTTTTATATATAACCGATAGTCTAAACAACTTTTTTGTTTTGTTGAGAAAATAGTCTAAACTACTTTCTATGTTAAATTAATCTAATTTACCGAGAGGGAAATTTGAACTTGGGTGTAAGGGGACGGAATAATTGCCCTAATCATGTTGACAGGACCCGCTCTAAGCCGAACCCTTTGTGTGCTCGACACTTACCCAAATTTCACTTTGGAATCTGAGCCGACCCTGTGCATGCCCGACAACTAGGTGTAGGTGTCGGGCACCTCGAGGCATTTGGGTTGGGTCCTGTCACATGTAGTGTAAAATGGCCTAACCCACATATGTTCATTAAGTTTTAACATAGAATCACAGTGTTGAGTAGTCTCAAATAAATTGATTAGGACAAAATTAACTTTGAGTACTTATGAACAATACTTTCTTGGTACTTAATAGTTGGGCAAGTTTCAGCAATACTATGTGGACTTTAAGTCGTTGGACATTTTGACCCCCTAAACTTTGTTTGTATTTTTATTTATTTGCGACATTTTACGACCTAAACTAAACTTTGGTAGAAAAATATGTTGTCAAGATTGTTAGGATTTTCTTTGAAAAGAGTCGCGTGCAAGTCACATACCACATGTACTTTCTTTTTTGTGCCAGATGCCACATAAATTTTTTAAAGTTAAAATCTCACACCTATAGATCCATTGGGCATAACTCAACCCAACATATTGGACCTAGGTGGTTAAGGAGGACAATATCAGTGCTGGTTTAGCGGCCTTTTTTTTTTTTTTTTTTTTTTTTTTTTTTTTTTTTTTTTTTTTTTTTTTTTTTTTTTTTTTTTTTTTTTTTTTTTTTTTTTTTTTTTTTTTTTTTTTTTTTTTTTTTTTTTTTTTTTTTTTTTTTTTTTTTTTTTTTTTTTTTTTTTTTTTTTTTTTTTTTTTTTTTTTTTTTTTTTTTTTTTTTTTTTTTTTTTTTTTTTTTTTTTTTTTTTTTTTTTTTTTTTTTTTTTTTTTTTTTTTTTTTTTTTTTTTTTTTTTTTTTTTTTTTTTTTTTTTTTTTTTTTTTTTTTTTTTTTTTTTTTTTTTTTTTTTTTTTTTTTTTTTTTTTTTTTTTTTTTTTTTTTTTTTTTTTTTTTTTTTTTTTTTTTTTTTTTTTTTTTTTTTTTACAACCCTATAATGAGGGGTAAGTTATAAGGGGTAAGTTATAAGGGGTTCACTTATAGTCATTGGGATCAATCGAAGGGCTGGGGAGAATTGGGATAAAGTTGTGCAATCGGGTAGGTGAGGAACCCAAACCCGAATTTAATATCCAGCAATGAAGTTGGTCCCAACAAAAAAAAAAAAAAAAAAGGAGAGGTTCGAAGTTTGAACAAAAAAAAAAAAATGATCTCAAACTCATAGCTGAGAGAGAAACCGCTAAGCTCTGAGAAACGTTGAAGGCAAGCGGGCAACGACGGTTGAAGGCAACGGGCAACGACGGTTGCAAAGGTTAACGAGGTTGACGCAACTCACTATCTAACCGTGAAAAAGTATTTATTTTGAGTGGAAGGAGAAAGGCGTGGATTCTGAAACAGTGAGGAAGCGAAAGCAGTGGAAGGGGAAGGAGAGAAGCCGTATTCGTTGGAAGTGATATGTTCCATTTGTGGAGCAAAGCCGCACAAAGACCCAACACAGACACCTTGCGATTGTTCATAACCAGCATTGGTGAGTAATTTATGGAATTTGAGTTTAGGGTTAGAGTAACCGTTTTCCCCAATTTGTAGCATGAATGTTGTTAGATTTGGCATCTCTTTCTTTGTGCTTCACTTGCATGTTAATTTTTGCTTGGGTATATGTTAAAAAACGGATGAATATAAAAGTCAATACCATGTCAATACTGTCAATAATGATATGAATAAGGTAATGGTGTTGAATTGGAGGAGGCCCTCAAAACCTTCCACATTTGAAGCATGCAGAGTGCAGATTATCTCTCTGGAGCTAGAAATATATATAATTTTTGAAATAAATATTATTTCCGTTGTTACTAAATTTGCCTGTTAAAAAAATGAGAACAGATATAAATAAACTCATGATAAAAGTGCAAAGCATTTGAAAAAAGGTTGATCTATGACGATTATGGCTGACTGAAGAAAAAGCTAGAAAGAAAGAAGGATGTGGCAATGGCTTAGCGAGCAGATGCTTTGCTTTGCTTCCTTCCACCATCTTTCTCATTTATTTATTATATTTTTGTGTTGTGTATGAAATGACAATAATTGTCATGTGTGTGAAGTGCAGAACTTGCCTAGATTGCACTCACACTCACTCATGCATCAACCATTGATTGGAGTTTGGATCCATAAATAAAAACATGCTAGTGCTTGTAATTCACAGAATCATTGCATTAACAGGTATTTGCACAAATATGTCATATTGCTTTGAGGATGTTAAAGCCTGTGATCAGTAATCCCTATGCGCATGTACTTTGTAAAATTTGTAATGTGCTGGTTGACTAGTTGTGTAAATACCAATGTGATTGTGCAAATACGTGGTAGTATATGTGTTCACGTTATTTCATCTTGTATTTCAGGAAATGGGATCCAACGTTGAGCTGGTATGGCCAGAGTCAGAGGCATATTCCTCACGGGTGAACAACTGCTCACATGCAAATTCATCCCTAGCTGTAATTCGAGCGAAGTTGAGTGCCGAACAATTAGAACAATTCAAGACATCATGCTTTGGCCATCTTCTGAATATAGATAAGATTCAGTTTAGCGGGCAGATTGTGCATGGGGTTGTGTTGCGTAGAGTAGCGGGGCAGGGGTGTGAAAGACTTGGATGGACTGAGTTTTCTTAATAGGGTGCGACGTTGCTCAGTTCACTCGTCAGGATTTCTGTTTGATCTCAGGGCTTTCGTTTTGGGGGAAGTGCCTGAAGTTTCCAGTGGAGAAAGTGATGAAATTAGACTTCAGAAAAGATATTTTATAGACGAAGGAATTACATGTAATGCTTTAGAAGAAGCATTTGTGAGGTGCACAGAGGAAGATGACGTCTACAAGCTAGCTCTTGTTTACTTTGCTGAGTTAGTGGTTTTGGGAAGGGACAAACATTTGAACATCAATCTAAATTACCTGACCCTTGTAGAGGACTTGGATGCGTTCAACAGGTTTCCATGGGTTTCGGTGTCGTTTGACAAAACCCAAGACAGTCTGTTTTCTGCACCAACAAAGTATGTGAAAAGCTTTGAAAAGGAGAGGGAAGAGGGAAGGGGAAATGTAAGGTAACCGGAACAAGCCGGAGAAATGAGAAGGGCAAGAAGGATAACCATGGTGAAGTGCAAAGGGGTGGCTGGAGTTTTAAAGGTTTCACGTATGCTTTCCAGGTACATGGTAATAATGTTCATGTCGTTATGTTCTGTTGACTTTAAAACTTAAATAATAACTTGTGTCCTGTGAATTGTGTAGATTTGGGTATATGAATTAATTCCTAGAATGGTGGACCTGAATTACTGCAAGGTTGTTGATCCGACAGCTCTCCCGCGTATTTTGCGATGGAGAACTACTACGTCTGTTCCCGAGATGAGAAAGTTGAACAATTATTTTTTCCAGAGCAAAGAGGTTTGGTTTGCAGCCCTTGGAACTATTTATAAGATTCAATGAAATTATGAAGTAGAATGATTGCATATGACTCTTGTCTGTTTTCTGAAACAGTCAGTTCAGTTGCGGGCGCTATGTCCAAGTGAAGAGGAAATGAGACAACCATATTGGAGTTGGCCACAGGGTCGCCCTGCTGTTGTCTCGGCAGAGTCAATTCCTTCTTCATGTGCTGACCTTGATGAGTTGAACAAGGCGGTAAGCTTGTTGAGGTCCGAGTTGTTTCAAGTAAAGCGGGAAAAGGACGTCCTTGAGTTAAAGGTCATACGGATGGAAAAAAATTTGGGCCACTGTTTAGGTCCTCATTTTGAGCAGGAAGTGAGAAGGGACATAGCTTTACTGAAAGAGAGGACGAATCGTTGTGTCGTGTCACATCTATTTAAGGGATATGAGGAAGTGGATGGCATGCAATGGGATGAAGGGCCAAGTAATAGAAATGAAGGAGAGGCAAATGAAGAGGAGGACATTGAAGGGGGTGAAGGGCCAAATAACAGAAATGAGGGAGAGGACAAGGAAGAGGAGGGATTGAAAGGGGTGAAGGGGCAAGTAAGACAAATGAGGGAGAGGAAAAGGAAGAGGAGGGATTGAAGGGGGTGAAGTGCCAAGTAAGAGAAATGAGGGAGAGGAAAAGGAAAAGAAGGGGATTGAAGGAGGCCAAGTGCAAAGAAAACCAAGGGAGGTAGAGGAAGCTCAAAGGAAAAGAAGTGAGGGAGAGCAAGTGAAATAAAAAGCAGCAAAGGAGAGGAAGCGCAAAGAAAGAGCATTGAGGGAGAGGAAGAACTGCAAAGAAAAAGCAGTGAGGGAGAGGATCCAAAAAAAAAAAAAAAAGGAAAGGAAGTGAAAAGACAGAGAAGTGAGGAAAAGGAAGTGCAAAGAAACCCAATGTGAGGAAGAGGATGATGAAGTTATGTTGGTTGGCGATGACATTGGCGAGAGCACGGAGGGGACAAAGGTTGAGGTTACTGTCGGGGACATTGATTTGGATCAACCTAGAGCTGTGTTATCTCAGTTGAACGTTTGGTTGAATGATGAAGGTCAAGGTGTGGAACGAGGGGTCCAATTACGGAAGAGGAAGAGGATTATTCCTATGTGGAAGATCGTTGAAGCTAGTGAAGTGGTTAAAAAAAATTTGCCAAAGACAACCGGACTTCGGACGTTAGACCCAATGAAGGCGATTCCGCATGATGATATGGTGAAATTGCTGAAACTTTGTTCGGAATGGCGCCATAACCCAAAGTAAGTCCTTTGTTTTTTGAGATAGAAGGCATGAGTGTATATATTTTGTAATTGTTGTGTTCTAAAACTTTTTTATATTCATAGTTTGGTGATGCAATTTGGCAACGTGGAAGCTGAGATTGAATTCTTCGCTTCCCTCGTCAAAGCTGACGGCTGGCTGAAAGGAGATTTAAGTTTAATTGATTATGCATTTGTTTGAATGTGCATAGATAATGAGATTGACAAGGAAAACATGTGCAACACATTGATTTGGGCTTGTATCTCATCCGGAAGCGACAACAACAGTTGGAGGAAGTAGAAATATCGGATTGGACAACGACCGATGTATTTTTTATGGTATGTGATGCAGGATGCATAGGACCTAAATTGTTTAGTTTCCTAATTATTGTTAGTTTCCTATATTCTTTAGTTTTCCAAATCCTAGTAGGATTTCTAAGTTAGTTTTCCAAATCCTATTAGGATTTCTAAGTTTCCTATTTTATTAGGAATAGGATTTCTGTTTTACCTGGGGATTTTAATTCTATTCTCTCTAGGTTTTAGTTTGCTATAAATACCCCTGTGTAGTTCTTTACAATTCAGATTTGAATATTGATTAAACATTCCTTTAAACTCTCTGATTTCTGCCTGCCTTCTACCTTTTCTTCCCTTCAGCTTTTCTTATCTGTTATGTCTTATTGCTCTAAGTGTTTAAACTAACACACCCAGGGCTGTGCTACATCAGTATGGCATAGGCCTTGACCAAGTGCAGTTAATAATTACAAATTATCCATACTTGCTTTGTGGAGTTGTTTAACCCATTGATTGTTTTCTATTTCACAGAATCACATCCATACTTGCTTTGCGGATAATAAAAGGAAAAAAGAGCAAGTTGGGTGGAAAATTAGAACCCAGTTTAGTGAACGTTGTAAATGGCAAGGTTCCGGCTTGTGGATTGGATTGGCAGAACACGTATAAGGTGTATGTACCTTGTATGTTGCAAAAATATAAGCATTGGGTGGCTCTAGAGATTGATCTGATTCAGTGTGAAATCAAAGTCTACGATTCAATGGTTTCACTCATTCCAGATCAGAGCTTAAAGGAAGAACTCGGCCCCCTGTCAATTACGATTCCAAATCTTCTGCACACCCTCGACTTTTATGAAGAAGGTGTTTACGCGAACGAGTGCACCCGAGATTGGTGGTGTCCATGGCCAATACATCGTGTGGATGTTCCACAACAGGCTAATCAGTGAGCACAACTTTTTATTTAATTTTATTACTTTAATTTGTCAATTATGTTAGAATGTCATTAGTTGAATTGGTCGAGTTCTTGTTTTGCTTCAGAGGCGATTGTGGTATGTTCGTGTTGAAGTACATTGAGCTGTTGAGTGCTGAGATTTCCTTAGCTACTTGCACCTCGCAGAACATGCCATTTTTTCGGTTGAAGTTGGCTGCAGAAATTGCACGGGGAGATGCTTACATGCCATGATATCGGTTGAACTTGGTTTAGGCACATGATGATGAAATAGGTTTTGGGAATGTCAAATTTCAAAGTCATGTAAATACACAATAGAGACCCATGGGTCCTTTTCGAATTCCACCTCTGCTCCTGAATTCTTCTTCGTCTTTCTCAATCTTAGTGTATTTGTGTACAGAAATTTAGATTTAAGTTACTGGACAATAACAATTAGAACCAAAATAGTGGCAAATATTATAGCGGATGCATGCTTTCATTTTGATTAGTGTGATATTACGCTATGTGTATTCTCATATTGTGCAAAATGTATATGGAGCTGGTTGCAGAGCATAGAAAAATGAAGACTCTGAAATGGAGATGCTGAGGGTTGGAGAGGAGAAAAGTAACTGGATCTGTAAATCTATTGCACGTGGGCAATCTAAATGGATAGGCAGATGCGTTTTTGAAGTTAGACACATGCCATTCCCATACATAGAATGTGCATATGGAGTGTAAAGTTTTTTTTGATGTAATGAAACAAACATCGGTGTAATATTGGCCTAACTCCTTCACGACATTTACCTAACCTCAACCAAACTGCATTGAATTGGGATTTGAAGACTGCATATGTGAATTTGGATTTGAAGAATGCATATTCACATACGGACTGATGGCTTTTTAAGTGTATTACATCATTGCAAAGTGATATGTCATCATTTATCCAAGCCACCATTCCAAATATCAGATCCCAATCTTTAAGCCGTTCAACATGCCTTGACTTAATCGCAATGGGTTGCATCTTAAGGTAATTCTGTAAGGGGAATAGGCTGCTATGGCCTCGCCTCCAATATTTTATTCAACCATGCCCTCCTTATAGAAACACATGAAAAAATGTCCCCAGGTGCAATGCTCTAAAAACTCCCTATTGGTTCCGCACTGCCCCTCGGGTTTGAATCCCTCTCTCCTTTATAATCGGTTAATAAATTGGTTGATTTTCTTTATTTTATTGGTTTTGGGCAGCTGAGTAACATAACAGTAATGTATATTGGTGCGTCTATATTGCATGTCTGTTGGGTCTATATTGCTTGTCTATTGCGTGCATATCTTTACATTTATTGCGTCTGTATTGATTTGTATTGCTTACGACGGAAATAAATAACAATACACAGGCAACAGACAAGCAATATACACGCAATAGATATGAAATATACACGCAATAGACATGCAATATACATCAGTCCCCAATTACATCAACCATAAGGAAGTCGTATTGAATAGGAAATTCTACTTAAGTTGTTCTTCCTACGAAAACAAAGAATAAGGACCGTTTCCCCCCTTAAATCTAACTGGAGTCCTACTTTTGCCCCCAATAAACTTGCAATATTGGAGCAATAACATGCGATATACATGCAGTAAACACTCAATCAACTTTCAATAAACCTTCAATATCGGTTCAATAACATGTGAAATACATGCAGTTAACAATCATGAAACCTTCACGAAACATGTAAACAATCAATAAACCTTCAATAAACACTCAATATCGGAGTAATAACATGCGAAATACATGCAGTTAATGAACCTTCAATAAACAGTCAATATCATGCGATTTACATGCAGTAAACAATCAATAAACAATCTATATACACTGAATAATTATGCAATCTTAAAAAAAAGGTATTGTCTTATTATTGCATTGTATTGGCCCTGTATTGTCATTTTATCGTCTTCGTCTGACTTTATTTTTGTAAAGTAACTGTAGGAAAGTTTTTACTGGGTTTCTGACAAGTAAATGCTTTTGTTTCAAACAATAATTTAAACTCAATGCTAATCCACCTATTTCAATAACAAAAATTACAAATTGGGTTTGAAAAGTCATTGGTGGTGCGTGCAACATGTGTTTTTGGGGAGAACTTTTACAATCCTTGAAACCGTGCACTTAATTGGTCATTAAAAGAACAAATAATATGACAATTGATACAACTAATAAAACTAATACCAAGTCCTTAATGGACTTCAGCATATTAAGCACTGTAGCATCATACGTGTCAGCTTGCTGATCTGCTTCAGCGGAGGTTACATCAACCCATTCGAATCCATTGCAACTGGTGGCTCCCTAATTGCAGGCATCATATATGCAAAATAATTCTGTCAGAGTTAGACCTAGGATTTTTTTTCACCCACATACATATTCTGGAAATGAGAACTTACATAGGAGGTTAGACACTTCCAAAATGCCTTCCTGCGATTTTTATCTGATTTTGAAACCCGAAGCACCATTGCAGCTCCACAATACTGACACCTCTTTGTTTGAGCGGGAGATGAAGACGAAGACATGTTGAATCTTATCACTTGTACCTCTTCTCACTCAATCTTCTCACTAAAACCTCTTCGGACTCATACCTTCTGAGTTATACCCCTTCACTCATAAGTCATAACCCTAAACTTCTCACTCAGCTCTCTCTCATCTCTGCCCAAATCGAATTATATCCTTCTTTTCTGTGTGTGGGTGGGTTGGTCACGATCTGGACACCTGTACCGTCAGAATTGTGACACATTTTACTCCGATAAGCGATATACTATTTCACAAACAATAATTAATCTTACAATTGAGGGGACACTGCTTTAAATATATTATTTTCTTTATATTGCATTAAGGCAACTAGTTGGATAAGAATCCGTCATTTAATAGGGGTAGTGTGGTGTGGGAAAATGAAAAAGTATCTGATGGGACCTTCTGTCACTAGTCAGTAATCCATCACATTTGTATCAATGAATTTAATGGCGGGAAAAGCCTAACAATGGCTATGGAAATAGGTTATTAATTGACTTTTGGACGGTCTGACTCCCTTTGCATTTTGATGACGTTTTCCCTTCGCCTGTCTTATGTTTTGGGTGTTGAGTTCAGTTTCTTTAAAAAGTGTCAACTTGGTAAAACCCCAAGGAAACACCTTTTCAGAACAGTGCAACCAGAGGCTAAAACAAACCCAAAACCCCGTATATTCTCATTTCTCCCCTCTTGCAGTCCTCAAATCGTTCCATTCCAAAAATATTTCAATGAATTCCAAACATTACACTACAGTCGGAGGAAAGAGAAGGAAGCATCGCGATCCGGATGTGCCTCAAGCCTTCATCCCGGAATTAGCTTGGTTTAAAGTGATGTTATACGTGGCAACCAACTCATCGGAAGATCTCTTTCGTATGGCATGTGTGTGCCGATTGTTCAATACGTTGGCAAACACTCCACAAGTGTGGAACACAATTTCAATGGAAAAGTACCGAGACCATCCTAACTGGTACTATGCCGCAGCGCAGGTCCGGCATTTCGTGGACCAATGCAGGGCTTGCCAGAACCCTGAGGCGATATTTAGAGAAGCGTTCGACATGTTTTTCAGGCAGGGTAATGTGGAAGCATTGTCTGGGATGCGCGTTGCAGCCACGGCAGGCCATATGGAAGCGTCATATCTAGTTGGACTACTTGGCATGTCCGGAATTGGTCAGTCAAAAGAGGATGCATTGGAATTCTTGTGTTCTTTGAATCAACGTAACAACATTGATATGAAAGGAACCAGGGATGCTTTGAGACGACGATTAAGCGGAATTTTCTCTGTTGGAAGACATATCGTAGATATGTTTCACTATGGGAAGATTAAGTTCAATCAGTGCAGCGCTTGTAACAACAACGACTGGTGTTTTGTTATTCCAGGCTGGCCTAGTGAAGAAAAGATCAATCCTGCCTTCTGGACTTGTTGCAATCGATGCAAATGGCACCGTGAGAGTGTTTTTTGGTTCAAGGTGATGCGTGTCTATGTTGTGCCAGGGAATCCATACCCTTATAATTAGTTGGAGTATGTTTCTACGGTTTTTATGCGTGTCTATGTTCTACACATGTTGTTTTCTATTTCATGTTTTAATCTATTTTGTCTGGTGTTTGTGCTGTCCTAGCCCGTTTTATATATAAATGTATAATATTTGCTATATAGTGGAATTATTACTGACATAATTGACGGCTAAGAATGACATTTTACTGACACAGATATTTTGCACAACTGCAATCTTAATATTTGGTAAACGAAAACGCATGCATGAAGTGAGTATGTGTCTTTTCACCGGTTCTTGGGAATGACATTTTCCCACTTAGCATATCCCAAATGATTGGGTTACACGTTTCTTAAGCAAAACTTGAACAGTTAAAGACTTTGAATAATTATTTCCTGATGTTGTAGAATGGATGGCTTGTATATTTCCATTTTATGTTTGAAAACATCCCTTACACCTAAAAAAGAAAAAACATTAACAAATTGAAGAAGAGAGAAACTGATTAGCACCAGAAATGGTCTATTCACACGGAAAATAAAAATAAAATTACAAATTTGGAGTAAATATAATTAACAAATGTACAAGCTAACAAGTAATATAACAATAATAATAAAAATAATTTTGGATAAATAATAATAAATACTAATGTAGCGTAACCATGAAACAGGGAATTGAGGAGGAAGATGAAGTGTGAATGAGGTTGTAGCAATTTTCGGAACATTATTGTGATTTTTGTGTATTTAGTTATGAATTTTCTAAGAAAAAGTCATAAAATAATAATTTAGGGTAAAAGGTAAGGATGTGGCCATGTTGACTGATGCACACTTGTCAAGGGGTGAAAGGTGAGGGGCTGAGATCGCGCCAGGTGTCCATGTGGCAATTATTTTGGCTTTTTTTGTGCAAAAATCTTTGAAAAAAATGCAATAAATAGTAGAAAAATCCTAAAAATGCCCCGAAAAATACTCCGGCCTCCGTGTGACGTTATAAAACGAGGGGAACCCATAGATCATCCATTTCGCAATTAAAAATTCAAAAATGATTTACATAACTCACTTTCCTCTTAACCCTAAGTATATATGTTGTTCACTTTAACAAGTATATTTCCTACTTCAACAAGCATCTCCCGTTAATGTTTGGAATTGTTTTTTAGAATGCGTAACCACTAATCGGGGAATTCAGCAAGGGAGATGGAGTGTCAATGAGGTCGTAGCAATTTTCGGATCATTTTTCTGATTTTTGTGTATTTAGTTATGAATTTTCTAAGAAAAAGTCATAAAATAATAATTTAGGGTAAAAGGTAAGGATGTGGCCATGTTGACTGACGCACACCTGTCAAGGGGTGAAAGGTGAGGGGCTGAGATCGCGCCAGGTGTCCATGTGGCAATTATTTTGGCTTTTTTAGTGCAAAAATCTTTGAAAAAATGCAATACATAGTAGAAAAATCCTAAAAATGCCCCGAAAAATACTCCGGCCTCCGTGTGACGTTATAAAACGAGGGGAACCCATAGATCATCCATTTCGCAATTAAAAATTCAAAAATGATTTACATAACTCACTTTCCTCTTAACCCTAAGTATATATGTTGTTCACTTTAACAAGTATATTTCCTACTTCAACAAGCATCTCCCGTTAATGTTCGGAATTGTTTTTTAGAATGCGTAACCACTAATCGGGGAATTCAGCAAGGGAGATGGAGTGTCAATGAGGTCGTAGCAATTTTCGGATCATTTTCTGATTTTTGTGTATTTAGTTATGAATTTTCTAAGAAAAAGTCATAAAATAATAATTTAGGGTAAAAGGTAAGGATGTGGCCATGTTGACTGACGCACACCTGTCAAGGGGTGAAAGGTGAGGGGCTGAGATCGCGCCAGGTGTCCATTTGGCAATTATTTTGGCTTTTTTAGTGCAAAAATCTTTGAAAAAATGCAATACATAGTAGAAAAATCCTAAAAATGCCCCGAAAAATACTCCGGCCTCCGTGTGACGTTATAAAACGAGGGGAACCCATAGATCATCCATTTCGCAATTAAAAATTCAAAAATGATTTACATAACTCACTTTCCTCTTAACCCTAAGTATATATGTTGTTCACTTTAACAAGTATATTTCCTTAATATTCGTTATATAATTTGTACTAATACAAGAATTAGTTTCCCTTTCATATATAAGGATGTAAAATTATCTGTTTTGGTTATAATAATGTACATATATAATAAATGCACCACTACTTGGAAGCCATAATTGGAACTGCGCATGCGCCTAGAGCTTTGAAGACGTCAGATATAGTCAATAAGTTGTCCATATGCACCTGCACCTAGAGTTTTCAACACGTCGGCGGTATTCAATAAGTTGTCCTTATGACGCCGCATTGGGAATCAGTAATATATTTTCTATCATGTCCAATCGCATAAACATATAATATAAAAAATAAAGCAATAGTAGGAGATGAACCAGTACAAAAAACAATATATAACTGGTACAAAATAATGCCATAACCTTGTCACAAAACCAGTCACACATGCTTTTCCATAAACCTTACCCTAACATATAATACATAAAGGCAACATTGCATATGATGCAACCATGTCCAAATCTGATACGTGATCACAAAAAAATGGACATGGCAGCAACATATGACTGAAGTAGATGGGCACTTTGCATCGTGTTATCGTAATTAAAGACATGAAAATATGAAGGTTGAAATCTTCTATAGTAGTAAGCATCAAAATAGGTTTGAAGCAGAGCTTAACGAAAATTCCAGTTCCTCTGATTTGCCTCTACTCAAACACGATAACCAAAATGGTCACTTCCCTTGCTGAGTATATTTGTTAACGTCGGAAACGGTAATAGATGACCAATCAAACCCGGGTACGACGAGTTTTGCATAGGACCGGAAGTAGTCGAATCCAGCTTGCATCACACGCTTCTTTGACTCCTTTGCATTAGATGAGTTCTTGTATTTTTGAACAGCTACACTCCGAAGTCGTTTGTGTCTACGCTTCATGCGCTGCAACTTCGCCCTATCCAGATTGGCCTGCCTTTTGTCATCTTCAATTTGGCCTTCAACAAATTCCAAACGTACCCTTGCCCTTTGGATTTCATCACCAAGTTGAAGATGCCTCTCCTTCCAGAAAGCAAGAACTCTTTCAGACTCAAAACTTCCAACAAAATGGTCATTCTGTCTAGGAAAGTGACATTGCTTGTCTGGTGACTCACTTGCGTTTCGAAGGCGGTCTTTGTTTGGAGGGGTGTTTATTACGCTCACATCAAACTTGGTTAGTAAATCCATTAAATGGGGGGAGAGAGTTTCTGTGGAGGAGAGAGTTTAGTAGATGGAGACACATTCGGTGGAGGAGTGAGTTTTTTGTGGAGGGAGAATTTTTATGAAGGGGGTGATAGTAATACCAATAAAAAAGGGTTCCCGCCAAAAAAAACATTTGGTTGACAATGTATAAATGAAAAAAGGTCTCATACAAGCTAAGTTTAATCCTAACTAGTTTGTTTAGTTTGGTTGGGTTCACTAACTAGATGTCACTTCCATTGAGTTTCTTTCAACCACTAACAGTGGTGTAAGGAGAGTGTGAGGTTGACATGCTTGAAAAGCAAAACCTGACACCTGTTTTTTAAAATTGAAATAAAGTAGATATGTTGACTACACGCAAGCTTTGGTCTGTTGGTCTATAAAGCTATGTTCCATTTCTCAAACGAAATTGCATCTGCAATCCTCATCCTCCAAAACAAATAGGATTATTCAAGTATGTCAACCTCTTCAGGCGCCAACAACACAATCGAAGATGAAAAATTGGAGTCGCAGGTTCCGTTTCCACGTTGTACTCGCCGACCCCTTCCATTTTCAACATCATTTGGGAGTGAGGGGGACTCCGATGATCCATTAGAGGCAATAGATGCTGTCAGTACCAAGCTGGATTATAATTCCAGACTGATCAATTCATGGCACGAGAAATGTGTTGAAGACGAGGCCATTTTGGCTGATCTTAACATTAGAGTGAACAAAGCGTTCTCCCAAAAGAACAAGTACTTGAAGCTGAGTCATAAAAGGAAGCTGAAAGCTGAGGAGTTGGATGCAGTAATGAATGATGAAATTAAAGGTTGTTTGATGAACCATATGCGATGCGAAGAGCACCACAGTGAACTGGAGTTGGCATTCAACGAAGGATTCGAAAAATTCCGAGCATTCGCGGCAACAACTCATACAAGTTATAATTGGGACTATGTGTCCCCTGATGCTGTGAGAGAGATACTAGACGATGGTGGTGACATGAATGAGCATAAGCACGTCAAAGCTGCTCGGAAGAAGCCGACCGATACGGCTAAGTGATTGCGGCTACAACTGTTCTGTTGGTTGGGGGTGATCGTGGTATTGCACAAATTAGAACTATGTTCCCTTAATGTCATTATCTAATATAAAATAATACAAATATCAGTTTCATTTGCTTCATATATAATTATTGGGACTATGTCTTGCAAGTCATCATGTGTTCCTTCTGTCTAACATTATATTTTGCAACTATGGAAATATTATTCAATAAGCAGTCAATATCACAGCACCCTGGTAATCAGTAAAGCCCCATTATCATGACACGTGAGTCATAAGTAAAATGCCATGTGCTATACATTGTGTAGTGAATGGTTTATGGTTTATGTATATATAATAAAATTCCAAATATTGCTGAATATTTATTTTGTCTAAATCACTGGGGACATGAGTGACCATAAGCACGCGAGACCTGCTAAGAAGAAGCTGACCAATACGACCTAGTGATTGTGGCTACCGTTGTTCAGTTATTGGGGAGATCGTGCTATTGCTAAGAGGGAGCACATAAAATGCTTTGCAATCAAATTTTCTTTTGTGTGTGGAATTATGAGTAGTTCAAATGTTAGTGTACCCTTTAATATTACCCAACCATTCGAAATGTGATTAGCTGCAATGTACTTTTTTACACGTTGCTTTCTAATCTTTCTGTTCCAACAAAGTGCTTCAAGTATCCTTCAGCTACGAATGTTTGCAAAATCGTGCACCTAATAACCAGTCCAGCTCAGATCTTAATCACCAGTAAAACACTAGAACATAACATTCGCAAAAAGTGGGTGCTGCTGGAAATCATTACTGGTAATGGAAACAATAGCTGGCTACTGGAAATGCTGCATTAGCCTGTCATATAATCAATAAATCTCTATTCAAACATAATTCACCATAAACTACCCATTTTACAAGGTAAAAGTCATTGCTTGTTCACATAAATCAAAATTTGATGCTTTATCTAATGTCCATGAAAATTTCTAAATAGGGAGAAGACGTAAAATTAACATGTGTCCAAATTTCATGCAAGAATGAAACCAAGCAAATTTTCATTTCAATTATCAATGGACATAGTCAGAGCTCATCGGTGGACATGAACAAAAAATTAATAATAATAAAACTGCATCTACAAAACTTCACCTGATCATTAGTCTTCATAATAACCGGGCTTCGTATAATAGAAACCTAAATCATTGAGTTGGTCCGTGCATCCTGTAAAATTCGTCAAATAATGGGTCACTAAGATCTATTGGAGTTGATTCGTCATTGTTCGACGGTGATGTCCTGCATAAACATCAAACAGAAGCACATAAGAACTTTACCTATTCAAATTTTAGGTCTTATTATAAATAGTGTTAACATCTTACGGTGTGTTCAAATTTCTTGGGCATTGTCTTCTATCATGACCAATGTGTCCACACTCCCGACAGTGTCTAATCCCTCGCTTCATTGCCTTTTCCTTTGCTCCCGTTACTCGTTTCGACCCTCCATTGCACCTTACTCTCTTAGGGTCTTTCATATATTGTGTTTGAGAGCTGGACCCTCCAACTTCGTTATTACTTGGTCCATCCTTCAACAACTTCAACTTCACCTGCAAACTTTTTAGAGTCTCTGACAGTAGCTCACATCCTTCTTCACACATTAATGCATCCTCAACCACATCTGAAGCAAGTCGGGACATTGTACTCCGCTTTATTAAAAGACCAGGATCTGCAGAGTCTTTAATTTCGTTGCCATTTGCATCTGACACCAATCCAAATTTCGCAGTTTTCTTCCACCTCTTCAAAATGTATTTATCGGGCATATATTCAATCTGGTCCCTTCTGAACAATGCTAGGATGTGCTTGCAAATAATTCCAACAAATTCAAATCTTTTGCAGCTACACGATGCGTGGTCAGAATCTTTGACATATACGACTTCTGCCACTCTTGTTTCCCAATTTTTCCTTTCGCTCACATTAAAGACAACTTTAGAAGCATCCTCTGTTTTTCAGCTCTAGGAAACATGCTGTACTTTGTATTAGTTCTTGCTCAAACTTTTGAAACATTGTCCTTGTGTACAAGGTAGCCATTTGTTTGTTCATTGGCATCGGTAGAATACATTGAGCCACTTCAAATGCATCTACGTGATCAGCAACTAACTCTTTTTGACGTTGATGAGAAAGTGCCCTCTCAAATCTTATTATGAAATCCATCAACGAATTTTTCCTTGATATGTATTGCTTGAAGAAACCATGAGAACATTCAGCTCTTTGGCTGCTTGACATTCCAGCGGCAAAAAAGTGTCGTGCGTAGGCTGGAACCCAAGATTCCCTTAAATCAAACATTGAACTTAGCCATGGATGGTCAGTCAAACCAGCCTTTGTAACCACAATATTCCATTTTGCATCAAACTCATCCTTATTGTCAGTATCCCATATGGCTTTCTGGAATTCACCCCAATACTCCTTATAAGCAGAATGTGGTAACTTAACAGAGAACTTTGATGTGATGTGCCATATGCAAAGTCGATGAAATGTAGTCGGGAAGGCTATTGAAATCGCTCTGCTCATTGCCGCATCTTGATCTGTGATGATCGTTTTAGGTTCGCCACCTGGCATGGCTTTCTTAAACTCCTCAAACATCCAAATAAACGACTCAGTCGTTTCCTTGCTCAAAAATGCGCATGCTAGGACAATTGTTTGACCATGGTTATTAACTCCCAACATTGGTGCAAATGTCAAGTCGTATCTATTCGTGTTGAATGTGGTATCGAATACAACAACATCTCCATAAAACCCGTACGCCCGTCTAGAAGTTGCATCTGCCCAAAAACATCGACTAAACCTGTTATCGCCATCTCCCTCAATCTTGAAATAAAAAGCCTCATTTTTTTTCTGTTCAGCCATAAAATACTCGGTCACTAGTTCAACATCGTGGTTCCTCAGCTTCTCATTCACACTACATTCAAGATTGTACATATCCTTTTTCATAAAACCGATTTTATCCATTCCTCCGGATTGCACCTCGAAAATACTTACCTTCTGATTAATGGGAATATTAACCGAACCCAACTGTTTTGTAAGTACTTTTGTAGAATCTGAAATACGACGGTGTGATCTCAGTAAATGCATTCTTCCTGAGGGTGTCATCTTATGATTGTGTCCCTCTGCAAAAAGAGAGATGGTATACTTCTTGCTCCCATGTGTCTTCACAACCACAATCTTAGCTTTGCAATTGCATCTACTTATTCCCCGTTGTCTTTTTCTCTCCCGAGTTTCATCATTCCGGTATGCACCTTGTTTGCAACATACAAATTCTTTTCTCAGAATCTCTTTCTTATTTTTCCCCCAAAAGCTGGAATGAAGTCGAATACCAAAGCCAGCCAAGAATGCATATCTATTATAGAAATTATAAACGAGGTCAAGCGAGTCGAACTTCATCCCAACTGCTGGTGTTTCCTCATTTCTTACTTCAGGAATGTAAACCCTCCCATTAGCTGTTACAGAGTCGTCACTCTCTGAGCCCCCAGACATTTTATCCACGTATATTATTGATCTACTTCTATATTACTGCATAGCAAATGTTAATTCATTAATCAATCATTACTGCATCACAACTTAGCAATGCATTCCACTTACACAAAACATTGCCCAAATTGACACAATACACGCATAGCCTAGCTTGTTGGATTCTGATTACACAAAACACAAGCAAAATTTAATACTAGTTACGTCATCTCTTGTGAAATAATCTGGAAAAAATAACATTAGAACCAACATGTTCAACTAAGAACTCAAATGTAATTCAAACCAGCAATTACAGAACTTCACCCAATATCCTCTCCAAATGCTTACTTCTAATGCCATTAAGCCTAAGTTTAGGATCTTTTACCTACATTTCATAATTTTCCAATCCCCCTCCAAACAAAAATAATCAACTAAGTATATTGAATATTCATAAGAAAATGACGCATTATTGATAGCAGAGCAAATGACGCATTATTGATGCCACAAATGACAAATTTCTCACCCTCACAAAAAACAAATCAAACCCAGCAAAATCAATCCAGCAAGAGTGAACTTACCTCTCAAAGTCAAATGACGCATTATTGATAGCAGAGCAAATGACGCATTATTGATGCCACAAATGACAAATTTCTCACCCTCACAAAAAACAAATCAAACCCAACAAAATCAATCCAGCAAGAGTGAACTTACCTCTCAAAGTCAATCGGGAGCTCCGAACTCAGTCAGCTTCAAAGAATGTGGTGGACATTAGAGAGGATTCTTTCGTAGTGGAGACTCCATCTCTACCAAAATCCAGGAACAACTGCAGCAGCACGAAAAAGAGATATGCTACTTTGCTTTCATCTGGAATCTCTTCTGCTGAACGAAAAAGAGAAGGGGTTTTCACTTCAATCATAGAATCAAAACAGGGCAATAGCTAGGTAAAAGCCATTAATCATCATACCGAGGATACCATAGATCGCAGGCCTCCCAAGGAGCTGATGACAATGGAGCGATTATAGAGTTTGGGAGCTTTGGATCTTTCTAATTGTGGATTTGCATTACATTAAAAAAGAGAGGATTGTGTTCTTGAGTTTTTCACAGAGAGGGAAAAATCTTCAGCTGAAGTTGGGTCTCCAAACGGGTCAGATTTCAACCCGGTTCTACATGCACCCTCTTTTAAAAACTCACCGTTGGATGAAATCCAACGGCTCTTACATACCCCTCAAAAAAACCCCTTATAACTTTCCACTCACTATAGAAGCACTCATGGTTTAGACAGGAGTGGGCTCCTATTAGGCCTATTGGTACAACAATTAGTATCATAACCTGATTCGGGCACACCACACTTGGTTCAAGGTGGAGCCATTGGTGACTCAAGCAAATTCGTAGACCAACGGAGAAAGGTTGAGTGGGCTAGTGAAGCAAAGTCAAAGGCTCTAGGAAGTCCTAGTGGCGGCCAACTAGGTGGAGTAAGGGCTCCTAGCAAAGGAAGGCTCAAGAAATCCTTGTTGGAGGAGGTGGAGTTGTGGGGAATATGTCATCCTTGGAAAACGCGAGTGTTCTAATGGGTGGGTTACCTTATCTTGGATCTCATTGGAGAATACAACAATAAACTACAAGTTCAAATATAGATGGTCCACTTCTAATTGCACCGAGGCATTTTAAGTTAAAAATCCACACATAAATGTCCATTTGGCCTAACCCAACCCAATGTATTGAACCTAGATGTGATTAAGGTGGGGACAATAATGGTGCATGGTTTGGACAGGAGTCGGCTCCTATTGGGCGTTGGTACAAGACAAATGTCGCAAAAAAGTAAATGAATAGATAAATAATTGAGGTGGTCAAGTGTCATGCTAAAATTTTGCCTTACTAATTTTGTCTAAAGTTAATACAATTACCATAAAAGTACTATAGATGGTTAAACCAAGACTTTTGTAGCTAATAATTCTTGCATATCAATATCCACTACGACAAACAGCACCTTTAAATACATATAACAAATCTCCATCATCAACACCATGCCATCTGAGGCTGCAATTGTCCCTCATGATCCTCTGCTTGTGTATGAACAAATACTCATCAATTGGCAGAGTTTTACTGCTCAAAAGCAATTGCCTCAGGTCATTAACTGTGCTTGAGTCCTTCATTTCCAATGGAATCATGGCAGCATTAAGTAAACTCGAAGAAGTTTGTATCACTACACTCAACCTTCTCACGGGAAGCTCATCCCTTACACGACTCATGCCCTTGAGGAACACAATGATTTCGGAAAATTCACGTATGCCATACTCACTTAAATTGCGAAAATCTTCGTGTAGCTCAATCCCAGAGAAGAAGAGTGACATTCTTTTGATGGGGATACCATCCATGATGTGTAATTTTTCTTTAAGGCTACGCACGGTTTCGGATCTATCCACCTCTACGTGAAGTTGCCTTGCTGAAAACTTTATGGTAATTTGAATTTTACTAGAATGGTATGAATTTAAAGGAGGCCCCATCCATTTGATGGTGAGGTGAATATTTGTACCTTCAGTGATAATTGGATAATCTTCCATGTCTAGTCCATCTAATAACTCCCAGCCAGAGACTACAAGGATTTGAGAAGCCACTGGGGCACCCAAGATTTGTTCTATCTTTCTTTTGATTTCAACAACGGGTTCTTTGAGACTCACTTCTACGCTAAATTTGTGTCCCCATGAAGTAATAATAATCACCCTCATCCTATATCCTTATTAATATGCTAAAGACTGGATGTGTGATAGTGTTTTTATTTTTCTTTTATGTGCCAAATTAGCTTCAAGAACACTCAAATATCACCTTTTAGTGGCTGGGCAACGAGCGGTTTTTATGGTCTGTATTGAGAAAGGGAAATCAAATTTTGATGTTATAGTCATGTCAAAGGAATGAGTATTCCCATATATTAATCGCATGCGATTGTACTCTAAATTCATTCAGAAAGCATTCTCGGATGCTTTGACCAAAAGAAAAAAAAGCATTCTCAAATTTTGTTCATGATTCATGACCAAGAATATTCATGCACGCATGAAACTCTCTCTCTCTCTCTCTCTCTCTCATGCATGCATGATGAGCTTAAAGAAAAAATCCCAATCTGGGTTTCGTTTGACCGTTTGAGTATTCTTTTATATGTGTGTCTAGTTTCATTTCTCTTAGGGTCTCCTTGGTCAAGACCTTTGTCCTTAACTTATCGAGCCATCCCGATGCAATTGCCTTCTATGACCGTGGCCATGTCTAAATGCTTCATCCTTCTTACCTTGAGACAAAAATGTGTCAACCTGTAAAGAGAAAAATCAAATCTTAAATACATTTATATGTGTCTAAATTTACTTATTATTCAAATAATATATCCAACTTTAATAAATGTATTTTGGATATAATTACCTAATAATTTCCTATTATGCAATAATATAACTTGTAATTTACCTGGTATGGGGATATTTGAAGTATATTAAAGCCAACACATTTATAGGTATAATGCGAAAATAATTTACCTACTCCTATTGGATATATACAAGATATGAAGGCAAATTTGTAGGTATATTATATTGTATTGATAATAATTTACCTATTATATTTTATTGGGACGAAATTTGAAGAATTTTTTATTGGTCGAAAATTTAAAGATTTTTTTATTGGTCGAAATTTTAGGTATTAGAGGAAATACAACAAAAAAAAAAAAAAAAAAAAAAAAAAAAAAAATCAAATTGATTCATGCTATAAATGAGGAAGTATTAATTAGAAATGAGGGACTTAATGACTTGCTTGAAAATCATTACGTTGACTTATTTGAAGTCTGGTGGCAAACAGTGTAAATATGTAGGAGTACTATGACCTTTTATATCTTACGGGGCATTTTAGTTTGAATTTCTATTTTATACATAGATTTGAAAATTAATGGGTTGATGTCTAGGAAATGGAAATTGTAGGGGCATACTAGCCCTAAAATATGTCTAAAGTGATATTGAAACTCACGCAGACGACGATATTGACTAAAAATTGTCGTCTCAATGGTATACAGACGATTGTATTGAACAAAAAATGTCGTCTAAATGGTACATAGAGTGAATCACCGTCGTCTTAAGTGTCACAATAGACAGTGGTCACCTATACGACGATCTAGTAGTACATTAGTAGACTGTGGCCCACTGTCTTGTGATAAGTTTTTTGTTTCTAGTTTGATCTCTTGGATTGGAGCTACATAAGAGCTTGTTTAATTAAGTTTGGTTTCATTGCTGATTGGTGTGACAGGATCATGAATTGCATTTCAACAGTTTCTTTCTCTATTCTTATTAATGGAAACCGTGAGGGTTTTGTCCCTTCTAAAGGTATAAGGCAGGGTGACCTCCTTTCTCCCCACCTTATTATTCTCTGCATGGAGCCTTCCATCAGGAACTTGAACAATTTGGTTAATTCCACTAGAACTTAGGTTGGTTTATTATCATGATCCCCTTTTGGTTTTCGAATTTGGAATTTAGTCTTTGCATATGATTGTCTAATCTTTTCTAAAGCTACGCCTGCAACCACTAGAAATATTTGGACAATTCTTGAGGCTTTCTCTAAGGCCTCAGGCCAGCATATATTAATTTCCACACGTCTACCATTTATTTCTCGTCCAAAGTCTCCACCTATCTAAAAAATAATATTAGTACTATCTTGCAAATTCAGCACAAAACCACTATAGGGAGATACTTAGGTATCCACAATATTGTTTTTTTTGGAAAGATCACCAAAATGCTAAAGAGTTAATTGATAGAAGTCGGTCCAAGTTTTCAGGGTGGAAAGCTGGAGGAAAGCTAACATCCTCTCTATAGCAGGGAGACTAGCCATGATTAAGTCTAATGTTTCTGGCATGCTAATCATGTTATGTCCTGTTTTAGATGTCCCCCCAAGTGGCGAAAGAAATGAACAAATCTTGTAGTACCTTTTTATGGGGTAGTGATAGGATTCCTCCTATCTCTTGGAAAAATGTCTGCCTTCCCAAAGATTTAGGTGGTTCATTGGTTAAACTTGCTAACCAGTTTAATCTTGCAGCTTTGGCTAAGTTGGGGTGGAAATGCCTTACAGATCATTCTAATTGGTTGGTTAAAATTGTTACTCAAAAGAACCTCAGGCAGGAGAATTTCTTTACTAGTTAAGAAAAATCAAATCATTGTTTTTCGTGGAGATATATCTTGGATGCTAGACATGTCTTATGTAAAGGTCTTAGGTGGGTGGTGAGAAATGGCAGTTCCATCTTTTTCTAGACCTTCCCCTGGGTTTTGCCTTTCCCTCTTCTTGACCTAATTCCTCAACATTGAAGACTCCCCTTAAATCTTAACAAGAAAGTCTAAGATTTTATTACCAATCAAATGGTTTGGGGCCCTAACCCTAGTGGCTCCTTCACCATTAACAGTGCCTACAATCTCCAAGTTCAGAGCATCCCTCCCATCCTCCAGCCCATCTTCTCAAGAAAATGTGGAAGCTTGAAATTCCTCCTAAAGTTAAGTTTTTGCCTAGATGCTTATAAGAAAAAGGCTTCAAGTGAGAACTAGACTTCACAGATTTATGCCTCAGCAGTGCCATGATTGCCCTTTTTATCAGGAGCAGCTTCAGACCATTCAACACGTTTTTGTGGACTCTGGTTTTTCCAAGATTGTTTAGGGAAGTTGTAAAATAGGGAAGAAAGATATTTGCCTGAATGATTTTCATTGAGTCAAAGGGTGTAACTTTATACAAGAGATTTCCTATAATGATGCTAAGCTATTCTAGGAATCTAAATTACAATAGGAAAAGAAATATTCTACAGCACGTAATTACATATTTGTTTCCTAATCCATCCTGTGAACATTAGGAAATCATTGACCTTCTTAACACTCCCCCTCAAGTTGGAGAGTGAATGTCGAGAACTCCCAACTTGCGAATCATGGTAGAAAAGGGTTCCTTTCCCAACGGTTTAGTGAATACATCCGCAAGCTGATTTGCCGAAGTAACAAACTTGGTTACAACCGAACCATCTTGTATTTTGTCCCGAATAAAGTGGCAGTCCATTTCTATATGCCTGGTTCTCTCATGGAAAACGGGATTGGCTGCTATATGTAAGGCTGCTTTGTTATCACAATGTAGCAATGCCGGTTTCAGATGCAATATTCGTAAATCCTTCAATAATGAACGTAACCAAGACAACTCACAGCATGTACCTGTCATGGCTCTATATTCGGCTTCTGCTGAAGAGAGTGACACTGTTTTCTGCCTCTTTGTTCGCCAAGAAACAAGTGAAGATCCTAAAAAAACACAATAACCCGTAGTGGATCTACGAGTCATTGGACAACCAGCCCAATTCGAGTCACAAAAAGCTCACAGAGACATATCATTTTGAGAAGAGAAAAACAAACCCTGTCCTGGAGCACTTTTCAAATAACGCAACACACGCAAGGCAGCTTCCATATGTGGTCTACGTGGTGCATGCATGAATCGGCTTAATACATGTACCGAATACATGATATCAGGCTGAGTAATAGTTAAATAAATTAGGCATCCCACAAGTCGCCTATATTGAGATGGATCTCTAAGCAATTCACCTGTATCAGAGAGCTTTATGTGTTTTGCTCAATGGGAAAGTTCATAGGTTTAGCACCCAAAATTCCACCATCCTTCAGAATTTCCAAAGTGTATTTCCGCTGTGAAATAGAAATACCTCTCTTTGATCGAGAGACTTCAATGCCCATAAAATATTTCAAATCCCCCAAATCTTTAATTCGGAAACGACTATGCAAAAATTGCTTAAGAGTGGATATAGCCTTGAGATCATTACTCGTAATAAGAATATCGTCAACATATATCAACAGTGCGGTAAAGGACTTTCCATTCCGACATGTGAATAATGAGTAGTCCGCTTTGGACTGAACATATCCGGCAGCTTGAACAGCTGTTGAGAACTTGGCAAACCATTGACGAGAAGCTTGCTTTAAACCATACAACGACTTGTTGAGGCGACACACCAAGTTCTCCCCCTGTCGCTGAAGACCAGGAGGTGGAGACGTATAAATTTCTTCATGGAGGTGAAGGGACCAATCCTGAGTAGCTGCCAGAGCCAATAAACAACGAACAGTAATCATTTTAGCAGTGGGAGAAAAAGTGTCATGATAATCAATACCTTCCAACTGTGTGTAATCCTTGGCCACCAAACAAGCTTTATAACGCTCTATGGTGCCATTTGAGTGGCGTTTGATTTTATAAACCCAGTGACATCCAATGGGTTTCTTGCCATGAGGGATAGGAGTGAGAGACCAAGTGTGATTGGCTTCTAAAGCTGCCAATTCAGATTGCATGGCGTCCTGCCAGTGTGAATGGGAAGTTGCTTCTGTATAAGAGCTGGGCTCAACATCCTGACTAATAGTAGCAACAAAAGAATGATGTTGTGGTGAGTAATGATGGTAAGAGAGAAAGTTACAAAGAGGATACCTTGTACCTTTGGTGGAACCAGACGACGAAGGCAGCGACGGTTTGGGAGACGTCACTTGGTTGTAAACATAATCACGTAAAGCATGTGGAGGACTGTGATGTCGTTGAGAACGTCGTAAAACTGGTGCGGGAGGGGGCTGAATGACGCTGGCAGGAATGGGTTGATCAAAAGTGGAGGTGGCTGGATGCGGAGACGCAGAAGGAGAATATGGCTGGGTCATTTCTAATGGAGGGACGGGAGGGGGCTGAACAACACTGACAGGAATGGGTTGATCAAAAGTGGAGGTGACTGGATGCGTAGATGTGGGGAATGAGTCGGAAATAGGAGGGTCAGACACAAAATGAGGAAGGACAGGGGCTGGAGGTGTTGGAATGGATGGAAAGGACGCATATGGAAAAATAGTTTCATGAAAAACAATGTCACGACTAGTGAAAAATTTATGAGTGGTAATGTCATAGAGCTTGTAGGCTTTTTGACCGACCGGGTAACCAAGGAAAACACAATGTTTGGCTCTAGGAGCGAATTTATGAGGGACATGCACATCAGTAGCATAGGCAAGACACCCGAAAACCTTAAGATGGGAATAGGAAGCGGTCTTGCCATAAAGGTGTTCAAAAGGAGTTTGTTGGGAAAGAAGTGGTGTGGGGAAACGATTAATCAAATGTACAGCGGTGAGAATACATTCTGCCCCAAAACGCAAAGGGAGATGGGCTTGAAAGCGAAGGGCGCGGGCTGACTCAAGGATATGACGATGTTTGCGCTCTACAACCCCATTTTGTTGGGGTGTATAGACACAAGAGTGTTGGTAAGTGGTGCCATTTTGTTGAAAAAAAATCTTTCATAGAAGAGAATTTCCCCCCATTATCCACTCGAATATTAGCAATGGATGCAGCAAATTGAGTTTTGACAAAGGAGAAAAAGTTTTTAAGTAAATGTTGTGTTTCACTTTTGTGCTGCATAAAGAATACCCATGTGAAATGAGAATAATCATCCACGATTGTCAAAAAATATTTAGCACCAGAAAAAGAAGGAATTTTGTAGGGGCCCCAAATATCACAATGAATTAACTCAAATGGTCTAACAGACGAAATTGAACTAGCAGAAAAAGGAAGTCGACATTGTTTTGCAAGTGCACAAACATCACAAGCATTATTGGGTTTGAAAGGAAAATTGAGTAAATTGTTTGCCGTAAAATCTAATCTAGAGGAAGATAGATGCCCTAATCGGCGGTGCCACAAGTCAGTGGAAGAGGTGACATGAGAACAAGATGGATGGCTAGCAATGGCAGCGGAGGATTTGAATTTAGGGCTCGATGTTGCTGACGCCAATGCGACCAAGTAATAAAGTCCGTCTCGTTGTTTACCCAAACCAATCGTCGTCTTCGTCGTCAAGTCTTGCAAAATACACCAAGAGGGAAAAAAGGTTACAGAACAATTGAGACTTCTTGTAACTTGACTCACAGACATCAAATCCACCTTGAAAGATGGCACACCAAGCACATTTTTCAGAGAAATAACAGAGTTCAAAGGTAAAGTTCCAGTAGATGTGATTGGAGCCTGTTCTCCACTGGGCATAATAACTGGCGGTAAAATAGTGTTCTGACGACCGTTGACAAGCAAATTTGGAGAAGAAGTAATATGATCGGTTGCACCACTGTGGAGGATTAATCGACGGAGGCGCAACGGTGCTTGTGACAAACTTGAAGAAGTACCAGCAGCTTTGGCCTTAGGATTGGAGGATTGATTTGCCCCTTTATTGTTTATAATAGATAATATCTGTTGAAACTGTAGATCAGAGAGAAATTGCTCGCGCTCCATGATGAGGAGCAATGGCAGAGAAAAGAAAAATTGAGACGGCAAAAAAAGAGAGAGCTAGGGTTTGTCTTCCTGCTTTGATACCATGTAAAATAGAGAAGAAAGATATTTGCCTGAATGATTTTCATTGAGTCAGAGGGTGTAACTTTATACAAGAGATTTCCTATAATGATGCTAAGCTATTCTAGGAATCTAAATTACAATAGGAAAAGAAATATTCTACAGCACGTAATTACATATTTGTTTCCTAATCCATCCAGTGAACATTAGGAAATCATTGACCTTCTTAACAGAAGTTCATCAGTTTTCCTCATTCTCCCTGTGTAAGATGGTGACTTCATTAATTGGTTGTCCTTTTTGGCTTGTACCACTCAACCCTAGGTCTGGATCACTTGTCCAAAGCTATTCTCATTTGCTGGCAGATTTGGGAAACTGGGAACAATCTATTGTTTCGAGACACTCAGCTGCACCTTGCTAGTTGTATTCATGTTGCGGCTACTGCAGGTATGTATTATTGGCAACATAACCACCTAGTAGTCAAAAATAAAAATAATATACTTACGGTGATAACATGGCACCCGCCTCCTGTAGGATGGATCAAATTAAACTTCGATGGTTCTGTCATTAATTCTCAAGCCACCATTGATTTTGGGGACATTTTGGAAAAAGCAAAAGGAGAGAGAAAAAATTTAAAAGAAGCAAAAATGGACAAAAATGCCCTTATTTATTTTTAGATTTCCTAAAGAATCCAATACATTTGCATGTCTTTGATTTGAAAGTTGAGCGGTTTTTTTGTCTTTTTTAAAAAAGCTTTGGCTTTTTCCAAAAGTGAAATTTTTTTTATGTCTAAAACCTAAAAAACCTTTGATTTTGTCATTAAGAATAGTGAGGGCCATGTTTTACTGGTTGGTGCTAATAACATAGGTGAAAATTCTATAAATGTGGCAGAAAGTTTGCTCTTCAGGATGGTCTTGCTACTGCGATTGATAAAGGTTGGCGTCAGATTATTGTTGAAGGTGACTCTAAACTTGTTATTGACAGTGTCCTCAGAACAGTTAGGCCCCTTGGAGTATCCAACATATTATTCAAGATGTCTGGCATCTGAGTTTTTCTGCAGTGTCTATTCGCTTTCATCCTGTGTTCAAGGAAGCAAACTTCACTGCGGATGCTGTAGCTAATCTGGATCATGGGCTCTCTTCGCAAGTTGTTTGGGCTTCCTTTGTCAGATGTATATCCTTTTTATTTAGACCTCTTTGGGCTCTCTTGCCCCAAAGGTTTCGCTTTCCTATT
This sequence comes from Prunus armeniaca, assembly GCA_903112645.1. Classification (NCBI taxonomy): domain Eukaryota; kingdom Viridiplantae; phylum Streptophyta; class Magnoliopsida; order Rosales; family Rosaceae; genus Prunus; species Prunus armeniaca. The sequence continues at coordinate 12,711,647 of CAEKDK010000003.1, read as the reverse complement.
TTGCATTAAAAAAATAAAAATTTGAACAACCAGTGTGTGAGATTCATTTTCTAATGAAAAATTCAATCAGAAGGCGACAATACAGAAACGGTTAAAAACGTAAGGCTCTTAATCAAAGTTAAAGAAATAAAAAGACTGAGGTTTAAACATATAAAACCACCACCAAAAACTTCACAAAATTAAGGTTTATAGCAATAATGCCTAGTGGTTTAAACATATAAAATCACAACTGCTACAACCAAAACATTCACGAATTAAGGTATCGCCCTTGGCACGGGGCTTCGCCTTGTTCTGTGACTAAAGTTCTGACCTACAAGTTTTTGTCCTGCAAGGGGCAACATAATACACAACTAAAAATCAGCTTAAGAACCAAAGAAAAACATATTGTTAGAGCTATGATGTACTTGCCACCAACGGACTATAGTGCTCATTGCTTGGGATAATCAACTATGGTAGGAGTCTTGCCACCATCATCCTCCTCATTTCCACCATCACATTTCTACAATCACATAGGCAATTTTTAAAAGTGTGCCATTATTGTAGGGTCCATGTAACAGTCCCAAAACATTCCGTCTTTTTGGAAGCAAATTCGGACTTCCTTCAACATTCCGTTATAACACACATGATATTTGCGAAGCTATTAGTCTTCTGCTTTATCAACTCAATGATCAAGTTAGGATAAAAATCTATCCCAACGGAAATCCGAGCATCCTCAAGAATCTGTCACATCATATGCTTCATAAATCTTGAATGCTATATTAAAGTAGTCTTCAGCAAGCAGATCGAAGAATTTACCATATTGTCTCCATTTAGTTGCTCATAATTTTCTAGTCTGAATAAAATTCTTCGCTGTTGGATCTGACCACTCTTTCAGCTTGATCAAACAAGATGCCTCCTGCGAATATTGAGTCAAAGGTGTAAAAATGAAAAATAAAATGTTGAACAAAAAAGAAAAAAGAAAAAAAAATACCGCAATTTGGAACTGTTTAGTATTGAAATGCTTTTGGGCTTCTGAAATTGATATGCACTTTGGACGCACACATAGGCCATGGATGGTAAATCTCTGCGCAATGGGGTAATAGCAATCTCGTCTTGAACGGTGTTTGAAATGCATGCACCAGGTATTAGGCCAGCATCAGCTGCGGCTCACATGGAGAGCACGATTAAACAAAGGAACACGATGTGCATCATACTGGTGGGTGAATAATTTAATTATCAAGTGGCTCCTTGGTGATTTTGAAACCGCAAAAGTTAGAGCTATAATCATCTCTTAGATTAAATTTAGGGAGAAATTGAAAAAACATACCTCCAAATTCCAATCATGCTCCCTATCTACCTCCTAAAATAGGGAGATCTCTTGGGCCCCGTTTGGTAAGCTGGATTGGACTGGATATTATCAATTAAAATTGATATGAGTCCTAACCATTGTTTGGTGGGCTTCAAGTGTGTCTAGGACTGGATATGGGTCTTGGATCCAAGTCCCAAATAATTGGGGATTAGAAACCCAACCCCAGACATGGGTTTCGAAGCCAGAGACCGTGCCTCCAGCCATCTCTCTTCTTCTATGTTCTCTTCTTCTTTCTCTTCTCTCTCTTCTTTGTTCTCTCTTCTCTTCTCCTCTTCTCTCTTCTCTCAGATCCTCTCTCTCTCTTCCCTTCTGCCATATCTTCTCTGCTGCCATATATAGATCTCAGATCTCGGATGAAAGGCATATGGTGGAAGAAAAAATTGGTGAAAGGCAGATTCATAACTTCTATATATATATATATATATATATTATTTTTTTTTAATTTTGCAATTTTTTTGTTCTTTGAGATATGAAGGGAGGTGGCTAAGGAGTTTGAAGATGACGACTTATATTTGTATTTTTTTTTGTTGGATTGAAAATCGATTTTGTTGTAATTAATTTGGAAATGAGAATATAAAAATATAAAATAAAAACATGGCATACTAATCTCAACTTTAGTGTTGTATTGCACCAAACAACTTCTTAAAATTCAGTCACATCCCAACTCCAGTGTAATGTAGAAAAGTTAATCCAATCCAGTTCAATCTAGCCTACCAAACATGTCCTAGGAGCTCCTAAATCTGAAGAGAGAGAACTTCAAGTAGCTCTCTGTAATTAAATGTTACTTTACTTTAATACTATTTTAAACATTTATTTAATTTTAACTATTTATTGTTATTATTTTGTATGAAGATAAAACATTTATCCTAAACTAAAAAAGAATTAAAGCATTAATAATTTCTTGAACAATGGAGTATGGTTGTAGTTGAAATTTTATAATGAGATCCTAAAATAGTTTTCTAGTGTTTTTATCAAAATTTAACTAAAAAATAGAGTGCATGATTGTATATGCTCTTAATGCACAACTAAAGAACTCAAAAGCTGTTAGCTAAGAGACAAAATGTTAATTACAAATTTGGTCACTCAGAAAATCTAAAAAGAAAATAAACAAAAATGCTGATAAATAATTATAAATAAATAAATAAAAAAACTCACATGCCTGTTTGTTTAGGAGGATTTGGCTTTGAGAATCTTTATGTTTGGGCCGAGTTTCACAGAGTGATTTCAATTTGGATAAAATCTAGTGAGAAATTGAGTGTAAAATAAATTTTTTTTTTTTTTTTTTTTTTTTTTTTTTTTTTTTTTTTGCGAAAAAATAAACAATAAATAAAATCTAGGAATATCAATATGATAAAAGACGAAAGGGACGATTACAATAGCCATACAATAGCCAACTAATCAACTTGAACCCATTTCAATCCCAAACAAGGATCCAATACAGGTTTCAGTGTGGTATAAAAAATAATCATGGTTATGGTACTCCCCCACTCACAACCCTAATGGCTCGAATCTAGCAACAAACCAATGTCGCATGGCTTTACTCTAGCGACTTTTTCATGAAAATTTGAAAAACGCCCCAAGACAAGTCTTGGATAAACTGAAAATACATCAACATAAATAACGAAACAAAAACTTTTTCAAGGAGAGACCTAGAAAAAAAACTTAGAACGTAAACAAAGCCTAAAACTCTCACGAAGAGAGACTAGACAACAATCTCATAAAGAATTGTTGCACTTATTATAACCAAAAAACAAACAAAACATAACGCTCTATCACCACCAGCGCTCGAATTAGGCCTGCACCAAACCAAGGGAGGACGGAGACGAACATATTCGCACATATCTGACATAGGTCCACCAAATTCGTCTAGGGAGGGGGAAAGGGGAGTATTATATTAGGTTGTGTAAAGATTGTCTTTTACGAGAATTGAACCTGAGTGCACTTGGAGAGAAGGGGGAGGGGGGTGGGAGGAGGGGAGAGTTTAGCCCACTTTTCCACCATGGTGTCATCCCATGTGCAGGTCCACCAAAGCAATTGATACGTGTAAATCTGAGAATTAGAAATACCGAATAAAATCCTTGTTAAATTTGGTGAAAATATTATGGTACTGACAAGTTAAAAGTGTGGGATAAGAAACAAGGTAAAGATGGTGCAACAATCTTTGACTTGTGGTGTAGCTAATAGGCGGTGCAGCAAGTGGTAGTTTCATGGAACGATGGCTTTGGTAAAGTCTTCATATTGAAGGAAGCTTGTTGCTGACTCTTCTCCCTAGCTTGATGCCCACTCAAGGCTTCTGTATAGATAGAAGTGTAGCTTGTAATGTTTTGAGTGTGTACTCCATGACAAGTTAGAGAGCACATGGAGAGTGAAAAACAAAGGGAAATCTTTGTGGGTGAGAGATAGAGTTCTTGGGAAATACTGTGAATGTGTATACAAGGATTTTAGGTTTGGGTTATGTTGATTTAACTCAAGTGTATCTTGTACTGTTATTATTCTCATAGTGAAGTACTCTATCCGAGGACGTCGGCAGGATTTTGCCGAACCTCATCAATCTCTTGTACACTATCTTTATTCCTTGTTTATATTATTATGCTCAACTGTGGTTTATATTGTGGTGTGGTTATTTCTGAATCTCACGGTGAAAAAGCATGACAAGTGTTATCAAAGCTTTTGTTCGTGTGAGATTCAGATTTGTTCTCCATGAGTGGTGCAAACAACTTGTAATTTTCAGTTGAGCAGTTTAATGGTAAAGGCAACTTTATTATTTGGTAGAGGAGAGTAAAGGACCTCCACGTTCAACAAGGTTTGGTTAGATCTTTGAGGGGGGGAAAATGGAAAGCTTCAAGGAATAAAAGATGAGACGTGGGAAGAGATGGAGTCACAGTGCGTTAGCATAATACAACATTACAGTGTTGAAAACATTATCAATAATTTTATGGATGAGGATTCTGTGCCAGCTCTGTGGGAGAAGTTGGAGAAGCTCTATATGGCTAAGGGCCTAACCAACAAGTTATATATGACGAAGCAACTGTACACGCTGAAGATGGAGGAAGGTGGGAATCTCATGGATCACATCAACGTGTTCAGCGGATGCATTGATCAACTGCGAAAAGTTGATGTTAAGCTTGAGGAAGAAGATAAGGCCCTTTTACTTCTTACCTCGCTTCCCGATTCATATGAAAATCTTGTTACAACTTTGTTTTCAAGTAAAGATACAATGAGCTTGGAACAGGTGCAGGTATCATTGGTGTCCCATGATACACAGAAGAAAATATTTAGTGGTGATGGTGGGCACGAGTCTACATTAGCTGTTGAAGAAGGGAATCGAGGAAGGACATTTGATGGTAGATTTGAGAGAGACAGCAGGTTCATATCTAGTTCCAAAGGAAGGGTGTGAAGTGCTACGAATGTAAAGAATTTGGTCACATCAAACAATTTTGTCCTTTGAATAAAAATAAGAAAAAGATGACACTAGTTCGAGTGTTAATTCATGTGTAGCAGAAGAAGATTTTGGATTTGTCCTCACAATATCCAAAAGTAAAAACACTTCTCCTAGTGATGCTTGGTTTTAGATTCTAGTTGTACTATGCATGTTTGCTCCAGGAAAGATTATTTTGACACATTCCATGGATGTAAGGATACCTATTTATGGGTGTTGGATATCCTTGCAAAGTTGAGGGACTTGGAACTGTCAAAATAATGATGTATGATGGAGTGGTTTGCACAATAAGTGATGTGGCATATGTACCAAAGGTGAGAAAGAATCTAATATCTCTTGGAAGATTGGACTCCTTGGGATGCAAATGCTTTGTTGCAAGTGGAGCCATGGAAATCACGCGTGGTGGATTGGTCCTAATGAAAGGGAGGAAGTATGGTGGTTTGTATTGCCTGGATGTTAGTGTGGGAATGCATATTTTGGCAACCAATAGATGGGCGACACATGGAAAAGGAATATTCCTTAGGTTAACTAATTACTCTAATTAAATCTTGTTCACCCGTTTTTTATTTTAATCATGTGATGGTAGGGTAAAGTTTCCCATTGGCTTGAAAACCATTGGTGGTCAACAAGTCAACTTTCTTTCATGTATGAGCATGTCATTGCTAGCAATGAAAACCCTAGCAGACTTCTTTAAAATAGATAACTTGCGCCCCAAATTATTGACTTCTAAACAAGCGATTGTGAATTTGGGTGAGGAATATCTCCCAAGTAAGTAAGTTCTTTTCTTGCCTCAGACTGGTGATGACTTCACAATTTTTCTCATGACAAAAACTAGTAGTTCTGGCTAGAATAAATGATAAGAAAGTGAATTATTTTAGGCATAACTGCCTTTTACAAAACTCAAAAAGGGAAAGACCAACTCTAAAAAAGACAAAAGAGCATTGGACTTCAATTTCTACCTAGATAGTTGCTTTTGATCTAGACTGGACTAGGTGTGTCTATGTTGGATTGGACCATCAACACCTTCAATTGTCAAGTTTCAGTTGTAAATCGATACCAACGTTTGAGTTTGACAGAGCTTTAATCTATTTCAAGCCCTGAAAGGCTTTTTAAATAGGCAGAATTAGAGCCTCTTCAGTCTAAAAGGGGCATAAGTGGCTGGACTTGATGATTACTGAGCTAGAACTGCACTATAGTACCTGTTCTGGTTGGTCAGGGCTTTCCATAAATTTGTTGAGGTTTTCATGTTTGTAAAAACCTGGACTCTGCTTGATTTGGCTTATGCTGAACCAAATTTGTAACGAGAGAAATCTCGCTTTGTGTACGGTTCTAAGGGAAGGGATTTACCCCCTATTCCGACCGGGGAGAACATGCATAACTTGTATCCATGCGCTTCATATTCGCCTGGAGTTCGCTCCCAGAAATATAGCCATCCCTACCCCCTCACGTTAATCCCATATCTATTTCTCTGAACTGAACTGAAAATAAGAGGTTTTGAATCATAGCTATCTTGTTTCTTGTGGCTCAATGAGCTTTGGCTACTTCAGTGTTTGAAGGCTTTTGAGATCAAGTATATTGCGTTTGTTAATTGTGACCTTGAGAGTTTTTATTTTGATTGATTTTTTTGGTTGTCCTTCTCTATTCACCCTCTCTCTTATTTTATAGAAAATGCTGGAGTGGGGTTTTTAATCTTTGAATAATGGGCGGCAAATCTTTTCAAAAGATCTTTCTTTTTAAATGCCACAAAAAGAGGAAGTTATCTATTCTAGCAGAGAAGAACCATCAACAGTCAGTTCCCATGGTGGTCCTTTCCTTACTTTTCCCAAAAAAGAAAATCAACTCCTTTTGCTCTCTGTTTGTTCCTTGTGAAGAAGGAAAGACACAATCTACCATGATGGTTATTTTGTTTTTTCTGTTTGAATAGCCCCCTTGCTTCCTACTTATCTTTTGAGATCGTAGTTTGCTTATCTACTGGAAAGATCACCTGCTTTGGTGTAGAGTTTCTCTGTATTTATTAAAAAAGGGATTTTGATCTTTTTGTTTGCAAAGATTTGAAGAAGCCTTCGTTTTATAGCTGCCTTCATTAACTGTCTATCAACTCTTCTGTGATAGTTGAAATTTTTGAATTTTCAAAGTCAAGTAGTCACGTGGGGCTCTTCTGGGAAAATCATTTTTTTATTAAGAAAAGATTTGCTGACTTGCTTTTGAGATCAAGTGGTGAGAATTCTTCAGAAGCTGGGCTTAATCCAATTTCTTAGAGGTTTTTGACTTGCTTGGTGATGATTTTCCATTTAATTGGCAATTTTATTGATTTATTTATTCATTATTTTTTGTGTTCTTAAACCTCTGCCATTTTTGAAAAAGACGTGGGCCTTTAATGTTGACTGTGTTGCTTTCCTTTTCTTCTAAGCCCAAGACTGTTCATTTATCACGGGTTTGACAAATTCTGGGCTGGGCTCGCCGAATTTCGAGAAATTAGTCTGGGCTTTCTCTATTTTGGGCTTCTCTTCAGCTTCTTTTAAATATCAAGCCCAAGCTGTGCTCATGTTTGTGGGCTGCATAAATAGGCTGGGCTTGTGGAATTTAGGCCCAAACAAATCCTATTTAATTAGGGAAATTATCATTAATTTAATATGAGAATATCTCCCCAAATCAAGGATGAGATTTCCATCAAATCTCCTTGATTAATTCCAATCTCCTATTTATGGATAAGAATAATCTCAACCAAATAAGGATTATTCTTCAAACCCTAGCACACAAGGAGCCAATAAATACATGGCCACACAAGGCATTCAAGGTAACTCTTTCACACCTGAAAAACAATCTTGCCGCCACTCTCTCTCTCTCTCTCTCTCTCTCTCCCCTCTCTCCCACATAACTAAGTGCTACCATACATAGCTCCGGCCACCTGGCTCTCCTCGTGAGAGAAAACTCCATCCATTTTAGCTATTGTCGTATCTTTATCAAGATCCAATCGAACTAACTTAGGCATCAAAGGGCCTTTTACCAACACCCCCTCGGGTGTGGTCTATTTACTCCAATTTATTTTGCAGGGATTGAGGAAGATAGAGAAGGAAGATCGAAGGTCAATGAATCAACCCGCGAATATTTTCTGTGCAGAACTTTGCTCAAACATTTTGGTGCTTTCATTGAGAGCACGAGTTATAGTCAACGCGTGCTCTTGAATCAAAGGAATTTGTTTCCTACTATTAATCACTCAACCAAAGCCTTCCAAACAACAATGGTTGGAAGCAAGCGTTTGAGGAGTAAGAGCGCCATGAAAAATCCAAACTCTTCTCCTCTCCATGGCTAGAATCGCACCACAGCTACAAGGCTTTAGGACTAGAACCAGTGTGCCTCTGCACGCCATCGTGGCTGGATCTACCTCACAGTCGCATAGCCCTGTGTCCGGATCCACCTCGCAGCCGCTGCACACCACCATGGTTGGGTCCACCTTACAACCGAACGGCCTTATAGCCAAGACAACCTTGCTGCTATAAGCCTTAATTGCCGGATTCGGTGATGTCCACCACGACCTCGACATCCATGTTGGCCCAACCACTCACAGCAATCCTATTGCCACCAAATGTCGCAGTCCGATCTTAGACCAACATAATTCATTTCCTCCTTTGCCACCACACTCGACATATGTTCCCGTGTACATCTCCAATGATACCCTAGCTTGTGTGCAATTAGGCTAAAAACAATTTTCTTCTCCTGATCCACGAAGTCAAGTAGACCTCAGTCTTAGAGTTGACCAGCTGGCTCAAAAAGTGGACGACCAAAACAACTTGGTTGGGCAGCTCCTTAACTAGATTGACTTGGTCCGAGACATTGTCCTTGGACCGGAAGGCAAAGATAGAAGGTTGGACGAAAGCACCCGCATGTAGTTTGAGAGGGCCCATGTAGGTCGAGCAGGAGTGAGCAACCAAGGAGAAGGACAATAGCGTGCTACTTAGCACGTCGGCTTGTCTCTGATCAAGATTAAGTCTTAGGATCAATGTGCACGAGAGGTTGGGCCCACGCAACAGCCAACATTCACAGCAAAGCCCACCTGCACAACTACCGAACTGTAGCAGAAGCCGCAGTCCAGCAACCGAATTCACGATGCGCTCAACAAGAAGATGCTGCAATAGCCACCGATACGCTACCAACATCCAACACGGCCTCTACCACCAACCAAGGTCTCACGAGGACAACCACAGGCCAGCGCCGGTTGGTCCTTGTCGCAAGCAAACAAAAAAAAAAGAAATTTAGGGCAACCATCGTATCATCGCGATAACCACCATGTTACCACCTCTGCCGTCACTATGACAACCGGCCGAGCCCACCCGGTTGGTCCTCGCCGCGAAGAAGAAAAATAATCATATTCGACTTACCTTGGGGTACAAGACGACTCCTCTCTTCAACAAGCAGTACAATTCTCCAAGATCTCTCTTAAGTTAGAAAGCAGAGAAGACAAGTTTGTAATTTGAAGAAGAGTGAAGAGAAGCCTTGTATTTATAAATGTTGGGCATCCTAGGTCAAGGAGGAATCACAAGCCTATTCCTATTGGGAGCCCAACTCCAAGAAAAGTCAAAAGGCTACTCCAATTAGGAGCCCAATTTGCAAAACGAATCAAACTCAAGGAAGCAAGCCCAGATGCAGTTCGAAAGCTCGTAGAGTATTTCTAACCTCCTCCATGCCTCACTAGAGCCATGCAAAAGCTGGGGGGTCATTTGTGGGAGCAAATATTCAGACTTCCAATCACAAGATGCCACGCGGACAAGAAGAATATCTCCTAAGTCAATTAATTGACCCATTTATTTGTCCAATTAATTGATACTAAAAATAGGGATATTATCTTAAATATGAGATGTTATCTTTATTTGGGAATATATGACCAATTAAAAGATAATATCATCAATTTAGGATATTATCTCATTTTAGGGATATTATCATCAATTAGGAAGATATTCTTTGAAAAACCCTAGATGGTTAGAGCCCTATAAATACATAGTCACATTCAACACACAAGGTAATTCCAAAACTTAGCAAAATCCCCGAAACCTCTCTCTCTCTCTCCCCTAGTCGATGGCCTTCCTAGCCGTCGGCCTCTCCCACACTCATCTCTCCCACACAGCTAAGTGCCACCACACACTGCTCTCCCCGTAAGAGAAAACTTCGTACCCTTTTTAGCTATTACTGCATCTTTTCTCAAAGATCCAATCGAACTAACTTAGACATCGAAGGGCCTTTGGCCAACACCCTCGGGGTGTGGTCTTTTACTCCTGCTTGTTTCGTAGTAATCGAGGAAGAGAGAGAAGGAAACTCAACAAGTGAAGGAGATCTACATGTGAACCCACTTTAACTATAAACAATTACTTCAAAAAAAATATATAATCAATTAAAATTTCTAATACTATAATCAAGAGAGCATTTCCCACATTTTTAACATGAAGAAAAATAATAGAATAATTTCCCAACTTTCATCATGCAATGTCTACCATCCATGCACAATCACGAATAGTTATAAGGGCTGAGGCCCTTTACACCATACAATCAAATCCAAAATCATTCATCAATTCAAAATGGTCTTAGACTCGTCATAACCATATATACATTCTATTAACATTCATTCAGTAATAACTAATAAATAAACAAACATTTAATCTCGCCCAAGTTTCAATTGGGCTTAAGGCCCACCGACATATACAAAACCAAACCCAACAAAAATAATAAATACTATTTGAATCCAATAACTATATTAAAATCCCAAAAATATATTTTATTTCGCTGCTGCACCTAGGAGAAACCTCAGGCTACCTACGTACTCCTTTTCTTAAGGGGTCTAGCCATATGTAGTTCTTTCAGCCATGAAACCGAAAAGAAATTATCCATATACGCAACTGAAGACATCAATTGCTTTTGCTACCATCGAATTATATACATACTTTTATATCGAGAGACCTTACTAACTCATTCGTTGAATCCCGTTACAGCTTTAACTCTGTACCTTTCCTCAGATCATCCTGTTGTAAACGATAATTAAACAAGAAATCAAACTTGCCCAATTAACAAACAAGCTGTAAACTATCAAACAATTCAATCCAAACATCCCATTCTCAATCCATAAATTCTTACATGACCCTAGAGATCTTGGTAAAGACATATTCTAAAACAGGACTGATCTGATAATCCGATCATAATAACCCAAAAATTACATAATAGGTGAAATTCCAATTCGCTAACCAAATGGTGGAATCTCACGTATCGAGGCATACCGTCATGCTCAGGATGACATGAGAATAATTTTGGGACCAAAATATAATTTCAATAGTGGCCCATGAGCTGCCACATGTCGCCGGCCTTAATGGTTGCCCACAACAAACCCTCAAACTATAAAATCAAGCCCAAAAACCTATATCAATTGTTAGAGCACGAAAATAAGATGAAGTTTCATACCTTAATCGACGACAATGGTGCCCGAAAACACCGCCTGAAACTCCCGAAACCCCTGGCTCTTCTTCTAGCTCGCACTGCTGCTGTGTAGCCTAGGGTGGCAGGTTCTTTGTCTAGCCATGATAATTGGCTTAGGATAGTCTTTTCCTGACCAACGGCTTGACAGAGACGATCATTGGCCTGGAAGGCTCGGTGTCGCTGGGCAGAGAGAGAGAGAGAAGGTTGAGGAGAGAGCAAATGACGAAGGAGGGTGACACACGTTGGGCTGGGGTATTTAGGGGTTTTAAAGAACAAAATTTCAAATTCCCAACACATCCTTTTCATTTCTTGACCTGAATTTCCTCGTTTAAACTCGGAAGCCTGCCTCTATCTACGAACTCATATCGTCGAGCTATACTCAATGGTGTGACTCAATCTCCCAAAACTAATCCCGAGCAAAAAGTGAATAAAATACCTTTATGCCCAAGGGAAAAATTGTAATTTCAAACTGATTTTCCAAAATAAAAGATTATTTTGGGTAGGGATGTTACACTAAGTCTAAATCCCAACTTCACATCTAATTAAGCTAAAGCAGAATAATAACCCTACCTCTCTGTCCCACTCAACCCTACCATTCTTCTCTCACGCCTCCCATCTTTAAAAAATAAAAAAATAAAAAAGAAGAAGAAACTTCTCTCTCTCTCTCTCTCTCTCTCTCTCTCTCTCTCTCTCTCAACTTTCCTCTTCGTCATGACACAGTTTGAAACGAAAATTAAGAGTGAAAGAACACAAGAAGCATGCGCTTCTTTTTCCTCCTCTTAGGCAAACTAGTGAGCAGTTGGAAGGCATTTCGTGTAGTTGTTCAAATGATTCAGGTTGACCTCCAAGCCTATTTCCACTGCTTTCATGGGGGTCGTTCGACCCTAGTAACCTCACTGTGGGTCAGTCTTTGAGTGTGGGAACACATATTTCGAGAAATTTGCACAAAAATAAGCAATCTTTCTTGGTCACAAACTCATGATCTTCCTATGTGTCCCAAGTAAATTAGCATCCACAACTTCAACACATCTTCCTATGAGTTTGCAATCCCTTGCTTTAAATTCAGTTCCGCACCAAACATCTCGTCTATTGGCTTCCTTCTTGTGAATGTTTCCATAACTACAATTCCAAAACTTTACATCCCCTCTTCATAATTAAGGACAATATGTATGTTATTTAAAATATATTAAAATAGCAAGTGCATCTGGAGCCTGCATATACCCAACTGTGGCTAGGGTCATTGTTTTCCATAGGACAAAATACGATTTATAATAGGTTATTGGCCAAAAGTCCCTTTTGGTCCTTGTAGTTTGACACTTCAATCACTTTTTATCCTATAGTTTTAATTTCGTTCCTTTTGACTATGTAGTTTCATATTTGTAGCAATTCAAAGACATATTAAAATTTATGTCAATTTCTTTAACAGAGCAACCACGTGCAATTACTGCTTGAGATGGGTTCCAATGCTTTTGTTTATTCCATTCTTTTATGGCCTTGTTTTTTTTTGTCTTTTTGTTCAAATGGCCTTGTTTTGTTCTGTAACTTTGGGTTTGGAAAGTTATTGCTTTGTTGCTTTGGCAGTTACTGTTTGAGATGGTGGTCAAAAAATTTATAAAATTTTATGTGTGTATTGGGAGTGGTTCCATACATGTTTGAACCAGTAAAACCTTTAGGAAACACAATGGTCCCCTATTTGCATAAAGCAAAGCAATATGCATGCCATTTGTTATTTAAAAGCTTTGAATGCTCTGATTCACATAAAGTAAAACAATATTTTCATTCTCATAGCATTGATTTTTCAGATGCTGGCCCTCCACACCACTCCTATGCAAAGACAAAAGCTTCCTGTAAGTGTTTTCATTTTTACTAATATATATTTATATGTAAATGTATATATTAATATATATTTTGTGGCTATGCAGATTAGGAAAGATTATATAAATGCTCCAAACACTACTACAAAAATTGAAATAGACGACGGGAAAACACCGTCGTCTTTTTGTTTTTCAAACCGTCGTTAAATCGACCGTCATCTTTTTGAATGTCAAACTACGACGGTAATTAACCGTCGTCTATTATATGTAAAAACGACGGTTTTTTAAAGAAGTGTCGTTGTTTTCATATAAAGACGACAGTTTTTGTTAAAAAACGTCATTGTTTGAAGTAAAGATCGTTAATTATATGAATAAAGATGACGGTTTGTTTACAAAAACCGTCGTGGATTGTTTGTAAAGATGGCGGTTAATTAATGCCCAAAAATCGCCATTGATTAGCTATGAAGACGACTGTTGTATTTTAAATCCGTCATCTACAACAATTTTAACTAGAATTCCAACTATATTGTTTTATTAATGAACACATACTCAAAAATTGTTTATTTCATAAAACTTGAAGATTCAATATTATTACATAGTTAATCAATCTTTATTCCTATCACATACATACTTCCTAAATAATGGAGTATACTAAATTACATGATTCCTAAAATCAACCTTTGCTCTTTCCCTTCTAGTTCTGTACTCAACATATAGTTGACTGATGAGATAAGCAGTCCAGCTTCCCACCAACCCATAAAAAAGCTGAAATAGAATCCCATATAGCAAATCTAGTTGGGAAAATGAATATGCATGGCAGTGTGAGAAGCACTTGAGCAACCTGCATTAAAAATTCCATTAAAACCAAATTCAGATATATAAACGTAATTAGCTACACACATTAAATACACAGTTACATTAACACAAATGGCCAAATTTAAGAACTAAAATGTGCAAATTTGAAAAATCAACTACTTAAATGTGCAAAAAGTACCGTAATATCTAGTCAGTTGGTGTACTATTTGCATGCTGCAAGTCACAAAAAGGAGACTGACAACTCATGTGGAGCAAGGCAAAGAAAGTTGTACGCTAATACCTTTCTTGACCACTGAGTAAGCTTCCTTGTAGCAGCAACCTGTACCAAATCAGAAAAACAAAAACAAAATTTTTTGTGGAATTAAGTATTATGTTTTGAAAAGAAAATAGGAATTTTTCATAAATAAAAATAAAGAAAAAGAAAATAGGAAGTCAATGTAGCAAATCAGTAGCAACTCACGCAGAGAAGGCTCAGCAAAGTGAGCAATGAGACGAGGTCTTGAGTTCATCTCTGAATCAACACAAGGAGGAGGACCCTCCCCCTTTTCTCCTTGTCCTACTTGCCCCTGTACATAGACAAAATTTAAAAAAACAAAAATAATAAGACTTCACAACATGTTTCAATCCATGTCTTTCAATTCCCAAACAACAAACGATTGGTTGTTTTATTCACAAAAACTACTCGAATTTACCGCCATACAACGAATAATATGAGGAAAGAAAAGAAGTGATTACATACCTTCTCAAGTTTAGCAGCAATATTTTTAATGCATTTCATGTAGTTTAGTCAAGTACATCTCCTTCATGAGTTTGATCTGCAAATTCAAGTCAGCAAGACAAAGATGATTAGAAAGAACATTGCAGCCACATGCTTGCAGGCGGCATAATTATCACTAGGTTTCATTGTTTCTTACTAGCACATGCGCTTATTCGAGTTTTTCTCCACAATGCTTTAAAATACAGTGCCAACAGAAAAGATATCGTGCATGCAACCATGAATTCATATATGCTTGTATGTAATGTAGGGAGAGCTTCAAATAACTTCACAACTGATGATTGGTAGTTTACCAAAGCAGTAACCAAAAGGAATCTTAACTAGAATTCTGTAATAGCATAGTAGCTCCCATTTTTGGAATTACCTTCTGAAAATATATAGATTTATTTTCCCTATGCTACTAAAAAATTCTTCTCATATATTCAGAGTCTATTACCATTGATGAGTGTTACTCCAGCACCAACTGACAGTTCAAATAGACCCCGAGTATAATCCTTACCAAGATAGCCAAACCTGCCCTAAACTTCTACTTTAATCATATAGAATACGTGAAATTCATCTTATTTCTACTGAAAACAACAGAAAATTTGATTGTCTAACCATACAGGTTCTTATGCTATGTCCTGTTATCCCAGCAGCTACAAGCATTCCTACTAATCAAGCCTAAATATAATCTTTATAACTGCTCAAATGGCCAATCCCTCTAAAACCCTGCCTTCTGTTCCCTTTTCAATCCTATGTCACATATAAAAGGCATTTTCTTCTAAACAATGTACTCCTAGGTTTTGTTACCTGCTATGTCCTGTTTTCTACTACTAAAGAATTTCATTGCCATTCTGGTGTTAAAGCAGCTCATTACATTCACAATAAACCTATATATAATCAAATACACAAATAGATAAAACCCAGATTTCTTTTAATCTTATATCCATTCATTCGACAACAAGTCAGGACATCTCACTTTTTGATAGACCTCCTATTGCCAATCATCGCCAGTTGCATGTCCACTCTGGGCTGAAGCTACAAAATATGCATAAGTAGGTCAGCATTTGCACATTGTAGGAAACTTAATAATGACAATTATACTGAAAGAAAAAAAAAGCATTGCCTACAGAATAGTGATATAGAATTATGGAAAACTATCATTCTATATAAAATCCCTAAAATAGTCGATGGTGTGGAGTTCATACCAGCTTTTTATACCCAAAGCCCTAATTCCTAAATCAACTCAGCAGCATCTTTAATGGAAGAACCTAAATCAAACAAAATAAAACATACACAGTTTCTTCGATAATAAACCAAACATAATAAAACATACCCATTGCAAAGTGTTCACGAGACAATCATAACCAAATCTGACATTAAAACCCTCACTGATCCATTCATGAATCATAAAAATTTTAAATTAAAAATCAAAAAAAGAGAAGAAGAAGAAGAAGAAGAAAACAGAGACACAGAGAGAGAGAGAGAGAGAGATTACTTGTAGTTTTTCCCTTAAAATTAGTGCTTGAGCTTGGTTCGTTTTCAGAGGGAGAGAATAAATTTTGGCGAACGAGGCGAGTTCGGTGGACTGAACGCGGTGAGCTCGGTGGATTGAACGACGGGATGGAGATGGCAATCTCGGTGAACTCGGTGTCCTGAACGGCGTGACGGAGATGGCGATCTCGTCAAGTTCGGTGGATGGCGAGAGGGAGATGTGCTTCATCGATGTGAGAGAGAGTTGAGAGAGAGAGAGGGTTTTGTGAAGGGTTCGTGAGAGAATTTGAGATAGTACACTGTTTGAGAGAGCGAGTGTTTTCTGAAAAGCTCCGCGCTCGCGTACTAAAAGTGAATTTTTGTTTAGCACCTCATGAAAACACGACGACGGTCTTAATAAGGTATCGTCGTAATTTAAAAAATCAACCTAATATGTTGGCGTATTAGGTACTTTACCAGGACGGTGTTATAAAATTGGTTGTCTTTTAAAATACCACGACAATTTTTATATAAATGGTCATCTATTGGGTGTCGTAGTTCAATATAATTGTAGTAGTGAAATGCACCAGGAACAACTTCTCTTATGCCCACTCCAAGGCCAACTTCTCTTATGTCTGCTCCAAGACCCAAGGCCTATTCCTAATATGCAAATTGGAAATTCAAGCTCTGTGAATCAAAGACAAATTGGAGGTGCAAGATCAATGAATCTGTTTCCCTCTTTTCGGCCGGGGCGGCCGACGAAAGGAACTTTTAGTCATTCTTTTGAGTGCGGGGCATACCACCACCAAGCCTCGAATTTGGGCTTGAATGGAATGTGAATAGATGGATGTGTTACGCTTCTAACTTTTGACCAAACAATTGATCGACCAAGCAAGGAACCTCATCTTGGCCTAGATTCTTTCACTTCCTCAGGCTCGAGGATAGTTAGGTTTCGTATGGATGTTTTTGTGATTTTTAGGGTTTTATGTAAAAATAATGCAATTAAACTAAATATGCGTATAAACGTAAAGACAAGAATTGAATTGTGGTAAAATAAATCAAAGCGATAAATAAAGCAAGAACGACATAAAAGCGATAAGAACGATAACAACGATAAAAGGAAATAAACTTGAAATTAAACTTAATTGAAGTGCGATAACAATGAAAATTAAAGCAATATAAATAAACTTGAATTTAAATGACAAGGAATATAAATCGAAACAAGAATTTACATGACAAGAAAAATATAAACTTATACTAGAAATATGAAGAACTCACTACACTAGGTGCTTGAAAAGTAAAATCCTAAGTCTAGGACAAAAAAAGTGCGAGACGAAAGATAAGTTTGTTTGTCTGATGTTGTGTGTCTAATGTCTTCATCGAGCAAGGTTTATATAGGGCACTCGTCAGCCCATGGGCTGACCATCGAATGGCCAAAGGTCAACTATTTTAAAACTTCTTTCCTTCCAAGGCCCCCCTAAATCCGTAGGAGGATTGCATTAATTGAAATATTCTGACATGCTTGATTCTTCCTTGCTTTGGAACACTTGGAGTTACCATAAAAAATCCCTTGATTTCTTTCTTTGTGAGGCCTCTGTCATGTGCACATAATCCTCCGAAAATTTGGGCTTGAATCGTTGGCTGGGGCTAAGACTTTTGATCTCTTGGCATGACATGAGGGTGCTGTTCATGATCTTTGAACTCCTGAAGCTCTAAAATTGGTTTGCCAAGGAACTTAATTCAATCCTCATTTTCATATTGTTTCCCTCTTTTTGGCCGGGGTTGCCGACGGAAGGAACTTTTGGTCCTTCTTCTTTTGGATGTGGGGCGTGCCACCACCAAGCCCCGAAATTGGGCTTGAATGGAATGGGAATAGATGAGTGTGTTGCGCTTCTAACTTCTGACCAAACGATTGATCGACCAAGCAAGGAACCTCTTCTTGGCCTAGATTCTTTCACTTTCTCAGGCTCGAGAATGGTTAGATTTCGTACGGATGTTTTTGTGATTTTTATGGTTTAAGTAAAAATAATGCAATTAAACTAAATATGCGTATGAACGTAAAGACAAGAATTGAAATGCGATAAAATAAATCAAAGTGATAGATAAAGCAAGAATGAAATAAAAGCGATAAGAACAATAAGAACGAAAAGGAAATAAACTTGAAATTAAATTTAATCGAAGTGCGATAACAATTAAATGTAAAGGAATCAAAATAAACTTGAATTGAAATGATAAGAAATATAAATCGAACAAGAATTTAAATGACAGGGAAAATATAAACTTACACTAGAAATATGAAGAACTCACTACACTAGGTGCTTGAAAAATAAAATCCTAAGTCTAGGAAAAGAAAAATGCGAGACGAAAGATAGGTTTGTTTGTCTGATGTTGTGTGTCTGATGTCTTCATGGAGCAAGGTTTATATAGGGCACTCGTCAACCCATGGGCTGGCCATTGAATGGCCAAATGTCAACTCTTCTTTAAAATCTTTCCTTTCGAAGCCCTCCTAAATTCGTGGGATTGCGTTGATATTCTGACACGCTTGATTCTTCCTTGTTTTGGAACACTCGGAGTTACTATAAAAACTCCCTTGATTTCTTTCCTTGTGAGGCCCTCCGTCACGTGCACGTAATCCTCCGAAAATCTGAGCAATAATCGTTGGCTTAAACTTGGGCATCCGATTTCTCTTGCATTGTAACCCATATAATATATACTAGACTTCATATTATTCCATATATACATATTAATATATATTATTATATATATATATGTATATATGTTAGCACCAAAATATGGCAGGGCAGCTTGCACTGCCGAGAGTATACATTCATATATTAGTATATTATATATATATTTATCAACCTAAAATAGGATGGGAAGGGCTTCAATTTTGAAAGCTGGCCGTGCCCAACAGTTTCCTTGGTTTACATATATTTGTATATGCATACAAATAATTATATATATATACCAATATATTCATATATGGGTGAATGAATCAAGACAGCTTGGTTGAAATGCCTGGTCCATGCGGATGGGCTCATTAAAGTGAAGCCCTCCATTGTGATATACAATATTAATATATATATATATATATATTAGGTCAATAAGTTGGCGGCCGCATTCATCCCTTTTATGCCTAGCCGCATATTCATCCGCCCAGCCATCATTCATCTGCCCAGCTCCACCCATTTTATCCGGCCGCACTAAATTGTGCCCAGTTACATTCGGGCCTCAATTAGAACGAATCTCGGCCGCACTAAATTCCAAGCAGAACCCGGCCACAGTCTTCCAATCCTGCCCAGCTACGAACTCCTCCAATCCTGGCCGTGCCCAACAGAAAAATCCATATGCACTTCCATCTATAGCCAGCCGCAATTCTTCTTCTCCAGTCACACCAAATCGTGCCCAGCTGCCTATTGCCCGGCCGCATATTCATCACGCCCGGCCGCATATTTCTCCAATCCCGGCCGCTATTTCCAACTCCATTCGAGCTGTCCGGCCGCATCTCGTATGCCCAGCTTTTTCGGGTCGTGCCCAGTGAAAAAACCTTGGCCGCAACCTCAGTCTCCAGCCCCTTTTAGAACAAAACCCAGCTGCGATCTTAGAGAGCTATTCAGCCCAGCCGTATTCTCCTCGTGCCCATCCAATATCCCGTGCCCAAATTAGGTGGGTTTCTACCACCCCCAAACACACACATATATATATATATATATTCATTCATATATTTAATTTAGGCTTATTTATGTACATGCCCCCTGTACTTTCAAACTTGTCTCAGATTACCACACGTGTCTGTAATCGTCTCAAAGTACCCCCCAACCTTTTAAAAACTGTCTCACGTTACTCATTCCATCAGTTTTTTAGCCGTTCCGTTACGAGCGTTGGGCCCCACTTCGTTTTAACCTTTAACCTCTTCGAATAAGGGTTTCTTAGTTCTAAGAAAGGGGGAAATTGGGTGAGAAGGGGAAATTGGAGAAGAGGGCTTAGGGTTTGTGAAAATCTGAGGGTGGCTTCGATTTTGGGAGAAGCTGGAGAAGAACAATCATATGAAACTGACTAACATAATAAAACAGGAGCTTCAGGATTTTAATCAAAGTTCAAGTATTAAATTCACAGAGCCTAAGCTCAATTCACGGCTAATTTATCATTAGAAGCCATTGAAGGTAGCTGGAGCTTCATGAAGAAGTGAAAAAAATAGCTCACACCACTGACTTCACAATCAAAGCTCATACAATTCCAGAAAACCCCAAGCACTCACCAGAAAAGGTAAAAAAGTCTTTGGGTGCCCAAGGAATTCAAGCACAGAGCTTTGATAAGCCTCTAGAAATGGACAAAGAGATGAAATGAAAGTGAGGGTTTGGAAAACCAAAACCCAGAGGGAAGAACAAGTGCACCCAGCAAAGGAATGCACTTGAATGCAATGCTCTCAGAGATGCTTAGAGAATCTGGAGGCCAACCTCAGATTTTCACAAACCCTAAGCCTTCTTCTCCAATTTCCCATTCTCACCCAATTTCCCCATTTCTTAGAACTGAGAAACCCTTATTCAAAGAGATTAAAGGTTAAAACGAAGTGGGGCCCAACGCTCGTAACGGAATGACTAAAAAACTGACGGAACGAGTAACGTGAAACGGTTTTTAAAAGGTTGGGGGGTACTTTGAGACGTTTGCAAACACATGTGGTAATCTAAGATAAGTTTCGTATCTTGACCTAATGTCGGGAGAATTGGCTTACCGTGCCTCCACTGCTGTAGTTGACGTTACAGCCGGATCGATTCATGCTTTGGCGAGCAAGCGCTAAAGCCCGCTTTGGGCTGACATTGAGTGGTATCATACATCATCCCCTTCCTTATAATAGAAAAACTCAACAAGGCTCGACGCGAAGCACAAAAGCGCTTTAAGGCGCATTAATCAGGCTTTGAAGGTCACACAAGAAGGCTATTCGACCGACAAAACGTAGGAATTAGTGCGTGCTGAAAAATTGACATGTACATAAATAAGCCTTTAATTTACACATGTGGACCATCCGGTTATTGAATTAGGCCAAACAGCACATGAACTTTCCCATGCATGAAATATGAATGAATCCTTTTGTATATACATGTGGCCCAGGCTAGCTACTTGGGCTTTTTAAATTAAACTCATATACATGAATGATATTAGAACTAAGCCCTTAAAACCCTCGGTTGACTTTACAAACTTTAGCCCCCATGACTTTTGCCCAAAAACCGGTGGCTTTCGGCTGCCAAAAACTGGGCAGCGATAGCAAAGAATTCGGCCACACCTTCCAGCGCAGCCGGCCGCCAAGCTCCTTCGAAACCGGGCTCCAAATCTCGACTGCCACATTCTGTCCATTTGTGCCCAGCCGTATTTCTCTGCCCATTTTTCCTAGCTCTATCCGGTCCTAATACTCTAGCTCCCGGCCGCAATTTCTAGCCAAGGTCCGGTCGCAATCACTTCTACCACGTTCGAACTTGTCTGGCCGTATCCTCCAGCAGATTCGGCCGGACCATCCCAGC
Organism: Prunus armeniaca; assembly: GCA_903112645.1. Taxonomy (NCBI): domain Eukaryota; kingdom Viridiplantae; phylum Streptophyta; class Magnoliopsida; order Rosales; family Rosaceae; genus Prunus; species Prunus armeniaca. The sequence continues at coordinate 12,690,025 of CAEKDK010000003.1, read as the reverse complement.
AGCCCGGCCACTCTCTCAGCCACGCAAACATCCGGCCGCAACACCCATTCGAAACCCGGCCGTGCTTTTCCAAAACTCTCAATAGTTCCGGCCGTCACTTCCAGCAACCCCAGCCGTGCTCTCGCAAACCCCTGCTTCCAACGGCTGCCCAGCTCCATTCGGCCCAACTCCATAGTTGAGAAGCCCGGCCGCTATTCTTCTCTTGCCCGGCCAATTCTCATGCCCGTGTTAGGTGGATTTCTACCACCCCTAAATAGAATCCAAGACGAACTCTTAATATGAAAATGGAAGGTGCAAGTTCTGAGAATCCAAGGCATATGGGAGTTAACATTAGGCAAATGGGAGGTTTAAGTTTCCGATGGAACCCACCAGGAAAAGCAACAAACAAGAAAAATTCCAAGCGAACTGAAATTGCTTATTTTGGTTGTTGGTCAATATTTTGTGAGCTGAAGTTGGCCTGTACTTTCTAATGTAGTTTATTTAGGGAGATTCACTAATATACCCAATATAGGAGCCCAAATTATAAAAAAACCCTATATGAAATGGAATTTATAAACACACCCAAAGCTCATTTATAACATAACAAAAAGGCTTTTAACTTCTTTTAAATTACAAAATTGCCATTGATTTCTTAAAACAAACCCAACCCAAAATTTCATAAAAAAGCCCAAAACACTCAATAGGGTATCAAAGTAATTTAATAATTAAAATTAAATTTAATAGTACCATTTGTCATTTTTTGAGTTTTTTTTTGGTATATTTATAAAAATGAAATGATGTAGGGTTTATTTATAGTTTTAGTGCTAAGAATGGGTATATTACTAAATATCTCTAATATTTTCTGGTTGTTGGCCAATATTTTGTGAACTTTCTTCTTTTGCTATATCTGTAACAGGCCTTGAATTCTTATTTTGTTATCAGCCATGCTTTTTTTGCTGCAAGTGTAAGACCCCTATTTTGGGTATAATGCAATCATATTTGACTGAAAAACACTCAAATGTTCATTGTGAAATAGCAATCAGATTTATTAATCATAAGAGAAAGATACTAAATTCTTGGTTTTTTATTTTTTTCATTTTATAGAAAGATACTTCATTAGAAAAGCTCCAGAAAGGCCAAAGGAGGAAACAAGACAGCAATAAACAATCATGCATAAATACAAAACACAACCACCAGGCGATAGCAACCAAAGTCGTTTGGTTTTACACTTTTGAACTTCATTTTCAAAGCAGCCACTATCTCCTTCAATTGCTATAGTTGCTATAGTTGCTGAGTGGTGGTGGGTGTGAGGTGGCGAATGGTGGAGGGAGTTGAGAAAGGAGGAAGAGAAATTGGTTATTTGGAAGATTGAATCTATAGGGAGAGAGAAAGCGGATGGAGGAGATAGAGATTGGTTAGGTGCTGGGAATTTGGGATAGTGAAGGAGGGAGGATTTTGAGATTTTGGTTGCCCATTTTTGAAACCCGGGGAAGAGGTAGAGACTAGCTTTTAGCATGAGGTTTTGGTCTGACAAAATTGCCCCTTCATGTGAGTGGCATGTGGTTACTTTGTTAAAGAAATTGATAGAAATTTTGTCTTGTCCTTGAATTGCTACAAATATAAAACTATAGAATCAAAAGTGACGGAATTGAAATTACACTGTCAAAAAACAGTGACTTTTGACCTAGATTATTTGTTAGCATGCAAGTTTTTAATTATTTTTTTCCGTTTTGGCAGAGTCAAAGTGTGATTTTGGATCTTCAATCTCCACTGTGGAAAATAGTCGCCGCTAATTTGATTATTCAAAAAGTACATATCTGTGTGATTTTCTAATAACTACTCAATCTGGGAAATACAACTGTTGATTATAGTTAGCAGTACCTGTCAAACAAAGTAGGGCAAATATTCAGTTATGCTAAGATACACTCATATTGACTCATATTCACACATATTATTATTCTTCTCCAATATGGAGGTATTTATAGAGAAGTACAACCCTAAATAAAATAGGAAATAAATCCAAATTACAATAGAAAATAAATATAAATTACAATAGGAAATAAATCTCAATTATAATAGGACTAGATAAATGGTAAGTAACTAAAATCCTAACATAGTAAGGAACCAAAATCCTAATTAAGTAAGGACTCACCAACACTCCCCCTCAGGTTGGGCAAAGATATTTCGTAGGCCCAACTTGACAAGCGAGTCACAGAACACCATACTTGAGAAGCACCAATTGTAGAGAAGGTCTTTAGTCAACCACGAGTGAAACAAGTGACAAACTAAAACAAAGTTTGCAGCGGAAACACAAGAGCAAACCCTAAAAAATAGGGCACATAGCAGAATACAGAAACCCTGTGAGTATGGCAATAGGTAAGGCAGAACACAGATACCCTGTGAGCACGGCAGTATGTAAGGCAGAACACAAAAACCCTGTGAGCATGACAATAGGGAAGGCAGAATACAGAAACCCTATGTGCACTGTAGTAGATAAGGCAGAACACGGAAACCCTGTGAGTACGGCACAAAAACCCTATCAGCACAGCAGCAGATAAGGCAAAACACAGAAACCTTGTAGGCACGACAGTAGGTAAGGCAGAACACAGAAGCCCTGTGAGCACGACAGTAGATAAGGCAAAAACCAAACCCTAAAAAATAGGGTAAGGCAAGGTAAAGCCAAACCTCGAAAAAAATAAGGTAAGGCAAGGCAAAGAAAGTCAAGAGCAAAGGCAAGGTCAATGGGTGTGATCACAATGGAGACACACCAACAAAGGCATGAGCAACAATACTGGCATCATAATAGGCAGGAGCAACAATACTGGTACCAACAACAGCAATACAAGGCACTGGCACCAGCAAGAGCAACAAGGCAGGGACATAACAGGCATTATCAACAATAATCAACACTGTCCCCAGCAAGAGTCATAATAGGCAGGAGTAATAACATTGTCCCCAACAAGAGACCTAATAGGTACGAGCAACGGTACTGGCACTAGCAAAGGACATAGTAGTCAGCAGTAATAACAATGACAAATACTTCCATTATTGCAGAGACAACTTCTCTTCACTCTCTCTCTCTCCCCCTGAAGAGAAGAGGTCGTCAGAACCATAAGAAAAGTGGCACTTAAGAAACAAAAGCGGACTGACGCTCAGATGTAGAAGAATCAGCCATGGCAGATAGGTAGTTGAATTGCAGCGGAATAGATGAGCAGCAGTATCACTCCCCCTCAAATCCGACGATGTATGAGAGTCGAGATTTGGAGAAAGTAACACCCAAATAAATAGAGAGTAAGAAAACACAGATGTTTCTGGGCAGGAAGTGAAACACATTATCAAATGGGAAAAATGGCCATATAGGCGTGCAGAGGACCAGAGCGGCTGTGCAAAGGGAACAACGGCAGTGTAGCTCGGCAGGACAGAGAGAGACAAAGGCCAGCTATGAGAAGGCTCGGTGAGCGGTGACGAGGCTCACGGAGGTTTGAGATGGCTCGGTGAGCAGTGACGAGGCTCACGGAGGAAAGAGATCAGGCAATCAATGGCCAAGGGGTGTGTTGCCCATATGGTATACATTTAAAAGAGAGGCTCGCAAGAGACTGAAACTAACATGGGCTCAATCTGATTTTAACAGAAATCAAGCTCATAGAGAGATGAAAAGTAAGAGAAAAAAGGCAGCAGCAGGCATGGGTAGAGAAAAAGAAAGGTAATGACTCAACATAAACACGGTAAGGACAGAGACAAGGGTAAAATTGCAGAAATGTGCGGCTATGGCTAAGGCAGAAGAAATATATGTTGATTATTAAGGAAAGGAGAAACGAGGATTTACATCAAGGTGAAGACCCATGATGGGTTAGGAATGAGGAACGCCAACGACTCTCAATTTGTCAGAGGATCTCAAGGATTAGCAATGACTCTCAAGGAGACCACAAACACAGGTCACAAGAAAACCTAGGCTCTTATACCATGTCAAACAAAGTAGGGCAAATATTCAGTTATGCTAAGATACACTCATATTGACTCATATTCACACATATTATTATTCTTCTCCAATATGGAGGTATTTATAGAGAAGTACAACCCTAAATAAAATAGGAAATAAATCCAAATTACAATAGAAAATAAATATAAATTACAATAGGAAATAAATCTCAATTATAATAGGACTAGATAAATGGTAAGTAACTAAAATCCTAACATAGTATAAGGAACCAAAATCTTAATTAAGTAAGGACTCGCCAACAGTATCAATATTCAGAACTGATCCCATATTGTCTCAGGATAGATTTCGAAGTCCCAAAGGTACTCTCGGTGCAGTTCTTCATCGGTGGTGGATCCATTCACAAATCTTCTCAATTTCTCAGTTATTTTTGCAGCCCCAAAATCAAGCATAGACTTGCCCATCTACACAAAATAAAACCCAAATGAATAATTCTAGTAAATATCAAAACAAAACCCAATTGATATCAAATTTCTTGATAAATTTCCATTGCTCTACCTCTGCACGTATAACGTGAAATATTGAGTCTCCCAAAGTTGATAAGCTCGCATGCACAACATCTGCTTGTTCTTCGTGAAGTATACGAATTATTTCGGTGAACATGAACTGGTGATTGTCTAGCCCACTGATCAATACTACCTCCAGTGTGGACCCTATCTCATGGATTTCGATTTGCGGTGGTTTTGAGCTCCTCATGCTATCAAAGTTTGTGCATGCAGTGTGTGATCTTTTTCTATTTCCCTTTAAGCTATCCCTCTCCTCCTTGGACTTCTGCTGCTTTGACTCTAGGCTTTTTATGTAGTTTATGGCTTCATCTATTTGATCAGGCAGACTTAGTGGCTCCTGCATTTAATTGGTGTCAGAACAAATTAAAGCATTATTTACTATAAAATAGTTCGACAAGAGAATATATGTAGTGATACGTATTGTATATATACTCAAATAAGAACCAAAATCTCAACTTGTTACTAGCTATAAGAGAACATATGCGGTACATACGTTGTAGCTAGTTTTCGAAGTTAGTGTACACGTATGTGCCATAAGATCGTAATCTAGAGGTATATACATAGAGGGAGTGAGAGAGTGACCTGGGAATTTTGGCGAGGGAGGAGAGAGTTGAGCTTGGAGTAGAGGACTTTCATTTGGTTTCTCCTGTTCTTCTCTATCACCCTCCTTTCTACCTTGGTTGAAGAAGACTGACTTCCTTGATTATGATCCATTGGAATTTGATGATCTCTCTCTTCCAAGTTGGCAACAAATGATCCCATGAAGCTGAATTTCCCAAGTTTTTGTAGTTTGAATTGCTCTTGCTTTGAGCAATACGCACATGTATTTATATTCTAACAAGTCTCTTCTACCTAGTCTCCCTAGTGATGATAAAAGTGCAAAAAGGGAAGAAGTCTTCAAGTGATGAGAAAACAGAGGGAAATTAATGAGTAGGGTCCGAGTATGAGCTGCTCGTCGTCATCCAAACTTAGATCAGCAATATGACCAGAGAAAGCCGTCAAATTTGAAAAAAATCAGCGTTTGTAACAGTTGGCACGTGGATTTATTTAGCTTTGTTTTTTCTTGGAAATTAGGTCCCTCCATAAAGCCAATTTAAAGTCAGAGAGGCACGTACACACTATGATATGACGTAGCTTTTTCTTCTGTTGGTTTGTAAAAATTTCAGTGGCCATATGCGGCAGTTTTTTATCTGTTACGCGGTGTGCGTGGTATTTTTCACGTTCTTAATTCTTATATGAGTCCGAGTCAAAACCCATCCACACCTCGCTAAAAGAAAAAGAAAAAGTTAAAAACTCTTGACTCAACCAGCATTCCTATTGTTGAAGTTTTCAAGTGACGTTTTCTTCCTTATCCATTGTTTCCAGCTTGTGGTTTACGTTTGAACTCGAGTGGATAATGAAATGGAGGAATTTAATTTCGTAATCTCTTCGAAACTACGAACTGGAGCATCTTTAAGGGAAATGTTAACTTCCGTTCACAACTAATAGCTTGCAAGTTAAAAGATATTACGTTTAGAACTATTCGTTAAAAGATACAAACTCTCACAAAATTTCTTTGAGCAAGTACTTGGAAATGAAATTCCTTTATATACTTTTAAAAATGATAATTTATTCAATTTATCAACTCCTCGTTTTTTGGAGAAAAAAAAATCATCTTCTTTATCAAAAGTTTTATATATTTTTCCTTCCTCAGTACTCCTCCTCCACCCATTGCTTTCCCCAAGACCATAACTCTATCTCTAGAAACCCAAAATGAGCCTAGTTTATTCTCCTCCGATTTTACTGATGACTTCTTTACCGCGTCACATGATAGTAGTTGCATTATGATCAAGCCCAGGATTGTCTATCCTCTCCCAATCTTTCCAATCCTTCCTACCATTCTCCTCAACCATAGCATCCCCTCTGTGAAAAGCACTTGGAGCAGCTGAATAATAAGACAAAGAATAAGAAAATTCAAGGAGATCAGACGGAGACAGATTCCAATAATCCCATGAACAATTGTAAATAGAAAGAGGTGAAATATCTAAAATTTGATTCTCTCTCTCTCTCTCTCTTGGGTGCTGCTCTAAATTCTTATGGATGGTCAAATACGTTCTTTGTGAAATGAACAAAAATGAAAAGTTTGTGTTTTGTAGGACAAGCCTAACAAGTTTGTAATTGTCCACTGCTCCAATGGTAAGACAAAGCAATTTTGCTTTGTTGTATTGAAAGATGTTGACATTTCTAATTTGAGTGAGCAAATTGTGTATTTGCATAATTTTCATTTATACCCAGTTATTAAATCTAATTTTGTATGTATTTGTGCGAGTTTGGTTGAAAATTTTAATTTTAGTGACCTCATTGTGTTTGCATTACGTGAGTGAGAGAGACAGAAAGAGAGAGATGAGGAAGTGGCAGTGGTGGAGAAAGAGAGAGGTGAAGTGTTGTTGATTTGGGCGGTGGAGAGAGTGGCATTGGTTTTTGGCAATCCTAATAATTTTTTTGAAAAAAAAAATACATTGGACACAAATGAATGGTTTGTATGCGTGTACAAAAGTCAAATCAAAAGTAGCAATCGCCGTTGTTAGATATATGCCATATCCATACCAAAAAGTCTTGAGTTAAGATACAAAAAGTAAACTCATGCCCTATAAACAATGGAAACTCCTATAAGAAATTGACTATTTTAAAAGTGACTTCATTGTAACTATCAATATAGAACACAAATAATTGTATCTTTTGCATCAAAGAGCACAAATAACAACTGTGCTCAAAACCAGATATTGTACTTGTGAACGCTCTGAAAAAAATAAATAAAAACTTTAAAGATTGTATGTGTCTGTAAATTTTTTATGCATGATAATGCATTCCGATAATTGATATTGGTCACATTGAAAAATATTAGGTCATCATGTGGTCACTGCTTCTTTTGATAATCAATTCATGCACATGGGGTGATGGGTCCAATCAGACCCACCCGGCGCCGGGTGACACTGACAAAACCAGATATATTTTGCATCACAAATATGTGGTTTAGTTTGGCCCTTCATATTATTGATGAAGGATGAAGCTTCCCGGGCCTTCACTGTCTGAGAAGTGGATTTTAGCGGTGTGTTTAAATTGGAATGGGAATGGAAAATGTGAATGGGACTGTGTAGATCCCGGCGGGTCCAATGAAAAAGACTTTGACTTTCTAAGTCTTGAAGTCTTTCCGTTAAGGACTTTCTAATGTTACTGTTTACGTATTATTAGTCACCCATGGCCAGCAAGTCAACAAAAATCGATTAGGGTTGTTAGGCTTCTTAATGGAAATATTTTTGCTCATCATTTTAATTCAAAGTGTATTCTTCTCTCAATTATTCTTAATATTTGATACGTGTTCATAAGTACAATTATGGTTAATTTTTTATGTTATATTTATGAAACCATGATTATGCATATAAACACGTGTCAAGTGTTGAGAATAGTAATAAGAAAACACCTTAAGTTAAAGTGGTGAGTAATAATGCTTTCGGCTCTCGATACCTAAAATTTTCTGGATAGGACAATATGGTGTTTGGTTGTTAGTGATAATATTGCCAACCCAATGCAATCTTTATATAAGTTTCTATATGTGCACGTCATGCAATAGACCATTGATATATTTATTTATCCCTAATTTTATGTTTGTTAGTACATATTAGTTTCATTTATTTCAGCTCATTAGGTTATTTTTCATATTTTTGTAGGTCTACGAGTCAAGTCTGTGGAAACATTGCAAATAGCTAATTTAAGTCAAGAGTCAACTGGGACGCGTACATCTTTTTTTTCTTTTTTTTTTTTTTTTTTTTTTTTTGATAGGAAAAGAAAAATTACAAGACAAAGCCTCGGGGGCAAGAGCGCCCGAGGAAGTCAAAATAAAAGGGGGTCCTAACAGATAACGGAAGCCCATGCTCCCACAAAACTTGATTAGAAAGACCATGACTTAATTTTGCAACCGCATCCGCCGTGAAGTTGGCCTCCCTAAAAACGTGTTGAACCAGATGCATGTAACAGAAAAGAACAGGGCCCAAATATCTTGAATAATCTGTTGGATACACCAAGGGGGGTTAGCTTTACCCAAGATACTGTCAATGACTAGCTTAGAATCCCCTTCAATCACAATTTGATCCCATCCTACATCTTTTGAAAGAGATTCGTCTATTTTTCTTATATATTGTATTTATATTTCATTTAAAAAATGATTTTTTGTATCATTTTATTTCATTTATGTGCTGTCATGGATCCACCCCAATGCAAACAAGGCTCTACTATGGTATAGTCACATACCAGACAAAAAAAAATGGTATAGTCACATATACTTCAAAAGTAGTTTTTTTCATTTTTTGTCAGTAGGTCGGAAGGGGGAGGGGGAAGTAATACATATGGGGCTTCTCTTGATGTCACCTCTATGGTTCGAATCTGTGCCATGGGGAAGGGGGCAGCACCTCAACCAGTCAGCCCTTTGGCACAGACACTTCAAAAGTTAAGACAATGCAAAAACTGATAAGAGCTTTTATGGTGTTCATATACTATTACAAACTTCAAAATATTATCCACAATATTTCATTCTATATCAGCGGTATTTTTCATTTATTATGGTCTTTTATAGCCAAATAACTCCATGTAGAAATTAAAAATATTTTTTCAAATTTAGAAGAAAATATAAGCGTTAATGTGATATCCCGTTCCTAAATTAATATTTAATTCTTAAAATTTTCAAATAAAAGACAATTTTACCCTGATAGTATTTTAATGTGTTTAAAAATTGAATTTTTTTTTGGGAAAGAATTTGAGAATTTGAATAGCATTGTTACATAGAGCACATCAATACGAGTTCGTAGATACGTAGTGGGCTCAAATCGAAGATTTAACGAAGAAGTTATGGTCAACGGAAGTGTAGTGGCACAACCGTAAATATTTCAAAGTCAGATTTAAAATAGAAAAAACAGATTCTCTCTCTCTCCTCTCACAGACCCCTCTCTCCCCTGTTTTAGCCGCACGACGTCATCATTTTCCAACGACGATTGCGGTGTCATCCGGTCACCGTTGACCACGAGACCACTTGCATTAGAACCAGTTCGACTCCCTCTACCTGTTCCTCCCCTTCTCTGACGATTTCAGCAGCTTCTTCACCGGCGGTAGCTCAATAAAGTTCCGATTTTCTCAAAAACTTTCCGTTATCGTTTCCGACTATTCCAGCCACCAAATTTGTCGATCCAGGTATGCTCTCTCATCCTTTCAACGTGAATTAGCTGATGGTTGGGTTGGTTAGGATTGATTTTGAAGTTTTGGAACTCGAATTACGAATCAAAGTTTTGACCCATTTTCAGCAAGTTTCGGCCACTTTTTGGCCGTGGCCCAAGAATAAAAGTTGCTCCACTAGTTGTCATGATCACGTAGGTATAGATATTGTTGGGTGATTTGATAATTTTCAGGTTGTTGGAATTTTCCCAAGTCACCCATGCGTTGTCGGTGCGTGGGCTAATTTTGGGTGGCTCATTTGGTCATAAAATGATTCTCATGTCATCCCAAGCACGACGGTATGCTCGGATTCGAATTTGGTTATCATTTGACGGTCAAACGGATTTTTACATATTAGGCGACATCCGAGTTAGATATGTTCGGACCGTTGGATTGATTCCATTTACAAATATGTTGATCCAAGAATCTAGGATCGTGTAGGAACTTACGGATCGAGAATCGGAGTCTCGGATGCTCCGATTCAATGATTGAAAAATGATATAAAACAGTGACCTTCCGATCATGAGCTATCCGACTGCTCAATCGAGACCAAACTTGCAGAACGTGTTTAGTAGACTTGGCTAAACCTGTAGGAACTTTCGGATTGGAAATCGGAGGTCGTGGGCCCAGTTGACCAATATGGGAAGTTTGATCCCTCGATTGACCAAAAGTCTTCCGAGGTTGTTTCATCATTCGAGAAGTATTAGAACGCTCTTATAAACGAGGCTTGACTATTATGTGAGTTATTTTGATTATGTTGGGATTATGAGTTTATGTTATAGTATTTTTATGGTATTCTTGGATATTATTTTGATATTTGAAGTTTATGCAATATTTGAAAGTTATGGGATATATGAGTACGGGATATTGTTGATGGGTTGTGAAAGTGAGTCTCGAGACTTGGGACTCATTGGACTATATTTGAGTTCTTAAATATTCGAATATTGGGAACTCGGTGGACATACCTCCTGCCGAACTTCAACTCCCATGGCCCAACTTTGCTTGCCCAAGTGTTGAGAGGAGGGCGCCAAGGTGCGCAGGGAGAAAATTCACCCTGGCCCAGCTTTTTGTAAGACAAGTGGCCGACCAAGGTATTTAAGGAGTACCCAGCCAACTTTTTTAGAAGGAGCATTCGGCCACTTTTGCAAGGATACACTGGCTACTTTTGTAAAGATATGCCCGACCATATTTTTGAGAAGACACCATGTCCTTTGAAGAAAACACCTCAGCCGCATTTTTGAGAAGGCATTTCGGCATTTGAAAAAAAACACATCGGCCACCTTTTTGAGAAGGCGTTGTCGGCTGCTAGGATTTCTCGACCACTAGGAATTCTTCAGTCGCTAGGAATTCTCGGCGGCTAGGAATTCATCGGCCGCTAGGAATTCTCGGCTGCCTAGGAATTCTCGGCCGCTTAGGAATTCTTCGGCCGCTAGGAATTCTTCGCCACTAGGAATCCTTGGCTAGGAATTTTTCACATTAAATTCGGCCGCTTGCATTTTTGGAAGCTGCCCAACTTGATCCGTCACTAGCTCCTCTGGCCGTGCCCACCCGCATTTCTTTTCCCAGCTCTGCGATTGAGAGCCCGGTCGCGACTCTACCAAAACTCGGTTGCGTCTTCCAGCTATGTGGTCCAATCGCACTCTCCAGCCAAGCTCGAACACAGCCCGGCCCATTCTTTTAGCCATGCAGCCTTGCCTATTCTCCTAGCCACGTAGCCCGACCGCATATTAGCAATTCAATACCCGGCCGCCTATTCTCCAAATCTCGAACCATTACGGCCGCAATAGACTATAGCCCGGCCGCTCGTGTTTCCGAAAGGTGCCCGGGTTGGGTGAATTTTCACCACCCCCAAAGACTTATCCAAAGCAAATACTACGACAAGGAGTTCTTTTTCATATGTAGAATAATTCATCTAAGCACTGTTCAAGGTTCTGCTTGCATAATGGATGACATGTGGCTTCTTATCCTTTCTTTGCCCCAACACAGCCCCAACCACATAATCACTGGCATCACACATAATTTCTAAAGGTGAAGTCTAGTCAAGTGGTTGCATAATTGGAGCAGATGTGAGCATTTCAATTAATTTCTCAAAAACTTTTTGACATGAATCAGACCACTCAAATTTACTATCTTTTAATAAGAGATTACACAAGGGTCTAGATATCACACTAAAATTCTGAATAAATCTCCTATAAAAACCAGCATGACCTAAAAATGATATGACATCTTTAACAGTTTTTGGAACTGGCAATTTTGAAATTAATTCAATTTTTGCTTTATCCATTTCAATTGCTTTAGATGAAACAATATGACCAAGAACAATTCCAAAAGAAACCATAAAATGACACTTCTCCCAATTTAAAACAAAGTTTTTCTCTTGGCATCGAACCAATACTTTTTCCAAATTACTCAAGCAATTATCAAAAGAATCACCAAAAACAGATATATCATCCATGAAAACTTCAAGAAATTTCTCAACCATATCGCTGAAAATACTAATCATGCATCTTTGAAAAGTAGCAAGAGCATTACATAGTCCAAAAGGCATTCTACGAAAAGCAAAAGTACCAAAAGGACATGTAAAAGTAGTTTTTCCTTGATCTTCAATGGCAATTTCAATTTGTTAATAACCCGAGTATCCATCTAAGAAGCAATAAAATTCATGACCGTCTACCCTTTCTAAGATTTGATCAATAAAAGGCAAAGGGAAATGGTCTTTTCTAGTTGCAGAATTTAGTCTTCTATAATCAATGCACATGCACCAACTTGAAACAACTCTAGTAGGTATCAATTCATTTTTATCATTTTCAACCACAGTTATGCCAGATAATTTCTTAGGTACAACTTGAGTAGGACTTACCATTTACCATCAGAGATGGAATAAATAATACCTGCATATATTAATTTCAACACCTTAGTTTTAACAACATCTTTCATGATTGGGTTTAACCTACGTTGTGCCTCCCTAGATGATTTGGCTTCATCCTCTAAAAATATTTTATGAGTACAAATTCCCTTAATGTCAGCAAGAGTCCAACCAATGGCAGATTTGTGAGAATTCAACACATTAAGTAACTTACCTTCTTGCAAAGAGTCAAGTTCAGAAGATATTACCATTGGAAAAGTGTTGTTGGACCTCAAGAATACATGTTTAAGTCTCGTGGGTAAGGCTTCAATTCTAGCTTAGGAACTTCCACATTTGATGGCAATGTCTTTTCCTTCAGAGGTGGAAGTGTATCAAACCTTGGCCTCCATCTATCAACCTGCAAGGGATTTAACAACGAATTAAGATCAGCAATTTCTGGATCCTCAAGTAATTAAGATTCTTTAGAATTCAATAAAAGAGCCTCTAAAGGTTCAGAAATACTAGTCTTCTCAAATTGATCCTGCACAAGAGCTTCAATCAAGTTCACCACTGCATATTCATCATCTTCATAAGGCCGCCTAAAAACATTAAAAATGTTAATTTACAATGTCATGTTACCAAAACTTAGTTTCATTACCCCATTTCTACAACTAATGTGTACGTCACATGTAGCAAGGAAGGGACGTCCTAAAATGACAGGAATTATGCTTGGCACTTTATTTCGCGGCCACCAAGTTGCGCCATTATATGCTTCCTTCGGTCGTTCAGATCATCTCCAAGACCGACCTCATCAAATACATGCTCACTCGGCCGATCATACGCGGCCGGATCGGGAAGTGGACAATGGCATTGTCCGAATTCACTTTCCAATATGTGGCATGGTGTTCGAGTGCGCGATGACGTGTCGGAAGCCCAGAAGCCGTCGTTTCATTTAACGAGATGAAACGACGGCTCGTGCAATGATGACCTGCAAGACATGCTTGCGCATTAAATGCGCCAACCGACCTACGCATTTAAGGCGCTCAATCACTTCAGGAGGAATGCAAAGGGTCCATCCCTTGGAATCCATTCGGCCTCTGCCCAGGCCGCGACCGAAGAATCCAGGGATGTGGGGGCAATGTTTGTGCCTAATAAATCACGATCATAAACTGACTAAAGGGACTTCCTCTCGGCCCTAGCACCTACCGTTTCGTTAGCCATTTCGCCTTCCTGAAAACAAAAGAAAAGCTGCAAAGGTAGAATCCTCTCGGCCTCGCGACCGTGGTATTATAGGCCAAAGCTGAAGGTCGTAAAAGGCACGGCCGAAGATACTGTGGTTAAATCGCCACGTGGCCTCAGGGTCCCACGCCCCATTTAATGAAGTAATGCCTCTGACTATCGCAGCAAACCCACTAGTCGCAAGAAGCATTTAATGCACGAGGGAAGAAGGGAAGTGACTGAAGTCAGGATTTGGTGATGGAAATCAGAGTGGTTAGGCGCAAAAATTCTCAAAAGTATTCTTACAACTTAAGGTCAGATCACCAACCACTAGACCAGGGCATTAAATGCGTTCCCACGGCCAAGGGGCAGAACCCACGATCAGGGCAGTGGCCGAAATTTACCTGGATTTATGGGGGTCACACCACCATGCTTCACGATCCCAAATGCTGACTTGACTACCTACTTGCCCCGATCAAGCTCCACCACGCAGATATTTTCATCCTCGATTGTCCCTCCAAGACTCCCCCTATAAATACTAAGCGCAAGACTACATTCAAGGGGTTCAAACACCAAACCAAAAGCCTCCCACGGAGCAAATTATATTTTCCTGTAATGCACTTTCAATACCTTTATTTGATTTCCTAGGAGTAGTGGTAGATTGTAAGGAAAATCCATTCATCAATATATCATACGACCCTTGATTTTCAAGGCGCCGGAGCACCATCTCTGTTATCATCTCATTCACCCCATATATCATACGACCGTCGCTCTCTGAGTAACGCGCCGGAGCACTGCCTAAAACCCGCCACCGACACCACCACTAAACAGCCTTGTAGCTTAGGCCGTGAACCTGACGGTTGAGATCAGTTCCTCTCTCGGCCACAATCGTTTGATTAGGAGTCGAACTCAAAACAGGCGCATCATTTAACCATCTTCTACCCAAACCTCATCACCTTCTCGACGCACGGTAGACCGTGCTGGCACGCCCGTGCACAACCGCACCGCATCCAAAAGAAGGACGTCACGTGTTAACGCACATCCTCTCGGCCCGGAGCACCAGGCCTTGAGATTTGCGTAGCCAACAGTTTAGTTCATCATTATTCCTAGACTTTTCAACTTCCTTTGGTGAAGGTGGGTTATCAATTATTTTACCACTTCTAAGAGTAATGACAGACTTAGCATGTTCAATTTGAGGTTTCACACGAATTAACATTCTTTGGATTTGGTTGAGTTTGAGAAGGAAATTTTCCTTTTTCATTTATTGCAAAAGAATTTGTCAATTTAGAAATTTGGCTTTTAATTTCTTTATTTTCTTCAACTAATTGACCAAACAATGTATCATACCTTTGATTTTGCTTCTATTGTTCCCGCATAAATGCTTGAAGTGTATCACTCAAAGAAGGTCTAGCATTAAATGCATTAGTCGCAGGAAAATGATGATTGAAAGAATTTCTATCACTTACTTGAGGTTGTGGCTCATTGCTCCAACGAAAATTTGGATGATTCCTTGTTCCTGGATTGTAAGTGTTGGAAGAAGGAGAATATTGTTGTTTAAAGTTTCCAACAACAGCACAACGCTCCTCATAAGCTCCTTTCATTTCCTAAAAAATTGGGCAATTTTTAACAGTATGACCAATTTCATAACAAGAATTACATACTTGATTAACATCAGCTTGATAAACAGGTTGAGGTAAATTTGATTTTTCCATTTTCAAAGCAGCTATCTCTTTAGTCAAAACCTCAAATTTTAATTTCCAATCATCTTCTTCTTTTAATTGATAGATTCCTTTATTAGTAGAAGATGTGGCAATTCTTGACCAATCAATGGTCTCAACTGGACTGGGGACAGTCCATTGATGAGCTTTTTCAATAATTTCATCCAAAAATTCTAGGGCATCATTAGGGTCTTTTTGCATAAAATTTTCATTACACATAGACTCAACAAATTGGCGATCATGAGGGAGAAGTCCCTCATAGATATAACTAGCAGGACGCCAGTTTTCAAAGCCATGGCATGGGCACAAATTCAAAAGCTCTTAAAATTTTTCCCAAGTTTGATATAAAGTTTCATTTTCCTTATGAGAGAAATTGGAGATTCTTTTCTTAAGAGCAATTGTCTTGTGATTAGGAAAATATTTGTTAAAAAATGCTTGGGTCATCTCCACCCAAGAACCTATGGACCTAGCCCTTAATGAATATAACCAACTTTTCGCTTTCTCTTTTAAAGAAAATGGAAAAAACTTTAACCTTATGAAATTAATCCTATCATGTTGACCATTGTAAAAAGTACCAATAGCCTCTTCAAATTCCCTAACATGCACGTAGGATTTTCACTTTCCATACCATGAAAAATTGGTAGCAATTGAATTATTCCAGGTTTGAAATCATAATTTGGCATGTTAGGTGGAAACATGATGCATGAAGGATTTGGTGCACGAATATGATGCAATAATGTCTCTAAAGTTCTAGGTGCAACCACTTCTTCTCTTATTTCATTATTTACAATCTGAGCATTAACCTCTCGTTCATTATTCACAATTTCTGCCATGCTTTCATATTTGTCAGATGTTTCAATTGAAGAAGTTGAAGCAAAATGTTCTAAATTAACATTTTCAACCTTTTTAACAAATCGACCTAGATGATCTCTAGGTCGCATAAAGAAAATAAAAAAATAAAAAAAAACAAAACAAAAAACAAAAAAACAAAAAATAAAAAATAATGAGATACGTTTGGAAAGAGTGTACCAGATGTGAAGAATTTCACATAAGCAGCAAACCTCTGACCACGGGGATCTCTGTACTCTTTGACAAGCTGCTCCCCGGCAACGGCGCCAATTGATTTGTATCACTTTGCAAAACCCAAGCGAAGGTGTCGTATAGCAGTGTAGCTCGGAAGTCCGAGTGTCGTATTCACAGAGAGCCGTGTAAAGAAAATAACATAGTTGGAAAAGAACAATTGTGATTGAGAAGTAGATTTAAGCAGGATTTGATTTAAAGAAAATTAATTGATTAAAACACTAAGGCATTGGGGTTCCACTTTTAACATAAGCATGCAACTCTTATTAATTTGATCCACAAAATATTTTCCATTGTAGTTGTTCAAAATAATTAATAATTAAAGCTCTTTTTAATTTCCTTTCGTAGTATTCTAAGCATAACTTGTACCATTAGCAACAAACTATCAAAAAATAATCTTCGTTGAAATTCTATTAATCTTAGTAATTATCTCCTCTTTTAAAAGCATGAAAGTTTTTACTACACAATGGAAAAAAACATGATTAAACCCATGAAATAGATTATCAAACATTCATCAATTAATTAAAAAGAAAAACTACAAATTCACATTAAAGCTTAAGTTTGGATCAAACTAATAATAATTACATACTCATATTAAAAGCTTTCTCCCTAGCCTTAGCTAGGGAGTTAGTTTCCCATAAAATAAAACTAAAAGAATTGGAGGAAGGAGAGAGAGCTCAAGAGAAGATTGTGAGTTTGGTGTGTGTTTTGAAGCTTGAAGACTTCTCTATTTATAGGGCTAAGAAGGAGAAACATCATGATGGATTCCAACACCACCATTCCTATTTTAATGCAATACCTAACTCCCACTTCATCTTGCCTATGAATTGACATTGAATTTGAGCTTCTTTGGAGTGGATGACACTCACAAGCATGTGAATTCAATTTCTTCTTGTTTGCTTCCATCCCATACTTCTTTCCCTTTCTTCTTTTGGCATGGGTGTGGCACTTCATGCATTCTTTGAAATTCTTTTCTTCTTGTGCTAGTTGTACTTCTTCCTTCATCATCATTGCTTCATGGATATGTTGAAGTTCTTTAATTGGCCACTAGTATATTATCTTTGGGTGACACACTTCTTGGCATGCAAATTGAGTTGGTTTTCACAACACACAAGCCTACATAGGAAATCATTGATCAAAGTTAATAACATTAAACCAATTTGACCAAGTAAAAGTATAAATACATAAAATTATTTAATTACCCATTATAATTGCTTTTAAAATTAAATGTTAAGGTAAATAAACATGTATTATTGTAATATTATCACATAGCCAAGACCAAAGACTCACTTTCACAACCCATCGATCAAGTATCCCATGCTCATCCCTTCCATAACTTCAATTATCAAACTAATATCCAAAAATTTCATAAAAAAAAAAAAAAAAAAAAAAAAAAAAAAAAAAAAAAAAAAAACAAACATAATCAAACATAACTCAAATAACAATCAAAACTCAGTTAATAAGGTCGTTCTAAGTACTCTTCGAAGGGTGAAACTACCCCGGAAGACTCACGGTCAACCAAGGGGTCAAACTGCCCAAATTTCGTTAACCATGCCCGTAGGGCCCACGACCTTCGATTTTTTTATTCGAAAGTTCTTACGAATTCAATAGGGTTTATTATACATGTCCTGCAAGTTTGGTTTGAATCGAACAGTCGAATCACTTGCGGTCGCACGATCGGACGATTACCGTTTAACCTAATCTTTGAATTATTAAATTGAAGCATTTGGGGCTCCGATTCATGATCTGTGAATTCCTACACAATCCTAGAGGTGCCTAGATGTATGAAAATGGAGTTGATCCAATAGTCCAAACATATTGAACCCAGATAACGCCTAATATGCGTAATTCGATCGATAGTCAAACGGTAACTGAATTCAAATCCAAGCATACCGTTGTGCTCGGGATGACATGAGGATCATTTTAGGACCCAATAGCCCTCCACAAAGTGGCCCACGCACCGCCACATGCGTCGACAGCTCGTGGGTGCCCAGAGTAAACTCCTACGATAAAAAATATCCAAACCGCTGGTCAAAACATATACCTACATGATTAGAACAATGAGTAGAGCAACTTTTGTTCTTGGACCATGGCCAAAAAGTGACCGGAGATAGCCAAATCGAAGCTGAAAATGCATGATTTTGATCGGAACTTCCCAACCTCAATACGGAGGCGATAACCACCAAAGCCGTTGCACAACCTAGGAAAAAGTAAGAGAGGGGGAAGGGCTACCTGTTGCAAGTGACGGTGCAGCTCGAAGTGGCCAGAAGCATCGCCCGTGGCGGTGGCAGTTTCAGTCGATTTTTCCTCTCAAAACTGCCGCCAAATGCCAGGTTTTTGGTCGGAGAAAATGAATGGGCTGGGTAGAGGAGAGAGAGAGAGAGAGAGAGAGAAAGAATGAGGAAATCTAGTTTTTTTTTAAACCCACTTCGAAAGATTTACGATTGTGCCATTATGCTTCCGTTGATCGTAACTTTTTCATTACAACTCCGATTTGAGTCCACTACGTGTCTACATACTCATCTCGACGCGATCTACGTCATGGTTATTTCCTCAA
The DNA here is from genome assembly GCA_903112645.1 of Prunus armeniaca. Taxonomy (NCBI): domain Eukaryota; kingdom Viridiplantae; phylum Streptophyta; class Magnoliopsida; order Rosales; family Rosaceae; genus Prunus; species Prunus armeniaca. The sequence goes on along the minus strand of CAEKDK010000003.1, from coordinate 12,670,884 downwards.
AGTCCTTCCAGATTAAAAAGTGACCGAAATAACCCTACCCTTGAGGGCAAAATTGTAGTTCCATAATTAAATTAATTAAATTGAACAAATAATGAAAATTGGGTCGGATGTTACAGAGAAGTTGGGAGAGAATTCTTTGGGAAGAGGAGGGAATAATTTGTGTGGGAGTCACCAAATGGAGTCTGATCAGTGTGAGAAACAAAAGAAGAAGGTGTGGGAGGGTATAACCTTGGGTTTTTAAAAAATTTTATTTCTCCAAAAATTTCGATTGTGCCACTACACGTTGACTATAACTTGCTCGTTAAAAGTCCTATTTGAGCTCACTATGTGTCTACTAACTCGTGAGAGCGAGCTCTATGCAATGGTGCAAATAAAACAAAAACTTTATTTTTGACTGAAGTGTAATTCGTGCATGTGAGTATGCCGTGTAGGTTTGGTAACCCAATTACAAAGCATGAGCAGTAAAGCAACCCAAGCCAAGAAAAAATGTGACGACTAGTCGGGTTTTGTGTGTGTTTGTAATTTTGAAACAAATACAATAATAGTTTACAAGTATTAGGAAATTCACAGTTAATCAAACAAAATTATAAGGGTTATTCCCAAAAAGGGTCCCCCAACTTTTTCTCCAGTCTCATTTTGGTCCAGAACTAAATTTCTCATTTCAGTAGTCCTTCAACTCTTCATTTAGTATCAAATTGGTCCTACCGTCAAAGTTTGTCAATTTTGTTGTTAAATTGAGGGGTAAAACCGTCCATATTAATTAAAATCTTAATAAAGTAATATCTTTGTTGGAAAAAAAAAGTGTAATTAAAAATTAAAGTAAAATCTTGCAGCATCTACTTGGACTTAACTCCAAGCGGCCAACAGTTTCTCCTAACCCCACTGCCCATACACTCCTCACATACCCATTCGTCCAAATTCGTAGCTTGGCAGCCGCGCATTCCAGTGCAAGTGAGGTGAAAGCTGTGCTCGCAACTGTCACAGCAAACCACATGGCCATGAACCTCAGGCTTACAGCAGAAGGGGCAATCACAGCAGCCATACAATCACATACCTAAGTATGTCGATGAAAGTGAATTTAAGATAAGTGATGGTGGATAGATAAAAAGACTTTCTCGAAAATCATTAATTTTAATACTCCCCCTTAAAGGGATTTTCTAGAAATCAATCCAAGCTGAGCACGAAAGCCTTTAAAAGGACGTTTGGAGAGTGACTTTGTAAAAATATCAGCAATAGTTCTGTCAACCACGGTTTCCAGAATGAAATGATGCTAGATTTCAATGTTCTTCGTCCTCGCATTGATTATACTTTTTAATTTGATGATATGTTGTGTTTGAATGAGAAAACAAAAAAGGCAACCAAAAAAAAGACTATACAGCCCAGAAAAAAAGGCAAAAAAAGATAAACAAACAAATCTTATATTTGGAAGAAATTACCCAATCAAATGCCACCAACAAAATAATTAGCCAAACAAACGACTTTACGATTTGAAAACAAAGTCCACTCACAAATAGTCCCAAGCTGCCTGATCCTGAGAGGGTCCTGCTCTACTATGTATGAGCGTTCGGAGCACCTATTTCGAGATACGTACCCTTAATTAATATAAAATCACTTCGAAACGAAGATCACAAATTAAATACTTAAATCCCCGAGTCCCCAGTGCGTGCACGTAGAATGAGATATCCTAAGGTCCGACTACGGGTTTAGGAATTACGTCTTTCAGGTGTGGTTCGAAAGGGACGATCGGATCGCTCACAATTGGACGGTTATCGCAAACCACAACTTCGAATTATTGAATCAGAACATCCGGGGCTCCAACTCACGATCCGTGAATTCCTACACGATTCTAGGAGTGCCTTGATCAACATATTTTAATTTGGAAACGATTTACCAGTCAGAACCTATCGAACCCGGATAACACACAATATGCGAAATCCGTTCGATAGTCAAACGACGTCCGAATTGAAATCCGAGCACACCTACGCGCTCGTGACAAAACAAGGATTACATCAGGACAAAATATGGCTTCACCACCCTTGCCCACGCGCCGCCACACGCGCTGGCAGCCCGTGGGTGTGTAGAGTAATTTCTGGTGACGGCAAATACTCCACACCACCGCTCACCCTTCCTACCTTAGGTACTACTCGAGGCAAGGATCACTTTATTCAACTACGGGAAGGTCCAATTTGGACGGCAACCGGCCAAAATTTCACTTTGAAATCCGGCCAAAACCTGGATTTCAAAATCAGTTTCCCAGACTCAAAATTGATCCAATCCTAAGCAACAGACAGCTAGACCAGATAAAAAAAAGGAAGAACCCTCACCTTTTTCACCGGGATTGGGAGGCGGAGGCGGCGGCGCAAAGACGGAGGAAGACCGGTTTGAACCAGTGGATATTGCCGGCGGGATTCGAGTTTTCCGGTCGGGAAAACTGGTGGTTCGGGTTCGAGGCTTCGAGAGGAGTCGATCGGGATCGGTCCCGGCCCTTGCTGTGGCCGGAGCTGAGAGATTCGAATAGAGAGAGAGAGAGAGAGAGAGAGTCGGGGTCGGGGAGAGAGAAAGAGAGGAGAGAGAGGAAGCTGTGCGCGCGAAGAGAGATAAAGAGTGAAAAATCAGATTTTTACCCAAACTCTTTTCGAAATATTTACGGTAGTGCCACTGAGTTCCTTTTAATCGTAACTTCTTCGTTACAACTCCGATTCAAGCTTACCGCGTGTCTACGGACTCGTCTCAGTACAACCTATATAACCATGCCACTCGTTGTCCCAAAATTCTTCCGGATAAGAAAATTACCAAATTATCCTTACCCCAAAGGTAAATTCGTAATTTCACTTAAATAAATTAAATAAGAAATTAAATTTGGAGTCAGATTGTTACAGGGTTTAATAATAATAAGGGAACATGCCACATAACAATAACTGACCATTTAAGAATAGTTAATGGTTTGCTACAATTGCTGGCCATTATTTGGCCAAAGATCTTACGAGCTTCAATGAGTATGGCCAAGGTTTAATCATTGAAAATATGGCTCCTATGTAATCGTGGGTATTATATGTAAATGTACCATTGGCATATGAGTTATACCCTACTCTGTCTTCGCTAAGATTTATTCCTACCCGAATAGGTTAACCATTACTCCAAAATATTACGGGTATTAATGAGACCTTTTAAGTTAGCCATTAATTGGCTAAAATCGTGGAGAAAAATCTTGCTTTATGAAGCCACAAATAAGGCAATCTCTTTCCCTTACTTGCCTAAATAAAACTTGACTATTCTGGGAAAGTATTTTATGCCAAGCACTAAAATCTTTCTTTACTTTCCTTCAAAGCAACATAAATATCCTCCCAGTCAAACTAGGATTCCCTCCATTCTTTTATATAAACCCCAGTGAACTAATCAATGAAGTACATCACCATTATAAGCACCAAAATGTTTTTGGCTATTCTCAAAGGTAAGCCACTTCTATCAACTCTTCTTCAGCTCCACTTCTATCACATATATATCTCTATATTTATTTACTCATTATTTTTATATTTCTTTACTCATTATTTTTATTTTTCCTTTGCTTTTCTGGCACACAATCAGGATTTGGAAGACCACGCGCCATTCAAAAACTCTCTCAAGTTCGTGAGTTTTTCAATCTCGGCACTATACCTTGTTAAGGTATTTATCATTACTTTATATTTGTATATATATATATATGTATCTATATGTATATATATATATGCACGTATACACATATATATATATTTTCTGATCACATGAATATGGACCTGTTGACATCTTCAATATCCCACAATGCATGCTTTTCTTGTAATTGCCCATATGGCCATTTGGCTTCCTTCGTGGATGGAAGGCCATTAAGATGGCTTTGTTGGATGCCATTTAGATTGCTTTGGCCGCAAGGCCACCGAGCTGGCTTTCTTTTTTTTTTTTTTTTTTTTTTTTTTTTTTTTTTATTCGTGTGCCAATTTGAATTATTGTTGTGGCTGTAAAGTTATGCAGATTGCTTTGGCCGCAAGCCCACCTAGCCCTTTTTGCCCTTTTGAAACAAAATAAAATTTAACATAGCATGCAGTTATGACCATTGGCCCAAAAGGCCATTCATTTTGGTCGTGGGATTGTTTATTTGACCCAGCATGTAAGGCCAAATTATATATAATATATATACATATATATATATATAGGAATTTAATATTACTAACAAATAATATTTTGCAGATTATCAATCTCCCGCCTTATTATCGTTCTTCAATGTCTCCTGAAGAAGCAAGAGAGTACAACAATATCTTGGTTGACGCCCTTAATGAAGATGAGACCTTTCTCCAATGACTCTTATGATTTTGTGCCACTGCCTACCACTCCACGCAACATGATCCTTGGTCCCTATTTTTACGACCGTATGCACAGCTCTGTTGTTAAAGTCATGCGACTGCAACAGAAAGACATTTGTTTGCTCGGAAAATACCTTAATTAGCAAGGTTTGGATCGGCCCAAGCTTATGAGGGGTTGGCCTACTTCAGGGCTGTAAAAATGGAACAGGTGGCTTGATCGACTATCAAGCTTGTGCGATACGCAGTGGAGGAAAGAGGGCATCTATGATGCAATCATGCTTTGTAAGTCCAGTTTCACATGTGACCGTAATCTCGTCGCAGCCGGTCTTTATTTTTAGTCAACTTCTACTAATACTATGAAGTTAAGATTTGGGATGATGACCCCAACTCTTCTTGACGTAGCCACCATGGCTGGTTTTCTACCATGTGGTGATGAAGTAAGTGCTTTATCTCCATCAAAATGTGAGGTTGATTTTGGTTTCACCAGGAAGAACAAAAGCTACAAATTTTTCATGGAAGTTAATGCTCAAGAAACAGGGCCACTCACGCATAAAGAACATACAGCTTTTCTCATGATTTGGTTATGCAAGTATGTCTTCTGCATGGCGTCGGCACAAGTTACCTTAGAAGTTCAGCCTCTAGCTGAAGCACTAGCAAAAGGCCATCGGTTGGCCCTTGGGCCAATGGTGTTGGCGTATTTATATTGAGGTCTCTACAATATGGTGTCACTCAACCCAATGAATTGCAATACTACCGGGCTGATTTGGTTGTTTCAATTGTGGCTTCAAGTATACTTTCCAGAAGTACGGCCAGCTCATGATCTATTTGCTACTAATTCTCTTATTGGAGTAAATCTTTTGTCTCTACCCCTTTCTAGTCTCAAAGTTGAAAATTATTTTGAAATTTTATACAACTGTGAAGGCCACTCCCCAGACGAATTTTCTGTTTGTCTAGACCGAGAATTTCCTTCTTGTCTTGGCTGAAACTAAGTTCTCTTCCCCTGCCGATAACGATCGAGATGCCTTCCGTAGAAGCCTTTGGGCTAGCATTTTATTGAGTAGAGACTTACACCTCGGCCTATCAATAGGTACACATGCCAACTACCCATACGGGGTTGAGGTTTATTTCCCTTCTGCCACCGGTCGTCAATTGGGTTTCACCCAAGCTATCCCTCTTCCAATCACAGAATCTTGCAATATGGGCACATCCCACAGAGCTAAGTTCAAAACAAAAGCTGAATGTAATGTGGTCTCCGTGGACAGTAAGCGAATGCGAAAAACCTTTAATCTGCATATCCAAGATGCCAACTTTAATTCTACGACCCACTTTGATACTTGGTGGAAACATGTTACCTGTGACTGGTTTACATCGGCTGCTGACATTATTTTTGCCAAGCTTTTTCAGAAATGGCCATAAACAATTAAGGATGCTACTTCCTGCAACTCGGTGAGCGAAACAGGTATGCGCTATTCATGGCTACAAGTTTGATTTTCAACTGCGCACATTATAATGATTCTCAACAATTTTTATTGCAGGTAACGTGGCCAAAGATATAAGTTCTACTTCGCCAACATTACCAAAGAAAATACTGCACACCAAGCGAAATCACTTAACCATGATTGGTAACGTCCTTACTTCTTTCAGAGCATGTTATTCTCAGGCTTCATAATTAATTGATTATTTGGCTTTAAATCAGGGGATTCATCTAGTCATAGTCAGGTCGCCACTTTGGCCAAGCCTAAAATAGTCTCAAGGCCTAAATCACTTGTCATTCGTAGTATGTCCCTGTCGCTTCTCCCCTAACTTCGTTTCTTTGGCTATGCAATAACATAATAACTTTACTTGACCTGTAGCTGGTCGAAAGACTAGCATGACGTACGAGTCAAGTAGTGATGAAGACGATGATGGAATAGCAAAAGCTCCAACAAAACGGCCCAAGAAAGATCCCGTCATTGAGGTACTCTCACCTAAAGAATTATGCTACCATTTTTATAATATTCTTGCATGGGCTAACCATCATTTTTGTAGGATTTGCCTGACCTTTCCTCACCCAGCCATTCTCAAGAATTTATAGGCTTTGACACCGAAGACCAATTTGATTCGCCGGTCGACAATACATCATAGCTGAGGTTAATGAGGCCGTTGTTGTGGCCTTAGCTAATGACAACCTAGGCAAACATATCTCCCCTTTCAATGTGGTTGAAATAGTTAAGGATACAACGCGGGTAGACTTTTTTCTTAATCAAATCTCCTTCCTTATCCTTTATGGTTGTTCACCCCTTGATTTTTCCGCAGGAAATTAATGTTGGGATTTCAAAAACTGTGGCTTCATCAAAGACTCCAGTCCAAGTTGAATTTTCTCTACCTATTCAAGAAACTACTGCAATTACAGCACATGAAACGAGTGTTCTGCAGCCTAGAAAGGTACTTGATTTAAAAAATATATATATATATATTAAGTGAATGCTCGACTGCCACTATGTTGCTTATGTTATGCATCTTTGGCAGAAAGCACTCCCCTCATAGGCTATATTAGAGTCACTTCAAGGCATGAGAGATTACTTGGCTGCAGCAAAGGCTGCCACCACTTCTTCATACAATTCCTCCTTAAGTATTGTTGCCAAAGCCACCGTCCAAACCATCCTCGACAAAGACTATGTGGATTTAGCTAATGAAGTTCAAAATACTCACCTTTGCTCGTCCATTCAAAGTCTCCTTGATACTCATTTTTTCCCAACCGAGGAGGAACCCACAATCAAAAGTTTCATGAAGCAATTTGTCGACGGCATCCAGGCTTACAACCAAGCTGTGATGGAGTACAATGTTGGCCAAGCCTTGACTGAAAATATTCAATCAACTAACCATAGTTTGGAAGCCCACCTTCATATCTGCCACGAGGGAAAAGAAGAACTGGACAAACTTGAGAAGGAACAGAAAAAGATTGAGGCCAGAAAATCAACCATCCTTGCCAAGATTGACAATGTGGTCCAAGACTCTCGCCCACATCAAGTCGAACTAGAAAAGTTTATGCAGCAACAGGCCAATTTCCAAAAGAAGGAAGACGACTACAAGACCTTGATGAGTGCAAGGGCCAAATTATGTGTTAACTTTAAAACCGTTATCCAAAAGCATCTTTAAAACCTATAATGGTCCTTTTATGATCATTTTGTACTTTTATAGTTAGGCTGCATTTGAACCTCAAACTATTTCTCTTTTATTTAGTTGATGAACTTTTGATTTCCATCAATAAATTTCGGCCTTTACCTTTGGCTTTAGATACTACTAAATTTCTTATTCTTGAAGAAAATAGTATCAACATTTATCCATATTTTGCTTCTAAGTTTAGGCTGTAATTTCGACTTAACACCTTTGCATGTATTTCTTCATAGAAATAATTTGCGGCTAACATAATAGACTTTAGTTCGGCCTTTCTTGTATTGAGAAGAAACCTTTGACGGCTGACACTATTTGGCCACTTTTGTCTGTGAACTTTTGTAGTGCCCAAATTACTAACAAGTTCTTTATTTCTTTCATATATATATATATATATCTATATATATGTGTGTTTTTTTTATGGCCATAATATTAACATGACCTTTATTGGGAACATTGTCGGCCTACTTATTTGGGTAGCGGTCGTTGAAAATAATATTTTTATGGAGACCAAGGGGGTGGCCATCCATGTTTAATTCCAAGCTGTGAGTCCTTCTTATTTTTTGCATGGATTTCGCGATTGCGCAAGCTGTAAATTGGTGTACAAGTCACCTTGGTACGCCCATAACTATTTTTTCCTTTTATGTTGTCCGAATTTCCTTGCCCCCCAAGTCCGCTTGATCGGCCGGACTTGGCCTTCTATTGGGGTCTGATAAACGTGACCATTTCTAATTGTGGTCTAATCACATCTGACTAGTCCCCTACAACCATGTCTATTATGACTGCTTCAAGTTGGGTCGTGTTTAGACATTTCTCTTTTTGATCCTGTTGGTCATTAATTTCAAGAATGGATGTATCAAGTTGGGTCATATTTTGGTGTTCAACCTTGACTGTTTGTTGAATCGCATTCTCTTGGGTGAATTTTTCTTCCTCAACCAACGTGAGAGTTTCAATAGGAAAGTCGATTTGAGTTTTCAACTCTAAGGCCCACTCTTCCACTTCTCTCTCATTCACATATTCCCGACTAACTTCCTTTTTCTCTAGAAAAGTTGGTGAAACGGGTGGCCGGACTGCAACCATACCAAGACTTTCCTCTTCTTCAACCAATGTGAGGTTTTCAAAAGGTAAATGGGTTGGAGTACTAAATTCGAAGGCCAATTCATCCACATCCTTTTCCTTTATATATTGTTGGCCAACCTCATTTTCCTCCACATAGGTAGGTAGAATGAGTGACCATATTGTAGTCACTTGATGGTTTTCCTGCTGTGGTTGAGATTTAAGATTGTGATTAAGAGTTTGCTCTTCTACCACAAGTTGCGAGGCGATTTCACGCAAACCTTGGATCAAAAGTTAGTTGGAAGCATGAAACTCATCCATCATATCTTTCACTTAAGATATTTCCTTTCTTTGTCCATGCGGTCAACATATGGCCTTTCACCTATGTTAATATTATTTTGGTCGTTACAGCCAAAAATATGATTAGCTTGGTGGAGGCCGTAACTAGGCTAATTATAAATATTGACCGAATTATTTTGTCCTCCAGCCACTTGATTGTATTGGCCATTATAGCCATGTTGGCTATTCACATAATTTGATATATCACATTATTTTGGTCATGATTGTTGTTTCCGTCATGTTGGCCATTGAATTGGCTACCAGAGCCATATTGATATGTAGAATCGTATTGATTGCTATAGCCACCTTGATTGGATTGGCACCAAAGCCATTTTGATCATTTGAACCATTTTGGTTCATAAGATCATATCCGCCAATATAGTTGTGCCTACCATATTGGCCACCAAACTGACTACTTGAGCCATATTGGTTGTTATGCCCACCTTGATGGGTAAAATTATATTGACCATAGTATTGGCCAATGGATTGGCTATTCGAGCCATAAGAATCATAGCCGTTGTAGTTCATCGGCGGATAGGAATGTTGCCATTCCTTTCAGTCGCTCATAGAGTGTATCCCATCGGGCATGCCAAATTATGTTTCCCTATTTTCGGCCAAGTAGGCCGATTGAAGGAGTTTTTGGTCCTTCTTTAATTGAGTGCGGGGCGTGCCACCACCAAGCCACGAATTAGGCTTGAATGGAATGTAAGTAGATGATGCGTTCGAAATCTGACTTTAATCAAATGATTGTTCGGCCAAGCAAGGAACCTCCTCACGGCCTAGGTTCTTTCATTACCTCAGAGTCAAGGCTTTATGTGAGCAACCAAATGATGTGGAGTGGGTGGAGATGAAGATTGAAGGTGAAATGTAACAAGCCCTGGTGAGCAGATTATGTAATATGTTTGAACTTTCAATTTATTAGGTAATTGTGGAATGTAATATTTGACTTAGGAGTGTTGAGTCAATATTAACATTGTGGATTCGGAACAGATTGTCTTGTAGTAAGGAAAAAGAAAAAAAATTTCTTCTACTTTTGTTGAAGGTTTCGAGCTACGCGTGCCGGATTGGTTTGCTTGTAATAATTCAAGGATTATTTGTGGTTGAGAATTCATGGCGTTTTTTGTTTGCTCTGATAGAGAGACAAAACCTTGGGTTAGCTCTATGAGAATGGTAAAGCGGTTGGCTCTGGAGATGAGTAGTTGGTTGGCTCAGAATAGCTATTGGTTAGTTTGGTCAGAGTTATAGGTTTGCTCTAAGAGAGTCGTTGGTTGACTCTGGAAGAGTATTTGGTTGACTACGAAGAAGAGCAATGGTTGATTTAAATTGAGCTTCTAGTTTGCTCAGTTGAGTCGTGAGTTGTCTCCGAGAGAGGTCTAGGTTGCAGAGTAATGGATCCTCTAGACTAAAAGTTTGAGTAGGTTGGTGAAAACCTTGATTTCATAAGAATGGATCCTCTGATTGTTGTTGTTCTTTTCAAAATGATGTTAAATTAATACGTGTTTTGCCTCAAGTTGGTATGCATGTATTTATTAACTGTTGTCTTGTCTTCTGTGAGAGACAGAGACCGAGGCTGGTGTAGTTGTATAGTTTTATCATATAATTAAAGTATATCAGATGATACCGAATTTTGAAATCAAAGGGTTGGTTTTTACTGATGTTGAGAAGAGAAACTTAGTTAATTTCTCTTGCAAGCCTTAACTTGCGAGTGGGGTGGGCTTCAGCCTTTTGACTCGGAAGGTGTTACTACTACAAATGTGAACGTGTTCGTAAGATCAAGCTCCATTTTCCAGTCAAAAAAATCATATTTTTCTCGCTTCAATTTCTTGAACATCCATTGAAAGATTCATTAATTTTAAATCTTAACATTCTGGCATTTTAGTCCAAATTGATATTAAACTCACTTAATTCAATTATTTTCACACCAAACCAATTTCATAAAATTTTCATAAAATTCCTAGAAATATTATTCTCCTTATATGATTTTTTGTAACATTAATCACATCAAAATCTCAATTTTGAGATTATTACAACAACGAAAAAAACAAAAACAAAAAAAAGGTTGGATTTTAAGCTAAAATTTTTAGCTAGCCCACCAGTCTTAAATTCTTGATTTCGCCCTTGTACAAGGACATAGATTGTGTAGGGAGCTATCTCATTAGCAGTAAAATTATTTCATGACTCCATCCCTCTTTGAAATGCAAGCTTTGTGTCAACCTCGTGTTTTGGTTATTTTTCTTCAATATCGCTTATATAAAATAAATAAATACAAAACACCAAAACATGAGGTTTAATGTCGTAAAACAAATAGGAAACAAAATTTTCATTACAAATACAGGCTAACTGAGTTAAACAAAGGGAAGGGATCATCTTAAGTTTTTGAACCACCACACCTTTCGAAAAAAACTCAACACCAATTAACCTCTCTACATATATACTCTGTTAATACCTCGCAATCTCTTCACACATGCATATAGATATATAATTTGTTACAATTGGCTAAAGCCTAAGAGAGGCCTAAAACCAAAACCGCGTGCAAAACTTTCTCCTTCATCATATCACACAACTTCAACTGCAGTGCAATGCAAGCCAGGCATGGCCTCCCGCAAATCAAAGGTCAGCATGGAAGCCTTTGGCTTGGGCGGCCCGTTTGCAAATCTGACCGGCAAGGACCCTGGCGTGGACCTCTCGAACGTCCCGAACCACTTGGCTTGCATGTACTTGTGCTTCCTCCATGGCCCCAAGTGCATTTTCTTCTCCTTCATACATTTTTTGGCTGCGCAGCACAGAATCTTGATCAAGGCTCTTAGTCTTTCGGCTTTCCCGACAAACACTTCGGGCAGCCAGCTGATTAATCTGTTGTAGTTTTCGCTGGCTCTGGCCATCTCAAACTCAGCTCGGAAATTCAGCTCAATCACCACCCTAATCTCCCCTCTCTTTGAACTTGTGTCCAGCACTTCCAAATAAGTATGCTCTCCTGTTAATTAATCAAAAACCAATTTTATCCCCAAAACAAGCACATAAAAAAAATATGCATTGTGTCCCACATCCACATAAGAAGTTTTTTTTTATAACTCCGGCAAGGCGGTGAGTATATGTGCCTTTACAACAAAGTTTGAGTCTGGTAAATTAGATTAATTTAGAATAATTTACACTGTCGCTTGCATCAAAACAAAAAATTGAAAAGTTCAAATTAAATTGAAAATTGAATATACCTGCTGGGGTACTTGTTGAGCTTCTCCATTTGGACTTGCAAATGACACAATTGTACCCAAAATCTATGAGCCGATTGCATAATTCGTTGCGCAAACAACTCCGGCAACCGCCAAACACAGGCTTTGAGCACACGCAATATTCTGCGGCCGACGAGTTTATGTCCCGTAACGCCTCCTTGGTGGCCTGCCGAATTTTGGTCTCAATGCCACTGCTCTTGCACAATGTTGCCTGCAATTCCAAGCACCCCATATACATTAAATAAATAAATAAAATGCCAATATTTGCGAAGTAATTATGAAATTAACTATTAGTTTTAAAAAAATTAAAATTAAAAATTCACCTGGAGAAGTTGGTCTTGTTCTTCCCAAAATGCCTTGTTCTCTTCCACAGTGAAAGAATTCTCCTCATCCTCATCGGAGCCAGAGGTAATATTCTCCGGCGACACCTCGACTTGCTCGATGAAACCCAAAACCATGTCGGCGAGACTTGCAGCGCTGCCGGGAAATTCCAAAATATCGTCGGAGCTCCGGCGCATCACCGGAATTCTAGCCATTGCTCCGGCCATATTCTATTTTTAGAATCTCCCTCTCTTCTCTCTCTCTCTCTCTCTCTCTCTCTCTCTCTCTCTCTCTCACTTTGTTGTTTGTGTCAAAATGGTAATGCACGTGGTCTTGAATGGTTAGGAAACCTGTGGTCCAATTTATAGGTCTATGGTTGGGGCCCACGTGTCCTACGTGGACTAACAAGGCGTCGCGAACATAACATCTTCGTGTTACGTCTGTGGGTTGAAGCATTCGGTGTGTTTCGGGTTTGGACAGCTAATGTCCACGTCCGCATTGACCAATAACGTTGAAGCAATTGAGCTCGAGAGTTATCCGAATATTCCATTTATTGCATTTTTCCTTTTCTTTTTTATTATTTTTTAGTAATTATAATAATAGTGTCTTTTTATCGTGATTAAACAAGTAACAAGATGTAAGCTTTATCCTAATCTTTCGAGGTGCTGTGTGGTGGGGACCACTGAGGTTAAAATCTGCCCGCGGTCAGTGGGCACAATCAAGCACAAAATACACGTGGCTTTTTCTAAGGATTTGATGGCCATAGGCTTATCCCATTCTAAGTGGGACCCACTGTCTATCCATAGTTGTTGTGAAATTGTCCCCATATTCCACGATTGTGCAAAACTTTTTATAGGGAGGTATAATGATTATTAGCATCAAAAGCACCAAGGTACACTCCCTATTTCTGGAGTTATTTACACTGATAGTTCTTAAGGTTCAAAAATCATGCAGATATGACTTAGGATAGTTAATCAAGATAGTGAACTCAGCTTTATACACCTAAATTAGTTTTTTGTAATAAAATTAATTTAGTTTAGTTTAAATTATCGCTTATATCAATAAAAATAAAATAAAATAAAAAACGACATTAACATTCTTTGAGGTTTCAAACTGTTTTCATAAAGCTCCTACCATTAATTTTCTGTCCCAAACTTACTAACGTCATCAACAAAATTTCTTCGAAAACTAGTTTAACAATAGAAACTAGATTGTACTTACACTCCTAAGGTCTAATATTAGAAGTTAATTTTGTTATATAAAAAAAAATTATAGCATAATCAAATTTTAAACTGAAAACTAACGAATTAGGTTTTGTGAAAACGGTTTGAAACCTCATAGATTTTTAGTATAATTTCTTAAACCTCACAAGTCTTGTAAAGTCACCTTTTCTTAATAATTGAACTCAAGTTAATAGACTAATAAAACGATTAACTCAAATTTTTAAAATACATTTTACACACATTTTTTTGACCATTGTGTACGCGGTGAGGTCCACCAACGTTGATAATTGCCATGTTGGCCAACACTGCCATCTGCGCCATGGCAAAAAGTATATATAATTAATTCTGTTCTCATCTCTAATGATTTGGTGCAAGGGTAGCATTGTAATTACAGATTTTATTAAACAAGAAGTATTCTGAACAGAAAAGTAGGTACAAATTCAAGTTTGGTGTCAGAAAATCCTTCTCTTCCTCCTGCCGATTTCATTGGGTCAAAATGTGGTGGAATTTTGAGTGGTTTCCCATCTATAACAAATCATAATACCAAATTATATTGACCAAAACTATACCTGAAATTTAAGAAGTAGGTACAAAAGGAAGCTTCTTGACACAAATCATAATGCCGAGTTTATTGGACAAATATATGTACCTGAAATTGGAGCTTATTACAACAAGAAGAATTTGTTGTCAAGGGCTAACAAGAATGCTACCAACCTTCAAATTACCCACAAAGAAAAAAAAAAGTTAAAACAAAAACTGCCAAACTTGTTACTCGCTTACTACACAATCGACCCTTAAGCCTTCCATTGTCACAGTTATTTACACTAACATTTCTTGAATATTTTAATTTTTTTTCCACAAAAATTCCAGAAGTTTCAGATATTACATGAATACTTCTTGAATGTTTTAAATTGTTTTCACAAAACCCCTTTTACATTGATTTTTTTGGTGTAAAGATTGATGATTTTATATATACAAAATTTCTCCAAATGACAAAGTTAACCTTTGAGATTATATTGCACATATATTCATTGAATACAATTTTGTCATTTGCAAAAGTTTTTTTATATATGAAATCATCAATTTTTAGACAAACAATCAATTTCATTATAATTGCAATCCAACTAAACTCAAGTGAGTTTTTTCTTATTTTAAATTTAATAATTGTCGTTGAAGATATTTGAACTGAAGACTTCCTCAAATTAAATGTAGACAAGGTGATATTAGATCAAATGATCAATGGTAAAACTAATTAAGCAACATTTGGATATGTAGATTTAGAAGGGGGGTTTTGGCTATGGTGGTATTGAGTTTAATTACATTATTACCCACTAAAGATAATGAGCCTCTAAATTTAAGAAAAACTTAACCTTTTTACTATAATGGTATTTCTTGTTCAAATATTGGAAGGTTCTAAATTAAAACCCCCTACTCTCTTTTTTCTTTTTTTGTTGAGAAATTGTAGGATTGCATTTATAATTCAGCCAAAAAAACCACTAGTTACAAAGGGCCAATACAAACTAGCCACAAAAGCCCATTACAATAACAGAGCGGTTTAGCATCAAAATTAAGATAATCTAGTACGCCTCCATAAACTATCACATAGGATCGAAGAAACTCTAGCTTAGGCATCCCAACTAAAGTTGTATCAATTCAAAAAAAAAAAAAAAAAAATAAAAAAAAAACAAACAAAAAAAAAAAACAATATAAATAAAACTATCATAAAGAAGATATGAAAGGCTCTCACAAATTAGAGGTGAAAACTACACATTAAGAAATCGCAAAAATCGAAAAAGGATGGTGGAGATCCGACACAAAAATGTAGGTGGAGATTCGACCTCGAAACACAACCTCCTGTGATGGTTAGAGGAAAATCATAACAAAATGAAGACAAATAGGGAAAACCTTTTGTCTTTGAAAATGAGGGGAGAAGAGAGGGAGGAAGAGAAGAGGGGAGAGGAGAGGAAGAACAGTGGCTTCCTCCCCTCTCGAAGTGAAAATAGCTCTAGGAGCAACCCCCTACTCTCTTAATAAATTGTTTTTCTTGATACAAGCAATATTGGGGAAGGGGGATCCAAATGCAGGACCTTGAGTGCAAGAGTAACTCTCTTAACCACTTAAGCTATCAGTCCCTTCAAATTGTTTTTAATTTAATTGGCAGTATCAAATGTAAATGAATAAATAAAACATAAAATAGCAGTTTGAATACTTTTCAGTATGAAAACACACCATATTTAAATGATTTATGGAAGCATTGCGATGCTCAGGGGCGGAGCTAAAATTGTAAAATTAGGGGGGCCAAAGTAGAAAATACAAGTATATAAACATCCAAATATGCAATAATTACATATTTAAAGCTAAATTTTTCTAATTGAGTCATGTCTAATTTGTTTTAGAGGAAATTTTAACTTAATTTATAAATTATTGATTACAAATTCTACATATTATATATAATATAATAGAGGAGGGATACAAATTTGGGGGGGCCAGGGCCACTCCAGGTCTGGGAGTGGCTCCGCCACTGGCGATGCTACCTTTTCTTTATCAATAGATTGAGAAGATAAATACCTATAGCAAGAAGAACTAGTTGATTCCTCTCAATGCCACTTAAGCTAAAGTTTTAGGCTATCCAAATACAAACTTAAGGTATGATTAAAATATAAAAGGTTGCACCCTATAATTTGGATTACAAGCCCAAGGCGAGACATCGGAATGGGGTCCTCAACTCTCCACACATCAGAAAGGAAGGATTTTGTGAAAACATTT
Organism: Prunus armeniaca; assembly: GCA_903112645.1. Classification (NCBI taxonomy): domain Eukaryota; kingdom Viridiplantae; phylum Streptophyta; class Magnoliopsida; order Rosales; family Rosaceae; genus Prunus; species Prunus armeniaca. The sequence goes on along the minus strand of CAEKDK010000003.1, from coordinate 12,654,462 downwards.
TAAGGGGTGTTAGTGTACTTTCTAAAATCTCAGGAGTTTTGTATGTCGGTTTAGTAGTGAATTTCACTTTCACCTCAATTTCAAGAGACCAAGATTTTTTTATTTTTTATTTTTAGACAATCAGACATTTGAAAAAACAATGGGAAAATGTTGTGCCAGATTGGAAAAAACGTACAACAGAAATAAAGTTGTATCATTGAATGGTTCATAATATCTTGTTGGTAGGTTGTGATCTTGATTAGGATTGATGCTAACAGCCAAGGCCTCTCCTTCGATTTTTTGGCATATTCTCAAATGGGAATCTTATGTGGCACGTATCAGCCAAGGCCTCTCCTTCATCTGAGTTTTCTCCATCAGGTAAAACCATTACTGTCGTTGTCAGTTGATAGAACGTAAATAATAATCTTCTTGGCTTCATTGCAAAAACAGGGTGGTGCATAGATTCCCTTATAATATCTATCCCTTCAAACAAGTTTACAAAATCACAAATACTGGGTGTGATCTTGTGAACCGTTGATTGGTGTGGAACTTACTGTGAAGCGCACGCTAATCAACCATTGTCAATCATCCATGTGCATCTAAACGATGAAAGATGACAACATACCGGTTAAAAGATGATATGCGTTCAAACCATAGAAACAAATCTCTGTGATGCAAATTAGATCAGTTCTCTTGAAATTTTGAGTATATTATATTTCATGCTGGTGAAAAGTGCGTAGAAACAACTTTCATCAACTTGTTGGAAAAAAGAACTTTGATGTAGATTAATAATATATGAAATGTTAAAAGAAACAAAGATGACAACGGACTGAACAGATACACTTATCCAAAAGATCATATCATCAGTAAAATAAACAGATACTTATCCAAAGTGCCTTCCTATGACAATTTACAGATTAGTTTTTATTCAACTTGTCTAATTATTTAGCTATTAAAAAACAATGAAGTCAAGGTCTTTTGGCACTTTTACAGCTTGGAGAACAACTTTTCCCTTTTAAAAGAAACAGATACTTTGTCTCCTATGCCTTCCCATGGGACACACACAAAGCTAAAGCCTACTTGCAGCTTAAACAGATGATCATAGATGAAATCAAATAAGATATTCTTTACACTCACACCACAAATACAGCATGGGATTTGCTCAAGAAATAATATATAACAGAGAAAATCCCAAAAAAGGAAAACCTAAAATTAGATAGATTTGAAGATCTGTTTTACTGGCCATATCATAAGATCCACAAACTCTAAGCATCAGTTGAGGATAGACATGAACTATAAACATCATGCTTTTACTATTCTTCTCCCTAAATATATATACCCTTTCTTTAACTCTTTATTTACCCTGGTTTGATATTCAAAAAACCTTTCATATCTTTCTAACAGAAGGTTTTTGGGAGCATAAGTATGCAAACCATGGTAGTGGATTATCCATGCCAGTCGGTAGAGGACGCGAACTGATCTTGTTACCGGCGAGTTGATCCCGAATGCTGAATTTCGAATCAAGATACCAGAAAAGACACAGCTGTAGATAGTCCATGGAAGCCTGCTGGTACAAAGATAAGAAGTGATTTAAATAAGTTATTGATCAGTGACACAAGATAATGAAGAGTAAAAGGTGCAAATGTAAGAATAGATCAAACACCACCACTTGATATTTAAAATAACAATGTTTATTATATGTTACCACTTGAAAGCCAAATGAAAAGATAGCTACAAATTGACAGGCACCACTAGCTTAATAAACTTATAAAACTTGATGCTAAGCAAGTGGAACATAGCAGAGAATATTATTGAGGTCCACTCTGATAACTATTCAATAAGGACTGATGATGATGATGAAGACGAAGTTATGATGCCCCATTTTATTGATGTTGAAATCATTATAAAGCATACCTTCCACTCTCAGAACACAAAATATCAGACAGGCTTTGTCTTTACATGGAAATTACAGCAAACGGACCACACAGTTTGTAGTTGTTTGAATTAAACTTACTTTCTTTTTACAAATTATCCATTAAAAAATGCATGCCATCTGCTGCTCATTGTTTTTAAGAGACACTTTCAACAAGTTGTTTTATGAAATCATAATAAAAATTGCATGGGAAATAAATTAAGATAAGCAGCACTAGACTAATGTTCTTGGCATGCAAGTTGCGACTGGTTTTATTTCATAACAAAGCTAAGCCTTGGAAACATAGAACAGAAGTCAAATTGAAACGTCATGCGAAAGGGGAAGTGATAATGACACAAAAATTTCTTCATTAAAAAAAACACAAAAATTTTGCAACCATGCTTTATACTAATTCCCCTTTGCCAGCCTCCTTCTGTGTCTCTCAATGTTATTGTTAAGCCATATGAAATGGGAAGATAAACTGTGGAAAAAATTCTACAGCATGCTTTGTCCTAATTACCATTCGCACTCGCCGTCTCTGTCCCTCCGATGTTTTAGCAGTGTTTTTGAAGATGACATGCTTATTTTCGAAAGACGTCGAACATATTAGTTGAAGAGTGATTCCCTTGTTGTCATCATTCAGTTTTCGATAGTTTTTTTGTCACAAAATGCCAATAACTAGCATCCTGACATTAAAAAAAGACTTCAAAAGATTAGGTTATCTAATCATCAGGAACCCTTCCTTTGCAAGCCGACTTTATAAGGCCATTTCATACTCAAAACCAAAAGATGATCTCTTATTGAAAATCCCAAGCCAAAGAGAACATTATTTGAGTATATAAATGATATCACTACTTGAACAATGAGAAATCATACCCAACAATAAATGGAAAAGTATCTTGCGCGCTGATAATCTGTTTATGAGAACTTAGCAAGGAGACTGAAACCAAGGACAGCATGCATCATCAATAAACAATGTTACGCATGAAAAGATAAATAAATTTACACGAAAGTGATCAAAGAATAATAATTCAATGGATTGGAAATACCTATCTTCAAGAGGAAGAGTTAGGATAGAATGAAGGTTTGAGAAACTGACTGTGAAGACAACACAAAATTTACATGATGATGGGAGTGTTTATGAGTTGATGATGACAGACTAATCATGTTCTACTTGTAACTATTTGTAAAAAAAATCCCTTGAAGATAAACTGTTCTTTTCAGTTTTTTATTTTTTATTTTTAAGAAACCTCTAAAAAAATCCCTTGAATGCTGAAAAGTAATACTTAATTACAGTCATGAAATGATGAAGGAAGCTGCAACAATTAAAATACAATTCGGTTACTTGCCAATGAGCCATGGGAAGGGTTCTGCACCATTTGCAGTTGTTCTAATATGTTAGTTGTGCACCATGATTGGATGGTTGTGAAGTTAGTACAAAATAAGAGCCAATCCATCATCCATTCATGTCCAGCCAGTAGCATGAGCCCACAATCAAGTTTCGACATGCAGTTTCTGGAAAGTCAACAATTTTCCGATAACTCTTTCGAGAATCAGATTAGCTTGCAAGACTAAGGAACTTGTTTACCCCGAAAAGGACCCACTGGCCATTCGCTTGGGTTTTGGCCGTGGAGTTTGCTTTTTGCGAATGCGAAGGTGTGCCACTGTTGGCAATGAAAAACTCCAACAGACTGAAAATGGTAAGACTGGAAAATGCACACCAATATTGACTTTAATCAATCAATTGTGGATTGGGCGAGGAACTGACCCAATACAAGGTTCTTTTCGATGCCTCAATTAAGAGGACTTCAATATTCATCTAGCAGGAAATTGGTAACTGTCAAAAGCTGAAATTGAATGATGATGGAAATGACAGAAGTTTATCGGAATATTTATCCACTACTACATTTTACACTTTGCGCGACGAAGAGAATTTCGTCGCGCAAAATACATTGTAGTCGCACAAATTTCAGCGCGACAGAAACTTCGTCGCGCGAAGATCGTGAAGAAAGACTTTGCACGATGAAAAAATATTTGTCTCGCAAAGTGACTTTGAGCGACGAAACATATTGGTCCCGCAAAGTGCGCAAAGTGACTTTGCACGACGAAAAAATACTGATTGCGCAAAGCAACTTTGCGCGACGAAAAAATATTGATCGCGCAAAGTTTTGCGCGACGAAAAACATTGGTTGCGCAAAGTTTTGTGCAATGAAAAAATTATAAAAAATAAGAATAAAAAATTCCCGCGTCCCATTTTTGGTACCCACCCAAATTTTTAGAGTTTTGCGCGAGGAATACTAATGTCGCGCAAATATTTGCGCAACGAAATATTTTGGTTTTTGACTTTTTGTTTTATTATTTCTTTAATATTAATTTAATTATATTAATTATTTCGAATTTTTACTTTTTAAATTTAATTTAATTGTATGATTTTTTTCGTTACTTTAATTTAAATTGATATTAATTTATTCAAATTTTTACTTTTTAAATTTAATTTAATTGTATGATATTTTTTAATTACTTTAATTTAAATTGACATATTCAAACTAAAATTACATATGAAAAATAGTGATCAAATTATCCAATAAATACATATATATAATATTCAAAATGTACACATAAATTAACAAAGTACAATAATAAAATCCTAATACAAGCGTATTATGGTGGTAGTGGCGGAGGATATGTTTTGATAGTTTCCTAATCCTCAACTTTAGCCGTCAAAGTCTTGATGATTCCCAACAAAAAAAAAAAAAAGGGATAATCTCCCCTAAAATTGTTATACCACAAATCCAACCCAAACTCCAATCCCTCCCCACACAAACTCAAAACTAACTCCAAAAACACATATTAATGAAAAAAATTTAAAATTTGGAGAGAATATACCTTTTGGCAAGATTGAGAGTGAGTGAGAATGAGAGAGAGAAGTGAGTGTGAGAGAATTAGAGAAGATAGTGATAGAGAGATGAGAGAGTGAGTGAGAGTGAGAGATAGTGAAGAGAGAGATGATGAGAGATTAAGTGAGAGGAGTAAGTGTGAGAGAAATGGTGGGATTTGGGGAGAGGTAAGAGAAAGACATTGAGAAAATGGTGGAGGATTTATTTTCATTTTAAAAACCGTATCACTTTGCGCGACGAACAATATTGTTGGTCGCACAAAGTTTTGCGCAACGAAAAATATTGGATTATTGGTCGCTCAATGTTTTGCACGATGAAACATATTTGTCACGCGAAGTTTTGCAAGACGAATAAGAGTATATTGGTCGCGCAAAGTCAAAAAAAAAAAGAATCCCGAGTCCCATTTTTGGTACCCGCCCAAATTTTGAAATTTTTGCGCAACGAAAAATATTGGAATAAAAAAAAAAAAAAAAAAAAAAAAACCCGCGTTCCATTTTTGGTACCCACCCAAATTTTGAAATTTTTGCGCGACGAAAAATATTGGAATATTGGTTGCGCAAAGTTTTGCGCGACGAAATATATTGGTCGCGCAAAGTCAAAAAAATAAAATCCCCATGTCCCATTTTTGGTACCCGCCCAAATTTTGAAATTTTTGCACAACGAAAAATATTGGAATATTGGTCGCACAAAGTTTTGCGCAATGAAATATATTGGTCGCGCAAAGTCAAAAAAAAAATCATCGCGTCCCATTTTTGGTACCAACCCAAATTTTGAAATTTTTGCGCTCCGAAAAATATTGGAATATTGGTTGCGCAAAGTTTTGCGCGACGAAATATATTGGTCGCGCAAAGTCAAAAAAAAAAATTCCCCACGTCCCATTTTTGGTACCCGCCCAAATTTTGAAATTTTTGCACGACGAAAAATACATATTGGTCGCGCAAAGTCTACAAAAATTCCCGCGTCCCATTTTTGGTACCCGCCCAAATTTTTGCGCGACATATTTTTCGCGCAAAGTCTAAAAATTTTTTTTTAAAAAAAAATCCCGCGTCCCATTTTTGGTACCCACCCAAATTTTTAGAGTTTTGCGCGACGAACTGTTGGTCGCGTAAACTTTTGAAAGACGAAAAATTAGTTCGTAGCACGATATTTATAAAAAGAATTGCTATGAATAATAAAAAATAAATTTATTTTATTTTACCATTTAAAATATAAATAAGCTTAAAGCTACTTAATAAATGTATATACTATTCAATTTCTTAATTGTTATACGTACAAAATAAATAAATTTAAAGCTACTTAATAAGTAAATAAATATATATATACACACACCATTCAACGATTCAATCGTCAAACTTGTTTGTATATACTTCAAGATCGTATACCCCAAAAATCGCAAAAAACAAACATTCAGAGACCTAGTAACGGGATAAAAAATTTCAACGGTTATAAATGAAAAATCATGATTTAACGGTTATTTTAACTCCAATTTTGATGATTTTTTACAGATACACTCTTTGACCCTATATGAATACAATGAACTAATTCGATTGTCAATTTAAAATATTTACACTAGTGGATACCACAAAATCTTATGTTATATTTAACAAAAGTATAAATAAACTCTTAATTGTTAGTGAATATATTGTTTTGATGGCATATGCATTCTACGAAACTAGTTTCAACGATCCAACCGTCAAACTTGTTTGTTTATATTTTGAGATCATATACGCCAAAAAAAATTGAAAAAAATAAACATTCAGAGATCAAGTAACGGGACAAAACTTTACGACGGTTATAAATGAAAAATCACGATTTAACGGTTATTTTAACTCCGATTTTGATGATTTTTTTACAGCTACACTCCTTGACCCTATATGAATACAATGAACTAATTCGATCGTCAATTTAAAATATTTACACTAGTGGATACCACAAAATCTTATGTTATATTTAACAAAAGTATAAATAAACTCTTAATTGTTAGTGAATATATTGTTTTGATGGCATAGGCATTCTACGAAACTAGTTTCAACGATCCAACCGTCAAACTTGTTTGTTTATACTTTGAGATCATATACACCAAAAATCGGAAAAAATAAACATTCAGAGATCAAGTAACGGGACAAAACTTTTCGACGGTTATAAATGAAAAATCATGATTTAACGGTTATTTTAACTCCGATTTTGATGATTTTTTTACAGCTACACTCCTTGACCCTATATGAATATAATGAACCAATTCGATTGTTAATTTAAAATATTTACACTAGTGGGTACCACAAAATCTTATGTTATATTTAACAAAAGTATAAATAAACTCTTAATTGTTAGTGAATATATTGTTTTGATGGCATACGCATTCTACGAAACTAGTTTCAACGATCCAACCCTCAAACTTGTTTGTTTATATTTCGAGATCATATACACCAAAAATCGGAAAAAATAAACATTCAGAGCTCAAGTAATGGGACAAAACTTTTCGACGGTTATAAATGAAAAATCACGATTTAACGGTTATTTTAACTCTGATTTTGATGATTTTTTACAGCTACATTCTTTGACCCTATATGAATACAATGAACTAATTCGATCGTGAATTAAAAATATATATTTTCTAACAAAAAGATTTTAAAAAGAATTTTATTATTTTATTATTTTTATAAGGACTTTGCACGACGAAGTTCATTGTTTTGACGCGCAAAGTGACTTTGCGCGACGAATTGTTTTTCATCGAGCAAAGTGACTTTGCACGACGAATAGTTTTTCGTCAAGCAAAATTTGGTCGCTCAAGACTTTGCGAGACGATGTATTGTCGTCGCGCAAAAGTTTCTTGCGCAAAGTGATTTTGTGCAACGAAAAACAATTCGTCGTGCAAAATTTTGTCGCCTAAGGTTTGTAGCGACAAAGTTTTGTGTTTCGTAGCGCAAAGTGACTTTGAGTGACGAATAATTTTTCGTCACGCAAAATGTGGTCGCGCGAGGGTGATTTTTTACTAGTGATCTATTCAGAAAACTTGAAAAAAAAAGGAAGTACATAAACAACACAACTTGAAAATTTCTCTATTCAGACCTGGTACATAAAATTAAAATGGAGATTGAAGATTTCTCTATTCAATCTTGTACAAGGAAATATCATACCAAGAGTTGGCAGAGCAAGATAAAGAAATTCCTCAGGAGTTGTCAACTGGGAAATTCAGAGAATGAAAAAGGAAGGTTGTTTCAAGCTTTTGAGCTGGGTTTATAGATGTTGAGTTTGGTTTTTGTTGGTTGAGTTGTGTCTGTTTTGCTGATGATTTCTCCTTCAATTTATAGAGAATGGAGGTCGATTGAGTAGACCAGCAGTTAATTTGAAGTACCCACTTGCCATTGGTTTTGGTGAGTGGGTTGTTGAAAATGTAAGTAAACCCAAAAAAGTTGCTAAGAGGCTTTGATGTGATTTGACAAAAGATATCACTATTAGACTAAAAGAAATCCAAACTATTAGTCCACTTGCCATTGATTGATGAGTGACAGTCAAAAGTAGCTGACTAAAAGACAAAAAGAAATAGAGAGATAATGACAACCATCTCTACTTCTTTATTTATTCATTCTTTAAAACCATTTGCATATTATTTTATTCTTCTTTCAACCTTTGTGTAGACTTTTCACATGTTGAACTTTGGCTTTGTTTTAATATTCTTCACAGAGAATATTAAATTGTTTCCATCTACCACATCTTCATTTTATTCTTCTTTGAATCAACTCACTTGTGATGAAGTCCCTCCATTGATAAAGTGAAACTTGATTTGCAGTCACTGAGTTTCTCCTCCGAACATGCCTTGATGCATAATGAACTGGGAATGGTAGATTGATCCAATTGCTGCAAATTTCGGATATGTTGTTCTCCACATAAGAAGGAACAACATTCATGAAGAACTTAATTCCATTTGAGCAATGGAAAACCTGATTTAGCATGGTTGCAACTGACTGGTCGTCATACACTGTTCTCACGAACAGAGATCATGATTAGTGTTCTGAAGATTCAATACTTGTGCAAATGACGCCAAATTCGGATATATTGTAGTAGACATCCAAATGAACAACTTTCATGAAGAACAAATATTCATTTGAGCACTGGAAGCTGGCCCGAATTGGGCCATAATTAGGCCCGAATTGCCACTGTTATCAGCTTTCGCTGTTGCTGGTATGCCTCTGATGTTTTCAGCTCTTAGGATTCAACATTTGTCCGAATAAACCCAAATTTGGATATTTTGCAGTAGACATAGAGATGAACAACTTTCATGAAGAACGAAACTTGATTTGACCGCTGGAAGTTGAATTTTGGGCTCACTCCATCTGTCTGCAGCAATGCATGTCTAGCCATATTTTGGCCATTTTGATGTTCATGGAACATTATCTTCCATTTTAGGCAAAAATACAATTTTTGGTACAAACAGAACTACACAAAACTACATATAAGAAATAAATGCATTTGTTCTCATAAGGTTTGCAATGTAGTCTGCCTCTTGCTTGTTGATTATTCCAACAACAAAGGACTATGCATACACCAGCTTAACATAGTTAACAACGTGAGTTAAGATTCACAAATTGATATCTTCCTATAAACTTAATCAAACATCAACCCATACTCCTTCCTTCACGCTCTTTCGCCAACCACGGTAGGTATTTGACATTATCCAATGTATAAAATGAAAACACCTGATTTTGATCACAGAGAGTCAATTACTCAATTCCAGAGGACACTTTTCCTATAAGAATTATGTTTTCAAAGAATTCAGGGTTCACTAACTTCAGTTGCTGACTGAAAACAAGAAACTCCTCAATAGTATTAGGTCTCCTCAGGGTAAAAAGTCTCATATGGTTAATAGAAAAAATTATAGTCACTGCAATGTTTGAATCAAACTGGCTGCCTCCTAGTATCCATAAACCCTAAACACAATGTCTTGGATCTCTTAGATGCACTTAAATGGCTGGAAACCCTACAAGGTCTGCTCAACAAAAAAACACATGTACCAATTATATTTTAACTAGCTAGGGTGGGACAAGTTATGGAAAATTAAGCAAATAAGCACAAACCTAGCAGAACAAGAATTCAGAAGATTATCAGAAGTCAAAAGAAATAAACTACCAACTACTCTAACAGCTGATAACGATAAGAGACTTACTTTTAATTTGCCTTGGATTTCTTAAATGCAATTAATAAACCCCGTTCGATCTCTCTTTCACCGATTAAAAATTTATTTACCACGAAGACTTAAAAGTACCATTCATTCCAAGGTAAGAGTCCTGCATTGCCAGTGAGAGACAATTGAAAAACACTTACAAATGAAGTAATGGATGGCTGATGGATGAATTGATAGGAACTCTGAATCTATACTTAATCGAATTGTTAGAACTTATCCCATTTGGTTGAGCACTTGAGGAAGTGTACAACCATAGCCAAAAAGATAACCTCGAAAAGTTTAACAGACACTAAAGGGGGCAAGACTAAATATGTGTAGAACACTCTACTGAAATGTCCCATCTTTTCAGATAATTGTACAGAAGTTAATCAACAATAATTGACAATTAATTAAACACAAAAGTCGACGAGAAACTCAGCAAAAGTGGAGGGAAGATTCCCAACCTTGGTGATATTTGCTCTGTTTTCTTAGTCAAAAGTATACACAGAAAAAGATTAAGCAGTCCTTTTGCACAGTTATGTCAAGTTTTTTCTATTTCCTTAAGACCAAGAGTTCCAGTTATATCACAAAAAATTAAAATTGTTTCATAATTAAATTGACCCTAAACCATGTTCTCCCTCTACACAGTGGCAGATCCAGGATTATGTGGCCAAGGGGGCTTAGTGTAAAAGTTCTGAAATTTTTCTACAAAGAAAATAATGCTAAAAAAATAGAAAGATAATACTTCTATTCATAATTCATAACAAAACCAATAATACACGTTACAATTATCCACGACGAGTTTTCATATTCTGAAAACGTTGCATTATAGTTTCGTTATCAATACAAGCAAAAACATCTCTCTCAATGTAAACAATCAAGCTATCATTCAACCATTGATCTCCCATTCTGTTGCGAAGTGGATTTTTAATAATATTCATGGCGGAAAATGCCCTCTCCACTGAAGCAGTTGCAACCGGTAAAACCAAAGCCAATGTAAGAAGCAAATACACATAAGGAAATATTTCATGCATTCCTTTCTCCACCATTTTTTCCGCAAGACTACTAATCCCTTCCAATTGAGAAAAATCAATACTCGAACGCATATGATGAACATAAACACCAAGTTGATCTTCAAGCATCAATAAGTCTCTATCCGAAAAATCATAAGGATAAAATTGAGCAAGACGAACTAGCTTTCGTTTGTCAAAAGCTACAAAGTTATTTTTCGGACTCAAGCATGCCAAACAAGTAAGTAACTCAGTACTTACCTCGTTGAAGCGATCATTTAGTTCCGCAAGTTGTCCATCAATTACATGAATAAAGATCTCCACACAATAATGATGATAATTTGTCTTCATTGGAGCATTACGCCGTGACCTCCCTGGAATTACATATTCCTCATCCATGGTAGGAGCTATAATATCATGTTTGTAACAAAACAAAGATGCTTGCTCAACCAATTCTTCAAACTCATTATCCCTCATGAACTGCAGGTTTTCCTTGCATGTTGTCACTAAACTCATTGCACTCACAATGTCTTGATTTTTCTTTTGCAATGCTAGAGACAAAGTGTTTGTTATTCCCAATATAGCTTTCATTAAAAATAAGTGAAACACAAACTCAAAAGATTGTATTTCTCTCCATAACTTATAGGTTTCACCCGAACTATCATTAGGATTATCATCAACAATCATTTGAAGCACATTCACCACAGATGGGAACATAGAAATGATACTAATCAACGTACCATAATGTGAGTTCCATCGTGTATTGCCGGCACGTTTGAGAGTAGTTTCTTGATTTAAGCCCCGCTCCGTTATCAGACAATCTTCTTCAAAAGCTCTCACAAGCTCTTCTTGGTATTGTGCTCTAAGTGCATCCCGACGCTTACAAGATGCTCCAACAACATTAACCAAACTATTAGCCGTTGTTAAAAAAGAGTTGACATCAATGTTTTTCTTTGCTACCGCAACAAGAGCTAGTTGAAGTTGATGAGCAAAACAATGAACATAAAATGCACAAGGTTGTTCTCTCAAAATCTTTGTCTTAAGACCATTGAACTCACCTCTCATATTACTAGCTCCATCATAACCTTGTCCTCGTAACTTGGAAAAGCTCAAATTCGCGGAAGAAAAGAATTCATCAATGGCTTCCTTTAGTGCACTTGAAGTAGTGTCGGTCACATGTTGAACCCCCACAAACCTTTCAATTATTTTTCCTTTGTCATTCACATAACGAAGCACCATCGCCATTTGCTCCTTTATTGAAACATCCCGTGCTTCATCCACCATTATTGAAAAATATCTATCTTTTACATCACTCAAGATAAGACCAATGGTTTCTTTAGCACAAGAATTGACAAGATCTTTTTGAATTGAAGGAGCTATTAACTTCAAATTTCCTGGAGCATTTTCCAACACAACGGCCTTAACTTTTTCATCATGATCTGCAAGAAATTGCAAGAGCTCTAAATAATTCCCTCTATTACTTGATTGTGCACTTTCATCATGACCATGAAAAGAAAGACATTGTCGCAACAAATACCTAGTGCACTTAAGTGATGCATTCAAGCAAGTGCGATAAGCCGTACGAGCTTGGCTTGTTTGCTTGATGACAATTGTTTCAATGTGTGTAGTTTGATGCATCAAATTGTAAGCAACTTCTCTAGCTTGGTCTTGCATTTGAAGATTAGCTAAGATCTCATCTACTTCAATTGGTCTTGCATTTGAACTACCCAGATTAGACGGAGAAGGACTATCCGTAGACAATTTTCTTTTAAAGAATCGTTCCATAAATCTACAAATCAATTAATTCAATCAATCATTAATTTTTACCCAAATTATCATATGAATATGAAAATGTCAATAACCCACTCTCAAAATTCAATGTACTCCCTAAACCCATATCAATCAATATTCAATATACTAAATTATCATATCAAATATCAATTAATATTCAATATACTCAATCAATTCACATTTCAATCAAGCATAAACTCAATCAATCTACATTAATATGATTATCACTATGATTCATATCATATCCATAAATTTCATTACATACAAAAAATATCAATATTATTCATATCCATAAATTTCAAGCATTAACTCAATAAAGCATAAATTCAATCAATCAATATGATTTATATCCATAAATTTCATTACATAAAATAAAAAAAATAAAAAAAATCAATATCAACAACAATATATATTATCAACATATCCATAAATTTCATTGTCAAGCTTACTTGTAGTTGAAGGGCGGAGGGAGGAGGACGGCGACGAACGGCGGTGATTGGTGGCCCAGCGAAGAGTTGATGATGGAGGTTGTTGGAGGTTGGGAGGTTGAGGGAGAGGTTAGGGTTTGAGAGGGTGGGGAGAGGAAGTGTGAAATTGGAAATGAAGGGTTTGGGGTTGCTGTGCAGATTCGCAAGGCTGGGTTTTTCTGGTTTTTAAAATTTTTTTTGAGAACCCAAAAACGACGTCGTTTTGAGGCTAGATCATTTTAAAAAAAATTGACTGAGCCTTTGCCAAATGACGTCGTTTGGCAAGGCAGTTTAAAAAAAAAATTACTCTCAGCGCGCGCGCGCAAGGCACAGCGCAGCAAGCTTCGCCTCCTCTCCTGGGACTTTCATCGAGCAGTTGGCGTGCATCCAAGGGGGCTTCCAGCAGCTGTCCAAGGGGGCTTCAATGGAGTCCCAGGGCATTTTTCCAACCTTCCAAGGGGTCGTCCGACCCCTGTTGTCCCAACGTGGATCCGCCACTGCCTCTACATGCTTTCATTTTGTCTTCTTTCTCTTACAGTATAAACGTAAAAGATTAATAAATAAATTAAATTAAATTAAAAAAAGAAAAAGGGAACCTATTTCTTGTATAGAAGAACAGAAAATTCCATCCCCCTCTACTGTACTTGTAAAACCCAAGTTCCAAATGAGCCAGCATTTGCAGCAGCCATCAACCCTTTTGCCAACCAATGAAAGCAGTTTCACAGAAATCTTTGAACTAAAGAAAGCAAGCAACGCATAAACTGCTACATGCAATCAGCCTATTGACAGATAAACAATGACGACCCACATCAGTTCCAGATTCAGAATGTTGTCTAATTCAAAAGATTTGTACCATGGAACACAGTTTTGGTTTGGAAGCTTACCTCTGAGCTCACCAAAAAGGAAAAAACCCATTTCCCTTTCTTCAATGCAGAAATGTCGGGAAAGAAGGATCCCGTGTTTGGTTATGGTTTCTATGTAAAATGGAACAAAACAAAGAAACCTCTGCTGTTTCAGGTTTCGGTCACAATGTCGGGAGACAAAAAAGGTTGGGAAAAAACAAATGCACCAGCCGGGAATCGAACCCGGGTCTGTACCGTGGCAGGGTACTATTCTACCACTAGACCACTGGTGCTTGTTGTTCAATTGCTCTTCCAGATGGTATAAGAAGAAATGCGCGTCGAGTTGGTGGCATTTTCGTTTTATAGGCCAAGGCGATGTTGAGACAGGTTTCCATCAATTTCACCTATTGGTGATTGTTACTTGAGGATTTATTTGTGTAAGGATATGCAATGATTGGCTCCTATGAAAAGCTAACTAGTGTCTAAGGGTTTTCAACCGTAGTTGTTCGTAAACTTATACCCGAGTTTCATTTTGATTCTTCAACTAATTTCCTGTTATTTTAATCTTCCAAGTCTCTCATTTTTGCTATCAATGGGGTGTTAGTTGGATTGGTCTCTTCGGTCACATTTTGTCAATCTAAGTGGTAAAAACATCAATTTGAAGTACAAGTAATCATCTAAAATGTACAAAAAAAAAAAAAAAAATAAAAAATTTAAAAAAAAAAAAAAAAAAAAAAAAAAAAAAAAAAAAAAATCTTAGAGCTTTCTTCAATCTTCTCTTTTTTTTTGTTTTTCTATGATTTAATTGTCTTTGGCTTTCTATTAATGAAACTTGATTCCGACCAAAAAAAGGACCTATCTAGCTCTCTACTACCCATTTCACCCAAATTGGAACCATAATTCACCTATCTATCCAATTTCCCTGAAATTGAAACCCTAATTCAAAAAAAATCTCTAAGTTAAACCTTAACCCGTCAACAGAACCTCAATTCAATTTTACCCTAATGCTTGCTGTTTTTTTTCGCCTTCTTTTAACCGAATGCTTACTGCTGTGCAACTGCTCAAGGTCGTGGATTAGAAAGACACTCTGCATGTATATTCTTCTTTTTCTTTTTCTTGTTTTCTCTTTCTTTTCAGAGAACATTTCAGAGAGCTGCGTTTGAGGTGGTTATGAAAACTGCATTTTTACCCTTTGTGTTGTATGTTCATAGAAAATAGTACGAACTCAAATCTGCTATAACATGTCCTAACACTACTTGAGCACAAAAATGAACAAATGATTTGTATTAAAAGAATATAAATAGTCCTAATGTTTGTCAGAGCACACAAAAGCAGAACAAACAAATCAAACTATCATTATGATACATGAACTGCAACTAATCATCTACCGACTCTAATTATATCTGATCCAGACAAAGATAATGAAGAAGATAAGGAATTTTTCATGTCTTCAAATGTAGGGTGTCCCTGTCCTCTCATGTTCCAGCGATAAGTGGACCACATTGGAGTTGTTCTAATGTTGTGCAGCAAATTTACATTCATCCCTTCCCCTTCAGATTGATCATCAATGGCATCACTTGCCCCTTCAAGTACCTTCATAACTTGCCTCATTGTTGGCCTTCTATGAGCTTCAGGATATGCACAAAGCAAACCCAAATGAAGCAATCTCTCAACTTCCTCAATGCTATATCCACCTTTAGTCTTCAGCCTCTCATCAAGAGCAAAGGCCAATTTACTCCTCTCCATTAGCCTCCAAACCCAATCAACCAAGCCTGGCTGCCCAGCTTCTATCGGTCTCCGGCCACACACCACCTCCAGTACTAGTATCCCAAAACCAAACACATCAACCTGAGGTGAGGCTCGCCCGGTTCGAACCACTTCTGGTGCCATGTACCCTGCGGTCCCAACGACTTGAGTGGTGGCGGTCATTTCCCCATGTTGGTGCATTCGAGCCAATCCGAAATCCCCCAACCTAGCATTCATATCCTTGTCAAGTAGCACATTGCTTGCCTTGATGTCTCTATGCAAAACCTTAGATTCCCAACCCTCATGCAAATACAATATCCCAGAAGCCACATCCTTCAAGACCTTAATTCTCTCTTCCCAACTCAACATATTGCTCTCAAACAGCCTCTTGTCCAAGCTCCCATTTTCCATGTAATCATAAACCAAGATCAGGCTACCCTTCTCTTTTTTACACCAACCTCTCAATCCTACCAAATTCCTATGCTTCAATCTTCCCAAGCTTGAAACCTCAGCCAAGAACTCTTTCAACCCATGTTCACTCTCATGTGAAATTCTTTTAACTGCAACTTCTACTCCCGCTAAAAGCCCTTTATAAACCTTCCCATTCCCTCCAATCCCAATCACATTTTTCTCTGCAAATCTCTCCGTTGCTTTTCGAATCTCTTCGTAATCAATCCGGTGAGGCCAATAATGCATTTCCCAATCTTCAATTTCCTCCATCTCCTCCCCTTTTTTCCCCTTCCTCCTCTTTCTCCTCACCAAAATCACATACACCAAGACCACACACCAAACAACTAACACACCACCAGCACAAAACCCTACAATGAACCCTTTTGATCCAAAAGCAGAGTCCCCTGAAGCCACAAACGAAGGCAAAGTCTGAGTCACCAAACCGTCACCAATCGAAAAATTTGAATTACTAAAACTCCAAGCCAATATCCTATGGCTCTCAACCAATGCTCCAGTTGCTCCACAAAACCCCACATACATTTCATCCAAAAGAACCCCAGAAAGATCCACAACCTCGCTTATCAATGGCTTCCTGGGCTTTTTCACACCAGCAAGAGCCATGGTGACATTAATTTTTGAATCCAAAAAATCAATCCACACTTGATAATTGACCCCATTGTTAAGCTTCAACTCATTGAAATCCTCATCAAACTCACCACTCCAATACCCTGCAGTGTATGAAGCATTAGATGTAAGTGAGTTCAAGTCCACACCAACATGGTTATCATCAGGATCCTGGAATTCCTGGTTTTTGAACACATCAAATTCAACACCAAAAATATGGTTATTGGGGTCACCATTATTGGTGAAGTTGAAAACACCCAAATGCTGAGCTGAGCTTGCACCGGCTAAATCTGGCAAGGGTAAGAAGACAAAGACAAAACCATGGCCAGGAAGAAGGTTTTTGAAGGGTGCAAGGGAGAAAATGAAAGAGGTTGAGAAGGGAAGTGGGGTTGAACTTGAAGAGTTGGAGGGTTTTGTGGGGATTTTTTGAGGGTACAAGGCGCGTCCCAAAGAGAAGGCGGTGGTGTCATTTGTGAGGCTGAGAATGGAGGATTGGATTGTGGCGTTTCCATAGAGGCTGAGGCTGGTGGAGTTGAAGTTGGTGTTGAAGATGAACTCTGTGGTGCCTGAAACTGAGTTTGGGCTGAGGATTGCTATGATTAGTATGGTCCAAGTGTTGAGGAAGACATAGAGGATTTGAGAAGACATTTGTGAAAGAGGGAGATTTCAGAGAACACTGAGTTTTTTGTAAGGAAATAAGAACATCGGCTCTAGCCGCCTTTCGTCGAGGGGGTTCAAATCTCATATACTACAGTCTCTGTGTTGTGTTGTGGAAACCAACCAAAAAGGAACCTGTATTTCAAAACAAGCTTGTTTCTTGGAAACATGCTTTTGTTTTTGTTTGGAACATCCTTTTTTTTTGTGCTTTGGTTTTTGTTTGAAACATCATCATGGTCATGTGGTACTTTTTTTTAATTTTATTATGATATTTGAAGGTACCTTAATTGACTTCTTTGGTGAAAAGGTACGTGTAATTGCACTTGTGTCTAGAAAGATATTTGTGTATTTTTGCTAACATGTAATTGCTAGATATTTGTGGTTTTTGTTTTCATGTTATTGGCTAGATTTACTGGAAACAGTGTATCAAGTTTGAGGTGGTCTTAGTCTCCCAGACAACAGATCATGGTCATAGATTGCAGCCGGCAAATTGTTAATGGGAATATTTGAATTTGAAGGCACCTTTATTGACTTTCATGCCCATTGACGGCTGCAAACGGAAAATCAAACAAGTTGACCTTGCAATCAAGAAATGAAGAGTAGTAATGTCCATTCAATCTAGTTGTATTAGAGTTGTGTCAAAGTTCAAATCTGCAGATAGGATTTTGATACTTGTTTAGCACTTTACTTGCGGAAAGATAAATTCAAAATATCCAAGCTACGAAGATATAGACAAACATCACATTATGTAGAGACCATCGCACTGCTTTGTTTGTAATTCTTTCATATGTAACAGTTCTAAATTTTCAGCTCATCGCACGAAGAAAGTCTCTGAACAAAATTTTCTTAGTCAATCGCCCGACTGGTATGCGGCTATCTGCACTCGAGGATTACCTGCTAGAGAAATGTAATGTTTAAAGATAAAATCGATGAAGATGTTCTCTTTCGGGAGCCCGATTTACTGTAAACTAATTGTTGAAAATAATATATTCAAAGTATAGACGTCTAGATCCTTCAACGCCCTCAAAAAGACTTCAGATCGTATTTGATTCTTTAAAACATGTTATAAACTGTTTCATTCTTTAAAATAATTGTTGGAAAACTCTTTATTCCGGTTTGAAATGGTAACCATTTCAATGTTTTGAAGTTCAACATATTTTGTTTTATTTCTGCTGCAAATGCAAAGAGAGAGACCTGTTAAAACGAAGGCTAACCCTTTACCCTAATGTCAGGAAAAGCAACACACCAAATTAAATAAAGAGAAATTTTAATTTACATCATGAAGAATTTTGTATGTACGAAAAAAAAATTGCTACAAACAGAATAACAGATTCTTTCTGAATTGGCTTCCAGAGGGATTTGGACTTATATGCGGGTCCATATATAGAATATGGTCTAAAGCAAAATCCACTTCTTCAAAATTGGCCATTCAGATCAGATAAGTTATCTACCAAGTAAAATAGTGGAACTAAAGAAAGACCATCTCTTACACATGTGATCACTGTACAGGGAACAATACCATATTTGAGAGGAGCTTAGCTCCTTCTGTGTGTTTGTGTGTGTGTTTTACGAGGTTAACGGGTTCCAGGGATTCAGCTCCATGAAGACCATGAAAAAATATGTTTACTTCCATAGCTTATCCACCTCAACGCCAAGAAGCAAATGTTGGATTTTCTGTCCCTTGCTTCCCAGGTCTAATCTTGTCAAGTCGTGCTCGCCGAGCATGTTCTTGGATCTGTCGGTCATGTTCTTTAAGCATATTATCAACATTGTTCGACGAAACAAGTAATGGACCAGACACATAAATTTTGTTTCCCTTCGGCCCACGACCATGCTGAAAAGAATTTTGAAGAATAATTTAGGTTCAGCTAACAAAAACTGAGAATAATTATTTGTGATATGAAATTAGAAAATTTTATTAAGAAAAACGAAACTAACCATATTTGGTTCTTTAATGCAGGCTTTCTCATCTTCCATCTGACGAGACCTAGCAATTCTCTGGGAATAACGCATCCGCTCCTGATTTTTTGTGGATTCCTCCACATCAAATGACCCAGGAACCCCGCCAACTCGTTTTGTTGTTTCTGGCCCTGACAGACCAGGTTTCTCTTGTTGGTCTTCAGACAACGCAGTCCTAGCCAATACTAAACCAGACAATTTTGACAAGTTGGCTCTATTTGAACTCATAAGAGAATCATTACATTCCTTCCCAGACTTGGGCCATCCGGGCCCATGGACTAGTGGTCCCGAAACTGAAGTCCTCTTATTGTGGTACTCCGATAAATCTTTTCTAGCATCTTTATCTGTTCGCAAATGTTTAGTTGGATCAACCAGAAAACCAGAAACAGCTTCCTCCCTGTGAGGGTTGAACATTTCACTTCGCATCTTTTGGTTAGAATGGCCTTGTCTTCTCTGTAGTTAGAGAGCAAATGATGTCAGAAAGAACTAAAATGTATGTAAACAGAGAATAGAGACCTTTGTTATCAAAATAAAGACCAGAGAAATTAAAGTTATTTAAAAATATTGGAAGAGAAAACCTCCATGGCACTGAACATAGACTAGAGAAACATGAACCAAAAAATTAATTTTTCCTAAAGCATGTCTTGACAAGTTTTATGTAAATGTACATCCAAGCAATTCTGTAAGAACCTTCCGTTAATATGAATACACATTATCGGAATAACAGTTCATAAATTCCTCCACCTGCAAACATATAAAGCTACTTGATTTTTAAGTGTATCTAGACACTCAGTACAAATGGCAATCTAGGCCAGTAGCCCTCTAATGTGATTTACTTAAATACAAGCCTCAGATCCCTAGTTATTTCTGCTAACATCAGATATGAATTTCAAATGTTGTAAATTTAAAGATCCACAACCCTGAAACAATTGTAAGTTGTAAGTGAAGGATTCACTGCTTGGAAAAATACAAAAGACAAGAAGCCCAAAATAGAGATGATTAAGCCATCAACACATTCACCAAGTCTTTAAGTACAAAATGTAGAAAAATAAGAAGTCCAAGAGTTCAGAAAGGAAGGGGCCATGTTCTATTGGCAGTCACCACAAAACTTGGCCTAGCATGGCACAAAAATTAAGAACTCATTTGGTAACAATTCTGTATTTGGTTTTAATTTTTTATCAAAGATGTAGTAAACAGAGAGAATGGTAAGAAGGATAATAGATGTGAAGGAGGGAGGACAAAATATATATGAAATGATTCATAAAACGAAAAACAAAAACAATTCTGAATCAGCTTTTCTTAGGTTTTAGTTTTAAGGATTTTCCTTCGTTGGTTCATCACATCACATGTCTCCTAACCTATCTGATCTCCCTTTCTCCTCTTCCCATATATTTTCCCTCAACCAAAAGATAAAACTAAAAATCAAACACACAAACACTATCGAACGGGCCCTAAGTTATCTGACTCATGCGCAAAGTAAAAATACTCAAAACAAAAGTCAAGCCAACCAGCACTGTTGCAAACTGCCATAATTTTTCATCTGAGCGGCTTGAATCAGTAGACAGATAATCTTAGACGGCAGAGTTAAAAGTTCCAATCCGACGCTCAAAATTCCAAAATAAGTTCAAACATCATTTTACATACAAAATTACGATTTCAATTTTCACCAGAACTTACAAAAAAATCTTTTGGTCTTTGGTAATTCACTTCAATGTCAAACAAGATCAGACTTTAAACCAAATTGAAACACCAAGATTCAAAACTTATTTGAAGTTACCTGGACTGACGCAATTAACTCAGCATTAGCATTTGCTCCTGTAACTGCTGGAGGTTGTGGTCTCCAGCCCAGGTCTACCTTCTGACCCCTTCCTCCAATTGCTCCTTTCCTAAGAAGTGCACAAACAAAGATTAACCTTTGCATCATCTTTGTCTAAAAGAGTATTAAGAATAAGATGTACCTTCTAGCTTCTTCCTCTCGCAATTTGGCATCAATCTCTTTGCTGGGAGGGTACTTGGGTAAACTTGAAGGATCACAGGGAAGAGGCTTTGTGGTGAAGAACTGTAGAAACAAAAATATATTAAAACAATTTCGAGGAAGAGGCTTTTTGTAACTACCAACTAGGAATAAAATGAAAATTAAAACAAAAACATATATACATATATATATATATATATATATAAATTTCCTAAATTTCCAGGGTGAAAAATATGAATTTAAGAATGCCTGCAAACATTTAGGAATCTCATATATCAGCATTTCGTATTACTTTTGTTGCAGTTTTTACAAAATAAATCCTGCACACCTCACTCTCAAGAGCAATAGCAGCAGTTCCTCGATCAGTAGGATCAACAGAAAGTAAAATTTCCATAAGATGCACAGCAGCAGCAGGAAGGTCCTTAAAAGTCTCTGCCAAGCATCTTCTATAAGGCTGTGGAGGCTTGATCACTGTTGAATTTCGTAAGTGCAATTTACGCCAATACTCCTCAGATGGCGAACCACAGAGCTTGAAAATTTTATGCAATTGTTCAACCTACAACAAGAAAATACAAAATTAATAGACACCATCTGAATATCATACTATTATGATACATTTAATGAAAGACGTAACCAAGGATTAAAATATCGGCCATGCAGATAATATTGGGCCTCCAATTTACAGATATTTCGGGGGATATATCGTTATCGTTTTAGGTATCGTGAAAAAATCAACAAAAATAACAGATATAGGCATTGAAACGCATAATTTTGGTGTAAAACTTTCATAAATGTTATGTACATTATCAATGAATGTATTGAACAAATAAAACTCAAAATTTACTAATAATAAGATATACATATGATGAAATATAAGTTGTATGTAACGCGCGTAAATGAAAAGTTTGAAAATAAAATGTTAATTAAAATGAATAAACCATGCATAAATTCATAGTTTGTTTAAACATTGGATTACAATTTAGATAAGTCTCCATCTACATAAATGACAAGCTCCTATGAGGTTCAAACAATGAGGAACAACCATCTAGATTCATACAATAGTCATACCAAGTCATGTAACCCGAGCAGTTTGTAAGCCATGTTTGAACATGGTGTACATAGGTCTATCTTGAGCTCCCTATTGCCTTCCCATATATGGGATAGTTAGGATTAACCAACTAGTAGGTCCATAATCTTTTTTTATCATCTTGAGCTCCATAACTAGTTCCATTATAATCAGACATGACATAACCATAGTCATCATAAGATTCATTTGAGTTAGTACTAGGTCTAGTTCATATGCTCATAGATCCAAAACTGATTGCCATGTCCTCTTCATATGGATTGGAGGTATGTGGGCAGTGAACTATGCATAGATTCTTCATATTAATAAATTATAGGGTTATGGGCAAGGATTAGTTATTTTTGGGTTTTAATTTGCTTCAATTGCCTTCAAAACTTTTGAATTTTTTTTGGGTTCTGTTATGAGTATCGGAAAATATCAGGGATATCGGCAAAATATCGGGGATATCTGCAAAATATCGGAGATATCGCACTTATCGGGGATATATCGTCGATATAGGGGAAGATATGGCCTTACCCCCCAATATCGGTGTCGACAGTTGAAAATACATATATATCAGTGTATCGGCCGATATTTCAATCCTTGGACGTAACCAAAATATTTCTTTACGTATGTGTTTATGTGTATCTCAGAAGACACAAGAAGAAGAAGAGGAAGTTCACTTTAATGTGAAACAGACAGTGAGGAGAAATGTAACTGGAAGAACAGGAATTGTTGCCTATGCCTCACACTAACCCATGGAACATGTCAAACACATGCCACAGACATAAGCTTGCTACCCAAATAAACAGTAGATATACATCCCTGAGAAACATCAAGACCCATAAAATCAACTTAAAGTTTCTGGTGTAGTTAATTCAGGGGTAGGGTGGGGGGATATGAGCATATATGGTCCAATCTGAAACTTCCTGAAATAAGTTGTCATCATATCATAACAATGATTAGTTTCGTACGATCAAAGAATTGGGCACAATTAGTCATATACTCAATATCATCTGCAATTTTGAAATAGAAATCAAGAACTCGAAGAGATCTTTCAGTTCTATTCTCATTTTGTAATGATTTAATCTGTAATAATTTTATAAGAACATGAAAGTAGTCAAATAATAATTCGATGTGGCCCATAAGGGCATGAAGAATGCATGGACTTCAGAGGGTAAAATTCTTAAATATCTTACCTCTGTTTTTCCTGGCAGGATAGGCTTTCCAGAATACAATTCTCCTAGTATGCAACCCGTACTCCATAAATCCACTGCAACCCCATATTTAGAGGCTCCAAGTAAAAGTTCTGGAGGTCGATACCAAAGAGTCACCACACGGCTTGTCAATGGAACACTGTGATGAGGATCATAAAAGCTTGCCAAGCCAAAGTCCGCAATTTTCAAGATGCCACTATTGTCAATTAGAAGATTTGACCCCTTTATGTCACGATGCAAAACACCATGACTATGACAGTGATCAAGTCCACTTAGAAGTTGCTTCATGTAACATTTGACCTAAAATGAAAAAAATTTAAAAAAAAACCCTAGAATTAGATATCAAGTAACAGGCTAAGTAAACCTTAAATTAATTTCTGTGATAATCAATTATACAGGGGCCTCTTTTCCATTCTGTGTTAATAGGCTATTATATTTGCACATATATATGGTAGAGGGTGCATTAAGAATGCTCTATCCGCATTTCTCCTTTAAAAGACAGTACCACAAAGATAAGAACTGTAAGAGAACTGTAAAAGCAATAGACTACCTGAGGTTCAGAGAACTTAATGCTTGGGCTTGATCCAAGTCCTGTAAGATCATGTTCCATGTATTCAAAAACAAGGTACAAGCTGCTAGATGTCCGTGCTGTGATCAATCCTTGCAACTTTATTATATTAGGATGATCAAGCCTACGCAAGAAAAGGATCTCTCTTGCCATAAACTTGACACTCTCAGGATCAAGATTATCAAATCTGACTTTTTTTAAAGCAACAAATGTATTGTTCAAGACATCACGAGCCTTGTAAACACTACTATAAGTTCCTTGGCCGATCTGAAGGAAGGAGATGCCACAACATGCACACAAAAAAAGGCAGGAACTGATAAATACCAACACGAACAAGAGTAATTAATCAAACAATCGAAGTAACTAGCAAAGAATAATCATATCATTTAGAAGACAGACCAATTTTTTTCCAGTTCTTGTAAGTTTATTCCCCACACAATGCAATATTATAAGATACATCTCGTAACAAGTAAAGAATCAGACATACTTTATTTAACTTCTCGAAAGTATCAGCACGCCGTGGTATCCATCCGTTGATGGCTTCACCGGCAGCTGCAGAGAGCCAAGCTGGCCATCCTGCAGCAACTTGCTCAGCCACTGTAGCATTCACAATTCTTCTTGAACCCGGATGATCCAGAACAGCAACATCAGACTTCTCTACCTTCTTACTCTTATTCTGATCATACAATCGCATTGAACCACTGACTTTCTTATCCATCAACATAACTCTCACATCACTACCACCACCCAATTTATCTTTAGTCCAAACCGCCTCCTTTCTTTTTGAAGAATTCAATCGCGAAGCCTTCCTCTCCGAGCCTTGCTTACTCAAACTTGAAGATGATCTCTTTGGTGGGCTTTCCCGGCTATCTTCAACGGCCGAAGGCTTGGAACATATTAAACCCATTTTGCTATATAAACAAAAATACACACCCCCACAAAACCCTCCTTGACAAGCAAAATCTACCACTCGAAAACAATCCAAACCTTCACAAAACCTCCTTCTTTACCCAACTCCATTAGAAAGAATCTAAGGGATAATGAACTATGCTTAACCTTTCCAAAACCTCATCCTTCACATGACAAACATTTGACTCAACTTCACACCTCCAATAAACTTCTATTATTTGAAAACTTCAAATTTACCCAATACCCAAATTGCCAAATTCAACAGGACCCTTAAAGATACGAACTTGCAAAAGAATCTCGATTTATTTTTATAAAAAATAAAAAATAAAAAAAAAGTGAGCAAACCCAGAAAATTATAGGCTCTGCTTAGTGCTATGGATTACAACTACACTAAGTGTATGTATGAAAATTTTGGAATAAATGAGACGAATAAATACATAATACCTTGTACAGTGAAATCCCAGAGAAGCGATTGAGAAATCGATTGACAAAGGCTTGAATTACCTAGAAGGAGACTGGCTTTGTGTGGTTCTGGGTTGATTGTTCAACGCGTATTCAGAAGTTAAATATTAATAATTAAAATTTTAAATAATAGGGGACGGCAATTGCCGGCTATTTTCTCAGTCAACAAAACACACACATACACACACAACACAAACACACTCCTCTTCTCTCTCTCTCTCTCATTGAAAAACAGTTGAAGTCGGTTGCGTTCAAGATGCTTAATGGGGGTTGTTTGGCACTTGAATGTTTACATCAACGCGTCTTTATTGAAACCCGTCCATCCCCGCTTCTTAACGAATAGCGACCTTCAATAATAAATAAGTAAATAAATGAAAGATCATAGTTTCTTTCTTTCCTTCTCTTTACCCTGCGATATTTTCATTGGGGTGACTTTTATATGTTTCCGATTTTGGCTCCTTTTTTTTCAAATTTGGTCTCTATTTCTTTCAAATTTGCTATTTTCAATCTTAAGACAATTCAAAATCTGTCAACTTCATTCTCATAAATAAATAAATAATCCTGTCAATTAATTAGATGTGATTTTGGAAACAACAACTCGTTTGTTTTTCAGAAAAATACTTTCTAGAAATTGCAAAGCCATCTTATAGAGAAATCAAGCTATAAAGAATTTGTTCAGTTTTTTTCTTTCTTTCTGAAGATCAGTCTAAACCCATATTGACCATTTTTGGTAATTCTCGAGTGAATTTTATGAAACAAGTTTTTACTTGTGAATCTATATATATAAAGCAAAAGGTGGAGAATAGTGAAACATTCAAAATATCAGAAAAATTCCTTGGTTAATGTAAACATTAAGAATTGAAATTATTAATTAAATGAGGATAATATGGTAAATTCACACTTTTTCATCTTAAAAAAAATTAAAATTAAAAGAAAAATTAGATAATGTATCCTATTTTTATGGAACACAAATACTCATTATCTTTTTTTAATTTTAAGTATCCTATTTTTATGGAACACAACTACCCATTATCTTTTTTTAATTTTAAAATAATTTTAAATTTTTTTAAATAAAAAAAAGCCTCAAGAGGCTAGGTAGAACAATTCGAGACAAAAAATATTCATGTTAGGTGCGGTTGGTGACCCCCATCTTTGAAAACTTATATCTCTCATTATAGCTCATGGTTATGTGCAACCTATTCTCTATTATTATAAAGCCAGACCATAATCTGTGGTGTCACGAGTATGCTTCACCAAAAAACATTATGACAAAAATGTCCACAAACCAAAAATAGTGAGACATCCAATAGTCTACAAAAGGTTATTTTTGTATATTTTTAACCCAAAAAATATATATATATTTTGCCTCTGACAAAGTCACTTTCAAGGTACAAAAAATTTCGAGAAAAAAATCAGGGTTAACCTATGAGAGTAGATTGCATACATTTATTGAGGTTGATTTTGTCATTTACATACATTTTTTTATTTACGAAATCATTAATTTTTAGATCAACAATCAACGAAAAGAGTTTTTGTGAAAATAATTTGAAATATCAAAGGGTTCTCGTGTTAGTTTTAGAACCTCAAAAAGTTTTGCAAAAATACCAAAAATCTCATGACGTGTTAATGTAAATAACTCTTATAAACACTAATACTATACATGGAATTTTCTCATTTTCCAATTATCACCAAGATTTCACCATAAAAAGAAAAGCATTAATTATCACCAAGTTTTTGTCTGCTAGCTTGGTTGAATATAATTGGTCATTTAACTTATTGGGACATTTTGAAAAGGAGAACCAACCAAAAGCATACACATGAGTCGTATTCTTGACTTAAGTTAACAAATTTATTGGTTAGGAAATCGAAAGAAAGAAAGAAAAAAGGAGCAATATGAACTCAACTCACACTACTTTCGACTTTGATAATACAGCCAAAAGAAAATCTTTGTCAAAAATAATTTTCTAGAAGAAAAAGAAAATGAATATTTGGGGGTTTTATTTGTCTTTTTCTTATAGGCAAGTTTTATTGCAAGCCTTTGTTGATGTCCGAAATTGGATTCAATTTAGATAGAAGAAGTGTGGAGTCATCAACATGACTAGGGGGTTGTGGACCTTCGGAAAGGGAGATCTTCGGTCACAAGGTCATCCTGCAAAAGAAGGATGGAAGAAGCAATCGTCAAGCTTCCGGGTACCAGTGTGGTACCTGATGAAAGCTTTTCAATGCTTAAGTTAGCAAGTGTGGGGTACACAGTAATTTTAACAGAGTAATAGTAAAGGTGAAAAGTAGTTATCTTTTTACTTGAGCACTATTCATTTTTTATAAATAAATGAAAGTTAAGGTTTACACAAAGTTTCGATGTGGGACTTTGTGCAAATCACGGTGGTGGCGACATGTGTCTAAGGCTTAGGTTCTATAATTGAGAGATTCGACAAACAATTGCCACATCAAAGGAAGGTGTCTTCGGTAGTTTAGATCATGATGATGTCATCAGTGTTCAGGGATTCCCAGAAGTGTCTTGCCTTTGGCAAGCTATAGGTATGCATGCGCGGTGGTCTCCAATGTAGAATGTGCTCGGTTGATTATGGTATAAACAGTAGTCCCCCAAGTTGCCTATCAAGAAGTAGCTTATGGGTTGGGAACTTGTAAAATATAGAATAATCAGATCGAGTGTTTCGGCATGGGGGATGCCATAAGCAGTCCCTCAGTCCCCCAAGTTTGCAAGCTAGGAGTCGTTTCGGCAAGGACATAACTCAGTTAAGTCATAAATTGGACATTGGGCAAGTAGGCAAACGATCGACATAGGTTGCATGAGAGACTTCCCCTCACACAATCGGCACAGAGCCTATTGATTGGTAAGGGGTTCCGCTAGTCGCCCAAGGGAATCCCCCCCTTTCGCCCCCCACACGATTGACAGGCCTTGTGCCAATCGTGTAGGGGGTTGCCCGAGTCATGCAATAGACTTCCCCCACACGATCGACACAATCGATCAATAAGGGTTAAGCTAGTTGTGCCAACAGACTTCCCCCTACACGATCGGCATGGAGCCTACCGATATGTTGGGGATTGCTCGAGTCACACAAGAGACTTCCCCTTACATGATCGACATGGAGCCTGCTGATCGATAGGGGTTTACGAGAGTCGCACAAGAGACTACCCCCCACACGATCGACAAAGTAACACTGGCGAACCACATGGTGAGCAGCTGGGTTTGATGACTCCTTGTTCAAGAAGTCCTTGAATTTGCTTCTTGATCTCGTCAGATTCCGTCACAGAAGTACGATACAAACCCAAGTTTGGTAGAGGTGAATCTCCTACCAACTGGATCTCATGCTCCACAGCTCTCCGTGGTGGCAAACCCTGCACATCATGAAATAAGTCCTTGAACTTCTCCTGTAATTTCCCTATGTCTGAGCATTGTGCAGGAGATAAAGACAATGTAGACAATGTCACAGCTCTAGAACTCTGATCTTGCGGTCGAATCATCAACAAAACGAATCGCCCACATGAATTGACTAACCTCTTGGCTTGGTTAGCTGTCAGCAAATTATCTGTAAGCAAATTATTTGTAGCTTGAGGCTTGCAAGCGTTGATGTGGAACTCCTTCCCATCCTTCACAAGTCGATACTTGCGAAGCCTTCGATAATGGATGGCATCTCGGTCCCATAAATATGGACTACCTAATATGACTTGGCAAACATCCAAAGGAACCACCTCACATGTCACCTCATCGATATATCGATTGGTGATAGCAAATTTGAAGGTACATTGCTTCGTGATCTGTAAGTCAACATCCTTCTGAATCCATCCTAACGGGTACGGCTTAGGATGTGGTGTGGTGTTTAAACCCACTGTTCTTACTAAAGCCTCTGAAATCAGGTTTTTCTGACTTCCAGGGTCAATAATAGCTTGTACAACACTTTGCTTCACCTGGATATTCACATGAAACAGCTCTTCACGGTTGTACGTGTCTTCAGTATCTGCTGGTCTTGTCATAAGGGTAAGTGTAACATCAGGTTGCTTCAACTCTGGAAGCTCTTCTGCCCGTTGTGCAGTTAAGGTGGCTTTTCTGTCATTTCTCCCCTGGTTGTTTTTCTCGCGCTTTGGCCGTAACTCTGGATGGAGTATCCAGCACTTGTCTTTGGCATGTCTGCTGGTTTGACAGTGATCACAGTAGACATTCTGTGTCTGACCTTCCTTGCTCTGCTTCCCCTTTTTCTGCCAGTCAGTTTTGTTGACAGGTTTTGATCTGTCATCCTTCTTGTCAGTTCTTTTATTTTTTTGCCTCAATGGCTATGGCCTTCACAGTAGCATCTTCAATAGTATCTACGGTGAACAATTTTAGTTCTTTCCGTATGTAGTCGGCAAGACCTCCGGTATACTTCATGAAAACGTCGTAGTCGTCAACGTCAATGTCCAGAACCATAGCTTGGTTGTGGAACTCTGTTGTATACTCTTGTACAGGCTGCCCAAATCTTTGTCTGAAGTGTTGCCACTTATACCATCTTTCATCTTCATAGCCAACTGGATAAAATTGTTTTCTCAAAAGCTTCTTGAAGTTCTTCCAAGTCAATTCTGAGACATCATACCGTCTCTGATAGGACTTCCACCATGTAAGGGCATGGCTTGAAAGTTTCAAACTCGCATATTTTATTTTTTGCACATTAGAATACTTATAAACTGTGAAATAAGTTTCTAATGTGTCTATCCAGTTATCTAGCTTTTCAGGATCAATATCTCCTTTATAAATAGGGATGTCAACCTTAAAATCAATCTTTAAGGTATCAATAGAATTTTTATTGTCACCTGATTCAGCTTCCTTTTTCGTTGGATCAGCTTGTATGTCGTCTTCATCTTCGCTATCCTCAACAACCTTTTTCTTGAGCTTTTGATCAGGCTCAGATGAAGTTGATGGACGTGAAGATTTTCCAGTCTTCAAACTCTCCACGAGTTTAAGGATTGATGCAGACAAGTTTTCAACTTGTTGCTCAAGTTTAGTGATGCGATCGCCATCACTAGATGTATCCTGTTTGTTTTCTCCAGTCATATTGTCTCTCTTGGACCTTGGCTTTCGGTGTACGAGCAAAGGACCTAAAAGTTCTTCTCCAGAAGCTTTGCGTTGGTTGCGAGTTGAGACCATAAACCACCGTCACCCTCTCGGATCTGGTGCTCTGATACCACTTGATCCAAAACTTCTAGTCGATAGAACTATGAATTCCTAGTTTATAGGAATAAGGGAACGAGAGGAATTTTAAGACAATTTAGAGAAACAAAAGGAAGAAGCTAAGGAACTGCTTTGAGTTCTGCCTGTTTTAATTCATTCAACTACAATGGTTTATATACAAGCCTGAATGCCTAGAATAGAAAACTAAAAATAATAAATGAATTTAAACCACAAATGTTAAATGGTTTAAATTCTTTAGGTAATTCAAACCATTAATTTTAAATGGTTCAGAACCATTTCTTCTTAAACCATTCGAGTCGAATGGTTGATAAATTATTTAATTTAAATTATATTTATTATTTAATTATCTTGAAAAGATCCACCTGGATCACAAAAATAGTGAGAAATGAAAGCTTACCTTTTGCGTGCAATGAAAGCTTTCTCTCGGATTTTGGTGTTTAAGTTTAGAGGCGACGACGAAGACAAGAGGAAGACGATGAGATACTCTGACAGTGCTCTGACAAGGAAAAAAGACGAAAAGTTTTCTCTGGGAGATTGAAATTTTTTCTCGGGTTTGGAAACAGTGCATGTGTAAGTCAGGTAGACGAAAAGTTGTATATGTATACAAACCGTTTCAGAGTAATAAGACGGCGGTTTACATAGAACGACGACGTATTAATAGACAAACTACGACGTTAATTTCAACTTATGACGTGGTACATAAATACGACAGTAGTGTTGTAGGTACCGCCGTAGTAAACTCCTAAATAAAAGTCGATAACTCAATATCTCGCGTCATGGTAGAAATATTTAACACGACGGTTGTTTTAAATTTACGACGTTTATTTTTATAATATACGTCGTTTTATTGTAATATACCGACGTGGATAACACTAAACTAAAACGACGTATTATTTTTTTCACGACGTGGATTCGTTTTTAAACGTCGTTATGTGTAATATAACCGACGTGGATTTTATTTTTTTATTATAAATATAATTTTTTTCCCCTTTTTCTTATAGTTTATTTTTCAAAAACAGTGCCTTATAGATATAGTTTTTTTTCCCGAGGAAATTAATGTTCTAGAATTTGTAAAGTTTCTTTTCTAGGTGACTGATTTAAATCAAATAAAAATATAAAACAACGACTGTTTTTGTTATACCGTCGTTGTTTCTTGTCGTCTTAAGTAAGAATAAAACGACGTAATGTATTTGTTACCGACGAGGATTATTTTTGTTAAACGTCGTTATGTGTAATATAACCGACGTGGATTTGGTTTTTTAATTATAAATAGGGTTTTTTTTCCACGGGTTCTTTCAGTTTTAGTATTCGATTAGGGTTTCAACTTCTTCTTGCCCCTTTCTCTGTCTCACCTCCTCTCTTGGGAGGCAATTGTTTGAATGTTGGTTATCTGTGGCTGATTGCAAATCACCAATTTTCAATAAATTGTCTCTCTGATTGCAAATCTGTGGCTGCCGTCGTGAAGTTTTAGGAGGCAATTGTTTGGATGTGAATGTGTGTGTGCGTTTGTGTAGATACACAAACGCACACACATCATTCACTTCCAAAAAATTGTCTCTCTGATTGCAAATCTGTGGCTGCCGTCGTGAAATTTTAGGAGGCAATTGTTTGGATGTTGATGTGTGCGTGCGTTTGTGTAGATACACAAACGCACACATATCATCAACTTCCAAAAAATTGTCTCTCTGATTGCAAATCTGAGGCTGCCGTCGTCAAATTTCAGAAGCAATTTTTTGGATGTTAATGTGTATGTGCGTTTGTGTATCTCAAAGACACAAATACACATACATCATTAACCTCTAAAATATTGTCTTTCTGGTAAGATTATGATGAGCAACAGAGTTCCATCTTGTAAGATTTCCTAACCCTTGTGATCTCAGAATAATCTGATTATGTCGGCGGTTTTCTATATAAACCGTCGTGGTTATTTCAATTCTTGTCGTTAAGTAGATCTACCGACGTAGGATAACAAAATCCAAGAAATAAATTGTTAAAAAAATTCTTATTCAGACGACGGTTTAAATATAATGTATGACGTATAAAGTGGACAAATACGACGTTAAATTCTATAATACGTCGTTATATGAAAACCCCAACTTGGTAAGATTTAAAGATGTCGTCGTAGAAATACGAGAAAGACGTCGTTATATTTACCTTTGCCGTAGTTGTACATTAATTTAATACGGCGGTATTTTGTATTTTACCGCCGTGGATTTATTTGTAATTATACGGTGCCTTATACGAAAACTTGGTCGTGTTAATTTCTGGGTAAAAACAACGGCTTTTTTTGAAACCGTCGTCTTTACTTTCTACGTCGGTCGGTTCATAACTTTCGCCGTTATTTGTTGGCTATGATTTTACCTCTTGAAAATCCTATTTCAATATGACGTCGGTTTTTTAATTAAGTACGTCGTGTTTTAGGAACAGCCATTTGAAACTCCATTTTTTAGTTGTCTAATGTGTTATTACAAGGCGGTTTTATAAAACCGTCGTCTTTTAAAAAACAACGACGGTTTTCACTTAGACCGTCGTGTTTTTCTGGTCGTCTTTTTCACTTTTTGTAGTAGTGAAAGTAGGGAAAATTGACTGTCAACATGGAGAATAATTAGGATTAACATGCTAATGGTGTGTTTGGATGAAGTAATTCTAATTTCCATGGAAATTGTAAATGACGGAATTTCCAATTACATCATTTAAAAATTTCGTCAATTGCAAATTTCAGCGTTTGGATGTCATATGCGGAATTTAAGAAATGATAGAAATTACAATTTCACTTGTTTGGATAGTCATCACATAATTATAATTTACGTTTTTTTTTTTTTTTTTATTTTTTTTTTTTTTTTTTTTTTAATATTCTTGTATCTAAAATTTGTATCTAAAAGGAATAATAATAGGCATAGTTCAACACATTATATTATTATTATATATACATATATATATATATATATAATTAGAAAGACTTGTGATGTACGAAAATGTCTAACATCACATACCTCAAGTGTTACTAATGTAAAGAATTGCAACTGTAGCTTGTCTAATTAAAAAAAGAAGCATAAATCACGTAATTAAAAAAAATGAAGCTAATCATCCCAACCAATGTTTCAACAAAATAGCAAAAATTAAAAATGTCAACTGAATATAAAATGTGTCTACGCTTTTGGTGAAATAAACATCAACACCATTCGCTTCTTTCTCTCAGTTCGAATTGTCTTTAACATGTGAAACTGTTTCTCATTTTCTATAAACCAAGAGCATGCCTTCAGTTGTTCATCTGGAATTGCAATGACTTCATTATATACTTTTATTGGATCAAGCTTTTGTGTAGTAGAATTGATAAAGTGTTCCAGTTGTACCTCTCTTTTTTGGTGGGGGAATATCATAAGGTTTTTGATTTCTTCTCTCTGGACAACTAGAGCTGGGTGAAACATCATCAACCTAACAACTCTCAAAACCTTGAGTATCACTTTCCAAATCAACAATATTATTGGGATCACTCTCAGGAGTCATAACCTCAGCAGCTTCTACACATGTTTCAGCACCCTCTCCCGTAGCTCTATCTTTGCCACATAAATCCACTATATCATCCCAGTTTGCAATCACTTTAAATTGAAAAGTTCTAGCATCTTCATGAGACTATCAAGCAAAAAATCAAAGTTAGCCATTTATTTACCACAATTTTAGTCATACAAAAAGATATAATTGCATTATATATTACCTTCACATACTCATCCCAAACATTGTCTTCATCTACATTGATCATCTTCTTTGTTGCATCCCAATTGAATCCACTCTGACTTAATATATCACTAACTATACCATAAAACCTTTTCCAAGTTTTTAACACGATTTCTTATGTTATCAGCACTTACTTCAATATCAAATTGTGCAGACAATATGGCAGCAACGGTGTTATAAGCAACTGCTTTCCAACCACCATCTCCTTTGTGACCGATCTGACGTTCTTCTCTAAGTATATCCGTTAATGAACGCTCCATTTGTATATTCCATCGAAAATAGGTTTTGTCATCTCCTTCAATGTCATTAATTTGCTTGTCTTTTCTTCTCCTCTGCTTTATTTTGTTTACTTTTTCTGTCATCTTATGTGTTTAAAATGATTATAACAACAATATTAATAAATATGATCAACATATATTTGCATCAAAAAATGAGCAACATATATAACAAAATAGACACATAAAGATGAATAATAAGAAAAAATATATATCAATAAAGAAGAGTACACATTTATTAAAACTGATAAGAAAAAACATAATTCAAATGTTTATAACTCCATACATAAATTTAACTTGAGACAGTTCCAACTCAATTAATATATAATTACTGAATATCATGAATTAGTGGCGCCTCGTGCTTGATAATTAAGAAACATCTGCATTGCTAATGTGTCACGAAAAGTAGTCCATTAATCAGTGACTTGAACACTTGAAATCCTATTTGTGTTACCCTCTACTATAGAATGATTTGATATCTCATGATCCACATAAGCTAAAAACTCCAGATCTTGATCTTGTAACATGTAGGTGTCTTTTTATTCCAGCATCCTGACTAATGAGCTTGGGCTGCCGAAAAGAGAAACAGGTGAAATTACCCCTTGTGCCTGAGTTCAAGAATCAGGCCCCAAGAATGCTTCGAAAGGGTAGTGAAGCCTTAGGAAACACCCTAGTCACCTTCACCAACAAAAATAACAACAGCTTACAGGTAGATTCTTAGCTTGGCATGAGAAGCTTGTGGCATGAGAGTAAAACCATCATGAGTTTAGCATAAACAGAGAGAGAGCTGTGAATTCTTATGAAAAATAAGGGTTTTAAGACAAGGGGGAATGGATTCTAAGAGGGTTTGTTGAAGAGGGAGAGAGATGGGGGTATGATGGGTGTGTTGAGTAGTTTCCAACAGCTTGACGAAAAATTTGTCAAGCTCTGGAACTTTTTAACAGAAGAGAAAATGGGAGGAGATGGAGGAATAGGGCACGAAATTGCAAAGTTTTGGAAGTAACAGAGGAAGCTTGCTCTTTAGATGTGGTTTGAGTGAATTTCTAGTTGCTTGACCAAGCTTGGTCGCACTCTGGATGATTATTGTTGCTGGGTAGAGGAAGCTCCATTTATAGGCACTTAGAACCCTAATTCTATCAATCCTCCATTCCCACTTTTCCTTTGCTTCTTTCCATTCACTCTTTTTTGGTGAAATTTATTTAACCAGAGCGGATGGGTCACAAGCTCTTTGGGGTTCTAAGGTTTTTTGTGAGGCTGGACCTTCCTATGGGGATAAGGCGCCACCTACTTTTCTTCTTGGTTTCTCTATTAGAGCTCGCAAAGGAAAGGAGAATGGATAGAGATTTTGCCTAATGGGTATTCCTCCTACACGTACGAATTCCCTTTGGTTTTTCTAATGGCTTACGTTGGGTTTGTCTTTGGCCATGTGTTGGAGTCTCCCAACAACCTGAGCGTACAAATATCTCCTGGTTTTCTATCGTGGTTTCATCTCAAACCATGTGCTGGAGATTTTTTGGATATTTGGGCCTTCCTAAGGTGATGGAGCCCATTAAGAGAATGGACCAATTTCCTAAAGTTATGGGCTATCTTATTAAGGTGATGGGCCAATTTTTTCTAGAGAGTATCGGGCTAATTCTTCTCTCTTTTATGTTTACCCACATATTTGGGCTCAAGAAAGGGGCTTGAGCTTGGGGGCTCCTGTTTGTGCCTAATAAATCACGGTCATGAACTAATTGAAGGGACTTCCCTTCGGCCCTGGCGCCTACCGTTTCGTCAAGCATTTCGCCCTCCTAAGAGCAAAAGAAAAGCCGCAAAGGCAGAATCCCCTCGGCCTCGCGACCGTAGTTTTGAAAGCCGAGGCCGAAGGCCGTAAAAGACACGGTCTGAAAAAGCTATGGTTGAATCGCCACGTGGCCTCAGGGCCCCAGGCACCATTTAATGAAGTAATGCCTCTGACTTTGCAGCAAAACCCACTAGTCACAAGAAACATTCAATGCACGAGGGAAGTGACTGAAGTCAGGATTTGGTGATGGGAATCAGGGTGGTTAGGCGTAGACATTCTCACAAGTAATCTTACGACTTAAGGTCAGATCACCAACCACCAGACCAGGGCATTAAATGCGTTCCCACGGCCAAGGGGGCAGAACCGACGATCAGGGCAGTGGCCGAGATTTGCAGAGATTTATGGGGGTCACACCACCATGCTTCTTAACCCCAAACCACCATGCTTCACAATCCCAAATGACGATTTGACTACCCACTTGCCCTGGTCAGGCTCCACCATGCAGGTCTTGTCAACCTCGAATGTCCCTCCAGGACTCCTATAAATACTAAGCTCAGGACCACATTCAAATGGTTCAAACACCAAAACCAAAAGCCTCCCACGGAGCAAATTATATTTTCCTATAATGCATTTTCAATACCTTTATTTGCTTTCTTAGGAGTAGTGGTAGACTGTAAGGAAAATCCATTCATCAATATATCATACGACCCATGATTTTTAAGGCGCCGGAGCACCATCTCTGTTATCGCCTCACTCACCCCATATATCATACGACCGTCGCTCTCTGAGCAATGCGCCGAAGCACCGCCTAAAACCCACCACCAACACCACCACTAAACGGCCTTGTAGCTCAGGCCGTGAACCTGACGGCCGAGATTCGTTCCTCACTCGGCCACGATCGTTTGATTAGGAGTCGAACGCAAAATAGGCGCAACATTTAAACCATCTTCTACCCGAACCTCATCATCATCTCGATGCACGGTAGACCGTGCTGGCACGCCCGCGCACAACCTTACGGCATCCAAAAGAAGGACGTCACGTGTTGACGCACATCCCCTCGGCCCGAAGCACCAGGCCGCGAGATTCGAGACAGACCAACACTTTTGGCACGCCCGGTGGGACTCGTCAAAAACTTATGGTGGAAACTAGGGCACATGCAAAACTCAAAAACAAAACAGTCGAAATGACTTCCGAGGCTCCTGAGTCCACCTCACCAATCACTGTCACCGAGACCGAACACGTGGTCAGAACCTCGGCCAGCGGTCCAATAACGACGGATCGCACGGCCAAGTCCATGGGAGAGCAAGCAGTCGTCGAAGATCTGATGGTGAAGCAGGCCTACAGGATAG
This sequence comes from Prunus armeniaca, assembly GCA_903112645.1. Taxonomy (NCBI): domain Eukaryota; kingdom Viridiplantae; phylum Streptophyta; class Magnoliopsida; order Rosales; family Rosaceae; genus Prunus; species Prunus armeniaca. Next base: position 12,616,446 of record CAEKDK010000003.1, on the reverse strand, counting down.
AAACATCCTTTATGGCCGCAATGGACAGATTCTCCGCGGAGCTACGGACTCTTTTTCAGGAGAGGATGCCGGTGACATCGTCCGCAACGCTTCCCAGAGCCGGACAGAGAGGCCAAGAGCGCGAGAGGTTCGAGCCCTACGGTGAAAGCAGCAGCCTCGGCGTCTCTGGCCGCACCCAAGCGTCAAGTTATGGCCAGCATTCACAGCCGCTGACAAACAACTGGGGGCAATCCCAGCCAACATGGGTAAATCCCGGACCGACCTACCCGGCAGAGACGACGTACGGCCCACTCCATGCTTTGGCCATGTCACTGGGGCAAAGCAGCCCCGCACAGTCCGCGGTCCAGCAACTCGGCCCAGTCCACACTGTGGCTGTCCAGACCCATCCCGGCCCAAGAAACTCGACCGCTGCTTCGTCACAGCAATACGGTCAGAGCAATCCGACCGTTTCACCATTACACATGTTGTTATTGCCGTCAGGCTCCCATCTTCAGTACGGTTCGGCTATTCCAACTACAACCCATACGAACCTCGGGCAAACCTACGGCGCATATCTGGTACCACCCAGCTCGGTCGCAACGGCCGAACCCCGGTTCAAGTGGCCCAGCAGGTAAGGCCGTAGATCGAGGGGCAACAAGTTCCATGGCTAGTCGCGGCCTAGCAAGAGGCGCCCCCTCAGGGGCTCCGATTCGAAGACGTCCAGCGAATGATCGAGGACGGCCTGGCTCAGAGGCTCCCGAAAGCGCCAAGGTATACCAAACCATACCCGCCAGAAATTGACCGAACCCCTCTTCCCCGGAACTACCTGTTGCCAGAATTCATTCCATTCTCTGAGGATGGGCAGACCTCCTCCATCGAACACATAGGCCGCTTCACGGCCCAGTGCGGAGAGGCCGATTCGGACGCCCAGAAGCTCCGTTTATTCGTTCACTCTTTGACCGGCGCGGCCTTCTCGTGGTTCATAAACCTTCCGCCGAATTCGGTGAGGGATTGGTCTGACATGGAAAAGATATTCCACGAACATTTCTACCAGACCAATCGGGAAATAACGATCACCGAGCTGGCAAGGATGAGCCAGGCGTCAGACGAATCACCTCGCGACTACCTGCAGCGGTTCAAAACGTGTAGGAACTGGTGCCGCACGAACCTACCGGAGAAGGAATTTGTCAAGATGGCCGAAGAAGGGTTGGAATTCGAAAACTGGAAGAAATTCCAGGGGATTGAATTCCGGTACATGCACGACTTGATCAACAAGGTGGACCGATATGCATCCTTGTTGAAAGAAGAGGTGCAGAAGAGGACGGCTTCAAAAGGGACTTACTATCGGAATCTCGTTGTCAGCTATGCCGAGACACACAACCCCACAGAGGCCGAGGGCGACGAAGTTGAGATGAGCTCAGCCGAAGTCAGCATAGACAAGCCATTTGTCTGCAGAGGACTTGTCAAGGCCGACAATAACCGCACAAAGACTCCCGACGCCAAGTTCGCGACTCGAGAAACGAAGACCTACACTTTTGATTTGACCAGGGCCGAAGCTATCTTTAACCTACTGTTAACCGAGACAAAGGTCAAATTGTCTTTTGGCCATAAAATTCCGAAACCCGAAGAGCTCAAAGGAAAGACGTTCTGCAAATACCACAGTTCTTGGTCTCACAACACCAATAATTGCGTTGTTCTGCGAGACGTCATCCAAAAGTTGATAGACGAAAAGAAGCTTCAATTCCCGGAAAAGGCGGCCATGCAAGTCGACTCTAAGCCATTCCCTCCGCATGTCATCAACATGGTCAACGCTCAGCTCCGGGCCGAATATAGGGAAGTTCGTCGGCCTGCAAAAGGAAAGGAGTCGTTGGCCGAACCAGAGCCGGTACCGTGCAGTCGATGCAAGTCTGAGATCGGTCAGCTCAGACTGCCAGAAAACAAGAGGAAGGCCATCGAGCCGTCTCGACCGGCTATGAGGAAATTCGGCGGCCAGTACGACCGTCAGCCAGCGCGACCATCGGCTAGCGAGAAGAGCTGTTTTCGAACCACTAGGGGCACGAGGCCCCAGTACTTCGGCAGGCCACAAAGACGGAGTCGCTCCTAGGCCGGTGAAGACTTTCAAACCACCGGTCGTATGGGATGACTGTTGGTATCATGCTCGACCTGGGGGCAGCACCGAACCTCTGACAAAGACCCAGCTGAGAAGGATGCAGAGGCAAGTTCAGCAGGCCAGGATACAGACGGCCCAGGTCGAGGGGTTAAAACGCCAAAAGAAGATGGCGACTGCAGACGAAACACCATCCGCGCCAATCGTTCCCCCTACAGCAAAGGTCGCCAGCACCAAGCCTCCAAGGGCGTGGCGCCCTAGGCAAGACGGTGATCCTCGCGGAATGGTGGCCGTTTCGCTCGAGCTAAAGGCCGCGGCCTTGGAGGGAGCAGATGAAGGCATCATCGATGTCTACCACGGGAGGAACCCCCCTTTTTCGGCCAACGGTTTGTCCTTTCTCATGGAATTCCACAAGGACCACTCGGCCATCGACCTATACAGCATGACCCCTGAAAACCGTGAAATCGTGGAATTGGCTCTCAGAAACGCCAAGGCAGAAAGGCTCCTCATTACCAACGAATCTGACTCGGCCATTAAGGCCGTATACCAGGCGAACCGAGAGGCCAGGGCAAGAGGGGTGCCAGGTTACCAACCCGAGCAGGGAAAATTGGAGGTCAAGGCCCCCTTCGGCAGAAGCGATTTGGAATACCTCCGCCGATATTTTACTGTGACCCCAGCCGACACCATCTTCGGTTTGACGACCGAAGAAAGGGCCCGGGTAAGCCGGCTAGACGATTACTTAGCGGCCAGGGATACGTTAGCTAAGGCTAGGCAAGCCCTCGAGGAGGAAGTCGGGACCTCAGACCCCCCTAAGACCAAAGCGGCCACAGACGATACCCGTGGGACTGCAAGGCCTATGGCCGAGGGCCCCGGCGACCTTCTCTTTTGTCACGAGGCCGAGGATGACCCCCGCGTTGGGAATCTCCGATGACGACTACGATGGGATCGTCAGAATGATTGAGGGAAAAACCCTTGCCAGTGACGGCCGCGAGGTCAACAAAGAGGCTGGTAGGGGAAACCAGCGGAAGCCAAAGGAGGTCAGCATGAACATGGTTTTGGTACTACCGTCCGAGTTTTCGGCCCCAAGAGGCCAGACCAATGGCCTGGATAATGACGTGGCCGAGGAACAGCTTGATCAAAGGCCAAAGACAAAGGAAGAATTATTGGCCGTGGCTTTTAACGAGGTAATACCCAAAGACGAGCCAAACAAATACCGACACCTCAAACCGTTATACATCTCGACTCATGTGGAGGGTGTGCCCGTGTCCAAGGTCTTCGTTGACTGTGGGGCGACGGTCAACATCCTTCCCTATTCCCTGATGAAGAAGCTGGATAAGTCAAAGGAAGACCTCATCCCTAGCGATGTGGTCATGAGCAGCTTTGTCGGCGATAAATCTAAGACCATCGGGGTGTTGCCGTTAAAAATCACCGTGGCCGACCAGACGAGAGTTGCAGCCTTCTACGTGGTCGAATCCAGCATAGACTACAATATATTGCTCGGTCGTGACTGGATCCATCAGTCTGGATGCATACCGTCCTCCCTCTTCCAACTGTTGTTCTTCTGGGATGGCCAAAGGGTGTCCATACACCCGGCCGACAAAAAGCCCTTTGAAACCAACATCGTGCAAGCACGAATTTACGACGACGACGTTGGGTGGGTTGTCCTCACCGGCCACGATGAAAGCGGCCGGCCAACCAGGACAACGGCCTAGAAAGTGCTGGAGTTAGGCGCCGAGAATGTTCGACAGGATTCGGCACGCGAAGTATTGATCGACCTCACTGACCTGTAGATGACAGACAAAGCCGCTAGAGAGGAGGGAGCGGTAGCTGTGACCGACCTGCTGGAAAGACTGCTGGAACATTGGGCAGAAGAATCCTTACAGCCAAACTCGCCGATCAACCTAATCGAATTCCTCCACAAGTCGGATGAGGCAGACACTTTGGCCTTTGACGACTTGGGAACGGCGCCCGTTGAGATGGAGGATGACTACCCCGAGGTCCAGGACCCGTTATTAGAAATAAATGTGGGAACCGCCCCCGAACCATGGCCTCTTTTCGTAAGCCAGTTTTTGAGCCCTGAATTAGCCGTCGAGATTATCGGCCTGCTTCATGAATATAAGGATTATTTTGCTTGGGTTTATCATGAGATGCCTGGATTACCAAAAAGTTTGGTTGAGCACGAACTAAAAATTAGGGAGGGGTTTAGGCCTTTCCAACAGCCGCCGAGGCGATTCTCGACCGAAGTACAACTTAAGGTCAAAGAGGAAATTGAACGGCTCCTTGAAGCCGGCTTCATCCGCACGGCTCGGTACGTTGAGTGGCTGGCTAACATTGTACCGATGTTGAAAAAGACTGGGGCTTTGAGGGTCTGCACCGACTATAGAAATCTAAACCTCACGACCCCCAAGGATGAGTATCCCATGCCTGTGTCCGACCTCCTGGTGGACGGAGCCGCGAAGCGCGAGCTCTTTTCTTTCATGGACGGCCACGCTGGCTACAACCAAATCTTCATAGTCGAGGAAGATGTCCAAAGGACGGCGTTCAGATGTCCAAGCGCAATCGGGACTTATGAATGGGTAGTCATGCCATTCGGCCTGAAGAACTCCGGCGCAACGTACCAACGAGCTATGAACCTTATTTTTCACGACTTAATTGGCCGAACGGTCGAAGTCTACATCGACGACATTGTTGTAAAATCCCCATCCAAAGCCGACCATGTGGGGCATCTCCGACAAGCTTTCAATTGCATGCGGGCACACGGCCTAAAGACGAACCCTAAGAAATGTGCTTTCGGCGTCACCGCCGGGAACTTTCTCGGCTTCTTGGTCCACCAACGGGGGATCGAGGTAGATAAGAGTAAAGCCACGGCCATCATGACGGCACCCCCGCCGAGGACCAAAAAGGAACTCCAGTCTTTCCTCAGTAAGGTCAACTTTTTAAGGCGGTTCATATCCAATTTGGCGGGAAAAATCCGGCCATTGACTACTTTGCTCAAACTGAAAGACACGGAACGGTTCGTGTGGGGGGCAGAACATCAAGTGGCCCTCGACGACATCAAGCAATATTTATCTCAACCGCCAGTCCTTATGCCGCCGAAAAGAGGAAAACCCTTTAGGCTTTACATTTCGGCTTCAGAAGGCTCTATCGGTTGTCTGCTGGCCCAGAACAACGAATTTGAGCGAGAGCAAGCAGTGCATTATCTGAGCCGCACCCTCAACATGGCCGAGCTAAACTATTCACCAATCGAGAAATTTTGCTTGGCACTTTATTTCGCGGCTACCAAGTTGCGCCATTATATGCTTCCTTCGGTCGTTCAGATCATCTCCAAAACCGACCTCATCAAATACATGCTTACTCGGCCGATCATACGCGGCCGGATTGGGAAGTGGACGATGGCATTGTCCAAATTCACCTTCCAATATGTGGCCCAGAAGTCGGTCAAAGGCCAGGCATTGGCCGATTTCTTAGCCCACCACCCAGCTCAGGGGCAAGAGGGGGAGTTGGAGGTTGAGATCGGCATGACCCACATGGAGAAAAACTACTGGACCATGTACTTCGATGGCTCCAGTACCGAGACCAGGTCGGGGGCCGGGGTCGTGATCGAATCCCCCCAAGGACAAAGGTGGCAATTTGCGTTCCAGCTTGATTTCAAATGCACCAATAATTAGGCAGAATATGAAGCACACCCTGCCGACTTTGGCTGAGCGGGGAATGACCGCGCAGGTATCATCAGCTGAGATTACCAACGAGGTCGAAGCAGCCGAAACCGACTGGCGCTACCCGATAGTAAAGTATCTGCGCGAGCCCTCCGGCAACCATGAAAGGACTACTCGCTTCCAAGCTCGGTGTTATTTTATTTATCAGAACGAGCTGTACCGAAAAGGATCAGACGATTTATTGCTCCTATGCCCCAGCACCGAAGATATCAAGGTTATCATGGTCGAATCCCATAAAGGGATTTGCAGCGCTCACCAGTCCGGCGTTAAGATGAGGTGGTTGGTCTGGAGGCACGGCTATTATTGGCTGACCATTTTAAAGAACTGCATAGAATATGCAAAGGGGTGCATCAAGTGTCAAATCTACGGCCCCATACAAAGGGTACCGGCTGACGCCCTCCACCCGGTTACTAAACCTTGTCCGTTCAGAGGATGGGCCGTGGATATCATCGGCAAAATCCACCCGACTGCGTCCAACCAGCACGCCTAGGTTTTGGTAGCAACTGACTATTTCACTAAATGGGTCGAGGCGGAGTCCTATCGGTCCATGTCTAGCACACAGGGGGTCAGATTCTTCGAAAATCACATCGTCCACAGATTCGGTATACCCGAAACCATCAGGGCCGATAACGGCCCGGTATTCGCATCAGCTGAGACTCGAGAATACGCTGAAAGGATGGGGATCAAATTGGTCCACTCGACGCCCTACTACCCACAGGCTAACGGACAGGCCGAGGCAAGCAACAAGGTAATCAAGGGTATCCTCGAGAAAATGATTGAGGAAAAACCTAAGGCGTGCCACGACTTACTCCCTGAGGCCCTCTGGGCTTACCGAGTCTCGAAACGATCGGCTACTGGCACATCCCCTTATGCCTTAACCTACGGTCATGACGCCATCGTTCCGATGGAGCTAAAGGTTCGGTATCTCCATGTGACCGAACGACCTGGGCAGGAAGAGAAGGACTATGCGCAGGCCATGACTCAGGAGTTAGAAGATTTGGAACAATCCAGGCTCGACGCCTATAACCTAATGCAGACACAAAAGCAGGTCGCGGCGAGGTCCTACAACAAGAAGGTGAAGCAAAGGAGTTTAGCCGAAGGCAACTTGGTATGGCGTGCCGTACTTCCTATCAGGACTAAGGACCCTCGGTTCGGCAAATTCTCACCCAATTGGGAAGGGCCGTTTATTATCGATCGAATCCTTGGCTGAGGCGCATTTCAGTTAAGAGATAGGGATGGGAAATGGCACAACTTGCCAATAAACGACCAATATTTGAAGAAATATGCCCCGTCATTGTGGGAGACGGCCAAGAATGGGTTATGAGGTTTTGCAATCGACAAAGATAAAAGAAAAACCATACATTTGGTCAGAAGAAAAAGGGGTTATACTTCATTTAGATTAAAAGAAAGGAGGCACGGTTACAAAAAGAACGGCCGGTCATGGCCGAATGAAACATATAAGCATACATATGCAAAAAGTAGAATACATCCTAAATCTATGAACGGCCGCTTCTTAATCCCCTTGCTCGAACAGGTAGATGATTCTTCCCTAGGCGGTCCCTCCACCGCCCACGGTTCCACTGGCCGCGACCGAAGGCAGGACCGTCACTCTGGACATGGGTGAGACGGGTCGCAATCAAGGCCGTCATTCAGGACATGGCCAGGGCCGTCACTCGGGACACGGGTGCAGCCGGCTAAAATCAGGGCCGTCATTCCAACCATGGGTGCGGACGTCACTCTGGTCATGGGTGAGACCAGGTCGCGATCAAGGCCGTCGCTCTGGCCATGGCCAGGGCCGTCATTTTGGACACAACTATGGCTGGGTGAAGCCAGGGCCGTCACTCCGGTCATGGATGCAACCAAGGTGCTAGGCCAAACGGACATGGCCAAGTTGGAATCGTCATACCAGGCCCTTCCATCTTCATCGATCGCATTGCGGTCTCTCCGCGGCCTCATACGAAGGAAGGTCATTCTCCCCCAGGGCTGGGAAGGAATCTCAGCCACACCATGGCCTTGGCCCACGTCGACGTTCCAGAACGAAGGATAGTTGTTGGACAGCAGGAGGGAGAAAACCATCTGGATCAGGCCACGACGCAGGGATCCGCGAATATGGCTCAGCCTTGGTTCTGGAGAAGCTACAAGGGGGAGGCCACTGGAGCAGGTTGGATTGGAGGAGAAGAAGTGGAGAAAAATGAAGAAGGCCAGACTTTTATATTGGCGCTAGAATATGAAACGAAAGGGCATGGCTCTCTCGAGAGACGTAGCGATCTGACTGCACGTTCGCACGCGCGATGACGTGGCGGAAGCTCAGAAACCATCGTTTCATTTAACAAGATGTGCAATGATGGCCTGTGAGACGTGCTTGCGCATTTAATGCGCCGATTGACCTACGCATTTAAAGCACCAACTGTCAATCACTTCAGGGGGAATGCAAAGGGTTCATCCCTTGGAATCCTTTCGACCTCTGCCCAGGCCGCGACCGAAGAATCCAGGGATGTGGGGGCAATGTTTGTGCCTAATAAATCACGGTCATGAACTGATTGAAGGGACTTCCCTTCGGCCCTGGCGCCTACCGTTTCCTCAAGCATTTCGCCCTCCTAAGAGCAAAAGAAAAGCTACAAAGGCAGAATCCCCTCGACCTCGCGACCGCAATTTTGAAAGCCGAGGCCGAAGGTCGTAAAAGACACGGTCTGAAAAAGCTGTGGTTGAATCGCCACGTGGCCTCAGGGCCCCACGCTCCATTTAATGAAGTAATGCCTCTGACTTCGCAGCAAAACCCACTAGTCACAAGAAACATTCAATGCACAAGGGAAGTGACTGAAGTCAGGATTTGGTGATGGGAATCAAGGTGGTTAGGCGCAGACATTCTCACAAGTAATCTTACTTAGGTCATCACCACCAGACCAGGGCATTAAATGCGTTCCCACGGCCAAGGGGGCAGAACCCACGATCAGGGCGGTGGCCGAGATTTGCCGAGATTTATGGGGGTCACACCACCATGCTTCTCAACCCCAAACCACCATGCTTCACAATCCCAAATGCCGATTTGACTACCCACTTGCCCCGGTCAGGCTCCACCACGCAGGTCTTGTCAGCCTCGAATGTCCCTCCAGGACTCCTATAAATACTAAGCTCAGGACCACATTCAAAGGGTTCAAACACCAAAACCAAAAGCCTCCCACGGAGCAAATTATATTTTCCTGTAATGCACTTTCAATACCTTTATTTGCTTTCTTAGGAGTAGTGGTAGACTGTAAGGAAAATCCATTCATCAATATATCATACGACCCTTGATTTTCAAGGCGCCGGAGCACCATCTCTGTTATCGCCTCACTCACCCCATATATCATACGACCGTCGCTCTCTGAGCAACGCGCCGGAGCACCGCCTAAAACCCACCACCAACACCACCACTAAACGGCCTTGTAGCTCAGGCCGTGAACCTGACGGCCGAGATTCGTTCCTCACTCGGCCACGATCGTTTGATTAGGAGTCGAACGCAAAACAGGCGCAACATTTAAACCATCTTCTACCCGAACCTCATCATCATCTCGACACACGGTAGACCGTGCTGGCACGCCCGCGCACAACCGCACCGCATCCAAAAGAAGGACGTCACGTGTTGACGCACATCCCCTCGCCCGGAGCACCAGGCCTCGAGATTCGTGACAGACCAACAGCTCCCAAGCAGCCCAAAACTTCCATTTCTCGGCTCATCAATGGGCCTCATGAAAGCTCGTTACCATCCATACCACAACCCATTCAAGCAAGCCCGGGGCATTTTGCGTGACTTGGACCCACTTAAGCTTGTAGTGTGGCTAGGTGTAATAATAATGATTTTTTGCTTGGCATTGCATGTCGCTTGACGTGCTTGAATTTTGTCGCTTTGAAGAGGGATATGACGCTTGACGGGATAATTAGCTTGGGCTCGTAAAGCCAGTGCTTATTTCAATTCTTAGCATGATAGATTGCATATTTATTTGGCACGGCACATGGATCATGACTCATGCAAGCGTGAATGACAAACTTTCACGTGCTCCAAGTCAAGTCTTTTCTTAATAAGGCATTGCGTTGGGCCGAGAATTTATTTGGGCCCAACCCTGAATTTTTGGGCCTCAACATAACACATGGTCATTGTGTTGCTCGATTCGAATGAAGTTATGCAACACAAAGCATGCATTTATAATCCTAGTTTGTGTTTTTATGTTGAAAAATGAAGGTGTACGTAGTATATTCCATTGCTTTTTCAACAACCCAAATGACCTTTCAATTACGTTCCTTGCAATTGAATGACGCAAGTTAAATAACTCTTTGTAATTTTTAGGACTATTGTTTCCAGTCCATTCATTTAAGTGATATCTAGTTCCTCGATAAGGTGCTAAAGAACCAGGTCCATTAGCATAGCCGGCATCCACAATATAAAAAGTTTAAAAGAAAAGTTAGTTATTTATACCTAAGTTTTTTATTATTTAACAACTAGTATAAAAAATTACCACTTGGAACTTGAAACGAATTATCCATGGCCAAAGCATCTCTCAGAACACGAGAATCAGAAGCAGAACCCTCCCATCTAGATAGTACATAGATGAATTTTAGATATGGATCACAAACTCCTAAAACATTGGTGGAAATGTCGCCCTTTCTATTTCGATATCTTGGTCTATCCTCAGCAGACACTGTTACTGGAATGTGAGTTCAATCAAGTGCTCCAATACAATTCTAATGACATTGAAGAAGAAAAAACAAAAATAATTTTAAGATAAGTGGTAACATTATAACAAGAACATATTTTCCTAAAGTTATAAGATTATCTCAAACCACTTCCACTTGTCTCTTTCTGAACCACCAATATCACATGGCTGAAGTTTCAAATATTCTTGACTAATTCTCATCATTGCACGCAACACACTATTAAATTGCCGGCTAATTATTTCCTTAGAACGATAATAGTCAAAACCAATGACCCTAAACTTCAAGTTATGAGCAAGTATATTTAAAAAGGTAGCAACGGATTCTTCAATTGAAACATTTCTTGTCCGAGCCAATCCACCCTTTTCATGCAAAATAGTGCACAAACTTTGAAATGCTCTTACTAACTCGTAGTTGTTCAATACAATCAACTTCCTTCCCATTATACAAAATGATTCAAGCGATATCGCCTTTCGTCATCCCAATCACGTGAGGGCTCTTTAACCAAATAATTTTCATTATACCATGCTCCAACAATGGCAATGATACATGTAATGGTACTAAGAATAATTGTCATTTTCTTCTTATTTTCTTCTTCGTCTCTAGCACGCTTGCGGCTTAAATGGGCCAAAAAGTTATCTACATCATCACTAGCCATGTCTGTTTATATGTGTATAATTTTATTATGTAAGCAATCTACTTCACCTAAAAAAATATGACTCAACATCAACACACATAAAAAAGAGGCCAGCAAGATACCAAAAAGAAATTCTTTGCTTTGAGGAACAGCAGGTTCCAATAAATATTGGAGGATGAGTTCAGTGGCATTTGTGGAGAAAATTTAAAACTAAGGTATCACTCTTCCACACTTGTTACTATGCACAATTTAAGCTCTCAACCCATAAATACGACAGCAACAACATATGTTCAAGGAAAACAATTATTCACAGTTACCAGGATGTCCAAATCATAGTGCAGCTCCTATGATTAACACTATGCAATGAATTGTGTCCTAAACATAAGACAACTCAGAAAGGATATGCCTAATGATGCTGAAACAGGTCTCAAGAAGAGGAATGCTGCACTACAATATGTTCCTTTCACTTCTCATCATGAAACTATCAATCCCAATTACTAGTATATAGTCCACAATCAAGTTAACTTAACTTATAGGCATTAAGGAACAAAATGAAATATTAGATTATGAAAATTAATGACTTCATCATTACCCCCAAAAAAAAATCTTTAAAGCATATACAGGTATTTTCTGAACCTGTTATACATGTAAAATCTCTTGCTTTAACATTTTTGAACTGTCAAGCTTATAATTATGTTTAAGTTCACTTCTCATTCAAGAGTTTGAAATCTCCTTCTTTTTTTTTGGTCTAAAATTCATGTTGTATTAAAAAAAACCCAAAACAGGGAATAGAGATACAAACAGAATGCTAATGCCACGAGGAGCCAACATAACACAAGAACAAATAACAAAAGCAAGGACAGACATAGCTAGATTCCAACGGAGCCTAGAACAACAGTCCTTACCCAGCAAACTAGCTACTAATAGGAAATTAAAACTAAACAGCAGATGCAAACTCTTGAAAGCAGTTTGAAATCTCCTTCAAGTTCTAATTTTTAGCATATAACCTAGAGAGTTTTTTCCTTAGTTTTTCTCCCTTGGGTTTCTGCTTTAGACTGATTTTCCATAGGTAGACCTCTATATTGTTCCTGGTCCTACCTAGAGACCAACCTTAATTTCATCAACTTGTTATGAATATGATCATTCGATCCGTCTTTTTCATTGGCTTTGTAAAAGGAGCATATATCAATATTTCTAGAACGTGATAGCAACTGCTTTCCATTCCAACTAATCAACAATATGATCAATACAAACACAAATATAACACAAAGCACAACCAAGCACATAGCAGGGGCAAGCACAAGGAGAAGAACAAAGAATTATTATCTTGTAAATAAAATTCAATTAACCGAAAAAGGAAAAATAGATAAAATATGCAAAACCCATGTCTTGTTTTTGACAATGATCAAGAAACGGATTCAGTTCAAGGAAGAATCAGAGAAAAAGCAAATAGGAATTCAAACTAAAGAAATTTTGAATATGGACATCGATTCAGAGAAAAAGAGAAAGAGAAGCCTGAAGAAAACACTTGTGAGAGAGAGAGAGAGAGAGAGAGAGAGAGAGAGAGAGGACTTACCGAAAAGTCAGAGGCACTTGAGGAAGAAAGGCGTTTGGTGAATGGAGGTGAGAAAGTTTGACCTTGCATATGTATATGTCTCTACACTCTGTCTTTCTTACCTTGATTGGAAGAGCAAATATTCTTGTTAGATTGAAAGACAAAGAGGAGAAATAAAATAAAAGCAAAACCTTGGTTCCACAGATGAAAATAATCAATATAGCAGACAAAAAAGAGGGCAACGACAAGGAAAGAAATTGAAAACTGAAACTCACCAGAAAACTTAGCAGAACACCATCAAGAGAATACCTATGGCGCGCAAGCTTGTTCTCTTTGAAGAAGATAGGTTATTCCTGAAATTTTGGCAGGCAGAAGATGAAAATTTTGGCCAGCAGAAGATAGGTTATCGCGGGCAAAAGATGAAAATTCCCTCTCTGTTGGGAATTGTACAATTCCACCTATTATCATGGAATTTCAACTCGGGATTTTAGATGTGAAATTCCCACGATATTTTCTACGTGTAATTTGGCAAATCTTGAGTTGATTTTGCCAAACGTTGAACTTTCCCTTTTCCATGCTCCAAATCCCGACTTTTATTAAAATCTCGAGTTATTTTACCGCATCCAAACACATTGTAAGGGAATTAGGTAGAATTGGCTATGGTGAAATCGGAAACTCTAGTGCTCTCATAACTTGAATTTATTCATTGTTTTAGTTAATTAATCAATCGAATCTCATCATTCAATTGTTTAGATAAAGTCTTGGGGTAATGACAATCGGTACTTAGTAAATTAAATCACTCTTCGAGGGAACGACACTTCACTTATCATTATATTACTTATGCGAATTTTGCACTTGCAATAATATCACATTACTAAGGCTACAACATAAGCTTAGTCTTCACTTCCCTAGATAAAGTTGTCTTGGAGTACGCCTTCACTTCAACTTCCACACCTCCAACAAAGTGGTAGAGTATAAAGCACTCTTAGCTGGCAATTAGCTAGCCAAAGAGATGGAAGCTAAGTAGATTCAAATATTCAGCAACTTCCAGCTCGTCGTTCATCAAGTCAATCAAGTCTTCCTGGCCAAGGATACCTCCATGACAACGTATCTTCACCCATCAACTTCTGAAAACTTCCAGTGCTTATCGCATCAGCCAAATCCCACACGCCCTAAAAACAGCTATGTTGATGCCTTGGCAAAGTTGGCTTCAGCAATATATCACAGCATCGATTGCAATATCCACGTGGAACTCCTAAAGACACCTAAAGCCCAAGCGCCAGTCATTTGCACTATTGACCACAATCCCACATGGATGGATCCTATATTCCAGTTCTTACAAATCAAACATTGCCTATAGATCCTACCAAAGCACAACGTGCTCGTTATCGTTCCACTCGATACTTGATCATTAACGGCGCCTTGTACAAACACAACTTTAGCCTACCCTACCTACCCTAGAAGAAGACAACTACGTCCTTTGGGAGGTCTATGAAGGCATTTGTGGAAACCACTCCAGGGCTAAATCTCTCGCCTACAAGATTATTCAGCAGGGATATTTCTGTCCCTTTATCCACACCAATACCTAAGCCTTCACCCAGAAATGTGACAAATGTCAAAGGTTTGCCACCATTCCACAACTCCCTGCCAAACCATTGACACTGATGGTCAGCCCATGGTCATTTGCTCAATGGGAACTCAACCTCATCGAACCTATACATGAAGGAAATGGCCAGGTTAAGTATGTCATTATCGTTGTAGTCTATTTTACCAAGTTGGGCCGAAGCTGAAGCCCTCGCTACCATCACAACAGCTTGCATTGAGACATTCGTTTGACAAAACATCGTCTGTTGCTTCGGCATACCCTAAGCAATTGTCACAAACAACGGTAGGCAATTTGGTAATGCCAAATTCAAGCAATTTTGCTCCAACCTTAAGACCCACCTTTGCTTTGCCTCTCAAGCCCATCCCCAGTCCAACCACTAGGTAGAAGTTGTGAACAAAATCATTAAAAAGACTATGAAGACAAAGCTTGACAAAGCCAAGGGTTGTTGGCCAGAATTATTCCCAAACATCCTATGGTCTTACCACTCCATCTTCCGTATTTCTACAGGCGAAATGCATTTCTCCCTTTCTTTTGATAACAAAGTTGTTATTCCGGTAGAGATCGGCCAGCCCTCCTACCGAACATTCACATATAAAGCTGAAGCAATCGACGAGCAATTGGCCTTGAACTTGAACCTCATGGACTAGCTTCGTGACCGGGCCAACGTGCGCAACTTTGCCTATAAGCAGCACATTGCCAAATACTATGACTCTTGCATGATGCCTTACGCCTTCAAACTTGGAGATTGGGTGCGCAAGGTCTTGCTGGCCATAAAAAAACTCAGCCGAAGGTACCCTCAGAACAACATAGGAAGGTCCCTATGAAGTCATCAAGGTTTGCCGCTCTGGCACTTACCAGCTTCAAGGTCCCAAAGGCAAACCCCTGCCTCATCCATGGAATGCTGATCACCTTAAGTACTACCACAAATAAACGAGCCAAGATCTTTACCATCATCCCCTATTATCTTGTATTTTCCTATGCCTTCAGTATTTTTGTTTTATGCTTTACTAAGCTTCGTGTGTATGTGTGCCTTCAGCATTTAGCTAATGACAAAAACATGCCTTCTTTCCACCTACACAAGTGCCTTATCACAAAAAAAATTTGTTATGCACACAATACGCTAGGATAAAATTACTAAAATTACCTTGCCCTATGGCTATGCAAAATATTCATACCCAACATGAGTACCATCGACAATCCCTAAACCCTTTTCGTCATCTGACGGCCTTTTCCTTGCCGCCCTTTCAGCATCGCCTTTGTCAAACTTCTTGGCCCGTGCCACCTTCTCCTTCTCCCTCCTCGCTCTTAGCCACCTTTGGTTCTCGGCCTCGTCAATTTGCACCACCACTTTCGTTGTTCCCTTCACAACACTTGCCACTGCCAAATGCAAACACAATCAGTCAACTCAAACAATATAAGCACAAAAAACAAATTCATGTAGCTTCGACAACAAAAACAACAAATTCTTAAAATAAAACACACACAAGCAACAAAACCATAAAAGTTGCGACCAAAGACCTATCGACTGAAAATGGCTAGGAACATGTTTGGTCATGGTCTTTCCCAGCGCACACTCCCAGTCATCTAAGGCCAAACACCACTAATTCCTCCAAGACTTTTGTGAAGAAGTCAAACGCCCTATAAAGTAGCCTATCTCCCCTGGCTTTTGGCAATTTGCTTGCACCCAGCCAAAATTCCCTTGTTGCCTAAACACTGAATACAAATGCATGAACTACCCAAAAGTTGGCTTCCCCAACTTCGCCAACTACCATGCAATATAAACCTATGAAGAAGAATCCAAATATTGGTACTAAATTGCCTCGGTGCATATCCCAGCTTTGACAACATCATTTGTACCCACGAATGAAGCGGCAGTCACAACCCATGTTTATACATATTCGTGAAAATCAACACGCAACCATTTGCAAGATATCTCACCACATCTGTCGCAGTAGGTAGCCTCAACCCTACTAAAGGCGGAATACTATAATTGGCCCTGAGCTCTACAATCTCCTCGTCAGTCATCTTATTCTTCTTCGGTAAAGGGACACCCACTTGTACTTCCAACCCTACCGAAGCAAATGCCACAACCACATCAGCTGACCCTGATGGTCCTGCTCGATTGCTTGAGCCTACCTCAAGAGTATGAGGCAAGGCAAGAACCCGATCGACTATTGCTTCTAGTACACTGTAGTTCCTCTGCATCTCTCTATAATCCTCATCCTGAGAATCTACTCACTGCTTATCTCTCTCACCCTCACATTCCCACCATCATACTCTCTATCACACCCTCTACAACATGCTCTGATTCGGTACTCTCATCTTTGGAACCAATAGAAAGGCTACACTCATCACTTTCAGTCTCCTCCCCACCGAAGGCAGGGGAATCCTGACTTTCTTTACCAAAACTCTCGGACATCTACAAACACAAAATATAGAAAACTATGCACAAGCGAAAATCAAAAGAAAGATACCTAAAAGGGACGAGATGCCTACAAGTTTCTTACTCTATGAACGATACTCAATGTTTATACATTCATTCAAAAGGGTCATGAGCATAATCATCGAAAGCATACATTTCAATCCAAAACACAAGGGAAAAGAAGCACAAACCTTGTTTTTGCCGCCTTGCAGAAGGATCAGAAATAGCTCCACTGCAGAATTGTTGCAGGAAATCGCCTCACCAAGAACAGGCAAATCGCTCCGCCGTGCACACGCCTCGCCGAAAATCTCTCCACCGCAAGAATTTTTGCCGGAAATCGCCTCATCTCAATTCTCTAAAACTCATAAGTGTTTAGCCTTCTTTACCTCATGATACTATTTATAGAAACTCGAGGTGCTAATGCCTCGACTTACGCTTTGAAACCCTAAAAACAGTTCAAATGGCCACATCGATATTCACGATACAAGTGCGACACAGTCACCCTGCCGATCGGCAAGGCCCGTGCCGATCCTGCTTGATGATTGCTTATTCCCTATTTCTCCTACAGGATCTCTCCTTGCCAAAGATCTGCGACCCTCTTGTCCTGTTGAAAACTCCACACTTCTTCCACCTAAGTTCACACTCAATTTTGGGCATCAACAAATGTTTAAATTATCTTTTCAGCTAAAAAAACATGTGTAAATAAACATGGATTGTTAATTGAAAGCAAGCACAATTAATGTCAAAATAATCCAAAGTTTCTCATTGGAGAAATGAAAACAAAGAGAGCCTTTAACCATCTGTTGAAGGTTTTGAGGTCAACAGCCTTTTTGTAAAGATTGTAAAGTCTCATTTTCCTCTTACACATTTCTCATCGTATATATTTAACAATAAACCCTATAATTAACGAATGCCTTTCTATTTTGTTTAAGATTTCAATAAATTGAACTATTTTGACATCTATTGAATTGAACTACAATTTTACTTGTAATGGTGTAGTTCAATAGCTTCTGATAAATAGTTATACCGTTTTCCTAAAGTTAGGAACTATTAATTTAATTTGTTGAAAACCCTAAACACTCTATGAGAAAATCGTAAGGAAAAAAGTCTTAATTGCCACTCTTTTTGGGGGTTTGAAACCTCCTTCTCTACCTCCTCCCTTCTCCTTTCATCCGTTCTTTTCTCCTTCTCTCCCTTTTACCTCAAGATGTTTAGTTTATTTTGTGATGTGGAAGGAGTCCCCGTGAAACAATGTCATCGCCATGATATAGTCACTGTATTTTGGCCCTCATACACAAAGAGTTGGCTCCTTCAGACATAGTTTGGAGCTCTAAAGAGGGGAAGATGTCTGGTTGGGTTCGGGTTTAGCCAGTGCGGGACTATGGATTTAGCTTGTATGGCGCTATGAGTTTCTTCAGGTTGCTCGGAATTTTTTTTTTTTTTTTTTTTTTTTTTTTTTTTTTTTTTTTTTTTTTTTTTTTTTTTTTTTTTTTTTTTTTTTTTTTTTTTTTTTTTTTTTTTTTTTTTTTTTTTTTTTTTTTTTTTTTTTTTTTTTTTTTTTTTTTTTTTTTTTTTTTTTTTTTTTTTTTTTTTTTTTTTTTTTTTTTTTTTTTTTTTTTTTTTTTTTTTTTTTTTTTTTTTTTTTTTTTTTTTTTTTTTTTTTTTTTTTTTTTTTTTTTTTTTTTTTTTTTTTTTTTTTTTTTTTTTTTTTTTTTTTTTTTTTTTTTTTTTTTTTTTTTTTTTTTTTTTTTTTTTTTTTTTTTTTTTTTTTTTTTTTTTTTTTTTTTTTTTTTTTTTTTTTTTTTTTTTTTTTTTTTTTTGTTGGGGTGGGGCATAAAAACCGATAAACCGTCAAACCGACCGAACCAAACCAAACCAAACCGAAAAAGAGTGTTTTTTGACTAAACCGAAAAAGTCAACGGTGGAACCAACCGAACCGAAGGTCAACGGTTCGGCCTACGGTTCCAATTTTTTCAAAACCGGTGGACCTGAACCGAACCGGTGAATTTTTAAATATATAAATATTTGACACCTGGCGTCATTTGATTGGCCAAAAAAAGATGCATGTGAGACTGCCTGCAGTGGATCCCTCAATTTTTTTTTCTTTTCCCGTTGCTTCCCTTTCACTCAGCCTTCGTCGAATCTTCTTTCCCTCTTTGCTCTTTCTATTTTCTGAAAACCCTAAGAGGCTGAGAACGGCTCCTCTCTCTCTCGACCTACCTCATCTTCAATCGACCTCGGATCTTTCAGTGAGAGCATCAGCGTCGGGGCGTCACTCCTTCATCAAGCTCTCGTCCGCCAGGTATCATCTATTCTCTCTCTCTCTCTCTCTCTCTCCTCTCTCTCTCTCTCTCTCTCTCTCAAGTCGACCTAAGCCTAACCCAACACCCCTCTCTATTTCAGGCACGCACATCACAGACCTGAGATCAATTCTAATCGTTGCACTATTGAGGCAGCCGCCAAAACCATCTCTCTGGCCGAAGGTAAATTCTCTCTCTTCTGTACATTATAGGGTTTTTTTTTTGCTTTGAAATTTATACTGATATCATAGGGACTTATGCTTTGAACTTGAGAAAATATTTTTGCATTTTTTTTTGAAAGATTCTTCTATTCAATCTGCTTATGCTCAATCTGTTTGTGTGCTATCTGTTTTTTGATAGAATAAGGAAAAACATAGAAAAACAGAGAGAAATAGAGAAAAATAGAGAAAGAAAAAAAAAAGCAAGTTTGATTTTGAGTATGAATTAGCTAATGTGTTTGTGCTCAATCTGCCTGCTGTGTGCTATCTTGAAATGGTTTAAACGGTCTGGACATTATACACTTAATGTTTGAGATAATTTTTACATCAATTCTTAAAATTCTGCATTTTGAACTCAAAAAGTAAATGTAGTTCTAATTCTAGATTAAGCTTTTGTGTTTGTGCGTGGTGATTGGAAGTTGTTGATGTTAAACTCAAGCTCATGTGTGCTTAGTGACTATGAACCTTGATACATATGATTTGTGTCCCCATATGATTTACTTTTTTGTAATTTAAATCTATCTTTACTGTGTTTATGAAACGAATGAAGCTTGTTTGTAACCTAACCCTTTTTTTGATTTCATTCACAGTTGTTTAACGTTGCTGCTGTTGCTGAGCTTTGAAATTTTGGAAAATTGTGCTTAAATGGAGGTAAATATTCACTGCTGCTGCTAATTTGTTTACATCTGTTTTTGTAATCTGTTTAATCTGTTTTTGTAATCTGTTCAAATCTGTGTTTGTGATTTGTTTAAATCTGTATTTGTAATCTGTTAAATCTGTGTTTGTAATTTGTGTTTGTAATCTGTTTTTATAATCTATTTTGTAATATGTTTTTCTAATCTGTTTAATTCTGTTTCTGTTTTTGTAATCTGTTTTTATAATCTGTTTTTGTAATATGTTTTTGTAGTCTGTTTTTGTAATCTGTTTTTAAAATCCGTTTTTGTAATATGTTTTTATAATCTGTTTTTGTAATCTGTTTTTGTAATATGTTTTTATAATCTGTTTTTATAATCTGTTTTTGTAATATGTTTTTGTAGTCTGTTTTTGTAATTTGTAATATGTTTTTGTAGTCTGATTGTTGGATAGGTTATATGTTTTTTGTAGTCTGATTGTTGGATAGGCTGTGTTTAAATATGGTTTTACTCTGTTTATGAATAGGAACCTGTTTCTAATGAGGCTCAAATGCATGGGAATGATGATTCTCTACCTTGTAGTGATGCCGTTGTACCTCCTACAGCAGCATCACAAAATCCAACACCATCACCATTAGAACCTAGTACCGGGGAAAAGGAAACCTTGTAAGAAGGAGAGTGATGTGTGGGAACATTTTGAAAAGTATGATTTGGTATTGGATTTGAAAGGGGTAGATGGGACTAAAAGAAAAGAAATTGAAAAAAGGGCTAAGTGCAAGTATTGTAGTGCTACTTATGCTAGTGATACCAAGAGAAATGGGACTAGCAATATGTGGAAGCATATAACAAACAATGCTTGCAATATCCTTATAGGCACAAGGATAAGAGCACACGGACGCTCGCATTTGATGCATCCAAGGGTAATGCTCTTGTTTCTAGGAAGTTTAACAAAGATGATTGTTTGGATGCTTGTATTAGGATGGTGGTTCGAGATGAGCTACCTTTTAGCTTTGTGGAAGGTGAGGGTTTAGGGAATTTTGTAGTGTTGCATGCCCACAATTTAATCCACCCTCTCGTAGAACTCTTGAAAGAAGATTTCTAGAAATGTACACAAAAATGAAGGAGAAGTTGAAAGTTGACCTTCGTTCACATAGAATATGCCTTACAACCTGACGCAACACAAGCAAATAAGGTTTCAAACGGAAACCTTGAGTAACAAGGAAACTGGAATCCACCAGAAATTAAGAGAAACTCTCTTTGATTAATTTGATTAAAATCTAAACTTCAAAAAACGTTAGACGAACCCGTCTAAATACACAACTCTCAACCCTTGTAACTGCTAGGGGAGTTATTACAATAAAACTGAAAAACAGAATTAATTCGGAGACTTAACTACGTAACTCCGAAACTGAAAAAAAAACAGAATTTATTTTGGAAATTAACTATGTAACTCCGAAACGGAAAAACATAATTTATTTGGAATTAACTTCGAACTTTGAATGCAGTTTTGAAAGGCCAAACGACTCCAGAATGCCAAAATCCATCGTACATCACAGAAAAGCTGTGAGTTTGACTCGTGGCATCGTTCCCTTTCCGAAATGGTATTTTGCTCCCTAATCGGAGCTCGGACGACAATTCTGCAAATTCCCACCACGTCCCTTTTCTTGCTCAACCGCGATAAAATCTGCCATCTGTTCTACATCAGTCCTCTCCACCTCCGAAGAACTCGACCCCGAGTTATGATCTGGATAAAGAACCTCATCTTCACGGAACTCATATAAATCTGCAACATTAAAAATATTGGAAATTCCCATGGAATCCGGTAACTCAATAACATAGGCATTATCATTGATCCGTTTGAGCACTTTGTAAGGACCATATTTCTTCGGTTTAAGCTTGCTGTAAGTGCCAACTGGAAACCTCTCCTTCCTCAGAAATATCATCACAGAATCGCCTTCTTGAAACACTTTAACACGTCGATGCCTATCCGCAGCAGCTTTGTACTTAGCATTTGTTTGCTCAAGTTTCTGCTTGACCTCATCTCGAACGGCTACCACTTCCTCAGCCAAAATTTTCGCTGCCATACTGGTTTGCTGGCCTCTAGGCAGTTTCACCAAATCTACAACATGGTTAGGTATAGCAGTATAAACAATGGAAAATGGAGACTTCCCAGTAGCGCTATGGACTGCACTGTTGTATGCAAACTCCACCTGCGGTAATGCATAATCCCATTGTTTCGGCTTCTCTCCACAGACGCTTCGCACCATATTGCCCAATGTCCGGTTTGTAACCTCAGTCTGGCCATCAGTTTGGGGATGGGCAGTGCTGCTACGATTCAAAGTAGTCCCAAACAGTCTCCACAAAGTGATCCAAAAATGACTCAAGAACTTGGTGTCACGATCAGATGTAATGGATGTAGGAACCCCATGCAAGCGAACAACCTCCCTGAAAAACAGTTTGGCTATATTTGATGCATCGGCAGTCTTTTTGCAGGCTATGAAATGCGCCATTTTTGAGAACCGATCAACCACCACAAATACAGAGTCCACTCCCCTTTGTGTTCGGGGCAATCCGAGGACAAAATCCATAGCAAGATCCTGCCAAATATCGTTAGGAACTGGTAATGGCATATATAATCCAGTGTTTTGTACCTGCCCCTTCGAAGTTTGACAAATGTAGCACTTGCGCACAATAGTTCCAACATCACGTTTGAGCTGTGGCCAGTAAAATCTCTCCTCCATCAATGCAATTGTTTTGTCACGGCCTAGGTGGCCACTCAACCCTCCACCATGCAAGTCCCGAATGAGCTTCTCCCTTAAAGAAGAAACTGGAATACACAGCTGGTTGCCTTTGAACAAATAACCTTCATTAAGAAAGTAATCTGCCATTGGCTCTTGATTAGTGCACTTAATCCAAATTTCCCGGAAATCATCGTCACCTGCATATAATTCCTTCAGACATTCAAACCCCACAACTTCTTGAGTCAGCGTGACTAATAATGAAGCTCTCCTACTCAGCGCATCTGCCACACGATTGGTCTTGCCGGAAGTATGCTTGATAACGAACGAAAATTTCTGCAAAAAAGTCATCCATCTAGCATGCATTTTATCAATATTTTTCTGGCTGTTAATATACTTCAACGCTTGATGATCTGTAAACAAAACAAATTCCTTCTGGATAAGATAGTGCTCCCATTGCTTCAAAGCTCGAACAACCGCATAGAACTCTTGGTCATAAGTACTCCACTTTTGACGTGCATCGCTCAACTCTTCAAACATTCTGTGATAGGTGCAGCAACGGTGCTAAAATGCTTCACAAATCTTCTGTAAAAGGTGGCCAAGCCATGGAAGCTTCGAACTTCAAAAACTGTCTTTGGAGCTGGCCACTCAAGGATTGCCTTGATCTTCTCGTCATCTACCTGGATACCATTCTCACCAACAACAAAACCCAAGAACAGTAGCTTATTTGTGCAGAAAGTACATTTTTTAAGGTTCACATACAGCTTATTTTCTCTCAACACATCTAAAACTTGTCTCAAATGCACAAGATGTTCTTCTTTTGTGGTACTGTAAATTAAAATGTCATCGAAATAAACAACGACAAAAGAACCAATAAATGGTCGAAGAACCTGATTCATGAGTCGCATGAAAGTGCTAGGTGCATTTGACAATCCAAATGGCATCACCAACCATTCAAATAATCCGTCCTTGCTCTTGAACGCTGTTTTCCATTCGTCTCCAGGTCGTATGCGAATCTGGTGGTATCCGCTTCGCAAATCTATCTTGGAAAACACCCTTGAGCCGCCAAGAATGTCCAGCATATCTTCTAACCGTGGAATGGGAAACCTGTACTTGACTGTTATCTTGTTGATTGCCCGGTTATCAACACACATTCGCCAAGTTTTGTCTTTCTTTGGAACCAGCAAAACAGGAAGTGCGCAGGGACTCAAACTCTCCCGGATAAATCCTTTCCGCAGTAATTCTTCATTCTGTTCTCTCATGATGTCATTCTCCTTGGGGCTCATCCGATAATGGGGCAGATTCGGAAGGCTAGCTCCAGGCACCAAGTCAATTCGGTGCTGTATGTCCCGCATAGGAGGCAGCTCGTTTGGCAGATTTTCAAAAAGTAGTTCCTGAAATTGATTCAAAATCTGCTGCACATCTTGTGGAATGTCACCTTCTCCTCCGCCAATTTTCAACAACCCCTTCAACACCAAGGGACAAAAACACTCCGCTTCTTTGACAGCCTCGTTCAACTCCTGCTTGGGCTCAACAGATTGCTTTGCGGGCTGTGTGGTTGCCATTGCAATTTTCCGGTTGTTCCAAGAGAACAGAATTACATTATCTCGTCCCTTGAAAGTTGCATCCACATCAAATTGCCAAGGTCGCCCTAACAAAATATGGCATGCATCCATGTCAATAACATCACATAATATTTCATCTCTGTAATGCTTACCAATTGACAGTGGCACTCGGCAAGTCTCAGCTACACGAACCGAAGGGCCTTTTTTAACCCAACCTAGTGAGTAAGGGCTGACATGAGGCTCCGTAGATAGCTGCAAATACTCCACCAATTTCTTTGACACGAAATTCTCGCAACTTCCATTGTCGACGATCACATCACACACCTTGTTTTTGATTGAGCAGAGGGAACGAAAAATACTATGACGCTGCCCTTCCTCCTTTGGTGCCAAAAGAACTCTCTGCAAAACCAAGGTAATCTTCTCCATTCCTTCCTCAACTGCAAATTCAGCCCCTGCATAATCATCTTCCCCGACTTCATCGTTTTCCTCATCTTCATCGGCTTCTTCGATAAAGTTGGCCTGCTTCCGCTCTGGACAAACATTAGAACGATGCCCTGGTTTTTGGCAACGGTAACATATGTCCATCATGGGCTTAGTGTTTGTACAAATTTCCTCACGAGAATATTCGTCTAAGATTCCTTCGTCTTCTCCACTTCTCTTTCTCCCTGCAAAACAGATCGGGGTAAAAGGACCACACCCGGGGGGTGTTGGCCAAAGGCCCTCCGATGCCTAAGTTAGGTAGGGTATTTCAAGGAAAACCGGGTGGCCGGAGCCGTGTGTGGTGGCCGGAGCCTTGTGTCAGAGAGAGAAAGAAAGTGGTGGCTAGGGTTTGTGAGAAATAATTTCTGCAGAGTTTCAGTATGAATTTAGACGTACCTTGACTTTTGTGCGTAGCCAAGTATTTATAATGGTCTCGGAGATTAGGGTTTCAGAGGAATAATTCCATAGATGGAAGGGAATTATTCCTCCCCTATTTGGAATTGATTTGATTAATTAGGGATTTGATTTATTAGGGTAAATCAAACCCCTAATCGTGGTAGTTAGCAGATCAAATCCTAATTTAATTAGGTAACTCCTCATTTAATTGGGAATTGGGGTAGGAATCAAATCAATTCCCAACTTAATTAGGTAATTCTCAATTTAATTGGGTAACTCCCAATTAAATTGAGTAACTCCCAATTAGGTTGAGTAATTCCCAAATAGGTCAAATAATCCCCAAATGGAAGGAATTATTTGACCTAGGGTATGATTTAATTCGGTTCCCACAAATGCCCCCCAGCTTCTGCATGGCACGTGGTGGCATGTAGGAGATGTGAATTGTTTGTTGGGCTGTCCAGCTGTAACTGGGCTTCCTCCTTGGATTTGGGCTCCTGAATGGAGGAGGCTTTTGACTTGCCAACTGGTCTTTGACTTGGGTTGTCCAGCTGTAACTGGGCTGGGGGCAAGTTGGCCTGCTGCTGGAGCAGGTGGCAGTTTGGGTCAGCTTATTTGTGGTTGATCCAAACTGCTTCAATTCCTTCTTCTTTTTGTGTCACGAACTAGGAACAGTATGAGTCAAGGCGATCACATGTGGAGCACGACATGTTGGAAGTCAGCGGCAGACGAGTAGGGGAGGTTGGCGACGGTCCGCTCATTCCTCTCACCTACTGTGATGGTAAGTTGCATCCCTATGATCTGCTACAGTTGTCATGGAATTCTTTGTTGTGTGTTTGACTGACTTCTGTCTCGTGCTTGTAGAAAATGACATCCACAAGAAGCTCGATCTCTGCCCGGACACGACCAATGTTCATCAAGCTTTGAACATCCTTGCCAGGTTCTGTGGATTGCGCTGGTTCCTGAGTGAACATCGGAAGGAGGCTGGAGGCTTGCCCCCAGCCGAAGATGTTGAAAGATGGAAGCTGCATGGCTCAGACCTAGATGATTTGCCAGTTGAGCGGGAGAAGTCCTCGACCAAGCTTCCTCATTGTTCCACGAGCAAGTCTTCCGTAAGGGGTCTCGTCTACTGAGAATGTCCCTATGAGAGTTGCTTCTTCATCTGCTAGGATCAAGCGCCTCGTTGGCGCGAACAGTAAGAAGATAAATGGCATGCAGGAGATCCGGGATATACTGCTAAGGTATCCGCTCGAACTGCCTAAAAACCCATGATCTACCCTGTGAGGAGGCTGTTGAGAAGCAGGGTTTGAGTTGCTTGTGCCGATCCTGGGATCAAACTGAGATAACTGTACATCTGTCTAGCAATCACGACTCGTCTGCAAAGCCCTGAACAGTCAAGCGCGGAGCTGACTCAAAGTGAGCAGAGCAATGTTGTGGGTGCAGAAGCAGTTGAATAGCAGATAGCAGATGAAGCTGCAATGGAGGAAGACAACTCCCAAGGTGGCGTAGCTGATAAGGCTAGGCCAGATGCGAAGGAGCAGGCAGGTGAGGCCATTGAGTAGATGGTGCTTGTCGGCCGCTTTGTTATGGAATTTTCAGTTGTCTTTCAAACTTCAATTCTCATTGTATCTTGTAAGTGTATATCCGGAGATACAACACTTGAAAGAAACTCCATTGAGTTTGTACTTGTGAAGTAGCTTGCCTACAATGGAGGTAAGGCTCGTCGCCTGTGTGCGTATGTCGGGGACATGACGCTTGAAAAGACTCCATGAAGTTTGTACTCGAGGAGTAGCTTGTCTTCAGTGGAGGTGAGGCTTGTCGCCTACGAGCATATGTCGGGACATAATACTCGAAAAAGACTCCATTGAGTTCGTGCTTCGTGGAGCAGCTTGTCTGCAATGGAGATGAGGCTTGTCGCCTGCGAGCGCATGTCAGGGACACAATGCTCGAAAGACTCCATTGAGTTCGTGCTTCGTAGAGCAGCTTGTCTACAATGGAGATGAGGCTTGTCGCCTGCGAGCGTATGTCAGGGACACAATGCTCGAAAAAGACTCCATTGAGTTTGTGCTTCGTGAAGCAGCCTGTCTGCAATGGAGATTAGGCTTGTCGCCTGCGAGCGTATGTCAGGGACACAATGCTCGAAAAAGACTCCATTGAGTTTGTGCTTCGTGAAGCAGCCTGTCTGCAATGGAGATGAGGCTTGTCGCCTGCGAGCGTATGTCAGGGACACAATGCTCGAAAAAGACTCCATTGAGTTTGTGCTTCGTAAAGCAGCCTGTCTGCCATGGAGATTAGGCTTGTCGCCTGCGAGCGTATGTCAGGGACACAATGCTCGAAAAAGACTCCATTGAGTTTGTGCTTCGTGAAGCAGCCTGTCTGCAATGGAGATTAGGCTTGTCGCCTGCGAGCGTATGTCAGGGACACAATGCTCGAAAAAGACTCCATTGAGTTTGTGCTTCGTGAAGCAGCCTGTCTGCAATGGAGATGAGGCTTGTCGCCTGCGAGCGTATGTCAGGGACACAATGCTCGAAAAAGACTCCATTGAGTTTGTGCTTCGTGAAGCAGCCTGTCTGCAATGGAGATGGGGCTTGCTGCCGCCATGTGTATGTTCGTAAGACATAATGCTCAAAAAAGTACTTCATTGAAAAGCTTGCTCTTGTATTGATGTTGGTGTGAATACATCGCTTTATTGAATAAAGGAAATTAACAACAAAGGTAACATCAAAAGTAGTTTGTCTTTAATGGAAGTACAGGAGGCTCGTCGCCTGCTAGCAGCCAAGTTGGTAAGCGAAGAGTTTCATGGATAGTATCTTCGAAGGTGGTGGGCATTCCATTGTCTTGGAATTTCTTTTCCTTCTAGAGTATCAAGGGTGTAACTTCCTCTGCCCCCAGATCGGCTGATCACGTAGGGGCCTTCCCAGTTTGGCTTTATTTTCTTTGACCCTTGCCTTGGTGCTGTGATGAAAGTTTTTCTAAGCACAAGGTCTCCAGGCTGAAACTGTCTTATCTTAGCCTTCTTATTGTAGTAGGACGTCAACTGCTGCTGGTAGGCGGCAACTCGAACAATAGCCTTTTCTCGTTCTTCTTCAAGCAGATCAAGGTTGACTTTCATCTGCTTGCAGTTTTGGTCAAGAATGCCCACCTCAATGCTCATGGAAGGGACTGTGATGTGTGGGGGAATAATTGCTTCTGTCCCATAGGCCAGGGAAAATGGTGTCTCTTCGGTCGATCTCCTTTTGGTCGTGCGATAAGCCCATAGGACTCCTGGCGGCTCGTCGACCCATTGCCTTGCGGGTATTGGGGTGTTGACAGGTGTTGTTTGATGCCATACTTCCCAAAGAATGCGGTGATCTGCCTGCCCACGAACTGTGTACCATTGTCGGTGACTATCGATTGCGGGCAACCGAATCTGCAAATAATGTTCTTCCAGATGAACCGTTCAACATCGGCCTCCTTGGTAGAAGATAAAGCCTCGGCCTCGATCCATTTGGTGAAGTAATCAGTGGCAACGATCATCATCTCTTTGTTGGCAGGTGCCGTCGGCATAGGTCCCACCAAGTCAATGGCCCACTGCATGAATGGCCATGGACTGTTCTGCGGATGGTATTCCTTAGCGGGCAGGCCAGGGACCGGCTTGTAGCGTTGGCATCGATCACATCTTCGAGCATACTCCGTGGAGTCTTGGCGCATGGTAGGCCAGAAATAGCCTATGTTGAGAGCCTTCTGAGCAAGCGATCTGCCCCCAGCGTGATTTCCACATTCGCCGTCGTGTATCTTGCAGAGAACCTCGAGCGTTTGTGGGTACTTGATGCAAGTGAGATGAGGCCCGTAGTATGATCTGCGGATAAGCATGTCGCCTTTCATGTAGTATCTTGCAGCCTTCTGCTTGATTTTTCTGGCCTCGGACTTGTCCTTGGGCAGGTTTTCATTCACTAGGTAGTCAATAATTGGGTCTTGCCAGCTAGGATCCTCATCGATCTGCATCAGGTCCGGCTGCTCTGCCTCCTCTATGCTAGGCTGGTCAAGGTGCTCGACCGGGATGGAACGTCTGAACTGGGTATCCAGCGCCGATCCTAAGCTTGCTAGTGCATCTGCGTGCGTTCTCTGCTCTGGGAACTTGCTGGATGGTGAAGGTGGGAAACGCCTTCAACAACTCTTGAACTTTGTCAAGGTACAAGATCATCCTTGGGTGCTTCGCCATGTATTCTCCTGAGGCTTGATTTGTGATCAGCTGGGAATCTGAGTAGATGGCCAGCTTTTTGATTGATAGCTCCTTTGCCAAGCGCAAGCCAGCGAGCAACGCCTCGTACTCTGCCTCGTTGTTTGAAGCCGGGAAGCCAAGCGTGATAGCTTGCTCTAACAGGGTTCCATCTGGGGTGATGATGACGACGCCTGCTCCAGCTTTTTCTGGTTCGACGCTCCGTCTACGCGCAACTGCCACATGTCTCTGGGTTGGTCAGGTTCAGTAGAGGTCTTGTCTGCTCTCGAACTTTCCTTCTTTTTGCTGACCAGCTTCTCTTCTTCGGTTGATGGTGTGAATTCTGCAACAAAGTCTGCTAAGGCTTGAGCTTTTATTGCAGTCTTCGGCCGGTAGAGGAGGTCGTATTGGCTTAGCTCTATAGCCCACTTCATGAGTCGCTGAGAAGCATCAGGGCTGTGGAGGATTGATCTCAAAGGAAAGTCGGTCATGACGATGACTCGGTGAGCTTGGTAATAAGGTCGCAGCTTTCTCGCAGAAACCACAAGGGCCAAAATGAGCTTCTCCAATTTCGGGTAACGAGTCTCTGCATCGAGGAGAGCTTTTGACGTGTAGAATATCGGATGTTGGGCCCCAAGTTCTTCTCGAATGAGAGCTGAGCTGACGGCCGAGTTGGACACTGCCAGGTACACGAACAAGTCTTCACCAGGAACTGGCTTTGAGAGCAAAGGAGGTGAAGTAAGGTAGGTCTTTAGATTCTGGAAAGCTACTTCGCACTCTTCGTCCCATTTGTCTTTTTGTCCTTTCTTCAAAGCTTTGAAGAATGGTCTGCACTTGTCGGTAGACTTTGAGAGGAATCTGTTAAGGGCCGCTGCTCTGCCCGTCAGGCTTTGTATCTCCTTCACTGTGGAAGGCGACTTCATCTCGAGAATGGCTTTGATTTGGCGCGGGTGTGCCTCGATACCTCGTTGCGTCACTAAGTACCCTAGGAACCGGCCAGACGATACACCGAACGTGCATTTACTTGGATTCAGCTTCATGCGATATTGGCGGAGTAGGCTGAACGCCTCGGTGAGGTTTTTGAGGTGGTCTGCCCGCTTGGGGGCTTTAACCAGCATATCGTCCACGTACACCTCCATGGTTCTGCCGATCTGCTCCTTGAAAATTTTATTCACGAGCCTTTGGTAGGTTGCTCCGGCGTTCTTCAGCCCAAAGGGCATGACCTTGTAGCAGTAGGTCCTTCTTTCGATGATGAAAGAGGTCTTCGCCTTGTCATCATCGTACATCATAATTTGATTATAGCCGGAGTAAGCATCCATGAAGCTGAGCAGCTGGTTGCCGGAAGTTGAATCCACGAGCTGGTCGATTCTCGGCAGTGGGAAGTTGTCTTTAAGGCACGCTTTGTTGAGGTCGGTGTAATCAACGCATACTCTCCATTTTCCCTTTTCTTGTTTCGCCACCAGAACAACGTTAGCCAGCCATTCCGAGTAGGAGACCTCTTCAATGAAACCGGCAGCTAGGAGCTTGTCGATCTCGGCTTCAATGATCGCGACCCGCTCGGGAGCAAAGTTGCGTCTCTTCTGCACCACGGGCTTGCTAGCTGGGTTGACATGGAGCCGATGGCAAATGATATTTGGGTCAATGCCAGGCATGTCAGATGGTGACCACGCGAACATGTCTTTGTTGTTCTGGAGAAAGATGGTCAGCTCCATCTTCTTGTCTGGGCTTAGGCGCGAGCCGATCCGCGCTTTCTTGTCTGGCTGGTGAGGATCGAGGGGTACTAACTCAACGTCTTCCTCAGGCTTCCAACCTTCTTCAAGGGAGCCTTCCGGGCGGATTCCCTCATCTCGATCCTTCTTGGTTGAATTCTGGTGCAAGCCGATCTGCGCCTCCTTCTCTGGCTGATCAAGATCGGGGGGTACTAACTCAACGTCTTCCTCAGGCTTCCAACCTTCTTCAAGGGAGCCTTCCGGGCGGATTCCCTCGTCTCGATCCTTCTTGTTCGGTTTCTGGCACGAGCCGATCTGCGCCTCTTTGTCTAGCTGGCCAAGATCAGGAGGTACTAACTCAACGTCATCCTCAGGCTTCCAACCCTTTTCAGGGGAGTCTTCCGGGCGGATTCCCTCACCTTGATCCTGGTTCCTTAATTGCTATTGTGAGGCAGCAACTTCCTTCCCTTTCGGGTTTGCTTGTCTGCTAAGAGCGCTTCCTGCCTCGTTGGCAGCTTGCATTACTGGTGTGAACTGCAACTGCTTGCTCTTCTTGAGCCCTTGGGCGGTGCATCTCCTTGCCATGGCTTGGTCACTATTGATCTGCCCGATCCCGCCCCCAGGGATGGGATAGCGGATCTTCTGATGTAGAGCAGATGTGATGGCCTCGATCTTGCTGATCCACGGTCGGCCCAAGATTCCGTTGTAGGGGGAAACCTCGTCGATGACAATGAAGGTCTGTGAGCAGACCACTGGGGGTGAGTGGACATCCAAGTCGATCGTTCCAATAGTGATTGATGTGGCCCCATTGAAGCCGGTGAGCAATCTGGCAAGTTTGCTAATCTTGGGCTCGAACCCCATCTGTTGGATAACAGATAGTTGCAGGATGTTGGCTGCGCTGCCCTCATCTACATGAACTCGCTCGATCACAGCTTGTTCAATTTGGATGCAGATGACTAGGGCGTCATTATGTGGCAGGTCAAGCCCGATCAAGTCCTTCTTCTGGAAGCCGATGATAGGTGTGTCCCCAACAGCTGGTACTCCC
This sequence comes from Prunus armeniaca, assembly GCA_903112645.1. NCBI lineage: Eukaryota > Viridiplantae > Streptophyta > Magnoliopsida > Rosales > Rosaceae > Prunus > Prunus armeniaca. Next base: position 12,584,457 of record CAEKDK010000003.1, on the reverse strand, counting down.
GTTGTGACTTGGGAGACATAAGTTGCCTGCGCGATCTTTCTCTTGCGCTCCTTGGTGGTTAGCCCGGACTCTTGGGATAGATCACACCTACATCAAGAAGTTTTAAAACTTCACCTCGGACTACCTCCTTCATGTTAGGATTCAATCTTCTTTGCGCATCAATGGTAGCCTTAGAACCATCCTCTAGTAAAATTCGATGCATGCACATGGATGGACTAATGCCTTTAATGTCAGCTATGGTCCATCCTAAAGCTGTTTTGTACTCTCTCAAAACCCGCAAAAGCTTTTCTTCCTCGGTAACAGTCAAATCAGAAGCAATGATCACAGGAAGTGTATCGGATTCTCCCAAAAAGGCATATTTCAAGTGTTCAGGCAATGGCTTGAGCTCCAACTTTGGAGGTATCTCAACGGAGGGCAAGATAGGAGCGCTAGGTGTCCCTAGTGGCTCATATGTGTGACGCCACCTTGGGAACTGAATAGGTGTCGAATCCAAAGCTGCTACAAGGTGTTGGGCCTCATTAGAATCTGATCTTAGCTCCGGGTTAGCTAGGCATGTGAGAAGTTCATCCTCGTTTACATTAGCTAGGAAAGTGGTGTGGGCAATAGTATCAACGACATCTACACAAAAACACTCATCCATCTCCACAGGTTTCTTAATGGCTTCAAACACCTTGAACTCAACAGTTTGGCCTTGCACAGTCATAGACAATAAACCTTTCTTCACATCAATAATGGTGCCAACAGTAGCCATAAAAGGACGTCCCATAATGATGGGAACTTCTCTGTCTTCCTCCATGTCAAGGATGATAAAATCTGCTGGAAGAACAAATTGATCCACTTTGATTAGTATATCTTCAACGATTCCAAGTGGATATTTGATAGACCTATCAGCCAGTTGCAAGCTCACAGAAGTTGGTTTGATCTCTCCAATGCCTAGCTGCTAAAATACAGAATAAGGCATTAAGTTAATACTTGCACCCAAATCAATTAAAGCCTTTTCAATATGTAAATTTCCAATAATGCAAGAAATTGTAAAACTCCCTGGATCCTTAAGTTTTGGTGGCAATTTCTTAAGGAGAACTGCACTGCATTCCTCGGACAACATCACTTTCTCATGTGTAGCAAACTTTCGCTTGTTTGTGCAAACATCCTTGAGGAACTTAGCATAAGCTGGGATTTGCTTCACTGCATCCAACAATGGAATATTTATTTGAACCTTTCTAAACAATTCCAGAATATCCATTGTTTGTTGATCTCTCTTGTGCTTCTGTAGTCTTTGCGGAAAAGGAACTTGAGGCACATATATTCGCTCCTTGGAAGGGGTAGCTGCTGTAGGTTCTTTGGTAGGCTCAATAGCTGCTGTAGGGGCCTCTGTAACATCCGTTGTGGCAGGGACAGGGTGTGGCTGAAGTGTATTCTTGTCTTCCACGTCTAACTCCATTTCAGCAGCTTGTTTTCCCTCTGTTTCACCCTTAGAAACATCTTCAGGTCTAGCCTCATAAGTTCGCCCACTCCTTAATGTTTTTATCGCCTTAATGTGCTCCTGGCCTCTTGGATTGATTTCAGGTTGGCTAGGTAACTTGCCTTTCTCCCTCTCATTGACTATGTTTGCAATCTGGCTCACTTGGACTTCCAATTTCTGAATTGCAGCATGACAATTTTGATAACCAGCTTGAAGGTTATTGTTTGTTTGTTGTTGAGTCTGAATAAATTGAGTCATAATCTCCTTCAAAGTTGGTTCTCTTGGTTCATTCGGATTGACAGGTTTTTGCTGAGGATAAATGCGCTGCTCAGACGGATTGTTGTTGCTCCATGAGAAATTGGGGTGGTTCTTCCATCCCGGGTTATACGTGTTGGAGTAGGGATCATGTCGTGGCTTTTGAAATGAATTTATTTGATTAGCCTGCTCCTGCGTAAGATCACTCAAAGGGCAATTATTAGTTGGATGAGAATTATCAGAGCAAATAGCACACACAGAGGAAGGAGAAACAAATTTGGTCATTGACTGCATGAAATTTTCAAGCTTCTTTTCCAAGTTGGATACTTGAGATGCTGAAGCGAATCCAGGATTTGTATCGACACTATGCACAGTAATCTTCCTTGTGAATCTGTCATCGCCCCATTGCATAGAATTGGCAGCAACTCTCTCAAAAGTTTTGAAGCACTCCTTAGGATCTTTCTCACTCAGAGCTCCTCCACACGCCGCATCAACATTGTTTCTACTGGCTGAGGTTAGTCCTTGGTAAAAGATCTGCATTTGCATCCAAGTTTCCACTCCATGATGAGGACATTGTTGTAGTAGATCACAAAATCGCTCCCAGCACTCATGAAAAGATTCTTGAGGCTTTTGTTCAAAGTTCGTGATTTCCTTCCTAAGTAGCAATGTTTTTGTGGCAGGGAAAAATTTCAGCATGAATTTTTGAGCAAGTTCTTCCCATGATGTGATGGATCCAGCAGGAAGAGAGGTGAACCATGACTTGGCCTTGTCTTTGAGAGTGAAGGGGAACAATCTCAGACGCACTATTTCTTGTGAAACTCCCTTGATATGAACCGTACCACAAGCTATGTAAAAATCCTTAATATGAATGTTGGGATCTTCATTTGATTTACCATAGAACGAAGGAAGAAGACCAATGGTACCGGATTTCAGCTCAAACGAAACATCATCAATTTCAGGAAATGTGATACATGAAGGCTCTTCTAAAATTGTGGGCTGTGAATACTCCTTCAAGGGCTTAGTGTTGGCTGCCATTGACTCTGTGTCAGACTCTAAATCAGTATCAAATGCTTGTTGGTTGATGTGACAGAGCTCTCGGAACGTTTTTTCTATCTCAGGATCAAAGGGTACTAATTCTTGACCTTGGGATCTTGTGCTGACCATCAACTAACACACACACAACATGCAAATATTTGAGAGCAACCTACAGACAACAAAACAAAAGAGATAGTGAATAACAGGTGGTGCTGGAAAACAAAGAAACAAATAATAAAAGAGAATAAATCAAAGAAATACAATAAAGTAAAACAATAAAACAAATATTAAAAAGGGACGATATGCAACCGAAATAAAGACTAAAGTAAAGCTAAAATCACACAACACAAAGAATTAAACTCAGTCTCCGGGCGCCAAAAACTTGATGTATAATTTTACTACCTGAAAATTAGATAGTTAAATTCAAGAAATAAACTTGCAAGCGCACAAGGTTAATGCAATATAGCCAAGGCAAGTACAAGGTCGTTCCCACAGAGACTGAATAAATTCTCAAGTTGTTGTGAATTATAAACTAATTTAAATCCTAAATTACTCTAGACACCCTAATTAATAAACTTAAAACTAATGACTCAACTAAAACTTAATAGAGGATTTTTGAAAGTTGGTTTTGAAAGATTTTCTTTGAAAGAACGTTGAAAACAAGAAAATTAAAAGACAAGATAACGAAGAAAAACGTGAACTAAATAAGTTTGTGAAAGATTTTAAAGAAGCTTACCAAGACAACAATTTCACCACAATTCCTCTTATCCAAACCTTAGCATGCATACTATCAAAATTCCCAAGTTATGTTGATGATTAGTTCTCCAAAATTATGACTAATTCTTTTCACAGCAATTAACCACTTCTTCTTACATGCAATTTATCCTTGGCGTGAGGCATAAATATAAACATATAAAAAGACCTTAGGTTCAATGAGAACTTCACACAATCACACAAACCCCTAAGAGTATAGTGTTTACCTTAGGCGCATTCATGAATTTAATCACAAGAAGCAAAACTCATATTAGGCATGGCGTATACCCTAACATGCATCAAATTACTTAACCAAAAACCTAGATGGTAGCTAAGCATCAAGATCATTAGTTAGGAAAATAAGCACAGTGATTAAATTTCAACAACATGGAAATTCTAATAGCATGACATAACTAAGCTTTGAATAATTAGAAAAGGGTTACATTGTGTCTTAGTAAAAGAAAATTAGTTACTCATAATCATGGTAACAAAGCAAAAATAAAACATGGAGAAAGAGATAAGGAAAACCCTTAGAGTTTAGAGGCACGGTGGCTCTTCCTTGCTCCACGGTTGAAGTCTGAAATTTCTCGTCTCCTGAGCCTCTACGACCTCCCCTCTTAAAAGAACCTAAAACCTAGTTAGAATGGGCCTAAACAAGTGGCCTTACACGAAGACTTGATTTCCAAGTCAGTTCCTAACTAGAAAAGCTAATTAAAACTAAGTTTCCTAAAACCTCCAGGAAACTGCACGTGATCCTCATTGCGAATGCGATTTGGACACGTTTCTGACCTCCAAAAATTACGTATGACCACTCTTTGGAAAGCTCTGGATGTCTTCTTTTCAGCCATATATCATGTGCCTCAATCCGATGTTGTATGAGTGAGTTGTAGCCAAAATACCCCTGCTGACTCAGTATTCTCCGGGAATTGATTTATGCTGAATTGTCTAATTAAAAATGGGCACCTTAGCAGTCTTCAAAAATTATGAAAATATTCATGGATAAACTTTAAGATGCTGTCTCCCATCTCCAATTCGAATCATGTCGAACTCTATTACAATGAATATTTGACGAATTTATTCATTCCGTGGCTCATAAGCTGAAAAACAGGAAATAACTCAACTCAGCATCTTTAGTCCAAATTAATTCACAAAACTAAGTAAAAAGGATATAAAATCATGTGAATTTATGAACACATCAGGTCGATCCCCTTGGTTGCCCTGCCGGTGGGGCAGGAGAGAAGGTTGAGTTTGGGAGGATCCCTCCACAGCTTGTCGCCGCATGTAGGACCTCGAGCGGGCTGGTGAGCGTTGATCGTCATCCTCTGCTTGCAAGGAAGGTCGTTCAGGTCGATGTCTTCGGTGCCTCGAACGTGATTGGCTAACTTCTTCTCTGCTCCCAAGGGTCGATCCCCTTGGTTGCCCTGCCGATGGGGCAGGAGAGAAGGTTGAGTTTGGGAGGATCCCTCCACAGCTTGTCGCCGCGACCGCTCACGAACTCGAGCTCCTTGTGGACCTAAGCGAGCACGAACATTGGATTGTGGGCCTAGCCTCTCGAGCACATTGGTCCTGGGTCCTAGCCTCGAACGGCTCAGAGTACGGCTCGCAGCTGTCTGCGTCTCGTCTGCACGATCTCGCTCTCTTCCCTGCCGGTTTGCCCTTGTCTGACTAGCCTGGGACCTCTCAAACTGCTCGCCAGCATGCTCGTGTGCCCTCCTCTCCTCGTCACGGGGTCCAAGGTTGGGGCCTTGATTCAAGTTGACCTGCCTGAGTAGCTGGCCAATCAGGTTGTTTTGATCATCGACCTTCTGTGTGAGTTGATCAACCCGCGAGTTAAGGTCCACCTGACTGCCCGGGTCAAGTAGAGTGGTGTGCATTGGGCCCAACGGCATGTGGGCTAGGGCTCCATTAGACGCGTACACAGGTGCATATGTCAAGTGTGATCGCAGAGGAGGGAGAGAATGGATCTGCTCCAAGACTGGGACGATGTCAGAGTAGCCATGGGGCTGTGCAGCAAGTCCAGTAGTTAAGTGGTGTGGCTGTTGCTGTGCTCCGACGGCAGGACAGCGAGGCAGAGCAGCTCCGGTAATCGGCGCTGGCGACTGCAAGGCTATGGAGGTCCCAGGGTCATGTGGCGGCTGTTCTGCAATTCCAGCAGCTGAAGGCGGCTGCAAAGCACTAGAAGACGGCTGCAGGCGTTGGCAGGCATGATTCCGTGCTGTTGCATTGAGGTTTCCACCACGAAACCATGAGATGGGCCCGTCGTGGTGGCGTTACTCTTCGTACGTCTTGTATCAACCATGGTTGTTTGAAAAAATGTGTGAAAGATGGATTTGGAGCACGCTTTGAATATATCTCGTGCTCTCAATGAAAGCACCAATTTGTTTGTACAAATTTCCTCACGAGAATATTCGTCTAAGATTCCTTCGTCTTCTCCACTTCTCTTTCTCCCTGCAAAACAGATCGGGGTAAAAGGACCACACCCGGGGGGTGTTGGCCAAAGGCCCTCCGATGCCTAAGTTAGGTAGGGTATTTCAAGGAAAACCGGGTGGCCGGAGCCGTGTGTGTTGGCCGGAGCCTTGTGTCAGAGAGAGAAAGAAAGTGGTGGCTAGGGTTTGTGAGAAATAATTTCTGCAGAGTTTCAGTAGGAATTTAGACGTACCTTGACCTTTGTGTGTAGCCAAGTATTATAATGGTCTCGGAGATTAGGGTTTCAGAGGAATAATTCCATAGATGGAAGGGAATTATTCCTCCCCTATTTGGAATTGATTTGATTAATTAGGGATTTGATTTATTAGGGTAAATCAAATCCCTAATCGTGGTAGGTAGCAGATCAAATCCTAATTTAATTAGGTAACTCCTCATTTAATTGGGAATTGGGGTAGGAATCAAATCAATTCCCAACTTAATTAGGTAATTCTCAATTTAATGGGGTAACTCCCAATTAAATTGAGTAACTCCCAATTAGGTTGAGTAATTCCCAAATATGTCAAATAATCCCCAAATGGAAGGAATTATTTGACCTAGGGTATGATTTAATTCGATTCCCACACTTAGCATACGGATTCTGGGACTGGTTTCGGGGTTGCCCTCTGTTGTAATTCCGGCTGCTACCTTCGTTGAAATTTTTGTTTTGGCCAACTGTTGCTGGTTTTGTCGATCCTCCAAGATTCTGCTGCTGTGCTTTCCCCTTATCTCCTGAGCCACTAGAAGCACCAGCAGTATATTCAGAGGCTTCCGTCGTGTTCCTGCGGAAGTTGGGTTGGCGTTTCTCCTTCTCCAACAATTCAGCCTTCAATGCCATGTTAATCGCCTCCTGCAAAGTCCATATATTCTGCATACCAATTTTTTCCTGGATGGAAATCTTCAGCCCATTGTTGTACCTCGCGACCTTTTGGTTGTCAGTCTCGGTCAAATGGTTTCGCTCTGCCAAACGCATGAATTCTTCGGTATATTCAGAAACTGAACGGGTGCCTTGCGCACAGCCTAGGTACATACGGTAGAGAATCTGCTCATAATCTGTGGGCAAGAATCGTTCCATCATAAGCGACTTCATCTTCCGCCATGTTTGAACCCGCTGCTTTCCTTGCCTCTGCCGTAAATTTTGCAATTGATCCCACCAAACAGCCGCTGTAGCTTTAAGACGGAAAGCTACCATCTTCACCATCTTATGCTCAGGAACCTCCATAATATCGAAAAACCTCTCCACTTCTACAAGCCAATCCAAGAAGTCTTCAATCTTCAGATTTCCCCAAAAGTTAGGAATTTCTGCTTTAATCCGATAGTCGCCAAAATTCTCGTAATTACGATTACGATTACGAGGATTATTAGCCGGTGGTGGTGGTTCTTCAAGTTCTTCTTCTGACCCTGACTCACTATCCGGAATAAGTTGCCTCCTATTATCTCTTCTCTCGCCATCTCTACCTTCTCTTCGATTATCATCCCTGCCTTCTCTTCTTTCGTCATCCCTGCCTCCTCGCCTATGGTTGCCACCAAGAGCTTGCAACAACAATTCTCGCATCTCCCCAAATTGGGTGGTTAGGTTGTCGATCCGTTGGTTTTGAGCGTCCAGATCCGCTTGAGTAATTGGGGCTGGGACATCAGCTTCACGATCACCCATGATAAGACAAGAATACCAAGACGGGAGACCCGCTCTGATACCACTTGACGCAGCACAAGCAAATAAGGTTTCAAACGAAACCTTGAGTAACAAGGAAACTGGAATCCACCAGAAATTAAGAGAAACTCTCTTTGATTAATTTGATTAAAATCTGAACTTTTTCAAAAAACGTTAGACGAACCCGTCTAAATACACAACTCTCAACCCTTGTAACTGCTAGGGGAGTTATTACAATAAAACTGAAAAACAGAATTAATTCGGAGACTTAACTACGTAACTCCGAAAAAAAAAAAAAAAAAAAAAAAAAAATTGAATTTTGGGAATTAACTATGTAACTCCGAAACGGAAAAACAGAATTTATTTGGAATTAACTTCGAACTTTGAATGCAGTTTTGAAAGGCCAAACGACTCCAGAATGCCAAAATCCATCGTACATCACAGCAAAGCTGTGAGTTTGACTCGTGGCATCGTTCCCTTTCCGAAATGGTATTTTGTTCCCTAATCGGAGCTCAGACGACAATTCTGCAAATTCCCACCACGTCCCTTTTCTTGCTCAACCGCGATAAAATCTGCCATCTGTTCTACATCACAACCGATACTTGGACATCGGTTCAAAATGTGAATTACATGGTGTTGACTGCCCACTTTGTGGATTCCAACTATAAAATGCACAAAAGGATCCTAAATTTTTGTGTAATTGATAGTCATAAGTGGGAGAGCATTGGGAAATTGCTTGAAAATTGCTTGATTGATTGGGGACATGAGAAGATACTCACAATTACTGCAGATAATGCAGCTGCCAATACTAAGGCAATTGAATATGTGAGGAAGAAAATAAATGGGTGGAAAGATTTGAATAGTGTGTTAGGAGGAGTTCACATGCATATGAGGTGTAGTGCTCATATAATCAACTTGATAGTTAAGGAGGGTTTGAAGAGATTAGAAAGCTCAATTGTGGCAATCCGTAATTCGGTCAAGTTTGTGAGGTCCTCACCTTCTCGGTTGAGTTACTTCAAAATGTGTGTTGAGACGAAAAAAATAGAGTGCAAGGGGTTGGTGGTGATGAGGATGTGCCCACTAGGTGGAACTCCACTTATTTGATGCTTGATGCGGCATTGAAATTTCGAAAAGCCTTTGATAGAATGGGGGATGATCCCGATTCTTCCTACTTAATGTACTTCAAGGAAGATGAAGGAGATGATGAGAGAATTGAAGGCATTGAAGGAAGTGGGAAAGGGAAGGGAAAGTCTAAGACTAATAAGAGGGTGGGTCCACCTAGTGATGAAGATTGGGAAAAAGCCGTGACATTTGTGATGTTTTTGAAGACCTTCTATGATGTCACGTTGAAAATTTCAGCTTCTTTGCATCCAACATCACACTCAACCTTCCATGACTTGCTTGCCATAGATGGGGAGATTCGGGAGTTATATAGATATGATGTTACAATTCCTATTGAAGAACGGACAGCCATGGATACTCTTTTAAATGATATGGCAGCATCAATGAAGAAGAAATATGATAAATATTGGGGGTGAAATTCATAAAGTGAACCCATTCTTGATGATAGGAGTTGTGATTGACCCCCGATTCAAGCTTCGCAATTTGAAGCACATCTTTGAAGAAATATTTGAAAATGATCCTACTTGTGAAAGATTGGTGGCTCAAAAGACAAATGAAGTGAAACAACTTCTTATGAATATGTATGAAGTGTATAAGCCTAGTAGTAACAATATGGGTGCTACTAGTACTACCAATGAAAGTGGTGGTAGTACTAACAATGAAACCAACTCTTCTTTGGTTTTTGGAGGTCGTAAGCGAAAAACCATGATGGAAAGGTGGAAAAAAATTCAACAAGAGAGTGAGAATGTGGTTATAACACATGAAGTGGATAGGTTCTTGTTGGATCCACTTGAATCCATTGATGAGGAGTTTGATATACTAGGGTGGTGGAGAATAAATGGGCTCAAGTATCCTACTTTGGCATCAATTGCAAAGGATGTGCTTGCAATCCCTACTTCCACAATAGCTTCGGAGTCTTGTTTTAGCACAAGTGGGAGAGTGATTGACTCGTTTCGAAGCTCATTGTCTCCTAGGATGGTTGAGGCTTTGATTTGCTCTCAAAATTGGATAAGGTCCGAAGATATATCTTCATTGCAATATGTGCCAAGCATTGAGGAGATGGAGTTCTATGAATCAATTGAAATGGGTAATATTTTCATTTCTATAAGTATATTTGAATCTAATTATTTTCTTATTTTTATGTGTTCTAACTCAAATTGGTTTGATTTATTTTATTATATTTTGTAGAAATGGGGAGTAAAACATCCACGACAAATTTGAATAAGACTCTCCCTTCTTAGTGTGATTAAGATATGTTGGAAGGTATTTTTCTTGCATCTTATGTTAATTATGATTTGTTGATGGTGAAACTTTGTGTTAATTCTTTTAAGTGTTGTGTAGGTTACTTTGTTAAGGCTTTTGGAAGAATGGATGCAGCAGATTTTTTGCAAGGATATTATCTTCATGTGTATTTTTGTGATGGGTTGTAATATTTAATTTCATAAGTTTAATTTGGTTTGTGTATTATTTTTTGTAATGGTTTGTAAGAGATTATATTTCTTTTCCTTGTTTGGTTGGTTGAATGTGTGTATGTGAGATTTATTTAGTTTAGAAACTTAGATTGGAATGATGGACTTTTATAGGTTGAATTTACATAATTTCATGTTTTGAATGTGAGATTTATTTAGTTTAGAAACTTAGATTGGAATGATGGATTTTTATAGGTTGAATTTTCATAATTTCAGGTTTTGAAAGTGAAGTAAAAGGTGTTTTTGGCTTGTTCATAAGAATTGAATAGGTTTTGGCAATTTGACAACAAAAAAAGGGTTTTGGGGCTGAAAGTGAATTTGAGTTGGGCTTTATTTGGCTAAAAAAATATGATTTGGGCTTTTTTTTTGTGCAAATAAATACAATTTGGGCTTTTTAAAATGGTCAAAATGGGCTCAGGCCCAAACCGAACAGAACTGGAACCGACCCGAGAACCGAGCCTATTTTCGGTTTGGCCCATTTTCGGGTTTCTTCCTAGACCCGACCCGAACCGAGAACTGAACTCTCCTTCGGTTTGGCCCGCGAGTCGGCCAAAATTTGACCCGACCCGAATCGTGCCCAGGCCTAGCTCGGAAGATGTGGAGTAGTGGCCATGGTTCTTAGCTTTATTTAGACAAATAATTTTCAAAAAGCTTTTATTTGTTTTTTGTTTAGGATTTTTATTTCTTTTTAGCTTTTAGCTTTCAATACGGATTTTCCGTTTTTGTCGTTGTGCGTCGGATTTGTATTGTCTACATGTGCTTCTGGTTGCTAGATCAGGGATTTAGTCATTGTTTGGGTTGTGCGTGATTCTGTTCAGATCAATTCAACATGTTGTTGTGTTTGGTCACTGGATAAGATTTACACATATTCGGCACATAGTTGCTTTGTACTTTTTTTATTCATCAATAATATACTATCGCTTATTTTCAAAATAGATAAATAGTTATATCTTCTTACATCTTTTTTTACATACTCAAATAATATAAAATGGATCAATTTAATAATACTAAAAATTGTACCATTGAAACATTCTTAAAGAGATCTTTAAAAAGAGACTAATTTTGCATTTATTTGAAAAATAATAATAATAATTTCATGCCAAACTTTTATATTTGGATTTTTTTTCTTTTTCAAAAATATAGGCAAAGAAAAGTTCAAGTATTCACTCTACACATATATTAATTGTTGTATTAACGGTATAATGTATTAATTGTTGTCTTTTTTCTATTTTTTATTGGCAAGTGGGTCCCATAGTTAGGCTATTGCAATTCAATAGAGGGTTCGTCACTTAATACCTTATATTGCAATTTCATGTATTGCAACGAACTAAAATTGTATTGATCTTAACTATTGCAGATACTCTGAGAGTTGTGTGTGAAGGCTATGGAAAATCCAATGGAAAATCAAGAATCCTCATGTGTACTCATTTTTCTTTTTTATTTCTTAATAAACCCTTTTAAAAAATAAAAATAAATAAACGTAGTCACTTTTCTTATCGTAATGTTAGGGACATCATATTCGTGCACCAAATTTGAGTCTCAAATGATGTAACTCACGCCATATCATCACTTTTACTTAATAAAATTGCCAATATGTATTATTCTAAAAAGAAAAATTAAAAAACCATGTAAGTTTATTAATCCAAAAGTCTCAAACTTAATTACCACCATGTTCCACCACAACCAGTCCTACCGCCGCTGCACCTTTACCATCAACTCAGCCTGCCCCAAGTCAAACTTCATAGATTCGTTCAAGCAGCAAAAGTGTTGTAAACAAAATTTTGGTAAACGATAAAATCTTCTAAATATTTTCTTTATATAAAGTTTTGATCAATAGAAACATATTCCTAGTGCACTATGTATAGTTTTAAATAAATAAAAAATGAACAATTCTGATTCACCACCAAATCACGAATTTTTTCAAACTTGTCAGATCTAAAAGCTTTTATGTTTTTCTTGTAAGGTATATTCCATTAGAATTGATAGCCCAGCAATCGGTCATACACAATCCATCCTCTTAAATTGTTTGGGATGATAGGGCGATGTAGGTTCTACGTGATGTACTAAGAACATATATAAAAAAATTGTGGCTGGGGAGATGGCGGCGACTAGTTTTGGGATTTCAGTTAATATTAATGCTTTAAATTTTTTTTTAAGAAATTAATTTCTGTAATTAAAACATGTTGGCAATTAATTGATGATGTGTCATTTGTCACATCAATTAGGGCTCAAATGTGGTGCACAAATTTGATATTTCTAGCATTGTTCTAAGAAGGCGAATGGTACAACTTGCAAGTGGGGTTGTGCCAAAGCTAATATATATATATATATATATATATATATATATATATATTTGATAGAGATAATTATTAATTATCGGATAATTTTTCTATCTTTTTCTTTTCAATAAGGATGATGTTCTAAATTATTTTAATATAGAGGGAGGTTTAAACTTAAATGCAAGATGAGCACATTGTCTTAGCCAATTGGCCTAACCTACATTTATGAACAATTGTTTTAATTTTTTTCTCTTATCAAATGGCATGGTATTATTTACGAAAACACTCCATTAAAGATTTTATATTGAGGATTAGTCAAGAATTTCTAATATCATCTATTGGATCGCATGAATGAAAAACAGGTAATCCACTAACATATCTCATGGATGGCTAATGTATGTAAATGTGAAATACCTTCAATCTTGGGCCTAGCTATAAAACAACTTGGATAAAGGTCAACAATAAGTATAGCTATAAAACAACTTGGATAACATACATAAATATAAGGTTTTCAAAATGCTGAGAAGGGTGAAGCGACCCTTGTGGGCCTTGAGCATGGTATTTCAACATTTTTAAGCATGGTATTTCCGAAAATTCTGTGGTGCATCGGCTGTACCGGTACAGCCGATGATCCAACGGCTGAGATTCCATGTTAAAAAAGCATGGCTGAGATTGAATGACTTAATAACCTGTTGAGCCCTAGTTATTGAACATGTGAGTGGCATGTGAGGAAAGAGAAAGGGAGGTTTGGAGGATGAAGAAGACGCGCAGAGAGAGGCAAGATGAAGAAGACGCGCAGGTTTGGAGAAGAAGACGCGCGCTCTCCCCTGTAGTTGGCAAAATCGAAAATTCTAAGACTCCATCCAATCTTTAGCGCCTCCAGGAACTCTTCTCTTTGCTTGCCCAAATCCAATCCCTAGCTCCTCCAGGAACTCTTTTCTCTGCTTGCCCACTGTCTCTGCTTGCTGAAGAACTCTTGGATCTGCTTCACCAGGAAGTCATCTCTCTCAGTTGCCCAAATCCATCCTAAGCGCGTCCAACTCTTATTTGTGCTTGGGCAAAACGCATCTGCAAGAAGGTAATGCTCATTGAATTGAGGTCCTCAACTCTTCTCTCTGGTTGCCCAAAACTCATATGCAGATACGGAATTGATGGTGGGTCCAACCTCCATGATGAAATGGGCATCAAATTGGAGTTATTGAATTAATTCAGTTTCTTCTGTTGGCATTGTCTGATATAGAATTTCAATTTCGTAGGGGAATGGATTTGTAATAACAACGTGGTTGTAAAGATTTTGAAGATCCTTGGCTGTTAACGACGACATTTGAGTTGGTGGCAAAAGGAAGTGCAAGGAGGAGGCTTTGAAAGTATGGAAACATCAAGTAAGATTTCAAAGAAACCTCTTTTCTGGTTTAGGACTTGAATGTATTTTGGGTAATGAGTTGATCCAATTGCATGTTTTTTGTTGCGAAATAGTTATACGTGGTGCAATTATTGACCTGACTATATGCAATTGCATGAGATTATTCATTTGTGTTTTGTTAAGAGAAAGTATGTTAACACATAGAGTATAATGTAATTTCAGTTTGAAATTATGTTTCTCAGGCATAGAGGGGTGTGGTAAGATGGACAAGGGGTGTAGAGACATCAAAGGGTGGTTGTAGTGATTCAGGGTATCTGGGTGGTTGTGAAAGGTCGAGTCACAGGGCACCGGCAACAGAGAGTGGGCATATGTCGGTCGAACATATGGTTAGTCAAAGTAATGATGATAATGTTGTTGACATGATTGCACCGAGGAAAGAAGATGTTATGGGGAAAGAGTTTAAAACGATCGAATTAGCGGAAGAATATTATATGAGTTATGCAAAGGGCATTGGATTTAGCGTGAGAAAAGACAAATTGGTTCGAAATTCGGAAGGGAAAGTATGTAGGAGACGGTGGTGTTGTTCTAAAGAAGGTTTGAGAAATGAGAAGTTTAATGATCGATCAGATAGAATTCGACCACCGAAGGCAATTACAAGAGAGAATTGTTCTGCCCATTTTTGGGTGGGTTATGAGAAGAAACGTGATGTTTACGTTGTTAGGAATTTTGAACCACATCACAATCATCAACTAGCTACTCCACTTGAATCGCCATATCTCCGATGTAACCGTGTCGTTACAAAATCCGATTTAGCACAAGCAGTGGGAATGCGAAGAGCATTGTTTAGAACATGTCAAACATATGAGTATATGGTGGACCAATGTGGTGGGTATTTAAATGTTGGTTTTCAAATAAAGGATCTGTACAATAAGTTGGATGCATCACGCAGGGAAATTTTACTCGACGGTGACACAGAAGCCGCACTCTGTTACTTGAAAGCGAAAGGAGCAATGGATCCAGAATTCTTTTGTAAGTTCAGTGTTGACGAGGAAAATAGGCTTGGTAATTTGTTTTGGAGGGACTCCACTTCACTTTTGGATTACATTGCCTATGGCGACGTCCTCATATTCGACAGCACATACAAAACAAATGTTTATGACAAGCCCCTAGTGTTGTTTGTCGGTTCGAACAACTATCGGTCTACTGTAATGTTTGGTTGCGCATTATTGCAGGACGAGACATTTGAAACTTACAAGTGGTTATTGGAAACATTCATGGCATCCATGAAAGATAAGAAGCCAATATCAATATTGACGGATGGCGATGAGGCGATGCGTAAAGCCATTGATGATGTGTTTCCCATGTCTAACCATCGGTTGTGCTCATGGCATGTGTCAAGGAATGCACAGAATAACTTGAAGGATGATGAATTGCTGAGAAATTTTCAGGCATGTATTTGGGAACCATTTGCATTGGACGAGTTTGAGAAGAAATGGGAGGTTTTGAGGGAAAGAGCGAGTACTCCAAACAAAAAGAATGGTTGGAAATGATGTATGAAAAAAGAGACTCATGGGCTGAATCATGTATGAGAGGAAAGTTTTTCGGTGGTATGTGCACCACTCAACGTGTGGAGTCCATGAACAAGTATGTGAAAGATTACTTGAGGAAAGGCGTGAAGTTGTTTGAATGTATTCCAGCAATCGATAGGGCTATGTTACGTCTTAGGAATAACACGGCGAAGGATGGTTTCAACGCAAAGTACTCAACACCAGTCCTTAAAACCGCATTGACAAAACTAGAGCAACAAGCTTCTCTGATTTACACGCATAGGTGCTTTGTATTGGTACGTCATGAGATCGAATCTTGTTCAGCACTCACCCATGATAATGTGATGCATAATTTTGGAGGTCGTGTATACGTATTGTCCAAATATGGTGAACCGCATAATAATTGGACTTGTGTTTACCACGGTGGGGAAAATATGCGGATAGAGTGTGGATGCCGAAAATATGAAAGTGAAGGGATCCCGTGTTGCCACCTGTTTTATGTTATGAAGTGCGAGCACCTTACGGAAATTCCTCCAGCACTCATAATGAAGAGATGGACAAAGAGTGCCCAAACTGATACATGTATGGAATTTATCGGCAAAGGTAAAGACACTACCAACGAAGTTGTAGAAATGGCGAGGTATGGAAGTTTAAATGCTATGTCAAACAAAGTTTGTTTTTATGCATCGAAGAGTGCAGAGGGTTATGCCATGTTGATGAATGAGTTTAGTAGATGGGAGGGAATTTGTGAAGGCTTACGGCAAAAGGAAGAAGAGACAAGTCTGAAATTGGGTACTGCTGACCAATGTCCTACAAATATTGTGAAAGATCCAAATATTGTTAAGACAAAAGGCACTCAAGCAAGGCAAGGTGGAGCGCGCAAGCGTCGACAATGTCATTTGTGTCGCGGATATGGACATACAAAGCGTAATTGCTCTCAAAGAAACTTGCATCCAAGTAGAAATGCATGTGTCAATATCCCATCAGGTAGTGAAAGCTATCAGTATAGTTCTGATAAAGGGCCGTCCCCGGACATTAGCTACAGTTATCCTAGTCAAATGGTTTCTCAATGCAGAGGCAACTATGTGGTTGATTTGTCTGGTTCTGATAGTTTTTCTACTGCAGACCCAACCGGTTCTACCCTGAACAGTGACGATGGTTTCTCATTCGACAATGGTGAACCTAATTCCCTAGGTACTGGTTCAACCCAAAACAATTGTAGTTTTGGAACTTGGTTTACATGTAACAATTAACATTAAATGTAGATTTAGTGATGGACAATGTGCTTTCATATGACTGTCGTATTATTGCTTTATGTATGTATTGTTCAAAACAAAAGTATTTGCTTGGTTATCTTTGGCGTTGCGCTAGACATTAATTAGGTTTGCGTTTTTAAGGTATGTTTAGTTTGCCCACAGCCGGTCGGCATTTGCATTCCACACGTGCAATTGCATGACGGTGATGCAATGCAAGAGCGACTGTGCGCAAACCAATAATAAGGAAAAATGGATCATATTTTTTTTTACAGGCATAATTTGACCTTTTTTTTGAACTATAAATCGAAGGGGCAAAATGAACCGAAATACAGAGCATGTAAATAAATGGTAAGGGGCAATAAGCCGAACATATTATATTACAAAACGGCCAATGATCGAAATTACGTACTAATAGACATTGCCATTTAGCAGAAATGAATTCCCAAAAGATCCCGAATTTCGTAAAACACAATGTGATTAACCCTAATTTCAATAATAGACATAGGGTCGTAACAACGTATTTATTTGGATTTCGTTGTGTTTGCGCTATACATTAAATAAGTTTGCGTTTTAAAGCTATGTTTAGTTTGCGCACAGTCGGTCAGAATTTGCATTGTAAACATGCAATTGCACGACGTTGATGCAATGCGAGAGTGACTGTGCGCAAACCCATCATAACCAATAATTGATCTTTTTTTTTCGGTACAGGCATAAGTAGACCTATTCTTTAACTATAAATCGAAGGGCGAAATCAACAGAAATACAGAGCATTCAAATAAATGCTAAGGGTTGGGCTATAAGCCGAACATATTCTATTACAAATCGACCAATTATCGAAATGACATACTAATACACATTGTCATGTAGCACAAATGACTTTCCAAAATATCCTGAATTTCGTAAACCAAAATGTGATTAACCCTAATACAAAAATAATACATAGAGGGTCCTAATCAAATTTGGAACTTCCTTTTCTTTGTCTTTGCACTATCCATTAATTAGGTTAGCGTTTTGAAGCTAGCTTTAGTTTGCACACACCCGGTCAGCATTTGCATTGTGGACATGCAATTGCACGACGTTGATGCAATGCGAGAGTGACTGTGCGCAAACCCATCATAACCAAAAATTGATCTTTTTTTTTCAGTACAAGCATAAGTAGACCTATTTCTTTAACTATAAATCAAATCAACAGAAATACAGAGCATTCAAATAAATGCTAAGGGTTGGCCTATAAGCCGAACATATTCTATTACAAATCAACCAATTATCGAAATTACATACTAATACACATTGTCACGGGCACAAATGACTGTCCAAAATATCCTCAATTTCATAAACCAAAATGTGATTAACCCTAATACAAAAATAATACACAGAGGGTCCTAATCAAATTCGGAACTTCCTTTTCTTTGTCTTTGCACTATCCATTAATTAGGTTAGCGTTTTGAAGCTACCTTTAGTTTGCACACACCCGGTCAGCATTTGCATTGTAATCATGCAATTGCACGACGTTGATGCAATGCGAGAGTGACTGTGCGCAAACCACTACAGAGGAAAAATGGATCCATTGAAGGCCGCAAAATGAACCGAAATATACTACATGAGAAGCGGTAAGGGCCAATAAACTGAACATATTACTTTACAAAACGAAGATACCATGATCCGAAAAATGTCACTGTATCCATAATTTACATGGTTTTCTTTCTCTTTGGGGTATGTGAACGAAGACTTTTCTCACCTTTGCGTTTTTGGTCTGTGGAGTGTTGTTCTGCATCCGGATTACCCTCATCCGCATCCTCGTCCTCATCCGCATCCTCATCCTCATCCCCCGTCTTCGATCCAAACTTCCTCGTCATCTCCCTCTTCATCTTCATCTTCCTCTTCTCTTCCTCTTCCTCTTCCTCTTCTTCTTCCTCTTCTTCTTCCTCTTCCTCTTCCTCTTCTTCTTCCTCTTCCTCATCTTCTTCATGCTCTTCTTGTATCACAAGTTTGGTCTTTCCCTTTCTACCTATGTCATGTTTAAATTTTGTGCGAAACTCCTACATAAAGAGAAACATTGACATATATAAATAAACAATTTTGTTCACATTTGTTGTGCACACAAGTGATGCTGGTTTGCATTGCAGAATGTAACATATTATTTAAATTTGCAAAATTGAACATCTTATACATCGAACTTTACAATGGAGGTTGGAAGTAACAAACTTACATGTTCTACATCATCATCTACGACGTGTTGAACAAGACCCGAACTCGCAATGGTTGTTCCCGAGGTGTTCTTCAATTTCTCCTATTACAAGATAACATCGTTCATGTTCAATACCATGGTTTGTTATCTGATTATAACATTCGTGATGTTTGGTAATTTTATGAAATGAGTATGAAATGAAGTTGAACTGACTCAATCTCTTGCCGTAGGTGCCTGTTCTCTACGCTTGCTTCCGATGTAGTTGAAAATAGTACAGCATTCAACCCAGCAATTAGGTCCAAAAGCTCGGTTGCAGCTTCAGCAGTGACCTACATTACGGCACATGTAATTACAACAATGACCACCGGAAGCCCTCATGTATTAATAAATTATGCAATAGAAGCTACTTACATGCGTGACACCATCAGGTAATGGTAGATCTGGGCTATCTTGGCCACGGGGTATCCGCACAAGTTTACTTTCATTTTCAGTGGCCCAGTATGGTATTCGCGCTGACCATGGCTGAGGAGAGATGTTTGCTACCCTTATCTTGGCCCCTTCCGGAGTTCGATGTTGTTCTTCCTGTGGAATTCAGGTATCATTTTAGAATTTTGAAAAATATAGGCATTTCATGCAGCAAGTGTAATTACATAACACGCGTTCAGTGTAGAACGTACTGCTTCACGTAAGTCTGCATAGTGGCGATACCGTATGTACTCATCTCTGTACTGGGCATAGTCGAAGAATTTGCAAGCCATTCAGAAGCTGGGTGCCCATTCAGTGCTTCCTCGACTTCTAACTCATCAGTGAGTTTATAATCCGAAAGCATTGTCCTCGGTGGAATTTTCGGTACTTGAGGTTTTGAGGTGCCTAAACTTTGCATTGCGACTCGCTCTCCCAAAAACCAGGCTGAACCAGTTGGGTCCCTCAAGTAGGATTCGTTTACGAGTTGCCGACACGGTATTTTTTACTTCTTCCGGCAACTCGGATTCATTGGTCCCCCATGGGTTCCAATTTACCTGCAATACAAATTGCTTACATTTGCGAATCATACATTTTTGTGGGTCATAAAATATGGGTTCAAGAGTCAAGGCTTTATACCTGATCCTTTGTTAGATGTCGCATCATCACTCTAAAATGTTCCAAGTGATGTTGCAAGTCCCGCTTTGATTTTGCACCAACCCACCTCAATGTTCGGGGCCACGTGTTCACGGTCCCACTGGGCCTTGATAAAGCAAACGGTTTTAGGTACTCGCAAGCCCATACCTACACAAAAGAAGTATACAAATTAGTAATGTAAGCAAAAAAGTATGTTTGCACTTTGGGGACATTCAATTCGATTACACTAACCTCCCATGCCCTCCAATACCCGCCCATGCTCGATGACCTTCCCCTGGAACAAGAATCCAGTGATCTATACAAGCAAGCCAAAGCCGCACCGCCCTAGTCGTATTTACCAATGTCTGATATTATTTCCAAACAGGGGGCGTAGTGCATACTCACGTATTGGCTCTTATCATTTAGGAATGAGGAGCCAATCAAGCAGAGTATAAATGCCCTGGCAATTTGGTCTGCTTCTTTATCATCTTTCGGAATCTTGTTCCAATACGGGGTGCAAAGGCTTTCATACAGCACTCTCCTTTCCCCTTGCTAGTAGGTCTGCGATCGGTTTCCCAAACAATTTCATCATCTTGTTCTTATTTTTGTACATCTCGAAGTCGTACTGTAAACACTTCCCACCAACACGCAATCTAATGATTGCTGCGAAGTCCGTTGGTGTCATCATCATCTCTCCAACTTCATCGAAATGGAAGGTGTGGGTAGTGTCCCACCATCTCTCCGCTAAGGCCACAAGTAATGGCCTGTCCCCTTTCTTACCATGGCCCAATATTGACAAAAAGGGCACAAATCCAGCTTCTTTCACCTTTGCTTTCACTGTGTCGTGCATTCCTACGTTATACCATTCAGCACACTTATCGTTGTTTCCACACCCTCTGATTTTTGTTAAAGTCAGCTACAGAAAACACAAAGGGTTAGTACAACGAATTTGATTCTGACCCACTTACTTACAAATTATTCCAACATGAGAAATGCCAATTGTAAAATTAAATAAGAATACCTTGAAGGAGATATGTTCCTCCAAATCGAAGTGAAGAAACGGTGATCAAGGATTGCGGTCCCTTGGTTTGAAGACACGTACCCCGAACACCCCACTAGCCATAGGACCCGATATTCATTTTCCTGGCTTTCGTTGTTTTGAGCTTGAGGAAGCCACTGAAGAGTTACCTTTCGTACCCTTTGCAACTGTGGTCTTCGGGGCCCGAGAACCTTTATGAGATGCTCCTCCCTCATGTTCTTCGTCCTCATTATTCCTTCGACTATCCTTCATTATTGATTTAAAACAGCAAACAATGAAACAGATTATGTCTACCTCAACATCAAACAATATAGTAACTCTTTTGACCAAAATAAAACAATAGAGTAACATGACATAATCTTAACATACATTGAAAAACATTTCACAAGCTTCCGCACTCATTGCAGTAGAAGGATGCAGACAAAATAACAGAAAAACACACAAACACACACACATTGCTCCAACAAAACCCACAAGCATCAATACATACCATACCAAACAAAACAGCCACATGTAATACACTACATGAAAATTCACAAAGTGAAAATCAATATGCAGTCTCCACAGTGTACTTTTTATGACAATCTCCCTTCATTATTTATGAAATAGTAGATTTGCAAACATTAAGAAAGCAAGGCCAACCAAAACTCTAAACACAAACATAACATAAGTCATAACTTCTATTTTCCCCAGAAATCACTACTTTGATTGATGCCATAAGGAAAGCTGCAATCAACCAAATCTAATTCCCTAAACAAATAATGAGCAGAAATTTTGCTTCATAGTATTAGTACCTCTACCTTCTCACCCCCATCCCCATAAAAGTTATATATCCACAACAAATAATTTGTGTCTCTGTCTTTTATTACGTAAACTCCACAACAGATAATTTGATTAGTTTCTTATGTTCAATCATCAATCTAAAAGCTCCTCCACATTCTAATTGTTCTAATCAGCAGCAGAAAATGACAAAGAAGAACCATGTCTCATCCCTCACACGTTTCTAATTTGGACACAGAATTTCCATTCCAATGCTGTTTCTTCACGGGCCCATAAGAAAACAGAAAAAAAATAAAAATAAAACAGGCATCAAAGTTTGATATAATTCCCTAATTACATGAACAATTTTCTTATCTTATTTTTAGAGCTAAAAACAACATCATAACAGCATACAATCATCTGAATTTAGGAGTTTTGGGTTGAGTAAATAGTCCAGCAAAAAACGCAAACAGAGATTGAAATTTTCAGAGACTAAATCGCTCAATATAAGTCAATGAAAATGCAAACAGAGATTGGAAATAACAATATTGAAGATTAAGCATTTACAGAAGAGTGAGAAATTCACCTTTGGTAGAGACAGAGTCTTCAATGGCAAAGTGAGGAGAAGGAGTGCGCGGCTGCGTCAAGGGGAGAAACAAAAGAGTGCGTCTGCTCGAAGCTGCAACCTACTCCGTTCATATGGATGATGATCTGCACGAACTGCTGATGGAGGACAGAGATGGTCAGATAGATAATCAAAGGGGGAAAAGAAAGAAAAAGAAAAGAAGAAAAAAGAAAGCCACATTCGAACCTGCTTGCGTGACGACGGAGCGACGACTGAGAGAGCTTCGACGGCGCGACGGCTGAAGAAGAACAAGGATGAGGTTTCAGTTTCACGCAGAGAGAGAGAGAGAGAGAGGAAAGCAAATCGAAGAAGGAAAAGAACGGAAAAGAAACCTAAGTCTGTTTTAGTTGTGGATGATCCTGTGTGTGTGTGTGTGTACGGTAAAATTTTAGACTCCCAATACAAAACAGCCACATGTTAACTATATATATAATATATAAAATATAAATATATAGAATATTAAAATATATATGAATGACTAATATTATTTAGCTAGTTTGTTAATTATATACCAAGACTTATCACAAACCTTCCTTTAATTCTAAAAATCTATATTTTAAATACGTGCTCATCTTTCTAAACCTCAGTTCTCGACAATATATATATATATATAATAACGTGTATAATATGGTTTTGATATGAAAACCTCAACAAATTTTTCAAACCCTTCTGGATACCTGTTTACTCAGCCACGCCGACGAGATAAATTAACATATTTGATAAAAACCAAAATCTATAATTCTTCCTTTTCAACCACGAATATGTGTATTAAATATGGACATGGAAATATTATGTAGCTAGTTTGTACCAAGACTTATCACAAACCTTCCTTTAATTCTACAAATCCATATTTGAAATATGTGCTCATCTTTATAAACCTCAGTTCGTGACAATATATATATATATATATATAATAATGTGTAGAATATGGTTTTCATATGAAAACCTCAACAAATTTTTCAAACCATTCTGGCTACCTGTTTAAAACTGACAAAAAATCTAGGGTTGGCCTTTATGGTTAACATTGAATTGGGTTTAGGGTTAGGGTTCAAAGTATGGTTTATGTTTAAAATTGTATTGGATTTAGGTTCTACAGACACTAGAGCTTGGGTTTTAATATCTGTAACTGTTTCAAGTAGTATGTAACTATTATATATAATTTTTAAAAGTAGCGATACTTGTACAAATAATTACAATTTCGAATGTCCATTAATTAGGAAAAATATTTTTTTGATTTTTTTGAAAAAAAAACACTGAAGGAAATGTTTTTTGCAACAAAAAACAAGGTTATTTGAGGGAAGTATTTGTTGTAATTTCAAATGTTGAGATAAATAATTTTTGAAGGAGTTTATTCCAAATGGGACAATTTTACCCCTAAATGTTTCTATAAAACAACCTGTCATGTCCAACCAAATTTAGAGCATATTATCATTCACACTCTAACTTATCTATCTTCACCAAACACGGGATTGTGTTATTGATGCGAACAAAGGCCCAAGGCTCTGCAACTGAAGAAGTGAAGGAGTCGGTTCCCGTGGTGCATTATGTGCCAAAAATAATGGCACGATTATGTCCTCTGAGGGAACATAGTTTGCCACCCTCTCATCCGATGGACCCACCTCTGCCTATTATTGAGGCTAACTTGTACTCATATGTGCCGGAGTATGAGGATCTGGAAGCCCTTACGTGTATGATGACAGAATGAGGACCAGGAACCCCTCTGCAATTATACGTTAGTATCTTACCGTCTTTGTTGTTGGGTTAAGGTTAAGTTCATCCACTTGTATCGTCATATGTTTTATAGCTAGTTTTTCACACGAATGTAACAGGTGCATTCGTTGAGGAAAGTTTTTCAAACAAACGCGGAGATTATTCAATGAAACGCAAGGGTTTGGTATTGTTCGGAAATATTCGACGTTTCGCCGAAAAAGAAGGCCAACAAACTTACTTTTTAAAACCAACATTAAATAAGTTCAGAGGAACGAAAGACGTGCGTATCTAGAGAATAGTTACCCGTTCGCCTAAAATATGCGCCAACCACGTTACTGTTCTAGTGAACGTAATGCTTGCTTTTGTACAGTAAAGTTACCCGTTCAACAAAAAATGAGCCCAATGAACTGACTTTTTCAAAAAAACGGAAACATTGTTCAACCGAACGCAAAGGTTTGCTTTCGTTCAAAAATGTTTGACGTTCCGCTGAAAAAGAGGGCAAAAAAACTTATTTTTCAAACGAACATGGTATTTGTTCACACGAACGCAATGCGTGCGTTTCGGCAAAAAAGTTACCCTTTCGCCGAAACAATGCACCAACTAACTTACTTTATCAAACAAACGGGTTACTTTTTCACTCCAACACAACACATACGTTCGTTAAGGAATCATTTCTGTTCGCCCAAAAAAGATATCCAACCAACTTACTTTTCCATACAAACGAAGTATTGTTCTAGCAAACGGAAGAGTTGCGTTGGATCAGTAAAATACCCGTTCAACGAAAAATGGGCCCAATTAACTAACTTTTTCAAACAAACGGGGAGTGTGTTCAACCGAACGCAAGGGTTTATTTTCGTTCACAAAAATTCTACGTTCCACCGAAAAAAAAGGCCAACAAACTTACTTTTGCAAACAAACGGGATTCTTTTTCACACAAACAAAATGGGTGTGTTCGTTCAGTAAAGTTACTCGTTCAACGAAAAATGGGCCCAACTAACCAACTTTTTCAAACAAACAGGGAATGTGTTCACCCGAACACAAGGGTTTATGTTGCTTCAGAAAAATTAAATGTTACACCGAAAAGAAGCCCAACAAACTTACTTTTGCAAACCAACGGGCTTCTTTTTCACACAAACGAAACACGTAGTGCGTTCAGTAAAGTTACTCGTTCAACGAAAAATTGGCCAACTAACTAACTTTTTCAAACAAACGGGGAGTGTGTTCAACCCAACGCAAGGGTTTATTTTCGTTCAGAAATATTCTACGTTCCACCGAAAAAAGGCCAACAAACTTACTTTTGCAAACCAACGGGATTCTTTTTCACACAAACGAAATGGGTGTGTTCGTTCAAAAGATACTCGTTCAACGAAAAATAGGCCCAACTAACCAACTTTTTCAAACAAACAGGGAATGTGTTCACCCGAACGCAAGGGTTTACATTGCTTCAGAAAAACTTAAACGTTACACCGAAAAAGAAGCCCAACAAACTTACTTTTGCAAACCAACGGGCTTCTTTTTCACACCAACGAAACACGTATGTTCGTTCAGTAAAGTTACTCGTTCAACGAAAAAGGGGCCCAACTAACTACTTTTTCAAACAAACGGGGAGTGTGTTCAAGCGAACGCAAGGGTTTATTTTCGTTCAGAAAAATTCTACGTTCCACCGAAAAAAAGGCCAACAAACTTACGTTTGCAAACCAACGAGAACTTTTCACACAAACGAAATGGGTGTGTTCGTTCAGTAAAGTTACTCGTTCAACGAAAAATGGGCCCAACTAACCAACTTTTTCAAACAACAGGGAGTTTGTTCAACCGAACGCAAGGTTTAGTTTGCTTTAGAAAAAATTAACGTTTCACCGAAAAAGAAGCCCAACAAACTTACTTTGCAAACCAACGGGCTTCTTTTTCACACAAACGAAATAAGTATGTTCGTTGAGTAAAGTTACTCGTTCAACGAAAAATTAGCCCAACGAACTACTTTTTCAAAACAAACCTAGTGTTTGTTCAAGTAAACATATAAATTACGTCACTCAGTAAAGTTATCCGTTCCAACACAAATGAGCCCCACGAACCTTCTTTTTCAATCAACAGGAATGGGGTTGCGTTTGCCCAGAAAAATACCACGTTCCCCGGAAAAATAACGCCAACAACAAGGTTTTTCAAACGAACGTGATTGTTGTTGACACTAATGCAAGAGTTACGCTCAATCAGTAAAGTTAACCGTTCCCGGAACCATGGGCCAACGAACTCACTTTTTCAGACAAACGGGTTACTTTTTCACTCCAACGCACTACACACGTTCGTAAGGAACCATTTCTGTTTGCCCAAAAAAGATATCCAACCAACTTTCTTTTCCATAGAAACGAAGTATTGTTCTTGCAAACGGAAGAGCTGCGTTGGATCAGTAAAGATACCCGTTCAACGAAAAATGGGCCCAACTAACTGACTTTTTCAAACAAACGGGGAGTGTGTTCAAGCGAACGCAAGGGTTTATTTTCGTTCAGAAAAATTCTACGTTTCCACCGACAAAAGGCCAACAAACTTACGTTTGCAAACCAACAGGGTTCTTTTTCATACAAACGAAATGGGTGTGTTCGTTCAGTAACGTTACTCGTTCAACGAAAAATGGGCTCAACCAACATACTTTTTCAAACAAACGCAGTGTGTGTTCAAGTAAACATATGAATACGTTCATTCAGTAAAGTTACCCGTTCCAACACAAATGAGCCCCACGAACCTACTTTTTCAATCGAACAGAAGGGGTTGCGTTTGCTCAGAAAAATGCCACGTTCCCCGGAAAAATAACGCCAACAACTAACTTTTTCAAACGAACGTGATTGTTGTTGATGCTATCGCAAGCGTTACGTTGGTTCAGTAAAGTTGATCGTTCCCTGGAACCATGAGCCCAACAAACTTACTTTTTCAAACAAACGGGGTATGTGTTCAAACGAACGCATGGTAGTGCGTTAGTTTAGAAAAAGTAGACCTTCCCCATAAAAAGAAACCCCAGTCAAAGACTTCTACCATATTAGACTACAGATGAAGGATTATTTAAAGAGTTACTTCTATACATTTTAACTCAAAGACTTCCACCTCTTTTACTACGTAAACACAATCTGAGAAAAAAAAAAAAAAAAAACAAACCCAATGTCACATTCAATGGTTGGTAGCTCTCGAGGCTCCTTCACGCCCAAGAAGAAGATGGTGGATGATGATGATGGTGTTGATTCTTCGAATTATGCCCGCGAGCAAGTGAAACGAGCCCATGATGTCACGAAGACTCCCACCGAGACGTGTAAGAACATGTTTCATGAAGGAGATTCAACCACCAGGTACGAACTTTACAATGGCGGGATTGATATCGGCTTTGAGATCTTTAGGAAATACGCTCAATTTGTTGATGTTGGTTCAACTAAGTGGGACAAAATCGAGGTATTCCAAGCAATTGCTATTTTGGAGAAGCGAGCTCCGTGAAGCACCGGTATTTTATAAGTATTGTGTTGTTTGTCATAATTTCGGATGTAATTTCAGATGTTATAATTTCGGCTGTAATATCGGATGTTAGATGTTATAATCAGTATGGTCAAATAGTTTGAGGGTTTAGTTTTGTAACAAAAAAACCCCAACATATGGTTAGGAGACCTTTATTATCAATGAACTAGGCACTCCTGTCTCGTAAATGAAGTCTGGGCCCCAGATATGCTATAATGTTCCCATTCTGGCAACAAAAAAAACTCATGTGTGCAATGTATTACACGAACTAGATAACGTGCAATTGGCCGTGATGTAATGCAATTGTACATGATATATTGCAAAATAATGTCCCCGCATGCAAACAGGGATAAGTACATGCAATTGCACTACATTAACCATCAACCCTATGTGACCTACTGTCAAACTTTCTACTTTGCCTGGGAACGTGTCATTGGCTTCCTTGCGATGGGATGATGAGGGATGAAGGGACCATGTTGTTCAGCCAACTTGTCAAGTCTTCGTCGACAACTCTTCGGCGGACTCCCTTACTTCCTTAGACACGTGTTGTTTGGGTTCTTCAGCAATGATAGTGCAACACGAACCCGCTCAGTTGCATGTGAAACTGCAAATAAAAAAACAAACCCATCAAAGAAATGATTAAGAAAAATATCTGCCGTGGAAGACAAAAGTATGAAACGATATATATGCCGACTCACTTTATTTGAACCGTGTGATGTGCATTCAATATCTTCTAGCCAATTCATAACGAAGATACCACAACGTATCCATTTTGTTGTTTGCGGGCCTGTCAGTTCGCACAATGTTGAATTTTGCAAACTGCCATCCCTTTTCAAAATATTTTACAATCTCATCTTTGTACATGTAGTCCAGAACTTTCATCTACAACACAATCAATTCAAATCAATTCTTAGTCCGGATGTTAGGATAATAAAAAGACAAACCAAAATAAGGTCAATTCAACTTACAATTCGTTCCCCTAGTTGATAACGACCTGCATTGTATCTGGCCCGGGGAGGCTATCCCATATTTCAACCTTTTTATCACCAATATGCACAACTACCAAATACCAATGCTTCCCAATTCGATCGTAAACGGGAATGAAAATCTAGGACCACACTGACTTGCTAGAAAAACACACAAAACAAATGCGCACTAAAGATGTTGTAAAAAAGAACTTAAATTTATACCTTCTGGCACTTGTGAAGGCCTACGGTGAACCGGTTTGAATTTTCCTTCTTAAGTTTGACCCCCAATTCAAAAAGTTGGTCATCACTTGTATTATTAACTTGCTCCTACATTCACATATAGTGTAAGCGTAAAATCATTTACTAAATCACAAACTATAAGAGTTTGAAAAATATGAAGCTTACCGACATATATGTGGGGAAGTACCAATTCCCCGACCCCTTTTCTTGTAGATAATAGACTTGTGCATTCAATACTTGATCATTTATCCACATTTCGGGCCTCAAGCACATGAACTCATTTCTCGTGACATGATGTTCGTTTTTAATTTGAATTATAACTTCATCACTACAACGGAAGAAGAAAGCAATTGGTATAATTAAATTCACATACACGACAACATATAAGGAATTTGGTCGATTTCATAATTCACAGTTGTAAGTAGTTACCTTGGAAGGTTGTTAGACCTAAAATATAACTAAATAACTCAAAATCGGAGTCTTGTAAGTCCCCGTGTTTTAATTTGAAAGGCCCAATTTTAATCTTAGACGCCGTCTTCTGCACAGCCTTTCCTTTGCATTTGAAGGGTCAACCCATGGCTCTCTACAATGAAGCCCTGGACGCCTTTCGGCCGTTCGACGTGTTTTAATGCCACTATAATCACCACGGGCCGATTTTGTGAAATCCTCTTTTCCACGCCAATTTTCAACTGTGGAAAAGGGAATTCAAATATTACATTTAGGAATAAAAAATAATTAAGTATTTTACAACTATGTAAATAAATGCATACTTAATAAATGTAAAAGATAACAACAACTCGATCTTGAAACTCCTAATCGCTCATCATACCTCGGGTTCACTGAAACTCTGTCCATCCGGTAATGGCGTCCAAGGATTTTTTCATCAACTGCACCTTTCTCCTTTAATTGGCTACATTCTTCACCCTTCTTCACAACATTCTCACCACCTTGATCTCGTATTTTCAATGCCCCATCCTCAGTTTCATTTACATCTTCATGTGCGGATGAACATGTTGTCTTGCGTCTTCATGAAGGATCTCATTTCACTCATTACCTCGGTGAGTTCCAACATGATCGCTTCACCTCCGCCTGTATTACCGGGCCAATCTGATAGCAACTTGTTCAACAATTCTTTCAACGTCGACTCCGGACACTTCATTCGTTGGACGGTGCTTTGACACAACCTGAACGGTAGGACTATCAACCCCACCTTGCTTTCTAACCCATTAATCATTTTCCACTTTTTTTTTTTTTTTTTTTTTTTTTTTTTTTTTTTTTTTTTTTTTTTTTTTTTTTTTTTTTTTTTTTTTTTTTTTTTTTTTTTTTTTTTTTTTTTTTTTTTTTTTTTTTTTTTTTTTTTTTTTTTTTTTTTTTTTTTTTTTTTTTTTTTTTTTTTTTTTTTTTTTTTTTTTTTTTTTTTTTTTTTTTTTTTTTTTTTTTTTTTTTTTTTTTTTTTTTTTTTTTTTTTTTTTTTTTTTTTTTTTTTTTTTTTTTTTTTTTTTTTTTTTTTTTTTTTTTTTTTTTTTTTTTTTTTTTTTTTTTTTTTTTTTTTTTTTTTTTTTTTTTTTTTTTTTTTTTTTTTTTTTTTTTTTTTTTTTTTTTTTTTTTTTTTTTTTTTTTTTTTTTTTTGGGGCCCGATTTTTTTGGTTAAGATTTTCTGGGCCATCTTTTTGTGTTGGTGGCGGACCATCCAAGGTGGCTTAGATGTTAGAAGCCTCAAAAGTAGGGCTTAGACGTTCTACTCTGGTTCTTCAGCCATCCCGAGCGTAGAAATTTTGGGTTTGATAAAAAGATTTGGGGACATCAACTCCTTTTAGTAAGGGTTTGAATTAATGCCTCATCGTTCATGTTAAAAAGAAATCTTATTTTGTTACTGTAATATGAATTATGTTTTGCTCAAGAAAATAATTTTCTGTTTAATTAACAAAATAATTTCATGTTTATTTCAAGTTCAGAAATTCCCTTGTTTAGGGATCCTCTTTCTCTACATCTATGAACCATGTTCTGTAATTTTTCATAAAATTTAGATTCTAACATTGTTATGTTATTCATGTTTGTTTGAAATGCTTATTAGAGATTTTTAAAAATAATATTTTGTAAAATATCTATGTTGGTTCTTTTTCATTATTGGTAGAATATAATATTCCTATATTCAAGCCAGGAAAGCTGTAATATCCCTGTACAATTTGAAACTGGTTAATATTTCCTTTAGGCAGATACCAAATGGCACGTCTGCAATCATCTCGTCTCTCTCACCATCACCTACCCCTCCCTTGACCCCAAAACGACGACGTTCACCCACAACGACAGTCATTCCGTCAACCTCCTCCAGGGAGACGTCACCATCCCCATGTCATTTCACGACGTCACTTACAACGTCCTCGTCATCATCTGGCTCATGGACTCCTATCCCAAGCTCCACTCATGTCGATCTCGCCAAGAATCTCAACGTTGTCTTGGGTTAAAGCCTGCATCTGTTCTCCCAGTGCAGGCCCAATCCCAATCCAAATCCTAACCTCTAGGTCTGTCCTCGGCAATTTCGAATTCGGGTTATTCGAGATCTTCGGGCTCAGTTACTCTTGCTGGCCCTCGATCCCCTCGAGAGGGTACCTACCGTCTCGATATGGAAGCAGCAGTTCATTTTCTCATGTTCAAATCAAGGATACAAACTAGGTTTTCAAGCGAAATGCGATCAGTAAGCTTGTGGAGATGGTGCACGGCGACGTTACTCAAGTGACAACTAGTTTTCAAAGTCCTTGTAATATCTAACGTAATATTCCTTGCAATAAGTGGTAGGATTTGTGCTTTCCATTTTGTGCTAAGCCAAATTAAGAAGAAGGGAAAAGAGTGGACTTCAAAAACTCTTCAACATGTTAGTTTTAATGAAACTGCAATGGATGAAACATAATAAAACAGAAACTGCAATGCAGAAAAATAAAAAGTTTATACTTATTTCCTGTTCATCTTCATCTTCTCTGGTAGTTTTTTGTTTTTATTTTTTGGAGGTTTTGAAAAGTCCCTGTAGAATGATAATGGTTTTTAAAAATGTCTTTTTAGAGTTTTTTGTTTACATCATTTGATATCTACATTGTATTTTTGTTTTTATTAGTAGTTCTTGTTTTTTTACATCATTGAAATCTACATTGTATTTTTGTTGTAGTTTCTGTTTTTGTTTGCAGTTTTCCATGAATTTGGTTTGAAATGATTATTATTATTTTTAAAAACCGTTGATTGTTTATATAAATATTGTATAATTGAATGAATATCACAAAAACAAGTTTGGTGTAGTGGTTTGTGAGTGAGGCTTCCTTCTTTGAGGGTCAAGGTTCTAGCCCATTTAATATCACAAAATCTTTTTTTTTTCAGGGTGAATAAACGGCAACTGAGTTGGTCCTTGGCTGGCCTGCGATGGTTGGCCGGTGATAGGTGGCAGCGAGTGGCAACGATGGCGGGCGGCAGTGGCCAGCGGCGGAAATGGAATGGTGGTGGCTGGCCAGAAAGGTGATTGCTAGAGTTGAAATGGCATTGTATGTAACTTTGACATTTTTTATATTACATTATTGTAAAAGTAGGTAATACTTTTAGTTTAAAATGAAATAGTTAAAATGTCATTTTTTGTAATTTTTAGCTTTTTGCAATACATGGTTGTATTTTCTAATTAAGTGAAATTGGATTTGTATTTTCTTAATTAGTAAAATATGTAGTGCCTAAAAACTAAAGAACCCAAAAATTAATGGGAATTATAAGGGTGTAAATTAGCATCAGCTGTAATCCCCCATATTCAGTCTCACCTGAAGCTTTAAAATATTCACTTCCTTATTGACCATGCAGGAGACTATAACTCGACATTCGAATAATAAGCCGCCACGTTGCAATACATGGTTATCCTCACCGCGTCGTATTCCTTCATCCTAACCTTTGTTTCCGCGTACGATAGCGAACTTACCTAATAAGGCGCGAAACGCTCACACTCTCTCTCTCCTCTTCTAATTGGAAGTTCCACTCTCACTTTACTACTTTCTCTCTCTCTCTCTCTCTTCCCTCTCTCTTCGCATAGAACAAGGACTTCACAGCTCTGCAAGGTTTTGATCATGTTGATGACTTTGAAATTTGGATTTTGTTTTTCTCCGTAATAATAAGCATGAATTTTAATTTTTAAGTGGAAATTAGTCCGTACAAGAAAACTTTGTTTCTCTCTCTGTCTTTCAAAGTTTGGTCCCATTGATTTTCTAGGGATCGTTGTCGTTGTCAGAAGTGAAATTTGGCATGGCCTCTTCCGCTTCTGAAGAAGCCCTTCAGGCCTCTTTTCTCAAGAAACTCAAGGAGAATGAGGTATTGCTTTTAAATTTAGTATAATTTAAGAAATGGGACTTTTTGGGTAATTGTTGGGTGAATTTATTTTTCATGGGTTTGTGTCAAATTTTCTATTTATGCCTTTTGTTGTGATGGGTTTTGGGTATCTGATCGTATATGATGATTTTTGACTCGTGGTTGAAGAGAACTACACTTATTGAGACCAATCGCCATGAAATTGTTTTGTTCTCTTCAATTTTGTTAAACTTTCTGGGAAAGTTGATGCTTTGTGTTTGGTTAGCAAGTAAACTAGAAGTCTTCTACTCTTCTACACTGCTGATTTCTCTGTTTCTTACAGTGCTTTTGTTATTTTAGTTTGGGCTGTTTGATCACTCAACTAAATGCTGTAAAACTAACAGTTTCCAGCAGCAACCTCTGGTTGTTTTGGTTAAAACCTATTTTTTTTTAGCTTTAACTTTTAAGCACTTTTGCAATGCATATAAACTCTCCTCGTGGTTGAAGAGAACTACACTTATATACAGTCTCCATCAGTTTGTTGGCAAATGCGGAATTTTTATGCTAAACATACTGTTACGGCCACTGTTATTGTCACAGTTACCATTTGAAAAGTTGTAAACTCTCAGTATGTTGTCACTTACTTGTTGCCACAGTTAAGATTGTGTGTGTCTCCCTTTTATTTATTACCATTACTGGTGTTGCTGGTTTAACCTCTGACCATTATCATCACCACTCATCGTTATTGCAATGTACTGTACCGTGTTTCAATTTTACAAAAAAGAAATTTTTATAATTATATGAATATGCAAAAAGATATATTTTAGCAATTCAATGACAATAGCTATCAAACAATTTCAACTACTCGAAATAATTTTTTTCCTTGTGGAGCTTGTTTCTCAATAAAGATCAATTACCATTTTGGATGATGATATTGAAATTGACTTGGGTAGCGTTGGAAGAACTGTTAAGTTATGAAGAATGGGATGTAAGAAGAATAAGCTAAGCTGTGTTATCTTGACTAATTTTACACTACATGATGATTGGCTGCCTTTTCTGTATCTCTTGTGTACCATTTGTAAAAATTGTACATCTTTCTGTAGGGTGCTTTGGTCAGTGATCCTGGGAACTCAGGTAGTGTAGCAGGTTCAGCCGATAGCATTGATCTCCTCAAGATTTCAACATCAGGATCATCCAATTCAAATGTTGTCAAAA
Source organism: Prunus armeniaca (assembly GCA_903112645.1). Classification (NCBI taxonomy): domain Eukaryota; kingdom Viridiplantae; phylum Streptophyta; class Magnoliopsida; order Rosales; family Rosaceae; genus Prunus; species Prunus armeniaca. The sequence goes on along the minus strand of CAEKDK010000003.1, from coordinate 12,550,160 downwards.
CTTCCAATGGTGTTTCATCTAATGACGATGATGATATGAGCATTGAAGATGATGATGGTGATGATGATAATGAATATGACTATGATGACAATGATGACAATGATGGTTTTCTGTATGATGATGATGATTATATGACTCTGCAATCTCATTTTGATAATGTGAACTTGCCTCCTGGGGTAGAAGCTCCATTGCCCTGGTTGAATGATCCTTCACCAAGTGAGAACTTAGCATCCACTAAGACGTTAACTATTTCAGATCTACCACCATGTAGTTCAACTGTTCCTTCTGAGTCAAGTTCTAGTACGAAACCAGCAGACAGCATTGATGACTGTGTCATTCAAAATTCTCAACAGTTTAAGCAATTTGATATTGTGGAAGATTTCTCGGATCATCACTATAGCCGCATGGGATTTTCAGATGAGCAGGTGAGTTTAATTACTTAAACTTGAGCTTTACACCTGCCCCCTCCCAAACAGATGTGTGAACATGTGCAGGTGCCCACATTTCACTTCACAGATGTGCCTGGTCTGGCTGAATATGCATCTTACAGATAAAAATGCACAGGCCTGAGAGCACACACAAACTAACACACCCCAAATTGGGGTAACCATTTCCCATGGGTTGCGGGGAGGGGGTGGGTTTGAGGTACCAGGACATGCACTTATGTATGGATGTGTGATCATGTACTAATCTCTGTCTGTTTATTGATAGCCACCCAAGTCTTGGGCAAAGAGAATTCAGGAAGAGTGGAAAATTTTGGAGAAGGACTTACCAGGTGAGGTCTACCACTATGTCTAGTGATTCACCATGCTTCTGTTATGTCGACAGCATGGGGGATGTATGGTTTGAGCCTTATTGTGTTTGATTTTTTATGTAATTGAATGTAAGCAATTCCAGAAATGACTAACCTTTAATATTGATCATACCAGTGTTGGAATAATTTTTGTGTTTTTAAGGTTGTATCTCCCTTTGCTATGTCTGTTTCCCAATAGGAATTTCACCTATTTTGGGAAATCAGTTCCTTTTGGGTCATTTCATGGCATTAGTTTAGTAGGATGGCTTACTTCCTCTCTCATTTTAATTTTCCTTTTGCAGACACTATATTTGTAAGGGTTTATGAAGCAAGAATGGAACTTTTGAGGGCAGTTATTATAGGACCTCCAGGGACTCCCTACCATGACGGTCTTTTTGTCTTTGATTGTCTCTTCCCCACTAACTATCCTAAGTCACCACCGGTATGTATTTGGTACCAATATTTGGCTTTTATTATATATTTGGTCTGTTGTATGTATTGACTTCAGAATTTCTTCTGTCAGATGGTGTACTACTATTCAGGTGGTCTTCGATTAAATCCAAATTTGTATGAATGTGGGAAAGTTTGTCTCAGTCTCCTAGGCACTTGGAGTGGAAAACAAAATGAAAATTGGGTCCCAGGGCAATCAACAATGCTACAAGTTTTAGTCTCTATACAAGCTCTTATTCTGAATGCAGACCCCTTCTTCAATGAGCCGGGGTATGATACAACATATGTTGGAGCAGAAGGGCAAAAGAGGTCCAGGAGCTACAATGAGGAAGTATTTATTTTATCCCTAAAGACGATGATGTATACACTAAGGAGGCCACCTAAGGTATAATTACCGCGACCATCTCTGTTATAATTCACTTTGATCTTTTATTTGCAAAAAAAGTTTACTTCTTTCCTTGCTGGAGGATTGATTTACTAGATTGTCTCTATTGAAGTTTGATTCTTTTGCAAAACAATAGGGAGTTTTATTTCCCAGAGTTGTGGTTTCTTGGGTTGAATCGGTTCTGAGTCTAGCATAATTGTAGGACTTAATTGAGCTAGGCTTGTTTTCTCTGCTTACTTTAGTTGTTAGCAAACTATGTTGTAACCCTAACCCGCCAAGTTCCACAATGGAATTAGAAGGGATGCAATGAGGAAGGGTAATATGGTCAGGAGGCAGAGGAATGTGTGCTTTATCTTTTACTCTATTGTCCAATATTGCCGATTATTTTAACCTGAGATGGGGCAGGATTTGGATATTGTAGATTTACCCATGGATATTCAGGTATGGTTTGAGATTCATTCAGTCTTGTCCTGGCCTGTGCTGCTCTGAATATTCATCTTTTAAAGAAATTCAAGCACAATTTATCTAATTTAAAGAGTGGCAGGATCTGTTAGACACAAGAGTTTATTTTGGGAGACTTTGATGTGGTGAAAAAGTTTAGGATTGTGGTTGTATTTGGGCATGGGATACTGGCTGCAGGAGAAGATGACAGCAGCTAGCAATTAAATAGAGACAGGATGAGATTGGAACTGTACAGTGGGGGTCCCTTGGCATGACTTGTAGGCTTCTTAGACAGGAAGCTGTACTCGGATGTACAATATGAAATAGATAGCCAGCTTTAGTATCTGTTAAACTTGGAGTCCAGGAATGCTATTTTGTCTGAGCTAAGAGCTACTGGATTACCATCTATTACTCATCTAGGAAACAAATATTTTGTTATTTCACATGGAGAACTATCGAGTTATTATGGCGTCTAGATCTTCTATGCAAAATGAGTGAGGAAAACGTGGATCATCTGTTTTTACATTGCCCCTTTTCTTCAAGTCTTTGGTGGACCTTGTTGAGGGAGGTTAAGTCTGTTTGGGTTATTCCAAACGGTTGTTTTGATTTTCTCAGTTCCCATTTTGTCGTATGGGGCAGGGAGAAGCGTGCTTTGACCTTATGGGGCTGCTTGGTGCAGTCTGTATTTTGGAACATATGGCTGGAGTGTACCAGGAGGATTTTTGATGAGTATGAGCGAGTGGGTGTTGGTGAATTATGGGATAGAGTTCAATTCTGGGCAGCTTTATGGGCTTCTGTCGCTTCAGATTTCAAAGACTATTCCTACTCCACTATATTGAGGGATATGGCTGCTGCTGTGATGTGAAGTGTTTTTTTGAGTCTTGTTTATTTTAGCTTTTTGCTGGATCTTGTTCGATTCTTTCGGGCTCGTTTCTTTTGGCCCTTCTGGTGTTGCAGACTCTGTGTAGTTTGGCTAGTGTCTTTGTTTTAGTGTGTCTGATTCTGGTTCTGGTTTCGTCTGTTATTCTGTTGTATGGCTTGTGGATGCCTTATCCACTTGGTTTTGTATCTAAAGCTTGCAATTGTTACTTGTGTTCTATGCCAAAAGATAGCAGAATATAGGGAGCTCAAATATGGTTGATTCATTGTGTTATATGACTGCTTGTTGTAGAAGTACTTTGAGAGTACGAACTTTATTATTTTTTAGCATTGCTATTTGTCATTAATTGTCAGGTATATAACTAATGGAACTTAAGTCATGATATATAAATTTTGCTTTGTGAATTTCCATGCTTTTTGAATTCTGCTGGTTTTTCCTTCTGTCACAATCTATGGAACCACTGGGTAATATATGTTAAGTGATGAAATATTTATTATTGGAAAGTATATAATGGAAAGGTTCAAAGAAATGCTATGTATTCCGAAAGGGGAAAGAAGGAAAAAGAGAATTTTCATAAACTAGAAAATCATTTCCTCATGTATTTACTTGGATCGTATGAAAATTGGATTAAATTTTGGATCTTGTAATTTCTGTATTTTCGTCCTTATGAGGTATGGTGGTGGTTCGCGAGGTGAATTTTGCTGTCCTGCCCACTGATTGGTGTACTGAGATGAACATTAGAACACAATACCTTACTCTTCTTTATGGTTTAGTGTGGTTTTAGTAGCGTAGTTGAAAAGTGAATTGTGAGACAGTTCGTATACTATCTTTTGTTTTGAGAAGCACTTTCTCTTTTGTGTCTTATGTTTGTAATTCTATGGCTAAATTAAGTGTACTGAGATGAACATTAGAACACAACACCTCACTCTTCTTTATGGTTTACTGTGGTTTTAGTAGCGTAGCTGAAAAGTGAATAGTGAGACAGTTTGTATATTATGTTTTGTTTTGAGACGCACTTTCTCTTTTGTGTCTTATGTTTGTACTTCTATGGCTAAATTAAGTGGATTTTCTTGCAGTATTTTGAGGACTTTGTCTTGGGTCATTTTCGCAACCGTGCACATAATATTCTGGCAGCATGTAAAGCATATACTGAGGGCACTTTAGTAGGGTCTGTTAGCGGAGATGCAGCCCAGAATGTTGAAAATAGTGGCTCAAAACAGTTCAAGTCAAGTGTAGCTAGGATGATGAATATGCTTATTACAAATTTCACCAAAAATGGATCAACAGAATGTGAGCAGTTTCGAGTTGGAGCCTAAATCACAATTGACTAGCTGACATGATGGGACTGGGAAGGTAATAAGAGCTAAAGATACATTGGCATGGTGAAACAAATTCCTTGGACATGCATATAGTATTTTTGTTCCCCATGTGCTTTTCAATGCTCTGCTATTTTGGAATTGGTCGGTTAATTTTCAGTATGTTTTATGTTTTGGGATTCCTGGCATATGTAAGTATAAGGTAATGACTTTGAACGGGACTTGGCTCATTGCTATTGTGCTCTAATTGGAATGAATATGGCCGTATTAATATATGCTTTATGCCAATTCTGGCCAAAACATTTCTTATTCCAATTCCTCAATACTCAATCCATACCGAGATGCGTGTGGCGAGTAATACTTTCCGATCACCGGTTGTGCACAGCCATATCTACCTCTTTCATCTATGACCTATCTCCTGATAAGAGGCACATGGTCGTGTACAACCGGTAATAGTGAAAAATTCTGGTAACCATGTTACATGGTACTCAGATAAAAGAATCTCTATTTTTGGGTAATAAGTCAAACTTGTTACTCAGGAAACGAAGCTTGATTTAAATTCGCCTGTCCATATTTAATTTTCTTTTTCAGACGCCTACCCGTATTTGATGGGTCTAAAACTTGGATTGGATATACAATATACAACTTACTTCGCTACAAGCAAGAGCTCTCACTCAACCTCCTTGTTTTAAACAAACAACTCTTTTAACTACTCTAAATTTCTAACCTAATTGCCAATGAGGTCTAGCCAAGTGAAACAGACCTATAAGAAAGCTGAGAGCCCTATGATTTAGACTATCACTTGTATTAAAAAGAAAAAACAATTCTAACTTAATTAAAAATATATATAGGTTTCACGTTCACTTTGTTTTCCTTCGTTCTTGCCATCTTCTCCCCCTCATCCCCTTTTTATATCTCGCTCTTCCCCTCCTCAGCCATCTCCATCCACTCACCCAACTGTATTCTCTAGGTTTTTCATGTTTGCATGTTAATGACTATGTTCTCTGTCGTATTATAAACCATGACAATACTTGGCTCTTGATTTCTTCTCAACACAAGATGTGGCCTCTTACAAAACGACACATCTTTCTTTTCTTTTTTTCTCTCACCGACTCTCTCTCTCTCTCTCTCTCTCTCTCTCTCTCTCTCTCTCTCAGAAGATTAAAAATCTTTAGAACCCTAATATCCATTTGGTTTTTGGTTCGGATGAGTCCTGTTGACTCTCCCGTATTTTGGTTATCATATCAATTAAGATTTTAAAAGATTATTTTAGGTTAAAAAAGTTTGGTGATATTCAATTAAGACTTTTAAATAATCTATACAAGTCTTGTGGTATTCCATTAAGACTATTATGATTTTTAAAAGAGAGTATTAAAATCACATGGTATTCAATTAAGACATTAAACAAGTAACAAAAAATCTTATGGTATTCAAAAATTTACTAACTTCGAAAGATTTTTAAAAATGTGAGATTGTGTGGGACTTTTTAGTAGGAGGTATAAATACCAAACCCTACTCAAATCCCACCCTAGGCATGAGATTTTTCACGTGAGATTTTTTTTTAGGTTTTTTAGGTTTTAGACATAAAAAAAATTTCACTTTTGGAAAAAGCCAAAGCTTTTTCAAAAAAGACAAAAAAACCGCTAAACTTTCAAATCAAAGACATGCAAATGTATTGGATTCCTTAGGAAATCTAAAAATAAATAAGGGCATTTTTGTCCATTTTGCTTCTTTTAAAATTTTTCTCTCTTATTTTGCTTTTTCCAAAATGTCCCTTTTTTTTCTCGGAAAAAGATGAACACCAAGCTCTGCCGAAGGACCCGCCAAAACCCATTGATCCAAATCACAAAACTACCCTCTCCAGCAATCCCCAGGTAATCTGCCCTCTACATAACCATGGCTCATGCTGGTCTTGCCTTTACAATTTTTATACTTTACGCTGTGGGCAATCTCTTAGAGGAATACTTGAGACGAATTCAGTGGGCTGTGCTTTGTTTAATTCCTCTCAGAGGTGTACAACGAAGTCTGGGTATTGTTGCAACATCTGTTTAATTCCTCTTAGCTGTTCTTGTAATCCTCAGCTCTCAGCTGGTTCCCACCATCTGTTCGACGAAATGCCTCAAAGAGGCTTTGCTGCAGCAGCTGGGAACCAATATGCCATTGTCCAGGGATGTTAACTTACCTGATATGCCATTTGTGACTGAAACAAAAGCCCAGGAGGACCTCCCTGTCCCTACCCTTTGTAAATCAGAAACCGTTTCAGGTTTGGCATCTGCTAAGCCCGGGCAAAGTTTTGTATGGTTCCTTCCCACGATCATTGAATCTGGTTCTCCAGCAATCAATCTTGATATCATATACATTTTCTCCATAAGGGCCATAAGGATTGCATTTTTCACAACCAACAACTTCAGCAAATGGTGCTCTGTCAATGGTTTCCATACTTGATTGCACCTGTGCTCGAGTTTCTTCCAATAAAGGATATAAATAAGAAGAAAAATAATGCTGAACCGAATCAAATGATTCAGGAATTTTTTGCACCTGAAACAGTACTCAAAGAGGCTCAGTAGCTCAGGTGGAATATACTCCAGTGGGGTTTCAGCTCAGGACTGTGTTAGTAAAGGAGATAATGTTTCTGACAATCTGGTTGCAACTGAAAACAAAATGGCAAATTATCCTGATGATGGGGTAATTAGTGACACTATGACAAGTAGTGATGTAGTCGAGGATCAAAAAGTTGAGATGCGGCAGAACTTGACTGAACTTGAAGGTAGTGTTCAAGCAGCAAGGGACGATGGTTTTGCTAATGGGAGTACTACCATTGATTCTGTCGAATGAGATGTAGAGAATTCAGCTGAAAATGCAGCAACCCAAATCTAAACTTGTTCAATGTTTATGTGGTTTTCTCTTTCTTAATATGAAGTAGAATTTATTATTTCTGTTTTTTTTTTGGTTGCTGAATTTGCTCAATGTGTAGAAAGAATTAACCCAACTTTGTGTTTTTATTATCTTTGATTCTCGCCACCATTCAAGAGGGGCAAATGGTTTCTAGCATAATTGCAGTTAGCATTGTCAGTTTTAAAAAAAATAAAACCAAAACTTATTTAGCTGATGTGGTATATTCTAAGCCATCAGATTTTTAAACTCATAATCCGTTAAATCCGTGTGGTCCTTTTAAATCTTATAAATTTTGATATAAATATTTTAAAATACATAAGTAAAAAATCTTGATTATAACAAATCCATTAATAAAATCCCATATGTCATTACATTTTGCTTAAATCCACAAGACTTTTTTATCCCTAAATAGTCTTTTAAAATCCCGATTGAATACACCTCCCAGTTTCATAGGAAAATATGATTTTGTTTTTTGATTTTTTATTACCGTTAATAATTAGAGTAGATTTACTAGAGCCTAAAATTTATTCTATGATTAAAACCGATTTGATATATTACCTAGTGCTAAAACGGTTTAGGTAAATTTTATAACATACGCTATTGTGTGTGTGTTATATAATATGAATTAATCCTTTTACCCTGTCAAAATAAAAGTAAATTCCAAATCATAAAATGAAAGCTAGGAGGATAAAAGGAAGATCTTGCACATAACTTCTCATCTTGAAATGAGGTGAATTGCAGAAATTGTATTGTTATAGCCTGTGTTTTCTTAATAGATTATAAGAGATTGGAAAATGAATTGGAGGCTAGGGGACAGACTCAGGATTCCAAATTGGGGTGGGCTAAATCTTTAAGAGAGGAGGAGCAGAGTCTACAGGATCAGCAAGGCCAGTGACGACTTCAGGAGTCGAAAGTTGAGTAAGCAAAATTTACATGTTAAACTCAACGGTATGAAAAATGTTCATATTAAACTCAACGATATGAGTGAATTTTATTATATATTAAAATAATCAAAATTTACATATTAAATATTTTTTTTTTTGGTGAAGAGGCGACATCTTTTTTTCTAAGAAAAGAGAAAAACATGCCTAAATACAACACATTCAAGCACCAACAACAAAACAAAAAAGTATTAAAAACACACTTATAATAAAATTATATAGTATTCTTTACCAACAAACAATTATATATAGTATTGTTTATTTTTATACCACCCATGCGTGCCGGCCTGCCCAAGCCCAAGGCAAACATTTGTTATTTTTTTTTAGAGTGGTTATCTAGTGAGAACGCTTATGTGCGAACGTTATATGAGAACCAAATTCAGCCATCCAAATTATCTGAAAGGCTAAAGAGAAAAAGTAAGCTTACGGAAAAAACGGGTAGGCTGCAGTTCCTCTTAGAGCAACTCCACCACAGCCCACTTAGCCAGGGCAACAAGCCCCCCCAGCTCAAAATGGATCTCCAGCACAGGAAAATTAGCCCGGGCAAGCCCTGGGTCCCATCAGCTCGGGCAAGCCCAAGGGCAGATCTTGCCTGGGCTATTGCCCTCGGGCTGTTGATGTCAACGTGACGTCAGAGTTGACCCACCAACCCACATAGCCCAACGGTTATATGCCACGTGGCTTCTCTTGGAGCCTCCGATAAAAAAATCTTGCCCAATCCAACGACTGTCCAATTTTTAGCTTAAAAAAATATCAAAAAATTCTAGAATTTTTTTCTATAAATACCTACCAATATTATTCACTTTTCACACCAAATCTTCATACAAATTCATCTCATTCCAATATTTTTCACTTTCCACACCAATTTATCTACTACAAAATTCCATTTGTGCAAAAATACAAATGGCCTCTTCCATCGAAGCCGGAGGGTTGTGGACAAACATTCGAGGAGGTCAAAATCTTGGCGACAAGGTAAATAAAAAAACATGTCATTTTATTCAATTTAATGTCATTATATATATATATATATATATTTCTTGCATTTTCAATTTCCTTTTTTTTTAATAGATTATTCAAGGGAAAACAAAAAATAGGAAAACCATTACACATGGTTCCTCAAGTGAACAATGCCCACAGTCGGTTCTAGTGGTGCGTTCCGTGTCAGAAATAATGGCACTATTATGTCCTCCGAAGGAAAATACTCCCCCACGTCGTGATCCGATGGAATCGCCTCTGCCAATGATGGAGTTGTCCTTGTATTCCATTGTGTCAGACTATGAGGACCGAGAATATTTCAATTGTATGATGAGTGAGTAGGTATTTCAATTGTATGATGAGTGAGATATGAATTTTATAATAAATATGGACACGTGGCAACCGAAAATTTTATCCGAAAAATGTTATCTTTAATTTTAAGTGAGAATTTTATAATAAAATTCCAAACACGTCTTATATGTAGCTATCCGGATTACAAAATTCCAAAACATATACTTAAACCCAAAACATTTCTTACTTTTTCATTAATTTAACAGCCAAATTCAGAAATGATAGAACTAACAACAATATGAGGATTTTATTAATGCCCTTCAGTATACAGATTACTTCAGCATATGCATTAAGTTCCTTCACATCCACCTGGCTTTGAATGTCAGTGGGGTGTTGGCTGCTGTCACCCATTCATAGCCACTACACCTTGTAGCTCCCTAAAAAAAAAAAAAAAAAAAAAAAAAAATTACATTTTCAGTCTGGGATTACAATGTCAGACCATATTCTTTTCTTTGGAGCAGCTTCAGTTTGAGATTATTGTTTATGATATACAGCTTATTCGGTTTTACATATGAGGTTTGGGAAGATTATACTTACATATGTATGTCCCCTGAAACAAAATAAGTTTGGAAGCTAGAACGAATGGATGTTATGAGAAGAAGACTTTTCTGTGACGATGGACCTAGCAACTCAGATTGGTTAAATGATCAAAACCATTAGGTTAGTTTGATATATATATATTTTTTTTTAGTTCATTGAAATTTATCTGAAATTTGAAACCAAAAATCTTATTCGAAAATTTTATCCGATTATGAGATATGAATTTTATAATAAATATTGACACGTATGAACCCAAAAATCTTATCTGAAAATATTATCCAAATTAATTGTTTAGGTAAAAAAATTTGTGAAAAAAACAAAAAATTAAATAGTATTTGCCCTATGCCATGACAATGGATGGAAACACACATTGCGTTTTGCTTTTTGCCATGACAATGGGTGGAATTGCTCTAAAAATAAAAGGGAAAACAGAAAAATAATCTGGGCCTCGTTGGGGATAAAAAAAAACAACAGTTTGACTTCCAATATTGTGGTCAAAGGTCAGAAGTCCAAATAAATCTTTGGGCTACAACAAGACTTCTTTTCTCTTCAGTATTGGCTTTCGTCTATCGCCCGACCCGACCCTGTTGCCTCTCAAAATCCCGAAATTTATTTGACAAACAAAATCCCTAAACCTAATCCTCAGAACGACGTCGTCGCTGGTACCACCGGAGCCGTGATGAGCCCTCTGTCAAGTTGGTCAAGAGAAGGTACGCACTGGCTCTTTCCATGGCTATCTAATCGGTTAAATTATGTTGATATTGTGTAGGCGGCAAAACTGTTCCACAGTGAGTGAGCACGGTACTTTGGATGGCGGTTTATTTCTTCTGGCTTAATTTTGAACAATATGTACACTGTGCTTCCTTACCAAAAAGGAAAGGATTTAAATATTTAAATATTTAAATATTTACAATTTAGAATACAAGTATTGAATCCATATATAGATAGTCAATCAAAGGCACGTATAGATTTTGTTAGTTAAAGATGTTTTATTACCACTAGCCTCTTTGCACGCGCTTCCGTCTTTGTGAGAGACATTTTTTAAAATTTTTTAAAAAAAATTTATTTTAGAATTAAAAAATAGGGACATTTTGGAAAAAGCAAAAGGAGAGAGAAAAATTTTAAAAGAAGCAAAAATGGACAAAAATGCCCTTATTTATTTTTAGATTTCCTAAGGAATCCAATACATTTGCATGTCTTTAATTTGAAAGTTGAGCGGTTTTTTTGTCTTTTTTGAAAAAGTTTTGGCTTTTTCCAAAAGTGAAAATTTTTGGAATAGTGATATATATATATATATATAAACCATTCTCTACCTTTTACTTTATATATATATAGATCACTGATAGAAGTTTTACGTACATTGTTTTTGAATTTTTTGAATTATTTTTCCATTATTAATTGTTTTATCCAACGTTATTAATTGTTTTGAATTTCTAATTTTTAAAACAAATAAAATTTGCCATAATCTAATATATAACGGGGTCAAGAAAATGAAGTCCATTTGGTAGTAGGAAAGGAAAAATACTTTTTTATTTTATTTTTAATCCTAATCTTTCCGCGTGGTTTTCACTTTATCACGCGTGTATCACTGCTACAAGTTTCCCCGAGTGACAGCACCGACCTTCATTCTGGAATACTCCCTCCATTCTTCGTCTCTCTCTCTCTCTCTCTCGCTCTCTCTGTTTCTCTGCAAACCCTAAACACTGCACTCCTTAGTTTCCGAAACTCTCTCTTCTCTGCAACGACCGAGTGAGCGAGGTGAGTGTTGGGTTGAGTGGTTTAAGAAGCAACGAGTTCTCGCTCTGTTTTACTGCAACGATCGAGTGGTTTTCTCTTTCTGGGTTCAAGAAGGAGCGAATTTTCTCTCTCTGTTTATCTGCAACGATTTTGTGGTTCTTGGGTAAAAAAAGCAACGATTGATTTCTCTCTCTCTCTCTCTGCGTGCAACAATTTAGCGCATTTTGGGTTTTGGAGTCAAGAATCAAGAATGGCGTTGTCTACTCGAAATGGAAAGCGCAGACAATTCGAAGATGGTGTTGGTGCCTTTGAGAAGAAGAAGAGGTCTTGTTCTAGGGTTTCTGAGCCCAAACGGAATGTAGCCGTGGAGGAAAAGCCGACTGCTTGTCTTCCTCTGCGCAAGTCTTCGTCACCCAAACAGGGCAAGAAAATCATCCCTTTGGCTTCGTCGGCTAGAAAGCCTAGACAATCCGAGGAGGAATTGGGTTTTGATGGTCTCTGTCAGACCCAGAAGAGCAAGAGGCAAAAACTGGATTTTGACTGCAAAGAGACGATGTATTGTTCTAAAGTCTTGGTTTATCTGATGAATCTCCCCCATGCGAGGTGTTTCGAGAAGCCTGTTGTCGATCCTGTGGCCGAGAATTTGCCTGGTTATTTCGAAGAAATCTGGAGGCCTATGGATTTCGGTACTGTGAAATCCAAATTGGAGAGGAGTGCCTACTCCAGCGCTGATGGCTTTGCTGCTGATGTCAGGCTTATCTTCTCCAACGCTTTCAGATATTATCCGTTTGGGAGGAAAGAGCGTGCAGCAGCCAAGCATCTCCATGGGGTTTTTGAGACCAAGTGGAAAGAAGCTGTGGAGAAAAAGTCAAAGGCTGTTTGTCCTTATCCTCTGCCCAAAGTCGAGGGTTTGTCACCCAAACTGAAACAGGGCAAGAGCTCTTCTCCTTCCAGGGTTAATCTTCAAAGTCAAGGGCTTGGGGTTTCTCATTCAACCAAAGATGATGACTTGGCCACCCTTGTTCATCATGCCATGGATCAGGCCTCAGAGAATCTTTCTCCATGTAGGGCTAGTCGAATTCAGTTACTAAAGCTACAATTTTCAGATACGATATTAAAAGCAAACAAGACACTTAAGAGGCTACCTGATTCTCAACCAAGTAAAAAATTGATGCTGCGGATGAAGCAAAGGAAATTGGATCGCGGTGCCATTTTGAACGTGGAGAAGTCAGTGCAATTTGAGGACCCTTTACAAGATCTCAAACAACTTGAGATGCTGTGTGGCTGTGGCAGTGGAGATTCTTATCTACAGGTCCACCTCGGATTGCCGCTTAAGAAGTTGGGTCTATACCTCAAGGAAGACGATGAATTGCAAGGTCAGGATGAGGAGACCTTTTTGAATGGAGATTGGGAGGATGGCGAGATGCATTCATGAAGTGTAGGTGGTGTAGAAGGAAACTGAGCATAGGTTATAGGTCACCTTGGCTCTGTTATTTGTTGTATATGATGAATAGGTTAGAGTTCCACTTTGTAAATGATTAGCAATTCTTTAATTTCTAGGAAGAAAGAAATTGAGGATGTGATTCTGAATATTCAAATTTTCAAAGTTGAATGGTATTATTGAAGTTTCTATTTCTGTTTGTTCTGTAATTGGAATTTGTTCTCTATTTTCTATCTGTTTGAGGAAGTTGGTTTCTATGTTAAAACAGCATACTAGTTCTAAAGTGGAAACTTCACCCTGCCCCTTCTATTTTCTATCTGTTGATTCCTGGTTTATGTGGGAAGCAAAAGTGGATAGAGTCTTTCCAGTTCTTTGTAGAGATGATAGAGGAGGGGCTTCTCCCTCAGAAGGTTACTTTTGAGACACTCTACAAAGGGCTAATACAATCTGATATTTTTGCAGAAATTCATCTTTGGGATATTTCTTCCAGGTAATCACATGCACTGCTGAATTGTGTCTTTTAATTTCCTTTAGATGATTCATATGATATACATGTATATTTGGCCATATTCATTATACATATCATTTTCATATTAATTATCTTGGCAACATCTTCTTTCCACTTGTTTCTCGGTAATGAATGTTTTCGGCCTTTGGAAATCGTAAGATTTTCTTTCTATCGCATTTGGTGGAGCCTGCTGGTTTTCTTTTTCATTTCTTTTGCATCATTTGAACAATGATAATAGGATTACTTTTTGGTATTGCCCGAATGAAAATCCATTACCCTGTAGTAATTGTCACTTGGTTTTTGTCAAACCCAGTAAATTTGAATCAGTTTTTGTTAATACAGAGCCTTCTATGGTTTTCAGTTACCTTCACTGCACTTATCCCAATTTCATACTACTATGATTTTCACTAGGAACTTCCGTTGATGAAGTATACTACTTGCATTTTATGAGATCTTGAGGTAATGTGAGCATGGTATATGGATTAGAATGGCTAGCACCGGTGGATTTTTTATTTCAGTTGCAGTAAATTGTTTTCTTTTTGGAGTAACTAGAGCTCTGGTTGGAGTTTATATATTATTGTATTTTTTCACCTTTGTGAATGTTTTCTGTCAATGCTTTCGGGAAATAGTCCTCTCAGTTTTTCTTTAATTATCATCAATGACACTGAAAATCAAACAAGGAAATATTTGGAAAAAATATTGGTACCAATGATGAGGGCACTCCCAAAAAAATATTTGGAAACCATTTTTATTTGTACATGTTGAACATGGTCAATGGATCAGTCACATCACTGGATCAGGTACCAAACACATTAGTGTTAGAATGGATGATGGACAAATTGAAACTACACCTACTGCTTGCTTGCTACTTCGGCCACTAATAATAATGCCTCTTCCTGGACTTGTTTTCCTTCTGCTTCCGGTTCTGCCACCGCCACCGCCAATGCCTGCTGCTGCTCCTGCTCCACTTCTGCCTCCCCATTTTCCAGCGGTTGCACCATATGTTGCCGGCAGTAACGAAGAATTACAAGAGATATAAATGCTGCAAAGGTAAAAAAAAAACATCATTTCGCATAAGAATCTTCAGGACAAGGAAATGATCCTACAAGATTGCAAATAGAAGCCATAACAAGATTGCAAATAGAAGCGACAACATGGATGACTATTAAGTTCTCAGGGAATACATTAATCTGGGCATTGATCTATTTAAATCACTAGTCAGCAAACTATGAATTAGACAGATTTCAAAAGGCCACAAAATTAAAGGAAAACGAAGAGCGCTTTCATTATGAATATATTTGTAAGTTGATCCAAATTTATATCGGTTTCAACATTGTTCCAGGGACGAAAAAATATCCTGCAATGCAATAAAATTACCTGTGAAGATACGGGTTCTCACAGAAGACAGATTCCAAAAGGCTGTGGCTGCTGATGCTGCTACAATCTTTTTGTGTGAGCAAGCTCCCCATGCTTCCAACACCCACCATTTCAAGCAGTCAACTGCATACCGAAATTAGATTTCGTTTAGTGCGGGATGAATATAAAGGCAGACTTTATAGACATCAAGTACATTGGTGGGATTCTAAATACCTTTTTGGTTCATTTGGATGGAGTAGCATGAGTACAGTTTTGGGATTGTGAAGCTGATAAAAAAAGCTAGCCATAATTTTACACAATTAGTTAGCAGCATATACTCCCATTAAAGATTTAAAACAACAGAAGAAGAAAAAAAAATTCATTGATTGGAAGATGGGCATGAAGTCTTATACCAAGCATACAGAGCCTCCAAAGTGTTATAAGATGCCCATACTCTGCTCCCAGAAGAAAGAATGGAGCTACCTGTAACCAGAAAATTGAGCTCACTTTACTAATCATGCAATCAATCCCAAACACTGTCTCAATCCATCAACAATCAGAATTTGTTTTGTGATTACCTTGAGGGTCATGGATGGCTCTCCCGAGAAAATCGCTCTGGTCTTCGATATTGCAAGATTTGTAGCAGGAAGTATCATTTTGGCTACACCCAGAATGTCACTTTCTTTGAGCATGAAATCAAACTTCTTCTCAACACCATTTCTGTGAATTGAAATATAAAGATCATTGGCAAATCTTACCCAACAGAGAAAGACGGGCAGAACTCGAAAGTAATACAAAAAGTAAGTGAAAATTGCACCTTTGACAGATTGAGTTGGAGACAAACGAAGCACCCAAAAATAAAAGTCCTAGTTGGGAAATCGCTGAGAAAATGCTGAAAGAATTGAATTGGATACAATTACATGCTTGATGCTACAATTAAAATAGGGAAATCAGGGAAATTTGAAAGAGAGAAGTAGTCACCTAAAGTTGATTCCTTTGGCAAAGCAAGAGGACAAGAAGAAAAGAGACCCCAAACCAAACCAAAGGCTAGACCTTGCTACGTCTCTCCACATAATCAGATCATTCATTAGCTGCCCGATTCGATCCAGGCTACCACGGTACTCATCATCGACTATCAACAAATGAAATCATAAAAACCCAAGGAATTGAGAAGACCAAAGAGTGAAAGAAAAGAGAGCAATTGGGACTTACTTGATGATGCGCTTGGGGAGGGCAAAGAAAGGACCAAGCTCAGCTTTTCCTTCTTGGACCGCCTTTTCCTTGGCTTTGCAATCTCTTCCACCAAACCCGAATCTTTATCTTCTCGAATCTCAGTCTCTGACCGCCTCCGCGACCTTCGAGTGTTCCTCGGCGAGGCACAGCCCAATAAGCCCATCTGGGCACCTCTGCTTTTGCACCTCCGGCGTGGCCCTGCGGCCTCGACCACGGGCTCATCAGCCATTTCCAGTCGATCCGTGAGACGGGTCTTGGACCTTTTTCGGAGAGGTGAAGGTGAAAGAAGGAGAAGCTCGCGGAGAGGGAGGGAATCGGAAGTTCTGATAGAGTGAGCAGAAGGGGACGGAGTTCTCTTGGGTGATGATGTTATGAGGCCAAGAGAGAGATGAGGAATTTGTCCGCTTTGGGCAAGCCGTGAGGATGATTTCGTCCTGGACGGTGGTTCCGAACGAGAATGATGATGATAAGGAGGTGTTGCTGCTGCAGTCGAATCCATGAGATTGAGATTGGTGGGTTTTATTTATACGATCAGATTTTGCCAAGGATTTTGTGGGTTGTTAATGAAAGATATCAGTTTCTTGGGTCAAAGATTTTATGGGTCTTGATTCAAAGTGCAAGATCTCTGGGTTTTAATTAAGAGATTGAGGAAAAGAATTTCGGTTTTGGGAAGGGTTTATTCTTGGTTCTTGAAAATGGGTTCTGCTGGATTGTGAGGTCTCTGAAGTAGCCGTTAGGGGAATAAGAGCACTATATTTGAATTTTAACGGTGGGGATAGTGGGGCCGTGAGCTCAACGGTAAGAAATTAACGTGCCGTTTATTTGGCACTGTTTGTGGTCGGCTTCACTCTCCCATACATTATATTATATTTTGGTCAATCCCAATGCAAATAAATTAAGGGGTCTCTTGAGTGACATCTGTATTTTCAAATATCATTTGCAAAAAAATCTACAAAATCGAAAATCATTTAACCATTTAATTATGTGGTAATCATTTTAGTGTGTATTAGACCATCTCCAATCATGTTGGGGCTAAACTCAAATTTTCACCCTCCAAAATATAACTATTCATGTATTTTCAGGACTCAAAATTTTTTTTCCTCCAACCTTGTAGACTCATAATTTGAGTCCGCAACTTTATTAAATTGTTTAAGAATGATTAACCCCTAAATTTTGTTTCTTGTTAATTTTTCTTGACATTATTTTTGTTTCAACACTCGTGATTTAATTTTCTAAACATTTTAACCTAAAAAAAATAAAATTCCAAAACATAATTGAATTTCACTTAAAAAATAAAAATAAGTACAATATCATACGTATGCCCGGAATAATTCGAACTCTTCATTGAATTATGTAAGTGTGTTTAAATTATCTAAGCATTTTTAAATAAACGACAATCATTAAATTTTGCCGTTGAGATTGCTTAAAATTAATCATGATTATTGATTACAAATATAGTTGTTGGAATATTTAAAAAAAAAACAAACAAACAAACAAACAAACAAACCAGCAATATCAGATTTTTGGCACAAAGTTGCTGCCCAAATAATGTAACCAAAACTGGGCCCAGCAAACATTGTGCAGCACATGGGCTTTCAAAAAAAAAAAAAAAAAAAAAAAAAAAAAAAAAAAAAGAAAGAAAGCAGGTTTGTAAAAATTTACCCCCCCCCAAAAATCAAAAAGGCAGCAAAAAGGGAAGAAAGAAAAATTCCACCCAAGATTTTGAGATTTCTCAAATTTCCACCCCCCAAAATACATGGGTTGGAGATGGTTTTTGGAGGCTAAACTCAAAATTTGAGTTTTCACCCCAAGGGTTGGAGATGGTCTTAATGGTTTATAATTTGTCTAATTTTTTTTTTCAAGCCTATAAATAAAGAATTGAAAATTAGAGAGTTAAAAAAGAGGCATAACTTGTAAATCAGTGGTCTTAGGTTCGAACACCTATGGCACCTAGTCGTGTGTGTGTATGGGAAATTCTCATTTTCTTGTAGTTTAGACTATTGCTTGTATTAAAAAAAAAAATTAAAATGAGTTCGCTTGTATCAATGAAATATAAGGTAAAATGGGCCCATAATCGAATAAATTTAAAAAGGGTTAACTACAGTAAATCCCCCAACTTATAGGGCAATTTACGAGTCCATATCTGATTTTGGGGACATTTACCAATACATACTCAACGTCACGGAAAACCTACAAATTGCCCCATCCGTTAGCCAAACTGTTAGTCAGTCTATTAAATGCTAACGTGTCAAAAATGAGACTCCTTTTTTTGATGACGTGGACTTCCACGTGGACTAAAACTTAATAAAAAAATTATTTTATTGTTTAAATTATTTATTATTGTTAAATTAATTTTAAAAAATTAAAATTAAAAATCTGGCAAAAATCAAAAGAAAAAAATTTCTCTTCGTCTCTTTCTCTTCCCACCCCCTGGCATCTCTCTCTCTCTGGAACTTCCACCATTGCCTGACGACCCACCAGCCACCTCCCATCATCCCACCCAGCCAACCCCCATCCTCCGACTTAACCCTTCGTCGATCCACCCCAAACCCACCTCCAATGCCGTTTTCTCTCTCTCTCTCTCTCTCTCTCTCTCTCTCTCTCCAATACAACCAAACTCCACCTCCCTCTGCTTACCATGAGTTGCCAACGACAAAACCAACTCTAGATTCGACTCCCAACCCAGATTCAGATCTATTTGAAGTAGAAAGTGAGCAAAAGCAAGCAAATTTGAAGTTGGGAATTTGGGAATTAAACAGAGCCACGGACTGGTTCATCACAAAATCCTAATTGATACTAACCAAAGGCAGAGTGAAGTGGTGATAATGACGGCACCCAAAACCCTCGAACAATCAAACCCCCGTCGGAATCAGAACCAGAAGTAGAGTGCTTTGAACCCCAAAAACACTCAAAACCCTGGAGCCCGAAAAATGGATCCGATTGTTGCAACAAATGGGCTCTCGTTCCGAGTCGAGTTCTCAGGTCACAGTGGCCACCTCAGGCTCGAGCCTCTTTCTACCGAAGAGAGCTCCAACCCCGTCAATTCACTCCCTGATTTCATTCTGATCAGTCTTCTTTCCCACTTCTAGCAATTCCGCTACAAATTTTCTTCCGATTCTAGGGTTTGGCTTAGTTCTAATTTTGCAGAGGGTCTAGGGATGATGGATATTGTGAGGCTGAAAGGTTTGGGTTTGAACCTGGTCCAGAGTTTAAGTTCATATGGGTTTTGTGTCCACCCAACCACGGCTCTGGAAGTGGGATGATGATATGGGGGTAGGGGAATAAGGATGGGGTCGGGGACAATGAGATTTTGTGAAAGGGGCGGGGGGGTGGGGGAGCGAGCTAGGTTGTTTCTGTACTTTTTGGTAGAGGAGGATCAGACGGATGGATGGAGGGTTTGGTGGTAGAGGCTATGGAGAGAGAGATAGAGAGATCTTTTAAAATAATTTTTTTAATTAATTTTTAGTCCACGTCATAAAAAAAAGGTCCCACTTTTGACATGTTAGCATTTAACAGATTGACTAACAGTTTGGTTAACAGAGAGGGCAATTTGTAAGTTTTCCGTGACGTTGAGTATGTATTGGTAAATGTCCCCAAAATCGGGCATGGACTCGTAAATGACCTTATAGATTGGGGAGTTTACTGTAGTTAACCCATTTAAAAATAATGTATGTCTATAAATATATATAAATTGTTTTTTAAAAAAATTGTTTCATCATGCACTAATCACTACCAAAAAAAGAGCATAAAGCCACAGTTTCCCTAGCCACAACATGCCAATTGTGGCTATTGAATAGACTTTATTTCAAAATATTACCAAATTAATCCAATTAGATTTTAGCCTAAAATCAATCAAGCAAAGAAGGAAAAGAAAGTACACAAGATTTTTACTTGGAATACCCCCGAACGATCCTAAAATCTTGAAAAATATCCTAAAATTTCTCATTTGCTTAATTTTTCATCGGTCTTTGATTTTTTTTAAAGGTAGCTCAGGCTTAGTAAATTGAACACAATATATGAATACGATGTACTCAGTAAAGGCCTAATAATTTAGGCAAGGTAAGGCAAGTAAAGACAAAATAATTCAAGCTCAATCAATCAGTCTGTTATGATATACCATGTAAAAATTTCAAAGAGATATACAGTTGGTCACTACTAATAGTTCAAATACTGATAATGTCTCCAACTTGTAGGGGTCTTTTTGTTCCAGTAGCCTGACGAATGGGCTTGGGCTGGCGTAAAGAAAAGACAAATAATGTTGCCCCTGTGCCTGAGTTCGAGGACCATGCCCCAAGAGCCTTTTCGGGCTTCCTTTCCTTCTATCAAAAAGGCATCATAACCTTTAGGATATAGCTACTAGAGTAGGCTTAATGAATACGGTGGTTGAAGGACATACTTTCAATATTCTTGGCTTCGACTTAGTTTTTTTTCCAGCATGGCAATGACATCTTCCTGGGTGACAAATGTAACATCCAGACCCAAAAAAAAATGAATTGTGAATTTAATCAATTGCATAAAATTTGAATTTCCAATTTTGTCCCCGTTATAGGGGTAATTTAATCATTTTTAATCTAGAAGGAATTTGGGCCAGTGAGTGGTATTTTTTATGTAGATCATACCGAGATGAGTCCGTAGACATATAGTGGGCTCGAATCGGAGTTGTAACGAAAAAGTTACGACCAAAACAAGTTTAGTGGCAAAATCGTAAATAATTCGAAATGGGTTTGTAAAAACAGATTTTTCCTCTCATTTCTCTTTCCCTCACGACCTCTCCCCCTCCCTTTGCAAAAAAAAACAACCCCCTGTCACTATTCATCCGACCCCTTTTTGGGTCGCCACCACCTCCACCGACCACTAAATGTGACGGGGTTGGTACCAAATGAACCGGCTCGTTGTCCTCTACATATCCTGACCCTTCGATGCCTCAGACGCCGCCGTATCTAGCCAGAAAATTCGAAAAAGTAGCTGGTTTTACCCATAACTTCACGGAGCTTGTTCAGGTAATTCCGGCCACCAAATTCTTTGAACTTGGTATGCTTTCTCATCCTCTCAATGTGTTCTAGCTACTGGTTGTGTTATTTAGGATCAATTTCTGCATTTAAGTTGTCAAATAAGCGATAGGAGTTTGGCCGGTTTTCGGCCTCCGATTCCGGCCACTGCCGTCGACTTTTTGGGGCGGGTCCTGTCAACAAAAGATGGCCCCTTTTGTTCAGAACCCTTTCCAGCAGCATTAGATTCTTCTTGGGAGGTTTTCCCGTTTTCTTCGTTTGGCTTGAAGACTGAACTTTTCAGTTCCTTGATTGTGTCCACAATCTCCTTCTGGGTTTCCCCCCATAACATGGATAGCTGCAACAAGGTCTGTGAGAGTGAAAGTTCCCTCACTTGCATGTTCTTCCTCTCTTGGGGAGGCATTTTGCCTTGATTCTGAGTCACCATGGTCTAGCATGTCTTGGGAAGCCATGGTATTGCTTTTGGTCTTCTTTCTCAGAGGCATTGGTGAAGATAGCAACTTGGTCCCCAGTGAAGTCGCCAATTTACGTAGGGGTCTTTTTGTTCTAGTAGCCTGACGAATGGACTTGGGATGCCGTAAAGAAAAGACAGATAAAGTTGCCCCTATGCCTGAGTTCGAGGACTAGGCCCAAGAGTGTTTTGAAAGGGTTATGGAGCCTTAGAAAACCTCGTGGATCCCTTTCACCAATGAACCCGACGATTATGACAAATTAGTAATATGGCTTGGCTTGAGAAGCTTGTGGCATGGAAGCTAAGTCTTCACGAGTTTAGCAGTAGAGAGAAAGATTGCTTGGATTTCTTATGGAAGCAAAGGTTTAGAGCCAAGGGAGAGAAGTTTGGGGGGATTTTGACTAAGGAAGATAAGGAGAGATGGAAATAGAAAATGTGGTGTCTTGAGTAAATTTCCAGTTGCTCGACAAAAGCTTGGTCGCACTTCTGGATGGTGTTTGCTAGGTTGAAGGTGCCTCCTTTTATAGGCATTGGAACCCTCAATTTTATTAAGCCTCCCTCCCCTTTTTCCTTCAATTTCTTCCATTCAATCTTATTTGGTGAAACTTCCCAGCTTGAGCTCATAGGCACGAAGCTTTTTGGAGTTCCAAGATCTTCACGCAGTTGGACTTCTTCATGTGGGTGAGGCGCCACCCACTTTCCTTCTTGGTTTTCCTATTTGATCTTGCAGAAGAAATAAAAATGGGTAGGGGTGTTAATCTTATGGGTATTCCTCCTACACATGTGAATTTCCTTTGGTTTTTGCAGTGGCTTACCAATTGACTTGGTTTTGAGGCTTTTGACAATGCTAAATACGGTACTAGATATTTTATAAGGTGCTGGGTTGGGGTTTTCCTAAGGCATTAGGTCATTGGAATTTTATCTTCGGCGACTTGCAAGTTTGGCTTGGTTTCGTCAAGCTACTGGAAGAAGCCTATTTGTTGTATTTTTTGACAAGGTGCTAGATGTCTTAGCTGATGTAGGACTTTCCTAAGTGTTGCAGACCACTGGATATTCTCCTAAGGCATTGGGCCAATTTTCTCTCTTTCTTGATTACCCATGTGTTTGAGCTCAAGAAATGGGCTTGAGTTTTGATGCTCCCAAGTAGCCCAAAACTTCCATCCCTTAAACCCTCAATGGACCTCGTGAATACCCGTAACCATCCGTACCACAACCTGCTCAGCAAGCCCCAGGCATTTGCATGGCTTGGACCAACTTAACCTTGTAGCGTGGGTTGGTGTCAAAATAACATTCTTTCACTTGGCATTGCGTGCTTATTTGGTGTGCTTATGCTCGAGTTCTACCGCGTTGTAAGAGGCTATGGCTGGGCCAGGTGGCACTTAACAAGTCAGTAAGCATGGGTTCACAGAGCCAATGCGTTTTACAGGCTCGTTTTGACCTTTCTGGGTGGCAGGTTGCAGTGCGCTTGGCGTGGCATGTGGCCCACAACTTGTGCAAGTGCGTAGGACAAATTCTTGCATATCCTAGTTGGGCTTTTTCTCCATTTAAGCGTTGTGCTGGACTTGAAATATGTTCAAGCCAGCCTTGGATTTTTTGGACCTCAACACAACTTATTCACGTGTTAACTCAGGGATCAAAACTTTAAGTAAATGAAGAAAAGGGAAAAAGTATTATGTTCTTTTACCAAAGTAATATTATATTTTGCAGAATCGTATAAAGAAAAAAAATATATTTGGCACAAAAATATTCAATTAATGAAAACACATTTTGGTTGGAAAAAGAAACATGTTTTGGGGCAACCTGTTGTTCACGTTTTCGCCGGGTTGGCTAGTATTTTTATGTGTTTAACGTAGAGACAATTGTGGCTACATGACAAATTACATAATTGTAACCTAGTAGCTAGTACAATATTCTCTTACTACATGACAAAAACTAGTTTTGAATTTACTTTGTAAATTTTGGAATTAATGCCTTAAAGTTAAAATATCAAGAATTCCTTGTGACTATTTGTAGCAGTAAAATAAAAGGGACATTTTGGAAAAAGCAAAAGGAGAGAGAAAAATTTTAAAAGAAGCAAAAATGAATCAAAATGCCCTTATTTATTTTTAGATTTCCTAAGGAATCCAATACATTTGCATGTCTTTGATGTGAAAGTTGATCTGTTTTTTTGTCTTTTTTGAAAAAGTTTTGGCTTTTTCCAAAAGTGAAATTTTTTTTATGTCTAAAACCTAAAAAACCTAAAATTAGTAAAACAAAAAGTTTAGCGTGTAGATAATTTCGTATAGTAAATAATTGTGGAGCCCACAATTTCATAAAATAAAAAAATTACCAAGCCGTTTGTGCCTAATCCAAATTTTCTATAAATATAAGCCCTGCTTGGTCACTCTCTACCCTCCACTTGAAGCCCTCCTATAAACCCAACACCACCCACCAAAACCATTGCAGCTTCCACCATGGAAAATGGTTCGCAGCGGAAATGGCAGTTTGGAGGGAACGAAGAGCTGAACACGGCGGCAATCTCTGTCCGCGGAGCTCTCGCGATGCTAATGAATAATGTTAACAACCCAGATGACGGTGATCATCATCCGCAGCGGCCCACCATTATGCTGGGCCGTGGGGACCCTACTGAGTTCCGGTCATTCTGGACTACTCAGTCGGCTGTTGACGCCGTCACAGATGCCCTCCAGTCCTTCAAGTTCAACTCTTATTGTCCGACGGGCGGTGTCCTTGAGGCAAGAAGGTATGCGCGTATGTTCTGGTTTAATCTAAAGCTTGGAGATTCATTTCATTAATTTGCTGCTTAATTTCTTATAATTATTTTACTCCAATCCCTTTTAAATTTCACGTACGGTTACATCTTCTCCGTCTATGGAGGGCCAGACTTACAATGAAATGGACAACTTGCTGTGAAAAGGACTGTCACTTAATTTTTAAAATTTTATTTTGTGGATAGTGGGTTGAGTTCCCACTAAATATGTATTATTTGTTTTTTTTAATTTGGTAAATTTCCAAGTACAACGTCGTCTTATTTCTCTGTTTTAAAGTTAATATTCCATTATTTAAGAAAACTGAACAATATGCTAATATTGTTCTATATTTTCTGTTGGTCAGAAGTCAGAGTATAGTGGTTTTTATATTTTTTTAATTTATAAATATTGTATTGTATATTTATAATATTTATACTCGTGAGTGGTGACCCCACATACACATGCCTGCCAGTCAGCGAATATGTTTATGGCAAAAACACCCACCACCAAAAGCCAAATTGGATTTGATTTGTTTTGTTATAAAAAAAGTCGAAGGAGGAGAAGAGACCCGTGTTCTACTTGGTTGTCTATGGTAGGGATGGGCATCAAAACCGGAATACCGAAACCATCCCAAAATCATGCCAAACCGTGCCAATCTCGTGTCGTTCCGTTTGGTATTGACGTGTAAACGGAATGATACTGGGTCATCCCATTACTGTTTGGCACTACATCAGTTCCACATTCGTGATCCCAGTTAGTGTCATACCGTACCGAATAGTAAATTAGTTTTATTAATCATAATTTAATTGTAGTTCCACCCCTAATTTAATTTATTTTAATTTTATTAATCCTCACGAAAAGATGAACCTTAAATGGATCCAAAATACAATTCACAATATGTCCAGCTTTAGTTTTAATGTTTGCATTAGAGTTTTCTTTGTGAAATTTAGCACTCATGATAGCATCTGATAAATAAAAAATGTAGGTAAAAAAAGAGCCCCACCATGGTTTCTAAATAGAGTTAGATATCTCTTGTTGTTAAAGGACATTTCTGAGTGACTCACGCACTCACCATTGCTATTTTATCCCTTCTAGTTTCTTGAATTCCATATTTCAATTGTTTTTCTTTTTCCAAATCACGGCACATGCCATATTAATTCCCTTTCCACTAGAAATCTCCATTTCTTTTTCCATTTCTGCATGAGCAACTAAATCAAGCTTAGCAGGTTGAGAAGGATGTGCCTTGTTCTTCATATGTCCTAATTTAACAAGGCATAATATATAACAGAATTTTCCACCCCTCCCACGTTAATCATTAAGGCGGAAAGTAATTTATTTTATTTTCAAAGATATTGGAAATCAGTAGTGATCAAGCAAAGCCTTGAATTATGACTTATTTTTTAACTCTTGAATATGATAATCTCTTTCAACTATGTCCATTCACTATCAGTCTTCACTTGATACATAATTTGTTGCAAATTTTTTACGGTATCAACATTGATACCGAATCATACCGATCCCGTTTGTGTCCGGTATGGTTTGAACGTGTTCTCAAAAACTCCCATCCCGATTCCCCTATTCGGGATTGACACTATCACGATGTTATGGAAGCTCAAACGTCAGACTACTAGCCTACAAGTCATTTATGAGACTAATGTTCGTCTTCCAAAAATTAATAACAAATAGTTTACATTGATTCACTGATTCTCTATAGAGATGATCAAAGTGAAACTGACAAATAGT
Organism: Prunus armeniaca; assembly: GCA_903112645.1. Taxonomy (NCBI): domain Eukaryota; kingdom Viridiplantae; phylum Streptophyta; class Magnoliopsida; order Rosales; family Rosaceae; genus Prunus; species Prunus armeniaca. The sequence continues at coordinate 12,523,968 of CAEKDK010000003.1, read as the reverse complement.
AAGTAATGCAAGATTCAAACAAGCATTGGAGACATATATTGCTATATCATATAAATATATATATATATATATATATGCATATATCTGGACGTTATTATCTTGCAGACGCTATGTACTATCTACTACCCTTCCTTGTTTACATTGGCATCCACACGATAATAACTAGTATGAAACCAACCATTTATCTAATTTGAAGTATATGTAAATGATGATCTCTTTAATTTATAGTTAATTAAAGGTTAAATCTAATGAAATTGATCATGCACTTATATTTGTGATTTCCAAAAGGGCTATTGCAGAATATCTCTCTCGTGACCTCTCGCACAAGTTACTAGCGGAGGATGTATATCTCACTGGTGGATGCACACAAGCAATTGAAATCATGGTATCTGTCCTTGCACGACCTGGTTCCAACATTCTGCTTCCAAGGCCTGGTTACCCTCAGTATGAAGCTCGGGCGTCTTTCGACCACCTTGAAGTACGCCATTTCGATCTTCTTCCCGAAAAGGGTTGGGAGGTGGATCTTGATGCTGTCGAAGCTCTTGTAGATCACAACACTGCTGCTATAGTTATCATTAATCCTAGCAATCCTTGTGGAAATGTTTTCACCTACCAGCATTTGGAAAAGGTATGCATATAAAGTTTCATCCCATACACATTATCTATGTAAAATGTTCTGTTGCCATACATGATGATTTTGAGTCTTGTGATCATTGATCAATTTGATTTTTGCCGTCACGCATAATTCAGATTTACAGTCTAACAAGAAAACATTAATGAATTATCTATATTTAAACTACTTGAAAATGTTATCTATCATTTTCACTTGTTGGTATGAGTGTGAGGGCTAAGATTTGGCATATTATTTTCTATGAAGTATACTTCAGTGAAATCTTACTAATTTTATGTTTGTGTTTGCTAAAAACAGATTGCAGAAACAGCGAAGAAATTGGGCATCTTTGTGATTTCTGATGAAGTTTATGGGCATCTAACTTTTGGCAGCAACCCTTTTGTACCTATGGGAAAGTTTAGTTCCACCGTACCGGTCATTACGCTTGGATCCATATCGAAGACATGGATTGTTCCTGGTTGGAAACTTGGCTGGATTGTGAAAAATGATCCCAAGGGCATCTTTGATAAAACTGGGGTATACTTAAATTGTTGTTCTTTGTGATTAATATTTTGCTTAACTAGCTTATATATAAATGGTCTCTCTTATTATTTATTTCTTTGTTCTTTATATATATCTATGTAGGCCTTGGGCCGAGCCGAACTAGCCCGGCCCAAATTCAACGGGCTTACGTCGGGTCAAGCTGGGCTTTAAAGACGAGACATAAAATAATGGACTGAGCTTGGTTGGGCTTATTTAAAAAATTCAAAACCCAAGTTTAGGTCATGGGCTAGGCTTGAAAAAGTTCATCAAGCCGAGCCGGACTAAGCCCAATGGACGGGCCGAAATTGGCCTACTTTATGTTGTATATTTTCTTTGGTCAAATTATTATTATTATTATTTTTGTCTATGTTTTGTTGTGTTTCTATTTTTCCCTTTTTATATATCTATATGTTTATGTCTCCACTTTTTTCTTTGTTCATAACTTCATAGTTCTCTGTTTCTTTTTCTTTTTTCTTCATAAATATGAAGATATATATATATATATAGTTATATATATGTGAAGTATTTGTCATATTTTGTAAACTTAATTTGTCGCAGATTGTGGACAGCATTAAGAACTATCTGGACATCACTACTGACCCAGCAACGTTCATTCAGGTATTTTTTGTTTGTTTTGGAACTAAAACTTCAATAGACAAATATCAATGTTGTTTGGAGCACTTCATCTATGTTATTGCGCCTATATACATGCATATGTACATACGTAGGTACATACATAGAATCGTAAATTTACGTGCGTAGCTTCAATTTTTTATTTTTATGTGTCCTAATCCATTCCCATGGGAAATATTAATTGTTAAATGATTCTCATTTTCAGGGAGCTATACCTCAAATCTTTGAGAGAACAAAAGAGAATTTTTTCTCCAACATAATTGGCATCATGAAAGAAGCTGCAGATATTGTATATGAAATGATTAAGGAAATCCCATGCCTTACTTGCCCACACAAACCACAAGGATCCATGGTCGTATTGGTAATGATAGTTAAATACATTTTATGTGGGACTCATTGGATTGGAAGATACACAAATAGAGTTAAGCTGAAATTATTAGTGACAAATTTTTACTACAAACAGGTAAAGCTAAACCTGTCGACACTTGAAGGCATTGATGATGATATACAGTTTTGTCTGAAGTTGGCCAAAGAGGAGTCAGTGATTGTTCTGCCAGGTAAAAATAATTGAACAACTTGTGAACTTTCTCTTACTCAATAATATTGCACTCCGAGAACATAACTTGCTAGACTGTAATTTAGCAACACGGCCAAATATATTGGACGTTAACTTGAAATGGTTTGCTTAGTTAGATTTTCATTGATTCATATTTTTCAGGGGTCACTGTTGGACTGAAAAATTGGCTCCGCATTACTTTTGCTGTTGAGCTTCCAGTACTTGAAGATGGCCTTCAGAGGATAAAAGCCTTCTACCAAAGACATGCCAAGAAGCAATAGGATCTCTTCTTTTGTCTTCGTCACAGTCAAATTAAGTGAATGATGCTAATCGGCAACTTCATTGGATCCCCAAATAAACATTCAACGTAAAAAATAAATGCAAACAATAAGAACAAGCTAATACTGTTGGTCTTGTCTTCACATGACTTTCTTGTACATACCCTTAATTTTTATGTATGTGTGTGATTACCTAAAAGAATGTGGGGTTAATTGCTCTAATTCCCTTTCAAAATATGACCAAATTCATATTATTCCCCATTGAAAGTAGGCCCGGTAAAGGGTCGTGTCATGTCAGTATTTGAAACAAGTCAAAAATGCTCAACCCGAACACATTTATTTTATAAACGAGTTGCCACGACACGACCCGTATAACTAGTTTAACAAATAAATTTTTAAAAATTTAAATTTTTTTGATAAAAATAAAAATATTCTAAATATTCCAAAATCACAAACAAATTAAATACAACAAAAATCCAAAGTTACAATAAAAATCACAACCAAATTAAATATGTTACAACCAAAATCCAAATAAACATTCTCAAGAGTTTTATTTGAGACCTTATGTATCTGCAAGAGAAACTCCATCAGCAACTTTCACTAAATCTACAGTTTGAACAACAAACAATGTCAAGCATATTGGAGCTTGGGAATAGAGTGAGAGGTGATACAAAATGTTTTGGGGTGGTCAAATTTCCCTATATCCGCCAACTCGGAGACCTCCAATCCACCAAGGAGGAATCTCCAAAGCTTCCGGATCTCGAATATGTCAAAGAGAGTGTTTCGCGGAAAGAAGTTCTGCCGAGGCTTTGTTTTGGGGAAGAGTTTCTGGACCACTGATTCCTGTTTCCATATGCAATGTGTCTAGTTTCTGTCCTAACTCTATTTCATCTGTAATTATGGGTCGGTGTTTTTTTGGTTGCTTTTGGTTTTCTTGGTTTAGTGTAGGCTGTTTATCTTGGCTTCTGCGAATTATTCAGTTTCCAAAAAAGAAGGAAAAGAACGTACACAAGATTTTTACTTGGAATACACCCCCACCAACCCCCCACCCCCCAACGATCCTAAAATCTTGAAAAATATCCTAAAATTTCTCATTTGCTTAATTTCTCATCGATCTTAAGGTAACTCGGGCTCAGTAAATTATATGAATACGATGTACTCAGTAAAGGCCTAATAATTTTGGCAACGTAAGGCAAGTAAAGACATAATAATTCAAGCCCAATCAATCAATCTGTTACGATATACCGTGTCAAAATTTAAAAGGGATATACCATAGGTCATTACTAATGGGTCAAATACTAATAATGTCTCCAACTTAATTACGTGTTAACTCAGGGATCAAAACTTTAGGTAAGTGAAGAAAAGGGAAATAAGTATTATGTTCTTTTACCAAAGTAATATTATGTTGTGCAGAATCCTCCTATAAAGAAAAAAAATATTCAATTAATGAAAACACATTTTGGTTTGAAAAAGAAACATGTTTTGGGGCAACCTGTTGTCGCAGGTTGCCTAGTACTTTTATGTGTTTAACGTAGACAAATGTGGCTACATGACAAATCACATAATTGTAACCTAGTAGCTAGTACAATATTCTCTTACTACATGACAAAAACTAGTTTTGAATTTACTTTGTAAATTTTAGAATTAATGCCTTAGAGTTAAATTATAAGTGTTAAATTCGTATAGATATCAAGAATCCCTTGTGACTATTTGTAGCAGTAAAATAAAAAAAAAAAGTTTAGCGTGTACGTAATTTCGTATAGTAAATAATTGTGGAGCCCACATTTCATAAATAAATAAAAAATTACCAAGCCCTTTGTGCCAAATCCAAATTTTCTATAAGAGCAACTCCACCAATTTGCCTTTAGCCATGGCAAGGGGGGAGCTAGGGCAGCCACTATTCATGTGAATAGTGGTTGCCCTTGCATAGGGCAGTTACTATTCATTTTTTTGTTTTATTCACAAATTTTTTTACCTCAATAATTAATTTGGATAATATTTTCGGAGAAGATTTCCGGGTTCCTACGTGTCAAGACTATTCATAATCGGATAAAATTTTCGAATAAGATTTTTGGGTTCAAATTTCGGATGAATTTCAAATTTCAGATAAGATTTTCATCCAATCAAATCAAGCCACGTGACATCTCTATCTTGCCAAATTTTTCTATAAAACCAGAGGCTCATCTCATACCTCTCACACCACATCTTTCTATATTTTCATTTCTTAGAGTTTAGAATTCATACTCCATTCATTCTCAATGGAAGAATATAGGAGATGCTTAGAGAGGCATGAGCGAGAAAGAAAGGAGAGAAACCATAGAGCCAATGAAATCAATGAGTTGCAGAGACAAGTCGATGAACAAGTTCTCATAGCAGTGGCAATGGAAGAGGAAGAGAACCAATGTTGCCGCCGTGGTTCACAAGTCGGCCGTCGCTGGAATGTGGACAAACATAGGCATTCTCAGGGTAAGAATCTTTTGGAAAATTATTTTATCCCAACTGCTTTGTACTCTGATGTTGATTTTCGAAGGCGATTTAGAATACAACCCCATTTGTTCAATAAAGTCATGCATGATATTTGCAATTATGATGCATACTTTGTTCAAAAGTGTGATGCTGCTGGGGTTTTGGGGCTTCTTCTGGAGCAAAAGCTTACATATGTTATACGAATGTTGGCGTATGGAGCATCTGCTGATCAGGGGGATGAGGTTGCCCGAATGGGGAAGTCCACTATGTTGGAGGCTCTGGTAAGATTTTGTGATGCAATTGAAAATCTGTACACTAGGGACTATCTGCGTAGACCTACTCCCAAGGACCTCCAATGGCTTCTACAAAAAGCCGAAGCTCGAGGATTTCCAGGAATGATTGGTAGCATCGACTGCATGCATTGGCAATGGAAGAATTGCCCAACTGCCTTGCAATGTGATTATGGAAATAGAAAAGGCCAAAAAAGTGTCATCCTGGAAGCCGTTGTTGGCTTCGACACATGGGTTTGGCATGCCTTCTTCGGAGTTGCCGGAGCCCAAAATGACCTCAACGTCCTGGGTCAATCTCCGGTCTTCAACGATGTTTTGAGAGGCCAAGGCCCCAATATTACCTATCAAGTCAACAATACAATCTACCAGACGGGGTATTATCTAGCTGACGGTATCTACCCAAGATGAACCACATTTGTCAAATCCATTCCGAATCCCCGATCCCAGAAGCAAAAATTATTTGCTACCTATCAAGAAGGATACAGGAAAGATGTCGAAAGGTGTTTTGGCATCCTTTAAGCTCAGTGGTTGATTATTCGAGGTGCGGCTCATATGTTTGATGAGGAGATCCTTCAAAGCATTATGATGACTTGCATCATCCTCCATAATATGATTGTAGAGGATGAGTACGATTATGATGCTGGAGAGGTCTACGAACCGGATCCAATGAACAAGGCCTTGACCCGGATTTATGAAAGGCCCATGGGGCCAAATGGAGAATCGTTTGAGCTGGAACCGTTGGTGAGGGACGATCATTCCATGACCTGGATGATAGATCGATATACAGAGATGCAATCTTCGTATATTCATGAAAGGCGTCAACTTGACTTAATTGAGCATCTATGGGCGGTGAGAGGGAATGAAGATGAATGATGGAGCATAGATGCTTTGGTTATGTTTTATTTACTTATGGTTTGGTTGTGTTGTTTTTTATTGCTTATGGTTTGGTTGTATTGTTTATTTATTTATTATTGTGCCTTGTTTGTAGTTTTTTTTTAAAATTTTAATTATGTTTTGTTTGATGTATGGAATATGTTGAATAAAATGGTCTTTTATTGAATGCTTTGTTTATTAAATAAAGAAATCCAATACAAGTCATTAAGAATTACTACTACTAAAATAGAAGAAGCCATAAAAATAAGAAATAAAAATATAAGGTGAAAGAGATGAAAATGTTGAGTGAAGAGTGAATAAAATGTTGAGTAATAGTAGAAGTAGAATAAAATGTATGAGAATTGGTGTTGAAAGTGAAGGGTATTTATAGGTATTTATAGGAAAAAAAAATCAGAAATTTAAAGTATTTTTTAGTATTTTTTTATAAAAAAATTTCGATTTTTTTTCATAATTTTATTGCTGGAAAAATGCCAGCCGTTGGATGAAGGCTGTGGAAGCAAATCGGAGCACTGGGGGCGTGCCACGTGGCTTCCAGCCGTTGGACCTGCGTCGCGCTGACGTCAGCGCACGCTAGTTCAAATTTTTTTTACCGTTGGCGCGTGCAATGCACGCGTCAACGGTAAAAAAATTTGATTACCGCATGTCGACGTTAGCTTGACATCGAGCTGACGTCACCCCCCTCGTTTTGGACCTTGGGCGGAAGTTGCCTTTGGGCCAGCCCGGGTTGGTGGGTCCCACACCTCCCTCGGGCCTGGGCTGTCGGCTGGAGCGCCATTTTTTTTTCCCCCCAGACTCGGGCTAGGCTCCCTCGCTGGAGTTGCTCTAAATACAAGCCTTGCTTGGTCACTCTCTTCCCTCCACTGCCTTCCTATAAACCCAACACCACCCACCAAAACCATTGTAGCTTCCACCATGGAAAATGGTTCGCAGCAGAAATGGCAATTTGGAGGGAACGAAGAGCTGAACACGGCGGCAATCTCCGTCCTCGGAGCTCTCGCGATCAGGGATGGACCCACAATGGGGTCAATGAGGTCAAACAACCCTATGGACTCTATGGAAATAAGCTTGAAGGTCCCTTTAAGCTGACCATGCGACCCCTTGGATCCCCTCCACTTGTTTGGCCTGATCGAAATGGCTGCTGCACGAGGAAGAAGAAGAAGCGCTGGCTTCTTCTTCTTTTTTTCTTTTTTTTAAAACGCTGGCAAAATGACGTCGTTTTGGCCCAGAGAATTTTTTTTTAAATGACCTAGCCAAAACGACGTCATTTTGGTCCAGATCTTTTAAAAACAAATTAAAACAGCCCCAGCTAATTCTAAAACCCCTCTACCCATCCCAGCAACTCCCAAAATCCCAATTATTTTGTCCTAAACCCTAAACCCTAAATCCCCAATCTCCCCTTATCCCCCCCCGAAAAAAAAACCTTTAACCCCCATCTCCTCCATTGTTGCCGCCGCGTCCATCACCTTATAATTCAAGTAAATTCTAACTCTAAGTCTAAATTAATAGAATTGAAATTATGATTTCATGATTTTGTTTTGATTTATTAGATGTTTCATTTATGAATTTTTTGTAGTTAATTGGTATAAATTTGGTGTTTTCTTTAATTGATGTGAGTTATTACTTCGAAACGAAATGAGAGATTAATAGTTGAGTAATAATTTGCTTGTTTACGTTGAGAATAATGTTTTTGCTTGTATTAAAAATAAAGTTATAATGTTACGTTTTCAAAATATGAAACTTTGTCGTAGACAATTATAGCTTGTAATGGTTTTTTTTTAATGTGAATTATGAATGAACGTTTCATTTCTAATGTTATTTTGATCGGAAAAAAATTCGAACTTTTACACTAAATTCGAAATGGACAATTTGCAGTGAAAAGGACTGTCACTTAACCACTCGTTAGTGGTGACCCCACATATACTGTCTGCCAGTCAACGAATATGTGATTTTTTACGGCAAAAGCACCACCACCAAAAGCCAAATGATTTCATTTGTTTTGTTACAAAAAAGATTACGGAGGAGAAGAGACCCGTGTTCAACTTGGTTGTCTATGGTAGTCTTCAAGTCTTGCAAACGTGACTATTTTTATTAATTTTTTCTTTTTTTAATACAAGTTATATGGGAGGAGGTTTTTTACACAGACACTATCACAATGTTATGGGAGTTCGAACGTAAGACCATTAACCTACAAGTTATTTATAAGACTAATGTTTGTCTTTCAAAAATTAATAACAAATAGTTTACATTGATTCACTGATTCTCTATAAAGATGATCAAAGTGAAATTGATAAATAGTAAATAATGAAACTTCAAACAAGTATTGGAGACATATATTGCTATATCATATATATATATATATATATATATATATTATATTAGTCAACCGGAAAGAAAAGAAATTCTCGCACATTCACCTCCCAAACTCATATCTCAATAACATGTACCTCAATAACTAGTCTATACATATATTTGATACATCATCTTCTACAAATCAATCATCTATTGACACGTTATTGACATATTATTGCTAAGTCATGAATGTCATATATATATATGTGGACATTTGGATTCTATTAACGTGTATACATATATTTTTTTACTACCTCTACCTATTTATAATATATATATGGCATCCGCACAATAATAAAATGCGGACATCCGGATGAGAGATTAATTGTATATATGTGTGCGTCGTCTTTATTATTTTTTTGAAGAGAAAAACTATAGCTAGTATGAAACCAACCATTTATCTAATTTGAAGTATATGTAAATGATGATCTCTTTAATTTATAGTTAATTAAATCTAATGAAATTGATCATACACTTATATTTGTGATTTCCAAAGGGCTATTGCAGAATATCTCTCTCGTGACCTCTTGCACAAGCTATTGGCGGAGGATGTATATCTCACTGGTGGATGCACACAAGTAATTGAAATCATGGTTTCTGTCCTTGCACGACCTAGTTCCAACATTCTGCTTCCAAGGTCTGGTTACCCTCAGTATGAAGCTCGGGCGTCTTTCAACCACCTTGAAGTACGCCATTTCGATCTTCTTCCTGAAAAGGGTTGGGAGGTGAATCTTGATGCTGTCAAAGCTCTTGCAGATCACAACACTGCTGCTATAGTTATCATTAATCCTAGCAATCCTTGTGGAAATGTTTTCACCTACCAGCATTTGGAAAAGGTGTGCATATATATAGTTTCATTCCATACACACTATCTATGTAAAATGTTCTCTTGCCATACATGATGATTTTGAGTCTTGTGACCATTGATCAGTTTGATTTTTGCTGTAACATGTGATTCAGATTTACAATATGATAAGAAAACATTACTGAATTATCTATATTTAAACTACTTGAAAATGTTATCTATCATTTTCACTTGTTGGTATGAGTGTTAGGGCTGAGATTTGGCATATTATTTTCTATGAAGTATACTTTAGTGAAATCTTACTAATTTTATGTTTGTGTTTGCTAAAAACAAATTGCAAAAACAGCGAAGAAATTGGGCATCTTTGTGATTTCTGATGAAGTTTATGGGCATCTAACTTTTGGTAGCAACCCTTTTATGCCTATGGGAAAGTTTAGTTCCACCGTACCGGTCATTACGCTTGGCTCCACATCGAAGACATGGATTGTTCCTGGCTGGAAACTTGGCTGGATTGTGAAAAATGATCCCAAGGGCATCTTTGATAAAACTGGGGTATACTTAAATTGTTTCTTTGTGATTAATATTTTGCTTGACTAGCTTATATATAAAATGGTGTCTCTCTTATTATTAATTTCTTTGTTCTTTATAGTCACTTTTGGTCCCTGTAGTTGGGCACTTCAATCACATTTGACCATGTAGTTTCAATTCTGTCAATTTTGACCTTGTAGTTTCATATTTGTAGCAATTCAAGGACAAGTTAGTATTCATGTCAATTTCTTTGACTATGCAAGGGGCAATTTCGTCAACCCAAAACCCTTAGGCGTAAAAGCTTGTTTGAAATTCTCCCCATTTCATATTAGGGCTTGAAATTCAACCACTAATCCCAATTTTCGAAGAACCCTAAACCCAAATAACCAATTTCAAGCCCTAATATGAAATTAGGGGAGTTTTAGACGAGTTTTTATGCTCAAGGATTTTGAGTTGACAAAATTGTCCCTTGCATTGTCAAAGAAATTAATAGGAATACTAACTTGTCCTTGAATTGCTACAAATATGAAACTACATGGTCAAAATGGACGGAATTGAAACTACAGGGTCAAAAGTGGTTGAAGTGCCAAAGAACAGGGATCAAAAGTGACTTTTAGCCTTATATATATATATATATATATATATATATATGTAGGCCTTGGGCCGAGCCGAACTAGCCCGGCCCAAATTCAATGGACTTAGGTCGGGTCATGCTTTAAAGATGAGACTGAAAATAATGGACTGAGTCGGGCTGGGCTTATTTAAAAAATTCAAAACCCAAGTTTAGCTCATGGGCTAGGCCTGAAAAAGTCCATCAAGCCGAACCGGACTAAGCCAATGGACAGGCCGAAATGGGCCTACTTTATTTCGTATTTTTTTCTTTTGTCATTTTTTCCTATGTTTTGTTGTGTTTCTATGTTTCCCTTCTTACATATCTATATGTTTATATCTCCACTTTTTTCTTTGTTCATAATTTCATAGTTCTCTTTTTCTTTTTTCTTTGTTCATAACTTCATATTTCTCTTTTTCTTTTTTCTTTTTTTTCTTCATAAATATGAAGATAAAGATATAGTTATATCTATGTCAAGTATTTGTCATATTTTGTGAACTTAATTTGTCCTAGATTGTGGACAGCATTAAGAACTATCTGGACATCACTACTGACCCAGCAACCTTCATTCAGGTATTTATTTCTTCAAGTACTTAATTTTTTTTGTTTTCAGAACTAAAACTTCAATAGACAAATATCAATGTTGTTTGGAGCACTTCATCTATGTTATTGCGCCTATATACATGCATATGTACATACGTATGTACATACATACAGTCGTAAATTTACTTGCGTAGCTTCAATTTTTTATTTTTATGTGTCCTAATCCATCCCATGGGAAATATTTATTGTTAAATGATTCTCATTTTCAGGGAGCTATACCTCAAATCTTTGAGAGAACAAAAGAGACTTTTTTCTCTAACATAGTTGGCATCATGAGAGAAGCTGCAGATATTGTATATGAAATGATTAAGGAAACCCCATGCCTTACTTGCCCACACAAACCACAAGGATCCATAGTCTATTGGTAATGATAGTTAAATACATTTTATGTGGCACATATTGGATTGGAAGATACACAAATAGAGTTAAGCTGAAATTATTAGTGACAAATTTTTACAATAAACAGCCAAAGCTAAACCTATCAACACTTGAAGGCACTACTACAAAAAGTGAAAAAAACGACTAGAAAAAAACGACTATTCAACAGAAAACCGTCGTTGTGTTTGAAAAGACGACGGTTTTATAAAACCGCCGTGTATGATTAACTTAAACAACTAAAAGATGAAGATTCCAAAGAGTGTTTCGAAAAAATGACACACCTAATTTAAAAACTGACGTCTTATTGAAAAAGGTTTTTGTCAGAGTAAACTCTGAGCCAAAAAACAACGGCAAAATGTATGAATCCACCAACGTAGAAAGTAAAGACGACGGTGTAAATAAATAGCCTCCGTTTTTACTCCATAATAAACACGACCAAGTTTTCGTATCAGGCGTCGTATAATTTCAAAAGAATTCACGGCGGTAAATTACAAAAAACCGCCGTATTAAATAAATGTACAACAACGGTAAAGATAAATTTATCGACTTATTTCTTGTAGCATGCTACGACAGTATCTTTAACTCTAACCACGTTGGTTTGTTCAATTAACGCCGTATAATAAAATTTACCACGTCGTGAAGTTAAATTCACTGTTGTATTTATTCACTTTATACGTCAACCCTGACATATAAACCGTCGTCTTAATAAATTTTTTTTATACTATTTTTTTGATATCCTATGACGGTAGACCAACTTAATGACAAGAATTGAGAATAACCACGACTATTTATATAGAAAACCACCGATAGAATCAGATTTTTCTGAGATCCCAAGAGATACGTCGTGAAGTTAAAATTACCGTCGTATTTATTGACTTTATACGTCTCACGTTATATCTAAACCGTCGTCTTAATACTATTTTTTTTCAATTTATTTATATTATTTTGGTTTCCTACGTCGGTAGATCATATTAATGACAAGAATTGAGAATAAACAAGACGGTTTATACAGAAAACCACCGACAGAATCATATTTTTCTGAGATCCCAAGAGTTACGAAATCTTACCAGATGGAACTTTGTTTCTCATCATAATCAGACCACAGAAGACAATATTTTAGAAGTTGAGGATGTGTGTGTGTTTGTGTCTTTCAGATATACAAACGCACACACACATCAACATCCAAAAATTTGCCTCTAAGATTTGACGAAGTCAACCACAGATTTGCATTCAGATAGACAATTTTTTGGAAGTTGATGATGTGTGCGTGTTTGTGTCCTCCAGATACACAAACGCACACACACATCAACATCCAAATAATTGCCTCTAAATTTTAACGATGGTAGAAGCATTTAGAGAGACAATTTTTTGGAAGTTAATGATGTGTGTGTGTTTGTGTCCTCTAGATACACAAACGCACACACACATCAACATCCAAACAATTGCCTCCTAAGAGGTGAGACAGAAGAAGTTGGAACCCTAATTGAAAACTAAAAATGAAAGAACTCATGAAAAAAACCTCAATTTATAAAAAAAAATTTCATATACACGTCGGTTATATTACACCTAACGACGTTTAACAGAGTAATCTACGTTAGTTCTTGAAACACGAAAGACATATTAAATACCAACCAACGTCAGTTATTAAACTAAAGGCAACGAGGTTTAGACAAACAACGTCGGTTACCTATAAAAAAGCGATGTGGTAACTTATTATAATACTTCTTTAAAAGTAAACTTTTGACGTGTAGCGCCCAACTAACCACGTCATTTTCGGAATACAAAAAGTCAAAAGGCTTTTTTACTAACCACATTGGTTGATGTTATTTTAATGTCGTGGTAAGTAAATACTAGGGCAGTTTTTATGATTACCGTCGTTGTAGTTATCTTTGGGACACTATATAAACTTTTTGGTCACCTGACCTAAATTTTTACGTTCTCTCTAAAATTTTTAGTTTTCTCTCAGTTTCCCTCTCATTTCCGAAAAACTGCGTTTCTGATTCTCAGTTTCCCTCTCTTTTACGTTCTTCCTCGTCTTCGTCTCCAAAATTTTATTCCGAAGAAAAATTTCTTTGCAAGCCAAAGGTATTTTCTCACTCCGTTTTTTTTTTTTCTTCACTTTCCCTTTAATTTTTGAAGTTTTTGTTTTTTTTTTTTTTTTTTTTTTTTTTTTAAAGAAGTCGCACTGATGTTTGAAACAAGACTAGGGTATGAAAAATCCAAATCTTTCAACTGTTCCCGTTCACAGGTCATGTGAGGACGACGGGTTTTTTTTCGAATTTGACGTTTTTGTTGATACACCAAGACGGTAATTAAATTCATGCTATTTCAATAGCACGATTGTTCAAAATAACCGACGTGGTGTGTTATAAATACGCCGTTTGAAAGGAAAAAGCGTCGTCTGATTTGAAACGAATGTGGGAGAGAGAAAACTGGGCGGTTTTTTTATTTATGAACTTATAATACGAAGACGGTTGTATTTAATTACCGTTGTCTTAAGTTCATGACCACATCGTATTAGCACATCCACGTTTCTATAGATTAGCACGACGGTTCTACTTGTTTGCCGTCATATGAACTTTCATTTTATGTATGTATTTTACCTAACCGTCATTGTTTTTCTTGTAGTTTGTATTCTCTATGAACATGGTTTTGAAATCTTAAAGTAAGGAGGCTCAAGCTGCAAACGGTCAAGGGACATTGCAGTTTCAAAGGCACAAATGGCTGAATCCAAATCTGTTCCAAGCAATCCCGCAAAGAAGATGAGATTTACTTCATCCTCCGAGAAAGACCCAAGCTCTGCGACATTTGATGAAGTGACAAAATCGACTCGCGGTATCACAATGAGCCGTGTTGTGAAGAGGAAAATCCAGAATATTAAGCATATGGTTGAGTACAATAAAAGTGGTAGACCACATGGCAAAGCTGCTATTGGGATGCATAGTTACATTGGTGTTTTGGGCACACACCAGAGTCCCTCTTGTGGACAAGAAATGGACTCAATTGCCCAAGGACCAGAAGGAGTAGATTTCGGAAGTTGTTCAAATGGCTTATGTTTTTGCTGTCGTCTGCCGCCAAAAAATAGAAGGATTTTAAGTCTACCTTAACTAGGCAGTTTATCATTCCATTCGCAAATGAGAAGGAGAAGTTAAAAGAGCTTCCTCAACTTTATAACTTCATAGAGAAATCGCAATGGGATGCCTCTGTAGCTTCAAGGTTATCCCCAGATTTTGAGGCTGTGCATTTTGAGTAGTCACAAAGAAGGGAGAAATGCGAGTACAACCATAGGTTGTCTCGAAAAGGGTACGTTGGTTTGGAGGATGAATTGGAAGAAACCATGCCCAGTGAAGAAATCGATCGATCTCTACTATGGAAGAAGGCAAGAGAAGATAAACAGGGAAACATCCCTGATCCAAAGGTTGCAGAGAAGGAAAAATTAATCATAAGTCTCACTGACTCTATTCTAAACTTGTAAAACAGAGGTTTTATTTTTCATTCAGACGTCGATCTTTTTAGTAACCAAAGTTAGATATGAAACCCCACGATGGTTTTTATTTACCGCCTTTTAAAAAATATATAACGTCAATATTTTTATAAAACAGACGTCTGTATAGAATTACAACAACGGTTTTGTGTTTATGTGTTAGGTTTTTTAAATTAAATTTTGAACTTTCTTCATATTCACACGCGCACACACACACACACACACACACACACACACACTCTCTCTCTCTCTCTCTCTCTCTCTCTCCCTCTCTATTTCTCTGCAATTGGTTTGTACACTATATCTGGATCAATGAATATTTTGGTTAAGTTTTTTTTTTTTATCTCTGATGTCAAATAAATGACGGTTTTTTTTAAAGGACCGACGTGTTAACGTATACAACATGACGGTAGTTTTGGGCCGACGTATTAAATTATTTTATGCGGCTGTTTTTTAAATAAACCGTCGTCTTAGTCACTTTAGCACATTGGTTAATATTTTTATTAATTTATTTATTTAATCAGTTTTACTATCTGTTCACTCACTAACATTCTCTCTCTCACTCTTTGGATGATTTGAAAAAACAAGTCTCTGAGGGCACTTTGACCGTCTCTGGCAGCAACGATGTTTTGACCTTGGCTTTGGGAACCCTTGAGCATGGTGGGAGAGTCAGAGGTGTTGGAGCTAGGGTTTCCCCAACTCAATTCTTCAATTTGCTGAGACAGCAGAGAGTAAAATTTGCTAACAAATTGAAGGAAAGTGTTATGGAAGCAGTGAGAGAGGAAACCAAAAAGATGGAGGCCAGGGCAAAGGAAAGTGTTATGGAGGCAGTTAGGGCAGAGAGGGAAATTTTGTTGAAACAATTCAGTCAACTAATTCCCAACTTTGATCCCCAATTACTTCAATTCCTCAAATTCCTCAAGAGCAAAGCCCAAAAAATCCAATGTCTGACAAAGCAAGTTGCTCTAATGTGAGAGCCCTTGAATTGGATGAAGACAATCCCATGAATGATGCTGATGCTGATGCTCCTGAAAACCGTCAAGATGAAACCGTACAATCTCTTGCATTTGATTTTTTCTGATTTTAAATTTTAAATAGACGTCGGTTTTTATTTTACAACGCGTCTTCTATTTTAACCTAGACGACCTTCATATTGTGTAGAGACGTTATAACATTTACACAACGACTGTTATGTATTTACCGTCGTTTATAACCTTTACCCTGTCAGCATGTTTTAGAAACCGTCGTTGATATTATATACTGTTAGCGCTAAAACTAAACAGATAGAAATAAAGCTAACTTACAGGTGACGTGGAAGGTTTGGACCTGAGAAGCCTTCGGTCTGTGGTGTCTTCCCACGAGGGGTAATGACAGATTCTGCCTAGGGAGAGAAATGGCAGGTGAAGCCTAGGACACCGGTGTGGTGCCGGTCGAAGGTCCTCTGTTACCAAAGTTAGTGACTAAGAACGATTCTATTGACACAGTGAAAGCACAAGTCCAGTAAAGAAAATAGTCTTACCTCTTGGCTGGGCTAAGGGGCTTTATTTATAGAGAGCATTTGTGATGCTCTTAGTACTTAGTTTCGGTGTGGGACTCGTGGGAGTGTCTTCAGCGGTCGATGTGTGCCCTGACAGGTTCTAGTGGGAGTTCTGAGGTGATCTGTTAGAATCGGTCGAATGTATTGACAGGTCGCTCGACATCGTCTGCCGAAGGTTGGTTTCTTTTGTCAGTTTGTAGGCACTCCACCGATTTGACCAGTATGAATCGGTGGAGCATGCCGATCGAAGTTTCGGCATGGCTCACTAAGCTGGTCTGGCCGTAAAGATTTTTCCACATGTTAAGATGTGACTGGAGGGGTCAGATATGGTACAAACAGGAGTCCCCCAAGTTTCCGATCGAGGAGGGACTTCTTGGTTAGGGACTTGCTTGTCACTGAGCTCCGGCATTCTGACCTGAGTACGAGTGTCTTTCTTTGTTTGATCATGCCGATGGTGATCATGTAGTCCCCTAAGTCCCCAAGCAAGAAGGGAGGTTGGAAGATTGGAAGGGAATGGCAATAAAAGCCGAGGGTGAGCGAAAGCTCAACCACTGCGTGCCGCTGTTCGGCAAGGGAGGTGAGTGAAAACTCGACCACCGCGTGTCTGCCATTCGGCATGAGAGGTGAGTGAAAACTCATCCCACATGCGCCTGCCGTTTGGCATGAGAGGTGAGTGAAAACTCGACCACCGCGTACCTGCCATTCGGCATGAGAGGTGAGTGAAAACTCGACCACCGCGTACCTGCCGTTTGGGATGAGAGGTGAGTGAAAACTCAACCTGTGTGCACTTGCCATTCGTCATGAGAGGTGAGTGAAAACTCGACCACCGCGTGCCTGCCATTCGGCATGAGAGGTGAGTGAAAACTCGACGACCGCGTTCACCTACCCTTCGCTAATGGACTTTGCTCTTTGAAAAGTCGGAGGGTCAAATAAGTGAGAATTGAAACACTCAAGTCGGAGTCAGTAGTGATGCGGATCCCAGGGCCGTTAGAGTCCTTGAGCAATCCGGACGGTGAGGTAGTCTTCTTTACCGATGCCTTCAAGCATGGGCTTCGGCTGAGGGCGAAGAGTGCCGATCAGGGGGGATGGGTGCAGTCGAATTGTCTTTCGACAGGGCAGAGGGGGCACTTCGTGGTTGGGGTGCCGAGCTCCCAGAAGACATGGCATCGGCGTCGTGTGCTGGTGTCTGGAGCCTGGGAATCATCACCAAATGTGATCGTTGAGAGGCACATTCCCACAACCTTTCAGACAGTCGGTAGGCCTATAGAATGCCGTTCGGTAGCCTTGAAACGACCAGAATTGTACTGTCGTATTGTAGTGTCCTTGAAACGACCGATCGCGACAAAAAGGGAGGTTGAAATAATCGAGCGTGTACGGTCGAAAATTGCCAAAGAAGAACGTGTCTTCAAGACTTGCTTGACTTTGGCAATTTGTTCAAGGTGGGCTTGATCAGTGAGGCCGAGCATGCTAGGAAGCAGAAGGAGAAAGAAGAAGAGCAGAGGAGGAAAAGTAAGTGACTGCCGTTCGGCATGTCTTGTTCCATGTTTCCGTAGGTCGATCGAATTTTATTTATTTTTATTTTTTTTGTGCAGTGGCTAGTGGTAGGGCGATGAATGAAGCCACAAGGAGGCGGCTAGAGTCGCAGGCCCCCAAAAGAAGAAGAAACACGACTCACTAAGGCCGAGGACGAAACCGCCTCGGCAGGCGAGGGGCCTTCTGTGCCGGAGGTGACGGCGGCCGATCATCGTCGTGAAAGACTGGTGGCCGAGGCCAAAACCATCTGTGAGGCCTACCTTTAGGCGACGGGGAAGAGGGTGATTGAAGGTGCCCTTGACATGAACCCTCTTCCGAAGAGGCCAAGGGGGATGAATGAGGATGCGGCTGTCCTCGTGCCTGACGAGGAGGAGGATGCTAACGCTGAGCAGGTGAACGTGGCATGCCCCCAGAAGGTGGTCCCGTTTGTGAACTGCTTCATCGACGACCCTCAGATGGAGCTCCCGGAGTTGGAGCAGCTGCCGATGAAGACGGTGCACGAGCAGGCCGGTCGAGCCTTCCTCCTTTAGGCTGCCGTAAGTGTGTGAGTTGTTTTGTTCAAGTATATATGCGATCGGTATGTACTAACTCGATGTTGTTGCAGGCAAAGGCGGATCTAAGGCTAGGTTGGAGTGGGCGCTAGCCTAGGGGAACATATATGAAATATTAAACATGGTCTTATTGTTATAGGTTTATTTCTACTCAAATAAATATTAGCCCATTGCACCAAATAAATATAGCCCACATATGCATTGTTTTTCTTTTTTAAAATAAATTAATAATAGGCCAATCTAAGTAAAGTAAATAATAGCTCAGTCCTCTATTTAAAATAAGCCCACTCTTGAAGCATATAGGAAATAATAAACGTCAATCCAATCCAAACCTATATAAATTTGATTAGAAGCAAAACTCACACTAAGGCTCTACCAACTTGAGCTATTCTAATAGTACTGATATTGGGCTACACCCACACACAGCAAACATAAACAAATTTTTTCTAGCCACCCAAAATGCCATATTTGAATCTTGAGAGCCTAGAGGAAATAGCTCTCCTCCTCTAAAAAATTGTACCAACCTATCTGGAGTGGGTTCTTCAATCTTGGTACGTTTTTCTCTTTAAAAAAAATGTATATATTCAATTTCCAATTTTAATTGTTGTTGTTAAGTTTTTATGATTTAGGGGTTGATTGAAAATTTTGGAGATTGTTGATATATGTTTTATTTTTGCAACTTGAATTATTAATTAGCATTTATGATTTTTCGTGTCTAGTATTTTTAGGGAATCAACTTATTGCATTCTTGTTGATGAAGCAAAAGATGCATCTAATAGAGAGCAAATGACCATTGTTTTAAGATTTGTTGATAAGGATGGTTTTGTACGAGAACATTTTTTTGAGATTGTTGGTATCTATTTATATTTTGTACTTCTTTGTGTTATATTTGCTCGTATTGTGGCTTTGTTTAATTTATAGAATTTTATTTACATTTTTGTTTCAAGAAAAAAAAAGTCTTATAATATATCTCCTCTATAAAAAAATATAATAAAAAAAAATAGCCTGCCCCTATACAAATTCCTGGATCCTCCATTGGTTGCAGGCTAATATGGAGATGTGGCTCTCCATGAAACGAGCCGTTAATGCTGCCGAGCGTGTCCAGAAAAAATTCGATGATAGCCGAGCCAAGATCGCCGAGGTAGGGAAGCTAATCCAAGACGCGGATTGGCATGCTGAGGAAAATGCTGCGAAGATTGCAGAGCTATCGTCGAAGCTGGCCGAGGCCAAGAGGGCGGCAGTGGATGCCGAAGAGGCGAGGGCGGCGGCGAAGGAGGCAAAGGAAGCTGTCCTTCGGTCTCGTGCGACGGAGCTAGAGGAGGCGAAGAGAAAAGCCATAGACGAATACCGGAGCAATGCGAGGATCTGATATACCGATTCAAGCGCTTCAATGCCGACAAAAAACTGAACCTCAACTTCCTCCGCAATCCGCCATCGTTGCCCGAAAGGGTGACTAAAGAAATGGTGGAGGCATACCTGGGGGTGGATGTGGAAGTCGATTCTTCAAGTGGTTCAGAGTCGAGTGGTGAAGAGGAAGAAGCCACTCCCTCTGCATAGCCGCCAACCATTCCTGAAACCGAGGCATCAGCCCCTCCGGCCGAAGCTACTGACATCGTGCCTGCCGATCCTCCGACGCCT
Source organism: Prunus armeniaca (assembly GCA_903112645.1). NCBI lineage: Eukaryota > Viridiplantae > Streptophyta > Magnoliopsida > Rosales > Rosaceae > Prunus > Prunus armeniaca. The sequence goes on along the minus strand of CAEKDK010000003.1, from coordinate 12,503,682 downwards.
TGACTGTGTTTCGCATGCTTATTTTGTTTATAGTATATAAGTGACTTTGGAACAATTCGACCGTTTGGCCAATTTTGTTAGGACAAGTGCCCACTTGTGACTTTTATCTATAGTTAATTTGCGATTGGTTTGGTATTTCCACTGTGTTCATATGATTGCATACTTGCCGTAGATAGTGTATGTGTTGGTATTACTAAGGCGTGGTTGAATGCATAGGACAGGAAAGAGAACAATGATGCCGAAGGAAAAAGGGAAAATCCACAGTTTTAACCGAAGGTTGGGTTACTTGTAATAATATTTTGAATGGTCAACATTCCAAGGGTGGCCAAGGGTTTGGCTATCGGAGCCACGCAATCGGTAGGTGCCGAGTCGGCATATGCTGACAACTTCATAGGGTTCTTCCCAAGAGGGTCCGAGGGTACCGTCGGTGGGGTTTCTCGTTGCTAGAGATACTTTTCGCAGAACCCAATCCCCAACCTTGAACGATTGGTGTTTGACGCGCGAGTCGTAATACCGAGCTGTTCGCTATTTGTAGGCGGTGTTCTGAAGTTGTACCTGTGATTAGTGCTCATCGATGAGATTCAGGTTGAGGGTGAGTTGGTGCCCATTTTGCCTAGGATCGTAAGATGCCGTTCGGGATGTAGGAGCATGTACCTCTACCGGAACTACAGCTTCGGTGCCGAAGGCTAGTGAGAACGGGGTCTCGCCGGTTGACCTTCGGTAGGAGGTATTGATGGCTCATAGTGCTTCAGGTAGTATGGCTGGCCAGTTGCCTTTGGCGGCTCTAAGCTTCTTCTTTAGTGTTTTCTTGATGATCTTGTTTATGGCCTCTACCTGCCCATTTGATTGTGGATGTGCCAGAGATGCAAAGAATATGTTGATGTTAAATCGGGACCAGAGATGCCAAAACCGAGAGTAGTCGAATTGCTTGCCGTTGTTTGTAAAGATTGCGTTGGGTAGGTTGAATCAGCATATGATGTTTTTCCATACGAAATGTTCAATTTTAGCGGCCGTGACTATTGCGAGTGCTTCGGCTTCGGTCCATTTGGCAAAGTAATCAACGGCTACGACTGCAAACTTAAGTTGTCTCGTGCCATGCGGCATGGGGCCTATGAGATCGAGTCCCCATTGCGCAAATGGCCAACGGCTCGTGATCGGAGTAAGTGGTTCAACAGGTAGCTTTGGAATGGAACCGAAGCGTTGACACTGATCGCATTTTTGAACGATTTTGACAGCATCAGTGTGGAGAGTGGGCTAATAGTAGCCTTGTCGAATGGCTTTGAAGGCCAAAGATCGGGATTTCGAATGGTCGCCACACGTGCCCTCGTGTATTTCTCGTACGATATAGTCCCCCTGTTGCGGCGCAACACATCGCAGCAACGATAGGGAGTGGCCGTGTCGATAGAGGATGTTTTGCAAGAGAAGGTACCGCGCCGATCGGCGCTGGATAGATTTGGCCTCAGCTTTGTCAATTGGGAGGGTGCCATCGATGAGGTAGGCTTGGATTGGATCCATCCAACTTGGGCCCTGCCGAATAGTGTTGACTTCGGCTTCGTGTGTGCTTCGCCAAGTGAGGACCTCTATTGGGACGTGGCATCTGACGCAATCATCAATTGTTGAGGCGAGCCTTGAGAGAGCATCGACATGACTATTCTCAGATCTGGGGATCTGTCGGATTTGGTATGTTTTGAACTTATCAAGCAATCGGCGGGTCTGTGCGAGATAGGCTGCCATGGACTCGTCCTTTGCCTCGAATTCGATGATTACTTGGTTGACGACTAGTTGGTAGTTGCTACATATCGTCAGCCGTTTGGCACCCATGCTCTTGGTAAGCCGGAGACCCGCCAAGAGGGCTTCATATTCGGCTTCGTTGTTGGAAGCACGGAATCGAAAACAGATGACATATTCAGCCATGTTGTCATTTGGTGTTTTGAGGACTAGGCCGGCGCCGCTGCCTTGTCGATTAGATGAGCCGTCCACATATAATGTCCAGTGAGGAATTGTGGGATCGAATGCCTGTTCAGCTGGATGTGTATCTGCAGATGCCGAGGGTGGTTCCTTGACAGGATCGGTCGGTCGATCATTTTTAGAAGGAGGTGTGAGTTCCGAAATGAAATCGGCCACAGCTTGTGCTTTTTCAGCAGGCCAAGGGTGGTATCGTATGTCAAATTCACCGAGCTCGATGGCCCATTTGATCAGTCGCCCTAATGTATCTGGCTTCTACAAGACTTGTCGTAGGGGCTGGTTGGTAAATAATTCGATGGTGTGAGCTTGGAAGTAGGGTCGAAGCTTGCGTGCGGAGAGGACGAGAGTGTAGGCCAATTTATCAAGTTGGGGGTACCGTTGCTCCGCGTCTTCCAATGCCTAGCTTGTATAGAATATGGGGAGCTCGATGTCGTTCGGTCTACGAATGAGGACATAACTTAATGTTGTTGCCGATACCGAGAGGTAGATGATGAGGTTATCTCTCGGAAGAGGTTTGGACAGCAGAGGGGTCTACTCATGTAGGCTTTGAGATATGCGAACGTATGGTCGCATTCGGAAGTCCAAATAACCTACCGTTTACTCCCTTTGAGGGCTTTCAAGAAGGGGGCGCATTGGTTGGTGGCTTTGGATATTAAGCGAGCCAAGGCCGCGAAGAGACGCCAAAGGCGCATTTGCTTGGGTTCAGGCTCATGTTGTACTTTTTCAAGGTGCCGAATATGAGGGAGAGATTCCGAAGATGGTCGTCGGCAGTCCTGCTTTTGACTAGCTTGTCATCTACGTAGACTTCCATCAAAGTGCCAATGAGTTCGGCAAAGATTTTGTTGACCAGGCGTTGATATGTTGCCCCTGCATTCTTCAGGCCAAACGACATGACGTTGTAGCAGTAAAGGCCTCTATCTGTGATGAATGTCGTATGTTCACGATCTGCCGGATGCATGAAGATCTGGTTGTAGCTGGAATAGGCGTCCATAAAGCTGAAGAGCTTGTGGTCGGCCGTGGCGTCCACCAGTTGGTCGATTCTTGGAAGCGGGAAGCTATAAGCTATCATTTGGGCACGCTTTGTTCAGATTTGTATAATCCTGGCACATTCGCCAAGCTCCACTAGGTTTCTTTACTAAAACCGAATTAGCGAGCCAGATAGGGTAGGTTACCTCACGGATGAAGCCGATTGCCTGGAGCTTGTCCACCTCGTGCTTCATTGCTTCGTATCGTTTGGCATCATAGGACCGTCACTTTTGTCGGACCGGTTTGACAGAAGGGGAGATGCTGAGTTTGAGGCAGATGACATCCGGGGAGATGCCAGGCATGTCATCGTAGGACCAGGCAAAAACTTCCAAGTTGGCCCTCAGAAAGGCGATGAATTCGGTCCGAAGAGTTAGGCTGAGGGAAGTGCCAATCTGAACCGTCCGGTCCTGTGTGTCAGAGATGGGTATCATTTCTAACTCCTCGATAGGTTGAGCTTGCGACGTTACGCCCTCGTCCCGAGGGTCGTCGGGACGCGCTAACCCTTCCTTGTCGTTCGACATGGTCATCGTGGAAATTGCCAGTGACTTTGGTGCCTTCCACTCCGATACCCGGGTTGCCGATTCTCGTGTGGACGACACATAACACACCCGCGAGCTCAATTGGTCCCCTCATATTTGGCCAACCCCAGAGTGCGTTGGGAATTTTAGCAGCAGCATGTGCAGCAATAAAATGGCCTTCATTCGGGTGAGGGCGGGTCTGCCAATGATGGCGTTATAAGCTGTCGGACAGTCGACCACCAAGAAGTGAGTGTAGATGAATGTCCTTCTGGGGATGGTGCTGATGGCAAGGGGAAGTTGGATGCTTCTAATTGGCTCCACCACATTGCCCAAGAAGCTTAAAATGGAGGGTGATGTCCTTGTTGACGCTTTGGCGTTCGATTCTGAGGCTTGTGAAAGCATCGACAAAGAGTATGTTGACTGAACTACCAATGTCGATGAGGATTTGGCCTATGTCAAAATCGGCAATATCTGCCCGAATAATCATGGGGTCGATATGGGCGAAAATGAGGCCTTTTTCTTCTTCCTCGGAAAAGGTGATGGGCTCCCACCCGAGTCGCCGAATTTTGCTGTTGCACCCTTCAGTGATACTGAGGACCCGAGAATGCCAAACGGCACGCACGTAATTTTTGACGGACCGATTGCTGGAATCGGCAATTGGTGTATCGCTGCTGATCATGTTGATATGGCGATTGTCGGGTGTTCGAGAGCCGATTGTGCACTCAGATGCTGGTCCAGCTTGCCTTCGCTGATTAGTTTTTCAACAATTTTCGGAGGGCGATGCATGATTCAATATCATGGCCATTGTACTGGTGGAATCGGCAGAACACTCCCGTATCTTTGTCGACTTGTCGAGGGAGCTTCCGGTTGCTGGGCTTCGAAATTATCTGATTTTCGGCCATGGACATGTTCGTAAGTTGAGTTAAGCGCAATAAAAACTTCCTCTGGTCGGACCCTTTTTACGCTTCGGAAATTGGCTCGACCACTTTGCTCTTTATTGCGTTTGCCTCCGTCCTGCCGACCCTGAAATCCGTCCCTTCGCTTGTCTCCTGCTGTGTAAGGGGCTAACACGGAAGGTGCCGTTCGGTAGGGAGCTTGATTCGTGATTTGGTGTGGCGTGAATCAATCGTAGGCTGGTGCCGGGGCTTGACCTACGTCTGGGAGCTGTCGAATGCACCCCTTTGGAGTTAAAGTGCTCTGCATTGGCGTGAATGGCTGCCTGTTTCATCAGTTTGCTATAGGTCGTCCAATTGCTGTTGTGGACCAAATAGCGGAATTGAGATGCTCGGAGGCTGCTTTTGAAAGCGCCAAAGGCTGCTCTGTCATCGGTCTGTGGGCACCGAGAGTATTCATGGCTGAATCTGGCAGCGTATTCTCGAAGAGGCTCATTGTCTCCTTGCCGAATGGTGTAAAGGTAGTCGGCGAAGTAAAAGCGATCAGTCTGTATCGTAAAATGATTGAGGAAGATTTGTTTTAATTGATCGAAAGAGTCTACCGTACCTGGCTCCAGTCGGTAGAACCAATTCAAGGTCACTCTGGTTAAGGTGGATGAAAATAGTAGGCACTGGCCTTCATCAGTGAGTCCTTTACAACTCTAGGCCTCCTTTCCGCTGATCGCTTTTTCTAGCTTATCCAATGTTGTTGATTGGCATGAGATCATCGTCCCAAGAGAAATCGAAACGTAGTCAGATTCGTCGATTTCTTCTAGACCGATCGCATTATACCTTCGGCGAATAGGAGATTATGGTCCGAGTACGTCCAGTTGCCGATCGTTGAGCTTCGCTTGGACGAGAATTGGGGAAGTCTGTCGTTCCCTACGCCGATCGTTGAGTCTATCGCAACAGTCGGAGTAGACTCGATATTCTCGATGGCATTTTTCTGGAGAAGGTACAAACAACCTTTGGGAGGCTGACGGCCCACCTGTGGCCGGTTGTTTTCCTGTCTCCTGGCCACTAGGTTTTGGCATGCTTATGAGCTATTGTTCTCGTCGAAGCTGCATGGTCTGTTCCAAACCGTCCTGCAGTTGGGCTGAGTGTGATTGTTGCTCGTGAAGTTGTTTCTGAGTGTGTTCTAATTTGGAAGAAAGGATGTTGTTGTGTTCCTGCATTTTGGCCATTTCCCGCTGTAGGGCTTCCATCCTATCCTTCAGGGTGTTCGGCCTACTAGGTGTTTCCACTCAGGGTGTGCCGGGTGGCACAGTAGGGTTCGCTCTGCTAGCTAGGCCGAGGATAGGACCATCAGTCCCAAGGGGCGAAGGTGGGTTCATAGTTATGTGGAAAAAGAGATATGGGCTCATTGTCAATCGAGCTTCCCACAGACGGCGCCAATCTGTTAGCACTAAAACTAAACACATATAAATAAAGCTAACTTACAGGTGACGTGGAAGGTTTGGACTCGAGAAGCCCTCGATCTGTGGTGTCTTCCCACGAGGGGTAATGTCGAATTCTGCTTGGGGAGAGAAACGGCAGGTGAAGCCTAGGACACCGGTGTGGTGTCGGCCGAAGGTCCTCCGATGCCAAAGTTAGTGACTAAGAGCAATTCTATTGACACAGTGAAAACACAAGTCAAGTAAAGAAAATAGTCTTACCTCTTGGCTGGGCCAAGGGGCTCTATTTATAGAGAGCATTTGTGATGCTCTTGGTACTTAGTTTTGATGTGGGACTCGTGAGAGTGTCTTCAGCGGTCGACGCGTGCCCTGACAGGTTCTAGTGGGAGTTCCGAGGTGATCTGTCAAAATTGGTCGAATGTGTTGACTGGTCGCTCGGCATCGTCTGCCGAAGGTTCAGATATGACCAGTATGAATTGGTGGAGCATGCCGATCGAAGTTTCAGCATGGCTCACTTAGCTGGTCTGGCCGTGCAGATTTTGCCACGTGTTAATTCATGAGTAGGGGTCAGATATGGTACAAACATATACCATGTCGTTTTTTGATATGTTGGAGTCGTTTATTTTACTTCATGTACAAACTTTATTTATTTCTTGTTACAGGATCTGTCAAAGCTTGACATGCCAGGTCCTCTGTTAGCCCTATGCCAATATGTCAAGAGACCAAATTGAAGCCTGCTAACGAGACCATTAGAATTTACATGCCAGAGGAAGTGTTTGGCACTGATCATGATACCTGGCTCTTGAGTGAAGGAATTTTACAGTTTGCTTCGATGGTTGAGATTGGATCCACAGTGATTGCAATATACATGAGGTAATTCTAGAAATCCAATTTTTTTTTTTACATTTCCTTTCTTTTAAATTAAAATCTCATTTAATTGAATTTCATATATTTAATTAGGTACTTATTTGACTATTTAAATATGGTAAATATGGTAAACCTTGTTGGCCTCGTGGACCCTAGACAAGTCAGCTCTCAATCTGGAACGTTATCTCACCGTTCAAAACATCTCTCAGAACGCCTGAAAAACGTAGATGGGGATCAATTTTACTTGGTGCCTTATAATCCAGGGTTAGTGCCCTTCTATACTTGGTCCCTTGTAATATTTTTTCTTTGTAGTATATTTAATATATATGGATCATTTTGTGTAGGAGTCATTGGGTGTTGATAATTGTGAGACCAGCTAAGGAGACTGTCTATTAGATGGATTCATTGCCAAACCGCTCTATTGATGAGGACATGAGAAATGTAGTGAATACGTAAGTATATTAACAAAAAAGTAAGATTTTTTAATTATGCATTTGAATGATACGACAGATTTTTCAAATACCAACGTTGTAGTGAAAACCCAACGACGGTATATTATAACCGACGTTTAAAATCATTTACAACGTCAGTATTTTCTTGAAACCGTCGTCTTCATTGAAATACGATGTCGTTTGTGTTTTTCATTTTAGGACGTTTTAATTTTTTCTATTCGACTTTAAAATTTAAAAACAATTTTGGTTATACATCGTTTTTCTTCGTCATCGACGTTAGAATGATACATAGCGACAGTTCTTATCATTAACACTTTTTGTTTTCTTGAAACAGTTCAATCAAAATGTATAACTCTTACACAAGCAAACAATCATCATGTAAATCACCCATATGGAAAAATCTAGAAGGCACTCCTAGACAACCAACAAATGTAGAGTGTGGCTATTACGTGATGCATTTCATGAGAGATATAATTCCTGATCCATGCCTAGCATTTGAGAAGAAGGTAAAATTTAAGATATAATTTCTTCGTTTTAATACCACAACGTTTTCTTTCAAAACCGTCTTAATATTTATAAAACGTCGGTATTTGTTCTTTATTTGCAGTTTGACAAGAAAAAGGAACCAGTTGTGTATACTCAAGAACTTATTGACGAAGTCAGGCTAGAATTGGCAGAATTCGTGAACAAGCAATTATAGAACAATAAGTGATAATGTATAAAAATGTTTATGTTTTTTTTAATTTTTGATAATGTATATAAACATATTTTTGGTAATTAATTGAACATTCATAAAAAAAAATCAAATGAAATATATTTTTGCTAGTTTTTTTTTGGATAAGATATTTATGTCATTAAATGAAATAAAATGAAAATATATCACAAAAATTTAAATTAAGTCCCAAAAACCGACGTCTTATTCTTATTTACACGTCTCATATCTATGAACAACCGCCGTCTTGAAGTAGAGGGAAAGAAAACATCGATTGCATTTCTCAAAAACGTCATATAAGGTTGATATACACGACGGTTAATATAGACATACAACGTCTGTTAGTACAATAGAGAGGACGTGTTAAAAGAGTACAACGTCGGTTACAAGGTAAAACGTGACGTTGTATATCAAAACAACGTCATCATTAACATAATAATCGACGGTGTAAATTCTACTTACGTCGGTCATTAAGAAAAGGTTGATGTAGTAACATACTAACCACGTCGGGGAGTACATTACGACGTCTAATGTGTTTGAGGACGGCGTTATGTGTTCTGTACTGTCGTTGTAAACGGATGCAACGTCGATTATGTACATTTGTCATTTAATTTTTGTATGACTTTTATATTTTATTCCTAATATTCCATAATAATTTCAAAACAAATTCCAAAAAATAAACTGACAAATTCTATGCACTCATTGAGGCAATATCTCCCCCCTACATGCCTGAAAATTTGAATTTTAGATTTCAAAATTAGAAGTGATAACAAAAGTCAAAAGGATTTAGAGACAAAGCACAATAGTCATATACTTTCCATAACACATAACCCTAAGGTTTATGTGATCCATTGGTGGTCATAAAATTCAAAATTATTTAATATGGATATTAGCCTACTAATATAGAAGGCATTGTTGTAAGGAGTCCGTAGCAATTTTCGGTTCATTTTTCTCATACTTGTGTATTTTTGTTATAATTATTGTAAAATTTAGGGTTTAGGGTTTAGGTTTTATTAAAACGACGCTGGTTTCTCTCCCTCTCTTTGGTCAATTACGTGCGTTCAAATGCGAGGAAACGTAAAGCAAATCTAATTATTTAATACTTTAGACGTCGGTTTTTGTATGGGCGACGTCAAAACGCTTTACAACGACATCGGTGTAACATAACCGCCGTTGTAAGTCTGAAATACAACGACGACTGGGTTGTATTTACCGTCGTCTTCAATAAATGTGGTCCTTTGAAATTTTTGACCGGGATCTAAAATTTTCAGAATTTTCCTTTAACCCTAAAGTATTTCCTTCTCTCTCTTCAACGTAAATTTGTCTTAAAGTTTTTGCTCTCTCTCAAAGCATTGAGTATATTCTCTGAGCTCTCTCAAGCATTTGATATTTTCTCTCAGCTCTCTCAATATCCATGTACGTATATTCTCTCAGCTCTCTCTCAATATTCTCTTATTAGTTTGTATATATATATTCTCTCAACTCTCTCTCAATATTCTCTTAGTTTGTATATTCTCTCAGATCTCTCTAAATATTCTGTTAGTTTGTATATTCTCTCACCTTTGGTTTATCTTAATACAGGTTCTTTTATGTTTTGGGAGCTATGGGTTCTTTTATGTTTTGATGTTTACATTCTGTTAAGGGTTCTTTGAAAAGGAATGGGGATGGAAGAATTAGGCTTTGGTTTTTTGTAAACCACGACGACGGTTGGTGGGACCAACCGTCGTCTAAATTTTTATCTATGTTACGCGACTATTATTCGTTGGTAAATAGACATGCCGTCGTCTTAATCTATGTTACGCGACTATTATTTTGTAAAAACCGTCTGTCTGATTCTTGTTTTTTTTTTTTTTTTTTTTTTTTTTTTTTTTTTTTTCTCTTTCTCTTTCATATATAGTATTGTTTCATTGCTGGTCTTTTCACTTTATCATATGTATGATTTTATAGTGTGTGAGATGGATAAGTCATGGATGCATGCGGATAGAATATCGAAGGCATATGAGTTAGGTGTGGAAGGATTTTTGAATTTTGCTGTATAAAATATTGGAAATACAACTCATATTCGTTGTCCATGTGTTAAATGTGGGAATATTCAATTGTTTGGAGTTGGAATTATAAGGGACCACTTATACTTCAATGGAATTGACCCAAGCAATAAGATTTGGACATGGCACGGAGAACCTTGGGAATGGACTGCTAATGCTAGTAGAAATGTAGAAGAAGATGAGCAAAGTAGGTTCAGTTTTGTTTCTGAAGAAGTAGGGATGGATGATAATGATTTAGGCGATATTGGATTTGATCCTTATGAGTTTGCCGATGTGATTGGGGATAGAGATCAACCCTTGTACCTTGGTAGTAGTAAGTACACGATGTTGTCGGCTTTGGTGAAGTTATATAATTTGAAAGCAAAACATGGGATGAGTGATGTTTGTTTTACAGAATTATTGATACTTCAAGGAGATTTGCTTCCTGAAGGAAATACACTACCTTCCTCTATGTACGAGGCAAAAAAGACATTGTCTGCTTTAGGGATGAGTTATGAGAAAATCCACGCATGTCCCAATGACTACATCTTGTATGGGAAGGATTATGAAGATTCAACTAATTGTCCTACTTAGACAGCTAAGAGTTTGACTTGGCATGCTGCTAGAAAATCAGTTGACGGTCAGATGTCTCATCCAGCAGATTCCCCGTCTTGGAAACTTGTTGATGATAAATGGCCCAAGTTTGGTAAAGAGCTGAGAAACTTGAGATTGGCTCTCTCATCTGATGGATTCAATCCCCACAGTTCTTTAAGTAGCAGATACAATTGTTGGCCAGTTATCTTAGTTACATATAATCTCCCACCATGGCTATGCATGAAACTGAAGTTCATGATGTTAACCTCATTGATTTCCGGTCCTAAACAGCCTGGAAATGATATAGAAGTCTACTTAGAGCCTTTGATTGATGATTTAAAATCTCTGTGGGATGGGATTAGAGGAGTGTATGATGCACATATAACAGAATACTTTACACTCAGAGGTGTATTACTATGGACAATTAATGATTTTCCTGCCTATGACAACTTATCTAATTGTGTCATTAAAGGATATAAAGCTTGTCCAATATGCGGCGATGATACACCTAGTCACAGGTTGAAAAATGGTCACAAAATTTGTTACATTGGGCATAGAAAATGGTTACCAATCAATCATCCATATCGGAAGCAGCGTTCAACTTTTAATGGGAAACCTGAATATGGCACGCCTCCCGAGCCATTAACCGGAGAAGAAGTGTTGCATATGGTTGAAGATATTAATTACATAAGGGGCTCAAAAAATGGGGGAAGTGTTGGTGAGAATGATGGTGACAGAGTTTGTTGGAAGAAGAAATCAAAATTCTTTGATCTCGAGTATTGGAAATACCTCCATGTGAGGCATGTCCTAGATATTATGCATATTGAGAAGAATGTTTGCGATAGTATCATTGGTACATTGCTGGAGAGCCCTAGAAAAAATAAAGATGGGATTGCTGCTTGGTTAGAATTATTGAACATAGGGGTCAAAACTGATTTGCAACTTGAGTATGGACAAAGACGTACTCGCTTGCCTCCAGGGCCTTGGAATTTGTCAAGAGAAGAGAAGAGAGCGGTTTGCAATTCTTTCTATGGTATGAAGGTCCCTGAAGGTTATTGTTCAGATATAAAAAATCTTGTATCTTTAAAAGATTCAAGACTTCTTGGACTTAAATATCATGATTGTCATACCTTGATGCAACAATTGCTCCCTGTGGCAATTCGTTCTGTTTTGGAGAAGCCTGCAAGGTATGCAATAACTCGATTGTGCTTCTTCTTCAATTCTATATGCACAAAGACAGTAGATGTTTCCAAGCTAGATAAGTTGGAAGAAGATGTAGTAGTTACTTTGTGTTTGCTTGAGAAGTACTTTCCCTCTTCATTCTTTGATATCATGGTTCATCTAGTAGTACATCTTGTCAGAGAAGTTCGTCTACGTGGCCCAGTATATTTTAGATGGATGTATTCATTTGAAAGGTATATGAAAGTGCTAAAAGGGTATGTTTAGAACCGTAATCGTTCAGAAGGTTGCATTGCTGAGCGGTATATAGCTAAAGAAGCTGTAGAGTTTGGAACCGAGCATTTATCTGATGTTAGTATAGTTGGAGTGCCTTCAAGCCAGAAGATAGGAGTTTCGAAGCCATTATCAGGTTGCACAGTAAGCTTAGTTGATCGGGACTTGTTGAACTAGACACATCTATATGTCTTGGAGAATACGGAGGAAGTCCTACCTTATATCGAGTAAGTATGACTTTTATTTTTCATATGGAGCGCCATTTTAAATATTATTATTCCTTATGTTTATCTTATATACAAGGGACCATAATGCTTGATTTTTTCATGTCAATGTAGGGAACATATGATCCACATCAAGACCACTTGTCCAAAATTTAGAAAGAGAACAAAGTGGCTGCAAGATAAGCACAATAGCACTTTCATTCAATGGCTCCACTTTAAGGTATATATATGTTATTGAATGACATGCATATTCAACTTTAATTTTCTTCCATTATATATGTTAGATTGCAGGTTCAAAGTGAACTTAATGGGGAAGAGTATAATGGCGTATCAGAAAATTTGAGGTGGCTAGCAGCTGGTCCAAGCATGACAATGTCATCATATAGGAGCTATCTTATTAATGGTGTTACAAGATGATGTGCGAATTGTCTAAAATAGTGGAGTTTATTTACTTGCACATACTAAGCAATTTGCTAGTGCCAAGGATAAAAACTCTATTGTCTCCAATATGGGTTTTTATGATGTTATTCAAGAAATTTGGGACCTTGACTACCAAAAGTTTAGAATCCCAGTCTTGAGGTGTGATTGGATAGATAACACTTCGGGCCTTGTAGTCGACGAACTTGGATTTACCCTTGTAGATCTAAGTAAAATTGGACATAGGAATGACCAATTTGTTATGGCTTCTCAAGTCAAACCAGTATTTTATGTTGACGACCCAATGCATCGTGGTTGGTCGGTAGTGTTATCAATGCCTAATAGAGAATATAATGATGTTATTGGTGATGATGTGCTAAGTGATACTAGAATTGAGTGTGAGCCATTTACTAGAGGGATATCAAATGTTGACACATTTGATGACCTAGTGGGAGAGTTAGGGAATGAAAATATTAGAGATGGGTGTGAAGATATATGGATTGATTGATTGTTGTAATGTATGACATTAGTTATTCAGTTAATTGTATGACACTAATTAATAATTCTGTACATCATTTTAATTCTGATCACATATTCATTATATGCAGGCTTTGGGCACGACAAATCAACAATTAAAAAAGCTAGGTTAAAGCTGTAAAGTACGACGGTCCGGTAAAAAAACTGGAAACACAGATGTCTAAAATAAAAACGTTGGGTTTTAAAAAGGCAAAAGACCGTAAAGCAAAAAAATAGACATATGAAAAAGAAATCAAGTCGGTTTGGTTAAAATAAACCGTCGTCTAAAGGTCAAAATAAAGGTCGTTTAATTCCATTAACTGTCGTGACAGATGTTCTGCACGTCGGATAGTCTAAAATAACTGACGTCTTCGAGCATACATACGTCAAGGCAAGTTAAACAAGCAACTTTTAAAAGGACAACTACGTCATTATGTAATCAAAACCGACATGGTAAGCAATTACAACGTCAACCAGATGGATCTCTAGACGTAGTGATTTAATTAACCACGTCCATTATTTTAACGCCACGGACGTTGAATACATAATCCACATCGGTTATTTTTCTATCCATGCCTTCAATACTATTTATAACGTCATCCTTTGACAACAACCGACGTGGAGTATAGTTTTGTACGTCAATATTGAGTAATATTTTGTCATTTTAAATCTTTTAGACGTCAGTTATTTAGAAAAAGTGACGTCTAACTGTGTCAAAGGGCCTTCTTTGTTAAATTTAAACGACGAGTCTCGCAAGTAACAGACGTGGAATATACTTACCACGTCGGTTGTTATTAAAGTTCTCGACGTGGATAATTACATAAGCGTTGGTGATGCTAGGTGCAAGACGTGGTTATATCATGTTACGGTGGTTATTGGGAGCCAAATGACATGCAATACTCTTTAAATGTATGTTGATTTGTGTAAAGGTCGTAGTTTATGTTTTAGACGTCGGTTTTTTTGTTTGTTTAACATAGTACAAATTAACCACGACGGTTTCGAGCTTATCCAAGTCTTTTTTCCTTCTTTTAGGGATGTGGATAATTATCTGTACGTCGGTTCTTCTATTGATCTTGACATGTAAAACTCTTTAGACGTCTCAGTTTTCATAAAACCGTCGTTTAATGTTATCGAAGATTTCATTTTACGCTAATTATATAGTAATTACACGTCGGTTCGTAATAAATTTGGACATTGAATTACTTAACGACGTCGGTTATTAACCGTCGTTGTTGGTTGTACAAAAGATGGTGGTCGATTTCACAACAGTTGGAAAACCTTCTAGATGACGGTGGTTTTCCGTCCTCTATTTTGATTTTTGTAGTAGTGAGGCATTGATGATGATATATAGTTTTGTTTGAAGTTGGCCAAAGAGGAATCAATGATTGTTTTGCCAGGTACAAATAATTGAACAACTTGTGAACTTTCTCTTACTCAATAATATTGCACTCTGAGAACATAACATGTCATACTGTAATTTAGCAACACGGCCAAATATAGTAGATGTTAACTTAAAATGGTTTGCTTAGTTAGATATTCATTGATTCAAATTTTTCAGGGGTCACTGTTGGACTGAAAAATTGGCTTCGCATTACTTTTGATGTTGAGCTTCCAGTACTTGAAGATGGCCTTCAGAGGATAAAAGCCTTCTACCAAAGACATGCCAAGAAACAATAGGATCTCTTCTTTTGTCTTCGTCACCAGTGGCGGAGCCACTCCTAGACCTGGAGTGGCCCTGGCCCCCCCATATTTTTATCACTCCTCTATTATATTATATATAATATATCGAATTTGTAATAAACAACTTAGAATTTAAGTTAAAATATCCTCTAAAACAAATTAGATATGACTTAATTAGAAATATTTAGCTCAAAACATGTAAGTATTGAATATTTAGGTGTTTTATATACTTATATTTTCTATTTCGGCCCCCCTAACTTTACAATTCTAGCTCCGCCCCTGTTCGTCACAGTCAAATTAAGTGGATGATGCTAATCGGCAACTTCATTGGATCCCCAAATAAACATTCAACGTAACAAATGAATGAAAACAATAAGAACAGGCTAATACTGTTGGTCTTATCTTCACATGACTTTCTTGTACATACCCTTAATTTTTATGTATGTGTGCAATTACCTAAAAGAATGTGGGGTTAATTTGTCTAATGCTCTTTCAAAGTATGACCAAATAATCCATATTATTCCCCATTGAAAGTAGGCCCGACGAAGGGTCATGTCATGTCAGTATTTTAAATATGTCAAAAATGCTCAACCCGAACACATTTCTTTTATAAACGAGTTGCCACGACACGACCCGTGTAACCAGTTTAACAAATAACTTTTTTAAAATTTAAATA
Organism: Prunus armeniaca; assembly: GCA_903112645.1. NCBI lineage: Eukaryota > Viridiplantae > Streptophyta > Magnoliopsida > Rosales > Rosaceae > Prunus > Prunus armeniaca. Next base: position 12,488,233 of record CAEKDK010000003.1, on the reverse strand, counting down.
TTGGATAAAAATAACAATTTTATGAACATTCCAAAATCACAAACAAATTAAATACAACAAAAATCCAAAATTACAATAAAAATCGCAACCAAATTAAATATGTTACAACCAAAATCAAATAATTGTAACATTCTCAAGAGTTTTTTAAACCTTCCGTATCTTCAAGAGAAACTCCATTAGCAACTTTCACTAAATCTGCAGTTTGAACAACAAACAATGTCAAGCATATAGGAGCTTGGGAATAGAGAGAGGGGTGATACAAAATGTTTGGGGGTGGTCAAATTTCCCTATATCCACCAACTTGGAGACCTCCAATCCACCAAGGAGGAATCTCCAAAGCTTCCGGATCTCCAATCTGTCAAAGAGAGTTCCGCCGAGGGAGTTCGATAGAAGGGGGTTCTGCCGAGGGAGTTCCGCGAAAAGAAGTTCCATCGAGGGATTTCCGCTGAGGTAAGTTCGGCAAAAAGGAGTTCCACCGAGGGAGTTCCGCGAAGGGAGTTCTATGGAAGGGAGTTCTGTCGAGGTAGTTCTGGTGAAGAGAGTTATGCTATTCCTCACTAAAGCCAAGTCCCATGCTCGAGGTTCCTCATTGCTATGTGTGACCAAGTGACCATCACCCATCGAGGTTCCTCGTCGACGCCAAGTCTCATGCTTGAGTTTCTTCGTTGCTATGGCCTTGCTCAAATTTATTAATATGTGTATTAATAAATAAATATGATAATTAAATAACAGTTTTCTCGAAACTCCCATGCCAACTTCCAGGCATTTTCAACCAAATCTAGAATTCCCAACATCCAAAGATTTGGAGTTCCCATACCACCCACCTTGGTGGATTGTCAACCAACTCTAGAATTCTAGGAACTTAAGGTCACAATGTTCCACCAGATGTCAAGATGAAGTCTCGAAGGTCCAAGCCCAAGCCACAGATTTGAACCCAAGATTTTCGAAGCATTGCATACACGTGATAGAGGCCTTACAAGGAAAGAAATCAAGATGAGTGATGATAATCCGGAATGTTCTAAAAGAAGAGAAACTCAAGCAAACAAATTATCTCAGTCAAAGCAATCCCACAAATTTAGTGAGCCTCAGAAGGAAGGAGTTTCAAAAGAGTTGACCTCGGCCATTTAATGGCCAACCCATGGGCTGGCAAATGCCCCTATATAAACCTCGTTAGATGAAGAGAGAAGACACATATCATCAAACACACAAACCTATTTTTTGTCTTGCACTTTTCTTTCCCTAGACTTAGGATTTTACTTTTCAAGAATTAGTGTAGCAAGTTCTTCATTTTCTTAGTGTAAGTTTACTTTCTTGCAATTTACATTATCTTGTCTTTTAAATTCAAGTTTATTTCAATTGCTTTACTTTTCATTGTTATCGCATTTTCATTAAGTTTAATTTAGTTTATCGTTCTTATTTTGTTCTTGCTTTATTTTACGTTTATTTATCTCTTTGATCTAGTTTATCGCACTTTAACTATCATCTTTTAGTTTAATCACGTCCTTAATTTATTTGCATTGTTTTTACTAAAAAAACTTAAAAATCACAAAAACATCCATATGAAGCCCAACTATCCTCGAACCCAAGGAAGTGAAAGAACCTAGGTCAAGAGGAGGTTCTTTGCTTTGCCAATCAATCACTTGATCAAAAGTTAGAAGCACAACATATCAATCCAACCTTTTCCATCCAAGCCATTCGGTGGCTTGGCGGTGGCACGCGCCAAAAGTTCCTTCCATCGGCCACCTCGGCTGAAAAGAGAGAAACACAAAATATCCTATAAAACAAACAAAATCATAAACTACAAGCACTGAGGGTGATATCAATTCCTATCAATTGTACTAGAAAAATGAAATGGAAGGAAGAAGGCGAGTAGATCACTTCGAGGGGATCAAACCTCCAATGCATCAACCTCAAATATGATTTTCCTTATACTATACGCCATCTACATAGCAATTGTATAAGAATAGGCTAATGTCCAATACAGAGTTCTAGAGGCCTTAGGGAGAGAGAGATGCATTGAATGTAAAAATTCTTCAAGTTCTTCATCTCTTAGACAATCTTCCCTTCCCTAATTGCACAATATATATATATATATATATATTATTTTAAAATGTACTTAATTAGTAACTCATCGCATAGTAGGAGCTCCAATACTTTCTTTTATATCCAATAATTAAAGTCAAAATAGAAATTAAATATACAATGTATCCAAGCAGTCAACGCCAGTCATGGCGGGTTGCTTAAATTTAGGATAAGTGACATTTTACCCCTACATGTTTGGGGTCATTATTAACATGGGCCACAAGGTTTTAATTTAATCACTTTTTACCCTAGTGTATTAAAATTTGACCAATTTACACTCTCCGTTAGGTTCACCGTTTGGTCTTCAGTTAAATTGATGACATGCAATTGATGTGTCAAAAAACCAATATAAAATTATTTAAAAATAATATTCTTAAAACAAAAAGACTTCCCAAACTCTCTCTCTCTCTCTCTCTCTCTTAATGAACTTACACCCTGAACTGACAAATGAGTCAATTTAGCACCTGAATTAATTTATATGGTCAGTTTCACACTTACTGCTATAATTGAGGCAATTTCATCCAAATTGCAGTCAATAATTACACATGAGCAACACATGTAACATAATTCGATGGCAATTTGGTCCTTCTCACCCTAGCCGCCCCTTATCCTCTCAATCACCATCGGAGCCACTTACTTAACTCTTTGTCCATTATTTTTGGCATATCATGCCAGCAAAATCACCCAAATAAGAAAATACTCTTGTTTTTTTTTCTTCAGAAAAATCCCATCCCAATCCATTTTGATCTGCTAGGTCTCAAGCTTTCTTCCTTATTAAAAACCCAGAATTTGTTCTTTTCTTCCTTATTCCAAATTTAACTCCAATCAACAATTTAATTTGGCTAGGTTTTACGAGATTAGTTTCTCATGCTTTAGCTTGCCCACCCAATTGTACACCCCCAAAAACGCATCATCGTCCAACCGCAGCAGTAAAAAGCTCATCCTAATCTCCCTTTTCTCCATCACTCTCATTCTCGCCTTTACCGTCACCATCGTTCTCCTCTTGAGCGTTCACTCCAAGGCCTCCCCCAATTATCAGGCCACCACCTCAAAGCCATCTCCAGTATACCTAACTGGTTTAGGTTGGGGGGGGAGGGGGGGTTGGGGAGGAGAGAGAGAGATAAAAAATATATATACAGGGAGAATGGGTCACGGTTTACAGGTTAGGGCTCGGACATGGGTTGTGGGTGTTCGAGGGAGAGTAGAGAGAGAGAGAGAGAGAGTATAGAGGGAGAGTGATGAGAAATCTGGAATTGTGTGTTTGGATGCTGAGAAAGTTAGCTCAGAAAATTAGAAAGAAAAGTAAATCTGGAATTTTGATTTCATTCACTTGAATAATAATAATTGCAGTAGTTTTCTTTTATACAAGATAGAAAACCAGCTATGAATAATAACCTGTAACTAACATCTAACAACAAAGTTAAGCTAAACACGACATGTGTCATCATCTGAGCCTACTTGATCTACAAGTGATTTTCTATGTGCAGGTTCAGAGTTGTTAGTAAGAACTTGTATTGATGGCTGAGACATACTTGTAACACCCCCTCGCAAGCTGAAGGGTCACACAACTTCAGATTGGATTTAAGAGACAGAAACCGATCAACAGAGAGAGGCTTGGTAAACATATCATCAACTTGAGCTATAGTAGTAATATGATGCAAGGTGATAGCGCAAGTAGAAACCAGTTCACGAATAAAATGAAAATCCACTTCCACATGCTTAGTTCGGGAGTGGAAAACAGGATTACTGTGAAGGCCAAAGCACCAAGATTATCACAGTGAATAGAAGGAGAAGCAGAGAGAAAAAATTGGAGATCACGCAGAACAATACATATCCAAATAAGATCAGCAGAAACAATAGCAAGAGCCCTGTATTCTGATTCTGTGCTAGATCGAGCCACAGTGGCTTGTTTCTTGGCACTCCAAGACACCAAATTAGGGCCAAATAAACACATAAAACACTAACAGAGGGTCAATCCACAGGGCACCCTGCCCAATCAAAGTATGTATAATAGTGAAGAGCAAGAGAACCCGTAGTAAAAGACAAACCTTCAGTCTTTGTGCCTTTAAGGTAGTGAAGAACCCGCTTAGTAGCAACTAAATGTGGACTCCTTGGAGATTGCATAAATTGACATAACTGACTAACAGAAAATGAGATGTCGGGCCTCGTCCAAGTAAGATATTGCAAAGCACTCACAAGAGCCCGAAATTCAGTGGGATTAGACAATGGTTCACCAGAAGTAGCATCCAACCAAACAGCAGAAGTAGGAGAGGAATATCGTTTGACACCAACCATAGCAATTTTCTATAGTAAATCAATTATGTATTTGGTCTGTGATAAGAAAAGACCTAAGGCATCTCTATGAGCTTCCAAGCCAAGAAAATAATGAAGAGCACCAAGATCCTTGATTGAAAATAAAACACTAAGTTCACCAATCAATTGCTTGCAAATGGCAGAAGAACTACCAGTGATCAGAATATCATCCACATACACAAGAATAAATGTCACAGTATCAGCAACTCAAACAAACAAAGAAGTATAAGATTTGCACGTAGTAAAACCAAGAGATAGCAAAGCTTGCATTAATTCTTCATGCGCGGGGAGCCTGCTTGAAACCATATAAGCTCTTTTCCAACTTGCAAACATGGGAAGGGAAAGAAGAATCAATAAAGCCTGGGGGCTAGACCGTGTAAACAGCCTCAGACAAGTGACCATGTAAAAATGCATTAGTAACATCCAATTGAGAAATACTCTAGTCAAACTGAACAGCAAGACACAAAATAAGCGAAATAGTGGTAGGCTTAGCACCCAGACTAAAAGTTTCATTATAGTTCAAACCACTTTGTTTATGAAAACCCTTAGCAACAAGCCGGGCTTTAAACCTATCCACTGTATCATCAGACTTGTGTTTAACTCGGTACACCACTTGCACCCCACCAAATTCATAATAGGACAATAAGGAACCAACCTCCAAGTACCAGTTTGTTTAAGAGCAGCAAATTCAAGATTCATAGCCTTAATCCACCTTGGATCCTTTGCAGCCTGTTTATAGGTATTGGGTGTAGCAGGGATGGAAGAAATATAAGTGATAATAGTGGAGGGAAGAGAATGTGAGGTGGCAGATAGCATTTTAGGCTTGAATATACCACTTTTAGCTCGGGTTTGCATTGGATGAGTATTAATAGGGGATGTGGAGGTGAATAAGGAGAATAAGAAGGAGGAGGAGGATGATTAAGAGGAGGAGGGGGAGGAGGAGGAGGAGGAGGAGGAGGAGAAGGGGGATGAGAAGTAGGAGGAGGAGGATGAGAAGCAGGAGGAGTAGGTGGAGGATCGGCAATATGAACACAAGCTGGAATTGAAGGACAACTAGCAAAAAAGGAGGAAGGAAATGGGATGGTGGAAGAGGAAGACGTTATTTTGAAAGGAAAAATAGTTTCATGAAAATGAACATGCCTATAGATATAAATCTTTTGAGTGATAGGATCGAGACAATGATAGCACTTATGATTTAAGCTATAACCAAGAAAAACACAAGGTATACTTTTGAAGTCCAGTTTATGAGCAGAATACGGTTGTAACCAAGGATAACATAGACAACCAAAAACCTTAAGAAATGAAAAATCAATGGAATGATGAAACAAATTTTGAAAAGAAGACATGTGACCAAGATGAACAGAAGGTAATCCATTCAAAAGATAAACGGATGTAAGAAAAACTTCAAACCAATAAACCAATGGAACACCGGAATGAGCAATTAAAGTTCAGCCAAGTTCAACAAGAGACCAATGTTTTCGTTTTGCCACACCATTCTGCTCTGGTGTGTAAGGGCAACTAAACTGATGGAGAATGCCATGTTTAGAAAGATATTGGGTAAACACAGCACTTGTAAATTCACCCTACCATCATATCAAAAAAAATTTATTTTAGAACCAAGAAGGTTTTCAACATGAGTCTTAAAGATACAAAACACAAAGGAAAATTCAGATTTTGTAGATAAAGGGTAAATCCATGTATATTTAGACCAATCATCAACAAAGATGACATAGTATTTATAGCCAGATACAGATATAGTGGGTATTGGACCCCAAAGATCCCAATGAACCAGAGATAGAGCTTGTTGAGATTTACAAGGAACTTATGCAAAAGAAAGCTTACTACTTTTGCCTAAATGACAATCATTACAGACAAAATAGGTATCATTAGAAGATACACAAGGCAGATTATGTTGTTTAACAACATAATGGAAAATAGACTTGGATGGATGACCAAGTCTTTGATGCTAGATACATGAAGAAGCTTTCTATATAACAAGAGCTTGATGTCCGACTTTATTGAGGAAAGGATTGAATTTGAACGAATAGAGTCCATTTTTACTAGGACCATGGAAAAGCATCTTCCCCGAGATTAGGTCCTTAACAAAGAATGCAAAAGGAGTAAATGTCACTGAACACAGATTGTCAAGAGTGAATTTGTGCACAAAGAGTAAATTATAAGCACTTTTGGGAACATGTAGCACATCACAAAGCTTAAAAATACCAGTAGATGTTGGAAAAGAGGTATGACCAATATTGGAAATTGACAAACCTTGGCCATCTCCCATGTGGATTTGTTCACCACCAGTGTAAGCAAAGTGAGTCTGCAGAGCACCAAGATCAGGAGTAACATGACTTGTAGCACAAGTATCAGCAAGCCAATCATTATTCTTCAAAGAACTAGAGTGAACAACAGCCATGGCAGCAAGGCGAGCAGTAGGAATTCGACCTTGATAAGAATGGTTCATCCTTTGATGACAATCAATGGCACTGTGACCCCATTTATCACAAATCTGACACTAAGTTTTGCCCAAGCTTGGAGAGACCACAGAGAAATTACCAGAAGAACCACCAGATGATGAGCCACCAGTGAAATCGCCAGAATAACCACCGGGTTGAGGAGTGGGAGGAATACCACTGGAATTTGGGTGAAAATGACCACCAAAATTGGGGCAAAAATTAGGATTTGGAGAATGAAACTATGATTTGCCTCTACCTCTATTATATGACTTAGCATAACCACAATTGAACCAGAGCCAAATTGAACAGCTGCAAAAGCATAAGGCAAAGTCTCAAATGAAGACTTCACAGAATTTTGGCGAAGGAGGGCAAGTTCTTCACTAAGAAGTAAGCTATGAAGCTCATCAATCACGATTGGAGTAGATCAGGTGCGAATTGATGTAGCAAAGGAGAGATATTCAGCGGGTAAACCATTAAGTATATGAACAACCAAGGCAGCCGAGCTAAGTGGAGTTCCAGCAATGGCAAGGCTATCAGTAATATGCTTGATGGATTTCAGATATTGAGACATGGAATAATCACCTTTAGAGAGAGATTGCAGCTTTGATTGCATAAATAAGAATCATTTTCTCAAGATAATTTTTCGCGGCTTTTATTCCTTACACATCAAATAAGAAAATTTGATTTTATGGGATTTTAGTATGAAGTATATATTGACTTAATGAGCCCTCATTTTTAGCCTGAATCGTATTTTGCACTAAAACGAATTTTCATATTTTGATTTTGTGCGAAATTGATTTTCTTGTATTTTTATTTGAATCCAAATGCGGGGGTACTTCCTTATTTACATTGTAAACTTAAGTAAATGGAGTAATATAAAAATAAATGAAAGTAAAAGGACAAAGACATTTACTTAAATGTTGAAAATGGAAATAAGGCAATCTATACACCAGTTGAGCAAATAGGCAATTTGAAGCACCTACAATGATTTTTCCGGCGAGAGGAAGTGCAGATGCATCTCCTTGCACCTTAATAGGTCAGCCGCTGCCGGCCACCTGGTGTGGTCGACCTGATCACTTTGCATACGCTCACCACCTTGAAATAAACTATGTTCTCCCTACCAAGTTACAGGCTTATCGGCTTGACCATATTTTTTGTGCTCATCTCACTCAGGTTATCTCCATGTCTTACCATACACATAATGAGAAATAGCATATCTAAAGACAGGGGCGGAGCTAGAATTGTAACGTTGGGGGGACAAAGTAAAAATTACGAGTATATAAAACACCTATGTATTCAACAGCTACTATGCAAAAAAGAGGACAAAAATGTGTATGTTCGGGAATCTGCAGCACCATTTGTTTTGATGGCTAAAAGGATGAAAAAATTCCAATAAAGTACAAGAGACTTGTCAATGCAGCATGTTAATGGTTCTCTTTTACAAGTAAAGATACTTATTTCCATCTGTGATTTCTTTTTGAGTTCTTTTTCATGTCTCCTTATTCGGTTTTATTTTGTCAACATATCTAGTATTGAGGTTAATGTTGTTTCTATTATTTAGATGAAGCCCAAACTCACCTTGGCAAGGCTTAAGGAGCCCGAATTTGAAACATCCCAACGTGTTCGGTCAGTGAGAGTAAAGAGTACTGATGAGCTTGAAGAAGAGATTATGGCCAAATTTTCAAAGTTAAAGGCTCGACCACGACACAAAAGGTAACTTTGTAATTTGTTTTACTCTTATTATTTATTCATCATTTGATATCGGGTGTATATTTGTTGGATTCATTAGATCTTGTTGCTCATTGGATCAGTGAGAGTAAAGAGTACTGTTGAGCTTGAAGAAGATCTGTTGACCAAAATTTTGAAGTTTAATTCTCGACCACGAAACAAAAAGGTAACTTTGTAATTTGTTTTACTCTTGTTTTTTATTCCTCATTCGATTTCCAACCTATATTTGTTGGATTTATTGAAACCTTGTCGTGGACAATTGTAGCTTGTAATGTTGTTTTTAAAATGAATCATGAATGGAAGTACCATGATTTCATTTTCAATGTTTTTATTATCATAAATTATTTTTGGAACTTTTACACTATGACTTTATGAGGTAAGATTCTTAGATTTGTCACTAGTTGGATGCCCAGCTGCCCAGCTGCCCACCTTACATGGCTGACTTGACCACATGGGATGAACGTCGACCACTTTTCAATGTCGCTGTCACCTTGGACGGCCGGCCCGACCACCTTGGATGAACACTGACAAGTTTGCATGGTCGCCCGCCGACAAGTTTGCATGGTTGCCCGCCACCTGGCGTGGTCGACCCGACCACTTTGCATACGCTCACCACCTTGGAATAAACCATGCTCTCCCCACCAAGTAACAGGCTGATTGACTTGACTATATTTTTTGTGCTCATCTCACCCATGTTGTCTCCACATCTTACCATACACATAATGAGAAAAGACATACCAACAGAAAGGGGCAGAGATAGAATTGTAACGTTAGGGCACAAAGTAAAAATTACGAGTATATAAAAAACCTATGTATTCAACAACTACTATGCAAAAAAGAGGACAAAAAAGTGTATGTTCGGGAATCTGCAACACCATTTGTTTCAATGGCTGAAAGGATGAAAAGATTCCAATCAAGTACAAGAGACTTGTCGATGCATCATGTTAATGGTTCTCTTTCACAAGTAAAGATACTTATTTCCATATGTGATTTCTTTTTTAGTTCTTTTTCATGTCTCCTTATTCGGTTTTATTTTGTCAACATATCTAGTATTGAGGTTAATGTTGTTTCTATTATTCAGATGAAGCCCAAACTCACCTTGACAAGGCTTAAGGAGCCTGAATTTGAAACATTCCAACGTGTTCAATTAGTGAGAGTAAAGAGTACTAATGAGCTTGAAGAAGAGATTATGGCCGAAATTCCAAAGTTAAAGGCTCGACCGCGACAGAAAAGGTAACTTGGTAATTTGTTTTACTCTTATTTTTTATTCCTCATTTAATATCAGACGTTTATTTGTTGGATTCATTGGATCTTGTTGCTCATTGGATCAATGAGAGTAAAGAGTACTGCTGAGCTTGAAGAAGATATGTTGACCAAAATTTTGAAGTTTAATTCTCGACCATGAAATAAAAAGGTAACTTTGTAATTTGTTTTACTCTTGTTTTTTATTCCAAATTCGATTTCCAGCCTATAATTGTTGGATTTATTGAAACCTCGTCGTGGACAATTGTAGCTTGTAATGTTGTTTTTGAAATGAATTATGATTGGAAGTACTATGATTTCATTTTCAATGTTTTTATTATCAAAAATTATTTTTGGAACTTTTACACTATGACCTTATGAGGTAAGATTCTTAGATTTGTCACTGGTTGGATGCCCAATTGCCCACCTTATGTGCCTGAGTCGACCACATGGGATGAACGTCGACCACTTTTCATGGTTGCCCGTCACCTTGGACGGCCGACCCGACCTCCTTGGATGAACGCCGACCAGTTTGCATGGTCGCCCGCCACCTGGCGTGGTCAACCCAACCACTTTGCATACGCTCACCACCTTGGAATAAACCATGCTCTCCCCACCAAGTTATAGGTTGATCGAATTGACCATATTTTTTGTGCTCATCTCACCCATATTGTCTCCACGTCTTACCATACACATAATGAGAAACGACATACCTACATAAAAGGGCAGAGCTAGAATTGTAACATTGGGGGGACAAAGTAAAAACTACGAGTATATAAAACACCTACGTATTGAACTACTACTATGCAAAAAAAGAGGACAGAAAGGTGTATGTTCGGGAATCTGCAGCACCATTTGTTTTGATGGCTGAAATGATGAAAAGATTCCAATTAAGTACCAGAGTCAATGCAGCATATTAATGGTTCTCTTTCACAAGTAAAGATACTTATTTACGTATGTGATTTCTTTTTGAGTTCTTTTTTATGTCTCCTTATTCGGTTTTATTTTGTCAACATATTTAGTATTGAGCTTAGAGGTGTCAAACGGGACAGGCTGGCCCAGCACGGCACGAGCCTAGCCCATTTAAATGAGGCACGGCACGGCACGACCACGACCACGAATATTAATGGGCTGTGCTCGGCACGGCACGAAAACTTGGGCCGGGCCGGGATCAAAAAATGAGGTCCAATGGACCGGGCCGGCCCATGGCCCGACATGGGCCAGGCTTGGCCCGAGCACGCTTCAAGCACGACACGAGCCCAAGCACGGCCCACTTAACATTTTTTTCTTTCTCAAAAGTCAAAATGCAATAATTTGACATCTAATGTCATTATTTATATGTTTTTTTAATCATAAATATATATTTGATGTCTTTCATTTTAGGGAAATTACTTGGGTCCTTAATTAATTAAACATATCAACTACAAATTAATTAAACAATATTGGACTTGATATCTACTCAGTACATATGACATATATGCTTCTCTTATAATCAAAGCAAGACATTATTTCACATATAAAATAATAAGTTGTTTAAAGATGAAAAGTTGAAGTGGACTCTGTAGAGTTTGACACTTTTTGCCCTCTGCCATTTTCATATTATTTGGATGTTTGATTGATTAATGTTTTCAAATAGTTCATCATTTCTTGCATCTAATTATATTTTTAATGTTTATAATTTGAATTATCTAGTGAAAAAAAAATGAAGTGAAAAAAATTCAAATTAAATGGATTGGTTCTTGGGCCCGAGTATGGCACGAGCATGAGCACGGGCACGGCACGAGCATGAGCACGGGCACGGCACGAGCCCGTTTCAATATGGACATGGGCTTTGGGCCGGTCCGGGATCAATAATTTTACTAAATGGGCCGGCACGGCACAGCCCGATAAATTAAATGGGCTTGCCTGGCCTGACACGAAAACGTTAAAAGCACAAGTTTAAATGGGATGGGCCGGCATGGTACGACCCGTTTGACACCTCTAATTGAGGTTAATGTTGTTTCTATTATTCAGATGAAGCCCAAACTCAACTTGACAAGCTTACGGAGCCCCGAATTTGAAACATCCCAACGTGTTCGATCAGTGAGAGGAAAGAGTACTAATGAGCTTGAAGAAGAGATTGTGGCCAAAATTCCAATGTTTAAGGCTCGACCATGAAACAAAAAGGTAACTTTGTAATTTGTTTTACTCTTATTTTTTATTCCTCTTTTGATTTCCGGCCTATATTTGTTGGATTCATTAGATCTTGTTACTCATTGGATCAGTGAGAGTAATGAATACTGCTGAGCTTGAAGAAGATATATGGGCCAAAATCTCAAAGTTTTATTCTCGACCACAAAACAAACAGGTAACTTTGTGATTTGTTTTACTCTTGTTTTTTATTCCTCATTTGATTTCCAGCCTATATTTGTTGGATTTATTGTAACCTTGTCGTGGACAATTGTAGTACGAGTATATAAAACACCTACGTATTCAACTGCTACAATGTAAAAAAGAGGACAAATAGGTGTATGTTCGGGAATCCGCTGCACCATTTGTTTCAATGGCTGAAAGGATGAAAAGATTTCAATCAAGCACGAGAGACTTGTCAATGCAGCATGTTAACGGTTCTCTTTCCCAATTAAAGATGCTTATTTACATATGTGATTTCTTTTTGAGTTCTTTTTTATGTCTCCTTATTCGGTTTTATTTTGTCAACATATTTAGTATTGAGGTTAATGTTGTTTTTATTATTCAGATGAAGCCCAAACTCACCTTGACAAGCTTAAGGAGCCCGAATTTGAAACATCCAAATGTGTTCGATCAGTGAGAGTAAAGAGTACTGATGAGCTTGAAGAAAAGATTATGGCCAAAATTCCAACATTTAAGGCTCAACCATGAAACAAAAAGGTAACTTTGTAATTTGTTTTACTCTTATTTTTTATTCCTCTTTTGATTTCCGGCTTATATTTGTTGGATTCATTAGATCTTGTTGCTCATTGGATCAGTGAGCGTAATGAGTACTGCTGAGCTTGAAGAAGATATGTAGGCCAAAGTTTCGAAGTTTAATTCTCAACTACGAAACAAAAAGGTAACTTTGTGATTTGTTTTACTCTTCTTTTTTATTCCTCATTTGATTTCCAGCCTATATTTGTTGGATTTATTGTAACCTCGTTGTGGACAATTGTAGTATGAGTATATAAAACACCTACGTATTCAACTGCTACTATGCAAAAAATAGGATAGATAGGTGTATGTTCGAGAATTTGCAGCACCACATGTTTTGATGGCTAAAAGGATGAAAAGATTCCAATCAAGTACCAGAGACTTGTCAGTGCAGCATGTTAATGGTTCTCTTTCACAAGTAAAGATACTTATTTAAATATGTGATTTCTTTTTGAGTTCTTTTTCATGTCTCTTATTCAGTTTTATTTTGTCAACATATTTAGTATTGAGGTTAATGTTGTTTCTATTATTCATATAAAGCCCAAACTCACCTTGACAAGCTTAAGGAGCCCGAATTTGAAACATCCCAATGTGTTCGATCAGTGAGAGTAAAGAGTACTGATGAGCTTGAAGAAAAGTTTATGTCCAAAATTCCAATGTTTAAGGCTCGATCACGAAACAAAAAGGTAACTTTTTAATTTGTTTTACTCCTATTTTTTATTCCTATTTTGATTTCCGGCCTATATTTGTTGGATTCATTAGATATTGTTGCTCATTGGATCAGTGATAGTAATGAGTACTGCTGAGCTTGAAGAAGATATGTTGGCCAAAATATCGAAGTTTAATTCTCGACCACGAAACAAAAAGGTAACTTTGTGATTTGTTTTACTCTTGTTTTTTATTCCTCATTTGATTTCCAGCCTATATTTCTTGGATTTATTGCAACATTGTCGTGGACAATTGTGGCTTATAATGTTGTTTTTGAAATGAATTATGAATGGAATTAATATTTTTCATTTTCATTGTTTTTATCATCTTAAATTATTTTTGGAATGTTTACACTATGACCTTATGAGGTAAGATTTTTAGATTTGTCGCTGGTTGGATGCCGAGCTGCCCACCTTACCTGGCCAACTCGACCACATGGGATGAACGTCGACCACTTTTCATGGTCGCCCGTCACCTTGCACGGCCGACCCGACCACCTTGGATGAACACCGACTAGTTTGCATGGTCGCCCGCCACCTGGCATGGTTGACCCAACCACTTTGCATACGCTCACCGCCTTGGAATAAACCATGCTTTCCCCACCAAGTTACAAGCTAATCGAATTGACCATATTTTTTGTGCTCATCTCACTCATGTTTTCTCCACGTCTTACCATACACATAATGAAAAATGGCATACCTACATAAAGGGGCAGGGCTAGAATTGTAATGTTGGGGGGACAAAGTAAAAAGTATGAGTATATAAAACACCTATGTATTCAACTACTACTATGCAAAAAAGAGGACAAAAATGTGTATGTTCAGGAATCTACAACACAATTTGTTTCGAATGCTGAAATGATGAAAAGGTTCCAATCAAGTACCAGATACTTGTCAATGCAGCATGTTAATGGTTCACTTTCACAAGTGAAGATACTTATTTCCATATGTGATTTCTTTTTGAATTCTTTTTCATGTCTCTTTCGGTTTTATTTTGTCAACATATTTAGTATTGATGTTAATGTTGTTTCTATTATTCAGATGAAGCCCAAACTCACCTCGACAAGGCCTAAGGCGCCTGAATTTAAAACATCCCAATGTGTTCGATCAGTGAGAGTAAATAGTACTGATGAATTTGAAGAAGAGATTGTGACCAAAATTCCAATGTTTAAGGCTCAACCATGAAACAAAAAGGTAACTTTGTAATTTGTTTTACTCTTGTTTTTTATTCCTAATTTGATTTCACTCTTCATTTGATTTCCAGCCTATATTTGTTGGATTCATTGGATCTTGTTGCTTATTGAATCAGTGAGAGTAAAGAGTATTGTTGAGCTTGAAGAAGACATGTTAGCTAAAATTTCGAAGTATAATTCTCGACCACGAAACAAAAAGGTAACTTTGTAATTTGCTTTACTCTTGTTTTTTATTCCTCATTTGAGTTCCAGTCTATATTTTTTGGATTTATTGAAACCTCTTTGTGGACAATTGCATCTTGTAATGTTGTTTTTTATATGAATTATGAATGAAAGTACTATCATTTCATTTTCAATGTTTTTATCATCTTAAATTATTTTTGGAACTTTTACACTATGACCTTATAAGGTAAGATTCTTAGATCTGTCACTGGTTGCATGCCGAGCTGACCACCTTACATGGTCGACTCGACCACATGAGATGAACGTCGACCACTTTTCATGGTCGCCCGTCACCTTGCATGGCCGACCCGACCACCTTGAATGAATGCCAACCAGTTTGCATGGTCACCCGCCATCTTACGTGGTCGACCCGACCACTTTGCTTACACTCACCACCTTGGATTAAACCTTGCTCTCCCTATCAAGTTACAGGCTAATCGGCTAGACCATATTTTTTGTGCTCATCTCACCCACCTTATCTCCACGTCTTACCATACACATAATCAGAAAATGGTATACCTACAGACAAGGGCGGAGCTAGAATTGTAAAGTTGGGGGATAAAGTAAAAAGTATGAGTATATAAAACACATATGTATTCAATAGTTACATGTTTTGAGCTAAATATTTCTAATTTAGTCATGTCTAATTTGTTTTAAAGGAAATTTTAACTTAAATTATAAGTTGTTTATTACAAATTATATTTGTTATATATAATATAATATAGGAGAGATCAAAATCTAAGGGGGACCAGGGCCATTCCAGGCCTAGGAGTGGCTCCACCACTGCCTATAGACACCACAGATAAGAGACTATACCTACTTACTACTACAAGCTGTCAAATAGTGTCTCTTAAAAATAACATATTCATCATCACATACAGTTTCATCATGCCATCATCACGTACATTTTCATCATGCCATCATCACGTACATCCTCATTATATTATAATGTGATATCACATGCGCGAACTCCATTATGGCTCTTGTGCCACTGTCTCGGACACCATGATCATCTAGATACCACCGAGGCCATTCCTAATAAGGATGGTTCCGACTCCATGACTCAACCCCACCGAGGCCATTATGACTCAAATTCCACTGAGGCAATTGCAGCTCGAACTCCATCCTAAACATCGGGGCTCATGTACATCAAGGTTATTTCTGCTCGTAGTCCATAACTGCTCGTTCCCCACCGAGGCCATTATTGCTCAGTGATGATTATCTCAGCTCTACGGTACTCTGCTCTGCATAAACAAATTCTCCATAACTGCTCTTTGTTTATCTAGCACCAAATACAAACTAGCACCAAGCACGACTTGCCTCTAAACCCTACTTGAGCAAAGTATTAACACATGACAACTGTTCGGCTTGGCCAGGCCCTTCTATGGACTTGTAAAGTCCCCAGCCAAGAAGCTACTTTTAGACTTGGAGGCTTGTTGACTCATGGTTATGACCAAGACCGATAATTGGTATGGGCCTCACCATTACAGGCCCAATGGCCTCACGATGCCCAAAACCACTGCCAAGGTCGGTTGGGAAGGTTGATCTTCTAAACAGATGCCTCTCTCCTCATGCTTAGCTCATAAAAAGCCCAAAAGGGCTCATCAACTCTTTCCTTCATTTTTGCTGTTTTCTATAAAGACTCTTAAGCCTATTATCATGTAAAAACTCTACACATATATACAAATATAAAACTAGCATATGTAGACCAAATTTATGGGTGAACCACTCTATCTCATTACGTTGTACTTGTATGATTGCAATATTACGGCTATCTGATTTATACGGGTTCAACATAAACCTTGAGAAGTTGATATATATTAGCATGACAAGTCTTTTAGCATATGTATTTTGTTGCTTGAAATATTGCTTTTCAGTTTCTATATAGATCACTGCACCACTCACCAATAAAGTTTCTACATTTGTTATGTCCTACTATTGTCAATATTAATTTTTTTCACTTTGTAAGTTTTTGATGGTTTAATCTAGGGTTGAATACATCTTTTGTCACTAGGTTTTACATGGAAATTCAATTTGGTCACTAGAAAATATTTTTAGCTAAATTGGGCTTTGACATCTGTACTATCTTTGTTTACTCGAGTAGCACCAAGTTCAACTGTGGCTACACGATCTGCAAATTTAAGTGTACTTATTGTTTCACCAACAACATCTAGCTCATGACTTATGTGAATAAACATAAGTGTCTTGGCTTGTCCACCTAAAATATGATTACAAACAAAGGGTCAGAATCAAATTTTCTTGGATAATCTAAGGCTAAAGACAAAATGCATGCCCATTCTCAAGAAGTCATGTGGTAGTTAAACTTACCAAGTGAATCTTGGAGCAACTCTGTTACTTTGCTGTTTCTGTAAGGGAACACCAATTTTGTTATGGTAGATGGTTTTATTTATTTATTTATGTTACAAATATTCTCCATGGTTAGTAATAAAATAAAACTTAACATGATTGGGTAGCATTTGAATCAATTGAAGCATGATATCCAACGTGAAGTTGTTGATCACCAAAATTAGTCATTTGTTATTACTTTCGGGAGTCTTAGTTATTGTTTTTTTGGCATGCCTTTGGTAGAAAAAGGCTTTCATCCACCCAAGGCCGTCTTCAAGAGTTGAATGCTCACAAGCGAGGGTTATGCGCAACCATTCTTCATCCCCACAACCACCCCTGCAGTAACTCATTATGTTAATCCTTTCCTTATAATGTTTCAGTCCATTTTGTAATTTTCCTATAAATTTTATGAGAAACTGCTACGTACAATGATATATTTCTATATACATGTTTATGCCTTGTCTTGTTAGTCTTGTTATTATTAACACACAAATGATATTGGGGGAGGGGAGATTTCGAATGCAGGACTTCAGATGTAAGGGTAACTTCTCTTTGTGTGTTGTTAACTTGCACTATTTCCCTTTAGCATTTGGCACAAGTATATGATCATCTTTGGTATTTAACCAATTAGTTCTTAGTCAACTTTTGTCTTTCCTCTTGAAACTTATTTTTCGTATAGTTTCGAAACCTTTTTATATTATATTGTGTTTATTTAACTCATGTAAGAAATTTTAATACTCAAATCAAACTACAAATTTAAGAACCCAAATGGGAATAGATCAAAAAATAAACATAATATATTAGATCAAAAAACAAAGATAATATCCTAAACCCCTTCTATTGCGGGATCCCTCAAATAACTTTATTTGAGGGATTACAAAAAAAATTTCAACAATCCAAACCATCTATTTTTTAATGTCTACATTCATAGATCATCTTTGCAAAATATTAGACAAATCAGAAACTTTTTCAACATCCAATTGTGTCCTACAAAATCAACGAACACAGTACTTCAAGAAAGTACTAAAATTTCAATATTTCAATTGAGTGGTCAAATGATATTGGATCCAAGTGATTTTTTTTAGAGATGATGTTTGAATGAATATCTACAAAGTAGATAGTTTGGATTAGTGAAATACAATACAAAGTGGGCCCTGCAATGGTGTTCCTCAAATAAACCCTTAACTGAAGCTCCTTGTATGTGTGTGTGTGTGTGTGTGTGTGTGTGTATATATATAAATTCTCTTATGCAGATGTCTGGATATTATTATTGTGCGAACCTCATGTATTTTCTACTACCCTTCCCTACTTTTCTCCCTGTTTACAGTGTCATCCTTACAATATATTTGTAATGCCCTTAATTACCATTAAAAACATGGAACCCTCTGGTTTCTTTGGACAAGTAAATGCAAGGGATTTCATTGAGTTATTTATTTTATAAATAAGTGGTTTTTTTATTTATTCAATAAGTTATATATTTTATTTGTTCAATGTATTGAAAGAACCATGACTTTCCTTCTTCCTAAGGGTCGAAGGAAGTTTTGATCACTCACTCTTGGATCTAATCTAAGGGTTGAGAAAAAATTGATTTAAATATCAATATGTCATTATTTTATTACTTTTACTATACAAAATATTAATTTAACTTGAACAAAAAAAAATTAAAAAAAGAAAATATCACTCTAACCGAAACATGCTCTCTCTCAAAAAACCAAGAACACGTTCTTCCTCCATTGTTGTTCATAACTACCTTCAACTTTGGTGTTGCAGACTAAAATCAAGAACACGTGTCGTTTAAGATTCACTCTAATTCTTATTGGTTATCTATTTTATCTCTTGATTTAGATTCAAATATTCAATTTGTTCAAAACAAAAGAAAATTTATTGACTCAAATCTGGAGCCATCAAGACATCTCTTCACACTTTAAAGTGATTGAATTTCAAGGACCCACAACCAAGTCACTTTCTTCTTGTTCTTTAGCTTTGTAATCAATTTTTTGTTTATAAATGTTAGATTTGAATGATTCATGAACCAAGTTTGGGAAAACTTCAATTTTTCATAAACAAATTTTGGTTTTTTTGTTTTTTCTAGGTTCATGAAGACTTGGGTTTCTTCAATTATATTGTATTTTCATGAAAGGTTCATGTTTTCTTATTCACTAGGTGTGAAAGAGAAAGATGATTGGCATCGAAGACGATAGTCTTAGATGCGGATGAGTTTTTTTATTCATGTTTTTCATCTATGATATTAAACTTTAAAAAAAAAAGGAATTAATTTTAACAACCAAGATAGTATTTTACTATAGTAAAAGTAAAATAAAAGATACATATTGATATTTAAACTAGTTTTTTCTCAACTTTTAGATTATATCCAAGGGTAGGTAACCACAGCTTCCTTGGACCATAAGGTCTAGGAGAATGAGATTGAATTCTTGAAACCATAAGCAATACTTTTATTATATTGACACATCTACTCACCCAATCTCTAATACGTTCTCCCTTAGAGTATTTCCACCCGTTTGCCATGGCAAAGGGGAGTAAGTAAGGATAGTTACTGTTCACATGAAATAAAAGAGATTTTTTATTTAAAACCCCACACTTTTCTTAGTTCACCCCAATATTTAAATTATTAAGCTGTAAGTTTTATTATTGTGTAAAAAGACAAAAAAAGTCATCAAACTTAATACTTAACCCTAGTACATCTATACACACACCCCCCCCATACTTTATATTAAGTTTTAGAAAAATACAAACTCTTTTACATCGTATTGCCAAAGACATAGAACATTGACGAGCATGCCTCTTTAAAATCTGCCTAGGAGCTGATGAAAAGACTTGTTGATTGTTTGGTTGTAATGATCTTATTCTCTTCACTTTGTTGATTGCTTGACTGTTGATTGTTTTTTGTTTTTTTTTAATACCTGATGTTTTGGTAAAGCTGTTCTCTTTCTCTAGAAAGTATTAAATTTCGAATTTGGGTTCCATTTGTTTTTGTTTTTTTTATATGGGAACAGTAATATTATTGTCACTTCTGAAATTCTAGTATGCATCTAAAATCATCATCTTTCTGCTGTTGCTTCAATAGTTGGGTTATTTTCCTTGTTGCTTTTCCACACTGAGATTCAAAAGAGTTGTCGATTTGGAATGCCAATGAAAATTGAATACCTCATTGTCATTATTAAATACTCAAGAGAGAAAATGATAAAATGTCTAGCAATTAGCATTAGAGCTTACATAACGTACTTCCTCCTCTAAGGGTAGCTTGTGGGGTTTAAATAGAAAAATTCTTTTATTTCTTATTTTTTCAGCTTGTGGTGTATTTAAGGGTAGTTTAGGAAGATAGTGAGGTTTTCTTAAAAATTGTGAAAATTTAAATTAAAAATTGGGGTGAACTTAGAACATAAGTGAAATAAGAGAAGTGTGAGATTTAAATAGAAAATCTCAAATAAAATTCTGAATGTGTTGGTAATTTTTCAGAATTTTTTCAATAATTTTTTTTTCTTCATTGACGCCAGCGCCCTCATACACAGCAGCTCAGGCTATCTTTCCTTGGGCCTTGCCCGGGCTTGATGGACCCCAACTCTTGCCCGGGGTGGATGTCACCGCTGGAGCTGATTTTGGGAGACTAGAGGCCTTTTGCCTTGGGTGGGCTGTCCTCCTCGAATCCATTCATCCAAAAATTCCTCTCCGAACCCAATATCTTCCTTCCCGTTTATGCCAAGAGACCAAGAATCAAACGTGTGTTGCACTCTCCCTCATTTGCCCTCGTTTGCTCGTCTGCCGAGCATCGACCTCGTCTATCATGTACTGTTCTCGCTTCTGGAACTGAGTCGTTGAATCTTTCGTTCCAGATCGATACAGTACCGCGATTGGGTACGCTCGATCCAGATCGAAATTCGTAGTGGGGTGAGCGAATTAGGCAACTCCTTACTTAGTTTCCATCTTAGTGTTTGTTCCCGGTATAAAATATCTGATATTCTTGTTCACTGTCTGATTCATTCATTTTTTCTCTTTCAGTCCCTCGTTTCTTGTATGGAGCTGCTACATGCTGCCAAGCACTGTAGTGAACTTGGAAATAACATTTGAACCTCATCATGTGCTTGTAGTTCAGTAATGAAGCGCTACATCTACATCAATGACGATGAATCATCGCACCGTCTTTACTGTGACAATCGCATATCAAATAGAAAGTATACTTTGTTGAATTTTCTCCCAAAGAATTTATGGGAACAGTTCAGGTGATTTAGGAGTTGATACTTTTGTTTTTATATGTGCTGAATAAACTATTGGTTGGTTATATGTTTGAACATTTTATTTGGGAGGGTTAATTCAGCGGAGTTCATTCAGTTAATTTGCAATGCGTCAAGACTCAGAAAGATTAAAAGTCATAGCCTCTCTCACTTTATTGGACTTCACTGCAATTAAGCTTTTCTTGAATCCATTATAGCATATATGGAGATTTTAGGGATAATATGATGGTTCTTTAATTATATAAAGGAAAATGCGGCGTTCTTTTTTTCCATCAATAATTTCTGAATATTTCGTTACTGTTGTGGTGCATGTTATGATATTGGGGATAATACGGGGCACAAGTTTTGCTAATTTTATGATTTGTATCCCCTTGGTTTTAATTGTTGTGATCTTGCTCTCAGCTCGTTTTTCTTCTTCTAATTTGTTTTGTTTGCCCCTTTTTAAAGTCACCTTTTTTGTTCACAAATCTGGTATATAGGCTGAATGTATAAACATAAAGATTTTGAGATGTCTTCCCCCACCCATTCTCTTCTCTAACAAATTTTACATTTGTTTTCAGCCGCTTCATGAATCAGTATTTTTTGCTGATTGCTTGTCTTCAGCTATGGTCACTTATTACTCCAGTAAATCCTGCCAGTACATGGGGCCCTCTTATTTTCATTTTTGCAGTCTCTGCGACGAAAGAGGCATGGGATGATTACAACAGATATCTCTCAGACAAAAAGGCAAATGAGAAAGAAGTTTGGGTTGTTAAGCAAGGCATCAAGAAACATGTATTACACTTTCTCAATCCTATTTTATTTTTCAGCAGTTGATGTTGTTTAAATAGAATAACAAAGTCAATTAACAATTGTTGTCAATCTATAAGGTGGGTTAGCTTGCTTAGTATTGATTGGCATTCTTTAATCCTCTTCATGCATTAGCAGTTCCTGAGATTTCAACTACTTGTTGGGTTTTCCAGCCATGATGAGTTTCCTAAGCTTATTAGGACTAATAGTCTTGGAGGATAAGAATCCTATTCCTAATTGGTGTTGTTTTCCCAATGGAGGAGGGCTTAAAATACTTGGTAAGCAGATTCCTATTAGTATTAGATTTACTAATTGATGAAGGCCTTTATCATGGCTATATAAGGAGATCTGATGTGCTAGTTTACAAGCATCATCATCAACAAGCAAGAGAGAACAATATTCGGAATTCCACTCCACAGAGAGAGAGAGAGAGAGAGAATATTGAAGGGAGTTAGAGTGAGAGTGAGAGAATATTAATTAGCACTCAAGGAGTTAGAGTGAGAGAATATTGAAGGGAAAAATGTGTGTGAGAGATAAGAGTCTTTCTTTGTTGTCTTGTTCTTTCTAGTTGTTCATCAAGTCTTGAATCTAGAGGCTTGATAAGATAATTTGTTGTACCCATTATTCATATAGTGGAGATCTGTAGTTTTGTCCTGTGGACGTAGCCATCTAGCTGAACCATGTTAATTCTTGGCGTTCTTATCTTCTTGCTTATTTCCTTGGGTTTCCTGAGTTCGTTTGTTTTTCCTTGAGAGAGAGAGAGACAATACTACTGTTTTTCCTATTCTTAACACTTCAACAGCAATTTGAAAAAAGTGAAAGGTAGTAGATAGAAATACTACTAAGAACAGATTGATAAGTTTTAATCTTCCACCTCTAGATTTGCAGTGAAGAACTGAATAAAAACGAAAAAGGAATAAATGTTAACCTTGTACCTCAGGATGTAACCTTTATGAACAGTAGAAAACTTAGTTAGAAGAAAAGATGGAATGAGTATATTTGTACTTATGTATCATTTAGTGGAGCAGATGTCATTATACTAGATGTGGGGCACTGAAAGGAGTTCCCAATACCCAATAAGAGCAATCACGTTAAGATCTAGACATCGAAGAATAATAGATCAATGCTAATGTTAGGAGTGTTATGACGTATGAGGTCATTTAAACTGGTTCATGAAGATTAGTGACCTGTTTGGTTATGGAAGTTTTTTTTTTTGTCTCCCTCTTTTTGTTCCTTCATGTACTGTAAGAAACTCTCCGTTTTAGGAGTTAATATGGGAACAACAAAAAATAACTCACAGACCAATAAAAGAAAACTGGAAAATTACACTATGCCATACCTGTTGCAAATTCCACCAAAAAAGAAAGAACGTGATTCGTATGTGACCTATTTTGACATCCATAATATAGTTACACACTCGTTTTAAAGATATGGAGTTAGTCATAGGAGGCAGGCACATTGCCAGAAAATTAAGGTAGCAAGTGTGATTCATTTTTTTTCCAGGTTGCAATTTGCAACAGGGCCTCTAGTCCAGGTGGTATTGATATAATTTTTCAAATACAAAAATTGAAGAAAAAGGAAATCAATTGCCACCCCCATAACCAGAAAAAGGGAGTGCTAGTACATTGAAAGTTGTTGCAAGTTGTGCAATGCTTAGTAACTTATAAAGTGGATGATCATGTGAGGGCCTTGACATTTTTTTTCTTTTTGTTTTTCATTGTTTATGTTATCTTATGATGTCTAACGTAAGATTTTACAACTGGGATGAATCTGTGGTGGGGAGGTCCCCTTTGTAGGAATAATAACTCCAAGCTGATTCAGTTTACTTTAAGAGATTCATGCACAAATGCTCATAGAATGTACTTACTGAACAAAAAAGAAAGAAATAAAAAAAATGCCCATTATGGTATAGAAATAAACTAAGATTTTGTGTAACTTATAAGAAAATGATTTATATATGATAATTACATTTGTGTTATGTTTTTATAGAATAATTCTTTAGTTCTCAATTTTTTTTATTCAACAGTCTCATGGATTAGATATTTGTCATCCACTTTTCCTTAGATTTTGCTGAACTAATAGCTTGATGTTTCTCTTTTCTTTGTCTGGTGTCATCTACTCTTAGATACAAGCGCAGGATATTCGTGTTGGTAACATAGTTTGGCTTCGAGAGAATGATGAGGTGCCTTGTGATCTTGTTTTGATTGGCACCTCAGAAGCACAAGGCCTGTGCTATGTAGAGGTAATAATCCAACCATTTGTCTGATTCTTATTGTGAATTTGGCAAAGTTCTAAGTAGAAATTTTATCAACTCTCTCTCTCTCTCTCTCTCTCTCTCTATATATATATATATATATATATATATATATATAAAATATAAGCTTATTTGAGGGACACTTTGTAAGGCCCACTCCACATTGTATCTCAATGATTTGAACCGTCTATATTTCAACTCTTCATTCATAGATCATCATTGAAATAAATTAGACAAATCTTTAACCATTAAGATATCTAATTGTGACGAAATAAATAGAAAAACATTGTATGTCCACAAAAAACACTAAAATGACTGCCATTTAGTCAAATGATTATATGTTTTCCGATATATGGGTGACTTTTTGCAGAGATGATATTTGAGGGAAGACCTAAAAAATTGATCATTCAGATCATTAAAATACAATGGATCGTATGTCCTGCAAGGTCACATGTGAGCTTAACTCTAAATCTGCTGCAGTAATCCAAACCTCCCATTTGTTAGTATCAATTCAAGAAGCAACAATACAAAACTTCAATCAAATGAAAAATCATTAAGTTTTCTTATTATGACCAAATAAATAGGCTAACACAGTGTTCCAATTAAAACTAAAATGTTCATGATAATAATTGAATGGTCAAACTATTTTCCATTTTGTTGATTTTTGCAGGCATAATTTTTAAATGGGGATGTAAAACTTATGACGGTTCAAATCAATGAACTGCATTGTAGAATGGCTCCAAAAAACATGATCCCTTTTAGATTCTCGTCTAAGGGGACCTATCTTAAGGAGGGTCACCTTTGTAGGGCCCCAAAATGTATTTTATTTTAATGACCCAAACGATTAATTATTGAGGTCTCCCTTAAAGATGGCCTTTGCAAAAAATCTTCCAAACTAGAAACTATTTAATCATTGTAGTGTGTTTTTTTTTTTGAAAAGCCGTTTTTGTCTATTTATATTATCACAATTAGATGTCTTAATGGTTTGCAATTTATCTATTTTTTCTTCTCAAGTATGATCTATGAATGAGAACTTTAAAAATAGACGGTTTGGATCATTCAAGTACGATGCTGATTTGAGGGACGCATTGTGGGGGTGCACCTCCCAGTGTAGTTCTAGGATCTGGTCGTCCAATTTTTAAATCTGCATTCAAGAATCATCATTGCCAAAATTAGGCAAATGGGAAACCATTTAGTGAGATGATTTTTTGCACGGATGACCCTTGAATGGTCTTGAAAAATGGACGGTCTGGATCGTTAAACCACATTTCAATATGGACCTACAATGCGATCCTTTAATAACGTAATTTAAGGGATCCCTCAATATAATGTTTGTGTGTGGACATTTATATATTTATATATATATATATATATATATGTTCAACATGATCAATGGTCCACATTCAAATAGAACGTTTCCCATTATATATGAAATTAGTTCAGACAGTACCATTGAAAGCCAAAAGGACCCAAAATTTTAGAATCTTACCAAATATTCAAGCAAGCATGAAAAACATAATTGGATGAAATTCTAAAAGAGTTTATGTTGGGCTCTATTTTTTTAGTTTTTCTGAATTATGATTTGAGTAAGTCTAAATGTGACTGCAACTCTACAATTAAGTCATTACATTGTTTCCCTTTTCTTTTACTTTGTTGTAAGTATGATGTCCTTAAGCATTTGAAGGACCTATTATGTTTTTGCTCTCTTTGAAGGACCTAATAAGATAGCGTATTTTGCAGACTTCTGCCCTAGATGGAGAAACTGATCTGAAGACCAGGGTTATACCCCCAGCTTGCATGGGGATAGATCTTGAATTGTTGCACAAAATTAAGGCAAGATTTTCACATACCTAATTAATAATCAAAAGTAGAAGATTTCTTGTTCTGTTGGTATATTTAATCATCATATTATCATATTTTTTTATAATTTACTTGTCAATACTGTTTCCATGCAGGGTTTAATTGAGTGTCCTAATCCTGATAAGGACATCAGAAGATTTGATGCAAATCTGCGGTTGTTTCCCCCATTTATTGATAATGACCTGTGCCCATTAACCATAAAAAACACACTACTTCAGTCATGTTACTTGCGGAATACAGAGTGGGCCTGTGGAGTAGCAGTCTACACTGGCAAGTACTTATAAACAAAATGTCAAGTTAGCTAATCATATGCTAGTTTGTTTTATTTGTGTCCTTCTATCTGGACTTTTTTCTTCTTTCTAATTCTTGGTGTAAAATTTACTAAGAATTGAAGTTATTGAACATATTTAGTATTGACAAACATTTTCTTTCTTGACATTGAGTACTTAATTTCTTGGTACATTTTTCAGCCAATTTCCCCCCTGAACTTTACAGAACTGGTCAATCTACCCTCCACCATCAGAGTCCTGGCAATTCTTTCCAAGATGCCATCAAATAAAGTCACATGTTATCACTTTTGAAAGCCTTTTAGTCATTTCATGCCATATTCTTTACAAATAGTGGCCCTAAATGTCATTAAAATGAGGAAGTGATGAGTACCTGACTTTCCAAAATGACATGACGTGAAATAACCAAGAGGCCATCAAAAGCGAGTCACGTGTGACTGCATCTTGGATGGATTTTCTAGGAATATGATGGTAGGGGGTATATTGACCAGTTTTGTATAGTTCAAGGGGGAAATTGACTGAAAAGAAAAAAGAAAAGTTAGGGTGGTGGGAAATTGACCTCTTAAAGGTGATAAACAGGTTTTTGGTTATGAGTTTGTCCTACTTTTTGTTGGTTGACACTGTAAAATAAAGAAAGGGATTTGGGTTGCATGTTGATCCTGTTGGATGCAGTGAAGGAATGCATAGATTTCTTAGCTATTTAACAATTTAAGTTTAGTCTACCCCGTCAATTGTAGATTTGGTACTACCTGGTGCCAGCATGATAAATATGATTTCTTTTCTTTTCTTTTCAATTTTCATCCATTTCCTGCTGCGCTTTGCTTGCTTGATAAGGAAAGGAAAGTGGTGGGGGAAATTAACTTTCCTATATGTTTCCTGTCTTGCTTAGCAGGAAGGATGTGAGCTATATGCAATACAATTTTACCACAGGATCTAGCTTTCCCACAAATCTTATCGTGAAAATTTGATGGGGTTTTTGAGAAAATAGAAGAAATGTTATGAGTATCATTTTTGTAACTAACTTTTCTGGCCAAACAACCATAATTTTATAAGAGTCCTTATCTTGCGAACCAAATCCAACGAAAGTACTCTTCTTTTATGTTGTGCTTGTGATGATCTCATCAGTTAAAGTAGTTGTTGATTAACATCTCTTCTTTAATTCTGTTCTATCTTTTAGGCAACGAAACCAAGCTGGGTATGAGTGGGGGCATACCTGAGCCAAAGCTTACAGCTGTTGATGCCATGATTGACAAGTTGACTGGAGCTATATTTGTTTTCCAAATAGTGGTGGTGATGGTTCTGGGCGTTGCTGGTAATGTATGGAAAGATACAGAAGCAAGGAAGGTATGTCACAACTTGAAGGATTGCAATTCTCTTCGAGTGTTTGACTATAAAAACTAGTTTTTTATGCAACAGTTGAGTTTACATGTTTTAGAGGTGCAGACTATATATTGATCAAAGATGACAGTGAACTAAATGACCACATATGACACACTGAGTATAGGAGTTACAGTTCACCTTCTATCATACTAATAAAGGCTTTCATGAATCATGATAGGAAGCGCTTTATGGCCACTGCTTGTCTATCATTAACTAGTTTCAATACATCACCAGCGACTTAAACTACAGGGATTATGGAAGTTGAGGGGGATTGGGAATTGTTCTTTCTTTTTGGTTTAATTGAAACTGGTTTTGATGCTCTTGGAAGTTGTCAGGTTATGGATGTTGTATTCAGTGGGCAGCTTGTCTGCAGTTTGCTGTACTTCTGTTTGTAGATTACAAATAAAATATTTGTGTTTCTCATAACAAAACTATTGAGTCTATTTTAATAAGATAATTTTCTTCAAAGTTGTGGAATGGTCAGAATTGAGCCATTCGTGAATTATAATCATACTGCCAATTAAACAGTGAACTTACTAATTGTGTGTGCGCATTGGTTTCCTAAGATGATTTCAAGCTTTTTCTGCAGTTACGGGCCAGTTTTGTTCCCTACAAAGTTTTCACTTGAATAACTGAAGTAATATGGTCTATCCTGTTAGTTAAGAATTGATTTGACAGACAAAATTATGTTTTGAGTGATTTTTTGATTAATTTATTCTGGGCGTGTATCTGCAGTGGTATTATTGTGAGGATTGTCATCTTCAATTTTTAAAGCATTATCTTGTCTACTTGATTTTTTTAGCCGAGAGTGACTCAACTCTGATTTGATTGTTTTTTACATGCCCTATCTGACAGCACATTGTTCTTCTCAAATTTTCATATACATGTACAGTAATTGGTTTCTAAAACGTCTTTTACCTTTCTCATCTATTGAATCTTATCATCAATCATATACCCAATTTTCGTTTTTTGTTCTTTTTGTAGCAATGGTATGTTTTATACCCAGAGGAAGGTCCGTGGTACGAACTATTAGTAATCCCTCTTCGATTTGAACTACTATGTTCCATCATGATACCCATATCTATTAAGGTAAGCTTGTGAGTTTTATGCTGATAGTTTTGGTTGTCTGCATTGTTGTCCCGTGGTTTAGTATGTTGCCATTTTTTTGACATGCAGCCAAGGCCTGTTTTGGAAGAACATGTTTTTTCAAGAGCTTAAGACTTTCTCTTATAAAAAAAGATCTTAGGACTTTCATCCTTTATTTTCTTTTGTTTTTGGTTTTTAACTATTAGTTCCCTGAGATATTTTTGCTTGTAAAAATCAGAATATTGGTAAAATGGTTATTCTCTGTTTTGTATTTTAAATCCGTAACTCGTGGGCAGTGCAGTAAGTGACAATATATCTAGGGGTTAACTATGTACCTCTACCCACAAAATAAATAAAGTTTGAAAAGAGAAATTTAAAAATTCAAAGGGTAAACTTTATACCTCTACCCAACAGCATGGACAACAAACCAAATTGCTACCTACCACAACCAAAATAATGATGATGATGAACAACAAGAAGAGGAAGTACAGTTACAAAGACCCCATCTTTTCCTCATTTTGGATGGCAGATGTTTCTGATATGTGTCAATGCCGTAAAATCGTGTTTCCATAGATTGAAAGGACATACTCACTTTCATGTTACTAAGTTCCCAAGAATATATGTGTCCCAGGGATTGGAATTAGTTGATAGGATAGTGAAAGAATGGTCTTTTCTCTCATGTATGGACATAAAACTCTTACAAATCGTAGATAGTGTCCCAAAAAAATTTCAAACATGATATTAGGGAAGTAGAACTGTTTTGAGAAGAGTTTTGTCAACTGCACCTGTTTATGCATATAATGAGGGAGCCAAACAATACTTAAAGGATGTACTTTCTCGGCAGGAAATCTAGGTGGTATTGTTAACATTTGATGAAATTTTTGGTTTGGTTTTACCAAATCAGTTTGAATTACAATTCGCCTGGACATTTCTGTTCCTATATAATTTGCGATTTCCGACTCCCACAGCTGACATAGGAAATGTCAATAAACATCTTTCATTCCCATATAAGAATGGCTTATGTGACACCCAAAATCAACTTTTATCAAACAAGTAGTTATAAGAAAGTAAACTTTGGAAAATAAATTCCAATATACTAGTAAATAATGTGCAAAATATTTTTTCATCTTTTTAAATATATAGAGAACAACTTATTTAAAAGTAAGAGTTTGTTTTGATCTAATGAAATTTAACTTCTTTGTTTTTTTATAATACTTTATTTGTAGTTGGAGATAAGTTCAAATTAAAAGCATAGGAACTGAAATTTATAAACTCTAAAGAACTGTAGCTGTTATGAGTTTGAGTTCTATATAACAAGTTATTAATTGCTGCAAGAACAAAGTTTTTAAATTTCAGCGTAAGTTTGAATAACAGGCTGTCTGGGGTAGCCTGTTATGTCTTTCTTAGTCTGGATGTATTAACTATTAAGGTGATATTTATTCTTAATAGTTAATGCTTCTAAATCTGTGTTCTTTATAGTAACTGCAGATTATTAATGAGTTTTTGCTGGTCAATTTTGTGGACTGCACTCCTTGCTTTTTAAAATAATGAAATGTTTTTTCCTCATAGGTATCTCTCGACCTTGTGAAGAGCTTGTATGCGAAGTTTATTGATTGGGATAATGAAATGATTGACCAAGAAACGAGTACTCCAGCCCATGCAACAAAGTAAGTTGAAGTGGTATTAAAAGAGCAAAGCCACTCATTTTATTTCATAAAATAATCAAGTAAGATTGTGATTGTATATAAGAGGTGTATGTTTTATGTGGCAGTACAGCAATAAGTGAAGACCTGGGACAAGTAGAGTACATTTTGACTGACAAAACGGGTACCTTAACCGAAAACAGAATGATATTTAGAAGATGCTGTATCAATGGGATTTTCTATGGGAATGAAAATGGGAATGCCTTAAAAGGTTTGGTTCTTTCTATTTTTGGAACTTTTCCTTGCTTTTCTGTTTATTGTCATGTGTCGTATTTGAACCTCTAGATTTGTTGTAAAGATATTATGTAACATGAGATGGCAAAAATATAACTAAATCATTCTTATCCCGATATATGAGGTAGCTAATAGATTATACGAATGACTTTCAAATATGGGCCACTTGGATACGCCTTTACTGATGAGTTGGCTAAATGGGGTTTCTCACTTAAAGAGTTGACTTCTGGTAGTTCAGAAATATTCATATTATCATATATGTAGGGCAGGAGTTGCTGACTATATTTTATAAATAAGTCTCCTCTTAATTATTTTTCCATGTTTCCTGGTTGCGTCTCTCGTAGTAGAAGCTGGGATAAATATTGAAGAAAGCCGTCAAATGAGGATGGATCTATAATTATAATTCCACCTGGTCATTGCTATGAAAATCTAGTGAGGCTGCCTTCTATATTCTTAGGGGGTCTAACATTTGTTATATAAAGATTTGTTCTACTATTTTATTTTCCTTTTGGTTATTGTAGGATTGTGAAATTGTCGCTCTGTTAGGCATCTATCCTATCAATGATCAATCTAAATGGAACATTAAGTGCAATGAAGCATATTCTGTTAGAAACAGAGGAGATTCTTATTTGTACAGATGGATTTTTTTTGACAAATTTTAGGATCTCTTTCATATTTTCAGAACAATGTATGAACTTCAGTTTCTTATATATTCAATCCTTTGACATGCAGATGAGGAGCTCATAAATGCTGTTGCCAGTGGTTCTTCTGATGTTATACGTTTCCTTACAGTTATGGCAATATGTAATACAGTCATACCTATTCGAAGGTAACCCTCAGATTTTTCTGTTACTGATTGGATTTGAGGTACTGAGATTTTTTGTCTAAAACAAAGGCATACATAATTACTTTTGATGCACTTATTGTATGCACCTCTTCTATTGTTTGTAGCAAAAGTGGAAGTATCTTGTACAAGGCGCAATCTCAAGATGAGGATGCTCTTGTTCATGCTGCGGCTCAGCTACATATGGTTTTTGTCAATAAAAATTCAAATACTCTTGGTAAAAGATTGTGGCTATTGTAGTAGATTGGTTCTACTTGTGGGAAAGATGATATAATTTTCACTAATAAATTGCAGAGATCAAGTTCAATGCTTCTACAATTCAATATGAAGCTCTGGAAATTCTGGAGTTCACTTCTGATCGGAAAAGAATGTCAGTAGTGGTGAAGGATTGCCAAAATGGAAGGATTATCCTTTTGTCAAAAGGAGCAGATGAAGCAATTCTCCCTCATGCATGCGCTGGTAATAGATTTTCTTTTCTTTCTTTTAGTAGTATGTACTATGAGAATTCTACTTAGTGCTACTCATCACTTTTCAAAAGTTTGTCTATGGAAAAATGTTAAATGTATTAGTATGGGATGCCCTTCCAAACTAGGTTGCTAGATTTGATGATTAGTCATTCACATGTTGATTCTTATAACTGGCCTTGCCCGGCAGACTTAATATGGATCATATATTATCCTACTGGGTTCTGAGATTTGATGATAACCGACAAGTCAGTCACATGTTGATTCTTTAACCAATTTTGATTCTTATAACCAGTGTTGCCCTTTGCAAGACTTTATATGGATTATATGTTTTCATAGTCTAAGGGTTTTTAGGGTGTCCTTTGAATATGTATTGTCATCTATAGTGATTAGAATAGTCCACTATTGTGGTGGGTAACTGGGAAAGGTAATATTTTCAGAGGATTGTTGGCTGGAGGAAATTACTCTGTAGATGCTGTTTCCCATGTTGCATTCTCTTTCTAGAAAACATCATCTAAGTATTTAAATGGGGATGCTATTTATTTTCCTTATAAAATTGGGATTTAGGCTTTAGGAGGTGTAAGGAGGTTGGTGGCTTCACTGGAAGGGGCTCGTTTGTTTCCTTCAATAGCAGATGTTAGGAGTTGGAAGTTAGATTGGTCAGGGAGATTCCCTTGCAAATCTTATAATAGCTTCTTATGCATCAGAGCAGTTCTATCTCACTTGCCACCTTATACTCACATTTGAAAGTCAAGGGTTCCACTGAAAGTTAAAGTTTTAGCTTGGCAGGAGGCTTGTGAGAGGGTTAACACCTGTATCAGATACAGAAGAGAAGGCCCTACAATCTTTTTTTTTCTCCTTACTGGTACTTATAAAGAGGATGAGAAGAGTGTGGATCAAGTGTTTCTCCACTGTCCGTATCCTTAAATTTGTGGTGGAAGTTGTTAAGGAAATTAATGAGTGCTGGCTCATTCCGAAGGGGTGTTTCAAGTCTTTGGGGAAGGGCAGGATTGGATGTTTGCAATCTTTGGGTAATTTGGATGGACTGTAATAGGAGATTTTTCGAGGATTTGAAAGGGTTAGGTCTGGAAGATCTTTCGGCTATAGTATTTTGATCAGCATTGTTGGGATCAGTTTCTGCAGACTTTAGGGGGATTCTTTATTTGTCTATTCTGTTGGATTTGTTAGCTGTGGTTGCGTGATAATTTCTTGTGATTTGTTTAATTGTGGTTCAGTTTGTTCTCTGATGATGTGAAATGTGTTGTCAACTTAGGTTTTTTTGCTCTAATTATTTCTTAAGTTACCTGTGGTTTTCTCATCCATGTGTATGTACATAGTTTTTTCCTTTACTACAGATCGAAAAAAAAAAAAAAAAGAAAAGAAGAAGAGAAGGAGGTGCAATGTCAATTAGATTGAAAAACTTTTTTGTTACTGTATACCAATTACACTGTCATTCAATAATCCCAGTTTTATACTTCAGGACAGCAAACCAGGACATTTATTGAAGCTGTTGACCAATATGCTCAATTGGGATTGCGCACGCTATGTCTTGCTTGGCGTGAACTAAAAGAAGAGGAATATCGAGATGGTCTTTGATGTTTAAAGAGGCTAGCAGCACATTGGTTGATAGGGAGGTAAAGTGCACATCTGAATGTGTGTTTCTAATATGTGATTATTTATGTATTTATTGTTACATACATATTTTCCATTACATTTGTGATTGGGTATGTACATACACTGATACACATCTATGTGCATCTATACATTTCCTTCTCTAATATAACAATTTTTTTGCAGTGGAGACTAGCTGAGGTCTGTCAAAGATTAGAACGTGACTTTGAAGTTCTTGGAGTTACTGCCATAGAGGATCGCCTACAGGTGAATGTTACCTTAGAGCTTGAAATATAATTCTTCTTACATGTAGGTTTGCTCAAATTTTTAGTGATTGCTGATTGTGGAAAGATGATCTGCTTAGTGTTGAATATTTTTTCCTGGTAGTTTTTGGTTTCTTGAACTGATCATTTTGTTGGTATTTAAATTTTCAGGATGGTGTACCAGAGACAATTGAGACCCTGAGAAAAGCTGGTATAAATTTTTGGATGCTGACTGGAGACAAACAGAATACTGCCATACAGATTGCTCTTTCATGCAATTTCATTTCCCCAGGTAGTTGAAATTATCTCTCTTGGAGCACTTTATTGTATATTTGAGTTTGCACTTGTTCCAGTTTAATTGTATGTACTTTTTGTGACAAACCATTCAATGAATGAGTAAGGCTGTTTAGAGCTGATTTAAAGCTGGAAGGGAGGTGTATAACTATCATGTTGATGACTCATATTTAATGCCTCTTTTTCTTGAGAAGCTAGGCTAGGCAAATTGGTTAATTCCAATAAAAGCTTTAAGAAGCAATACAATGAATTCCAACCAATTAAATTCAGATAATATAATTTTCCAAATTGAGCAAAGCACCAACATTGGTGCAATTCAACAACCCCCCACCATTTATCTAGAAAGAAAAAAAACAAGAATTGGATAACAATAACAACAACATTATTCACAAAGTTGATGGCACAAACAAGACAAATAAAAAACCCTAAGAACTCATGCATATAGTATTTCTTCTTAGTGTCAAGCTCATTTCTAATCATTTCACTACATTTGGTCTTTTTATATAAATTAAACAAAAGATAATTTCCTTATGGTGCGAAATTTTCTGGTCCATGTGACGAAGTAGATGCAAATGAAGTATTTGGTTTTTCCACTTCTACATATTCTTTGCACCATTAATCTTTGCTTCTTCATCCTCACTCTCTGACTGGACAGAGCCAAAAGGTCAGCTTTTGTTAATTGATGGCAAAACTGAAGATGAAGTTCGTAGAAGTTAGAGAGAGTTTTACTTACAATGAGGATAACGACTTCAGAACCTAAGGTACAGCGTTTACTGATGGCTTATATTATATATATCATTTAAGTTTCCTTATTTCTTTTGCAATATAAGGGAAGTTGCAGATATTCTATGAGAAAATCTAAATCCTGAATTCTTAATTAGTTAGCCATGCTAGAATTTTGGTGATTATTCTGTTCTGCTACAATTCCAGGCATTTTAGGCAATTGAATGTGAATATGAATATATATATATATATATATATTTCTCTGAATTACTTCTGCAAAGTGTGTGCATTACATTAGGCATATATGTGTGTGTATATATTTATATTTCTTTTTGGTACAAATGTGTAGCGGTTACACCATAATTTGTTCTAATGACTTCTGTTAAAAGTTTCAGGGAAAAACTTTCTTAAATTTTTTTTTATCTCCCTATTTTATTTTATTTTGTAGTTTATATTTTCCCTTCTTAACAGGATGTGGCATTTGCCATTGATGGCTGGTCCCTTGAAATCGCACTGAAGCATTATCGGAAAGATTTTACCGAATTAGCAATATTGTCAAGGACTGCTATATGTTGTCGCGTAACGCCATCACAAAAAGCTCAGGTGTTCTTTAGCTTTTGTTTCTTTGGTTTAATTTCATTTTTCTTTCCTAATGTCATTTTTCTTTTGAAGCTTGATCCATATATGCAGAATTTTAAGTGTTGTCAGTAGTTTTGTTTTTACTTAATCTTAGATAGTTATGTATTCTACAGTTCTAAAAGGGAAGTTTCCTATGCAAGAAAAATATGCACTGAATAAGAGCTGGACAATTATCCCGACCCTCAGTAGTTTACGAGTTTACGGCAGTCTCCTTTCAATTTCTCCCGTTAAGCTGTGTTGTGAAAAAGGAAAGGAAACTGAAACAGTTTTTGGCCTTGGACATAGATTTGTCCCAAAGATAATCAAAATGCGTTTTAGAAAAATCTTCTCTCATGGTAGCGTGCTCGGTTCCCTTGGAAAACTTTCATCGTTGGGCTAGCCATACACATTACATAGCAATTCACATTCTTTTTAAAATAGAAACAGAATTTTATTAAGCAATTCATCTGGCATCATCAACCTAGCACCAAAGAATGGGTCTTTCTTTTTGTTATCACTTCACCTTTCATAGGTTTTCCTAATCAACGAAGTCCTCTTCTAGCAAACTCATAACTCTAGTTTATACTGAACGGAAATGGGCTAGGCAAAGTCATGGGTCCAAATCATGTCATTTCTACCTATTACTCTAACTCTCGGAAGTAATGAGGCACCTCGAAACTAGTCGGTTTTATTGAGATTGGGGCAGATCTACATGAGCTTATCCCATTTTCAATATGTTGATCTTGTAAACTTGACTTCTAGTTCATTGCTTAATAATTAGATTTCTCTAATAGAAAAGGCTTGAAAAATAAGAAAATAGACGTTGGTTCCTTTTTCCCTCTTATATTGATGATTTGCTGCCTGTGCATCTTTCTAGATGTGTAACTAATGTTTAAAGTTGCTGGAAATTAACAGTTGACATGCATCACAATGAACAGTATTCGTGATGAATTCTAGGATTTATTTGGCGATGGTACTTTAATTTTCTTGATATAGCATCATCGGTACACGTCCATATCTTTAAGTGGTTTTAAGGGGCATCTGAATCGTGCTGGTTATAGATTCTTACAATTCTACTTGATAGATATGCTATTGAATACAGAATTCTTTCGAAACTATGAACATCTTTCTGCAATTGTAAAAGCTCTGTATTTAATATACTGCAATATGTGTCATATGAATAATTTATGTTCTTTAATTGTATGATGGAACTGACTGGTATTTGATATTGTCTGTGTGATTCTGTTCAAAAGGAAATATTGGAAGACCATTTGATTTATGTACTGCTTATATTCTGCAGCTTGTGGAGATTTTAAAATCATGCGACTATAGAACATTGGCTATTGGGGATGGTGGAAATGATGTTAGGATGATACAACAAGCTGACATTGGGGTTGGCATTAGTGGGAGAGAAGGACTGCAAGCAGCTAGGGCAGCTGATTATAGTATCGGGAGTAAGTTAACCGATACCTCTGTGTTGTGTGGGGTGTGTATTTGTTTTCTGCGCTCTAAAGATATATTTTGTTCTGATTATATTCCTAGAATTTGGTTTGGCTATAAAGTTTAGACGCTAAGTGCAATATTTATGTACCTAGAAATAACTTCTCCACAACCCTTCCATTTGTTGTTATCTGTTGTATGTCTGAAGGACTCAACATGTTTCTTGCACATGAACATCTCATGTTTGTTTGCATTCAAAATATTAAAAAAACATGATTGGATCACGTACATATGTTTGCTTTTTTGTTTTTTGTTTTTGTAAAAGCTTTTGTTTAGTATCATGAAAAAGAAGCAAGAACTGTTTACAATTGTGGTGTATGGAAAGCTATTGAAATTGAGTTCATGTAAAAGATTTTGTATTAAAAGTTGTGGATGAGAGACCTTACAAAGTACTTTTCTTGTAAAAGGCTCTACGATTCTTATTCAAAATATGATTGTCATATCACAAATGTAATTCAACTCCCCTAAGCATGACCTTTCCTTGCTTGGTACCTTTCAAACTTCTTATGGGAAAATCAAAATCTTTATATAGCATTTTGATTATAATAGAGAAGGTTGAACTTGATGAGGTGATAGTTATAGCATCCTAAATTCTTTAAAATCTTGTAAAATTCTCAATTCAAATAATTTGAATGCTAGGGAGATCTCTCTCTCTCTCTCTCTCTCTCTCTCTCTCTCTCTTGTTTTTGTTTTTGTTTTTGTTTTTGTGGTTCGTAGGAACTGTTACTCTTTGCTGTCTGTACTCTTTCTGGGTAGGGGAGTTAAGAATACAGTAGTAATTTAGGTGGTATGGGAGGAAAGAAACAGAAGGATCTTCGAGGATAAAGATGTGGACTCTCTGTGGGACAGGAAGACATTCCTGGCATCTCCGAGCTTCCTTGTCCAAGCACTTTAAGGATGTTCCTTGTAGTTTGGTCCATTTGGAGTGTCCTTGCTTTGATTTGGTGTGGGTCTTTGGGTTGTATTTTTAGGTGTTTGATTCTAATGGACTCCTTGTCCATTTTGTTATGTACTTATCTTTTCTCTATTCAATAAATTTATTGTTTCTTATTCAAACAATTAAAAAAAAAGGGCAAATGCCTGGTTAATTCTAGGATGAACACAACCTATGAATGAGATCAGCATTCTTTTCATCATATTGAATGCAGTTATCAATTGTGTAACTGTAACTATGTTTCCTGTCCAAAACATGAAGGATAAATAAAAAAATTTAAACTCTGTAATTGCAAGTCCCTGACTATATGACTGCTTCTCCAAATTTGCAGAGTTCAGGTTTCTGAAAAGGTTAATACTTGTGCATGGGCGTTACTCATACAACCGTACCGCATTTCTCGCCCAGTATTCTTTTTATAAGTCTCTGGTTGTCTGCTTCATCCAAATT
Organism: Prunus armeniaca; assembly: GCA_903112645.1. Lineage (NCBI taxonomy): Eukaryota > Viridiplantae > Streptophyta > Magnoliopsida > Rosales > Rosaceae > Prunus > Prunus armeniaca. The sequence goes on along the minus strand of CAEKDK010000003.1, from coordinate 12,449,475 downwards.
TTGTGAGTTTCCATGTACAATTGTTATTATTTACAGCTTATTCTCAATTTCAGCTCTTCTCGATAGCATTTGTTGTTGGAGCTTTCCTGGAATCTTCTCTTCGTCTTCAGCATCATCACTATTTTCTGGTACACTGACTTTGGAACAATGTCAGTTTTTCTTTTGTTTCAGGTGTCTCTGGAACCAGTCTTTTCAATTCTGTTAGCTTGATGGCTTATAATGTTTTCTACACCAGTGTTCCTGTTCTAGTCAGTGTCCTTGATAAAGATCTTAATGAAGATACTGTGATGCAGCATCCACAAATTTTATTTTACTGCCAAGCGGGGAGGTTTGCTTTTAAGCTGCACTGTCCTTGTTCTGTTTACAGTTTATATGTGCAAAACCTTTTCACTTGAAATTTGTAGTGGGCCATCTGCTGTGCCTGCTAACTATTACTTCCTATTGGTCAATGTAAGTGAACTTTATGTTCTTGAAACAGGCTTTTGAACCCTAGTACATTTGCTGGATGGTTTGGGCGATCCCTTTTCCATGTGAGTGTTTGTGAACATAGTTTCATTCTTTCTGCAATTATTGTCACTCTCTTGGTTTTAAGTCCAAAGTTTTCCCTTGAAAGTTTTGTAATCGCAACTGAACATAGAGGTTATTCCAGTGACTGTTCGTAATGGATAGATAGATAGATAGTTGAAGCCCACCGTTACTCATAAGAAGCTCATTAAAACTGTTAGAATTTGATGGTTACCTTGGTTAATGTGGAATATATATTTGACTTGTTAAAACTGTTGGATGTAGCAGTCAGATTCCAAAGACAATCTATCTGAGGTCACTGTGGCATGTCAATAAAAGGCTTTGTAACTCATGTCAAATCAGCTCTAGTTCCTATAAATTAGTTGTTCTTCTCTGGTTTAAATTTTTGCCCCTGTTACTTTTCTCCATTGATTCTAATACCAGTTATGGGTTGTCAGGCAATTGTTGTGTTTGTGATCAGCATACATGCCTATGCCTATGAAAAAAGTGAAATGGAGGAGGTTTCAATGGTAGCACTTTCCGGATGTATTTGGTTGCAGGCATTTGTATTGACATTAGAGACAAAGTAAGTTACGTCATGACTGGCACTTGTATGGTGTTAACTTGTTTCCAAGTAATTATCGATCTTTCTCAGTCAAGGTGTGAGTGTCTTGGTAATCGCCAGATAATTGTTCAAGTCATCTCCTGATTAAAAGAATTATAGGAACCTTAAATTAAATGTAAACTCAGTTGCTTTTTCTTGACTAGACGCTTCAAAAGCTTAACTAAAAACTTCTGAGCAAAAATGATTTTGAGTTTGCTCTGACTGCCTGGGTTTGTTTGATTTCTACAGTTCCTTTACAATATTGCAACATCTTGCTGTATGGGGAAACTTAGCTGCCTTCTATATCATCAACTGGATCTTCAGCGCCATTCCATCATCAGGGATGTATACAATTATGTTTCGCTTGTGTAGACAGCCATCTTATTGGATGACAATGTTGGTAAGTTTGCCTTTGCCATTTTTGCAGTTATTTGTTCAGTGTGGCTTCTTTCTAAATATCATCATCATTAGTTTCTCAGTTATGTATTTGCATCATTCAGAGTCATGTTATGTTGGGGTGTGTCTAGTCTCATAACTATTTTGTTTTTGTGGGCAATATTTTGTATTAGTTTAGTGGCTTCTTTTGGTTAAATTGGCGGGTGATGGAACCACCAAACTGGTCTACTGAGAGATGAACCATTCTTCACTCAGTTATCCTTAACTATCCAACGGATGATTTGATTTCTACTTACAATTTCATGTTCTCATCTGAGTTTTGAGGTACCACAACAGTACTGAATCAAGGAACGGACCAACTGTACGTCCCCCTTGATGCAACCTGTGGTTGGTAACCTGGAAAGCCAGAATATGGTGCATATAGTTCCTAGGAGCTGACGGAAACTTTACGTGCATTGCAGCTCATAGTTGCAGCAGGGATGGGTCCGATTCTAGCTCTGAAGTACTTCCGGTATACTTACAGACCAAGCAAAATCAATACACTTCAGCAGGCTGAACGGTTGGGAGGGCCTATCCTGTCAATTGGGAGCATTGAACCACAACCAAGAACCATAGAAAATGATGTTTCTCCGTTATCAATAACTCAACCCAAGAACAGAAATCCAATTTTTGAACCTCTACTATCAGATTCACCAAATTCTACTAGAAGGTCTTTTGGTTCAGGAGCACCTTTCGATTTCTTTCAATCCCAGTCCAGATTGTCTACTTCCAACTACTCAAGAAATTGTAAGGACAACTGAATTGTATAATTCTTTTAGCGGCATTAAATCAAACACAACTCATTATACGTGCGGAAAGTTGAACTGTAGTATCAATTTTTTTTGTAAATCAAGCATTGTATGTAGCAGGTATAGATGTGAATACACCTCAATTAAATGAAAGAGAGTAACCTCTTCATTTTTCAGGGTAGAATAAAAGATAATTCGATCACTGGAAATCCTGTGTCTGCTTCTCTTGTAGAAATTATTGTATGGTGTTGGAATACGTCTACGTGGTATAATCCATTTACACTTTATAACATGCATGGACAACGTGGTTTACATTTCCCATTTTTAAGGATACATAATAAATATTGACTTATATCATAACACATGGACTAGTTAAACTACATGGTCATATTCTAATACCTTCATATTTTGTATTCTTGCATTTAAGAGCAAAATGGAATTGGGCACATTATTGTTTGCTTAATATTCGCTCAAAACCTTACCAGTGTGATTAAAAAAAACAAAAAATCTTACCAGTTTGACTGCCAAGAAAACAAAAAAGTTACCAATTTTGAAAGGAAAATGCCGTACTTAATGTTCTATTTTTTCGGTTGCTAAATTCAATAAAGTGGATGGGGAAACTCACACATACGGATATCCATGGGAGCTTGAACTTAGGATCAATCCAACTAAAACCCGTCATATTTAGAATATTGAAAACTAAAACCCCTTCATATTTAGAATATTGAAAGCTAACGTTGTGAGGTGGCAATAATGAAACACAATTTATCTTGTAACAAAATACTTGAACAAAAATACCATTTACAGTTGCAAATGCACTGATTGGTCTGGACCAGAGGTATGCACTTCATCTTTTGGAACAAAATTTATCTTTTGACACAAGTTTGGATCCCAAAACATAATAAAATTAAACACCCTCATATATTATGTTACTTGCAATTCAATTCATGTCATGAGCTCACAGTTTGATCTGTCCATCTTTATTTGCATAAATGTCAGAAAGATTCATCATAAAAGTTCCTCTGTCATCTGTCCATGCAGAAATAGATGGACCATAAATGGCTGGGTCCACCCTCTTCACACAAAAATATACCCATTCACAAGTGTCAACCATACCTTAGCCATAAGCATTACTTATCAGCAGCATGGGCCTTTTGTCCCCAAGCAAGCACAGCTTTTAATTTGAACAAAAATAAATAAATAAAAAATGCCAAGAAAAATAAATTAAATAAAAATTGAAAGTTGTGACCCTTGGGGGTGGTCATTTTATCATGGGTTGCTCCCCCACACCCACACCATTTATTTGTGAGGGTGTTCCAAATCATCACCTAACTCAGCACCAGCATTGCACCTAGCCAACAACAACAATAAACAAACAGGCCCTACTAGAATTTAAAGTTGTGTATATTTTCTTTTTTTTTCTTTTTCTTTTCCTTTTCTTTTTCTTTTTCTTTTTCTTTTTGGGTACAGATGAGAGAAAAGTTGTATATTCCAAACACAAGGTCATGGGGCATTTCCCTACCATCCTAGCTGTGTTTCAGATAAGTAGCCCTCCTAGGAAACAAATAGTATGCCATAATAGTGTGGTATATAATTCCCAGTACTTGTAATCTAGTAGTACTGTCATGTATCTTAAGATTCTCATGCTCTATGTGAGATTTCAGTACTGGACTTTCATGCTCATATCATAGCCGTTGATGATCTCCGGGTTGTCGGAAAGAACAACCATGTTCGCGGACGAAAGGTAATAATGATAACAATACTCTTCGATCACTTTGTTTTGCCTCGACTTCAATTTGATCATATTGTGTTTGATTTTGAGAAAAATAAACTGCCGTAACCAAAATTGAAATCGAGGCAAAACAGGGATGACTAAAGTTGACTTTTACCCTAAATTGGATTTTGATTTGAGAATGATAATTCCTTATTAATTTGATTTGGAACATTACAAGATCAGAAACTTTAGACTACATGAAATTTGAAAAAGTTGTAAAATTTTAGATATGCTAATTACTTTTAGTCCTTTTTTCGATTTTAGAAAGTCAAAATAATTGACGTGAACATTTTAATATATCAAATGACAATATGAACTTAAAATATCTATACCTCATCCCTCCGATGTCATGAATTAGGACATGCCAATTGAGTGATAGGACTCATGGTGACAAATCGTTCATGTGAATGGGCTGCCGACACTTTCTCATTGTGCCGTGTTTGGAGAACACAGGCGAATTCTTGTGTTCGATCGCCTGTGTTGCCAGAATATCGCTTATGTAAGAAAAAACTAAAAAGTCAAAACAGAAGAAAATAAATGAATAAAGCCCAGCTCCTCTCTTTCTGTCTTCCTCATCCTACCCTCGAGCAAAGCCTTCGGATTGTCGTGAACTTGAGAGAAAAAGAGGCGGTGGTCCGGCAATGATGCCGATGCCATTGACGGCGGCTGGCTGTGTGTGTGTTTGTGATGGGGGGGAGGGGGGGGAGGAGATATATATTTTCTTTATAATTAAGCCATTTTTAGGCAAAAAAATAAAGTGCATCTTCAGGTACCAATAAAATTCCCCATACACAGCACTTGAAACACAAAACGCCGAAAGATATGAAAACTTCAAATCAGGCCAGACCAAAAACGAACAAGTACTGCATGCTTGCCACGTTGCTAATGATGAATCGCCATGCCACCTATTCACACAAAATCTCTCACAAAAAAAAAAAAAAAAAAAAAACAAAAAAAAAAAAAAAAAAAAAAAAAATCTTAAGCATGATTTTCGAACCCATATATCACAAGGCTAATTAGGTTGGACACGCAATATATATGCAGAAAATTAAATTAACTCACTGAAAAACAAAAAATAAAGAAAGAAACGAAATAAAATCTCTTCAAGAATCCCAAATACATACATCACATTCCTGTTCTCTAACTTCCTCTCCAACTTACAAAACAAACATCACAAAACAAAACATAGTAATCAACAACAATGCTTAAAATTTTCACACAATAACATCAAAAGCAATAATAATTTACACCCAATCCCGTACATATATGTACGTATATATATATATATATACGGCTGGTGCAATATATACACTTGCAGATAGATGGATGGATTGATCGATCACCATCTTTTTATTCTGTGGCAGTGGCACATAATATAAATCATCAGAGCGCCATGGCAGTCAGATCCGAGTCTTCCTTTACATCAAGAGCTCATTGACCCATCCAAGATCAGGGTCTGAGGAGCCAGATCCAGACCCTCCTCCTCCATTGATGATCTCATCATTAATATTGTTGGGCTTGTAATAATTGTCATCAAAACCCAACAAGCTGCTTTTTCTCGATGAGCCATTTTCATCCCCATCCGAAAAATTAATCCCACGTCCTCCAAACGGCCTGCTTGGACTCGGAGTAGACGGCGAAAGAATAAACTGTTGTTGCTGATCAAGATCATCAGTAGAATTGAATGAAACATCAACCCACCGAGGCGGATTTGGGTTAATAGGTGAAGCAGCAGCAGCTTCACTGAATTTCACGGCTTCCAAAGAGCTCATCAGCTCAGCTAGCACATCCTTGTAGCTCATCATTCCGCCCGGGCTTGCATGCATCTGATCCAACCCCAACCCGCTACAGCGAGACATAACCGGTGAATTATGAAACCCGTTCACCGACGAGCAGTGGTTACCTGCTGGCGACAGAGGCGGCGACAAATTGGACATACCCAACAGAGTGGAAGTTGGAGACGACGTCGTCACGGCAGAGTGACAGAAGAGACAGCAGTACTTGTTCGAGCCCGGCGAGCCCACGGAGTTGCTCAGGTGGCCGTACTTCTTCTTGGGAGTGGGAGAGAGCCCGGCCGCCGTATGATCTGCCGAAGATTGAACTGGCAAAACCCGGAGCTGACGTGGCGTGTGTGCGAAGAAGCACACCTTCCTCTTGCACTGCTTCCCGTCTTTGCAAGCCTCGGTTCTGTACCTGGCCGGGTGGAGCCAACACTCGAACACTCCGTGAGCAAACTCGCAGCTGTCGCCGCGGCTGCAAGACCCACGGCGGTAGTCCGCGCACACGGTGCCCGAATAGTGGTAGCGGCGAGGATCTCTGCGGCGGGCCTTCTCCCCTGGGTGGGCGAAGGGGCAGTCGGTCCAGTCGTGGCTGCGGCTGCGGGTGCAGTGGCGGACCTTGAACTCGAACATGCGGAAGTGGTCGGAGGAGTAGGGATCGGAAGAGTTAGCGTCGTCTTCATCGGAGTCGTCAGCTGCGGCGTTGTAGGGGAGGAACTTGCTGAGGAGGGCCTCGTCGGCGGTGGAGAAGCAGGAGGAGTACATCTCAGGAGAGGAGGGGAAGTCTTGGGTTTGGGTGCGGCGGGTGAGGAGCTTTCTGGGTGGGATGTCAATGGTAGTGTTGTGGAGAGACTTCTTGAATGAGAGGAGCTGGTGGGAAGGGTGGAACTTGTGCTGCTGCTCAGCGCACACACTAGTCATATTACGTTGGGTGTGCAAATCAAATTCCAGGAAATAGCAGATCAGAAAGAGAGAGATATTTGGGTGTGCAGAGTGATAATGAAGGTGGTGGTGGTGGTGGTGTTGATGAAGAGGGGAACAAGGTGGGTGGGTTATATAGGTGTTTTGAGTTTGAGGGAGAGAATTTTAGCGAGAGAGAGAGAGATGATGATGACAAGGATGGAGAAAGGAGGGGCATGGGATGGGCAGAGAGATACGTGGCTGCATAGCATTTGGGATCAGCATGCAAAATGGGGTATGTGGCAGCTTCACAGTTCACTCGGCACGCAATACTTTGGCTATGTGTTTCCTCAATGGGACATCCTCCATCTTTTTTCTTCTTCTTTTTCTTTTTTATTTTGTTTTGTTTTGTTTTGGTTTTTTTCAAAAGGACGTCATCATTTAATTTATATCTCAGAAGAAAAAAAGAAAAGAAAAAGAAAGGGTTTTTGGATTTTATTTGGGTAATGTTGGGATTGGAGGGCTACACCTTACGCGTACTAATAAAATACATGGTCATATATATCACCAATCTCAGTGTTGGGATTTTTCACTCTAACCTTTTCTTAAATTTGTCATTTCCGTTTTGGGTTACCGACTATCATGATCGACATAAAAAGATTCTAAATTCCTTCTATAGGGTCGGACGTCCAATTGGGTAATTTCTAAAATACGTTCTTAGTTTGGGTCAACTAAGTTGTTTACACTAACACTCCATCAAACTTCTTTCACAAAACTCCTTATGGTTTCACAAATTACACGAACACCCTTTGAGGATTCAAATTATTTTTAAAAAAACTACTTTTCATTGATTGTTCGTCCAAAACTTGATGTCATTTTTTAAAAAAGGTTAATTATATTTTTTGTCACTGAGGTTTGGCGCGAATTCAAATTTGATCATCGTATTTGCAGTAGTTAACAAATTCATTCCAATGCCTCAATTTCGTCAATTTGTTTAATTAAAAAATATTTAACATTTAGTTAAAAAAACAAAAAACTTAAATATAATATTTAATATTTTAAAAAAACAACATCAGTCACAACCGCCTGTCCACCGCGGACGAGGCCCGACCCCATCCCCAACCAATCGCAACTACATACCAAACATATATTGTTTGAGTAAATTTCTACACGGGGAATATTCGTGGATTGATTTTTCACCCTTCCAGCTCCTTTATCTCTCCCCTTCCACCATTCATGCGAAAAAGATCAGAGTAAATAGGCCACACTCAGGGAGTGTTGGCCAAAGGTCATCCGATGCATAAGTCAGTTAGATGATCTTGAGAAAGATACAAAAATAACAGAGAATGTCAGAGTTTCTTTACAATATGAGAGAATCGAGTGGCTGGAGCCATGTGTGAGGGTGACCAGAGCCGTGAGGGAGAGAGGAGAGAGTGGCAAGAGAGAGAGGAGTTTCCAAGGCCAAAATTGGATTTCCTCGTATGTGTGATGTAGCTGTGTATTTATAATGTTCTTGTCTTCTAAGGTTTGAAGAATAATCCTACTAAATTTAAATTGAAACAAGTACAAACATCTCTTATAAATCAAAACAATTGGACAATCAATTCAAAGTAATCAAACCAATAGAGAATCATATTTATGGAATACACTAAAACTAAAAATCAAACAATGTGCCTCCACCCTAATTGGGTGCAAAGATAAATATCCTGGATGATTTAAGCTACAAACTCTTGCACAACACATTTTGTATAAGATAATGGTATACCAATGTTACGAAGGGTGAGTCAAAAATGCACATTTTGTTTATTAGCTTTTGTCCACGTGGTGCAAGTCATGGTACGAAATGGGTCCCATCCTTACTAATCATTAATTTAACTGATGGATGAAACAGTTGAATAATTTATGTCGCAATGTATTTCATTAATAAGTAAATCTATTTATTTAATGCAAAGTACTAATATTTGTTTTCGGATAAACCGCAGAGCACTCAACTTCAAGAAGAAAAAATAGTGATAGTAGCCCAACCTAGACCATCTCCATCTTCTTCAAATTTCCCAAAACAGAGCAACCACCATTGCTTCATCAGTTGATCAACACACCAAAAGAGAGAGGATGTACAAGTCGAAGCTGCAGGAGCTGTCCCAGCAGAGGAAATGGCGCTTGCCAGAGTACAAAGCCAAAAAGCTTGGCCTCGACCACAACCCTCGCTTCTCAGCCTCCGTCACCATAAACGGCGTCGCCTTCGATACGGTGCAATTCTTCAGATCCTCCAAGGAAGCCCAAAACGACGCCGCTAGAATTGCCTTCGTTCACTTCTCTGATCCGCAACCCAGACATACCAATCGCAGTCCCAGCCCTTCATCATTCCCTCAACCTTCTCTTCCCGCTGCCTCAGGTAAAAGGGTTTTAACTTTAATCTTTATGCTCTGTTTGGTTGCTTTAAGTTGTTATTTCTTATTTTTCTTGATGTTTTTCTATCTAATCCTCTGTTTGGTAGCTGATTGGAAATAAATTTCTTCTGTTTTTTTCTTTTCTATTTTACTTTAATTTATAACGGATCATTTTCTCGTTTCTTTTTCTCCTGAGCATTGGATATTTGGGCTCTCTATTTGGTTTCAATAATTTTGTCTTGATGTAATCTTAAAAGAATCAGTTCATGTATCTTATGGGTTGTATTATTCCAGCACTTCCTTCAACAACGGGCACCAATTTGACTGATACGCATGACACAAAACAGACATTGCAACCAGAGATTCAAGAAACACATGAAAATTCTTACGTGCCAGTTCAGTTCAGTGGTATAGCATCAGGTGGCAATTCTCAGGTGAATGGCAGCACATTGGGTATTGAAGATGGTAATCGATTGAGAGGTTAAAAATTTTCTCTGGACACACTCTCTTTACTATTAATGATTGTAGGAACTGAACCCCCAAATAAATTTTTTAATCTTAATATTAGAGCTAGCTTTTTTAGAAACTGTTGAAATTATACTCAGAGTTTGAAGGATATGTGAAAAAGAAATGGCACATAAAGTATATAATGCCTTAAACTCTCTGTCTTGATGTGATCTTATAAGAATCAGTTCATGTATCTTATGGGTTGTATTATTCCAGCACTTCCTTCAACAACGGGCACCAATTTGACTGGTACACATGACATGAAACAGACATTGCAACCAAAGATTCAAGAAACACATGAAACTTTTTACGTGCCAGTTCAGTTCAGTGATATAGCATCAGGTGGCAATTCTCAAGCGAATGGCAGCATGTTGGGTATTAAAGATGGTAATCGATTGAGAGGTTAGAAAATTTTCTCTGGACATATTCTCTTTACTATTAATGATTGGAGGAACTGAGCCCCCAAATAAAAATTTTCATCTAATAGTAGAGGTAGCTTTTTGAGAAACTGTTGAAATTATACTCGGAGTTTGAAGGATATGTGAAAAAGAAATGGCACATAAAGTATATAATGCCTTGAACTCTCTGTCTTGATGAGATCTTATAAGAATCAGTTCATGTATCTTATGGGTTGCATTATTCCAGCACTTCCTTCAATAGCGGGCACCAATTTGACTGGTACACATGACACAAAACAGACATTGCAACCAAAGATTCAAGAAACACATGAAACTTCTTACGTGCCAGTTCAGTTCAGTGGTTTAGCATTAGGTGGCAATTCTCAGGCGAATGGCAGCACATTGGGTATTGAAGATGGTAATCAATTGAGGGGTTAGAAAATTTTCTCTGGACACATTCTCTTTACTATTAATGATTGGAGGAACTGAGCCCCCAAATAAAAATTTTCATCTTAATAGTAGAGCTAGTTTTTGAGAAACTGTTGAAATTATACTCGGAGTTTGAAGGATATGTGAAAAAGAAATGGGACATAAAGTATATAATGTCTTAAAATCTCTGTCCTGATGTGATCTTATAAGAATCAGTTCATGTATCTTATGGGTTGTATTATTCCAGCACTTCCTTCAACAACGGGCACCAATTTGACTGGTACACATGACACAAAACAGACATTGCAACCAAAGATTCAAGAAACACATGAAACTTTTTACGTGCCGGTTGAGTTCAGTGATATAGCATCAGGTGGCAATTCTCAGGCGAATGGCAGCACATTGGGTATTGAAGATGGTAATCGATTGAGAGGTTAGAAAATTTTCTCTGGACACATTCTCTTTACTATTAATGATTGGAGGAACTGAGCCCCCAAATAAAAATTTTCATCTTAATAGTAGAGCTAGCTTTTTGAGAAACTGTTGAAATTATACTTGGAGTATGAAGGATATGTGAAAAAGAAATGGCACATAAAGTATATAATGTCTTAAAATCTGTGTCTTGATGTGATCTTATAAGAATCAGTTCATGTATGTTATGGGTTGTATTATTCCAGCACTTCCTTCAACAGCGGGCACCAATTTGACTGGTACACATGACACAAAACAGACATTGCAACCAAAGATTCAAGAAACACATGAAACTTCTTACGTGCCAGTTCAGTTCAGTGGTATAGCATCGGGTGGCAATTCTCAGGCGAATGGCAGCACATTGGGTATTGAAGATGGTAATCGATTGAGGGGTTAGAAAATTTTCTCTGGACACATTCTCTTTACTATTAATGATTGGAGGAACTGAGCCCCCAAATAAAAATTTTCATCTTAATAGTAGAGCTAGCTTTTTGATAAACTGTTGAAATTATACTCGGAGTTTGAAGGATATGTGAAAAAGAAATGGGACATAAAGTATGTAATGTCTTAAAATCTCTGTCTTGATGAGATCTTATACGAATCAGTTCATGTATCTTATGAGTTGTATTATTCCAGCACTTCCTTCAACAACGGGCACCAATTTGACTGGTACACATGACACGAAACAGACATTGCAACCAAAGATTCAAGAAACACATGAAACTTCTTACGTGCCAGTTCAGTTCAGTGGTATAGCATCAGGTGGCAATTCTCAGGCAAATGGCAGCCCATTGGGTATTGAAGATGGTAATCGATTGAGAGGTTAGAAAATTTTCTCTGGACGCATTCTCTTTACTATGAATGATTGGAGGAACTGAGCCCCGAAATAAAAATTTTCATCTTAATAGTAGAGCTAGCTTTTTGAGAAACTGTTGAAATTATACTCGGGGTTTGAAGGATATATGAAAAAGAAATGGCACTTAAATTATATAATGCCTTAAACTCTCTATCATCTGCACATGGTTTTAACTTTGTCTTGATTATCAAAAAGTTATTGAATGATAGACAACTTATAATCTTTCATCAATATGGGGTGTAGATATACAGCATTTGTACAAGAATCAACTGCAGACTTTTGCACAAAAGAGAAATCTTCTTCTACCTGTGTACAGTTGTGAGCAGGAAGGTCCACCTCATGCCAATCGTTTCAAGTGTAGGGTAACAGTTGATGAACATACCTACGAGGGTCAAGAGTTTCTTCCTACAATGAAGGAAGCTGAACATGCAGTTGCAAAAATTGCTTTGATGTCCCTGTTGCCAAATGGAATACAAGAGGTGGCCAATTTTATTTATATTCTCTGCATAATTTTCCCATATTCTGATAGTATAGAGCATCTCTAAATATATCTCGTGTCTTTGTGGTTCTCTTTTTCCTACCCTAGGATTATATCGGTTTATACAAAAACATTTTACAAGAATTAATCCAGAAAGAAGGTTTTTCTATGCCAGTCTATAGCACAAAGAATTCTGGCGAAGTTCATGCGCCAATTTTTGTTTCAACTGTGGAGATAGAAGGAGAAACTTTTACAGGTTCAGAAGCAAGAAGCAAGAAGCAGGCAGAGATGAGTGCGGCAAAGGTTGCTTACCATACCTTGAGAGAACGTAAGAGTATTTTTCTTCAACTTACTAGCTCCAAATTTGTGTTAACCCTAGGGTATTTATACTCTTTATAATTTATTAGGATGTTGTCTCTTTGGAAGTGTAAGTGCTTAAAAGAGGTTAAGTTTCTTCTATTCTTTTCTCATAAAGTTGTATTTCTTATAAAATGAAATAAAACTTAATATCATCATTTATGTAAATTTGTTTCCTCAATTCATTTGTTAGTCAAAGTACATGCGATATATTTCCTATAGGTTTATGGAGTTCTTTCAGTTTCATGTTTATTTTCAGTAATTATTTTATGAAATAATGCCATCACATGATGTTTATAGTAAGACCTTTTTAATTCAAAAATAATATCTGATGATCTAGGGAAATAAAAACTTACACATCCTCACACTCATTTAGGTAAGTCAAGTAAGATCCCTTTGGTCCGGTCCCCTGCTCAGAAGGGGCTAGAAACGCCAGAGGTCTTATCTTCAAGCTTTCAGTCAAACCTAGCTACTGATTTACAAGGAGGCAGGCCTAACGCCCCCATGATCGTAAGTCCGAGTGCGATTACTGGGGAACAGACGATGGAGACTAGTGGTATTGTTTTTCCCCCATAAGCTCTTTTGTTTTCCTAAAGCCTATTTCTATACTATCGTTGCCATAATGTCTCGTAATGTCTTTGATGGGATCACGTCTTAGATATTAGAGGATGTCTTAAACAGATAGCTAGAGATGACATATTTTTAAACCAAGCTTTCCAATGTCTAAAGGAGCTTTGGTTATAAGGAGAATAGCAACTACTCTTTTTATCCCACAACTTGAATTTGTGTTGTGAAAATATTAATATTTACCTTTTGCTTAATTGATATATTTTTTTGACATTCTCTATCTGATATATTTGTTCCATATAACTTCACTCACAAAGAATGTTCCAGTCTGTCTCTCATTCGTTCAAACTATTGTGTTAAGGAAAGATTCAAATTATATTCAGTTTTTTCAACAACATGTGGTATGCATCACTGTGAAGTATAGATGCTGAAAATATAATTCCAGAAAACTGAGTTATTGAGTGTAGACTCAAGATTTTGGGATACGTATGTATAATTTGAAACTGCTATGGCATGAAGTGCTCAGATGCAAACAAGCATCAATTGGTGAAAGCTAATAAAAGTAAAAGCCAACAGAAAAACAAACTCCCTATGGAGTTCCATAAAATGTGTTAAAATGTGTAAATTCCTTTAAAAAGAACATGATGTACCTGGAAATTAGAATATGAAAGAAAGAACTAAAGTAGAACCTTCCTCACTGCATCAGAAGTGGTATCTCAATCTCTCATTTCGATCTCTGGTGATAGTATCGCATTTACGAAGTCTATCTCTCTTTAAATCAGTGCTGTAAGAGGTACTATTACTTAGCTACAAAGTGAAGTGCCCTCTGTTGACTTTGTAGTTCAGTACTTCTCACTAAAAATTCAATTTCTTAATATAAAGAATCATCCTTATTGTCTCCTGTTGACACAAAGATGTATATATATATAGAAAGAGCCCACACCCGTCACAGAAAATCATGGCATCATTTCTGCACAGGTTTAACTCAGAATTGAAATACGGTATGAAGATTGATAAAAGTAGATGTTGATATTCGGACATCCTCCCCCTTCTTTTTTTATACTCCATAAAAATAATACTGTATTACATAGAGCTTAATGTTTAAATCATTGGCCTTATCTTCTTTGATGGCAGTAACTGCAGAAGGGAACAGTCATCATCCTACCACAGTATCTTCACGACCTGATGCTCTTACGACAAGCTATGGATTCTCGTCTTCTGACATTCTGTATGGCCTTGCGCAGGAGTCAAACAGTTCTAGCCTCTCTGTGTCCCGAAATGGCTCTTCTTCAACTTTGCCTTCTGATGCCTCCACTAACTTAGCTATGGACTCTACTCTTGAGCCACCAGCTAAAAGGAGCATGTATAACAAGGTTTCTGTTTATCCATACAAGTCAGATATGAAATTTCCTGCGGGAAGCACTGTGCTGCCCACGAGTGATGAAAAGTGGGTTGCTTTGTCGCACAGCTGAAGGAACGGATATATAGGCTTTCTCAGTTCCTAGCTTAACGGGCGATGCCCATAGTTTTACTAAGTAAATTGCTTATAATGTTGTTGCTTCACTCACATTCATGAACTCTGCTGCAAATGGTTTGTTAATATACTATAGCCGTTGCCTTTCCGAGTTCTATATTGATGGTGGTGCTTTGCTTGAAATTCTTCTGAGTGGAGATTTTTCATTCATTATACAGTGCTGAAGAAACCATTAAAATTTTGTTTCGTTTTATACCCAGAACTGGAACTGAGGCATGTTCCTGGTTAGTCAAGTAGAATGGGTCTCCAGGACGTCGTGCCTTTATTTTGCAATGGTTGAATGTGCTTAAGAAAAATTTGCTGAAGACTTGTTTTTATGTCCTAAAAATTTTGCTGAGGCTCAACGAAGTGGATTATAATTTCTTTCGTTCTACAGAGTTGCTAGCAAGGACGGTTAAAAATAAATAGAGTTTAAAAAAAGCATACTTGCCTCCAACTCTCACTTAAAAGAAAATTGTCATAATGAGAAAAATTCACTCTTGTAATTTGCATATGGATATGAAATCAACATTAATTTTGGTGATTAATTTCCTCCAACTCTCACATACAGCTTCTCCTCTAACGTAATTCCTTCACTGCAACCGCCCAATCCTCGTTTTGATGGAAGAACTAAACAGAGACCTCCAAGGGATTTATAGCAACAAGCAATCTCATATAAAGCTTCCTGAAGATGCATTAGTGTGATAGGCAAAAGGAGCTTGAAACTTGTACTAGTTTGACTACGTAAAACTCAAAGTTCAATTATGTTTTTTTTCGTTTTTTTGTTTTTGTTTCTTTTCACATTTGAGTTGGACAAGGTGGGCTCAGTTTTCAGGTTGTGTCTAATTGCCTTCATAAATAAGAATTTTTGTTTTTCCTTTTTACCCCTCTACTAATTATTCTACCTAGGCTTTGGCACGAGTCAGAACGGTAGATGGCTCAATCCATTAACCGCCATCTAAGCTTAGGCACATTCATGAATTCTGTTGTGAACGGTCAGGTACCAGATAGTTCACATAACATTTATAACCATTTAAAATAAAAAAATACATCCTAGTTAGGTAATAAAAAATACAATTTATAACCATTTCACATAACATAAATTCCTGAACAAGTACTCAAAATTATCTTTTTTGAAATATATAGAAGACACATATGACACCATCTTTCTTGAGTACACAACCTCTGAACTCATTCAACGTAGCAACAACACGAGCAAAAAGGCATGAACGGCTTAAGGATTCTGCTCTCTCTCAGAAATTGTTTCAAACATCTTTTTTATGAGATTAGGGGTTAGAGAACGTGTCTAATGAGAGTAGGTCTTACGGTTATATAAGGATAGGTCAAGTCATCTCTAATCATCACCAAGAGCTGACTTGACTAACACTCTAAGCCCATCAAGCAACGGTTCACGCAAAAGGAAATAAATAGGACCCCTTTAATTGGCTTCAAAACTTTCTTTATTTCGCAAAGTTTTGGGCCTTAAGATATAACTTAATTTAAACTCTTATCAAACTTGATATAACTTAGTATCTAGTGCATTGATCTATATAGTAATATAACATTCTCCCACTAGATCAAGCACTAGAGCAGAGCACTAAGCTTTTGTATTGCAAAGTTTGATAATCTTTATTGGTCATGAGTTTAAAACAGTTAAGTCATTCCCTTCAAGTTATGGTGAAAAACGGTTAGATAAAACGAACTATAGACAAGCACTACTCTCATTTATCAAAAACATACCATGTATAATCACATAATGCTATCTCAAAACACATGTAGCACCTACAAACGCAAACCTTAACATGTATTGATCCGTAATGTGAATATTTATGCTTTTCAATACACATACACCTTTACGACTTAGCAAGAGTGAATTCGCAATATTATTATAGTATCTCGAAAGAGACCATAAACTCACATACATAAAAAAAATATGCATAATAAGTTTTAAAAAGCTAAATAGTCAAAATGGTAGAAATTATTTAATAATAAAAAACTGTCAACCAAATTAACATTCTTATATGCAAATCCCTCAATCCAGAAAACAGAAAAATAAGCATACTAGAAAACTATCAGAACAATACTCCCACTAGATTGCAACATCAAAGTTAGGAAATAATCTCATGCTCTCAACATGTCTCAGAAACGTTTCTGAAGGCAGAAACTTTGTAAACGGATTTGCAATCATATCTTGAATTCTTATATGATCAAACCTGACTAGTTTGTTTGCTACATTCTCCCGCACTATTAAATACTTTATGTCAATGTGCTGAAGTCCAGATGACTTCTTGTTGTTCATGCATTGAAAGACAGCCCATGTGTTGCCATTGTATATCTGCACTAGTCTTGAAATCGAGTCCACCACTTTAATGTCTTTGATAAAATTCCTTAGCCATATTGCATGAGAAGTGGCTTCATAGCAAGCTATGTATTCTGAAAACATAGTTGAACTTGAAAAATCATATTGTTTAGCACTCTTCCAAGCAACAGTTGCACCTGCTATCTTGAAAAGAAAACCTGAAGTAGAGATGTAATCATCCTCTGCTTTTCTAAGATTCACATCAGCATAACCAACAAACTCTGAATTCTATATGTGTCTATAAATCAACATGTAAGCCTTTCTTCTATGTAGGCACCTTAAAATCTTCTTTCCAGCTATCCAATGTTGCATTTCCAGATTTGACTGAAATCTCCCCATCTTGGTAATGCACAAGGCTAGGTCTGGCTTGGTACATACTTGTGCTTGCATAATGCTTCCAACTAGAGAAGCATACGGCTTGTTCCTCATCTCAGCTTCTTCTTCTTTATTCTTGGGGCAATGCTCCTTCTTCAAATATCCTTTAACTGACGGAACCTTCTGTTCACAACACATACTTATGTCAAAACATTTCAGTACCCTTTCAATTTATGTTTCCTGTGACAAGCCTAGTAGACCTCGAGCTCTATCTCTCTAAATTTCAATGCCTGACACAAAGGCAGCTTCTCCCAAATCCTTCATCTCAAAATTTTTTGAAAGTAGCTCCTTAGTGTCCTTCAATAAATTGTGATCATTTGTAGCCAAAAGCATATCATCGACGTACAACACTAGAAAAATAAATCGGCTCCCACACTTCTTCAGATAAATGCATTGATCAACTACGTTCTCTTCAAAACCATACGATGAGACAGTTTGATGAAATTTTAAATACCACCTCCTGCTTGCTTGCTTCAAACCAAAAATTGCCTTGTCAAGTTTGCAAACCATATTCTCTTTTCCCTCCTTTGCAAACCCTTCAAGTTACCTCATAAAATTTGCTTCTTCAAGTTCACCATTCAAGAAGGCTGTCACATCCCTGGATCGGCTTCGCCGTAGCACGATATTGTCTTTTTTGGGCCTTCCTCTCTTCAAAACCATACGATGAGACAATTTGATGGAATTTTAAATACCACCTCCTGCTTGCTTGCTTCAGACAATAAATTGCCTTGTCAAGTTTGCAAACCATATTCACTTTTCCCTCCTTTGCAAACCCTTTAAGTTACCTCATAAAATTTGCTTCTTCAAGTTCACCATTCAGGAAGGTTGTCACATCCCGGGATCAGCTCTGCCGTAGTACGATATTGTCCGCTTTGGGCCCCTCTCTCTGCCATCACGGTTTTGTTTCTGGGAACTCACAAGTAACTTCCCAGTAGGTCACCCATCTTGGGATTGCTCTAGCCCCAACTTGCTTAACTTCAGAGTTCCCATGATTGACTCCGAAGCCAGTGAGCTCCCAAAAGGCCTCGTGCTAGATGGAGGTGGGCATGTACATATAAGGCACATCACCCCTTCTCTGTTGGTCGATGTGGGATGTTACAAAGGCAGTTTTTACATCCATTTGATGTAAAAGCAAGTCATAATGTGCCACCAATGCCATAATTATGCAGAAAGAATCTTTGGTGGAAACTCGAGAAAACGTCTCAATGTAGTCAATTCCCTCCCTTTGGGTGAATCATTTTGCTACCAATCTAGCCTTAAATCTTTCAATTTTTTCATCCTTATCCTTATTTGTTTTTAACCCCCATTTCAAGTCTACCATTTTCTGGCTCTTGTGGGGTTCAACCAATTCTCATACTTGATTATTTTTCATGCTTTCGAGTTCATGTAACATTGCTTCCCTCTATTTGTCTACATTTTGACTCTCCACAACTTCTTTAAAACTTGTTGGACCAGCTTCATCTCCAATATCAAAATCTGCTTTCTGTAAATACACATAATTTGAATTTGATGTAGATTTTCTTAGTCTGTAACATATCCTTGGTTACACTTGTTCTTGTTGATTATCTGGCTCAAGATTTTTGACAGCTTATTCTTGTTGTTGTTGATCCACTGGTTCTTCAAACTGAGGAGGTTCCAATATAGTTTCACTTAAAGGAATCAAGAGTGTAATGTCTTGTTCGTCATTCTCGATCACAACTACATCACCTTATTCTTCAAAAATAAAATCTTTATTCCCAATGAAATTCTCCTCATGCTCTATAAACTTTGTACAGCCAGTCTGAACAATTCGGGTATCATAATTTGGACTGTAAAATCTAAAACCCTTTGACCTTGCAAGATAACCAATAAAATAGCAACTAATCATTTTAGGATCAAGCTTCTTCTTTTGTGGCTTGTAGATTCTAGCTTCAGCCTTGCAACCATACATGAAGATGTCTCATGCTAGGCTTTCTAATAGTCCAAATTTCGAAAGGTGTCTTAGGCATGGACTTGCTAGGCATTCTATTAAGTATGCAGTTTGTTGTTTTGATAGTCTCTCCGCATAGATTTTCTTTTTCATAGCACTTATTCAAAAAATATGAAATATAGGTGAAATGAGTTGGAATATGAAAAGAAAAAAAAATCAACATTGGGCACATAGGGGGTGACGGCATCAATGGGTTTTTTGTGCTTGTTTGTGTGTTCACCCATTTGGATTTTAATCCTGTGATGGTACAATAAAGTTCCCCATTGGCTTAACAACCATTGGTGGTCAACAATGCAACTTTCTTTTGTGCGTGAGTGTGCCACTGCTAGCAGTTTGAAACCCTACCAGACTTCTAAAAAATAGATAACTTGCGTCCCAAGTTACTAATTCTTAAACAAGCAATTGTGAATTTGGGTGAGGAATATCTCCCAAGTAAGTTCTTTTCTTGCCTTAGACTAGTGAGGACTTCACAATTTTTCACAGTACAAAATTGGTAGTTATGGCTAGAATATATAAAAAGAAGACAAACTGTTTTAGGCAGAACTACCTATTACAGGATTGAAAAAGCGAAATGGCAACTCTGAAAAAGACAACAGAACGTTGGACTTCAATTTCTGCCTGGGTAGCTGCCTCTGAACTGGGCTGGATTGGATGTGTCTATTCTGGATTGAATCGTCAACACCTTCAACTGATGAGTTTCAGCTGGAAATCAATATTAACGTTTGAGTTTGGCAGAGCTTCAATTTATTTTGTGCCATGGAAGGCTTGTTGAACGGGCATAATTGAGGCCCTTTTAGTCTGAAGAGGACAAAAGTGACTGGATTGATGGTCACTGAGCTAGAGTTGCGCTATGGTGCCTATTCTGCTTGACCAAGGCTTTCTGTAAATTTGTTGAGGTTTTCATATTTGTAAAAACTTGGACTCTGCTAGATTTGGCTTTGTGCTAAACCAAATTTGTAACGAGAGAAATCTTGCTTTGTAAAACTACTTCTCTGAACTGAA
The DNA here is from genome assembly GCA_903112645.1 of Prunus armeniaca. Taxonomy (NCBI): domain Eukaryota; kingdom Viridiplantae; phylum Streptophyta; class Magnoliopsida; order Rosales; family Rosaceae; genus Prunus; species Prunus armeniaca. The sequence continues at coordinate 12,429,060 of CAEKDK010000003.1, read as the reverse complement.
CTGAAACCACAGATTTGAATTCTAGCTTATTTGTTTCTTGTGGATCAAAGAGCTTTGGTTGCTTTAGGGTCTAAAAGCTTTTGAGATCAGTTTATCTTTTTGAGTTTGTCAATTGTGACTTTGAGAGTTTTTGTCTTGATTGATTTTTTGGCTGTCCTTTGATCTGTTCACCTCCTCTCATATTTATAGGAAATGTTGGGGTGAGATTTTTAATCTTTAATAATGGGCGGCAGATCTTTCAAAAGATCTTTCTTTTTAAATGCCACAAAGAAAGGGAAGTAATTATTTTGGCAGAGAAGAACCATCAACAATCAGCTTTCATGGAGGTCTTTTCCTTGCTTTTTCTGAAAGAAAACCAACTCTCTTTATTCCATGTTTGTTCTTTGAAAAAAAAAAAAAAAAAAAATAGTTGTGATGATAGTCAGTTTGCTTTTTCTAGTGAGCAACCTCCTTACTCCTTACTTATCTCTTGAAAACGTAGTTTGCTTATCTCTTGGAAAGGTCACCTGCTTTGGTGCAGAGTTTCTCTGTATATAAAAAGAGGATTTGATCTTTTTTCTTTGGTTTCAAAAATGAAGAAGTCCTCCTATAAGACCTACCTTCATTAACTCCTTATCAACTTCTCTGTGATAGTTGAAAATTTTGATTTTTCCAAAGTTAGAAAGTCACTTGGGGGCTCTCTTGAGAAAAAGATCTGCTGACTTGCCTTTTTTGGGGTAGAGATCAAGTGGTGTGAATTTTTTAGAAGCTGGGCTTTTATCCAAAGCTGTGTGTGTCAGTTTTTTAATTTCCAATAATAGTTTTTTTTTTCTTCAGATAATGGCTATATTTGTAATTTGCTCAAAAAGGTATGGGCTTTTTCAGTATCTTGGTTTTTTTACTTCTAATTCCTATAGATAAAAGCCCAAATGTTTTGTTTATAGGCCTTTTGACAAAAATGGGCTGGCGTGCAGAGTTTTAGCCCAAACAGTGTGTTTATGTGTGAAATGTTTACACAGTTTTGTTGGTCCTAAAATTGTAGACATGAAAATGATTTTTCCATGATTTTAGGATTTATGTGTGAATTTTGAGGTATCAAAAATATATGAAATGTTCTATGTATTCTTGAGAAGTTTATCTTTTATTTTTTATTTTTTCAACAGATCATACGTATTTGATTCTTTAGGTGTTACTTGATGTGAATCATAGGTGTTACTGAAAAACAAGGAATGACAAATTCCACCAAACATTGTACCTTTGTCCCCTCTATCTATTTTGAAGATGCCTTTTTGGTACAAAAAGCTAGTACCACCCTTGTGGTCCCAATTTCTCACAAACTTCTCACCAACCCACACACACACACATTCCATCCTTGCAATCCCACCCTAGGGCGGACCCATTTCGGGTCTTCTTGTAATTTTTGAAAATTAGGGGATGTTTTATGCAATTGTTGAAAATTAGAGTTTTGCCCAAAACTTTAATTAATTTCGGTTTTATCTCATAATTGCTTATGTGCTTGAATTAAGTGTTTTCAATAAATTCAAGTCCATATTATCTAATAACAAATTTTAGAATTTCATTCTAAGATAATTATCTAATGAGATTAAATAATTAAGAGGTTATTATGGACTTATGAACCCCAAATGCATAACACGCTATGAAATTGACCGTTATTCATTAGATGAATTGATTTATTGATTTGTAATTAAAATAGGGGTTTTCATGCCTCTTTTCTCTTAATCTCAAATTGTAATTTCTACCTCTCTAAGAATGTAACTCCCTTAAAGTCCATTGGGCTTTAAGTTTTCTATTCTCAAATAGTTTTGTAAATAGGAAGATGGAGGCTCGTTGAAGAAGAAGAGAAAGAATAATCAAGTCCAATCACTTGGATTATTCATGGGTCCAACGCCCAAACAACCATGAATATTTTAAGTAGTTAAGACATGTAATAAAATCAATCGTCTTCCAAAGACCTTAGATCCGACATCTTGGTTAGATGTTAGATCGAAATAAAATCCATAATCATCCATAAGCTTATAGACAATTATTTATCTAAACTTAAGGAATGCAAAGACTTTCTGTTAGTAGTAGTGTATATTCCCAATTTCAAATAGTGGGAGTATCGTACAACTACTAATATGAATTAGAATAATGGTTGTCCTAGGCCAAGTAGTTTAATTGGATTAAAGCATAAAATGATGAGACTAATAAAACCCTCAATTATCTCTAAATTAAGTGGATATTGCGTGGCCTTCCATCATGGTGGATTCTAAATAAGCATGACCCTTGTGAAGGCTTGCCTCATATATGGGGGGTCAAAAGCAAAGTACTTGTGTTTAAGAGGAATCCATTTATACATTGGATGTTACAAGGGTAGGAACAAACATGACCAACATTCTATTATGTTGAGGTTTGTATTTGGATCTCTATACTAAGCAAGCATGATGGGCTAATACTTAACTAGTATAATGGTGCCTCACAATAATATTCAGGGGTACACATTTGCTAGAGGCCGAAATATATGGGAACTCACATCATGATGTGAATGAGTAGAAAGACTATATTTATTATTTGTGACATCCTTACATCCTATTATGGAGCGGTGATCCAAGTAATAGGGAGCCTCCCATCCCACTACGATCCTACTTAAAATCTAAAGAAGTCTCTCGTATTTCATTTTGAGGGATCATGGAAATCGTTTAAACTAGTGGGATGAGCCATAGTTGTTAAGGACCCAAAATATATGGTCTTAATAAAAACAATCTAATTTATTTTATTTGCTATGTTTGCAGATACTTCTGTAGAACCCCATCCATAACACTTTACACAGCAAGCCTCATGAACCATATAATATTCAAGGGGGCTTCCATAAGAATGCCAAAAGGAAGAAGAGATGTAATGTGCATTTTTTATGCACAAGGAATAAAACTTATGAAGAACACAATTTTGTCATTGAGTCAGTAATGGCAGTTGAGACATCCACCTGTGTAACATCTGTCCCAAAATATAATATAATTTTCAAAATTCGAAAGTGAAAGGACGACTTTAACCTTAGGGTTCCTTGGTGGTTTAGAGTTGACTTTTGGCTCGGGGCTAGTTTTTGAAATTTTATTGGTTCTATTGGGTAGTGCTCGAGCTCACAAGTTCATAGACACGTGGTGGGCCCAAATCGAAGTTGAAGTAATGACATTTTGATCAACGGAAGTGTAGTGGCACAATCGTAAATATTTCAAAATTGGATTTTTTTTTTTAAAGTAAGAGAAGTTGGCCCACATGCGCATCACTTTTCTTCTCTCCTCTCTTTCTCTCTCTCTCTCTGACCTCTTCCTCCTCTCTCTCTCTTGGCTCGCGACGCTTGGGTAGTAATGCCAGCGCCACCACGGGTGAGGGAGAGACAGGTTAGAAAATGACCGGCCCTGGCCGGTGATTTCGTCAAGGCCAGAGTACAACTCTCCCATCCCCTCCATGTGACTGCGCACGCTAAAAAAGGCCTAGAGGGTTTGACATTTTTCGTCGCGATTTCAGGTGACTCCGGCAGTTGTTGACGTTGATCTAGGGAGGGATTTCGATCCTCATGCTCTTGCTGATTGCATAGGTGGTTAGAGTTAATTTTTTTTATTGAGAGATCAATTTTAACCCCCAAATTGGCAAATGATTTTGGCCATGATTTACCCCGTTCCGGCCACTTTTTGAATGGGATCTGAGAACAAAACTTTCTTCTTTTGTTAGTCTGATTGTGTTGGTGTAGGGCTTCACCAGTGATTTGGAAATTTTTCCGTCGTCGAAAATTTCTCAAGACACCACCACTGCTCGCGGTAGGTGGCAGTGGTTGGGCCACTGTGTGGTAGCCCATTTCTTCCTAATATGTTCCCCACGTCGTCCTGAGCAAGACGGTATGCTCGGATTTGAAGTTGTTTACCGTTTAACTATTGAAAAAAATATTGTACCTATTGTGCGATATTCGGGTTTGATAGGTTCGGATGGTTAGATTGGTTACAATTTCAATTATGTTGTTCCCTGTACCTCTAGGATTGTGTAGGAACTTACAAATTGAGAATCGGAATCCCAGATACTCCGAGTCAATGATTCTGGGGTTAGGCGAACCAATCATCGTCCGATCGTGCGACTGGCTTAGATCCGACCTCTCGATTGAGACCAAACCTTCGGGACTTGTTTAGTAGACTTTGTCGGTTGGACTTATAGGAACTTTTGGATCGAAAATAGGAGGTTCTAGACCCTGCGGGCCTAATTGACCTAGATGGTGGGCTTCATCAGCCCGATCGGGACGAATTGGTTAGGAGGTGTTTATGGTTTGGTTTTTTTATTTTAAAATGGTTTTATGCTCCAAGACCAATACACACAATATCTTCTCTATATGTAGAGAATGATGAGGTCTCAAGTCATTGAGTGTAGTGACACAAAGATATATGTGTAGATACTTGCAGGAGAACAAGTACACTGAACATGATCAAATACATGAGTTCTAGAATAGAATTCTTTGCTCACATGTCAAACTAGAACTCATAGATTGCAACGGTGCAAATTAATCCTTAGACCTGAGACATCATAAATATCTTATGGCTATGTTGTTTGTCTTTGAGAACACTATACAATTGTGTTGAAGAAGATATGACTTAAAGGTGTTTATCAGGACTCTCAATAAAGTTGTGGAGGCAACTGAATGTACAACAAGGGATCTCTACTTTTAGTTTAGAGAGTGAATACTCTGAAAATATGATTGATCAAATCTTTGCGCAAAGTTGTACATAAGATTTGAAAGAAGTGGTCTTCAAATCTTATCAGGATAATCATATAAAGGAATAATTCACATTAGAATATTTGACATTAGATTCCTTTATCTAATAATGTGAATAAGGAGTATTGTATAAAAGAATGATTCAATTGCACGATCATTCCAATTTGAATAGGTTCTTCCCTATACCCTATTTAGCTTGAATAACCATGACATGCTGCTAGGCGTCAACCATGGTTTGTGGAAGTCCAGAAAGGATCAAACTTAATTGACCTTCTCCAATAGGAAGAATTAAATAGTGAGATTTAATTCACAAGTCAACTCAGAGAAATTGAGCCTACCCACTACCTTGCTAAAAGAAACCTATCGAAAAATGAGATTAGAGGAACAAATGAAGAGAAAAGAAACTAGGAGTTAAAAGTCAACGGTCAAGTCAAAGTCACCATGTTTGACGAAGCAATTGACCAAGTCAAATGGTTTGACTGAGTCAACTAGTTTGACCGAGTCAAATAAGTAAGACTATAATAGTGATTTAAAAGTTAAATCATAAATCATAATTAAGAGTTAATTATAGAATAAACTTTGACATAAAGAAAAGGATTGGACATTCAAATATGATTTAAAAGCAAAAGGCAAAATACCCAAAAGCCTATTGCGCTCAAGCATAAGTGTTGTATGACAACACAAATCCAAGGACCCAAGCCAAGCCCATCTTTTCTAGTGGTCAGCCATAAGGAGAGGATTTCTCTCATTTCCCTTTGTGTGCTTTTTTCCTATAAAAGCCAAGATGACTCAAAACCTAGTTAGGGTTTTTTTGGCATTCCATTGTGGTGTATTGATGTGTAGGTGAGATATCCTCCCTCTCATCTTCCTTACCCAAAAATCCGACCAACCTAGAGGAAGTCTAGCATCTAAGTCTTCTAGGTTGATTTCTCTTCATCTCCAGTCCATTTTGGTGTGGTGAGGTAGAATGCTTCTACTTTGAGCCTCTTGGTTGAGGAATCTACATTCTAAGAGGAGATTAAAGGCCTTTCCAACAAAGTGATCATTCTTAGTTCTCCAAGAAAAGGGTACAAGGGTAAATGTTTAAACCTTTCCTCTCTTCTATTTTGTGCTCAAAGAGACTAGATCACAAGATACTTGAGATAAATGAAAAAGGCTTAACTCAACTAAAATAAGCAAATTAATCCACCATTATGAATGTTTTTGTGAGATATGTTGTAGGTAAATTCATTTCCAAGAAAAAAATATTTGTTTCCTTCATTCCATGCCCCAATTAGCATGATCAAGAGCATTGATTAAGAGAATGATTGTATTGCGTGATAATTTCAACTGAATAGGTTCACAACCCCATTCTATATTGGCCTTAGGCAACTGTGACTTGTTGGTAGACGTCACTTTTTTTTTTTTTTTTTTTTTTTTTTTGGAAAAAAGGAGTTTTAATTCAAAATTGATCAATAAAGAGTTTTGAATCGCCCACTACCTTGCCGATTAGAACCTAATGGATCGCACACCAATAAGGTTAGATGAAAGAAAATAAATATGATGTGCATAGACTTATTAATTTAATAGAGATTGAATTAACTAAGATAATGCGGTAAAAGAGTAGTTTGGGCCTAAACTATAAAATCGGGTTCAAGGCCCATTGGGCTTGGACCCATTGGGTTAGTTAAGACACGTGGGCGTAGTGGGATGACCACATAAGCCCAATGGGCCCAATAAAGACCCTATGGCTGGTTTTACTTAGAGGGAGACTTAGGTCTCCTTCTTGTGGGTCTATATATGTGAACTTTGTCTCTTGAGAAAAGTTAGGATTTTTGAGCTAATTTCAAGAGAGGAGTAAGAACACCATCAAGCTCCTCCCACCTAGCCAAAAATCGGTCACCTTAGGAAGTAGGCACTAGCATCCTTTCCTTTCTAAGTTGTATCATATCCTCCATCTTCCTTGGTGTGGAAAAGTTAGAGATCACCTCTATTGGTGATTTGGTGAATCTACAAGGCCTTCCATAAGGTGATGAACTCAAAGGTGTCGACCTTGATGTTTCAAGGGTAAAGTTTCTACTCCCTCTTTCTCTTAGTCTAGAATGTCTAGGAATGAAACAATCTAAACCAAGCTTCAAGATACTTCAGGTTAGTTATGTTATAGCTCTAAGATTAAATTTTAAAGTTTCTATTGCCTAAAAGTTAATTGTAACCTTATCTTTGTGGCTAAATATAACTAGGATCTAATGTTTCCTTCAAGGTCAAGCCCACAAGTCCAAACAAGAGCCACCAAGTGGCCCATTCCAAACTAATCTATTGGATATGGAATGGACAAGACTTATACAGACTGGAGATGTTCTAATCTTCAAATGTGGGAATACAAATCTCAACTCAAACTTTCTTTCCCAAGCCAACATTTACTGGGTAGGATTAGGGTGGGCATCTTATCTAAAAAATTCATGCACCAACCATACGACATCGACAGTTTGGTTAAATTATTATTTTTATTAAAAAATTTACCCGATTAAATCCGAACCGAAAATATAGTTAGAAGATCGGATGGGAATATCTCTTAATGATGAAATCACCTACGAAACCGAATGTTTCAATTAATTTACTATTTAATTCTTTATCCATGTGTCAACAAGTGGCGGAAAAAAAAAAAAAAAAAAAAAAAAAAAAAAAACTCTTTGATTCTCAATTGCATTCATATGAAATATGTGTTGGCGAGTCTTTAGTTAGGATTTTAGTTCCTTATTTAGTTAGAATTTTGGTTACTTCCAATTATTATTTAGTCCTATTGTAATAGAGATTTATTTCCAATTGTAATTTAGATATATTTCCTATTTTATTTAGGGTTAACACATCTTTGTATTTGTATAAATACCTCTATATTGGAGAAAAATAATAATATGAACATATCTGAGCATATCCGAATATTTGCCATACTTTGTTTGATTATATTTATTTTTTCACTTTCATTGTTGATTTAATCATGTAGAAGGGTAGAGCAAGTGAGCACTACTATATCTTGAGTGGTATAGTTAATTAATCACCATGTTTTATCTCAAATAACATGCACAAGTTTAATATAGTTTATATTTATTGTTGACTTTATTTTTCTTCGGCTGCAGTAGATGGGCATTTGGATTGAAAATTAATAGGCATCTATGATTTTATGAAGCCTTGGATTGAATATTGATAGGCCTCTCGGTTATTTTCCTACTGTATTTCTTTTCATTGTTGTTGTTTGTAATTTGCAGCTATTACTCACTCTTTGAAACTTTAAAACTAATTTTATGTTGGTTTCTAACATTATTTGCTATTTTATTATGTATTTTTCATGTTGGTCTCCAACTTCGAAACTTTTTTTTTTCTTAGTAAGAAAAAATTGGACTACATAAGTTTTACTCAGATAATTTTGAGTATTTGTTCAAGAACTTATGTTATTTGAAATGGTTATAAATTGTATTTTTTATTACCTAATTAGTATGTCTTTTTTTGGTTTTTAAACGGTACTGTCAGCCTATCAAACCAACTCGAACCAGACTATCTAGTAACTAACCGTTCGCAGCAGAGTTCATGAATATGCCTAAGCCTAGATGGTGGTTAACGGATTGAGCCATCTACCATTCGGACTCGTGCCTAAGCCTAGGTAGAATAATTAGCAGAGGGGTAAAAAGGGAAAACAAAAGTTCTTATTTATGAAGGCAGTTAGACTCAACCTGAAAACTGAGCCCACCTTGTCCAACTCAAATGTGAAAAGAAACAGAAGAAACAAAAAATACATAATTGAACTTTGAGTTTTACATAGTCAAACAGTCAAACTAGTACAAGCTTCACGCTACTTTTGCCTATCACACTAATCCGTCTTGAGGAAGCTTTGTTTGAGATTACTTGTTGCTATAAAAACCTCGGAGGTCTCTGTTAAGTTCTTCCATCAAAATGAGAACTTTTGGGCAGTTTACAGTGAAGGAATTACGTTAGAGGAGAAGCTGTATGTGAGAGTTGGAGGCAAGTTTCCTTTTTTAAAATTGTATTTATTTTTATCTCCAGCACTGTGTAATGAATGCAAAATTCCCACTGAGAAGAATATCAAGCAAGGCAGCACCATCAATGTAGAACTCAGACAGGCGACGGCTATGGTATATTAACAAACCATTCGCAGCAGAGTTCATGAATGTGAGCAAAGCAACAACATTATTCGCACTTTTACTTAGTAAAACTGTGGTCATCGCCGGTTAAACTAGGAACTTAGCAAGCCTATATATCCGTTGCTTCAGGTGTGCGACAAAGCAACCCACTTTCCATCACTCATGGGCAGCACAGTGATTCCCTCTGGAAATTTCATATCCGGCTTGTATGGATAAACAGAAACCTTGTTATACATGCTCCCTTTTGCTGGTGGCTCAAGAGTAGAGTCCATAGCTAAGTTAGTGGAGCCATCAGAAGGCAAAGTTGAAGAAGAGCCATTTCGGGACATAGAGAGGCTATAATTGTTTGACTCCTGAGCACGGCCATACAAAATATCAGAAGAAGAGAATCCACTGCTTGTCGTAAGGGCATCAGGTCGTGAAGATACTGTGGTAGGATGATGATGATGACTGTTCCCTTCTGCAGTTACTGCCATCAAAGAAGATAATGCCAATGATTTAAAAATTTAAGTTCTATGTAATACAGATTATTATTTTTATGGAGTACATAAAAAAACAAGGGGGAATATCAACATCTACTTTTATCAATCTTCATATCGTATTTCAATTCTGAGCTAAACCTGTGCCGAAATGATGCCATGATTTTCTGTGATGGGTGTGGGCTCTTCTATATATACATACATACATACATACATACATATATATATATGTATACATCTTTGTGTCAACAGGAGACAATAAGGATGATTCTTTATATTAAGAAACTGAATTTTTAGCGAGAAGTCCTGCACTGCAAAGTCAACAGAGGGCACTTCACTAATAGTACCTCTTACAGCACTGATTTAAAGAGAGATAGACGTTGTAATATGAGATACTATCACCAGACATCGAAATGAGATATTGAGATACCACTTCTGATGCAGTGAGGAAGGTTTTACTTTAGTGCTGTCTTTTAGATTCTAATTTCCAGGTACATCATGTTTTTTTAAGGAATTTACACATTTTAACACATTTTATGAACTCCATAGGGAATTTGCTTTTCTGTTGGCTTTTACTTTTATTAGCTTTTCACCAATTGATGCTTGTTTGCATCTGAGCACTTCATGCCATAGCAGTTCCAAAGTATACATACGTATCCCAAAATCTTGAGCCAACACTCAATAACTCAGTTTTCTGGAATTATATTTTCAGCATCTATACGTGACAGCGATGTATACCACATGTTGTTGAATAAACTGTATATAATTTGAATATTTTCTTTCCTCCAACACAATAGTTTGAATGAATGAGAGACAGACTGGAACATTCTTTGTGAGTGAAGTTATATGGAACAAATATATCAGATAAAGAACGTCAAAAAAATATATCAATTAAGCAAAAGGTAAATATTAATATTTTCACAACACAAATTCAAGTTGCAGGATAAAAAAGAGTAATTGCTATTCTCCTTATAACTAGAGCTCCTATAGACATTTGAAACCTTGGTTTAAAAATATGTCATCTCTAGCTATCTGTTTAAGGCATCCTCTTATATCTTAGATGTAACCATATATGCTCGAATAGATTGTACATCTTCGTGTTAAACATCATATCATCATATAGATATAGTGCCCGGATTTAAAAGAATTTAACAATGAAGGACATGATCCCATCAAAGACATCACGAGACGTTAAGACAACGATAGTATAGAAATAGGCTTTAGGAAAACAAAAGAGCTTATGGGGGAAAAACAATACCACTATTCTCCATCATCTGATCCCCAGTAATCGTACTCAGACTTATGATCATGGGGGCGTTAGGCCTAACTTCTTGTAAATCAGTAGCTAGGTTTGACTGAAAGCTTGAAGATAAGATATCTGGCGCTTCTAGCCCCTTCTGAGCAGGGGGCAGGACCAAAGGGATCTTACTTGACTTACCTGAATGAGTGTGAGGATGTGTAAGTTTTTATTTCCCTAGATCATCAGATATTATTTTTGAATTAAAAAGGTCTTACTATGCACATCATGTGATGGCATTATTTCATAAAATAATTACTGAAAATAAACATGAAACTGAAAGAACTCCGTAAAACTATAGGAAATATATCGCATGTACTTTGACTAACAAATGAATTGAGGAAACAAATTTACATAAATGATGATATTAATTTTTATTTTATTTTATAAGAAATACAACTTTATTAGATAAAAGAATTGAAGAATCCTAATAAATTACAAAGAGTATAAATACCCTGGGGTTAACACAAATTTGGAGCTAGTAAGTTGAAGAAAAATAAGCTTACGCTCTCTCAAGGTATGGTAAGCAACCTTTGCCGCACTCATCTCTGCCTGCTTCTTGCTTCTTGCTTCTGAACCTGTAAAAGTTTCTCCTTCTATCTCCACAGTTGAAACAAAAATTGGCATATGAACTGCGCCAGAATTCTTTGTGCTATAGACTGGCATAGAAAAACCTTCTTTCTGGATTAATTCTTGTAAAACGTTTTTGTATAAAACAATATCATCCTAGGGAAGGAAAAAGAGAACCACAAAGACACGAAATATATTTAGAGATGCTCAATACTATCAGAATATGGGAAAATTATGCAGAGAATATAAATAAAATTGGCCACCTCTTGTACTCCATTTGGCAACAGGGACATCAAAGCAACTTTTGCAACTGCATGTTCAGCTTCCTTCATTGTAGGAAGAAACTCTGGACCCTCATAGGTATGTTCATCAACTGTTACTGTACACTTGAAACGATTGGCATGAGGCAGACCTTCCCGCTCACAACTGTACACAGGTAGAAGAAGATTTCTCTTTTGTGCATAAGTCTGCAGTTGGTTCTTGTATAAATGCTGTATATCTACACCCCATATTGAAAGATTATAAGTTGTTTGTCATTCAATAACTTTTTGATAATCAAGACAAAGTTCAAACTATGTGCAGATGACAGGGAGTTTAAGGCATTATATACTTTATGTGCCATTTCTTTTTCTCACATCCTTCAAACTCTGAGTATAATTTCAACAGTTTCTAAAAAGCTAGCTCTACTATTAAGATGAAAATTGTTATTTGGGGGCTCAGTTCATACAATCATTAATAGTAAAGAGAATGTGTCCAGAGAAAATTTTCTAACCTCTCAATCGATTACCATCTTCAATACCCGATGTGCTGCCATTCGCCTGAGAATTGCCACCTGATGCTATACCACTGAACTGAACTGGCACGTAAGAAGTTTCATGTGTTTCTTGAATCTTTGGTTGCAATGTCTGTTTTGTGTCATGTGTACCAGTCAAATTGGTGCCCGCTGTTGAAGGAAGTGCTGGAATAATACAACCCATAAGATATATGAACTGATTCTTATGAGATCACATCAAGACAAAATTAATGGTCATAGTATGTCATTAATATTTCAACTTGATAATATATGAATTAAAAGCTTTTCTTTCAAAAGATGCAATAAGGAATCCACAAAATAAACTAATAGAAACTCAGGGTACTAAATATCCTTAAAAGTGCGGCAATATTATAAATGGTAATAAGATATCAAAAGGTTTCGACACACGAGCTTACTCACTCAAATATAACTTATAGGTTTTCAATCCTTCTTATGTCTGGTCATCCATATTTTTGTTAAAGTCTGGATTTCCCATTTTAGTCTTTGGATACATCAAACGGCTGCCTGATACAAAACCTGTTTTAAGAAAAATATTTAGCACATCAACTGACTGCCAAAAACTATATCTCTTCCATGTAAACCCAATGCATCTAAAGCCATTGGATGTATCTAAGGCTAAACTAGGAAGTCTTGGACTTTAACAAGCACCAAGATGAACAGATGCTCGGACGTGAGAAGGTTGTATATATTTTAGTATTTTTTTCCTATATATATAGTCCACAACCCTCCTACAGGTTCTGTGTGGAACCAAGTTGTTTATAAGCAACTCTGTGTTTTGGCTAGTTTTAATAACTTGAAACATACTAATGCTCCACACAAACTATCTACATCTATACTACTTAGCACAACTAAATTCCCTTATGGAAAACTGTTGTTTTAGAATTGTTGCATGTCTTACAACAAATATTCACCACATTCATCATATTACTCGATTGATTAACAGTCTGAGATCACTTCTATTCCCTTAAGGAAAACTGTTGTTTTAGACTTGTTGCATATGATGGGACCTAAAGCTCTGTAAACTAGCGTTAAAACGCCTTTTATCCTTGTTTCAAGAAAAGCATAAGGAACGTTTCCCCCCTTCACGCCTCTCTCCTTTCAGTTGAGCTGGGTTAATCCCCATTTATAATCAAGTTGCACTACACTGACTGGTGTTTTATACAATCAACAATGTTACCCTTTCCAACACAAAACTGCTAGGCGCTGTCCTTGTCCTAATAGAATCCATAACTGTATCAAGTACTCTTTCTCAAATTTCTCATGTTTGAATAATTAATTTCCATTTTACCCACAACAACAACAAAATTAAAAAAAATAATTTTGTTGCAAGGTAACTAATTAATTTTAACACCCAGTTAGTCAACATTCACAGAAGACAACTTTCAATTTCAGCATTCAATACATATTAAATCCAAATAGAGAGCCCAAATATCCAATGCTCAGGAGGAAAATAAAAAAGAAAATAATCCGTTATAAATTAAAGTAAAATAGAAAAGAGTAAAACACAACAAATTTATTTCCAATCAGCTACCAAACAGAGGATTAGAAAGAAAAACATCAAGAAAAATAAGAAATAACAACTTAAAGCAACCAAACAGAGCATAAAGATTAAAGTTAAAACCCTAAAACCCTTTTACCTGAGGAAGCGGGAAGAGAAGGTTGTGGGAATGAGGAAGGGCTGGGAATGCGATTGGTATGTCTGGGTTGCGGATCAGTGAAGTGAGCGAAGGCAAGTCTAGCAGCGTCGTTTTGGGCTTCCTTGGAGGACCTGAAGAGTTGCACCGTGTCGAAGGCGACGCCGTTTATGGTGACGGAGGCTGAGAAGCGAGGGTTGTGGTCGAGGCCAAGCTTTGTGGCGTTGTACTCGGGCAAGCGCCATTTCCTCTGCTGGCACAGCTCCTGCAGCTTCGACTTGTACATCCTCTCTCTTTTCGTGTGTAGATCACTTCTTTTTTTCTTTTTTTCTTTTTTCAGAGATTGTTGAGTGCTCTGAAAACAAATATTAGTCACTTGCATTAAATAAGTATATTTACGTGTGAATGAAATACAGGTCACACAAATTAATAAGAGAACAAAAATAGAAAGCTTAAAAACAAGATAGGTAGCACTCCTCCAATTTAAATTATTCAACTGTTTCATCATCAGTTAAATTAGTTTTTTTTTGGGTTGAAATTGTAATTCATTGCAAACCCACAAAGTGGTAGAGAATAGTACAAATAAAGCCGAGCAAAAACACTGGTCAGAAAACTAGAAAACAAATAGGAACAAATCTAACTAAAACCATTACAGTATAGCATAAAGATCATGTTCTTGAGCCGAACCTAAAATGTCAAAAGCTAACAAAAAAGCATTTAGCCCACATAAAGGCATATAGCCCACAAAGAGGCATTACACCCACATTAAGCAAAAAGCCCACATTAAACATAGAATACATAAAATAAAACACATAAAACCTAGCCGCCACAACCAAAAAGAAACTCCAAGCCACCGCCACCAGTAAAGAGAAACTCCTCGATTGTAGATGAACACACCGCCAGTCACCACCATGAAGACCCAAACACCCGTAGGTCAGCAAACGAAGCCAAAAATCACACAAAACATAGCCCACCCGAGATTCACAAACAAATCCAGAATCAACCCAACCACTACATCCAAAAGACAGCAGCCAACAAAAAAAGAATGAGAAAACCCATTCCATAGCCAGGAGGAAAAGAACCAAGAACCTGGAAGGAGGTGGTGCAAGCACCTCTACACACCTTCCAATAAATACATGTCAAAACGTGTTTAAAGTTTGTAGATACAACCCAAGGATAAGGCCAGATCAAAGGGGAGGTGAAGGAATCCAGGTGAGCCATAGATTTTGGGTCAGTATGAAGCAAGGCCTGTCGAGCAGATATGGTGATGAAAGGGGAAATCATGCCCAAGGTCTTCATCCCACCAAATTGGAAAAAAGAGGAGAAGGAGAGAAGTGAGATTCAAGGAGGAAGAAGGAGGAAGATGAGGGAAGGGAAGGAGGGGGAGACCACCTCCCCCCTAGATGCAGCGCTGGGGTTTTTTTGTTTTTCTGCTAGGGTTAGAGATAGATGTGGCTCAATGGGTATCAGTTAAATTAGTTACTAGGAAGAATGGAACCATTTCGTACCGTGACTTACACAACATGGACAAAAGCTAATAAATAAAAGGGAGCATTTTTACTCACCACATTAACCAAAGGTGTATGCTCACCACTAGGGATGTATAAGATTCAATCCAATCCATCCAAATCGACCGATCCAATCCAATCAAATTTCAATTAGTTTCGATGATTTGGAGGATTTGATTGGGTTCGTAATTTTCAAAATTGACATGATTGGATCGGATGATGGATTTGCTTATGAGAATCCAATCAAATCCAATACAATTAGTTTTATGCTTATTTTGCTCTTGTATGTATTTGTAGTTGAAAGGTTATGAATATTTTAAGTCATTTAATGGAGCAATGTTTAGTATATTATATAATCAAAACAATTTTCTCTATTATTTTATTTATATTTACATTTACGTCTATTAATATGTTTGATTAGATTAAACCTAAGGATAAATGTTTAGTATTTCATTATTGTCTTTTCCATTATCATATTGGATTTAAACATCTAACATGATTGGATCGGAATGAAAAAATCACAATTCAATCTATATTGGATCGGATGTAGATTGACTAAATTGTATTGGTTTCGAATCGACGTACACCCCTGCTCACCATCATCCTTAAATGGTGACACAATGTCCCTTTATTAACCTTGATTAACTTTTATGTGAAAATTAAAATATATATATATATATATATATTGAAAAAGGGCCCACAACCCATCTTCCCCTCTTTCCTCCCCCCTCTTCTTTTTCTTCTTTTTCTTTCTTTCCTTTCTCACCCCCTCCCTTTTCTCTCTTCTCTCTCTCTCTTTGTTACCACCTTCCTATGTTTGCGCCATTGAAAATTTTTTTTCCAAAACACTAGAATCCAAACTAAATTGCTCAAATTAAGAGGAGCCCAGATGAAAAAAGTAATCTTTTTTAAACCATGAAGTAGAATTCGGTAGAAAATCCAAGGAAACTGAGAAATTGGTAACTTTAACCTATGTTTTCTATTGAATAGAAATTCCAAGCTTGTCCCAACCAAACACTGCAGCATAAAGCCTAAATTTTTTTTTTCCACTTTCTCGCCATTAACTTCTCAAATAAATGAACCTTAACTCAAAGAGTAAACTCCCTTAAGATTGAAGAGAAACATAGATCAAGTAACAAGCTGGGACGAACCTACACAAAGGCTAACCTGGGCTATAGCCCATGTGGCTTTTCTTTCACCAGTCCAAAAAATCTTACCCAGCCCACCTGAAAAATAGAAAATATTGTTGAAACACTACAGCCGCAATTGTACACATGTTAGATTTGAACACTTGACCTCCACTCCCAATCATGATGAGTCCAGATCTTCTGTTCCCATTTTGTCTGTCCCATCTTTGTCTCCTATCTAACTTTTTAACACGTGTCTTTTTACTTAACCCTAATATAACAGTGATAGACTTTAATAGAAATAAAAATAAGAAAAACTAATAATTGAAGAAAATAAAAAACCAAACAGCCACCAAAACTCTCACCCACCTAATCCCGTCAATCACCCTACCCCACTGGTGACGACCCCCTCTCACCCACCTAATTCGTTGAGCTCCCTCTTTTTTTTTCTTTTTTTTTCTTTAGCTAATGCAACTTAGCCTTAATCCAACCCGCTTTGTCGTCTCTTGCCATTAACCACTCAATACATTCGGCTACCTTAACAAACGCAACCCATCTCCCCTCTTTAGCCCCTAAGTTTGGTGCAAACTATACTTGTCATAAGCCTCTTGCTCCTAGTAGGAATCCTTCATCTAACACTGATTCTCTAAACTATGGGTCTAGGGAAGTGAATGGAAAACTAGTTTCTGGAATTTTGTTGCATAACCATTACGATCCCTCTCTTAAGTTACTTCCTTTACTCCAAGATAATGTCATTCTTGGAAATGATGTTAGTTGCTCAATGGGGTCTAGGAAACCTTTTGTCTTTACTGATGCAGCCAACGTTGGCACTCTAGAACAGGGCAAATCACCCCCTTATGAGAAGCTGTGTAGTAGCTATGCTGAAACTGTTGGCAGATCTAATTGCTCCAATCAGGGTGCTATGCAACTTAGGTTTCATAAACTTATTTTAAAGGGTTCTTGGAGAGTGGTGGCTTCACCACCTAATCTGGTTGTTGATGGTGCTAAAGAATGGCATTTCTGCTTGGTGGGCTATTTTGTTGATAAACATTTTCCACTTTCATTTGTGAACACTATTGCTTGTGAGTTGTGTGGTGTTCAGGGACTCGTTGATGTCTTGGAGTGTCGATGGGCTTGGTTATGTTCCCAGTGTAGTTGGTAAGCCATTATATGTTGATTCCTTGACTAAGTCTAAAAGAAGATTATCTTATGCAAGAATATGTGTGGAGCTGGATGCCACGGATGAGCTTATTGACACCTTCAATCTTCGAATGGTTAACCCTAATGGGGAGGTCCAAGTTGGGGAGATATGTGTTGAGTACTAATGGAGGCCCAAAACATGCCTTAATTCCAAGGTGTTGTAACATTCTGATGCCTAATGCTCAATGAAAAATGTCACTTTAGTTAATGATGCAAGTGGCTCTGTTAATAATAGAGGGTTAAGTGGCTTACCAACCTCTCAAACCAACGTTGTTGATAAAAAGTTGCTCAAAAATCCACTGCAACTTTTGTCTTCTGGTCCTAACTTTGCAATGGATATCTCCAAGGAATATACCCCCAGTATTCCCATTATTACAAATCAATCCCCCATGCTTGCTTCCAAAGTAACCAAAGAGAATACCATAAAAACCCATGTTATTGAAAAACGTCCCTCCACGTCATCTAATCTAGAAAACATTGTTGCCACAAAAAATTCTTTCTCCACTATATTCAAATGAATTGGACTTCGAGGTAGATCCTTGCAATGTATCTCCTGACAAGTCTTTATGGCCTTCTAAATTGAAAGACAAGAATGTGGATTGTCTTCCCATTGCCTAACTTATGAAGGGGAAAGGTTCAAACTCCTAGAAAAATAAGCATAAAAATAGGTCCTCCAAGTTGGGTAGTAATTCTTCCTATGTATCAAAATTACATATATCCAATGATTAATATTGTGTGCTAGAATATCAGGGGCAACCTGAACTTTGCCCCTAAGCATGCTGAAGTGGAGAATCCTATTTCTGATGGGAATCTTTTTCCCTTTTTTATGAAGAAACGGGGAAACACCCCAAAAACAACCAAAAACTACACAGAAACAACACCCACTAATCTAGTGCTAGCAACACCTAGCATATCATCCAGAAGTAGAGAACTAATCCAAATAGGAGCCACGTCAAAAAAGAATATTCCCAGCTCTAAGTTATAACTCCAATTGGCTAATCCATAAGCAACACGATTATTCTCTCTATAAATGTGATGAATAGCACAACTGTCAAACCGCTTCATGAGATCACAACAGCTAGAGACCAACGTGCCAAGAGGATGACAAGTCGGATCATGAACTTGTTGTATAGGCTGTACAACAACATTGGCATCCATCTCCACAATAAGCTGAGATATGCCTTTATCTATTGCATACTTTACCCCAAAATACAAACCCCATAACTCAGCATCTAAAATATGACCATACCCCAGGTTGACAGAAAAGCCATCAATCCACTCATTGCGGCCATTACAAATAACACCTATTGCACCAATGCAACTAGAAGCAGCTCTTCAAGAACCATCCACATTGATTTTAAATTTGTGAGCACAAGGAGGTTCCCAAACAATGGAAATTTTCACTTTGTCCATTTTGAAACCAACAGCACAAGAGGCTTTGATCCATTCATGAGTAGCAGACAAGATAATTTGCCCAGGCTGAGTAGGCAACATCTCCCTGTCATTAAAAACCTGTTGATTTCTCCTGTTCCAAATAAACCAATAGGTAAACATAAACACACTACTCCAAGCTAGGCTACTCCACTTAACCCTTGAAAACAGGTTACTCAAAATCCAAGGTTTAAAGTCAGGAGAGAAAAAATGAGCACTTGAATTAGGATACAAAATATGCTCCCATGCTTGTCTGGCCCTAGGATAATCTCTAAGCAAGTGTATTATGGACTTAGAATGCCAACTACAAAAACTATAAGAAGGATCAACCGTTAACTGCCTATCTTTGCTCACTAGACAACACTTTACCATGTATCACCATCCAAAAGAAAATTTTCAACTTAAAAGGAATCATCATCAAACACAAAGCCTTCCACCAAAGCTCCACCTCTCCAACATCAATGAAAAGGAGATTATAGATAGATTTAAGTGAAAAAAGACCATTCGAAGTGCAATTCCAGATATGAGAATCTTTCAAAGTACTACTGGAACCAATTGGAACATTGATTATCCTCTTAACCAAATCTTTAGAACCACACTCCTAAGCTTAACAACATCCTACCAACCATCTCGGAAAAAACTTGGAATGATACACCACACAACTCTTATATTCAACACCCCCTCCTAAAGCATAAGAGGCCTTCCACCAAGCCAAATTTCCTTCCAAAATTTAGCAATGTCCCCCTTCCCAATTATTCAAACCAACCCTTCTCTCTATTAAGCAGAACTATCCCTATGCTGTGTTCTACTGCCATGCAATAAAATCAACAGTAGCTTATGTTCTCTCCCTGAAAGGCGATGATGGGGTGAAGGTTAAAGCAGTAGCCATCTGCCATCTAGACACATCAGAATGGAACCCAAAGCATTTGGCCTTCCAAATCCTCAAAGTTAAGCCCGGAAAAATTCCCATTTGCCATTTCCTTCCCACTGATCATATTGTCTGGGTTCCGAACCACAAATCCGCATGATCATCACTTAGCACTGTACGTATAATAAACTTGCACCCTGTATAATTATCTCCCTACTTATTTCTGCCTCTTCATGTGGTGTAAGATATAGGCCTGGGCACGGTTCGGGTCGGTTCAAATTTTGGCCGACCCGTGGGCCAAACCGAAGGAGAGGTCGGTTCTCGGTTCGGGTCGGGTCTAGGCAGAAACCCGAAAATGGGCCAAACCGAAAATGGGCTCGGTTCTCGGGTCGGTTCCAATTCTGTTCGGTTTGGGCCTGAGCCCATTTTGACAATTTTAAAAAGCCCGAATTCTACTTATTTGCACCCAAAAAAAAGGCCCAAATCATTTTTTTTTAGCTAAACAAAGCCCATTTTCGGTTTCTCTTTCAGCCCCAAAACCCTTTTTTTGTTGTCAAATTGCCAAAACCTATTCAATTCTTATGAACAAGCCCAAAACACTTTTTACTTCACTTTCAAAACCTGAAATTATGTAAATTCAACCTAGAAAAATCCATAATTCCAATCTAAGTTTCTAAACTAAATAAATCTCACATTCAAAACATGAAATTATGTAAATTCAACCTATAAAAATCCATCATTCCAATATAAGTTTCTAAACTAAATAAATCTCACATACACACATTCAACCAACCAAACAAGGAAAAGAAATATAATCTTTTACAAACCATTACAAAAAATAATACACAAACCAAATTAAACTTATGAAATTAAATATTACAACCCATCACAAAAATACATATGAAGATAATATCCTTGCAAAAAATCTGCTGCATCCATTCTTCCAAAAGCCTTAACAAAGTAACCTACACAACACTTAAAAGAATTAACACAAAGTTTCACCATCAACAAATCATAATTAACATAAGATACAAGAAAAATACCTTCCAACATATCTTAATCACACTAAGGGAGAGTCTTATTCAAATTTGTCGTGGATGTTTTACTCCCCATTTCTACAAAATATAATAAAATAAATAAAACCAATTTGAGTTAGAACACATACAAATAAGGAAATAATTAGATTCAAATATACTTATAGAAATGAAAATATTACCCATTTCAATTGATTCATAGAACTCCATCTCCTCAATGCTTGGCACATATTGCAATGAAGATATATCTTCGGACCTTATCCAATTTTGAGAGCAAATCAAAGCCTCAACCATCCTAGGAGACAATGAGCTTCGAAACGAGTCAATCACTCTCCCACTTGTGCTAAAACAAGACTCCGAAGCTATTGTGGAAGTAGGGATTGCAAGCACATCCTTTGCAATTGATGCCAAAGTAGGATACTTGAGCCCATTTATTCTCCACCACCCTAGTATATCAAACTCCTCATCAATGGATTCAAGTGGATCCAACAAGTACCTATCCACTTCATGTGTTATAACCACATTCTCACTCTCTTGTTGAATTTTTTTCCACCTTTCCATCATGGTTTTTCGCTTCCGACCTCCAAAAACCAAAGAAGAGTCGGTTTCATTGTTAGTACTACCACCACTTTCATTGGTAGTACTAGTAGCACCCATATTGTTACTACTAGGCTTATACACTTCATACATATTCATAAGAAGTTGTTTCACTTCATTTGTCTTTTGAGCCACCAATCTTTCACAAGTAGGATCATTTTCAAATATTTCTTCAAAGATGTGCTTCAAATTGCGAAGCTTGAATCGGGGGTCAATCACAACTCCTATCATCAAGAATGGGTTCACTTTATGAATTTCACCCCAATATTTATCATATTTCTTCTTCATTGATGCTGCCATATCATTTAAAAGAGTATCCATGGCTGTCCGTTCTTCAATAGGAATTGTAACATCATATCTATATAACTCCCGAATCTCCCCATCTATGGCAAGCAAGTCATGGAAGGTTGAGTGTGATGTTGGATGCAAAGAAGCTGAAATTTTCAACGTGACATCATAGAAGGTCTTCAAAAACATCACAAATGTCACGGCTTTTTCCCAATCTTCATCACTAGGTGGACCCACCCTCTTATTAGTCTTAGACTTTCCCTTCCCTTTCCCACTTCCTTCAATGCCTTCAATTCTCTCGTCATCTCCTTCATCTTCCTTGAAGTACATTAAGTAGGAAGAATCGGGATCATCCCCCATTCTATCAAAGGCTTTTCGAAATTTCAATGCCGCTTCAAGCATCAAATAAGTGGAGTTCCACCTAGTGGGCACATCCATCACCACCAACCCCTTGCACTCTATTTTTTCGGTCTCAACACACATTTTGAAGTAACTCAACCGAGAAGGTGAGGACCTCACAAACTTGACCGCATTACGGATTGCCACAATTGAGCTTTCTAATCTCTTCAAACCCTCCTTAACTATCAAGTTGATTATATGAGCACTACACCTCATATGCATGTGAACTCCTCCTAACACACTATTCGAATCTTTCCACCCATTTATTTTCTTCCTCACATATTCAATTGCCTTAGTATTGGCAGCTGCATTATCTGCAGTAATTGTGAGTATCTTCTCATGTCCCCAATCAATCAAGCAATTTTCAAGCAATTTCCCAATGCTCTCCCACTTATGACTATCAATTACACAAAAATTTAGGATCCTTTTGTGCATTTTATAGTCGGAATCCACAAAGTGGGCAGTCAACACCATGTAATTCACATTTTGAACCGATGTCCAAGTATCGGTTGTAAGGCATATTCTATGTGAATGAAGGTCAACTTTCAACTTCTCCTTCATTTTTGTGTACATTTCTAGAAATCTTCTTCCAAGAGTTCTACGAGAGGGTGGATTAAATTGTGGGCATGCAACACTACAAAATTCCCTAAACCCTTCACCTTCCACAAAGCTAAAAGGTAGCTCATCTCGAACCACCATCCTAATACAAGCATCCAAACAATCATCTTTGTTAAACTTCCTAGAAACAAGAGCATTACCCTTGGATGCATCAAATGCAAGCATCCGTGTGCTCTTATCCTTGTGCCTATAAGGATATTGCAAGCATTGTTTGTTTATATGCTTCCACATATTGCTAGTCCCATTTCTCTTGGTATCACTAGCATAAGTAGCACTACAATACTTGCACTTAGCTCTTTTTTCAATTTCTTTTCTTTTAGTCCCATCTACCCCTTTCAAATCCAATACCAAATCATACTTTTCAAAATGTTCCCACACATCACTCTCCTTCTTACAAGGTTTCCTTTTCCCGGTACTAGGTTCTAATGGTGAAGATGGTGGATTTTGTGATGCTGCTGTAGGAGGTACAACGGCATCACTACAAGGTAGAGAATCATCATTCCCATGCATTTGAGCCTCATTAGAAACAGGTTCCTATTCAAAAACAGAGTAAAACCATATTTAAACACAGCCTATCCAACCATCAGACTAGAAAAACATATAACCTATCCAACAATCAGACTACAAAAACATATAACCTATCCAACAATCAGACTACAAAAACAGATTACAAATTACATAATACAAAAACAGATTACAAAAACAGACTACAAATTACAGATTTAAACTATGCATACAACTCCCGAAACATATATCCTATCCAACAATCAGACTACAAAAACAGATTACAAATTACATAATACAAAAACAGATTACAAATTACATAATACAAAAACATATTACAAAAACAGACTACAAAAACATATTACAAAAACAGAGTATAAAAACAGATTACAAAAACAGATTATAAAACAGATTACAAAAACAGCTTTAAACATATTACAAACACAGATTTAAACAAATTACAAAAACAGATTTAAACAATTACAAAAACAGATTTAACATATACAAACACAGATTTAAACAGATTACAAAAACAGATTTAAATAGATTAGCAGCAGCAGCGAATATTTACCTCCATTTAAGCAAAATTTTCCAAACTTTCAACGCTCAGCAGCAGCAACGACGCTAAACAACTGTGAATGAAATCAAAAAAAGGGTTAGGTTACAAACAAGCTTCATTCCTTTCAATGCCTCCAAACCAAATAACCTTAAATACCCATTGCTCTAAAAAAAGTCCTAAAATTAAAACCAATATCTGAACTGCATGCCTTAATCTTTAATAGTCACATCCCGTACATTAGACTAATTAGAATTTTCGTTTATAAAAATTAAAAAACTACCAAAATCAGTTTACTGTAAAACTATATGTCTCTGTTTGGTTGCTGTCAATTAATTGCGAAACCTTAAGGGATTCATCAGAGAGACTCATTTTTCTTTGGTCAACATAAGTCAGACTTTTAGTTGGAGATTCTTTTTCCTTCCAATAACCATTACTTGCAGCCCTAATTTGTATAATGCATGATACTTACAGTTCATAATTTCTTTGTCAATTTCAAATAATCATCAAAACACAGCATAACCTACTAATTGGTGGCAGCCCTAATTCGACAACCCTAAAGGCTAAAACCTTAACAGAAAAAATATATCATCACATTAACCTCAACCACCAAATCGACAAGCCTAATTTAACAGAAAAAAACCATAAATTTAATTTACAATAAACCCTAAATTCAAAGGAAGATGATGCTCTCACCTCTTTGACTGATATGAGAGAGAAACCCACAGACGAAATCGCAGGAGAGGAATAGATGTCGTCGGTGATCAGAAACTGAGACTGAGAGAAAATAGAAAAATCGAGATAAGAAGAGAGAGCAAAGAGAGAGTTCGCGGAGCAAAGACGCGACGGAAAAAAAATCGAACATATAAGAGAAGAGAAGCTGACCTGCGTGGAGGGATGGAGGCGGCACGGTGGCTGATCGACTGAGAGTGAGAGGATCGAACTAGAGACGGTCGAGAGAGAGAGGCGTCGTCGCAGCCTCTTAGGTCAAAACGAAATGAAAAACTGAAGAGAGGATGAGAAGTCTGAGAGAAAGAGAAGAGAGAGAGTCACGTGTGACTCACGGGGACTTAGGGAAAAATTAAAAAATCGTGAGGGATCTGCTGCAAGCAGTCTCACATTAATAATTTTTTGGGCCAATCATACGACGCCACGTGTAATAATTATATATATTAAAATAATGTCGGTTCGGTTCAGGTTTTTCGGTTCTATAAAAATCAGAACCGAAGGCTGAACCGTTAACCTTCGGTTCGGTTCAGGTCTGCTGTTGACTTTTTCGGTTTGGTCAAAAAATACTCTTTTTCGGTTTGGTTTGGTTTGGTTCGGTCGGTTTGATCGGTTTATCGGTTTTTATGCCCACCCCTAGTAAGATATATGATGAGATGAAGTTTTTGGGATTAATGGTCGGGTTGCCTAAAAAACGCAGATTACAGAAACTGCTTGAAATTAACCCGATCATGTTTTCTCTTGTAACTATATAGACTTCAACTTGTACTCATAAAGCATGCTATATTTATGAAGAGATATTAATCTATATATATATATATTATATTTCTTATTAATGTTAATATATGGATAACAAAGAGCTTTATCTCTAGTGGTTAAGAGCAATTACCCATGCACTTGAGATATTATGTGTTTAAATCCCCTCTTCCCCAATATTTCTTGTATAAAAATAAAAATAAAAATAAAAATAATAAAGACATTAATATTGTATTCTATAAAGTGTTGGACATGTTTTATACCCCGTTCCTGCAAATTACAGTTTGACACATGTACAAAAATAATAGGTAAGTGTTGGACAACATCAAGAGTACTTACATATAGGTAAGTTTTGAATATTTCGGTATTTAGCTTTAATTATTGAAAATCAACGTACATTTAGTTTTGAATTTTTCTGTATTTGTCCATATTCAACGTACATTCTCTTATTTTTCTCTTTACTAAGCACATAGTGGAAAAGTGGGTCACAATTAGGGGTGGGTTCGGTCTGGGTTGGCTCGGTTTTGGGCTCAACCCGAGTACTGAACTGTAGGCCTCGGTTTTGGCTATTTTGGAAACCAAAACCAAACCATAATTGTTGAAAACCAACCACTTCGGTTAACCGGACTTGGTGGGTTGGTTTGGTTTGGTTTGGGTTTTTTTGGCTTTCTTAGAGAGAGAGAGAGAGAGAGAGAGAGAGAGGAGAGAGAGAGAGAGAGAGATAAGAAATAAAAGCGATGGAGAGGAGAAGAAGAAGAAAAAGAGGGAGAGATGGAGAAGAAGAAGAGGAGAAAAATAAGAGAGAGAGAAGAAGAAGAAAAGTGACTGGGGGAGAGGGAGGGACTGATGGAGACAAGACAAACGGAAAGATGGAGAGAGATGAAAAAGAAAAGATTGAAACTATGTATTATATATATATGTCTTATAATAATATTATATATAATATTTTTTTTAATACTATCGGTTGGGTTTGGTTAAACAGTGATTTTGAATATTGCAAACCGTACACCGAATCATATATTTTGATTTGGTTTGGGTTCAAACCGATGACCAAAAAAATTGAAAAAAAAACAAATCAACCCAAACCATCGGTTTGGTTTGGGCGGTTTGACCAAGTTACCGATTTGAATGCCATGACCTAGTCACGATAGTGAAAAAGTGGGTTACAAAAGCTCCTAAAAAAAGTCAGCCTACAGAAACGGCCACTTTTATCTTTGAGGTCATGCTCAGAGCTTCTTTTCCAACACTACAAAAGGAAAAACGACCGAATATTTGGAAAACCATGGATGCTAATTAAGGAAGAGGGACATTATATACGACATGTTGTTGCTTTAAAATCAGGTGTCAATCTTTATCCTCGAGTTCTCTACTTCTTAGTCCATGCCAACAATACAATCCTCTCGAAACATCCCTCATAAGCTAAAGGGTGTACATTAGGCCATTTGACGAATTTTTGAAAAAACTCTCCCACTCTTTGACTAAAATACACCATTTTGTTGACTTTGTGCTAAAATGTCATCAACCTTTACCATACCAAGTGCAACAAAATTACACCAGGCTGGAGTCAAGTTTATGATGGTTAAAGATAAAAACTTATTTGACATACAATTTGAGAATGGAATCCTCAAAATTCCACACCTTTGAATACGGGGTTCAACAGAAATTTTCTTCCGCATTCTTATTGCCTATGAGCAGTGTGAGCTCCATGATCATTACATCAACGACTATGTCTTCGTCATGGACCGCTTGGTCGACAGTGCCAAGGATGTGGAATTGCTTGTGAAGAGTGGAATTCTTGAATCTATGCTACCAGACAGCATCCACAATGAGCTCCCTAAACCATCTCCTTAGACAAATTTTAGGGAGGAATTGGAAAAGTACAACTCCAACCATGCTCCCTATCCACCTCTTAAAATAGGGAGACCTCTAAGTGCTTCTAAATCTGAGGAGAGATAAAGGACTCTTAGACCTCTAGGCACTTGTACTTTATTACAAGAGATATGATCATCCCACTGACAATCAACTCCATTATAAAAACATAGCTATTTCCTTCTTGGAGAAGGACATGCGCCTTGGCGCAACAACGAACTTCCAATTTGCTAGAAATTCAAACACGGCTACTTTCCTGTCATGTGAAAGTGCTCAATCGATCCCCTTCTCCTCTAACAAACTATCAGAGAGGAAAAATATTGCACACATATTTAGAATCAATGGTTGATTTTAGCACTTCGAAGCTGAGAACAAGAAATGTTCGAGCAATCTCGACGGAGGTATTGGAAAAAGGAGCCACCATGTCTGTGCACAAGTATACAACAATGCCGGGACTAAAGAAGTTGGCAGGTGACAAAGTCGTTGTGTTTCATAAGCAGAACTATCCCTATGCTGTGTTTTACTGCCATGCAATAAAACCAATAGCAGCTTATGTTCTCCCCCTGAAAGGTGATGATGGGGTGAAGGTTAAAGCAGTAGCCATCTGCCATCTAGACACATCAGAATGGAACCCAAAGCATTTGGCCTTCCAAATCCTCAAAGTTAAGCCCGGAAAAATTCCCATCTACCATTTCCTTCCCACTGATCATATTGTCTGGGTTCCGAACCACAAATCTGCATGATCAACACTTAGCACTATACGTATAATAAGTTTGCACCTCTGTATAATTATCTCCCTACTTATTTCTGCCTCTTCATGTGGTGTTGTTTGGGCCTAATTTGGCACACCCAGCACAAAGAAAATAAAGCCCATGACAATTTTGGGCAACCACCAGCGCTCCGTTAAAAAATTGGGCCAAGACACACACTCAACCTGACAGATTGGAGGCCTAGAAGAACAAGGAAAAATTAGATCCAACTAGTATGGACCCAAATTGTAATTGGGGGCCCGAATCGAGATTTTGGAAATAGGAATAAAATTCCAAGAAAGCCTAGCCCAGAATCTGCCAAAACATGACAATGACATTGGGCTTCGAAAAAAGGGAAATCAGCCCATGACTCCGAAAACCCACACCTGGACTTGGCATGATTAAAGAAAAGGAAGGCCCAAAGTTGAAGACAAACCCATGTGATCTCCTGACTTGGAAAAGTCAACAATTTCAACTATCACAAAAAGCTGATTGGGAATTAAATGAAAGCAGATCATTAGCAAAGACTTCTCTGAAACCCTGGGGCTAAAAGATCATGATCCTTTTTTATACAATTTTGCGTCAGAGTAGGTGGTCCTTCCTAAAGATAAGCAAACTACAATCTCAAAAAGAGATAGGTAGGAAAACAAGAAGTTGTTTAAACTGGAAAATCAAACTAACCATCACGGTTTGAGCTCTTGCAGAGGGCAGTTAAATTGGGAAAAGAGTTAGGTTCTCTTTCAGGAAAAACATGGAAGTGATCTTCAAAACTGACTGTTGAGAGCTTATGTGCCAGAATTGATTAACACCCCATTTCCTTTGCATTTTTAAAATGAAAGATCTTTTTTCTTGCCGCCCATTATTAAAAGAATTAGAAACCCTACTCCAAAGCATTTCTTATAAATATAAAGAGGGTTGAATAGGGCAAAGAGACTAAATTCAACAATCAATCCAACAATCAAAAATCAACAAAAGGCAAAAACTCAAAATGATCACTTGATCACTGAGAATCTTCAAACAAACTGAAACAACCAAAAGCTCATTTGAGCCACAAAAGAAGCCAGCTATAGATCATAACTTCCAAGTTCAGACTTAGAGAAATAAGTCGTTCAAAATGAGACTTCTCTCGTTACAAATTTGGTTAAGCAAAAGCCAAGACAAGCAGAGTTTGAGTTTTCACAAATATGAAAACCTCAACAAATTATGAAGAGTCTTGATCAAGCAGAACAGGTGCTACAGTGCTGTTCCAGCTTAGTAATCCTCAAGTCCAGCCACTTCTGCCCCTTTCAGACCAAAGAAGTTACAGTTCTGCCCATTCAAAAAGCCTTTCAGGGCTTAAAATATATTAAAGCTCTACCAAACTCAAAATTTGGTATCGATTTACAGTTGAAACTTAGCAGTTGAGGTTGAAGACAGTTTAATCCAACACAGACATACCTAGTCCAGCCCGGATCGGAGACTTCTGTCCAGGCAGAAATGGAATTCCAGCTTTCTCTTTGTCTTTCTAGAGTTGATTCTTTCCTTTCTAGTTTTGTAAAAGGAAGTTCTGTCTAAAAACAGTCCACTTTATTATCATTTATTCTGGCCAGAACTACCAATCTTGTATTGAGATAAATTGTGAAGTCCTCACCAGTCTGAGGCAGGAAAAGAACTTACTTGGGAGATATTCCTCACCCAAATTCACAATCGCTTGTTTAGAAATTAGTAACTTGGGGCACAAGTTATCTACTTTAAAGAAGTCTGCTAGGGTTTTCATTGCTAGCAGTGGCACGCTCATACACTAAAGAAAGTTGACTTGTTGACCAGTCAATGGTCTTCAAGACAATGTGGGAACTTTGCCCTTCCATCACAGGAACAAAACTAAACGGGTGAACAGGTGTAAGATATATGATGAGATGAAGTTTTTGGGATTAATGGTCGGGTTGCCTAAAAAACGCAGATTACAGAAACTGCTTGAAATTAACTTGATCATGTTTTCTCTTGTAACTATATAGACTTCAACTTGTACTCATAAAGCATGCTATATTTATGAAGAGATATTAATATATATATATATATATAATATGCTTTGGCTTTGTACCCTGTTTATGTAGATGATATATAGTCATAATTGGAAACGACACCGGAAAGCAATTGAAGCTGCAAAAGTATTTGTCTCAGAAATTTGAGATGAAGGATTTAGGTGATATGAAGTACTTTCTCGGAATTGAGGTAGCAAGGTCAAAAACTGGTAAATTTCTGTCTCCAAGCAAGTATTAATGGATCTACTCACTGAAACAGGAATGCTTGGGTGTAAGCCGGGTGACACACCCATTGAGATGAATCACAAGTTGTGTGAAGACATGGACCAAGAACCAACCAATAAAGAACAGTACCAACGACTTGTTTGAATGTTGATATACTTGTCACACACAAGACCAGATATTGCATATGCTATGAGTGTGGTTAGTTAGTTTATGCATTCACCCAGTGTTTCTCATAGGAATGCAGTTGATCGGATCTTAAGATACTTAAAGTCAGCCATTGGGAAAGAATTAATGTTCTAAAAAAACGGAGATCTTGAAGTTGTTGGATATACAAATGCTTATTGGGCTGGTTCCATTATAGATAGACACTCTACTTCTGGTTACTTTACATTCGTGGGAGGTAACCTAGTCACTTGGTGGAGGAAAAAATAAAATGTGATTTCTCGGTCTAGTGCAAAAACAGAATATTGAGGAATGGCTCATGGAGTTTGTGAATTATTGTGGATCAGAAGACTCTTGATAGAATTGGGCTTTAAGCCAGAAAAGCCAATGTAGTTGCATTGTGACAACAAGTCAACTATCAATATTTCCCATAATCCAATTCAACATGATCCAACCAAACACGTTGAGGTGGATAGACATTTCATCAAAGAAAAAGTTAAGAATAAGATCATCCGCCAATCATTAGTACAATCAGAAGATCAACTGGCAGATGCCCTAACAAAAGCTGTTTGTGGAAGAGTATTTCATGACTCACTTACCAAGTTGGGCATTGGTGACATATATGCACCAACTTAAGGAGGAGTGTTAACATGAGTCTCCTACTTAATCATGGAGATTTATTTCCTTGATTAATTAAGAGATTTAATTTGTTATTTTATATAGTTGACAAATCATTATATAATTAATTAGGAGATACTATCCTGACTGATTACTGTATCTATTTCCTTGTAAAACACTTATATAAATTCCTATATATATACCTCTTTATAGAGAATAATAAAACTTAACCTAAAATATTCAAACCATATTCAAACCACATAGACCCTATCTTGTAGATTGTCTATAAATAGAAAATATGCGTATCTCCATGTCTTGTTAATAATAAAAGAACCACACACTCCCCAAAATCCCACTATGAACCCCAACGCAGTGAAAATATGAAACCACGGAAGTTGATGAAGCCTATTGTCCATGTCTTTATTGTTCTTGTTATCTGTATCAATGCCCTTACTTGGTCCACACTTATTTGGGAGTGGGGCACCACAAAGTTTTGGATTCTCTTCAAAGGTGAAAGCATTGAAACTTTGGAGTTGGGTGCCTGTTGGTATTGGTCCTTCAAGGTTATTGTACAAGGCATTAAATTCTTTCAAGAAATTAAGCCTCGCCAATGATGATGGGATTATTCCAGACAAGTGATTCATGGAGAGGTCCAAGATCTCTAAATTTTGGAGGTCAGATATTTGGTCTGGAATGATGCCGGCGAAGTTGTTGGAGCCAAGAACCAAATGGCGGAGAAGCTGCAATTGGCTGATCTCAGCAGGTATATAACCACTAATGTTATTATTATATAAGTTTATATATGTTGGAAAAAAAAATACAATTTTTGTGGTAGAAATTATAGAATTGAGGTTGAGTCATCGCCGAAGATAGGCAATTCAAATTCATATTGGTCTGCTTGAGGGGCAACAGGTTCATAAAGCAACCTTGGTAGTAGACAAAGTTGCTGAGGAAATTCACCTGAAATTCGGTTGTTTAACAAGCTTATATAAAACAGCCTAGGAAGAGTCCCCAACCAACTTGGAATTGGCCCTGTGATTTGATTAAAACCCAACAACAAGATCTCTAGATTCTTGAGCTTCGATAACCATACAGGTATTTGACCAGTGATGTCAGAATCAGCCAACTCAAAAACTGAAGATTTTGGAATCCGTCGAAATCAACCATGTCATCATCAGATGGCATTCCCTCACCCACAAAGGAACCACCAAGCAAGAGTGTGTGAAGACTTTTGCAACTCATCAACATCTTCGTTACCCCTGTGAGATTGGTGAATCAGTTGTAACTAAGCGAGAGGAAGGACAAGGATTTCAGTGAAAGAATGTCAGCTTGTATTTGTCCCTCTAGATGATTTTTAGACGATCGAATGGCTTTTAGGGACCGACATGCATAAAGGCTTACTGGAACCGTGCCAGTGAAATTATTCATCCTTAGGTCAAGTTTAGTAAGTTGACTCAGTCTGGAAAAATCAAGCATGGAGATATCTCCTTCCAAGTTGTTGGATCCCAAACACAATTCTACAAGGTTTGTGCAATTCATCAAAGATGGGGCAAAGCACCTACTAAATTGTTGAAATCAAAGGTCACAAACTTCAACTTGGAGAGCTTCCCCAAATTGATAGGAAGCTTGTGGCCAAAATGATTAAAGGAGAGGTCAAGGATGGCAAGGTTGGCGAGGTTGACAATTTTATCACTAATGGCTCCATGTAGTGAATTGAGAGGTAATGCAATTTCTTCATGTTTGGTAGCTTTATAGATATCTTCTGGAAATAATCCTAAGAGGTTATTGTGACCGGCACGAAAAACCTGCAGTTCAGAACACTTCCCTAGCCCAGGAGCAAGGTCGCCATTCAATAGATTGGAAGAAAAATCCAATAGCCTAAGGAATGGAGAAGAATGTTGGAGACAAATAGAGGATGGGACATACCCTGTGAAGGAATTCTGTGTTTTTTGGGGCATGGATATGTGTAGATATAATGTAAGAGAATAAGAGGAAGAGAAGCAAGGCATGAACCATTAGGTATAAGCTTGCACTATCATGTTGCTTTGTGTATGTGCCGTTGCTCACATGTAGTTACATATATAAGAGCAATGATGCTTGAAAAGGACGCAAACATCAGTACAAATTGAGAAGTCCCCAAACGACAACCACAATGCAAATTGTGTGGTTGAAGAGATATTCCCACTAATGAAACCAGAGAGAAGACCTCATTGGGTCTTAATTTAAAGTCCACAAGGCCTTCAAAGTGCGCAAAGTAAGAAATTAGCAAACAACCATAACTATACGTTGAAGAGAGAAATATCCACGCTGGAAGATAAGTGATACCAGCGCATCTTCCATGTTAATAACTCAAAGTCCAAGTTCAAAGTTGTTTTTCTTGTTGATGATTCTTCTAAGAAAATTCGAAATTGAAGGATAGTCATTCTTTCCAAGTTTGCCCCACAAGAAGGCAACTGCACTTTCACATTCAGCAGATTTTTATTTTTATTTTTCTAAATTAGCAATAGACATTAATCTTCGTTACTGAGACATAGACATCAATCCTTCACAATTGACAACCGTATTACATGCATATGCATCAGTTTTCATATCTTTGGACTGAGTATGCAAAATAAAAAGTACAATATTAATAATATATATCTAGCCTCTAAGCTTTTTTTTCATCGTGTTTGATGCAGGAGCATAGGGGTGGATCAAGATACATATTTACCATTTAATTAGTTATTTCTTGATATATTGTTATTTTCTTATTTAGGTAGTTTTAGGATATCTTTTATTATTTATGTGTGATTTTATAATTAATTGGTTTACTTTTGGACCAAGCAGTCTTGGTGCCCAAGTCTTGTAAAGCCTATAAATAAGGCTAATGTAATAGTTGTAAGCGAATTGAATATTGATGATTAATGAAATAATTTATTTGTGGCATGGATTTGCTACGATATATGTGAGTTTGCACTAACCCTAGATTTCGGTGCTCGTGTATGTGGTTGGTGACTTGTGTCTTGATCCCGATCCCCATCAATTGGTATCAGAGCTACGGCTCAAGATCTGCTTTATTGGGGAGGTTTTTGGATGGAGGGTCGTGTTGACAACTACAACGACATGGAGGAAATTAGGAGGATGCTATGGCAACTTACGGAACGTGTCGCTCGCATCGAAGCTTGAACCCAGATCGGTAAGAGTTTTGACGGGGAGAGATGCGTGAACCCTTATCTGAACCGAGTAGCTCGCATCGACACTCTAAGCCGTGAGAGTCTCGACAGGGAGTACGAGGGGGATAACCCTTTTCATTATTGCGCTCCGTTGTGTGAGTCAAGTGAAGAGGGGCACAGTTATTCTCATTGTGTCTTTGAAGGTATAAATGGATTTGGTAATTTTGATGCATCTTTTTCTTCATCAAAGTTATTAAATTTAGATTTACCTCCAATATTTGATCCTTGCAACTGTGAAAATTGCAATAAAAATTGTTTGGGTGTTCAAAGCAATTTTGATAAGCAATTTGTTGATCAGGACAGTGAAGAGATGAGAATTGAGAAAACTTTTGAAGATATTATTGATTTTATGGGCATTAATATTTTCACTTGGAAGGTTGCCAAAAATCTAGTTGATTTTGTCAATCGGTTGAAGATTCTAGAGAGAAACATTTGCATTGTTAGAGGGAGTAAGAAGAAGCCAAGAATAACGAAATATTCCAAATATCTTTTTATTTGGAAAGGAAGGTTTCAATTGGATGCTAAAAGATCCAGAATTAATATGAAGCAATTGAAGATTCTACTCGGATTTTCCTCAATCAAAGGCTTGAATTCGAGGACGAATTCTTTCCAACCAAGGGAGTCTGATGCGGGAGCATAGGGGTGGATCAAGATAGATATTTACCATTTAATTAGTTATTTCTTGATATATTGTTATTTTTTTATTTAGGTAGTTTTAGGATATCTTTTATTATTTATGTGTGATTTTATAATTAATTGGTTTACTTTTGGACCAAGCAGTCTTGGTGCCCAAGTCTTGTAAAGCCTATAAATAAGGCTAATGTAATAGTTGTAAGCGAATTGAATATTGATGATTAATGAAATAGTTTATTTGTGGCATGGATTTGCTACGATATATGTGAGTTTGCACTAGCCCTAGATTTCGGTGCTCGTGTATGTGGTTGGTGACCTGTGTCTTGATCCCGATCCCCATCAGTGTTGATGCGCACTGTTACCATCACATAGACCATATCTTGTAGATTGTCTATGAATTGAAAATATGTGTATCTCCATGTCTTGTTAATAATTAAAGAAACACAAACTCCCCAAAATCTCACTACGAACCCCAACGCGGTGAAAATATAAAACCACTGAAGTTGATGAAGTCCATTGTCCACGTCTTTATTGTTCTTTTTATTTGCATCAATGGCCTTACTTGGTCCTCACTTATTTGGAAGTGGGGCACCACAAAGTTTTGGATTCCCCTCAAAGGCAGAAGCGCTGAAGCTTTTGAGCTGGGTGCCTATTGGTATTGGTCCTTCAAGATCATTGTATGAGGCATTAAATTCTTCCAAGAAATTAAGGCTCGCCAATGACGATGAGATTATTCCAAACAAGTGATTCATGAAGAGGTCCAAAATCTCTAAATTTTTCTAGTTAGATATTTGGTCTAGAATGACGCCGGAGAAGTTGTTGTAGCCAAGAGACAGCCAGCAAAGAAGGTGCAGTTGGCCGATCTCAGCAGGTATATAACCACTAATGTTATTATTAGATAAGCCTATCATTGTTGGAAAAGAAGACAATTTTTGCGGAAGAAAAATTTGATTTGCAGTTATTATGTTGCTGAAGATAGGCAATGCAAATTCATATTGGTTCATAAAGCAACCTTGGTAGTCTACAAAGTTGCTTTGGAAATTCACCTAAAAGTCGGTTGTGTGCCAAGTCTATATAAAACAGTCTAGGAAGGTTCTCCAACCAACTTGGAATTGGCCTTATGATTTGATTAAAACCCGAGCCAAGAACTCTAGATTCTTGAGCTTTGATAACCATACAGGTATTTGAACAGTGAGGTCAGAACCAGCCAGACTAAAAAACTGAAGATTTTGGAATCTGTCAAGATCAACCATGTCACCATAATGTGTTAATATATAACTAAACTCCCACACATGCCTGCTCTTCGTAGATAACAATGTTAGGTTTATGTCTTATATTAGGTCATACTGCGTTTTGGGAAATGGCACCTAGAATCCCTTATTTAACTTACAGGTCAATCAAGGAATAGAAGCTACCATCCTAGGGGGAGGATCTATTATCTCTCTACCTATACACCAGTGAGCAACGGCACATACCCAAAGCAAATTGCTAGTGCTGCCTTATAACCTAATGGCTCATGCCTTCCTTCTCTTCCTCTTATTCTATGACATTATATCTACTAATATTCATGACTGCAGACAAACTAAACGCAGCTCCTTCCTGTCGTTTGCCTCCACTCTATCTTATCCTCCTTTAAATAGGACATCCATTGATTGCTGTCGTTAGGAGGGCATCACTTGTGATCTAGATGGTTGGGTCACCCATTTGCCCTTACCTTCCAAAAAGCTCAAAGGAGGTTTCTCTTCCTCTTCACTTGCAAATCTCTCACATCTCACACACTTGAACCTTCCCCACAATTCACTTTATGGTTCATTTGAAATTCAGTTCTTGTCTTTGAATCGACTTGAGATCCTTGATTTGAGCTGTAACCGTCTCTCTGAAGAGCTACCACTTTCTTGATTTGAGCTAGATTCTTGGAAACTTGGAAGATATATGGTGTTATTTAATACGGCATGCACGCCAGACATGGCTTGAGAGTTCCAGTGCTGGTCAAACCTTATCTTAACATTACATACATTGACATCCTATTCGTGTTACACTGCAGGAGAAGCATAACCTTCGCAGAAAATCTCATTCTTCGCTCTTCATTCACAACTCACTACCATCTGTCAACTACATGACCAAACAGATGAACTTTAGAAAAATGGTACATCAAGGAAAAGACGAAAGGCATAAAAGATGACACACTCGGAGTAAATTCATGGATATATTAAACGCAACAAAATTTTATTTAAGGCTAGGTGATTAAATTGAACAACTTATACTACAAGGTCATGCAGTCTTCAGCCTTCTTTCGTCCCAGCAACGTCAACAAGGTATTGATTCAAATGCCAACCAAATATTTTTGTAGAGAATGAATCTGTCACATGCCATCGCGCATAGATGCCCATTCTCTGCACCATCTGTGGGTCTTCGATCAGTTTAGCAATAGCCAAGCAGAACCCTCTGTGCCATCTACAGGTCTTCAATCAGATTATCTCATATCAATTTATTTTCCAACCTATATCCCATCAAACGGAACAAAACAGTGTAATTTGGACCTTTGGTGTATAAAGGACACATTGCCATTGGGAGAGAAGTGCATTTCTTTCAGCTGTTGAGCAAGATGTGATGAAGTTAACCTGATTGGACACTCCTTCCTTTTCTGCTAAACTTCTGAGCTCCTTCAAGTACTCAGCATTTTCTTTCAAGCGCTTATCGAA
Source organism: Prunus armeniaca (assembly GCA_903112645.1). NCBI lineage: Eukaryota > Viridiplantae > Streptophyta > Magnoliopsida > Rosales > Rosaceae > Prunus > Prunus armeniaca. The sequence goes on along the minus strand of CAEKDK010000003.1, from coordinate 12,391,595 downwards.
GCCACCTAAAACATTGGACACGTATTGAATTTATCACTCCCGTATGTGGAGAAGTTATGCACTTCTACCAATCAAATATGAAATAGCATTGGTTCCTTTTGTCGTGTGGCGGGGTTGGGTATTCGAAACTGACCCGGCATAACTTGTCTGTTAGCTCAGACAATAATCCAAAGTGCATTTTTACACAGCATCCACAATTGGTAAAAGGAAACCCCATACATCTAATTGACGAACTCATAAGAATCCCAATATGACCTAACTGAACATTAAGACAAAGATTTAATATCCCAAAATGTTTAGACTATAGCTAATACAGTACAAAATTTTTGTTTAGCTAAAATACAGATTTGCTGAAACTATGGGGCTTGTTTCATTAAAAAAACCTGGTTTTAAATCTTTCATTAATAGAATTTTTTTGCTGTAGCGAGTAATAGCTATGGTTGTTCGCTGTTCAAGAATTCTATCTTTAAGCAGTTCATACCATCCCTACATAATGTTTTGATCTAAGAGCATTCTTTGGAACCTTGCTGAGTAAATTTTGAGAGATAAGAAGAGTGTATTATCCTCCAGTCAAACTAAATTCATTTTGACATCTCTATATATCTTGACATATGTCACACACACACAACTAACTAAGCACTAATATATTGTAATAACAAAGGAAATTTGAACATCTATCCAGGGTTTTGATTCGCAGGTATGTCAGATAACAGCATAATAGTTTACTGCTATTCATTCTACATAAGCTTCGTTTTCTTCCACAAATAACAACTCCAGGCTTGACTAGGAATGTAGTAGGCCTTCACAAGCCCACTACATAATCTGAAACAATCCAGTAGTGACACCTAAATTCTAGATATAACATCTACAGCTAATGTTTCAAAATTTACTGAGAGAAAAAAAATGTCTTTCCACGTCGAGATGTTATAGTTAAATTGCAAGATCCATAAGGCTTTCAACACACAAATGAACCTAAAGGGAAAGCTTAATATCACAACCACGTGATTACTGCATGCTTCTGCTTGGTTATTGATAGTCTATTAATATCATATGGTCTTTCGACAAGGTTATATAGTAATGAAGGAACATGCATATCCCTAATAAATTATTTTTTTCTCTTACCTATTAGTTGATAATTTAGTATAACATGTCTATCAGTAAGATTAATAGATTACTCCGTGATAGGAATTTGCCTGCAATTTTCAGGGAAGTTTCAGTTAGATTAGGAACTTGAAGCACATCTCTTTCAAGGGTACAAAGCATAGCGAAAGCTGAAATTTCCCAGTCTATATTCTTTTTCATCTCAAAACAGTTTATCAACAGAAAATTTATCCTACAACAGGGAAAATATCAAAGCAGGAAAACAACGGTAAGCTACATAAAATTCGGAAATGAAAATCATCAAGGAAACTGTAAACCATATACAAACATGTTCGTTACTTATACAAATTGGTGTGTTCATCAACTGTTTCACATTAACAGCTGGGTAAAGACTGGCTGAATTCCTCATGCGTTAAGATTCTTAAATGTCTTTGCAAACATAGATGCTTTGAATTTGCTATTAACAAGAATCTTATCTGCCATTCCTGCAGCCATACTTAATTTTTTTTTAAAAATCAGTGAGAAATAGTAGTATGATCACTGCAAAAGAACACTAAAAAGGTGCACAAGTTCTTCTATGAAATCTAAAGGTTTCCTATATGTACTCCTCAAAATAGTGTGTGTGTGTGTGTGTGTTGAGCTAGCAATAAATCTGGAAAATGACAATAAAACAAAACCTGGACATAAAGATGTAACATATTAAACAACATGATATCAAATAGGTGCAAATACCTTTGTTGTCTTCTTAAGCTTTAGCATTGGGATGACAACAGAAACCTGATCTGCTAGTATTACATCAAATGATGGCCACAGGACCAGCACACAGAGAGCAACAAAAAGGCACCGTAGAAATGCACACAAAGCATGAAGACGATAGAATATACGTAGGGGTAGGAAAGCACCATATACAGTAACAGGAAAGATACTGGGAAACCAGATGACATTAAAACATCAAACAATGCACTGATTTTAAATGACGGTTGAACACTGTGAAACTGAGAAATAAGGACAAGGAAAGAGAAGAAAATTTGATATGTTTGTTCTAACTATATATGTATAAACCATCTTCCAATTCCACAGTGTAGTATCCATGATCTATGTAGTACCCTGTTTGATGAAGTTCCTATAGCAGGTCTGTGTTTCTAATCCTGTTTCTCTCATAGAACACATACCAAGACGACTTGAAACTGTCATTTTCAATATTTTATTGTAAAATAGGCCATCATGTAAATCTTTCATTCAACTTTCAAACAAACTTCCATATGAAAAAGAAAAAACAGAGTTACTCTTATTCGATGTTTTGTACCATACGCAATCCAACCTCAAGTAAACCCCACTACTACTTTACACAGATACCATGAATCTATAATATCAAACATAAAATTGAAACAGAGAAAGCACAGACACCAGAAACGGTCTCCTCAAAGCATCGATTTTTGGCATGGTGTGCAGTGAAAACGTGAACTTTATGCCCATGGGATACAAGTTCAACAGCCACATCAATTAGTCTTTCAGCTCCACCTACACATCAAATTCATAAATACAGCCTTCAACAACAATAGAAAGAAGTAGAAATTACCTATGCCCAGAAAATAATAGCAACGTTCAACTTTCAGCTTCATTTCTTCGCCATTTTCAGCTCTCCTCCAATTCTCTGTATTCTAATCAAAGTCTCAAACGATAAGCTTTTTCTGCTAATTGGGCCAAAACTGGGTCGGTTATGGCCCAACATTTGTAATATAAAGTATTGGGTTCTGGCCGAGTTCGATATGATCCGACCCATTTCAGTTTCGGACCAAAAACAGGTCGTGATCTTTCTCAGTTCTCATATATCGATAATATTGACGAAATATCGAGGATATTATCGTTTTTTCGAATCACGGATATTTCGAAACGTATCCATGCACATATCGTATAAATATCGAGAATATCGACGATAATATCGGAAAATATCGACGTCGATAATTTCGCTCACACTTTAGCAATATTTTGTTACAATATCGCTATAATATCGCTAAAATATCGAAAATATCGATGTAATGAAAAAAAAAGTGAAAAAAAAAGGGAATAAAACACAAAGGGGATTCAAGGTGTTTCCTCTTGTAAATTTAGTCATCCTTGGTTTGCTTTGTATTGTGGCGTCCAAGTGGTAAGTTCTTTTTTCTTCTGAATATTGAGACATGGACATGCAAGGAATGATGGACCTTACATTTCTTACTTAGACAAAGTTCACACATGTATATCATTATTTTTTTGTTGTTGGGACATATAAAAATGAGACTCTTGAACTCTATGTGGTACTAAGTCACTTATGTATCTTACCATGCAATGTATAAAATGTAAAATATTGTAGTAAATCATTATATATAAATGATTGTGGTGTGTTTAATTTTCTTTCATTAATTACTACATATTTTCTACACTCACAGTGTTTGTCAGCTTGCTATATAATCAACTTAAATTAGTTAAATCCATCATGCAATGCATTTCCTTCCAATTTTTTGTGATAAACTAATAGATAATTAACTAAATAAGCATCCTCCAAAGTTTCAATAAATGTTTTCAAGTTTTTCTTACAATTTCCGTGGTTTTTATTCAATTTTTATCGATATTGATAATATCCCGATATTTCCATCGAAATTTCCGTGTTTTTGGACTACCGATATTTCTTATGTCACCGATATTTTAGACCTTGGTTCTCAACTTCTCGCTTAGAAGAATCTGAAGAAGAGAAGAGAAGAGAAATGAGTGGAGAAGAGAAATGATCCCAAGCTCATCCGTCTGCTTTATTTTGTCGGCGTTGGCTACAAGTCATGAATTTTCATTTCAATTTTAGTCTTTGGTTTTTGAGAGAGAGAGAGAGAGAGAGAGAGAGAGAGAGAGAGGGAGAGAGAGAGAGAGAGTCTTCTTCTTCTTCTTCCTTTTTAAATGTTTGGCGGATTTTAAATTTGGGTAGTTATTTGCATTTGTTTTCTTTTAGGGCTTCATGATAGGTTCGTTGATTCAGAAAAGGGAAACAAAGAAGCAAATTAAAGGAATGGCATTCATGACTGACCTAGCTATTAGGTACTTATAAATGATTCTGAACGATGCCACATAGCAAGCATACCGAGAGAAAAGGATAACCATTTCCTAGCCATACGGGAAATAGAATCTAAACAATTGCAATGAAATAGTGTTCACCTGTTTTGATTTAACCCTGTGATGGTAGGGTAAAGTTCCTCATTGGCTTGAAAACCATTGGTGGTCAACAAGTCAACTTTTTTTTTCGTGTATGAGCGTGCCACTGCTAGCAGTTTAAAACCCTAGCAAACTTCTAAAAAATAGATAACTTGCGCTCCAAGTTACTGATTCTAAACAAGCAATTGTGAATTTGGATGAGGAATATCTCCCAAGTAAGTTCTTTTCTTACCTTAGACTGGTGAGGACTTTACAATTTTTCACAGTACAAAACTGGTAGTTCTTGCCATAATAGATAAAAAGAGAACAAACTGTTTAAGCAGAACTGCCTATTATAGAACTTAAAAAGAGAAATGCCAAGTCCGAAAAAGATAACAGAACGCTGAACTTCGATTTCTGCCTGGGTAGAACTAGGCTGGATTGGATGTGTCTATGTTGGATTGAATCATCAGCACTGTCAATCGATAGGTTTCGGCTGGAAATCGATACCAATGTTTGAGTTTGGCAAAGCTTCGATTTATTTCAAACCCTAGAAGGCTTTTTGAATGGGCAGAATTGGGGCCTCTTTAGTCTAAAAAGGGTAGATGTGGCTGGATTGATGATCACTAAGCTGGAGCTGTACTGTAGTACCTGTTCTGCTTGATCAAGGTTTTCTGTAAATTTTTTGAGGTTTTCATATTGTAAAAAAAAAACTGGACTCTGCTTGACTTGGCTTGTTCTGAACCAAATTTGTAACGAGAGAAATCTCGCTTTGTAAAACTGTTTCTCTAAGCTAAACTGAAATCAGATATTTGAATTTTGGCTGATTTGTTTCTTGTGGATCAAAGGGCTTTGGGTGCTTCAGTGTCTGAAGGCTTTTGAGATCAATTGAACTTTTTAAATTTGTCAATAAGACTTTGAGAGTTTTTGTCTTGATTGATTTTTTTGGCTCCCTTTGATCTGTTCACCTCCTTTCATATTTATAGAAAATGCTGGAATGAGGTTTTTAATCTTTAATAATGGGCAGCAGATCTTTCAAAAAGATCTTCCCTTTTAAATGCCACAAAAAGGGAAGTTATTATTCTGACAGAGAAGAACCATCAACAGTGAGTTTGATGGTAGTCTTTTCCTTGCTTTTTCTTGAAAAAAAACCAACTCTTCTTGTTCTCTGTTTGTTCCTTGTAAAAACACAATCTGTCATGATGGTTAGTTTGCTTTTCCTGGTGAACAACTCCCTTGCTCCCTTCTTATCTCTTGAAACTGTAACCTGCTTATCTCTTGGAAATATAACCTGCTTTGGTGCAAAGCTTTTCTGTATATGGAGAGGGGATTTGATCTTTCTTTCCCTGTCTTTATTAACTCACCATCACTTCTTCTATGATAGTTGAAAATTTTGACTTTTCTAAAGTCAGAAAGTCACGTGGAGCTCTCTTGAGAAAACATTCTTTAGTAAAAAAGATCTGCTGACTTTCTTTTGGGGTTGTGAGCAAGTGATGAGAAATTTTCAGAGGCTAGGCTTAATCCAATTTTTGGAGGTTTTTGATTGCTTGGTATTAAGTTACTATTAAATGGCAATCTTAATTGTAGTTTTCGTTTTTTTAAACCTCTGCCATTTTGCCTTTACAAAAGTATGGGCTTCTAAGTCACTTAGGCTGATTTCTAGAGACAAGGCCCATACTTTTATTTTCTAATATGAGCTAGTTTTTAATTGTGCTAGCATGTGGAATTTTTAGGCCCAAACAAATAGAAAGCATAGATAGTGCCGGGTGATGTAGTGTGGGTGACGGTCCTATCACTGCATGGAAGAAGTCCATTCGGCGACAATGCAGTGTTTTTATGTGAAAATTTTTTCATGTGAATCTGTCATGACCAGAAATGAAGGAGAAGAAAAAAAAGAAAAGGAAAAAGCAAACTGAAAAAGCAAAAGAAAAAGTACAATATTAATAATATATATCTAGCCTCTAAGTCTTCTTTCCATCCTCCTATGGGGGACTGTTATCATCAAATAGAGAAGCTTATCTTGTATATTATTTATGAATTGAAAATATGCATATCTCTATGTCTTGTTAATAATTAAACAACCACAAACTCCCCAAAATCCCACTATAAACCCCAATGCTGCAAAGATATAAAACCAAGGAAGTTGATGAAGCCCATTGTGCACGTCTTTGTTGTTCTTGTTATCTGCATCAATGCCCTTATTTGATTTGCACTTTGGAAGTGGCGCACCACAAAGTTTTGGATTCCCCTCAAACGCAGAAGCTTCGAAGCTTTGGAGTTGCGTGCCTATTGGTATCGATCCTTCGATGTTATTATATGAGACATTAAATTCTTTTAAGAAATTAAGGCTTGCCAATGACGATGGGATTACTCCAGACAAGTGATTCATGGAGAGGTTCAAAACCTCTAAATTTTTTAGGTTAGATATTTGGTCTGGAATGACGCCGGAGAAGTTATTGGAAGCAAGCCCCAACGTGTAGAGAAGCTGCAATTGGCCGATCTCAGTGGGTATATCACCAACAATGTTATTCTTAGATAAGTCTATCGTTGCTGGATAAAAATACAAATTTTGAGATAGAAAAGTTTGATTTGCGGTTATGCTGACGCTGCTGCTAAAGACAGGAAATTCTAATTCATAATTGTCTCCTTGAGATGCAATTGGTTCACGAAGCAACCTTGGTAGTCGACAAAGTTGCTGTGGAAATTTACCTGAAATTCGGTTGTGTGACAAGCTTATATAAAACAGTCTAGGAAGAGTCCCCAACCAACTTGGAATCGGCCCTGTGATTTGATTAAAACCCAGAGCCAAGAGCTCTAAATTTTTGAGCTTTGATAACCAAAAAGGTATTTGACCAGTGAGGTTAGAACGAACCAAACCCAACACCCGAAGATTTTGGAATCCATCAAAATCAACCATGTCATCATCAGATGGCATTCCCTCACCCACAAAGGAACCGCTAAGCAAGAGTGCGTGAAGACTTTTGCAACTCATCAATATCTTCATTGCCCCTGTGAGGTTGGTGAATCGGTTGTAACCAAGAGAGAGGAAGGACAAGGATTTCAATGAAAGTATCTTAGCTTGTATTTGTCCCTCTAGATTATTTCCAGTCAACTGAATGGCTTTTAGGAACCTACATGAGTAAAGACTTACTGGAACCGTACCAGTGAAGTTATTGATCCTTAGGTCAAGTTTAGTAAGTTGACTCAGTCTTGAGAAATCAAGCACAGATATATCTCCTTCCAAGTGGTTGTTTCCCAAACGTAGTTCTACAAGGTTTGTGCAATTCATCAAAGATGGGGGCAACACACCTTCTAAATTGTTGAAATCTAAGGTCACAAACTTCAACTTGGAGAGCTTCCCCAAATTGATAGGAAGCTCGCCGCCAAAATGATTAAAGGAAAGGTCAAGGATGGCAAGGTTGGTGAGGTTGACAATTTTATCACTAATGGCTCCATGTAGTGAATTGAGAGGTAATGCAATTTCTTCAAGTTTGGTAGCATTATAGATATCTTCTGGAAGTAATCCTGAGAGTTTATTGTGATTGGCACGAAAAACCTGCAGTTCAGAACACTTCCCTAACCCAAGAGCAAGGTCACCATTAAATAGATTGGAAGAAAAATCCAATAGCCTAAGGAAGGGAGAAGAATGTTGGAGACAAATAGAGGATGGGACATACCCTGTGAAGCTATTGTTGCTGACATTGAAAGTAGTTAAGTTGCTTGCTTGTTGGAAGAATGAAGATGGAATTGCACCAAAGAAGTGATTGCTGGACAAATCAACTATCTGGATATTGCTAGATGGTAGAGAAATTGGTAGCTTTCCAGAAAGACGGTTATAGCTCAAATCAAGGATCTCAAGTTGATTCAAAGACAAGAAGAATTGAGTTTCAAGTGAACCATATAGTGAATTGTGGGATAGGTTCAAGTGGGTGAGATGTGTGAGATTTGCAAGTGAAAAGGGAGAGATACTTCCTTTGAGCCCTTTGGAAGGCAAGAGCAAACCGATGACCCAACCATCTTGATCACAAGTGATGTCCTTCCAACGACAGCAATCAAAGGATGTCCAATTTAAAGGAGGAGAAGATAGAGTGGAGGCAAAGGACAGGAGGGAGCTGCGTTCAGTTTGTTTGCAGGCATGAATATTTGTAGATATAATGCAAGAGAATAAGATGAAGAGAAGGAAGGGATGAGCCATTAGGTTATAAGCTTGCACTAGCATGTTGCTTTGTGTATGTGCCGTTGCTCACATGTATATTTATATATATAAGAGCAAACATGCTTGAAAAGTATGCAAACATCTCTGCAAATTGAGAAGTCAGCAAACAACAACCACAGAATGCAAATTATTGACATTGAAATCCTTTGGGCCACCAGGAGAGGACTTGGCCTTCACAAAGTACTCAAAAGTTATTGCCCTGATAAACGTTTGTTTTTTCCTGGATACATTCCTTTGGGCCACCAGCAGAATCATATCCGAATATGTGGTGAAGATTTAAAGTTTGACATTTCAAAACTATTTTAAAGAACGTTTCATTGTTTTTAGATCAGCACAGGGAACGTCTCTTCACACCAGAGATTGGGATCAACCCTCAACAAATTCTCTGTAAAACCTCCAGCCATATATGTGAACACAACAGCGGGTGAGCAAACAATTGACCAGGGCATCAGAATGTTTTAAAGTTTTGCGTGGTGACTACATCGATGAGACAAAACGCCGCCGCAAAGGCAAGTGAACGGGTTCACATACATACAAATCTTCCCATGTTTTACTCGTTTCCTGTCAAGCATTTTGAAGATGGATTGATTCTTTTGACAGAGGAATCTTTGTTCCCTTCAACATTCTCACTACCCCATAATGCAATTAACGAAACCAACCATTTCAAACAGGTCAAGCACAAAAATAGGTATGTGAAAAGAAAAATTAATTGACAACGAGATTATATGGAGATTATATACCACCCATAATAGGGTTGGGGCCGTACAGTCTTCAATTCTGGTAGTTGTGCAAGAATCTACCAAAATCAACTTTATTATCAGCATGATAATTATGGCAAACTTTATTAAAATAAAATGTTACAAATACTATTTGTGAGGAGTACACACAAATAATGGCGAGTAACCAAAACCAAATTGGTTTCTTTGAAATGGTGTCCACTGTCTTTTTTGTAGCTTGTAAATCAAAAATCAACAAAAAAGAAAAAGAAATTATAAGAACAAGCAAGTGCCTTATTACATCAGAAGACATAACTAAAAAAACAGAGAAAATAAATCCTCCTCCTCCAAAGGATGCAACCCTTTCCTCTCCCACTCATACCCACCTCCCGATCCCCAACTCAGCCACTCCAAAACTCTCTCTCTCTCTCTCTCTCTATGAATGGTCAATGGGTGTAAAAGAAGCTCATATCCATAAGATGGTCACGGACCTTATCCTTCCACCCACCATGTAAATTTGAAAAAATACAATCATATCTTTCCACCCACCATTATTCCTAAAATATCCTTTAAAAATAACTAATGAAAGATTTAGGGGCGTGTATTCAATTAGGATTCTAGAGCATTTAAAAAGATTTTAAAAATCCTGGTGTATTCAATTTAGATTTATACAAACTTTTAAAAAGTCTATAACATTTTGGGTGTATTCAATCTAAGACTTGTTTGAACTCTTAAAATGTCCATATAAATGTGGGTGTATTCAATTAGGACTTGGAAAAAGTCCAAATAAATTTACCTGTATTCAAAAGGAGATAGATTTGGAAGGATTTAATTAAGTGTTGGAGTTTGGAGAATTTGTAGGGTTTAGGTATAAATAATAAAGGCCAACATAAGTCCAACCTCCACCCCAAAGATTTCATACGACATGTTTTTTTTCTCTCTCTATGTTTAGAAAATTTTCCATTGTTTGGCAAACATGCACTGAGCCATGCACTGACCTTGGGTGGTTACAAGCGTCCTGTATTAAGGAAAGCTCCTCCATTAGTGATTTCTTCAAATCAATCAGTTGGAGTTGCTAGGAGGAAAGCTCGGCTAGAGATTTCTCTATCTCCTATAAGTTCCCCTGGAGATCATCTCGGCATGAAGCCAAGGTCAAGGCGACGGAAGGTTGAGATATATTTCCATCACCCAAAGGGGATGGTTGACTAGTGGCTAAGTCAAGATAGTTTAAAGAAAATAGTGTTGGGAATAAAGAGTGATAAAAGAAAATAGTATTGGGAAGTCTATGCAAATATATTTGAATCTATAACAAAAGTTCATACAAAAGTATGGAAGTCTATAATAAAAGCCTATACAAGTTTATTAAAAATCCAGGTAAAGCCTATAGGAGTTATAGAATTCCAGGAAATCTGTTGTTTAAAAAAAATCTTTCAAAATCGTATACAATCCTAATTGAATTCACCCCCCTTAATTGCTTAAACCTTAATAAATTAATTATCAAATTAGAGATTGATAACGTTTTATTTCTTTTTCTTTTTTATTGGATAAATTTCACTTTATTTCAGTTTCCAGAAATTCAGACTTTACTCTAGCACTAGCACCCATCTCTGGCTCCCAATCCACAATCCACCAGCTCCATGTCGAGATCTCATCAGCCCCTTTCCCTTCTTGGACCTCCAACAACCCCACCCCACCCTATGCACCAGATCTCAATGCGAGTCGGCTATGACGAAGACGATCCATCCGTACAGTTGGGCGGCGAACTTCTGATCGTGAATCCAACGTCTGAGATCTTCCTGGGTCTTCATCTCACTCTGCTGAGCTAATCGTTAGACATCCTCGAGGAGGAGCATGAGCGTGGTGGCGGAGAGGTCCAAAACGGAGTTGTTCGTTCAAGTTGCGAGAACTCGAAACGGAGGCCGACGACGAGGGTTTTGAGAGCAAGAGAGGCGGTTATGGCTTCTTGCATTTGGAGCTTGAAGGCCATGTAGAATTAAGAGTTTGGGGTTTTTTGTTTTTTGTTTTTCCGCCATTAGCTCTATGCGTTGCGCGGAGGAGAGAATGGTGTGGAGGTCATCTGCTGGGTTTGTTTTGTAATCATTTTTTGTTTTTTTGTTTTTGGTCTGACCTAGTTTGGGATTGTTGCCGCTTTAAAAAAAAGCTGCTTCTGCTGTGTTTTAAAAAGAATTAGCTGTAAAGTAAAGTAGTTAAACGTTTGGTAAACTATAATTTTAAAAGCGCTGTGAGTATGAAAAGTAGTGTCAGAGCGTTTGGTAATTTTTATTGTAAAAGTGCTGTAACTATTTATAATGACTAAAATGGACATGATGCTGAAAGTGCTTTTTACTAATTTGTTTGGTAAAAAATAAAACTGTAAAGTGCTTTTATACTTTTCTCCCAAAAAATTATATTAATCTTTGCTTAAAGAAAAGTAAAAATTCAAATTCAAATTTAAAAAATATATATATAATTTTTTTTCTAGGACCAAATATAACATGCTTTTTTCTTTTTTTAGCCTCAAATACCATAATACACAATCACTTCATATTCTACTAGAACAACCTCAAGGTTTGGGATAAACAAACATAATTATGTATTGAATAAATTCCAAAAGATAAAGAGATCACCATGGTAGTAGATTCATAAACCATCCTTCAAATTGTAGCAATAAAAAAAACATTGAAACTAGGCTTAAATAAATGGAAATAAAACAAATATCTAAGAAGATGCATGCATTAAACTTGCAGCAATCTTGTTCCTTAATGTTTCTAGTTCTTGTGCTCCAGGCCCTTGAGTAATATGATATTCTTCTTGTGTATCACCCTCCATCTCCATTGCATTTGGGTTGTCATTCACTTTGTCAAAATGAATATCACGTTGGGCATGCCTCCTTATATAGTTGTGAAGTGCCATAGTTGCAATTACTATCTTCACTTGCTTATTGAATGGATAGCTAGGCATGTCTCGTAAAATACTCCACTTTTTCTTCATACACCAAAAGTGCGTTCAATGACACTCCTAAGGGAAGAGTGTACGTGATTAAATACTTCTCTAGAACCTGTTGGTTAAGTACCCCTATGGAAATCTGGAAGATGATACCTTTCACCTTTATATGGCCCCAAATACCCACCCGCATCCACAAGATAATATTTTCCTGTAACCAATAAGATATGTTTAATTATAATATAATTTGAAAGTACAAAAATTCGAAGTTTGATATGCACATATTTGAAACATTACCATTTGGAGGTTTGGGAAAATTTAAAGCATTATTTCGTAATGCTGATAAAAATACTCTTGTATCCTGTGCAGTGCCTTCCCAACCTGCACATGCAAATATGAATTGCATGTCAAAATTACATGCAGCCATTATGTTTTGAGTCGGTATTCCTTTCCTGCCAATATATGGTACTTGATCTTCAGGAGGCATTGAGGCTTTAACATGTACGTCATCTATAGCACCAATGCAATCCTGCAAACAATAAGAGAAAGATTTCAATAAATATTGTTTTGTTCGTAAAACAAACGATAAATTGTTGTATCTAATTTTTACCTTAAAATGGGGCATATATCTTGAATCTCTCAATATCTCTTCTGGGACTCCCTTAAACTCAGGATCCAACGGTTTTATGATATCAACAGCCATAAGGCATACAATATCAAGTTGTGAACATTCCTCTTTTCTCTTGATTTAGAAATAACCGAGTTGCAAACAACCACAAATGGCTTCTAGGCCCTGCACCAGGTAGAAATTACATCAACCATCCGCTCAATTTGTTGTGACAATTTAATAGCACCTCCTACCTTCCCCACTTTTGTAGCAACTCTATTTCCATTCTTCTCTTTCTTAACCTGTCACTACTACAAAAAGTGAAAAAGACGACCAGAAAAACACAACGGTCTAAGTGAAAACCGTCGTTGTTTTTTAAAAGACGACGGTTTTATAAAACTGCCGTGTAATAACACATTAGACAACTAAAAAATTGAGTTTCAAATGGCTGTTCCTAAAACACGACGTACTTAATTAAAAAACCGACGTCTTATTGAAATAGGATTTTCAAGTGGTAAAATCATAGCCAACAAATAACGGCGGAAGTTATGAACCGACCGACGTAGAAAGTAAAGACGACGATTTCAAAAAAAGCCGTCGTTTTTACCCAGAAATTAACACGACAAAGTTTTTGTATAAGGCGCCGTAAAATTACAAATAAATCCACGGCGGTAAAATACAAAATACCGCCGTATTAAATTTGTACAACTACGGCAAAGGTAAATATAACGACGTCTTTCTCGTATTTCTACGACGATATCTTTAAATCTTACCAAGTTGGGGTTTTCATTTAACGACGTATTATACAATTTAACGTCGTATTTGTCCACTTTATACGTCATACATTATATTTAAACCGTCGTCTGAATAAGAATTTTTTTTAACAATTTATTTCTTGGATTTTGTTATCCTACGTCGGTAGATCTACTTAATGACAAGAATTGAAATAACCACGACGGTTTATATAGAAAACCGCCGACATAATCAGATTATTCTGAGATTACAAGGGTTAGGAAATCTTACAAGATGGAACTCTGTTGCTCATCATAATCTTACCAGAAAGACAATATTTTAGAGGTTAATGATGTATGTGTATTTGTGTCTTTGAGATACACAAACGCACATACACATTAACATCCAAAAAATTGCTTCCGAAATTTGACGACGGCAGCCTCAGATTTGGAATCAGAGAGACAATTTTTTGGAAGTGAATGATGTGTGTGCGTTTGTGTAACACACATCCACATCCAAACAATTGCCTCCTAAAACTTCACGATGGCAGCCACAGATTTGCAATCAGAGAGACAATTTATTGAAAATTGGTGATGTGTGTATGTTTGTGAATCAGATACACAAACATACACACAAACCAACATTCAAACAATTGCCTCCCAAGAGATGAGGTGAGACAGAGAAAGGGGCAAGAAGAAGTTGAAACCCTAATCGAATACTAAAACTGAAAGAACCCGTGAAAAAAAACCCTATTTATAATTAAAAAACCAAATCCACGTCGGTTATATTACACATAACGACGTTTAACAAAAATAATCCACGTCGGTAAAAAAATACATTACGTCGTTTTATTCTTACTTAAGACGACAAGAAAAGACGACGGTATAACAAAAAACAGTCGTTGTTTTTATATTTTTATTTGATTTAAATCAGTCACCCCGAAAAGAAACTTTACAAATTCTAGAACATTAATTTCCTCGGGAAAAAAAACTATATTTATAAGGCACTGTTTTTGAAAAATAAACTGAAAGAAAAAGGGAAAAAAAATTATATTTATAATAAAAAAATAAAATCCACGTCGGTTATATTACACATAACGACGTTTAAAAACGAATCCACGTCGCGAAAAAAATATTACGTCGTTTTAGTTTAGTGTTATCCACGTCGGTATATTACAATAAAACGACGTATATTATAAAAATAAACGTCGTAAATTTAAAAAAACCGTCGTGTTAAATATTTCTACCATGACGCGAGATATTGAGTTATCGACTTTTATTTAGGAGTTTACTACGGCGGTACCTACAACACTACTGTCGTATTTATGTACCACATCCTAAGTTCAAATTATCGTCGTAGTTTGTCTATTAATACGTCGTCGTTCTATGTAAACCGCCGTCTTATTACTATGAAACGGTTTGTATACATATACAACTTTTCGTCTACCTGACTTACACATGCACTGTTTCCAAACCCGAGAAAAAATTTCAATCTCCCAGAGAAAACTTTTCGTCTTTTTTCCTTGTCAGAGCACTGTCAGAGTATCTCATCGTCTTCCTCTCGTCTTCGTCGTCGCCTCTGAACTTAAACACCAAAATCCGAGAGAAAGCTTTCATTGCACGCAAAAGGTAAGCTTTCATTTCTCACTATTTTTGTTGCTATTTTGCATGCTCATACGGTTTTTGTTTTGAAAATCTTTTTACCTTTTTTCTGGCGAAAATCATTTTTATTCTTTCCAAGTTTGATAAAATACACAGACAGAGAGGGAAAGTTTCCAACTTTGAACACAACTAATTCAACTAAATAAGACGACGGTAGCTTCTTATTTACGTGGTTAAATATGTAGACCACGACGGTTCGTCAGTCGTCCTAACGTCGTCTTAAAATTGATCTAAGTTGTTTTTAAAATGACGGTCAATTTTTTATTTGCTTGTTTAGTTGCAGGTTTGATTTCTCTGAACCATGGTTTTCGTTTTTCCTAATTTGATAAAATACAAAGACAAAGAAAGTAGGGTTTGGTATCTTATATAGACGACGGTATCTTATTATTGACGCCGTGTGAATGTTCATACCACGACGTTATACTAAGATACCGTCGTCTATAAAAAGATGCCAAAGCTTTCTTTCTTTTCTTTGTATTTTATCAAATTAGGAAAACCAAAAACCATGTTTCAGAGAAATTAAACCTGCAATCAAACATTCACAGAGAAAGAAAAATGTTTTTGGTTTCTTATAAATACGACGGTAGCTTATTATTCACGTCGTGTGAATATCCATAACACGACGTTATATTAATATTTACGTCGTGTTAATTTGAATATCACGACGTCGTGTAAATATCGCCGTAATAAGTTTTATTACGTCTTATTTAATATTGTTTCGTCGTTGTTTAAACATTTATATTGTTTCTTCTTTAAACATTTATTACGTCTGATGTTATGTTATTACGTCGTGTAAAATCTTATCATACGTCGTATTTTATAAATAACCGTCGTTTGTGTTCTAATTTTTTCCTGAAATATTTTCACTTGCAGGTTTGTTTTTTCTGTAACCATGGTTTCTCAAGACCAAAGTAAGGACTCTGGCTCCAAAAAAAATGGAGGTAAGGAGCTTGGAATGGTAACTCCTCAAGACAAGCCCTTGAAGAAGATGAAGTTTGTTTCATCTGCTGAGACAGAACCAACCAGCACGACAACAATTTCTGAGGATTCAAAGTCAGGTCGAGGTATGAGCACAATGCCTCGTGTTGTGAAGAGAAAATTGCAGAAAATCAAGCCAGTTGTTGAGTACAATAAAAGGGGGAAAGGATGTGGCCCTGCACATACTGAGATGCAGTCCTACATTGGTGTGTTGGCACGCTCCAGAGTCCCACTTGTGGACAAGAAATGGGCTGAAATCCCCAAGGATATAAAGGAGCAGATTTGGGAAGCCGTTGACATGGCTTTTGTGGTAGGTCAAGGGGGCAAGACCTCGGTGTTATCTTCTGCTGCCAAGAAATGGAAGGATTTCAAGTCTACATTGACGAGGCATTATATTACTTCCATACATCAAGGAGAGGGAGAAATTAAGCCAACCCCCTGAAGTATATAAATTCATAGAGAAAGCAGAATGGGATGCCTTTGTAGCTTCAAGGTTATCCAAAGAATTTGAGTCTGTGCATTCTCAACATTCACAGATTAGGGAGAAACTTGAGTACAATCATCGATTGTCTCGAAAAGGATATGCTGGTTTGGAGGATCAATTGGAGGAAACCATGCCTGGGGTAGAAATTGATCGATCTACCTTATGGAAGAAAGCTAGACAGGACAAACATGGTAACATCCCGGATCCAAAGGTGGCAGAGAAAGCAAAATTAATTGTAAGCCTACACACTCTGTTTTAAATTTTTATTAAACTGTGTATAATTCTTATTACGTCTTATGTTATATTTTTCCGTCGTGTGAATGATTTTACTACGTCGAAATGTTTTAAAAAACGTCGTGAAAGATCTAAATCTGGAATCACAACTCTGTTTTCTGTAATTATAGCATAAGACGTCGGTGGTTAATTTTTTTCGTCGTGTTAATGTTATTACTACGTCGAAATGTTTTCAAAAACGTCGTGAAAGATCTAAATCTGGAATCACAACTCTGTTTTCTGTAATTACAGCATAAGACGTCGGTGGTTTATTTATTGCGTCGTTTGAAACAACTAACCACGTCGTTTTTAATTAACGTCGTTATAAATATATTATAACGTCGATTTCTATATTGTTGCGTTGTGTGAAATTATATAATGCGTCGTTTGTTTATAAATAACCGTCGTGTGTTTTCTTGTGCTGACTTTTTTGTATGTCTTTGTTTTAGGATGAATTGCAAAAACAAGTGGCTGAAGGCAGTCTTAGTTTAACTGGCAGTAATGATGTGTTGACCTTGGCTTTGGGTCCCGAGCATCCAGGGAGAGTAAGAGGGGTAGGTGCTGGGATTTCCCCTAGGAAATTCTTCAATTTACCTAGACCACAGAGGGTAAAGTTTGCCGATCAATTGAAGGAAAGTGTAAGAATTGTCCTTCAAGAAGAGACTAAGAAGATGGAAGCTAGATCAGGGAAGGCTTTAAGGATGGAGGCTAGAACCAAACAATTGGTAGAGGCTGAGAGGGAACATTTACTAAGTCAGCTTTCCCACCTCATCCCCAATTTTGATCCAAGCATGCTTAAACCGAAAACTAGCCCCTGTCAAAACCAAGGTCTAGAGCAAAGTCCCAAAAATCCAATGTCTGATAAAGCAAGCTGTTCTGGGGCTGATGTGAGATCCCTACATTTAGAGGATGATACTGCCAAAAATGGGGAACAGCAGGAAGAAACGGTAACATATCTGAACTTTGAATTCTCTGTTTTTTTTAAAACATTAGACGTCGTTATTATGAATAAACCCGTCGTTTTAAAACCATACCACGACGATTTTATAAATAAACCGTCGTTTTTATTTAAATACCACGTCGTATTTAGTTTACTTGTTTTACACGCCATTAGACGTCGTACTTTGTGGTTTTTAGACGACGGTTTTAGTCCTTAACGACGTAATAGACAATTACCACGACGTTTATTATTTACCATCGTTTAATAATTTTAAGACGTCCATAATTCTTACATACCGTCTTATGTTATGCCTTACCACGACGTTTTGATTTAATTTTTTTACTTTCTGTACAATCTGTCTTATATATATATTTCTTTATTACTTAAAACAGAAATATGGGGCTTTAGATAATCAAGATGAAGAGAAGAAAGAAGAAAAAAAAGATGAAGAGAAGATGGGAGAAAAAAAAGATGAAGGGAAGAAGGAAGAAAAAAAGAGAGAAAAAAGATGAAGGCAAAAAGGAAGACACAAATGATGAAGAGAAGAAAGAAGAAAAACAAGATGAAGAAAAGCATGACGAGGAGGTATATTCTCATAACTTTGCCTTTTTAATTTGTTTTTCACATTTTAGACGTCGATATTTTTCTTTAAACCGTCGTTTGTTTTCAAATTAGACGTCGGAATTTATTTTCTATGACGTAATAAATTATCTAAAACGACGGTTTTTAATTACCGTCGTTTAAATTATAATCAGACGACGTTTTTTTAATTTAAACCGTCGTTTTTATTGAATTACCACGTCATTTTATTTTGCTTTATTTCTTTAAACAGGGTAATGAAGTAGTTGATTATTCAAATGTGGAGGTGCCATCTTCCTTACAATCCCTTTGTCGTTATGTGGAAACGACACTAAAGCCACAGGGGAAGATCATGACCTTCAACATTGAGAAGGAGGTGTTTGGTGCAGATCGAGGTACCTTCGTCTTGCATGAAGATATTACACAGTTTGCAGGCATGGAAGAAATTGGGGCTACTGTGGTTGCAGTATATATGAGGTTTGTCCTTATCAAATATCAAACATTATATCATAAGACGTCGGTGGTTTAATTATTGCGTCGTTTTAAACCACTAACCACGTCGTTCTTTTTTTACCGTCGTGATAAATTAGTTATAACGTCTGTTTCTATTTCAGTTCGTCGTGTGAAATTGTATAATACGTCGTTTGTTTATAAATAACCGTCGTTTGTTTTATATATTTAGGTGCTTATATGATCTTTTGAGAGAAGCAAATATGTGCAGCATGGTTGGCTTTATCGACCCTGCTCAAGTTAGTGCCAACGCTGGGTCACTAACTGACAGATCACGAATTGTAGCCAGTCGACTTCAGAAAACAGATGGTGAACAAATTTTCATGATGCCTTACAATCCAGGGTTAGTCTCCTTAAAAGGATTTTGTTTGTATGATTTTCACTAACTGACCACTTATAAAACTGTTTAACTAATTTTGTGTCGTTTGAAACATCTAACCACGTCGGTTATTTATTTATTGAGTCGTTTGAAACAACTAACCACGTCGGTAGTTAATTACCGTCGTGATAAATTTATAATGACGTCGATGATTAAGTTATTACGTCGTGTGAAACTATATAATACGTCGGTTTTTATAAATAACCGTCGTTTGTTTTCTTGTGCTGACTTTTTATATTAACCGTCGTTTTTTATTTTATTTTTGTGCAGCCGTCATTGGGTCTTGCTGATTGTGAGAGCAAAGAGGGAAACCGTCTATTTTCTGGATCCTCTGCCTGGAAATCGTGTGGTTGATGAGGAGGGCAAAAACATCGTGAACAGTGCTTTAAAAATTTATAATTCCCACATAGGCAGACCAGGCCGTAAAGCACCAATTTGGAAAACTCTGCCAGGCACACCAAAGCAACCCAGCAGTGTCGAATGCGGGTATTATGTGATGCGCTTCATGAGGGACATCATCATGGATCCTTCCTTGGAGTTTGAGAAGAAGGTAAGAAGAAAATTTTTCAGAAACATTTTATGTGGTTTTTTGTATTATCAACGACGGTCCTTTAAAATTACCGTCGTTGAATCGATAGACTACGTCGGTTATGAAAAAAAAACGTCGTCTGTGTCTGAATTTCTTTTTATTTTGTAAAGCTTAATAATCATTGTTTATGGATTGCAGTTTGCCAAGGGAAAAGATCAAGCGCCATACCCCCAAGCAGCCATTGATGAAGTCCGGAAAGAATGGGCAGAGTTTGTTTGCCTTCATATGGAATAGAGGATTTTTGGAACACTTGATATTTTTATATGTACTAATTTTGTCTATAATATATAATGTACAAATTTTGTCTATAATATACATCCTTTTTTTCCCTGAAAATTTGCTGAGGTTTTCATAATATAAAAGAAAAAACAAATTGCGTAACCAATGTGTAATAACTTTCCAACGACATAATTATGTAAAAAAACCGACGTAAAATGATATTTAGACGTGATATACGTTTGTACATACATGGGACGTCGTTTTAATGAAAATTTCGCCATGGTTTCGCTTTTAAACGACGTCCTTTTGAACAAGTAAGTCGTTTATTAGGGTTTAGGTTAATACTTTTTAACGACGGTGATTCGGTCGTGGAATATGTATTTTACGTCAGATGGTGAAACATCCGCCATGGTTTCTCTTTTAAACGACGTCCTTTTTAAATGTGAGTCGTTTATTATTATTTACAACGTCGTGGTTTGTTGTTGATATAAGAATATTTTATTATTTTTAATTCAAAATTTAAAAATAAATTTAAAATAAATTCAAAAAATTCAACTTCAACTCCTATGAAGTCATTGATATATTTTCTTCCCCCTAAACCCCAAAAAAATGCAGTTTGTGTAATAAAAGTTTAAAATGACCAACCAAAATAAAATTGTTTTGATGAGTCATAGCATCACTTATATAGTTTGATGGTTTAGGGTTTAGGGTTTGGGGTTTAGGGTTGTTATTTATTAGGGTTCAGGGTTAAAGTATAATTTTTGGGGTTTAGGGTTTATGTTTGTTATTTATTAGGCTGTAAAACCATAAACAATTTTATAAAATTAAATTTTACAAATATATAATTTATATTTTTAAAGTTTAGGGTATTACTTTTAACGACGGTGATTGAGTCGTGGAATATTGAGTTTCCATCGGATAGTGAAAAATCCGACGTGGTTTCTCTTTTAAACGACGTTTTTTTACCCGTTAGTCGTTTATTAACATTTACAACGTCGTTAGTTACTTAACCCCGCCGTGGTTTCTTGTTGATATAAGAATATTTTATTATTTTTAATTCAAAATTTTAAAAATAAATTTAAAATAAATTCAAAAAATTCAACTTCAACTCCTATGAAGTCATTGATATATTTTCTTCCCCCTAAACCCCAAAAAAATGCAGTTTGTGTAATAAAAGTTTAAAATGACCAACCAAAATAAAATTGTTTTGATGAGTCATAGCATCACTTATATAGTTTGATGGTTTAGGGTTTAGGGTTTAGGGTTGTTATTTATTAGGGTTTAGGGTTAAAGTATAATTTTTGGGGTTTAGGGTTAAAGTATAATTTTTGGGGTTTAGGGTTTATGTTTGTTATATATTAGGCTGTAAAACCATAAACAATTTTATAAAATTAAATTTTACAAATATATAATTTATGGTTTTAAAGTTTAGGGTATTACTTTTAACGACGGTGATTGAGTCGTGAATATTGAGTTTACGTCGGATAGTGAAAAATCCGACATGGTTTCTCTTTTAAACGACGTTTTGTTTACACGTGAGTCGTTTATTGTTATTTACAACGTCGTTAATTACTTAACTCCGACGTGGTTTTTCATAGTTTTAACGACTTTTTTGATTTTGCGTCGTACATAGTTTTACCACGACGTCCTTAATGTAATAAGCGTCATGTTTAATGTTAAATTTTAACAACGTTTGTTTTTTCGGTCGATGTTTTAAAGAGCGCGCTTTCTTAAAATATTCGCAGGACCTAAAATTTTCATATTCGCAACATAACATTTCGCTCTCTCACTTCATCTCTAATTCAAAGTTGGGCTCTCCAGGCTGTGTCAAATCCAATTTGGTCATAATCTGTGAGCTCTGCCAACCTGTAAGTACAAACCCTCTCTTCCCCTTGTAAATTCATTGAATGATATTACGTTGTTTTGTTAAAGGGTTTTAGGTATATGTTTTGCGATATGTTAATAATGTTGTTGGAGGTATGGGTTCATGGATTTTCTGTTTAATGTTTTCTTGATCACTCTCTGTTATTTGAATATGGAATGGATTTCATTTTGTCGGATCTTTTAATCACTCTCTGTTATGTTGAATTGGGAATGGATTTATTGTTTTCATGCTTAGTATATGTTGGTTTCATGTATATGTTGGTTTCTTGCTTGGTTTCATGTCTATGTTGTGTTCTTAATAGGGTTTTGGGATCTTGAAAATAAACTGGATATCGACGCGTTTTCAGGCATACGACGACGGTTTTTACTTTAAACCGTCGTTTTTATTACTTATACACGACGGTGTTATTTAACTACCGTCGTGGTTATAATTAGACGACGTAAAATCCGTCGTCTATATATGTCAAATACGTCTGTTTTTGTTTAAAAACCGTGTTCTCTGTTGTATATTACTTGCTATTAGACTTTATATAATCTGCTATAGTGATGGTCATTGCTTGTCTTTTCACTTTATTATATATAATAGGGTATAGTGTCGGAGATGGATAAGTCATGGATGCACTCGGATAGAAGATCGAAGGCATATGAGTTAGGGGTGGAAGCATTTTTGAACTTTTCTGTAGAAAATCTTCTAACTACCACACATATCCGTTGTCCATGTGTTAAATGTGTTAATTTGAAATTGTTTGGGGTTGGAATTATAAGGGATCACTTATACTTTAATGGAGTTGACCAAAGCTATAAGAATTGGACATTTCACGGAGAACCTTGGGAAGCAACTACTAATGCTAGTAGAAATGTTGAAGAAGATGATGACCATAGTAGGTACAGTTTTGTGTCTGAAGAAATAGAGATGGATGATAATGATTTTGGTGATTTTGGATCTGATCCTTATGAGTTTGCCAATGTGATTGGGGATGGAGATCAACCATTGTACCCTGGTTGTAGAAAGTACACGAAGTTATCGGCATTAGTGAAGTTGTATAATTTGAAGGCAAAATATGGGATGAGTGATGTCTGTTTTACAGAATTATTGATACTTCAAAGCGATTTGCTTCCAGAAGGAAATACAATACCGGCCTCTATGTATGAGGCAAAAAAGACTTTGTGTGCATTGGGGCTGAGTTATGAGAAAATGCACGCATGCCCCAATGATTGCATCTTGTATAGGAAGGAGTATGAGGATTTAACTCATTGTCCTAATTGTGGTATCTCAAGGTGGAAGGAAGGCAAAGATTCAATCTTGAAAGAGGGTGTGCCAGCGAAGGTGGTGTGGTATTTTCCTCCAATTCCAAGGTTTAAAAGGATGTTTCGATCACATGAGACCGCTAAGAGTTTGACTTGGCATGCTGCTAGAAAATCAATTGACGGTTATATGTCTCATCCAGCGGATTCCCCGTCTTGGAAACTTCTTGATGATAAATGGCCCGAGTTTGGTAATGAGCCGAGAAACTTGAGATTGGCTCTTTCATCTGATGGATTCAATCCCCACAGTTCTCTAAGTAGCAGATATAGTTGCTGGCCAGTTATCTTAGTTACATATAATCTCCCTCCATGGCTGTGCATGAAACGAAAGTTCATGATGTTGACCTTATTGATTTCCGGTCCTAAACAGCCCGGAAATGATATAGACGTCTACTTGGAGCCTTTGATTGATGATTTAAAATCTTTGTGGGATGGGATTGGAGGAGTGTATGATGCACATAATGGAGAATACTTTACACTCAGAGCTGCATTAATGTGGACAATTAATGATTTCCCCGCCTATGGAAACTTATCTGGTTGTGTTGTTAAAGGATATAAAGCTTGTCCAATATGCGGCGATGATACACCTAGTCACAGGTTGAAAAATGGCCACAAAATTTGTTACATTGGGCATAGAAAATGGTTACCGATCA
This sequence comes from Prunus armeniaca, assembly GCA_903112645.1. Lineage (NCBI taxonomy): Eukaryota > Viridiplantae > Streptophyta > Magnoliopsida > Rosales > Rosaceae > Prunus > Prunus armeniaca. The sequence goes on along the minus strand of CAEKDK010000003.1, from coordinate 12,367,667 downwards.
ATCATCCATATAGGAGGCAACGTGCAGCTTTTAATGGGAAACCTGAATATGGCACGCCTCCTGAGCCATTAACCGGAGAAGAAGTGCTGCATATGGTTGAAGATGGTGACAGAGTTTGTTGGCAGAAGAAATCAATATTCTTTGATCTCGAGTATTGGAAATACCTTCCTGTGAGGCATGTCCTAGATGTTATGCACATTGAGAAGAATGTTTGCGATAGTATCATTGGTACAATGCTGGAGATCCCTGGAAAAAATAAAGATGGGATTGCTGCTCGATTAGATTTATTGAACATGGGGGTCAAAACTGATTTGCAACCCGAGTATGGAGAAAGACGTACTCGTTTGCCTCCCATGCCTTGGAATTTGTCAAGAGCAGAGAAGAGAGAGGTTTGCAATTCTTTCTATGGTATGAAGGTCCTTGAAGGTTATTCTTCAAATATAAAAAATCTTGTATCTTTACAAGATTCAAGACTTCTTGGCCTTAAATCACATGATTGTCATACCTTAATGCAACAATTGCTCCCTGTGGCAATTCGTTCTGTTTTGGAGAAGCCTGCAAGGTATGCAATAACTCGTTTGTGCTTCTTCTTCAATGCTATATGTGCAAAGACAGTTGATGTTTCCAAGCTAGATAAGTTGGAAGAAGATGTAGTAGTTACTTTGTGTTTGCTTGAGAAGTACTTTCCCCCTTCATTCTTTGATATCATGGTTCATCTAGTAGTACATCTTGTCAGAGAAGTTCGTCTATGTGGGCCAGTATATTTTAGATGGATGTATCCGTTTGAAAGATATATGAAAGTGCTAAAGGGGTATGTTCAGAATCGTACTCGTCCCGAAGGTTGCTTTGCTGAGCGGTATATAGCTGAAGAAGCTGTAGAGTTTTGTACCGAGCATTTATCTGATGTTGGTACAGTTGGAGTGCCTTCAAGCCAAAAGATGGGAGTTTCAAAGCCATTATCAGGTTGCACAGTGAGCGTAGTTGATCGGGACCTGTTGAACCAAGCACATCTATATGTCTTGGAGAATACGGAGGAAGTCCTACCTTATATCGAGTACGTATGAGTTTTATTCTTTAAGTTTCCATTTTAAATTATTTCTTATATTTATCTTATATGTTTGGGACCGTAATACTTGAATTTTGTGTGTCATGTAGGCAACATATGATCCACATCAAGACCGCTTATCCAAAATTTAGAAAGAGAACAAAGTGGCTGCAGGATAAGCACAATAGCACTTTCATTCAATGGCTACGCTTCAAGGTATATGTTATTGAATAACATATTGGACTTTTAATTTTCTTCTTTCTATGTTAGATTGAATTAAGTTATGATTAATTTGCAGGTTCAAAGTGAACTTAATGAGGAAGACAATCATGGCGTATCAGAAAATTTAAGGTGGCTAGCAGCTGGTCCAAACATGGCAGTGCCATTATATAGGAGCTATCTCATTAAAGGTATTAAATTCAACATCAAGGCACAAGATGATGTGCGGACAACTCAAAATAGTGGAGTTTATTTACTTGCACATACTATGCAAGTTGCTAGTGCCAAGGATAAAAACCCAATTCTCTCAAATATGGGTTTCTATGGTGTCATTCAAGAAATTTGGGACCTTGACTACCAAAAGTTTACAATCCCAGTCTTTAGGTGTGATTGGATTGATAATACTTCTGGTCTTGTAGTGGACGAACTTGGATTTACCCTTGTAGATTTGAGTAAAATTGGACATAGGAATGACCAATTTGTTTTGGCTTCTCAAGTCAAACAAGTATTTTTTGTTGACGACCCGATGCATCGTGGTTGGTCGGTAGTGTTATCAATGCCTAATAGAGAATATAATGATGTTATTGGTGATGATGTCTTAGGTGATGTGAGAATTGAGTGTGAGCCATTTACTAGGGGGATGCCAAATGTTGACACATTTGATGAAGTGGTGGTTGAGTTAGGGAGTCAAAATATTCGAGATGGGTGTGAAGATATATGGGTTGAATGATGCTTTATGTAATTGGCAGTGTATGACATTAATTTTGTAATATATTGTAATGTGATTTCTTCACTTTCATTATACAGGTTTTGGCCACAAAACAATCAGTACAAAAATTACTGGTTCCAGATTACAAACACGACGGTTTTGATAAAAATGTGAAAAACAAACGTCTGTTCTAATAAATAACGACGTTTTGGAGCATTCAACGACCGCAATATATTTACCGACGTCTTAAAGCAACGTAACAATGAAGAACCACGACGCTATTGTGAAACAGTTATCCAGGATAACACGTCGGACAAGCATAAAGAACCGCCATGTAATTCAAAATAACACGACTCCAATCCATAATACCGACGTCTAAAAGACGAGAACTTTAACCTGAACGTTACAAAAGACGACGTCGTCATGAATTTACCACGTCGCATGTTCTTTCATAAACGAAGTGGAAAAGGATGAATTCACGACGGTATTTGAAGTCCATTAAATTTGTCGACGTTAAGATTTATGAATTAGACGACGTTAATTTTTTTAATGAAGACGTATAAATTATTAAACACGACGGTCTTTTTCATGGTAACGACGTTGTATATAGACGACAACGTCGTCCTTATAAATTACTGTGTCGTAATTAATGACCCCATCATTTTTTCCACGTCGTTTATTTTCAAAATATGACGTATAAATTCTGTAATACGGCTCTCATTTATTTGGAACCGACGTTGTTTATTCATTTCAACGTCGTCTCTGTAAATACATGCGTCGTAAGTAATGAACCTGACATCTATTTCCACGTCATAATTCATAGAAAAATCGAAGTGGAAAATTTATTTTACGACGGTATTTGAAGTCCATTAAACTTGTCGACGTTAAGATATATGAATTAGACGACGTCAATTTTTTAATGAAGACGTATAAATTATTAAAGACGACGGCCTTTTTAATGGTAACGACGTTGTATATAGACTACAACGTCGTCATTATAAATTACTGTGTCGTAATTAATGACCCATCATTTTTTCCACGTCGTTTATTTTCAAAATATGACGTATAAATTCTGTAATACGGCTCTCATTTATTTGGAACCGACGTTATTTATTCATTTCAACGTCGTCTCTGTAAATACATGCGTCGTAAGTAATGACCCTGACATCTATTTCCACGTCATAATTCATAGAAAAATCGAAGTGGAAAATTTATTTTACGACGGTTGTGGGAAATGTTGTGACGTAGTAGGTGTCAATAACGTCGTCTATTATGATTGTAAAGACGTCATATTTATATTTGTCGTTAAATATTTATTTAACGGCGTTAAGTTTTAGTTCTCGTCGTTGTATGTTTATCTTGCGGCCATGTTCTGTTAATATATGTCATATGTTTCCTTTTTAACGACGTTTTTTTTGTTGGAGTTGGTCGTCTATTCTCATCCTCGACTGTTTTTTTATGTCTTTTTGCAGCACAAAGACGTCGGTTTTTATTTTTTGATGACGTTTTTTGTTTTAACAACGACGGTTATTCACCGTCGTGGTTTGGTTATGGAAAAGATGTCGGTGGATTCCACGACCATTTGAAAACAGAATACACGACGGTGAATTCCCGTCGTGTTTTTCCTTTTTTGTAGTAGTGTGTGTATCAAGTTGTTGATTTGTTCTCTTTTTCCCCTTCCCACAAAATTTTCCAGTAACTTGAATTGTTTCATCTAGTACGTATACGAGATCATCAGAATCATCACCACTATCGAGTAGAATACCATCACATTCGAATGAATCATGAGTCGGAAGTACACCAGATGAAGGTGCCCAAGCATGGTCACCAGTGGCGGTGGTGTTCATGAACATTCTGTCAAACTTCTCTTCCATATCAGGACTTATACCCTTTCTACGTAATTTTGCATATTTGGGATTTATCTGCAAATCAAAGAGAACAACATTAAAAACTATTACAGATGTTGCATTGAATTATAATAAACAAACAACATTAACAAATATTAATAACATACCTCAATTTTGTTATGCCATCATTCATCAGAAGCATTAATAGTCCCAAGTTTGGAATTCCACCCATGACCAGTTTCCTTTCCGATTAGTTCTTTTCATATTTTCCATTGTTCTTTAAGTGCATCCCACTTATTTTTCAATTGTGAATTATCATACTCGGCTCCTGTCTCTTTACTCAAGCTAATCCTCACATTTTCCCATCCTTCTTTCTTAAAGTGAGTACCAGGACGATTGCTTGCCTCCACCTCCTTGATACACAGGTCACAAAATATAGTTGTATTCTGATTATTCCATACAGCCGGAACTCATGATCCACTAGCCACATTATTATTCTTCACCATCTATGCATGTCCTTATATAAATATGTATGTATTGGGAGATGAACATGTTATAACAAATAATGTTTTTACTAAAAACATGCATAGTGCCTAAGCAATACACCAAGTCATACAAGATAACAAAGATTAATTGAAGTCAAAGAAAAACTATACATATATCACTTATGGAAAATAAAAATAAAGAGCAAACTTTTATTTCTTTTATTTCATCAAGCTCTCTAGAAAATAAATATTGAGTGGTGATGATGAATATTGAGTGGGAAAGTCTGAAGCTGTTGATAGTGTAAGCAATGGTAGTGAGACCAAACTGATTATCAAGCCAAGAAAGAGAGCATGTACTAAAGAAAAAAAAAAAAAAAAAAAAAAAAAAAAAAAAAAAAACTAAAGTACGTACCTTCAATTGAAATATATATGAGCAAAATACATAGCCCTATTATCCAACAGATATCACCTCTTTTTTAAGCTAAGAATCTTTTGTGAACATACATCAATTTATAGCCAAAGTTATTGTCAACGAACATCAGGACTTCATGCTCCTAAACAAAGTGCATGAAGGCCTTCTATCTCTTCCCCCAAACAATACAAGAAAACAAACAATATAATAGACAATCTAATTGGCACGATCATAAGGTTAGATTACGAGGGAGACTTTGGAATTGAATTTTAATTTTCAAGTTTTAATGGAGAAAAACAGATGTAAGGCAGGAGCACACATAAAGAAACAGAGAACATGTGATGCATAGGGAAGACAAAAGGCACCCTCCAACAACAACTCCAGGAGCTGCCATAGAAAGGCGCTCTGGCTATGTAGCATCTAGTTCTACAGAAACTCCAAAAAAAAAAAAAAAAAAAAAAAAAAAAAAAAAACAGCACAGTCTACAAAAATTTTGAGAGATTGAAGAATAAATATATTCCAGAAAATTATAATCAATAACTTTGAAGAGATTGATAATCTACCTTGTGAAAGAGATTGAGAGAGATTGAGCGAATGGTTGTCTCCAAACTTGTGAGGCTATGTGATGAACTTGGTGTTTGCAGATTTGTGAGAAATACGTGAGGATAAATTTCTAACCTAATAAGGGTATTTGTGGAATTGCGAAAATTTCATTAAAGGGAGTGAGCTGCTTCAATTAAAAGCAGCTTTAAAAAGCAACCCCGAGGTTGCTTTTAAAAGCTGCTATCAAAAGACCATTGCTTTTAAAATAAGCAGGATATTTTATTTTTACCAAACACCTTAAACTGCTTAACTTTAAAGTTAAGTAGGTTTTTGGCCAAAAAAAGCAATCCCAAACGGGGCCTGAGTAATCATTTTTTGTTTAGTTTTTTAGTTAAATACCCAATTCTACACCTGGTCCTATTACAAAACCCTACCATTTCATCTTTATAAACATACCCAAAATAAACCCATAAATCAACAATTGTATATTTTTAATTGAATTAATAAGATCAAATACCTTTATTACCATTTTTAGCATTAAATTAGTTTTGGATATTGTTTAAATTAGAATGCAGAGAACATAAAAATTCCCTCCCCTCCTTCAAACCCTCATCTTTCCACTGTTCTCTCCCTTCTTCCCTCTCTCTACCTTCAAAGTAAACCAAACAGTCTCAGAGCCATGGACCAACACAAGACCAACGAAACTTTAAACTATTCTATAGCTATGGTAGAAAAATCCTCCCTCGTCACACCGACGACAATCTCTGTTACATCGGTGACCTCACATGTATTCTCGCCGCCGATACCTCCATTTACTTGAATTTCGACTTGATTTCAGTTTCATGTGGCTACTCTATAGATTTGAGATGTTAATTGCCAGACGAAGGTGTTCAGAACGCCTACATCGGTGGTGATTGCGAGAAGAACGAAGATAAAGACGATTTCTCTTTCGCCTGCACCAACCTCGATGGATCGCCGATATATTCCAAAATGGCTAGATCTGTCCGGTGTTCGTGATTTTCAACCGAGATCTCTTGTTTGCTGATGCCAACGACGACGATTGTTCCAAAGCCAGAAGGGCTACCACTTCGTCTTCCTCTCTACGGCTGCCATTAAATAAGCTCTTCTTTGAAGAGCATGATACACCGACCTCGGGAACGATGTTTTACAACTTAGAAGGTGGACTTGGGTCCTGATCCATGAGATCAACAAGCTTCTTATGTACGTATTTTCACCGTTTATTCTTATGATGAACGTTTTTCACCATTTATTCTTGTGTGTTGGCTTGTGAACGTTTTAAATTCAACGACATAGTTTGTATGGCTTAGGTTAGAGATCTGAACATGTTAACTTTTATGTTGTGGTTTATGATCGTTTCAATATGGAAGGAAACTAATTTATTTGTTCTTTAGTCGTGATAGGCGTATTTGCCTTGGTTTATTTTAGTCCTTTCTTTCTTTAGGGGCACCAAAAATACAAATTAGCCAATACATTACAGAGAGGATGTAAGCCTTTCCTCCATTCCTAGGACTGTTCCCTGTAATATTAACCAAATTCGGTTTTCCTACTACTAGCTCTATGATTGACCAAAGCCTATTTGTTAGGTACATCATATGTTTTAATTCATTTAGTTTTGGTGTTGTCCAATAATCCAAAGAACATAGATAGATACATAAATTTTTTTAATTTCATAATTGTCCAATGATCTAAGTCTTCGGATACTCATAACCTCGCACTTACAACAAGAGTTAGACTTTCATCTCTGTATTTACAAATTTTACCTTGATTTCAGGTTGCTCAGACTTGTTGGCCAAGATTAGGTTTTACACAAAGAGGTAACACAGCGAAACAAGCAGCATTTAAAATGTAATAAACGATTAATCATATTTTGTATTCATTGCCTTGAAGCATGTCTTGCTTAGGACACATTGGTTAAGTCATGCACAAATAAACCACTATCTGACCCCTAACTCCTGCAATGCTTAGCCAACAAACTACGGCCCAACCAAGAGACCAAACTTTATACATCATTTCAAGCTGCTAGCTAAGAGTCTTATAAAAGTTGAACAAAAAAATTGGGTAAGGTACATATGTATTGGTAAATTGGGTTGCTGATAAAATGTGTCAATATTCACAAATTCCTCATTTTTAGAGTTAGAAAATGAGAAAGTTGGTTTATTTATTGTATTAGTTTTGTACACTTGTTTTTGCTTCTAAGTTGTAGCTGAAAGAGTGCTTGCTCTTTTGCCTTGCAAGTTTGTAATGGAATTGCAGCTAAATTTAATGGTCATGCTTTGATTTCATTTTGGTCTTCTGTTAGTATTAACAGTGTACTTCTATGACATAGTATTAATGGATTTTCAGTAACAAAACATGCTCTATATTTTGCTTTATATATAGCTATGCACTTGAAGTTTATGATATGCAAATGTGATTTTTACTAGGAACATAGTTCTATGACGTAGTATAACAGTGTACTTCTGTGACATAGTATTAACTATGTATTTTTTTTTCTTTTCTTATAGAGGTATTTCCTTTTGCCTTTGCGATTTATCTGGTGAAATTGTGGACAATTGGAGGTGGCTGCAAAGTATATCGGATAGCTAGGCTTTTTTAGGTTTTTTTGAGTTTGTATGAAATGGTATTAATAATATTTTTCTATGATATTGTATTAATAATGTTTTTTCTATGAAATTGTATTAACAATGTACTTCTATGGTATGGTATTAACAATGTACTTCTATGACATAGTATTAACAATGTATTTCTATGATATGTTATTAATAATGTACTTTTATGACATGGTATTAATAATGTATTTTATGACATGGTATTAACAATGTACTTCTATGACATGGTTTGCAGAGGTTTGGTGAAGAATGAAGGGTCATGGGGACATGCCCTTGGTTTTGGTGATTTTTGTTTATTTTATATTTTTAAGTTTGGGTTTTTTCAAAAAAATCCGAGGTGGGCTTGCTGTGCTTGTTTTGGATTTTTTTGGGAATTTTGTGTTAGGCTTGTTTTAAGTTAATCAATGGCAGAGATGTAATTTATAGAAACTTCAATACTAATTTCATATGTAGTAAATGGTTTTTGGGTATGTTTCTAAAGTGCATTTTTTTTTTTTTTTTTTTTTTTTTTTTTTTTTTTTTTTTTTTAATAATTAAAGTCATCTTATTTTGGGAATATTACTAAAGCTCCCTTCTTAACCTGTACTAAAACTTAATTTTGTGTCCGAAGTCAAAGTGCTACCAGCAAGCTCTATGCTTAGCTTCAGGTAGATAGAGCCATTCCCCGACATGCATCGGGTCACTTCTCCTAAAGTGCCCTCCCCCCCCCCCCCCCCCCCACCCTTCCCAAAACAAACAAGTACCTCCATTCTCGGAGAGGTAAGAAAGTCTCGGAGGCAGTAGGTGTTCAGTGAAGACGAGGTGATGGACTAAGCAGGACTCTTGATGTTTGATGTAAAACAACCTCTACCATATTTTGACAAAATATGCACACCAATTTTCATGTTAAGTAAATAAAAAAGGCCTGCACAAAAGATGCCTTTATCACCAAAGGAAAAGAACAAACCAACTGTATTTGAGTAGAAAAGCATACCACACTTTCATGCTTTATTATGCAAATTGAGTATGCACATAAAGGTGTAATCTAGGAGAATAACTTACCTATTCAAGGCGCGTCGAGAGAGAGAGAGAGAGAGAGAGAGAGAGAGAGAGCACTACACGTCAAGAGAGAGATGGATAGAAAGAGGTATTGCACCCACGACAGGGGAGTCCCTCTCCTAATCTAGAGACTAGAGCAAAACAATGCCCTTGACACCAAGAAAAATGGCGAAGTGATCGTTTGCAGAACGTTGGTTTTCTCATAATTTCCATATCTTAGGCCCTGGCTTATCATTGAAAGCAAGGCACAAATGTAAGAGGGCGTTGCCAGTAGAAAAACATTCCTTGTGCTTTAAGCAAATGAAAGTCATAGACCCAATATACCAAACATTTTGTTTAGTTTCACTGGGTTTCATTAATGGAATAGGAGAAAGTAAGTTTGATGAGTAAAAGAAACACAAGAATTTTTTTTTGGGGGTTTTGTTTACAACATATCCGACCAACCAATCAGAAGACTACATGTGGAAAAAGGGACCCACAATGATGACCTACTAAAAAGCCAATAGTTGATTACATCCCACGAAGGACCATTGGCAGGGCTAGCCCTTAGCACCCAAGATTGTCGATGGTGGCAAAAGACTCATTTCATCCGGAACTTCTCACAAGCACACGTGATGCTTCCTCAGACAATGTCCAGAGTCCCACATCGAAACTCCACTCAAGATGCATGCCTCCCAAAGTCTAAAAGATGAGGCACAAGTCCCAAAAAAGAGGTAACTGCGACATTCCGCAATCCTGCCGTTACTTTGGCCAAATCACTATTCCCTCCATACTTATTCTAATTTAAGCATCAAAGAGCCTTCAGCTTCGGCCGGTACCACACCGGTGCCAAAGGGCTTACCGAGCATCATATGAGGCTGAAGGTGACATCATCACTAAGTTGGGCCCAGAAGTATCCGACCATTTTTTAGCATCAACATGTTTGATTAATTGAAGGAGAAGGAAAGATGTTGGTTAAGCATTGAATATTTATTATTTTTAAATAATTTGTGGGTTTCTTAAATCCCACATCATTTGCCAAGTCATCATCTAATAGAGCATTTGACAGAATGACTGACAGATGTATGAAAATAGTAGAAAAGTCAAACTTTTAGTACGAAGTTGATACGAAAAAAAAATTGATGTAGTAAGTTCTGAATTTTAGGAAACTTCCGGTTAGTAAAGTAAAGTTTACCCTTTTTTATTTGTTCGTCCTTTTCTCTTTTCACAGTCAAAGGGATTTGCTAACCACAATTTTTTTAGTACTAAAAAGTCTTTGTGGGCATCAAAACTTAGGCACCTTCTAGAGTGCACCAGGTGCACCCATGCACCATTTGTCCTTTATGATGCTCCCAGATTTTTAAAAAAAATTGGTTACCGGTTATACAAGTTATCAAGTTTCCACTTTTTGAAAATTCAATTGCATAAGGGTCATGCAATTATGCCTTTCTTGTTTGGCAATTGACATATGATTGGATAGTGATTTACAGTAGTTTGGAATTGAGAGTACCATAACATTGTAAGAGGATCCTAAAACTTATAAGTTACAAGATTTGGGTAGCGATTTACAAGTTTTTGAACAAGGATTACAACATTAGGGTTCACCTAATCCATAATGTTGTAAATACTCATTTACAAGGATATGGATCCACATTATAAGGAATTGGTAACTCCAGACCATGAGGATGTAAATTAGGTCCTTATTCTAGTAAAATGAGGGTTTACAAGACTAAGGGCTGATTTTACAATTTTGGGATACGACGGTATCAGAAACTTGTAAGAAGGATCCAAAAACATGTAAGTTACACGATTTGGGTAGTGATTTACAAGTTTTTGTACAACGATTACAATGATAGGGTTCTCATAATCCTTAATGTTGTAAATCCTTATTTTACAAGGATATGGATCTACATTACAAGAAATTGGTAACTTCGGACCATGAGGATGTAAATTAGGTCCTTATTCTAGTAAAATGAGGGTTTACAAGACTAAGGGCCGATTTTACAATTTTGGGATATGAGGGTACCATAACCTTGTAAGAAGGATCAAAAAACATGTAAGTTACACGATTTGGGTAGTGATTTACAAATTTTTGTACCACAATTACAACGTTAGGGTTCTCATAATCCTTAATGTTGTAAATCCTCATTTTACAAGGATATGAATCCACATTACAAGGAATTGGTAAGTGCGGACCATGAGGATGTAAATTATGTCCTTATTATAATAAAATGAGGGTTTACAAGATTAAGAGCCAATTTTACAATTTTGGGATACAAAGGTACCATGACGTTGTAAAGAGGATCCATAAACATGTAGGTTACACAATTTGGGTAGTGATTTACAGATTTTTGCACCATGATTACAACATTAGGGTTCTCATAATCCTTAACGTTGTAAATCCTTATTTTACAAGGATATGGATCCAAATTATAAAGAATAGGTATGTTCGGACCATGAGGATGTAAATTAGGTCCTTATTCTAGTAAAATAAGAGTTTACAAGATTAAGGGCCGATCTTACAATTTTGGGATACGATGGCACCAAAACGTTGTAAAATAGATCCATAAACATGTAAGTTACACGATTTAGGTAGTGATTTTCAGGTTTTTGTACCACGATTACAGCGTTAGGGTTCTCATAATCCTTAACTTTGTAAATCCTTATTTTACAAGAATATGGATCCAAATGACAAAGAATAGGTAAGTTCAGACCATGAGGATGTAAATTGGGGTTCTTATTCTAGTAAAATGAGGGTTTACAAGATTAAGGGCCGATTTTACAATTTTGGGTACGAGGGTACCTTAACGTCGTAAAGAGAATCCCTAAACTCGTAACTTACAAGTTTGTGGTAACAATTTACAAGGTTTTGCTCTTGGATTACAACGTTAGGGTTCACCAAATCCATAATGTTGTAAATCAGCCTTTAATAAGGATATGAATCCATATTACAAGGAATTGGTAATGGTGGACCTTAGGGATGTAAAATGGGTCATTATTCTAGTAAACAATGGTTTACAAGATTAAGAACCGATGGTACTTTAACGTCGTAAAAAGAATCCCTAAACTCGTAACTTACAAGTTTTCGGTAACAATTTACAAGGTTTTGCTCTTGGATTACAACGTTAGGGTTCACCAAATCCATAATGTTGTAAATCAGCCTTTTACAATAATATGGATCCACATTACAAGGAATTGGTAATGGTGGACCTTTGGGATGTAAAATGGGTCATTATTATAGTAAACAATGGTTTACAAGCTTTTTACAATGATATGTATCCACATTACAAGAAATGTGTAAATATGGACCTTGGATATGTAAAATGGGCTCCTTAAGCTAGTAAATATGAGGGTTTACAAGCTTAAGGACATGCATTACAATGCTTTGTATATGAGGGTACCATACCTTTATAAATAGGATCCTTAAACATGTAAGTTACAAAGTTTGGGTAGTAGTTTAATTTTTGGATTTTTAATTTATTTATTATGATTTTTATAAGTTAAATCATAGAAAAATAATGTTAAATAGTATATGGCGCCATGTGGCAAAAGGTTAATAGGGCGTCGTCTGTGTTTCAGCTGAATGTCCTTCTATGAATGAACCACGTGTCTTTTTTTTTGTTTTTTTTTGTTTTATCTTATACATTCATAAAAAATTAATTAAACATCTAAAAGTACACCTAAAATTATTACAAATCCTCATGACAATATTTACATTGTCAAGATATGAGGGTACCATAACATTGTAAGGGGATCCCAAAACTTATAAGTTACAAGATTTGGATAGTGATTTACAAGTTTTTGCGTCAAGATTACAACATTAGGGTACACCAAATCCATAAAGTTATCCTTATTTTACAAGGATATGAATCTACATTACAAAGAATTGATAAGGTTAGACCTTTGTGATGTAAAAAGTGGCCCTTATTCTAGTAAACACAAAAATTTACAAGAGTGAGGACTAATGTTACAATGTTTTGGTTATAATAACACTATAACGTCATAAACAGAATCCCTAAACTTGTAAGTTATAAGATTGTACTTAAAATGCAATTGCATATTGGTATGTAATTGGATGCTTCCTGGTTGTCAATTACATGATCCCTATTTGTCAATTACTCAAATCGCCATGAATATTGATAATACTAACTAGAAGTAGTTACTTAAAATAAAAGTTCGTAAATGATTAAACTAATATTTTCTATTTGTTACTTATTTATGTCGATCCGTATAACATAATACTTTCTATTTGTTATAACTTGTTACATAAGTTAACAATTAACATATACCAAGTTACATAAGCTAACAATTAACATCTACCACAAAAGATATAATCTCACTTATTCTTTTTCAATTGCCAACTCACTGTTTGTCAATTGCATTATTCTTTTTCAATTTCCAATTTACTGTTTGTCAATTGCATTATTTCCTTTTCATCTTAGGTGAGCCAAAAGCAAATATGATAAAATAGCACTGCAATCATTGTCGAACTTTCAATTTGGAAAATACTAATTTAGATCATAACTCCATGGCTTGAAGCAGCTTAGAAGCTTTTTCAATCAAAACCATCATTAAAGTTTTTTGAACAAATAGTAATACTAACTATAAGTAATTACTTAAGATACTAACTATAAGTAATTACTTAAAACAAAAGTTCGTAAATGATTAAACTAATATTTTCTATTTGTTACTTATTTATGTCGATCTGTATGACCTAATACTTTCTATTTGTTATAACTTGTAATTGTTTTACCCTTAATTAATTCAAATATTTTTTAGGGAAAATAAACTTGTCCAAATGTATGGTAGAATTGAAATATTATAACTTGGCCAAATATGTGGTACAATTCAAATGTTATAAAAGTTCGTAAATGATTAAAATAATATTTTCTATTTGGAATTGGACAACAAGTCCTTATTAAACTCATAAAGCCACTTGGAAAAGCCATCACGCTAGCTTGCACTCCAATGTCTCAACATCCATCACGCCAACTTGCAATCTCGTATAAATTTCCTTATTTTGCTACAAAATATCCATATTCAAAACAATAAAACTTGGGTATCTTTATATAAATCCAAATAATTTTAACAAAAAAATAGTTTTAAGAAGAAAAAAAGCTTAACATGTGATAACTATAATACTTTGTAACTTTATTTATGTCTGTCCATTATAGCTTGTAATTACGCAATTGGACTGTAAATGAGACTCTTTTGTTTGTCAATTGCAACACACGATTGCAAATGACACTGCCTGTTTGTCAATTGAGTTTACAAATCACATACTGTATGGACATTCTCAAATTTGAAAATCATTTGTGCATATTCCTTCATTATTGAAAAGTGAGACATGACTTAGCATAAAGAAAAGTTTTAAGTAGAAAAAAAGCTAACATGTGAGAAATATAATGTTTTGTAACTTTATTTATGTCAATCAATTATAGCTTGTAATTACGCGATTGGAATGTAAATGGGACTGCTTTGTTTGTCAATTACGAAGACTAGGATGCAAATGACACTACCTGTTTGTCAATTGCATTGACAAAATCACATAATGTATTCCCATTCTCAAAATTTAAAAAGCTACCAATAACATAAAGATTGAAACCTAAATAACAATAAAAATAAAAATAAAAACTGAACTACTCCATTACCAAAAAAAAAAAAAAAAAAAAAAAACGGACTTCTTTCCACATCACTCTCATCTTCAATTTAGCCCATGCCTTACGTCACCGAGTTCATACAAAATTCCTTTATTTTGCTACAGCGCAGCCACGTCATGTTGGCAATTGACAAACATGCACTATGTAATTGCCATTCTATTCTTTCTTAAAAAAAATGAATATGTAATTTCCAAACAACCACTGTTATTTAATTTTTCTCTCTTCCATGATTAAGTACGTAAAAGTAAAAAAAACCAATAGAATTTAGCATATCAATTAACTTTTACTTTCATTGCAAGTGTTAATAACTTAATGACAAGTAAATAACAAACATTGTTGGACACAAGGTAATTGAAGTGCAATTGGGTTCACAAAAATCCAATTGACAGACAGGAAACAGGTAATTGAACATGTCAAATCCAATTGCATCAGTGAAATTCACAAAAAAATAAAAATTGAGAAAACTAAACATATTCTCAACAATCAATCAAATGGCAAAGGATTTACTTAGCACACTGCTGGATTAATGGAACATAAAAACAAAATGATGCATATTATGCAAACTTGGAACGCAATTGGATTTACAAATATCCAATTGGTAGATATGAAGTAGGTAATTGAATATGTGACATCTAATTGCATCAATGGAATGCACTGCATGTGGAACAAAATTAAAAATACATGTAATTGTATCAAAGACAATTGCCAGACAGGATTTTCGTAATTGCATTAGCATCTGTAAAAAAAACTTAATCACAGAATCCATATACATCAACAAGCACAACAAGGGGAGCAAGTTTATATCTTGACTCAAAGTCCAATTCGATCGGGAAGTGGCCAAATTTTGAGGAAAACCCATACTGACTTCCTTATTTCGCAATGAAAGGAATTACAACTTTGTTAGATTCCGACACAAACAAGAAACCTCAAACTAGATATTGTCTTTATATAATTTCAACAAGGCCATTAAAACTGGACTTGCAGCATAAAATTTTTTCTCTTTCTAATCATTTTTTCTCCTTTAATACTTACCTTTTTTTTTTTATTTTTTTTCTCTTTCCATTTTCTCTAAGAGACTACAGTGCAAATATGATCAAGTTTTCATACAAATGTGGCTATTAACTATTGAAAGAATATTAATATGAAATGACCAACTATGAAACTAATATACAATAAAAGTCATAAATGCATAACTAAATTGCCTTAACCTTGAAATTTTTACAACAAAAACCATAATGGCAGCTTGAACAATTACGTAGCTTCTCCTGCACTAAACAACATGGCTAAATTTTTTACATGTTAAAAACACTAATTACTTTATACAAGGGAAAATGTAATCTTATAAAAAGAAAAGATTGAAAAGTGATAAAAACTCTAAAATATGAAATGAAAGCCAACACAAGAAAAGAATTCGAATTAATCTTTTGAAAGAAAAATAAAGATAGTCATCAAGCTAATAATTGTCAAGATATACGAACTCAACAACACTATCATTTTTAACAAATAAAACCGTGTAAAGAATACATACCGAGAACGAGATACAGTAGAGCATGCGTCTTGACCTTGCCATTACAGGTCTAGAAAACATTGAATAAAAATTAGTTTCAATCTCCCTCACCCACCCAAAAAAACTCAGTTCTAACACAAATAGGCACTAGATCTAACATTAAAACCTTCAATGACCCATAAATTGCAGCCATATATGACAGAAAAACTGATGAAATTGAAAAAATCTTACCTTTTCTAATGAATTTCAGTTTTGGAAAGGGATTTAGGTGTCTAGGGTTAGGTTTTTTGTTGGGGGTTTTTGTATGAGAGAAGCAGAATGAACCAGAGATAAGAAAAAGAGGCAAAAGGGGGAAATTTTCAGAGGGCTAGCCAGCGAAGGAGAGAGAGAGAGAGGCGGTAAAGAGCAAGTGAAGCTCGCCATCATCGTCATTGTCAATGGTTGCCTGTTGCTGGATGCTAGAAGAAGATGAAGGAAGTGAAAGAGAGGGCTAAGTTTTTTACGGGTTAGGGATTTTCCTTCAACCTGCTGAGAAGGTTTTCAAGTTATCTCATTGAACGATGTAGATCTGTCTTTGATATTTTGCTTAAATCTAACGGTCAATATCTATTGGCGCATGGATGCACCATGTGCACCGTAGAATTTTCCCAAAACTTAGGGTGAAATCAATTTGGTACTAATTGAGCAGAAGACGTTTGTGAAGCAAAAACATCTGAACGAATTTGGCCAGTCTCCAATCTGAAAAGTTAATCCAGTTGCTGAAACCCCATGTCGATAAGGATTCGCAGATGGTGGGGAGAAAGAAGTAGATGGGGTCAAGGAAGAGGCCCATGATATAGATGACGAAGATGTGGTACCAAAGGGTCACGTGTTTGAATCTCGGTTCAAGGATCTGGTACCACTACGAGTACTTCTTCCGGAGCTAGGAAGGGTCGAGAAGTTGTGGATGCCAGTGGAGGCAGCGAAGTACGGGTGGAATGTGTGAACCATTTTTGGGGAGTTTTTGTATTTTTGGGGTTAGGTGTCTTGAGAGTTAGTTAGGCTGGTAGGTACTGTTGGGGTTTTGGTAGATGGTGGTTGTTGGGTCGGGAGAACTCTTGGATAGGTGGGTGTTGTTGGGGTTTTTGATAATAGTTTTTAATGTTTTTTAAAATTTTAATCTAATATTTTAAAGTTGTTATGTCACGACCCGATTCGAAAATAAGGAATATTCTCGAATCATGGTGTGAGTCATACCATAATCATAAGAATAAATCATACAACCATGATATGATGAGAGTAGAGCCACCAAATAATACAAATTTACTTAACAACACCAAAGTCAGAGTCTCAGTAGCTCGTAGTTAAATACACACTAAAATCTTTATCAAGCGGTTGACTACTTACAAACATTAATTATACAAATCAACAACAAAAGCCTAGCAGCTTAGTTGAAATCCACTTCCTCAAACTTCGTCTTGAATCTTGCACAATCTATTAGGGTATGAGCATTCTAATGCCCAGTAGAGTACCATCAAACCCTTTAAGGTCAGCTAGCACAGTTAATCAAAGTGTCATGCATCAAACAACACAAGATATATAAGTTATGCAATCAAACCAGATAAATAAATTTGTATATGCAGTGATGCCATGAACTCACTCCCTTCTAATCCCACTAATTCATGCATTAGGGTAACAAGCCTGCATGTCCCATACCATGCGTTTTACCACTGTGGCTCCGAATACCCTAAAATAAGAACTAGTGGCCGTCCGTCCCTTAAACCATTTTTCTTTTGTTTACGAATTTCTCAACTTTCACTTTTCATTAGAGGCCCTATTCCCATCACCTCAATATATTCAAGCCTTGCTCCCTTCACCTGAATATATTCCACATTTTTTTTACTCAGATATATCTAAGGCCTTCTCCCACCCATTAGATGTACCTCAAACGACACACACACCCCCAAACACCATTGTATTTATGATGCATATGTAATGCAGTGCAAACCTCATTATCTCTACAAAATAATAATACAAATAATAACGATAATATATATCAGGCTTAATGACATGAATAATAATATTCACCCAACATCAAATAATATCCACAGAGAAAGATTAATAATAATATTTACATAACATCAAATAATATTCACCAAGCAAAGCAACAATAATATTCATATTTATAGTACTATGTATAAGTACCAAGAGTAAAAGTGACATAGCCCAATCATTGGGAAATTAGGAAACCCTAACTCATGTCCAGCTAGCTTAACCTTGTGCAGGTTCATCCTTAAACGTATGTACAGTAGAACACGTAGTTAAGATAATTTACTGATTAAAATTCACTGGAAATAAGGAAACACGTTTGAGTGTCCTAATGGCACATGTAGACCTAAAGCTCCATAATACCCTTGACAAATTGTTCGACCCGATTGTTACTTCCCTTAACCTCACGTCCAAGCAAGCATAAAACCAAGCGTCAAGGAAAAACCAATCTATTCCCCTCCTATAATAGTTCTACTCTTTGGGATGTTTAAAATAAGGTGATTTGGCTCTAGACATATACAGAAAATTTAAAACATCAATTTAAAACAAAAACTACAGTTTTGCTAACCTTTTAGGTTGGAACACCTTAACTTTGAAAATTCACTAAATATTGAGTTTAAAACAAAATAATGTAAAAAATTTCAGATCATAACTAGAATAGAAAATTTGATGGAAATTAGGGTTAAGGAAGCATGTCAAAATAGAAACCAAAACAGACTGGGCTGTAGAATGTTCTTTTTTTAAGGTTTGTACACTTGTTTTGAAAAATCACCAAAATTTCAATTTACAACCAAACAAGATAAAACTTTCCATATCTGAAGAAGATACGTGAAAGTAAAACATATTAAAATTTCATGAAAATCCAAGTTCATGAAGTTTTCAAACACGTATTCAAAATAAGGCATGCGGAAGAATCAGAACAATTCCAACAGAATAGTCTCTACTTAGAAATTTCACATAAAAAAAATCAAATTAAATTCAAATGACACAAAACCAACTTTGAAATAACCCTTGAGATATCAATTTTGATGTAACAAAATCCCAGAATGAAATTGGCACAAAATCACATCGAAATAATCTAGAACTTCATAGAAACACACTTTGAAAGAAATATATATGCCATTGAGGCATTCTAACCAACACTTGATTTACAACTAGTACTCAAAGAGACAATATGAAGATGAGCTTCATACCTTCAAAGAATCATTTACTTGAGATGATAGTGGCTAATTTGATCAATGGAATCATAAGTAACAAGCCATTTGAGAGAAAGTACACATTTATAACAAGAAATTCAACATAATCAATGAACAAGTTTTGTTCATACCAATTTTTAGAGAGTTATAATGGTTGTGTTTTGCTGACCTTTGGATCTGTTATAAAGAGGAGAATTTGGAGTAACTATCATGAAGAAACTATGGTGTTTTGAGCTTTTGAAATGATTGTTTTGGACTGAAACCGAGGGAAGGAACTAGGGTCGAAGACTATAAACAAGTTCCACTCTAAACATTCCCGAAGTGCCTATAAAAGTCTGATAAACCTAAAATTTTGATATATTATAATAGACAACATTTCAAACAACTTTGATGAAAGAACCAAAGTCATTTGAGTATAGAAAATCACAGAAACATATTGAAACCGAGCATACTAATAGGATTTTTAGTACCTGTGCAAATAAGGTTAAAATCACATAAAATACTTGCAAGAATACAAGGCTATTGTAGTATAGATGCTCATGCAAGGTCGTTCTCCTCAAGGACTATTTAGCAATTTATGTGAAAACAATTTCTAATTAACTACCTAAAATTAAAAGTAGAGAGATGAATATGAACTTGTGTGATACTAAAAACAAATTTTAAACAGAAACAAATCAAATTGGAAGAAAGAGTTTTAAAATACCAATTTATAAAAGCACTAGGGTTCCACCATCACCTAGCAATCCTATGAATTTTTACCAATTACTTATGATTTGCACATGCCACTTTAAAGGTTAGGTTTTCCTAATTTATATTCTACTTGGAACCTCCAACATAGAACGTATATCTAACATGCAACCCGTCCGGACGTTCAGATCAAATCTGAACATGAAAGACTCATTCAGTTTTGTGAAAACCCTTTGAAAAACCAAGCAATCCTTAAGACGTGGTGTTCATCTTAAGTAAAATTACAATTATTAATCACAAGAAGCTAGCATCAATTTCAGGGAACCTTCCGACCAAAATTGCATCTAATTACTTTTCTAAAGATCCTAATGGTGATCAGGCATTAAGACAATTAGATAGTTTAAAACAGTGATTAATAATTCAAAGTAGGCATGCACTCAATCATAAGCAATTAAATAAAAATCACAAATTCATGCTAAGGTTCAAGGCTTCACCCTAGCAAAAGAGAATTAGTTACACATAATCATAATTGAAATCCATGAAAATATCATTAAGAAGAATAAGAATGAGAACACCTGAAAGTCGCGAAAATCCAAAACCCTAGCAATTGCTCCAAAAGCCAAAAATAAGTCAAAAAGGGCGTCCCTAAATTGTTGTGAAAAGGAGCTTAAATACCTCCTAAAACCTAGCTACCAAATCCCCACAAGGAAACTAAGTTAAAACAAAATAAGACTAGGAAATAAAGTCCAAATTGGATTAGGAGAATCTGCCCACAATCTGCCCAGCCACGTTTTGGCCTCAAATCTCCTCCAAATCTAGCCCAAGATAGCTCGTTTTAAAGATAAAAATATTCCGAACACTTCTCCAGAAGGCCACGAACCCATCTGAGTTCATCTTGGGCTCCAAAAACGCAATAAAAGCCCAAAAAGTCACTATTCCAGCACTGCACATCGCTCCTTCATTTATTCACCAAGAAATCATCGCTTGGTGGAACAGTCTGATATTTTGAAACGACGTACATCCTCCAACTGGTATTACTCCAAAATTCGTTCATTTGATTATGTTTTGCTCCAGAGGAAGTCGAAAGTCCTATATTGGAAATATAATTCAAAGTATCAAAATTCTTCCAAAATATTAACCAAAATATACTAAGAATTGGGTTAAATATATAATATAAAATCGACTCATCAGATACTACTATGAAATCAGGAAATGGTAAACTTATTGTGGTCATACCAACTTTTTGGAGTTTGTACTTGTCGGATTGAGGTGAAATTGAAGCATGTTATAGGAATCACGTAAATGAACAACTTTTATGAAGGACGTTTTCTCATTTGAGCTTTCGATATTTGAGTTCTTGGCTGCTCCAAGGAAGTGACGAATTTTGGATTTTGAAGAGGAACAAAAGAAGAATGAGGATGAAAATATTGTGAATGAGGAAGAGAGTGATGATACAATGAATGATGGGGATAAGAATAAATTCATGATTGAAGAATCTTAGGCTAGGTGAGTCATCAATTTAGAACAGGCGATTCATCCTTTCATAAATGGTGGATTTGAAAGCTTGAGGCAAGGGCGGAAGAATGGGAGGAGGGTGGTTTGATGCCCTCCACGTTTTTTTTTTTTTTTTTTTTTTTTTTTTTTTTTTTTTGTGGTATTTTGGTATATTTTTCACACATAGGGGTATTTTTTTGGTCATTTTTGTCCAACTTCAAATTAAACACACTTAATTTAATAATCTCAATCCAAAATCACTTGATAAAAATACCCATAATCATTCTCCACCATAATATTATATTTCACTAAAATATGAAAATCCACCTTGAATTTTTCGGGGTATTACATGTTAGCATCCACGTTGGATTAATTCTTCAAATAAGTTTAGTTTCTAGCTTTTCTTAGGTGTTGATAAACTTGTTTTTAAAATATTGCGAATAAGGTAGGTGGAGAAATAGAACAGAGGGATGGAAATAGCATCCATAAATATGATAATGTTTTCCTCTATGTCTCGTAGCCTATCAATGGCCAAGTCAAATGGGTATTTAAAATAACAAATGTGTATTGCTTCATTGGTGAAAACAATCCTGTTAAGTCTTTGAAATTAAAGGTAGGTGTTGATGGCTTCGTGAGTTGGAATTAGGGTAGTGGTTGAGTGGAATTGGATGGAATTTGGGGGAGGAGGGAGGGAGAGAGAGAGAGAGAGAGAAGGTTGCGAGAGTGTTGGGTTGATTTTATTAAAAAATCTTCTATTTTTTCTATTTCATATTTCATGTTATTTTATTTTTCAGTATTTAGTAATTTTTAATGTACAAATTGACCAAATTTTCCCACATATTTAATAGCAAATTAGATGAAATGTTGAGGATTTAGACGGCAAGAAGGAAATTAGTGAAAAATAAAAGTTCATATCAATAATTTTCCAAAAAGAGGATAGGGGCAAATCGAAAGATAGGTACAAGTTCAGGGGGCAAATCAACAGTTAAGTACAAATTCCCACATAACTTTATGAACAGAACAACATATATCCTTTAAATTTGAGTCCAGTTACTTTCAAAAGAAGAAAAAAAACACGAAAAGCAAACTGAAAATGCAAAATAAAAAGTACAACATTAGTAATATATGTATCTAGCCTCTAAGCCTTTTTTTCATCAGGTTGATGCGCACTGTTACCATCACATAGACCTTATCTTGTGGATTGTCTATGAATCGAAAATATGCGTATCTCCATGTCTTGATAATAATTAAAGAACCACAGACTCCCCAAAATCCCACAATGAACCCCAACGCAGTGAAAATATAAAACCATGGAAGTTGATGATGCCCATTGCCCTTGTCTTTGTTGTTCTTGTTATCTGCATCCATGTCCTTATTTGGTCTGCACTTATTTGGAAGTGGGGCACCGCAAAGTTTTTGATATTCCCCTCAAAGGCAGAAGCGTTGAAGCTTTGGAGCTGGGTGCCTGTTGGTATTGGTCCTTCAAGATTATTGTATGAGGCATTAAATTCTTTCAAGAAATTAAGACTCGCCAACGATGATGGGATTATTCCAGACAAGTGATTCATGGAGAGGTCCAAAACCTCTAAATTTTTTAGGTGAGATATTTGGTCTGAAATGATGCCGGAGAAGTTGTTGGAGTGAAGAGACAACCAGCAAAGAAGCTGCAATTGGCCAATCTCAACGGGTATATAACCACTGATGTTGTTGTTAGATAAGTCTATCGTTACTGTATAAAAAGACAATTTCTGCATAGGAAAAGTTTGATTTGTGTTTATTTTGAAGCTGAAGACAAGCAATTCAAATTCATATTGGTCTGCTTGAGATGCAATATTAGGTTCATAAAGCAACCTTGGTAGTTGACAAAGTTGCTTTGGAAATTCACCTGAAATTCGGTTGTCTAACAAGCTTATAGAAAACAGTCTAGGAAGAGTCCCCAACCAACTTGGAATTGGTCCTGTGATTTGATTAGAACCAAGAGCCAAGATCTCTAGATTCTTGAGCTTTGATAACCATAAAGGTATCTTACCAATGAGGTCAGAATTAGCCAAACTCAACAATCGAAGATTTTGGAATCCAAGAAAATCAACCATGTCATCATCAGATGGCATTCCCTCACCCACAAAGGAACCACTAAGCAAGAGTGCGTGAAGACTTTTGCAACTCATCAATATCTTCATTGCCCCTGTGAGGTTGGTGAATCGGTTGTAACCAAGAGAGAGGAAGGACAAGAATTTCAATGAAAGAATCTCAGCTTCTATTTGTCCCTCTAAATGATTTCCGAACAATCCAATGGCTTTTAGGGACCTACATGAGTAAATGTTTCTTGGAACTGTACCAGTGAAGTTATTCTTCCTTTGGTCAAGTTTAGTAAGTTGACTAAGTCTGGAAAAATCAAGCATGGAGATATCTCCTTCCAAGTTGTTGGATCCCAAACGCAATTCTACAAGGTTTGTGCAATTCATCAAAGATGGGGGCAAAGCACCTTCTAAATTGTTGAAATCAAGGGTCACAAACTTCAACTTAGATAGCTTTCCCAAATTGAGAGGAACCTCACCGCTGAAATGATTATAGAAGATACACTACTACAAAATTGTAAAACCACGACACTAAATAGACGACGGTGAAGCTTAAAACCGTGGTTGTATTTTAAAAGACGACGATTTTACAAAACTGTCGTAGTATACCATCTTATACACCACTAAAATCAATTTGGGTTTTAAAACACGACGCTTGTAAATTACAAACGTCGTTTTTAAAACACGCTAGCTCTTTTTTCTTTTGTCGAAACACGCTAGCTCGAAAACATTCACTCCTGAACTCTCGTGGTGCCCTTTGAACTCTCAAATCTTCCTAATTTTCCTCATCTCTCTCCCTCCCTCAACTCTTGCCCTCGACCAGACCTCCAAGAGAGACTCCTCCGTCGAAATCGATAACCCAACTTCGTCGTCACATCTCTCTTCCCTCGGTAGTCATTCGTTACTGGTACAAGACCTAGTGGTTTCGATTTGAAATCCTGAAACGACGGCGTTATATGAGCGACTGCAGAGAAAAATCACAGCACAAGGTAACAGTGGTTGTTCCAGACCTGGCGGCTGCCGCTGTAGTCCGAAGATCAAGCTTTTCAATCTGCCGTGCAATTCAAACGTCGTCGGCGTCGTAGTGGCAGTGGGAGACCGCCATCGTCGGCGCCGTCGCTGGGTTTGCCACCAACACCGCGATGCATCCTCTGGACGTAAGTACGAGATTTCAATTCCACGATGGTCAAGTCTCCAATCTTCCAACTTACAAGAACACGGCTCATGCCATTTATGCAATTTCATTTGTTTTTTTTAATTCCGATTTCACTTCTGGGTCTTAGATTTATGTTGATTTACGAATTTTTGAAGTTTTCGTTTATTTTCCTATTAATGACCTAGTTTTGCTGTGCAATAAAGTTTCACATTGGCTTGGATTTTCTTGAAGCGACTTGGGAACAGGTTGGTTGAAAATTAAATTCATTACTTCTATGTGTTTTTCTGTTTCTGTGGATTTTGGGGCTTCGGGGATTTTATTTTTGGGTTTTTATTTCAGCAATGTTGTTCTATTCCTTAGTTTTGAGATTATATACACAAATTTTCTTTGGTTTGACATTTGCTGTAAATAGGTGTTTGGGAATCGAGAGAGGAACTCTGAATTTGGGAAAGGCAGTCAAAACAAATGAATAAGAACAGGACTGTAAATTTCATCTTGTGTTATTCACAGTGCTTACTCATGTAGCTCATGTCTATGAGTGTAGGTATTTTGATTGTCATCGTTATACATTTCATATTTAAGTATTTGGTTTCTTGAAACTTTGTTTTTAGTTGTGGTTTCTGATCTCTAGCCCATGTGTGATCTATAATTTTCTGATACTATGTGCAGGCCTGCTTAAAACAAATAAAAGAATGCAAGTATAGGTGGGTGTGGGTAATGGAAGATTTTGAAACTTTCAATTCTTAGATGACCCCTGAAGTAGAGTTTTCTTCCCCCTTCCTTAATATTTATTTTTTTAAAATAATGAATATAGCATTGGTGCACAACATTTGGGACTGGAAGAAGACAAATACAACAATAAAATACTATGTGATTATTCTCTTCCCTTAAAATATTTGGGACTTGTAGTAGTTATAGTGTTTTCTGATTGTGATGTTTGAAATATAAATGGACTTTGTTTTAAATCTTTCATTGTTGCTTGTGCGTGGTTGGTTTGGAGATGAGATGCGAAGCAAAGAGCAATTTGTGTAATTGTGTTTGTGTATTTATCTGCATATGTATAACAACAATGACATGGTGATGATGGAGATTTGTGGACTCGGAGTGTTTTCTAAGAGTTGGTTTTTTCTTTTCACTCTCAATGTCATTCCTGCACTTTATTTTGTCTTTTAACTCTAGAAAATAAACACATGAAACTTGAAATTTTTTTATGTCTATGTCCCTGAATTTGGCTGACTTTCTTTTTCCCCTAATTGTTTTTTATGTGCAGCTCTTTTGAACTATAAGTTGAGTCAGAGTATTTCTTTTACTTGATGAAATAAGTCTCTCCAGGAATTGCAAAAAAAAAGGGTAATGGCTCTAAGCTTTAGGATTTTCTATTGAAAGCCTATGCTATTTGTTGTATTATAAGTCTGGAATGTATTGAACTTTGTGTTCTAATATAAGTATACCACTGAATCTCTGTTTTTCTGCACAAAGTTCATTTCAGTTCACTTGAGTCCCAGAAAATTGAGTTCTCATAGCATTCAAATTTCTTCATTACATTCAATTCATTTCTTGGTCTTTTGGGAGGAAGTAAGAGAGATTTGAATCCTGTTTGTTCATTGCTCAAATAATTTCTAATTACAAAGATGTGCTATGTATTGATCCTAATATTGTTTTCCTGTAGGATCTTGACAACAAATTAACAAGTTATTTGATTAATTTTTTTCACGAGGTATTTTCATTTTCTTCACTTTAAGTATTTTTGTTATTGGGTGCTTTTTTTTTTTATGGAGCAGGGAAGGCATTGAAAGAGAGGGAAAAAGTTGCCAAACAAAGAATGAGATGTTGGGGAAGATACAGGAGAAGGGGCATTGGACTATAGCAATTGAAGGGAGGAAGAAAGGCTTTGCTATATGTTGAGTACAGAATAAGAAAGGAAAGAGAAAAGGTTAATATTAGGAACCATGTAATTCATGTATCATCTATGGATGTGATAGAATTTGTGAGTAATCACATGTAGTTCCACTGTTTCTAATTCTATGTAATAAAATTGAATCTTCAAGTTTTATGTAAGAAATAATTTTTGAGTATATATATTCATTAATAAAGTGTTATAATTGGTTTTCTAGTTAAAATCGTTGTATAGAATCATTGGAAACAAAAAACTAGAATGTAACAGCTTGGGAACTTATTAGACGACATATTTAAAGAAAATAAAACGATGGTTTTATTGAAAAAACCGTCGTTTGTACAAATAATCACTGACTGTTTTAACACAATACCGTCACCTTTATATACAATCAATGACGCTTTTTAACAAAATACCGTCGTCTTTGTATGTAATAGACGACGGTTCTTTTAAAAACCATCGTTTTTACATATAATAGAAAACGGTTAATTACCGTCGTAGTTTGACAGTCAAAAAGATGACGATCGATTTAACGACGGTTTGAAAAAGAAAAAGACGACGGTGTTTTCCCGTCGTTTATTTCAATTTTTGTAGTAGTGATATCAAGGGTTGCAAGGTTAGTGAGGTTGACAATTTTATCACTAATGGCTCCATGTAGTGAATTGAGAGGCAATGCAATTTCTTCAAGTCTGGTAGCATTATAAATGTCTTCTGGAAATAATCCTGAGAGGTTATTGTGACCAGCATGAAAAACCTGCAATTTGGAACACTTCCCTAGCCCAGGAGCAAGGTTGCTGCTAAATACATTGGAAGAAAAATCCAATAGCCTTAGGAAGGGAGAAAACTATTGGAGACAAATAGAGGAAGAAGAAAACTGGGGAGAGACCTCCCATCAGTATGACCTGAGTGAAGAAACTAATCATAAGAGAGAAGAACAAAAATCACCCCACGATAAGAGGAAGAAGATGTAGTAAATTATTATATATATAAAAAAATTATGGTGTTTTTAATTTTCTCTCATTAATTACTACAAATTTGCTAAAGTGATAGTATTTGTTAGTTCGCTATATAGTTAATTTAAATCACTCATACCCACCATGCAATGCATTTCCTTCCAATTTTTTGTGATAAAATAGTAGATAATTGACTAAATAAACATCCTCTAAAGTTTCAATAAAAATTTCCAAGTTTTTCTCGTAATTTCCATATTTTTTATTCAATTTTTACCGATATCGATATTTTCTCAATATTTCTATTGATATATCTGTGTTGGATACTTATAGATATAATGTAAGAGAATAAGAGGAAGAGAAGGAAGCCATGAGCCATTAGGTTATAAGCTTGCACTAGCATGTTGCTTTGTGTATGTGCCGTTGCTCACATGTAGTTGCATATATAAGAGCAATGATGCTTGAAAAGGACACAAACATAAGTACAAATTGAGAAGTCCGCAAACGACAACCACAATGCAAATTGTGTGGTTGAAGAGATATTCCCACTAATGAAACCAGAGAGAAGACCTCATTGGGTCTTAAGAGATATTCCCACTAATGCGACCAGGAGTGGATTTGACCTACTTAATTTAAAGTCCACAAGGCCTTCAAAGTGCGCAAAGTAAGAAATTAGCAAACAACCATAACTATACGTTGAAGAGAGAAATATCCACGCTGGAAGACAAGTGATACCAGCGCATCTTCCATGTTAATAACTCAAAGTCCAAGTTCAAAGTTGTTTTTCTTGTTGATGATTCTTCTAAGAAAATTCGAAATTGAAGGATAGTCATTCTTTCCAAGTTTGCCCCACAAGAAGGCAACTGCACTTTCACATTCAGCAGATTTTTATTTTTTATTTTTCTAAATTAGCAATAGACATTAATCTTCGTTACTGAGACATAGACATCAATCCTTCACAATTGACAACCGTATTACATGCATATACTTCAGTTTTCACATCTTTAGACTGAGTATGCAAAATAAAAAGTACAATATTAATAATATATATCTAACCTCTAAGCCTTTTTTTCATCGTGTTGATGCGCACTGTTACCATCACATAGACCATATCTTGTAGATTGTCTATGAATCGAAAATATGTGTATCTCAATGTCTTGTTAATAATTAAAGAAACACAAACTCCCCAAAATCTCACTACGAACCCCGACGCAGTGAAAATATAGGGTAAATTACTCAAATGGTCCTCAAACTTGTACTCGATTTACATTTTGGTCTATCAATTAAATTATTAGTCCAAATGGTCCATTAACTATGTATTAATCGCTCCATTGGTCCTACCGTCTAATTTTCTGTTAAATCTAACCAAATTTTAGGGTAAATACGACTTTTCATAATTAACAAATAAAATAGCGTTACAAAACAAAACAAAACAAAACAAAAATATTTTCCCTAGCCCCAACAACCCCACTCTCTTCGTCTAGCCTCAACCTTGTTTCCACTTTTTGCTTCAGCTTCCTTCTTGATTCCTTTCTTTTCCTTTGATTTCTTCCTTTTCACAGGTGGTGTTTTGCCCTCATCTCTCTCATCTTCATGCAACGGCCAATCTGCTGCAAAATCGGCAATTTATGCTCCCACAGAATAAAAAGGAAAACTTGCAGCTACAGTTTTGGGGAACAATTACATGACAGCGCAACTCTCAGATCAGAGCTAGGAAATAGGAAAACTAACCTTCATCAGCAAACTTGGAATAAAAAAATTGTTTGTCAGATGCTGGTTCAGGTGAACCTGCACAATTAATCTAAAAGAATGACAAACTTGTACTCAACCAATTAAAGCTTTCTCAACCCACCCTCTTGTCGCACCCCACACAGCCACCCACCCACTGATAGCCATCGATGCCCCAACGTAGCCAGCCACAAACGACCTTATCGCCCCACCAATAGCCATACTCAAACCCCAAAACTTTTAAAAAAAACCTGGATGGTGGTTGTTGGATGGGTTTGGGTGGAGAGTGGTTGTGGGATGGGTTTGGGGGTTGGAGCTTGAGGGTGGTGGCCATGGGGGAGTAGAGAGAGAGAGAGAGAGAGAGAGAGAGAGAGAGAGTTTTTATTTCATTTTTCAGTATTTATTTACTTTTAATATACAAAATGACCAATTTGCCCTCATATTTAACAGCAACATTGACAGAATGTAAAGGTAGGACCAATGGAGCGATTAATACATAGTTAACGGACCATTTGGACTAATAATTTAATTGAGGGACCAAAATGTAAATCGAGTACAAGTTTGAGGACTATTTGAGTAATTTACCCGAAAATATAAAACCACTGAAGTTGATGAAGTCCATTGTCCACGTCTTTATTGTTCTTTTTATTTGCATCAATGGCCTTACTTGGTCCTCACTTATTTGGAAGTGGGGCACCACAAAGTTTTGGATTCCCCTCAAAGGCAGAAGCGCTGAAGCTTTGGAGCTAGGTGCCTATTGGTATTGGTCCTTCAAGATTATTGTATGAAGCATTAAATTCTTCCAAGAAATTAAGGTTCGCCAATGACGATGGAATTATTCCAAACAAGTGATTCATGATAAAGTCCAAAATCTCTAAATTTTTCAAGTTGGATATTTGGTCTAGAATGACGCCGGAGAAGTTGTTGTAGCCAAGAGACAGCCAACGAAGAAGTTGCAATTGGCCGATCTCAGCAGGTATATAACCACTAATGTTATTATCAGATAAGCCCATCATTGTTGGAAAAGAAGACAATTTTTGCGCAAGAAAAATTTGATTTGCAGTTATTATGTTGCTGAAGATGGGCAATGCAAATTCATATTGGTCTTCTGCTTGAGATGCAATTGGTTCATAAAGCAACCTTGGTAGTCTACAAAGTTGCTTTGGAAATTCACCTAAAATTCGCACTACTACAAAAATCGAAATAGACGACGGGAAACCACCGTAATGTAGAAGGTTTTCCAACCGTCGTGAAATCGACCGCCATCTTTTGTACAATCAACAACGACGGTTAATAACCGACGTTGTTAAGGAATTCAATGTCCATATTTATTACTAACCGACGTGTGATTATTATATAATTAGACTAATATGAAATCTCCGACAACATTACACGACAGTTTTATGAAAACGGAGATGTCTAAAGACTGTTACATGTGAAGATCAAAAGAAGAACCGACGTACAAATAATTATCCACGTCTCTAAATGAAGGAAAAAAGACTTGGATAAGCTAGAAACCGTCCTGGTTAATATTTACGACGTTAAAAAAATAAAAAAAAACCGACGTGTGAACCACAAACAACGACGTACACACAAACCAACAGATGTTTAAAGAGTATTACATGTCATTTGTCTTTCCATAACCGCCGTAAAATAAAATAACCACGTCCTGCACCAGGCATCACCGACGCTTATGTATTTATCCACGTCGTGAACTATAATACAAACCGACGTGTTAACTCGTTGACACGTCTATTTTTTTCAAGAATCGTCGTTTAAATAGTACAAAGAAGGCCCTTTAACAGAGTAGACATCACTTTTTCTAAATAACCGACGTCTAAAATATTTTAAATGACATAATATTACTCAATATCGACGTACAAAACTCTCCTCCACGTCGGTTTATGTCAAAGGCTGACGTTATAAATAGAATTTAAGGCGTGGATAGGAACATGGTTAATTACTTCACTACGTCTAGAGATCCATCTGCTTGACGTTGTAATTACTTACCATGTCGGTTCTTATTACATAATGACGTGGTTGTCCTTTTAAAAGTCGCTTGTTTGACCTGCCGTGACATATGTATGCGCGGATACGTCAGTTGTTTTAGACTAGCAAACGTGCAGAACATCTGTCACGACAGTTAATGGAACTGAACGGCCTTTATTTTGGGGGTTAGATGACGGTTTATTTTAAGCAAACCGTCTTGCTTTCTTTTTCAGATGTCTGTTTTTTTGTTTTATGGTCTGTTCCCTTATTGAAACCCGATGTTGTTTTTATCTTAGACGTTTGTGTTTCCAATTTTTATCCCTGACCGTCGTACTTTACAGCTTTAACCCAGCTTTTTTAATTTTTGATTTGTCTTGCCCAAAGCCTGCATAATGAAAATGTGATAAGAATTAAAATGTTGTACAAAATTATTAATTAATGTCATACAATTAACTGAATAACTAAGGTCATACATTACAACAATCAATCAATCCATATATCTTCACACCCATCTCTAATATTTTCATTCCCAAACTCACCCACTAGGTCATCAAATGTGTCAACATTTGATATCCCTCCAGTAAATGGCTCACACTCAATTCCAGTATCACCTAGCACATCATCACCAATAACATCATTATATTCTCTATTAAGAATTGATACACTACCGGCCAACCATGATACATTGGGTCATCAACATAAAATACTTGTTTCACTTTAGAAGCCATAACAAATTGGTCATTCCTATGTCCAATTTTACTCAGATCTACAAGGGTAAATCCAAGTTCGTCGACTACAAGGCCCGAAGTGTTATCTATCCAATCACACCTCAAGATTGGGATTCTAAACTTTTGGTAGTCAAGGTCCCAAATTTCTTGAATAACACCATAAAAACCCATATTAGAGACAATAGGGTTTTTATCCTTGGCACTAGCAACTTGCATAGTATGTGCAAGTAAATAAACTCCACTATTTTGGACAGTTCGCACATCATCTTGTGCCTTGGTGTTAAATTTAACATCATTAATAAGATAGCTCCTATATGATGGCACTTCCATGCTTGGACCAGCTGCTAGCCACCTCAAATTTTCTGATACGCCATTATGCTCTTCCCCATTAAGTTCACTTTGAACCTGCAAACTAATCATATATACTTTAATTCAATCTAACATATAGAATGGAAGAAAATTAAAAGTTGATGCATGTCATTCAATAACATATATATATATATATATATACCTTAAAGTGGAGTCATTGAATGAAAGTGCTATTGTGCTTATCTTGCAGCCACTTTGTTCTCTTTCAAAATTTTGGATAAGTGGTCTTGAAGTGAATCATATGTTCCCTACATTGAGACCAAAAATCAAGCATTATGATTCCTTATATATAAGATAAACATAAGGAATAATAATATTTAAAATGGCTCCATATGAAAAATAAAAGTCATACGTACTCGATATAAGGTAGGACTTCCTCCGTATTCTTCAAGACATATAAATGTGCCTGGTTTAACAAGTCCCGATCAACTAAGCTTACTATGCAACCTAATAATAGCTTTGAAACTCTCATCTTCTGGCTTAAAAGCACTCCAACTGCATTAACTTCAGATAAATGCTCGGTGCAAAACTTTATAGCTTCTTCAGCTATATACTGCTCAGTAATGCAACCTTCCGGACGAGTACGGTTCTGAACATACCCTTTTAGCACTTTCATATACCTTTCAAACAGATACATCATCTAAAATATACTAGGCCACATAGACGAACTTCTCTAACAAGATGTACTACTAGATGAACCATGATATCAAAGAATGAAGGAGGAACATACTTCTCAAGCAAACACAAAGTAACTACTACATCTTCTTCCAACTTATCTAGCTTGGAAACATTCACCGTCTTTGCACATATAGCATTGAAGAAGAAGCACAATCGAGTTATTGCATACCTTGCAGGCTTCTCCAAAACAGAACGAATTGCCACAGGGAGCAATTGTTGCATCAAGGTATGACAATCATGAGATTTAAGTCCAAGAAGTCTTGAATCTTTTAAAGATACAAGATTTTTTATATTTGAACAATAATCTTCAGGGACCTTCATACCATAGAAAGAATTTTAACCCGCTCTCTTCTTTGCTCTTGACAAATTCCAAGGCCCTAGAGGCAAGCGAGTACGTCTTTGTCCATACTCGGGTTGCAAATCAGTTTTGACCCCCATGTTCAATAAATCTAACCAAGCAGGAATCTCATCTTTATTTTTTCCAGGGATCTCCAGCAATGTACCAATGATACTATCGCAAACATTCTTCTCAATATGCATAACATCTAGGACATGCCTCACATGAAAGTATTTCCAATACTCGAGATCAAAGAATTTTGATTTCTTCTTCCAACAAACTCTGTCACCATCATCCTCACCAACACTTCTCCCATTTTTCAAGCCCCATATGTAATTAATATCTTCAACAATGTGCAACACTTCTTCTCCGTTTAATGGCTCGGGAGGCATGCCATATTCAGGTTTCCCATTAAAAGCTGCACGCTGCCTCTGATATGGATGATTGATTGGTAACCATTTTCTATGCCTAATGTACCAAATTTTGTGGCCATTTTTCAACCTGTGACTAGGTGTATCATCGCCGCATATTGGACAAGCTTTATATCATTTAACAACACAACCAGATAAGTTCTCATAGGCAAGAAAATCATTAACTGTCCACAACAATACACCTCTGAGTGTAAAGTATTCTCATAAATGTGCATCATACACTCCTCTAATCCCATCCCACAGAGATTTTAAATCATCAATCAAAGGCTCTAAGTAGACGTCTATATCATTTCCAGGCTGTTTAGGACTGGAAATCAATAAGGTCAACATCATGAACTTCCATTTCATGCATAGCCATGATGGGAGATTATATGTAACTAAAATAACTGGCCAACAACTATATCTGCTACTAAAGAACTATGGGGATTGAATCCATCAAATGAGAGAGCCAATCTCAAGTTTCTCGGCTCTTTACCAAACTCGGGCCATTTATCATCAACAAGTTTCCAAGACGGAGAATCCACTGGATGAGACATTTGACCATCAACTGATTTTCTAGCAGCATGCCAAGTCAAACTCTTAGCTGTCTTATGTGATTGAAACATCCTTTTAAACCTTGGAATTCCTTCCACACCACCTTCGCTGGCACACCCTCTTTCAAGATTGAATCTTTGCCTTCCTTCCATCATGAGACACGACAAGTAGGACAATTAGTTGAATTTTCATAATCCTTCCTATACAAGATGCAGTAATTGTGACATACGTGGATTTTCTCATAACTCATCCCTAAAGTAGACAATGTCTTTTTGGCCTCGTACATAGAGGAAGGTAGTGTATTTCCTTCTGGAAACAAATCTCCTTGAAGTATCAATAATTCTGTAAAACAAACATCACTCATCAACTCCAAACAATCGAATATTCCCACATTTAACACATGGACAATGAATATGAGTTGTATTTACAAGATTTTCTATAGCAAAATTCAAAAATCCTTCCACACCTAACTCATATGCCTTTGATCTTCTATCCGCATGCATCCATGACTTATCCATCTCACACACTATAAAATCATACATATAATAAAGTGAAAAGACCACCAATGAAACACTACTATATTGATAGAGAAGAGAACAAAGTGGGAAAAATGAAAAAAAAATTGCACAATAATCAAATGACAGTTTTTACAAAATAATCGTCGTATAACATAGATTAAGATGACGGTATGTCTATTTACCGTCGTCTTTAAGCAAACAACAAGATATTTTTATTCTTTTTGAAGAACATGGCTGGGTTATAGTCGACTAACAACGACGGAAGTAGTAAATAAAAAGCCGACATATACTAAAAATTTAGACGACGGTTAGTGGAAACCAACCGTCGTCGTGGTTTACAAAAAACCAATGCCTAATTCTTCCATCCCCATTCCATTTCAAAGAACCCTTAACGGAATGCAAACATCAAAACATAAAAGAACCCATATTAAGAAACCAAAGCTGAGAGAATATACAAACTAACAAAATATTTAGAGAGATCTAAGAGAATATACAAACTAAGAGAATATTGAGAGAGTGCTGAGAGAATATATACAAACTAATAATAAGAGAATATTGAGAGAGAGCTAAGAGAATATACTTACATGGATATTGAGAGAGAGCTGAGAGAAAATATCAAATGCTTGAGAGAGCTTAGAGAATATACCTAATGCTTTGAGAGAGAGCTCAGAGAAAATACCCAATGCTTTGAGAGAAAGCGAAAACTTTAAGACAAATTTACGTTGAAGTGAGAGAAGGAAATACTTTAGGGTTAAATGGAAATTCGGAAAATTTTAGATCCCGATCAAAAATTTCAAAGGACCGCGTTTTTTAAAGACGACAGTAAATACAACCCAGTAGTCGTTTAATTTCACATTTACAACGACGGTTATGTTACATTTACGACGTTGTATTGTGTTTTGACGTCGCCCATACAAAAACCGACGTCTAAAATATTAAAAAATTAGCTTTGGTGTGCGTTTCCTGGGATTCAAACACGCGTATTGACCAAAAATAGCGAGAGCAAACTGGCGTTGTTTCAATAAAACCTAAACCCTAAATTTTACAATAATTATATAAAAAAATACACAAGTATGAGAAAAATGAACCGAAAATTGCTATGGACTCCTTACAACAATGCCTTCTACATTATTAGGCTAAAATCTATATTAAAGAATTTTCAATTTTATGACCACCAATGGATCACATAAACCTTAGGGTTATGTAATGGAAAGTATAATGACTATTGTGCTTTGTCTCCAAATCATTTTGACTTTTGTAATCACTTCTAATTTTGAAATCTAAAATTAAAATTTTAAGGCATGTAGGAGATAGATATTGTCTCAATGAGTGCATAGAATTTGTCGGTTTATTTTTCAGATTTTTTATGAATATTTTTTGAATATTAGTAATTAAATACAAATAAAAATAATTTTAACATTAAATTTTTAAAAGATTTAGGGGAGATAAAATCTTCCAATGAGTGCATAGTAGTTGTCAGCTTATTTTATTGAATTTGTTTTGAAATTGTTATGAATATTAGGAATAAAATATAAAAGTCATACAAAAATTGAATACAAAAGTACATAACCGACATTGCATTAGTTTACAACGACGTTAAGTAACTCATAACGTCGTCCTAGTAAACATTAAATGTCGCAATGTAATAACCGCCGTGTTTAGTTATTTACAATGTCTATTACTATTTTGATGATGACGTTGTTTATGGATACAACATCACCATTTAACCTGTAACGGACGTTGTATGTCTCTACTAATTTTTTCGTAGATTTCAGTTTTTTAAAGAAACCGACGTATATATCAACCTTAAATGTCGTTTTTTAGAAATGCCGTCGATGTTTTGTTTCCCGCTATAACAAGACAGTGGTGGTTTATAAATAACAGATGTGTAAAGATGAATGAGACGTCGGATTTGGGGAATTAATTTACATTTTTATGATTTATTTTCATTTTAGTTCATTTTAACACATTTATAAAATACCAAAAAAATAATTAGAAACAACAATATATTTCATTTGATTTTTTTTATGAATGTTCAAATAATTACTAAAAATATGTTTATATACATTGTCAAAAAATTAAAATAAACCTAAACATTTTTAAATAAATGTATATTATCAATTATTATTTTGTAATTGCTTGTTCACGAATTATGCCCATTCCAGCCAGACTTCATCAATATGTTCTTGAGTATACACAACTGGTTCCTTTTCTTGTCAAACTGCAAATAAAGAACAAAAACCGACGTGTTACAAGTAATAAAACGACAATTTTGAAAGCAAACGTCGTGGTACTAAAATAAAGAAATTATATATTAAATTTTACCTTCTTCTCAAAGGCTAGGGCTGGATCATGAATTATATCTCTCATGAAACGCATCACGTAATAGCCACACTCTACATTTGTTGGTTGTCTAGGAGTGCCTTGCAGATTTTTTCATATGGGTGATTTACGTGATGATTGTTTCCCTGTGTGAGAGTTATACATTTTGATTGAACTGTTTCAAGAAAACAAAAAGTGTTACTGACAAAACTAAAAATCAGCATCAAAATTATTAACCGTCGTGATAAATAATTGAAGACGACGGTTTTGTAAATCAAATGACGTTGTAGTTTATATACAACGTCGGCAAATAAGGACCGTCGTTGTGTTTCATTCTAACGTCGGTGACGAAGAAAAACGACGTATAACCAAAGTTAATTTTAAATGAACATTTAACATAAAAAATTAAAAAGTCCTAAAATTAAAAACAAAATTGACATGGTATTTCAATTAAGACGATGGTTTCAAGAAAATACTGACATTATAAATTATTGAAAACGTCGGTTATAATATACCGTCGTTGTGTTTTCACTACAATGTCGGTATTGGAAAAAGCCGTCGTATCAATCAAATGCAGATATAAAAAATCATAGGTTTTCATTAATAAACTTACGTATTCACTATATTTCTCATGTCCTCGTCAACAGAGTGGTTTGGCAATGAATTCATGTAATAGACAGTCTCCTTAGCTGGTCTCACAATTATTAACACCCAATGACCCCTACACAAAATTATCCATATATATTAAATATACTACAAAAAAATATATTACAAGGAACCAATTAAGTATAGAAGGGGACTAACCCTAGATTATAAGGCACCAAGTCAAATTGATCCCCATCTGCCTTTTTCAGGCTTTCTGAGAGATGTTTTGAGCGGTGAGATAACGTTCCAGATTGAGAGTTGACTTGTCCAGGGTCCACGAGGCCAACAAGTTTTACCATATTTGCCATTTTTAAATAGTCAAATAGGTACCTAATTAAATATATGAACTTCAATTAAATGAGATTTTAATTTAAAAAAAGAAAATGTAAAAAAAAAAAAAAAAAAAAAAAAAAAAAAAAAAAATTCTAGAATTACCTCATGTATACTTCATATCACTGTGGCTCCAATCTCCAACCATGGAAGCAAACTGTAAAATGTCTTAACTCAAGAGTTAGGTATCATGATCAATGCCAAACATTTCCTCAGGCATGTGAACTGTAATGGTCTTGTTAGCAGGCTTCAACTTGGTCTCGACATATTGGCATAGGGCTAACAGAGGAGCTGGCATGTCAAGCTTTGAGAGATCCTGTAACAAGAAATAAATAAAGAAATAAAAGTTAGTGTGTTCATGAAGTAAAATAAACGACTCCAACAAATCAACAAAACCGACGTGGTATATAATATCAACGACGGTTTTTAGAACATATTGACGGTAAATACATAACAGTCGTTGTGTAAAAGTTATAACGTCGCTACATAATAGAAAGGTCGTCTAGGTTAAACTAGACGACGGGTTTTAAAATAAACACCGACGTCTATTTAAAATTTAAAATTCAGAAAAAGCAAATGTCAGAGATTTTACCGTTTGATCTTAACGGTTTTCAGCAGCATCAGCATCATTCTTGGGATTGTCTTCATCCAATTCAGGGGCTCTCACATTAGAGCAGCTTGCTTTGTCAGACATTGGATTTTTTGGGCTTTGCTCTTGAGGAATTGGAGGAATTGGAGTAATTGGTGTAGTTGGTGTAGTTGGTGTAGTTGGAATTGTACTGAGCATGTTGGGATCAAAGTTGGGAATTAGTTGACTGAATTGTTTCAACATAATTTCCCTCTCTGCTCTGACTGCCTCCATAACACTTTCCTTTGCCCTGGCCTCCTCTTTTTGGTTTCCTCTCTCACTATTGCCATAACACTTTCCTTCAATTTGTCAGCAAATTTTACTCTCTGCTGTCTCGGCAAATTGAAGAATTGAGTTGGGGAAACCCTAGCTCCAACACCTTTGACCATGCTCAGGGGTTCCCAAAGCCATGGTCAAAACATCGTTGCTCCCAGAGACAGTCAGAGTGCCCTCGGAGACTTGTTTTTTCAAATCATCCTAAAAGTGAGAGAGAGAATGTCAGTGAGTGAACAGATAGTAAAACTGATCAAATAAATAAATTAATAAAAATATCAACCGACCTGAAAGACACAAACACACACACATCATCAACTTCCAAAAAATTGCCTTTCTAAATGCAAATCTGTGGCTGCCGTCGTCAAATTTTAGAGGCAAATCTGTGTCTTTCTGTGGTCCGATTATGATGAGGAACAGAGTTCCATCTGGTAAGATTTCGTAACTCTTGGGATCTCATATCTGATTCTGTCGGTTGTTTTCTATATAAACCGTCTTGACATTAAGTTGATCTACAGACATAGGGTAACAAAATTCAAGAAATAAAAATTACAAAAAATTACAATTAAGACGACGGTTTAGATATAAGGTCGGACGTATAAAGTGAATAAATACGATGATAATTTTAACTTCACGACGTATATCTTGGATCTCAGAAAAATCTATTTTGTCGGCGGTTTTCTATATAAACCGTCGTGGTTATTCTCAATTCTTGTCATTAAGTTGGTCTACCATCGTAGGATACCAAAATCTAAGAAATAAATAGTAAAAAATAATGTAATTAAGACGACCGTTTAGGTTTAAGGGTAGACGTATAAAGTAAATAAATACGACGGTAATTTTAACTTCACGTCGTGGTAAATTTTATTACACGGCGTTAATTGAACAAACCAACGTGGTTAGAGTTAAAGATACGGTCGTAGTATGGAACATGAAATAAGTTGCTAAATTTATATTTTACGTCATTGTACATGTATTTAAGATGGCGGTATTTTGTAATATACCGCCGTGGATTCTTTTGAAATTATGCGATGCCGGATACGGAAACTTGATCGTGGTTATTGCGCAGAAAAAACTGCGGTTGTTTCTTTAAACCGTCGTCTTTACTTTCTACGTCGGTTGATTCATACCTTATGCCGTTGTTTGTGGGCTCCGAGTTTACTCTGAGGAAAACTTTTTTCAATAAGACGTCGCTTTTTAAAATAGGTGTGTCGTGTTTTAAAAACAACCATTGAATTCCCGACATTTATAATGCTACCAGACTTGAAGAAATTGCATTGCCTCTCAATTCACTACATGGAGCCATTAGTGATAAAATTGTCAACCTCACTAACCTTGCAACCCTTGATCTCTTCTATAATCATTTTGGCGGCGAGGTTCCTCTCAATTTGGGGAAGCTATCTAACCATTGAATTCCTCTTGAGCTTTGATAACCATACAACAGTGAGGTCAGAACCAACCAAACTAAAAAACTGAAGATTTTGGAATCCATCAAAATCAACCATGTCATCATAATGTGTCAATAGATAACTAAAGTCCCACACATGCTTGCTCTTCGTAGATAACAATGTTAGGTTTATGTCTTATATTAGGTCATATTGTGTTTTGGGAAATGGCACCTAGAATCCCTTATTTAACTTACAGGTCAATCAAGGAATAGAAGCTACCATCCTAGGGGGAGGATCTATTATCTCTCTACCTATACACCAGTGAGCAACGGCACATACACAAAGCAACATGCTAGTGCTGCCTTATAACCTAATGGCTCATGCCTTCCTTCTCTTCCTCTTATTCTCTGACATTATATATACTAAAATTCATGCCTGCAGACAAACTAAACGCAGCTCCCTCCTGTCCTTTGCCTCCACTCTATCTTATCCAACTTTAAATAGGACATCCATTGATTGCTGTCATTAGGAGGGCATCACTTGTGATCAAGATGGTTGGGTCACCCGTTTGCTCTTACCTTCCAAAAAGCTCAAAGGAGGTATCTCTTCCTCTTCACTTGCAAATCTCTCACATCTCACCCACTTGAACCTTTCCCACAATTCACTTTATGGTTCACTTGAAATTCAGTTCTTCTTGTCTTTGAATTGACTTGAGATCCTTGATTTGAGCTATAACCGTCTCTCTGAAGAGCCACCACTCTTGATTTGAGATAGTTTCTTGGAAACTTGGAAGATATATGGTGTTATTTAATATGGCATGCATGCCAGACATGGCTTGAGAGTTCCAGTGCTGGTCAAGCCTTACCTTAACATTACATACATTGACATCCTATACATGTTACACTGCAGGAGAAGCATAACCTTCGCAGAAAATATCATTCTTCGCTCTTCATTCACAACTCACTACCATCTGTCAACTACATGACCAAACAGAATAACTTTAGAAAAATGGTACATCAAGCAAAAGACGAAAGGCATAAAAGATGACACACTCAAATTCATGGATATATTAAACGCAACAAAATTTTATTTAAGGCTAGGTGATTAAATTGAACAACTTATACTACAAGGTCATGCAGTCTTCAGCCTTCTTTCGTCCCAGCAACGTCAACAAGGTATTGATTCAAATGCCAACCAAATATTTTTGTAGAGAATGAATTTGTCACATGCCATCGCGCATAGATGCCCATTCTCTGCGCCATCTGTGGGTCTTCGATCAGTTCAGCAATAGCCAAGCAGAACCCTCTGTGCCATCTACGGGTCTTCAATCAGATTATCTTATTTCAATTTTATTTTCCAACTCCTTCCTTTTCTGCTGTTGAGCAAGATGTGATGAAGTTAACCTAATTGGACACTCCTTCCTTTTCTGCTAAACTACTGAGCTCCTTCAAGTACTCAGCATCTTCTTTCAATTAAGCGCTTATCAAGGCCACCTAAGACATTGGACATGTATTGAATTTATCACTCCCGTATGTGGAGAAGTTATGCACTTCTACCAATCAAATATGAAATAGCATTGGTTCCTTTTGTCGCGTGGGGGGGTTGGGTATTCGAAACTGAGCCGACATAACTTGTCTATTAGCTCAGACAATAATCCAATTTGCATTTTTCCACAGCATCTGCAATTGGTTAAAAGGAAACCCCATACATCTGAGTGACAAACTCATAAGAATCCCAATATGACCTAACTGTACATTAAGACAATATTTAATATCCCAAAAAGCTTAGACTATAGCTAATACAGTACAAATTTTTTGTTTAAGCTAAATACAGATTTGCTGAAACTATGGGGCATGTTTCATTGAAAAAAACCTGGTTTTAAATCTTTCATGAATGGAAATTTTTTGCTGTAGTGAGTAATAGCTATGGTTGTGCGCTGTTCAAGAATTCTATCTTTAGGCAGTTCATACCATCCCTACATAATGTTTTGATCTAAGAGCATTCTTTGGAATCTTGCCAAGTAAATTTTGAGAGATAAGAAGAGTGTATTATCTATAAGGACTGAGATCAAT
The DNA here is from genome assembly GCA_903112645.1 of Prunus armeniaca. NCBI lineage: Eukaryota > Viridiplantae > Streptophyta > Magnoliopsida > Rosales > Rosaceae > Prunus > Prunus armeniaca. The sequence goes on along the minus strand of CAEKDK010000003.1, from coordinate 12,325,140 downwards.
TGGTATATTTCATTGATATGTTTACAAGTACAAGTCTATGATTATATACAGTTTTGAATACAATCCTAATAAGGTAAATACAATCAGTCTTGAGTGACTGAATCAATCCTAATCAAATAGAATAGGAAAGACAACTTAGCATATATATCACAGTTGACTTTCATATGGAGGAGCCATTATGTTGTTGATGAAGCAGATTGAGTTGTTGATGAACTGATCTCCTTTGATGTAGGAGATTCCTTAATACGCCCCCGCAAGACTGTGGCACCATCGGAGACACCGATCTTGGAACGAAGGAGATGGAAACGGGGACGCGGCAAGGGTTTGGTGAGAGCGTTAGCAAGCTGATCAGTAGTAGAGACATGAGACACTCGAAGAAGACCACGAGTGACACGATCCCGTACAAACTGAAAATCAATATCGATATGTTTCATATGGGAATGTAGGACAGGATTAGCACAATAGAACATGGCGCCAATGTTGTCACAGGAGACAACTGGTGGTTTGGGGAGAGGAATACCAAGTTCACGCAATAAGGACTGAATCCATGTGAGTTCAAAAGTGGTGGCAGCAATGGCGCGGTATTCGGCTTCGGTGGAGGAGCGAGAGACAGACCGTTGTTTGCGGGAGCTCCAAGAGATCAGATTTCCACCGAGGTAGACAACATAGCTAGTCGTAGACTTGCGATCATCACAATAACCAGCCCAATCAGCATCGGAAAAGGCATAGAGACGATGAGAAGGGCGGCGACAAAGATGAAGGCCAAAAGAGATGGTACCCTTCAAGTAGCGAAGAAGACGCTTGAGTGCCTACTAGTGAGTCTCGGAAGGAGAATGCATGAATTGGGAGAGCTTATTGACTGCGAAGGAGATTTCAGGGCGTGTAAGGCTTAGGTATTGAAGACCACCAACAAGACGACGGTAGGGTATGGCATCCGTGGGGGGGGAGCCATCATGGAGCATAAGGGAGTCAGTTGTGGAGAGGGGCGTACTAACAGCCTTTGCACCATTCATCTTGGCATTGACAAGAAGATCATGAATGTACTTTTGCTGAGAGAGGAATAGACCAGTTCCTGTGGGAAGAACCTCAACACCAAGAAAGTAATGTAATGAGCCCAAGTCCTTGACAGAGAACCTAGTGACTAAGAGTTGAATGAACTTCGCCACAAGTATGGAATTATTACCTGTAATAAGAAGATCATCAACATAAACCAAAAAATAAATTACAGTAGTCCCATTTTTGAAGAGAAAGAGTGAGGCATCAGAGATGGCATTGACAAAGCTATGGGAGAGCAAAAATGAGTGTAACTCCTTGTACCACGCCCGTGGAGCCTGTTTGAGGCCATAGAGGGCTTTCCTCAATTTACACACATGAGATGGATGATTAGAGTCAACAAAACCAGGCGGTTGGACCATATAGACATTTTCACGGAGTGTGCCATGAAGAAAAGCATTGTTAACGTCCAATTGACGTATTGGCCAACCATGAGTCATGACAAGATGCAACACAATTCGTATGGTAGTAGGTTTGACCACCGGACTGAAAGTATCTGAAAAATCAACACCAGGACATTGGTGAAAACCCTTGGCAACTAAGTGTGCCTTGTACCTATCAATGGTGCCATCAGGATGCCGTTCGATACGAAACACCCACTTACAACCAATAAGATTTTGATAGGGGAGTGAAGGAATGAGCTCCCATGTACCATTGCGAATTAACGCATTAAACTCATTGGACATTGCTTGTCGCCAAAGGGGATCCTTAACAGCCTGGGAAACACATGTCGGTGCAATGGAGGAGAGAATGGGGTGTTTAGTAGCAGTCTAGCATATCGGGGATTAGGTTTGTGGATACCGGCTTTGGCACGGATGACCATGGAATGATTAGGGAGCACAGGAGGTATTGAGGGGTTGGAAAGGTGCATGTCAGAGGATGGAAAGGTGACAACAGTCCTATTAGGGTTTCTAGTATATGTACGAATTGGGCTGAGGTGGGAAGGTGGCTGGGCTGGGTCATTTTGGGCTGGAGAATGTGCGGGTGGAGTGATTATGGGTGCAATGGAGGTAGGGGCTGAGGCTTGGGGGTTGGGTGATGGTAAGAGAAGAGCAATGGGGGCCAGGGCAACTGATGGTTACGGCTCCGAGACGGGGGCAGATGCCGATGATGATGATGATGTGACATGTGGTGGCATTGAAGAAGAAACAACCGATGCAACAGGCATGGTGGGTGAGTGTACAGGAACATATGTAACTGGAGGAAGAGAGGAGACCCAAGTGTGAGAGTTATCAACAGTGACATGGGGAATGGAGGAAGGGAGGTTGGCAAGAGGAAAAGTGGACTCATCAAATTGAACATGCCGAGAGATAAAAAGTTTGTTGGAGGAAAGATCAAGACACTGAAAGGCACTTTGATTAGGTGAGTAACCAAGGAAGAGACATGGGCGGGAACGAAGAAGTAATTTATTTGAATTGTAAGGACGTAACCAAGGAAAACACAAGCACCCAAAGGTATGAAGACGAGAGTAATTGGGCTGTTCATCAAATAGTTGAGTGAATGGGGATAGATTGTGTAGAAGCGGAGTGGGCATGCGGTTGATAAGATAGGCAGTTGTTTTAAAGGCATAAGGCCAATAGGTGAGAGGTAAAGAAGCTTGATGAAGAAGGGTGAGGCCAGTTTCAACAATATGACGATGTCGCTGTTTGGCGACCCCATTGTGTTGCGAAGTGTGAGGTGATGTAAGAAGATGGGTGATGCCATTGGATGAGAGAAAATGTTGGAGTTTGATGAATTCTCCCCCATCATCAGTGTATAATCTAGTGATTTTTCTTTTGAAGTAATTTTCGACAAGTGCTTTAAAGGTGACAAAAGTGGAAAACACATCAGATTTCTTTTTGAGAGGGTAGAGCCATATGCATTTTGTGAAATGGTCAACAAATATAACATAGTAGGAAAAACCATCAATAGAAGAGTATGGAGCAGGGCCCCAAACATCATTGTAAAGGAGGTCTAATGGACCATGACTAGTGAGAGACGAAGTACCAAACGGGAGCCGATGGCTTTTATTACATAGACAAGAAGGGTTAATCGTTTTATTAGTCCCCCAACTTAGACCGAATTTGCATTTGAGTACCTCAATTTTCAAAACGGTACTTGTCGTCCTTTAACTTTAGTTTCGTTTAGACAACTAGTCCCACCGTTACTTCTGTCAATTTTTTTCGTTAAATTTAAGGGTAGATGGGTCTTTTCAGTTGGTTTTATTATTTTCCTTGGGTTAATCGTTTTATTAGTCCCCCAACTTGGACCGAATTTGCATTTGAGTACCTCAATTTCCAAAATGGTACCTATGGTCCTTTAACTTTAGTTTCGTTTGGACAACTAGTCCCACTGTTACTTCTGTCAATTTGTTAGTTAAATTTAAGGGTAGATGGGTCATTTCAATTGGTTTTATTATCCTCATTCTACAACTTGCCTTCCCTCTGAAATAGACCTTGGAGGTATACTAATCCACCCTGCCTTAAATATCTGAAGCAACTTCTTCCCTTGGCTTGGTCCCACAATCCCCCTACCACCCTCAAGCTCATCTTCAGCGTCGACTCTATTCGTTTTTGTGACACAAATTTCGACACGGCCGTACTCTGGCTCCACCAGAACCACCCTAAGACTTCGTTCAACACCTTTCTTGGATCCACGACGACGGCAGATGATCGGGTTATATCCGTGGCTGTGTTTCTTGGTGTGGTTCATGAGTCCCCTCGCGTACTCACCGGCGTTAACACCTTTCCTGGCCCAGCTACCGACGCCGTCCGCCACTCTGATGGTTTGGGCATCATGGCAGATGAAGTGGGCGTCTTCGCCCAAGGGTTTTCCTGGTTTTCTCAGAAAATCTAAAAGAGTAAAAGTCTTTTTTGTCTCTTAAAACCAACCTGAAAAGACTCATCTACCCTTAAATTTAACGAAAAAATTGACAGAAGTAATGGTGGGACTAGTTGTTTAAACGAAACTAAAGTTAAAGGACCACAGGTACCATTTTGGAAATTGAGGTACTCAAATGCAAATCCGGTCCAAGTTGGGGGACTAATAAAACGATTAACCCAAATATAAAAGAGTAAAAGTCTTTTTTGTCCCTTAAAACCAACCTAAAAAGACTCATCTACCCTTCAATTTAACGAAAAAATTGACAGAAGTAACAATGGGACTAGTTGTCCAAACGAAACTAAAGTTAAAGGACCATAGGTACCATTTTGGAAATTGAGGTACTCAAATGCAAATCCAGTTCAAGTTGGGGGACTAATAAAATGATTAACCCTAGACAAGAATGACAAACATACTCGGACATCTTGGAAGACACATTAACGGAAGACAAACGAAGGACTTGTTGGAGAATTTTGTGACTGGGGTGACCAAGACGACGATGCCAGAGGTTGGGAGAGACCACCACACCCACCAGAGCTTGCGGTTGACAAAAGGATTTGAAAGACCACTCGTACACATCATCCTTATTCGGGCCTCGAAGAAGAACCGCCCCCATGCTCAGATCCTTGACATGAAAGAAATCAGGAAAAAATTCAATAGATGTATTATTTTGTTTATTAAATTTAGAAATAGAAATAATGTCTTTTTGCATAGAAGGAACACAGAGAACATTGGACAAGGTGAAAGATTGAGAGGATGAGGAGGGTATAGTGGTTGAACCGACATGAGTGATACCCAAACCTGAACCATTACCAATAATTATTTCATCAGGACCATCATATGGAGAGGCACCAGAGAGAGTGTTGACGTTAGAGGTAACATGGTGAGAGGCACTGGAATCAAGCAACCATGTTGGAGAAGAGGTGGACCTACCATGGGTGGTAGGATTGGCCACTAGCTGATTGTGAGGTCCAAATTGGAGTTGGGGGCAGCGTTTGGCACTATGACCTTGAGTGCCACACCATTGACAGAAACCACGATAACCTGTGTTGTTCATGTGGGTAGAGCGACGACTATTGTCAGTGAAAGCTGGTTGGGTGGGCCCGTAGGAACCACGAGATGGATTGCGAGAGGCAAAGGACCCACGGTTGGAGTTGGAGTTGTTAGAGCGATAGCCACGGTTTGAGGTGTGGGAGCGAGATGTCTGAGTGACATTGGCAGTGATCACTGGGGCAGCAACAACGGTATCATCACACTTGAGAGCGGCTTCATGTTCAATCAGCTTGTCATGGAGCACTACTACAAAAAGTGAAAAAGACGACCAGAAAAACACGACGGTCTAAGTGAAAACCGTCGTTGTTTTTTAAAAGACGACGGTTTTATAAAACCGCCGTGTAATAACACATTAGACAACTAAAAAATGGAGTTTCAAATGGCTGTTCCTAAAACACGACGTACTTAATTAAAAAAACCGACGTCTTATTGAAATAGGATTTTCAAGAGGTAAAATCATAGCCAACAAATAACGGCGGAAGTTATGAACCGACCGACGTGGAAAGTAAAGACGACGGTTTCAAAAAAAGCCGTCGTTTTTACCCAGAAATTAACACGACCAAGTTTTCGTATAAGGCGCCGTATAATTACAAATAAATCCACGGCGGTAAAATACAAAATACCGCCGTATTAAATTAATGTACAACTACGGCAAAGGTAAATATAACGACGTCTTTCTCGTATTTCTACGACGACATCTTTAAATCTTACCAAGTTGGGGTTTTCATATAACGACGTATTATAGAATTTAACGTCGTATTTGGACACTTTATACGTCATACATTATATTTAAACCGTCGTCTGAATAAGAATTTTTTTAAAAATTTATTTCTTGGATTTTGTTATCCTACGTCGGTAGATCTACTTAACGACAAGAATTGAAATAACCACGACGGTTTATATAGAAAACCGCCGACATAATCAGATTATTCTGAGATCACAAGGGTTAGGAAATCTTACAAGATGGAACTCTGTTGCTCATCATAATCTTACCAGAAAGACAATATTTTAGAGGTTAATGATGTATGTGTATTTGTGTCTTTGAGATACACAAACGCACATACACATTAACATCCAAAAAATTGCTTCTGAAATTTGACGACGGCAGCCTCAGATTTGCAATCAGAGAGACAATTTTTTGGAAGTTGATGATATGTGTGCGTTTGTGTATCTACACAAACGCACGCACACATCAACATCCAAACAATTGCCTCCTAAAATTTCACGACGGCAGCCACAGATTTGCAATCAGAGAGACAATTTTTTGGAAGTGAATGATGTGTGTGCGTTTGTGTATCTACACAAACGCACACACACATTCACATCCAAACAATTGCCTCCTAAAACTTCACGACGGCAGCCACAGATTTGCAATCAGAGAGACAATTTATTGAAAATTGGTGATTTGCAATCAGCCACAGATAACCAACATTCAAACAATTGCCTCCCAAGAGATGAGGTGAGACAGAGAAAGGGGCAAGAAGAAGTTGAAACCCTAATCGAATACTAAAACTGAAAGAACCCGTGGAAAAAAAACCCTATTTATAATTAAAAAACAAAATCCACGTCGGTTATATTACACATAACGACGTTTAACAAAAATAATCCTCGTCGGTAACAAATACATTACGTCGTTTTATTCTTACTTAAGACGACAAGAAACGACGACGGTATAACAAAAACAGTCGTTGTTTTATATTTTTATTTGATTTAAATCAGTCACCTAGAAAAGAAACTTTACAAATTCTAGAACATTAATTTCCTCGGGAAAAAAAACTATATCTATAAGGCACTGTTTTTGAAAAATAAACTATAAGAAAAAGGGGAAAAAAATTATATTTATAATAAAAAAAAAAAATCCACGTCGGTTATATTACACATAACGACGTTTAAAAACGAATCCACGTCGTGAAAAAAATAATACGTCGTTTTAGTTTAGTGTTATCCACGTCGGTATATTACAATAAAACGACGTATATTATAAAAATAAACGTCGTAAATTTAAAACAACCGTCGTGTTAAATATTTCTACCATGACGCGAGATATTGAGTTATCGACTTTTATTTAGGAGTTTACTACGGCGGTACCTACAACACTACTGTCGTATTTATGTACCACGTCATAAGTTCAAATTAACGTCGTAGTTTGTCTATTAATACGTCGTCGTTCTATGTAAACCGCCGTCTTATTACTATGAAACGGTTTGTATACATATACAACTTTTCGTCTACCTGACTTACACATGCACTGTTTCCAAACCCGAGAAAAAATTTCAATCTCCCAGAGAAAACTTTTCGTCTTTTTTCCTTGTCAGAGCACTGTCAGAGTATCTCATCGTCTTCCTCTTGTCTTCGTCGTCGCCTCTGAACTTAAACACCAAAATCCGAGAGAAAGCTTTCATTGCACGCAAAAGGTAAGCTTTCATTTCTCACTATTTTTGTTGCTATTTTGCATGCTCATACTGTTTTTGTTTTGAAAATCTTTTTACCTTTTTTCTGGCGAAAATCATTTTTATTCTTTCCAAGTTAAATCAACTTTCAAAACACAACTAATTCAACTAAATAAGACGACGGTAGCTTTTATTTACGTGGTTAAATATGTAGACCACGACGGTTCGTCAGTCGTCCCTAGCGTCGTCTTAAAATTGATCTAAGTTGTTTTTAAAATGACGGTCAATTTTTTATTTGCTTGTTTAGTTGCAGGTTTGATTTCTCTGAACCATGGTTTTCGTTTTTTCTAATTTGATAAAATACAGAGACAAAGAAAGTAGGGTTTGGTATCTTATATAGACGACGGTATCTTATTATTGACGCCGTGTGAATGTTCATACCACGACGTTATACTAAGATACCGTCGTCTATAAAAAGATGCCAAAGCTTTCTTTCTTTTTCTTTGTATTTTATCAAATTAGGAAAACCAAAAACCATGTTTCAGAGAAATTAAAACTGCAATCAATCATTCACAGAGAAAGAAAAATGTTTTTGGTTTCTTATAAATACGACGGTAGCTTATTATTCACGTCGTGTGAATATCCATAACACGACGTTATATTAATATTTACGTCGTGTTAATATGAATATCACGACGTCGTGTAAATATCGCCGTAATAAGTTCTTATTACGTCTTATTTAATATTGTTTCGTCGTTGTTTAAACATTTATATTGTTTCTTCTTTAAACATTTATTACGTCTGATGTTATGTTATTACGTCGTGTAAAATCTTATCATACGTCGTAGTTTATAAATAACCGTCGTTTGTGTTCTAATTTTTTTCCCGAAATATTTTCACTTGCAGGTTTGTTTATTCTGTAACCATGGTTTCTCAAGACCAAAGTAAGTACTCTGGCTCCAAAAAAAATGGAGGTAAGGAGCTTGGAATGGTAACTCCTCAAGACAAGCCCTTGAAGAAGATGAAGTTTGTTTCATCTGCTGAGACAGAACCAAGCAGCACGACAACAATTTCTGAGGATTCAAAGTCAGGTCGAGGTATGAGCACAATGCCTCGTGTTGTGAAGAGAAAATTGCAGAAAATCAAGCCAGTTGTTGAGTACAATAAAAGGGGGAAAGGATGTGGCCCTGCACATACTGAGATGCAGTCCTACATTGGTGTGTTGGCACGCTCCAGAGTCCCACTTGTGGACAAGAAATGGGCTGAAATCCCCAAGGATATAAAGGAGCAGATTTGGGAAGCCGTTGACATGGCTTTTGTGGTAGGTCAAGGGGGCAAGACCTCGGTGTTATCTTCTGCTGCCAAGAAATGGAAGGATTTCAAGTCTACACTGACGAGGCATTATATCCTTCCATACATCAAGGAGAGGGAGAAATTAAGCCAACCCCCTGAAGTATATAAATTCATAGAGAAAGCAGAATGGGATGCCTTTGTAGCTTCAAGGTTATCCAAAGAATTTGAGTCTGTGCATTCTCAACATTCACAGATTAGGGAGAAACTTGAGTACAATCATCGATTGTCTCGAAAAGGATATGCTGGTTTGGAGGATCAATTGGAGGAAACCATGCCTGGGGTAGAAATTGATCGATCTACCTTATGGAAGAAAGCTAGACAGGACAAACATGGTAACATCCCGGATCCAAAGGTGGCAGAGAAAGCAAAATTAATTGTAAGCCTACACACTCTGTTTTAAATTTTTATTAAACTGTGTATAATTCTTATTACGTCTTATGTTATATTTTTCCGTCGTGTGAATGATTTTACTACGTCGAAATATTTTAAAAAACGTCGTGAAAGATCTAAATCTGGAATCACAAGTCTGTTTTCTGTAATTATAGCATAAGACGTCGGTGGTTAATTTTTTTCGTCGTGTTAATGTTATTACTACGTCGAAATGTTTTCAAAAACGTCGTGAAAGATCTAAATCTGGAATCACAAGTCTGTTTCTGTAATTATAGCATAAGACGTCGGTGCTTAATTTTTTTCGTCGTGTTAATGTTATTACTACGTCGAAATGTTTTCAAAAACGTCGTGAAAGATCTAAATCTGGAATCACAACTCTGTTTTCTGTAATTACAGCATAAGACGTCGGTGGTTTATTTATTGCGTCGTTTTAAACAACTAACCACGTCGGTTTTAATTAACGTCGTTATAAATATATTATAACGTCGATTTCTATATTGGTGCGTCGTGTGAAATTATATAATGCGTCGTTTGTTTATAAATAACCGTCGTGTGTTTTCTTGTGCTGACTTTTTTGTATGTCTTTGTTTTAGGATGAATTGCAAAAACAAGTGGCTGAAGGCAGTCTGAGTTTATCTGGCAGTAATGATGTGTTGACCTTGGCTTTGGGTCCCGAGCATCCAGGGAGAGTAAGAGGGGTAGGTGCTGGGATTTCCCCTAGGCAATTCTTCAATTTACCTAGACCACAGAGGGTAAAGTTTGCTGATCAATTGAAGGAAAGTGTAAGAATTGTCCTTCAAGAAGAGACTAAGAAGATGGAAGCTAGAACCAAACAATTAGTAGAGGCTGAGAGGGAACATTTACTAAGTCAGCTTTCCCACCTCATCCCCAATTTTGATCCAAGCATGCTTAAACCGAAAACTAGCCCCTGTCAAAACCAAGGTCTACAGCAAAGTCCCAAAAATCCAATGTCTGATAAAGCAAGCTGTTCTGGGGCTGAAGTGAGATCCCTACATTTAGAGGATGATACTGCCAGAAATGGGGAACAGCAGGAAGAAACGGTAACATATCTGAACTTTGAATTCTCTGTTTTTTTTTAAACATTAGACGTCGTTATTATGAATAAACCCGTCGTTTTAAAAACATACCACGACGATTTTATAAATAACCCGTCGTGTTTATTTAAATACCACGTCGTATTTGTTTACTTGTTTTACACGCCATTAGACGTCGTACTTTGTGGTTTTTAGACGACGGTTTTAGTCCTTAACGACGTAATATACAATTACCACGACGTTTATTATTTACCATCGTTTAATAATTTTAAGACGTCCATAATTCTTACATACCGTCTTATGTTATGCCTTACCACGACGTTTTGGTTTAATTTTTTTACTCTCTGTACAATCTGTCTTATATATATATTTCTTTATTATTTAAAACAGAAATCTGGGGCTTTAGATAATCAAGATGAAGAGAAGAAAGAAGAAAATAAAGATGAACAGAAGATGGGAGAAAAAAAAGATGAAGGGAAGAAGGAAGAAAAAAAAGAGAAAAAAGATGAAGGCAAAAAGGAAGACACAAATGATGAAGAGAAGAAAGAAGAAAAACAAGATGAAGAAAAGCATGACGAGGAGGTATATTCTCATAACTTTGCCTTTTTAATTTGTTTTTCACATTTCAGACGTCGATATTTTTCTTTAAACCGTCGTTTGTTTTCACATTAGACGTCGGAATTTATTTTCTACGACGTAATAAATTATCTAAAACGACGGTATTTAATTACCGTCGTTTAAATTATAATCAGACGACGTTTTTTAATTTAAACCGTCGTTTTTAATGAATTACCACGTCATTTTATTTTGCTTTATTTCTTTAAACAGGGTAATGAAGTAGTTGATTATTCAAATGTGGAGGTGCCATCTTCCTTACAATCCCTTTGTGGTTATGTGGAAACTACACTAAAGCCACAGGGGAAGATCATGACCTTCAACATTGAGAAGGAGGTGTTTGGTGCAGATCGAAGTACCTTCGTCTTGCATGAAGATATTACACAGTTTGCAGGCATGGAAGAAATTGGGGCTACTGTGGTTGCAGTATATATGAGGTTTGTCCTAATCAAATATCAAACATTATATCATAAGACGTCGGTTGTTTAATTATTGCGTCGTTTTAAACCACTAACCACGTCGTTCTTTTTTACCGTCGTGATAAATTAGTTATCACGTCTGTTTCTATTTCAGTTCGTCGTGTGAAATTGTATAATACGTCGTTTGTGTATAAATAACCGTCGTTTGTTTTATATATTTAGGTGCTTATATGATCTTTTGAGAGAAGCAAATATGTGCAGCATGGTTGGCTTTATCGACCCTGCTCAAGTTAGTGCCAACGCTGGGTCACTAACTGACAGATCACGAATTGTAGCCAGTCGACTTCAGAAAACAGATGGTGAACAGATTTTCATGATGCCTTACAATCCAGGGTTAGTCTCCTTAAAAGGATTTTGTTTGTATGATTTTCACTAACTGACCACTTATAAAACTGTTTAACTAATTCTGTGTCGTTTGAAACATCTAACCACGTCGGTTATTTATTTATTGAGTCGTTTGAAACAACTAACCACGTCGGTAGTTAATTATCGTCGTGATAAATTTATAATGACGTCGATGATTAAGTTATTACGTCGTGTGAAACTATATAATACGTCGGTTTTTATAAATAAACGTCGTTTGTTTTCTGGTGCTGACTTTTTATATTAACCGTCGTTTTTTATTTTATTTTTGTGCAGCCGTCATTGGGTCTTGCTGATTGTGAGGGCAAAGAGGGAAACCGTCTATTTTCTGGATCCTCTGCCTGGAAATCGTGTGGTTGATGAGGAGGGCAAAAACATCGTGAACAGTGCTTTAAAAATTTATAATTCCCACATAGGCAGACCAGGCCGTAAAGCACCAATTTGGAAAACTCTGCCAGGCACACCAAAGCAACCCAGCAGTGTCGAATGCGGGTATTATGTGATGCGCTTCATGAGGGACATCATCATGGATCCTTCCTTGGAGTTTGAGAAGAAGGTAAGAATAAAATTTTCAGAAACATTTTATGTGGTTTTTTGTATTATCAACGACGGTCATTTAAAATTACCGTCGTTGAATCGATAGACTACGTCGGTTATGAAAAAAAACGTCGTCTGTGTCTGAATTTCTTTTTATTTTGTAAAGCTTAATAATCATTGTTTATGGATTGCAGTTTGCCAAGGGAAAAGATCAAGCGCCATACCCCCAAGCAGCCATTGATGAAGTCAGGAAAGAATGGGCAGAGTTTGTTTGCCTTCATATGGATTAGAGGATTTTTGGAACACTTGATATTTTATATGTACTAATTTTGTCTATAATATATAATGTACAAATTTTGTCTATAATATACATCCTTTTTTTCCCTGAAAATTTGCTGAGGTTTTCATAATATAAAAGAAAAAACAAATTGCGTAACCGACGTGTAATAACTTTCCAACGACATAATTATGTAAAAAACCGACGTAAAATGATATTTAGACGTGATGGGACGTACATAAGACGTCGTTTTGATGACAATTTCGCCATGGTTTCGCTTTTAAACGACGTCCTTTTGAACAAGTAAGTCGTTTATTAGGGTTTAGGTTAATACCTTTTAACGACGGTGATTCGGTCGTGGAATATGTATTTTACGTCAGATGGTGAAACATCCGCCATGGTTTCTCTTTTAAACGACGTCCTTTTACATGTGAGTCGTTTATTATTATTTACAACGTCGTGGTTTGTTGTTGATATAAGAATATTTTATTATTTTTAATTCAAAATTTTAAAAATAAATTTAAAATAAATTCAAAAAATTCAACTTCAACTCCTATGAAGTCATTGATATATTTTCTTCCCCCTAAACCCCCAAAAAAATGCAGTTTGTGTAATAAAAGTTTAAAATGACCAACCAAAATAAAATTGTTTTGATGAGTCATAGCATCACTTATATAGTTTGATGGTTTAGGGTTTAGGGTTTGGGGTTTAGGGTTGTTATTTATTAGGGTTTATGGTTAAAGTATAATTTTTGGGGTTTAGGGTTTATGTTTGTTATTTATTAGGATGTAAAACCATAAACAATTTTATAAAATTAAATTTTACAAATATATAATTTATGGTTTTAAAGTTTAGGGTATTACTTTTAACGACGGTGATTGAGTCGTGGAATATTGAGTTTACGTCGTATGGTGAAAAATCCGACGTGGTTTCTCTTTTAAACGACGTTTTGTTTACACGTAAGTCGTTTATTATTATTTACAACGTCGTTAGTTACTTAACTCCGACGTGGTTTTTCATAGTTTTAACGCCTTTTTTGATTTTGCGTGGTACATAGTTTTACCACGACGTCCTTAATGTAATAAGCGTCATGTTTAATGTTAAATTTTAACGACGCTTGTTTTTTCGGTCGATGTTTTAAAAAGCGCGCTTTCTTAAAATATTCGCGGGACCTAAAATTTTCAGATTTGGCTCTTATTTTTATACTTCTAACCCTGAACCCTAAAATTTTCAGATTTCGCGCAACATAACATTTCGCTCTCTCACTTCATCTCTAATTCAAAGTTGGGCCAGGCTGTGTCAAATCCAATTTGGTCATAATCTGTGAGCTCTGCCAACCTGTAAGTACAAACCCTCTCTTCCCCTTGTAAATTCATTGAATGATATATTACGTTGTTTTGTTAAAGGGTTTTAGGTATATGTTTTGCGATCTGTTAATAATGTTGTTGGAGGTATGGGTTCATGGATTTTCTGTTTAATGTTTTCTTGATCACTCTCTGTTATGTTGAATATGGAATGGATTTCATTTTGTCGGATCTTTTAATCACTCTCTGTTATGTTGAATTGGGAATGGATTTATTGTTTTCATGCTTAGTATATGTTGGTTTCATGTATATGTTGGTTTCTTGCTTGGTTTCATGTCTATGTTGTGTTCTTAATAGGGTTTTGGGATCTTGAAAATAAACTGGATATCGACGCGTTTTCAGGCATACGACGACGGTTTTTACTTTAAACCGTCGTTTTTATTACTTATACACGACGGTGTTATTTAACTACCGTCGTGGTTATAATTAGACGACGTAAAATCCGTCGTCTATATATGTCAAATACGTCTGTTTTTGTTTAAAAACCGTCGTCTCTGTTGTATATTACTTGCTATTAGACTTTATATAATCTGCTATAGTGATGGTCATTGCTTGTCTTTTCACTTTATTATATATAATAGGGTATAGTGTCGGAGATGGATAAGTCATGGATGCACTCGGATAGAAGATCGAAGGCATATGAGTTAGGGGTGGAAGCATTTTTGAACTTTTCTGTAGAAAATCTTCTAACTACCACACATATCCGTTGTCCATGTGTTAAATGTGTTAATTTGAAATTGTTTGGGGTTGGAATTATAAGGGATCACTTATACTTTAATGGAGTTGACCAAAGCTATAAGAATTGGACATTTCACGGAGAACCTTGGGAAGCAGCTACTAATGCTAGTAGAAATGTTGAAGAAGATGATGACCATAGTAGGTACAGTTTTGTGTCTGAAGAAATAGAGATGGATGATAATGATTTTGGTGATTTTGGATCTGATCCTTATGAGTTTGCCAATGTGATTGGGGATGGAGATCAACCATTGTACCCTGGTTGTAGAAAGTACACGAAGTTATCGGCATTAGTGAAGTTGTATAATTTGAAGGCAAAATATGGGATGAGTGATGTCTGTTTTACAGAATTATTGATACTTCAAGGCGATTTGCTTCCAGAAGGAAATACAATACCGGCCTCTATGTATGAGGCAAAAAAGACTTTGTGTGCATTGGGGCTGAGTTATGAGAAAATGCACGCATGCCCCAATGATTGCATCTTGTATAGGAAGGAGTATGAGGATTTAACTCATTGTCCTAATTGTGGTATCTCAAGGTGGAAGGAAGGCAAAGATTCAATCTTGAAAGAGGGTGTGCCAGCGAAGGTGGTGTGGTATTTTCCTCCAATTCCAAGGTTTAAAAGGATGTTTCGATCACATGAGACCGCTAAGAGTTTGACTTGGCATGCTGCTAGAAAATCAATTGACGGTTATATGTCTCATCCAGCGGATTCCCCGTCTTGGAAACTTCTTGATGATAAATGGCCCGAGTTTGGTAATGAGCCGAGAAACTTGAGATTGGCTCTTTCATCTGATGGATTCAATCCCCACAGTTCTCTAAGTAGCAGATATAGTTGCTGGCCAGTTATCTTAGTTACATATAATCTCCCTCCATGGCTGTGCATGAAACGAAAGTTCATGATGTTGACCTTATTGATTTCCGGTCCTAAACAGCCCGGAAATGATATAGACGTCTACTTGGAGCCTTTGATTGATGATTTAAAATCTTTGTGGGATGGGATTGGAGGAGTGTATGATGCACATAATGGAGAATACTTTACACTCAGAGCTGCATTAATGTGGACAATTAATGATTTCCCCGCCTATGGAAACTTATCTGGTTGTGTTGTTAAAGGATATAAAGCTTGTCCAATATGCGGCGATGATACACCTAGTCACAGGTTGAAAAATGGCCACAAAATTTGTTACATTGGGCATAGAAAATGGTTACCGATCAATCATCCATATAGGAGGCAACGTGCAGCTTTTAATGGGAAACCTGAATATGGCACGCCTCCTGAGCCATTAACCGGAGAAGAAGTGCTGCATATGGTTGAAGATGGTGACAGAGTTTGTTGGAAGAAGAAATCAATATTCTTTGATCTCGAGTATTGGAAATACCTTCCTGTGAGGCATGTCCTAGATGTTATGCACATTGAGAAGAATGTTTGCGATAGTATCATTGGTACATTGCTGGAGATCCCTGGAAAAAATAAAGATGGGATTGCTGCTCGATTAGATTTATTGAACATGGGGGTCAAAACTGATTTGCAACCCGAGTATGGAGAAAGACGTACTCGTTTGCCTCCCGGGCCTTGGAATTTGTCAAGAGCAGAGAAGAGAGAGGTTTGCAATTCTTTCTATGGTATGAAGGTCCCTGAAGGTTATTCTTCAAATATAAAAAATCTTGTATCTTTACAAGATTCAAGACTTCTTGGCCTTAAATCACAGATTGTCATACCTTAATGCAACAATTGCTCCCTGTGGCAATTCGTTCTGTTTTGGAAAGCCTGCAAGGTATGCAATAACTCGTTTGTGCTTCTTCTTCAAGCTATATGTGCAAAGACTGTTGATGTTTCCAAGCTAGATAAGTTGGAAGAAGATGTAGTAGTTACTTTGTGTTTGCTTGAGAAGTACTTTCCCCCTTCATTCTTTGATATCATGGTTCATCTAGTAGTACATCTTGTCAGAGAAGTTCGTCTGTGTGGGCCAGTATATTTTAGATGGATGTATCCGTTTGAAAGATATATGAAAGTGCTAAAGGGGTATGTTCAGAATCGTACTCGTCCCGAAGGTTGCATTGCTGAGCGGTATATAGCTGAAGAAGCTGTAGAGTTTTGTACCGAGCATTTATCTGATGTTAGTACAGTTGGAGTGCCTTCAAGCCAAAAGATGGGAGTTTCAAAGCCATTATCAGGTTGCACAGTGAGCGTAGTTGATCGGGACCTGTTGAACCAAGCACATCTATATGTCTTGGAGAATACGGAGGAAGTCCTACCTTATATCGAGTACGTATGAGTTTTATTCTTTAAGTTTCCATTTTAAATTATTTCTTATGTTTATCTTATATGTTTGGGACCGTAATACTTGAATTTTGTGTGTCATGTAGGCAACATATGATCCACATCCAGACCGCTTATCCAAAATTTAGAAAGAGAACAAAGTGGCTGCAGGATAAGCACAATAGCACTTTCATTCAATGGCTACGCTTCAAGGTATATGTTATTGAATAACATATTGGACTTTTAATTTTCTTCTTTCTATGTTAGATTGAATTAAGTTATGATTAATTTGCAGGTTCAAAGTGAACTTAATGAGGAAGACAATCATGGCGTATCAGAAAATTTAAGGTGGCTAGCAGCTGGTCCAAACATGGCAGTGCCATTATATAGGAGCTATCTCATTAAAGGTATTAAATTCAACATCAAGGCACAAGATGATGTGCGGACAACTCAAAATAGTGGAGTTTATTTACTTGCACATACTATGCAAGTTGCTAGTGCCAAGGATAAAAACCCAATTCTCTCAAATATGGGTTTCTATGGTGTCATTCAAGAAATTTGGGACCTTGACTACCAAAAGTTTACAATCCCAGTCTTTAGGTGTGATTGGATTGATAATACTTCTGGTCTTGTAGTGGACGAACTTGGATTTACCCTTGTAGATTTGAGTAAAATTGGACATAGGAATGACCAATTTGTTTTGGCTTCTCAAGTCAAACAAGTATTTTTTGTTGACGACCCGATGCATCGTGGTTGGTCGGTAGTGTTATCAATGCCTAATAGAGAATATAATGATGTTATTGGTGATGATGTCTTAGGTGATGTGAGAATTGAGTGTGAGCCATTTACTAGGGGGATGCCAAATGTTGACACATTTGATGAAGTGGTGGTTGAGTTAGGGAGTCAAAATATTCGAGATGGGTGTGAAGATATATGGGTTGAATGATGCTTTATGTAATTGGCAGTGTATGACATTAATTTTGTAATATATTGTAATGTGATTTCTTCACTTTCATTATACAGGTTTTGGCCACAAAACAATCAGTACAAAATTACTGGTTCCAGATTACAAACACGACGGTTTTGATAAAAATGTGAAAAACAAACGTCTGTTCTAATAAATAACGACGTTTTGGAGCATTCAACGACCGCAATATATTTACCGACGTCTTAAAGCAAAGTAACAATGAAGAACCACGACGCTATTGTGAAACAGTTATCCAGGATAACACGTCGGACAAGCATAAAGAACCGCCATGTAATTCAAAATAACACGACTCCAATCCCATAACACCGACGTCTAAAAGACGAGAACTTTAACCTGAACGTTACAAAAGACGACGTCGTCATGAATTTACCACGTCGCATGTTCTTTCATAAACGAAGTGGAAAAGGATGAATTCACGACGGTATTTGAAGTCCATTAAATTTGTCGACGTTAAGATTTATGAATTAGACGACGTTAATTTTTTTAATGAAGACGTATAAATTATTAAACACGACGGTCTTTTTCATGGTACCGACGTTGTATATAGACGACAACGTCGTCCTTATAAATTACTGTGTCGTAATTAATGACCCCATCATTTTTTCCACGTCGTTTATTTTCAAAATATGACGTATAAATTCTGTAATACGGCTCTCATTTATTTGGAACCGACGTTGTTTATTCATTTCAACGTCGTCTCAGTAAATACATACGTCGTAATTAATGAACCTGACATCTATTTCCACGTCATAATTCGTAGAAAAATCGAAGTGGAAAATTTATTTTACGACGGTATTTGAAGTCCATTAAACTTGTCGGCGTTAAGATATATGAATTAGACGACGTCAATTTTTTAAATGAAGACGTATAAATTATTAAACACGACGGTCTTTTTCATGGTACCGACGTTGTATATAGACGACAACGTCGTCCTTATAAATTACTGTGTCGTAATTAATGACCCCATCATTTTTTCCACGTCGTTTATTTTCAAAATATGACGTATAAATTCTGTAATACGGCTCTCATTTATTTGGAACCGACGTTATTTATCCAATTCAACGTCGTCTCTGTAAATACATGCGTCGTAAGTAATGACCCTGACATCTATTTCCACGTCATAATTCATAGAAAAATCGAAGTGGAAAATTTATTTTACGACGGTTGTGGGAAATGTTGTGACGTAGTAGGTGTCAATAACGTCGTCTATTATGATTGTAAAGACGTTGTATTTATATTTGTCATCTGTTTCCTTTTTAACGACGTTTTTTTGTTGGAGTTGGTCGTCTATTCTCATCCTCGACTGTTTTTTTATGTCTTTTGCAGCACAAAGACGTCGGTTTTTATTTTTGATGACGTTTTTTGTTTTAACAACGACGGATATTCACCGTCGTGGTTTGGTTATGGAAAAGATATCGGTGGATTCTACGACCATTTGAAAACAGAATACACGACGGTGAATTCCCGTCGTGTTTTTCCTTTTTGTAGTAGTGGAGGTTTTCAAAAGAAATTGAGGTGTCGCGGGAACGAACCACCGCAGCAATTTCCTTGAAGTCAGATCCAACACCATTAAGAATGTAGAGGAGGAGATCGTCATCGGAGAGGGGAACATCAATGATGGCGAGTTCATCTGCAATAACGCAGACTTCTTGCAGATACTCGGAGACAACTTGTTCTCACGGCGCAAGAGAGTAAGGCGTTCTTTGAGACCAAGAACGCGAGCACGGGCTTTGCTAGCAAAGAGACGGAGAAGCTTGTCCCAAGCCTCCTTGGACGTTTTGGCAGAGGCGATAAGGGAGATGACCTGCGGTGAGACGGAAGCAAGAATCGCATGGAGAAGGAGTTGATCTTGCCGAATCCAAAAGGTGCGAAGCACGAGTTGAGTGGTTGATGGGCAGAGACGAGAACCGTCCACATAACCCATGAGGTCGTAGCTGTAGAGGAGGGCGTTGAATTGAGCACGCCATGATGAGTAATTGGTGGGTGTGAGTTTCACGGGTAGTTGGGCGGTAGCATTGATCGTGATCAAGGTGGGAGTGGAGGAGTTGATCTCTGGTACAGGGATGGTTGCAGAGGTGTCAGGGGCCATGGTTGCAGAGGCGTCAGTGGCCATGGATGAAGACAGAGAAGAGAGGGATCAGGAAAAAAAATTTGCTCGTTGGAGTTTTTGGGTTGTGATACCATATAAGGACTGAGATCAATTGGTATATTTCATTGATATGTTTACAGGTACAGGTCTATGATTATATACAGTTTGAATACAATCCTAATAAGGTAAATACAATCAATCTTGAGTGACTGAATCAATCCTAATCAAATAGAATAGGAAAGACAGCTTAGCATATATATCACAGTTGACTTTCATACGGAGGAGCCGATTGTGTTGTTGATGGAGCAGATTGAGTTGTTGATGAACTGATCTCCTTTGATGTAGGAGATTCCCTAATACTATCCTTCAGTCAAACTAAATTCATTTTGACATCTCAATATATCTTGACATATGTCACACACACACAACTAACTAAGCACTAATATATTCTAATAACAAAAGGAAATTTGAACATCTATCCAGGGTTTCGATTCGCAGGTATGTCAGACAAGTTTGCTTTAAAAGAGCCATCTGATACTAAATCAGATAACAGCATAATAGTTTACTGCTATTCATTCTACATAAGCTTCGTTTTCTTCCACAAATAACAACTCCAGGCTTGACTAGGAATGTAGGCCATCACAAGCCCGCTACATAATCTGAAGCAATCCAATAGTGACACCTAAATTCTAGATATAACATCTACAGGCTAATGTTTCATAATTTACTGAGAGAAAAAAAATGTCTTTCCACGTCGAGATATTATAGTTAAATTGCAAGATCCATAAAGCTTTCAACACACAAATGAACCTAAAGGGAAAGCTTAATATCACAACCACGTAATTACTGCATGCTTCTGCTTGGTTATTGATAGTCTATTAATATCATATGGTCTTTCGACAAGGTTATATAGTAATGAAGGAACACGCATATCCCTATAAATTATTTTTTTTCTCTTACCTATTAGTTGATAACTTAGTATAACACGTCTATCAGTAAGATTAATAGATTACTCAGTGATAGGAACTTGCCTGCAATTTTCAGGGAAGTTTCAGTTAGATTAGGAACTTGAAGCGCATCTCTTTCAAGGGTACAAAGCATAGCGAAAGCTGAAATTTCCAAGTCTATATTCTTTTTCATCTCAAAACAGTTTATCCACAGAAAATTTATCCTACAACAAGGAAAATATCAAAGCACGAAAACAACGGTAAGCTACCACATAAAATTCGGAAATGAAAATCATCAAGGAAACTGTAAACCATATACAAACATGTTCGTTACTCATACGAATTGGTGGGTTCATCAACTGTTTCACATTAACAGCTGGGTAAAGACTGGCTGAATTCCTCATGCGTTAAGATTCTTAAATGTCTTTGCTAACATAGATGCTGTGAATTTGCTATTAACAAGAATCTTATCTGCCATTCCTGCAGTTTTTTTTTTTTTTTTTTTTTATTTTATTTAATCATGAGTTAGAAATATGATCACTGCAAAAGAACACTAAAAAGGTGCTCAAGACACATCAGATAAATACGATAAAGCCAAGATATGGAATGAGACCAGTTGTCATTTCTTCTATGAAATCTAAAGGTTTCCTATATGTACTCCTTGAAATAGTGTGTGTGTGTGTGTGTGTGTGTGTATTGAGCTAGCAATAAATCTGGAAAATGACAATAAAACAAAACCTGGACATAAAGATGTAACATATTAAACAACATGATATCAAATAGGTGCAAATACCTCTGTTGTCTTCTTAAAAACCTGATCTGCTAGTATTACATCAAATGATGGCCACAGGACCAGCACACAGAGAGCAACAAAAAGGCACCATCGAAATGCACACAAAGCATGAAGACGACAGAATATATGTAGGGGTAGGAAAGCACCATATACAGTAACAGTAAAGATACTGGGAAACCAGATGACATTGAAACATCAAACAATGCACTGATTTTAAATGACAGTTGAACACTGTGAAATTAAGAAATAAGGACAAGGAAAGAAAAGAAAATTTGATATGTTTGTTCTAACTATGTATATACCATCTTCCAATCCCACAGTGTAGCATCCATTCTCTATGTAGTACCCTGTTTGATGAAGTTCCAATAGCAGGTCTGTGTTTCTAATCCTGTTTCTCTCAGAGTACACACACCAAGACGACTTGAAACTGTCATTTTCAACATTTTATTGTAAAGTAGGTCATCATGTAAATCTTTCATTCAACTTTCAAACAAACTTACATATGAAAAAGAAAAAACAGAGCTACTCTTGTTCGATGTTTGGTACCATACACAATCCAACCTCAAGTAAACCCCACTACTATTTTACACGGATGCCATGAATCCATAATATCAAACATAAAATTGAAACAGAGAAAGCACACACACCAGAAACAGTCTCCTCAGAGCATCGATTTTTGTCATGGTGTGCAGTGAAAACGTGAACTTATGCCCAGCCGCATCAACATCTAGTCTTTCAGCTCCACCTACACATCAAATTCATAAATACAGCCTTCAACAACAATAGAAAGAAGAAGTAGAAATTACCTATGCCCAGAAAATAATAGCAACGTTCAACTATTTCTTCGCCATTTTCAGCTCTCCAATTCTCTGCATTCCAGAGGCGGCCCATAGCATGTGCGGGCTGTGCGACCGCACAGGGCCCCCAAATTTTAGGGGCCTCCAAATGTTTTTAAAAGCCCAGCAAGTTATTTTTTTTTTTTTTTTTTTTTTTATTTATTTTATATTATATAATATATATTCTTAACTTTTGATGGCCTCCAAATGTTTAATTTAAAAGTTTCATCAATAATTATTATATTTTTTTTATTCCAAAAATATTATTATTATTTCCTAACAAGTAGATATTTGTTCCTTCTTGATTCTCCCGTCTTCCATCCAAAACACGCAATCTTCTTTACTCTTTGGCAAGTCAAAGGCGTGATGTGTGCATCTCTCTTTCTCTCTCTCTCTCTCTCTCATATTAGAATTTAGAAATTATGTTGCATTCGGAATTAGCCATCATATCATTGCAAGAAGAAACCTAAAAAATCAGGTGAATCTCTATCCCTAATTTGTCAATGCTTTTCATATATTGTTTTTGTAATTATTTTAACAGACTTTTTGTTTTGTGAACATCAGCTGAAGTGAAACAGTCAAAATCGATGAAAGCTGCAAAAATCAGGTTCTATTGTCTTCTTTTTTTGTTATGATGTGTGTTATTTTGCTATATTAGAAAAATGTTTAAAAGAAAACACTCATCTGGATATAGAAAGCGCCAACAAAAGAGAAGAGTTGAAGAATTAACTCAATCTCAGAGAGGTGCTTTTGATAAATTCATTATTAAAGAACCACAAGGTTTAGTTGAAAATCTTGAAAATGTAGGTCATGATGAACAGGCTAATGAAATGTGGAAAACTTAGGTCATGCTCATGTTGAAAATGATAATGTAATCAATGAGGAGGAACAACCAAGTCAATCTATTCCTTTAGATATTTATGATCCTAGGACTTGGGATGGTCTAGATTCAAAATCAAGAGATGAATTATTGGCAAATGGTCCAAGAAGAGATCTATCAATTGAGAAGGGACCTAGTGATAAATTTTCTAGACATTTCTCCTCAACGTTTTACACTCGTTACTTATCAAATGGAGATAAGTATGATAGGGAATGGCTGGTGTATTCCAAGCATTTGGATAAGGTGTTTTGCTTTTGTTGCAAGTTTTTTAATAAGAGCCCAAAAATAAACTCATTAGCTAATGAGGGGTTTAATGATTGGGTACACCTTAGTGTGAGACTTAAAGAACATGAAACAAGTGGTGAGCACATGATTAACATGAACACTTGGATTGATTTGCAAATGAGAATGCAAAAAAATGTTACAATTGATAAACATGTTCAGCAGCACATTAATACAGAGAAAGAACATTGGAAGGGTGTATTAATAAGAATAATAGCTGCTGTAACATATATTGGCAAGTATAACTTGGCATTTCATGGGAAGAATGAGAGGATTCAAGAAGATTGCAATGGAAGTTTTTTAGGTTTAATTGAAATGATAGCGAAATGGGATCCAATCATGAAAGAACACTTGAGACGGATTGATGATAAAGAAATTTATCATCATTATCTTAGTCCAAGGATCCAAAATGAGCTGATTGCAAGGTTAGCACATGAAATCAAAAGTGCAATCATTCAAAAAATTAAAAAAGCAAAGTATTTTTCTGTTATTCTTGACTGTACACCTGATATAAGTCATCAAGAACAAATGACCTTGATATTGAGATGTGTGGATGTTTCTACACATCCAATAAAAGTAGAAGAATTCTTTTTGGAATTCTTACAAGTTGATGATACATTAGGAGAAGGACACTCTTTGAAGAATTACAAAATGTGTTAAAAGATCTTAAACTTAATATTGATCATGTGAGAGGACAAGGATATGATAACGGATCCAATATGAAAGGGAAAAACCAAGGTGTACAAAGAAGACTATTAGATATAAATCCTAGAACTTTGTACACACCATGTGCTTGTCATTGTCTTAACTTGACACTTTGTGATATTGCGGACTATTGTAGGAAAGCACGGGATTTTTTTGGTGTGATACAATGTATTTAAAACTTGTTTTCTCATTCCACAAAGCGCTGGAAAATTTTAAAAGATAATGTAAAGGGTTTAACTCTTAAACCATTGTCAACCACACAGTGGGAGAGTCGAGTTGAAAGTGTTAAAGCTATACGATTTCAAGTTGTAGAAGTAAGAGATGCTTTACTCCAATTAGCTGAACAAGATAATGATTCTAAAATTAGGACTCAAGCTAATCATTTAGCAAAACTTGGACTTGGAAACTTTGAGTTTTTATTAGCTGTGATTATTTGGTATGATATTTTGCATGCTGTCAATTTAGTTAGTAAAAAATTGCAAGAAAAAGACATGCTTATTGATGTTGCTATAGATCAATAAAAGGATTGATTGTTTTTTTTTTTAAGTATAGAGAATTTGGATTTTCTCAAGCTATGTTTGTTGCTAAAAAAATTGCTACTAACATGGAGATTGATCCAAAGTTAGTGGAAAAACGTCAAATTCATAGAAAGAGGCCTTTTGATGAGAATCTTAATGATGAGTCTGCACAATCAAATCATGAATCAGCTGAAGACAGTTTCAGAATTGATTACTTCTTATATATTGTAGATGAATCAATTGGATATATTTGGTTTCTTATTTACTTTAAATAAATTAAACTCATTCGATGCAAATAATTTAGAATCTTGTTGTGATCATTTGGAAAAAAATTTAAAACATGGCATGTCTTCTGATCTTGATGGGAAAGATTTGTTTGAAGAGTTAAAAATCATACGAGAGATTCTACCAAAAGAGGCAAAAACGGCCACTGAAATTTTGAGTTCTTTAACAAGACTAAACTGTTTTCTAAATGCAATTACTGCTTATAGAATATTATTAACTTTGCCTGTTACAATTGCATCTGCTGAGAGAAGTTTTTCAAAATTGAAGTTATTGAAATCTTACTTGAGGTCAACCAAGTCACAAGAAAGATTGAATGGTTTAACTTTGATATCTGTTGAAAGTGATTTCTTGGAAGAACTTGATTGTACTCGTTTTATTAATGATTTTGCAGCTCAAAATGCAAGGAGGACAATTTTTAGATGATTCTGTAGCTGGTTTGGTTGCTGGTTGATGATTGTACTTGCTTGGGTTCTTAAGTGTTGATGGTTTTGTAGTATTTTGCTTCATTTTGCTGGGTGTAGTTTTTTTGTATGTAAAAGAAAATTGAATAGATGTTAGTATGTGAAAATAGACGAAGGATGATCTTGATTCTATTTGTGGGTTCTAATGTAATTGATTCCACATAATGATTTCAGTTTAATTTATGATTTATGAATTTTAAAATTTGAAAAATTGTTATTTTACTTATACATATAAGGCCTCATCAACTTTCTTCGCACAAGGCCTCCATATCTAATGGACCGGCTCTGCTGCATTCTAGTCTCAAAAGATAAGCTTTTTCTGCTAATTGGGCCAAAACTGGGTCGGTTCTGGCCCAACATTTGTAATATAAAGTATTGGGTTCTGGCCGAGTTCGATATGATCCGACCCATTTCAGTTTCAGACCAAAAACAGGTCGTGATCTTTCTCAGTTCTCAACTTCTCGCACAGAAGAATCTGAAGAAGAGGAGAAGAGAAATGAGTGGAGAAGAATTAGCGGGCCCCCCAGGCCCCAAAGCTCCGCCGTCTGCTTTATTTTTTCAGCGTTGGCTGCAAGTCATGAATTTTCATTTCAATTTTAAGTCTTTGGTTTTTAAGTCTTTTTCTTCTTCCTTTGAAATTGCATTTGTTTTCTTTCAGGGCCTCATGATAGGTTCGCAGATTCAGAAAAGGAAAACAAAGAAGCAAATTAAAGGAAAGGCATTCATGACCCCTCTCTGTACCAGCTATTAGTACTTATAAATGATTCTGAATGATGCCAAAAGGATAACCGTATCCTAGCTTTACGCGAAATAGAATCTAAACTATTGCAATAAAATAGAAGGGATGGATAGGTCCTATCACTTCAAGGAAGAGGTCCATCTGACGACAATACAGCGTTTTTATGTGAAAAATTTGTCAGGTGAATTTGTCATGACCAGAAATGAAGAAGAAGAAGAAGAAGAAGAAGAAGAAAAAGGAAAAGCAAACTGAAAATGCAAAATAAAAAGTACAATATTAATAATATATATCTAGCCTTGAAGTCTTCTGTCCATCCTGTTGAGGGGGACAGTTATCATCACATAGAGGAGCCTATCTTGTACATTGTTTACAAATCGAAAATATGCATATCTCCATGTCTTGTTAATAATTAAACAACCACAAACTCCCCAAAATCCCACTATAAACCCCAATGCTGCAAAGATATAAAACCATGGAAGTTGATGAAGCCAATTGTGCACGTCTTTGTTGTTCTTGTTATTTGCATCAATGCCCTTACTTGGTCCACACTTATTTGGAAGTGGAGCACCACAAAGTTCTAGATTCCCCTCAAAGGCAGAAGCATTGAAGCTTTGGAGTTGGGTGCCTGTTGGTATCGATCCTTTGAGGTTATTATTTGAGACATTAAATTCTTTTAAGAAATTAAGGCTCGCCAATGACGATGGGATTATTCCAGACAAGTGATTCATGGAGAGGTTCAAAACCTCTAAATTTTTTAGGTTAGATATTTGGTCTGGAATGACACCAGAGAAGTTGTTGGAGTCAAGACTCAATGTGTGGAGAAGATGCAATTGGCTGATCTCAGTGGGTATATCACCAACAATGTTATTCGTAGACAAGTCTATCGTTGCTGGAATAAAATACAAGTTTAGCGATAGAAAAGTTTGATTTGCGGTTATGCTGATGCTGCTGCTGTAGACAGGAAGTTCAAATTCATAATTGTCTCCTTGAGATGCAATTGGTTCATGAATCAACCCTGGTAGTTGACAAAGTTGCTGTGGAAATTTACCTAAAATTTGGTTGTGTGACAAGCTTATATAAAACAGTCTAGGAAGAGTCCCCAACCAACTTGGAATCGGCCCTGTGATTTGATTAAAACCCAGAGCCAAGATCTCTAAATTCTTGAGCTTTGATAACCAAAAAGGTATTTGACCAGTGAGGTTAGAACAAACCAAACCCAAGAGCCGAAGATTTTGGAATCCATCAAAATCAACCATGTCATCATAAGATGGCATTCCCTCACCCACAAAGGAACCACTAAGCAAGAGTGCATGAAGACTTTTGCAACTCATCAATATCTTCATTGCCCCTGTGAGGTTGGTGAATCGGTTGTAACCAAGTGAGAGGAAGGATAAGGATTTTAATGAAAGTATCTCAGCTTGTATTTGTCCCTCTAGATTATTTCCAGTCAACCGAATGGCTTTTAGGAACCTACATGAGTAAAGACTTACTGGAACCGTACCAGTGAAGTTATTGATCCTTAGGTCAAGTTTAGTAAGTTGACTCAGTCTTGAGAAATCAAGCACAGAGATATCTCCTTCCAAGTGGTTGTTTCCCAAATGCAATTCTACAAGGTTTGTGCAATTCATCAAAGATGGGGGCAACACACCTTCTAAATTGTTGAAATCTAAGGTCACAAACTTCAACTTGGAGAGCTTCCCCAAATTGAGAGGAAGCTCGCCGCCAAAATGATTAGAGGAAAGGTCAAGGATGGCAAGGTTGGTGAGGTTGACAATTTTACCACTAATGGCTCCATGTAGTGAATTGAGAGGTAATGCAATTTCTTCCAGTTTGGTAGCATTATAGATATCTTCTGGAAGTAATCCTGAGAGGTTATTGTGATTGGCACGAAAAACCTGCAGTTCAGAACACTTACCTAACCCAGGAGCAAGGTCGCCATTAAATAGATTGTAAGAAAAATCCAATAGCCTAAGGAAGGGAAAAGAATGTTGGAGACAAATAGAGGATGGGACATGCCCTGTGAAGCTATTGTTGCTAACATTGAAACTAGTTAAGTTGCTTGTTTGTTGGAAGACTAAAGGTGGAATTGCACCGGAGAAGTTATTGCTGGACAAATCAAGTATCCGGATATTGCTGGATGGTAGAGAAAGTGGTAGCTCTCCAGAAAGACGGTTATAGCTCAAATCAAGGATCTCAAGTCGATTCAAAGACAAGAAGAACTGAGTTTCAAGTGAACCATATAGTGAATTGTGGGAAAGGTTCAAGTGGGTGAGATGTGTGAGAATTGCAAGTGAAAAGGAAGAGATATCTCCTTTGAGCCCTTTGGAAGGCAAGAGCAAACGGGTGACCCAACCATCTTGATCACAAGTGATGCCCTTCCAACGACAGCAATCACAATCAATGGATGTCCAATTTAAAGGAGGAGAAGATAGAGTGTTGGCAAAGGACAGGAGGAAGCTGCGCTCAGTTTGTTTGCAGGCATGAATATTTGTAGATATAATGCAAGAGAATAAGAGGAAGAGAAGGAAGGCATGAGCCATTAGGTTATAAGCTTGCACTAGCATATGTTGCTTTGTGTATGTGCCGTTGCTCACATTTATATTTTTATATATAAGAGCAAACATCACTGCAAATTGAGAAGTCGGCAAACAACCACCACAGAATGCAAATTATTGATATTGAAACCCTTGGGCCACCAGGAGAGGACTTGACTATTTCCTTTTATTTTTAAGGCAACTGATAACTGATACCAGCTCATCTTCCATGTTAATCACTCAAAGTCCAAGTTCAAAGTTGTTTTTCTTGTGGATGATTCTTCTAAGAACCCATCTCCTCAGAATTAGGAACTTGTATTTATATAAATACAGCCAGCCACCCAATGTTTGACGTGTGCTTTCCCTCATTGGTGTTTTCTTTCATTATAATGACAATTTTTCAAGGACTTTGGAAGATATATAGTGTTATTTTTCTTGCCAGATAGATATGGCCGGAGAGTGACAGTGCCAGTCAAGCCTGATCCAACATTATACATTGACGTCCTATGCATGTTCAAAGTTGTTTCTTGTTGATGATTCTTATAAGAAAATTCAAAATTGGAGGATAGTCATTTTTTCCAAGTTGTTTGCCCCACAAGAAGGCAACTACTATAATAACGTTTCTTGGTAGAGCAATAATGTTCAACCCTCTAAGTGGGCAACTTAACAACTACTTGCTAAATATATTGATAGCAATAAAATGAGCCCCAACCAGGAACAAGTGAATTGTGTTGAGTTGTGGAGAAGGATTATAGGAGATGGGTGTTTGGATGTCGGCATGCAGATGTCACATTTGTAGTGGAAGATAGCAATTCTGTAATTTCGAGCAAGCTGCAAGCTAAAAGGCAGTTCTGTCAAAGTTGCATCTAATTTTTTGATTTTCTTCTAGTTAGCTTGAAAGCAATGCATTTATAAAGGATTCTGAAAGGAAGAGTGCGTAGACTTGTGCAACAAATTTGTACTTTCATTGCTCTTGTGACATTGGTCAATCTATTGCCATCAATTGAGAGGAAGAACAAGTATTTCAATGAAAGAATCTGAGGTTGTATTTGCCACTCTAGATGATGTAAAGTCGATTGAATTGCTTTCAGGGACCAACATGAGTAAATGCTTATTGGAAACGCACCAGTAAAGTTATTGACTGAGTCTGGAAAAATCAAGCATGCAGATATCTCCTTCCAAGTTGTTGGATTGGATCCCAAGTGTAGTTCTACAAGGTTTGTGAAATTCATCAAAGATGAGGGCAAAGACCCTTGTAAATTATTGAAATCAAAGGGTCACAAATTTCAACTTGGAGAGCTTCCAAAAAATAATCAGTGAGAAATCACAGCAAAAAACACTAAAAAGATGCAAATCGGATGAATATTTTTCACTAACCTTGCTTGAGAGTGACATGGCCTGAGATATACGGGCATGTCTGCCACTAATCTTGATTCTAAATAATCGCTCTTAATCTGGGTTTGATTGCGATGTGAAATTGGATGAGTTGGTGATGAACTGAAATGGGTTCTGATCACTTGTTCTTGTCTTTAAGTTACTAAAGCAAGCTGCAAGTAGAAGCACTGAGACTAAGAGAGACTAATTTCTTTGTATAATTGCTTTGTGGGTTTTGTTTGTATTGTTGACTGGGATGAATGAACTAATGATGAAACGAATTGGGTTGTATTTGTTCCTGTATTTAAGTTGCTAAGCCAAGCACAAGTACAAGCACTGAGAGAAAAAATTATACATATAATTGCTTTTTGGGATTTGTTTAGATTGTTCAATTGATTAGGTGGATGACTAATCGATGAAAAATAAGGGAGCATTGCCCTATCATAGTGGTTTCATTAAACAGTCTTCTGCTTTCTGCAAATATGTGCACTACATGACATGACATGACATGACATGATTAGTACCAAGTATCAAAGCAAAGATACGATTAATCCCAATCAGATTCGACCCTGAAAGTGTAATCATATTCAGATAAAAAGGCAACCAGGTTCGCACCCAGCAATAAGCCAAACAAAATATCATTCCAGACCGGTGACATAAAAAACCTACAGCACATCTCGAGCAGCCTCCTTGCTTATCTACAGAATGCCTACAAGACTCATGGTGACGTAGCCTCAAGCTCGATAACGGTTTGTACCAGGGATGCCTCCATCGTCCCTGCCTGGTGTGTAGTTATTTTGGTATTGCCCAGGACCCCTCCATCCTGCATTCGGCGGTGGACCTCCCATGTTATTTGGTGGTGGGGGCACTCCTCCCATCATGGACGAGTTACAGTTGCTACGCAGTAAAGCGTACGTACATGTGGATTTTTGGCAAGTCATTAGTCACGAACAAGTTTAAACACTTAAATCAATCTCAACCACATGATTTCATTGAAATAGATCCAACGACTAAGCACCTCATTCCTCAAATGATGACACTGAATCTCTCAACTGCATGCATAGCACTATATATATTCTTCAGCAAGTATATTCTAATTGCCTCAATAATATCTATATTCCTATGTGCAGACATTGCTTGTCACATGCGTACGTCCCCATCATTGACTTGACGCTAGCTCTTCAATTACTCAGGTAGATTTTTTTTTCAAGTGCCCATAGAGATAAGACTTCCATATATGGGCCTCACCACCAAAATAGTTGCATCCAATTAATGATGTTCTTGGAATATTGATACAAAAAAATTAGGTGTTCAAAAGATATTTAATTTTGCAAAAATAATGCATCCAACTAACTCAACCAAAAAAGTCGCATCCAATTAATGATGTTCTTGGAATATTGATACAAAAAAAATTAGGTGTCAAAAAATATTTACTATATGAATATGATCTATTACGACAAAGACCCATCGTCACAATCATGGAGATTATTCAAAAGGTGTAACATCCCTGATACAATTTAATCGATGTAATCAAATTTAATTCTTTTGTGAAATTTCAATTTTGCCCTTGGGAGTAGGGGTACTTTGGTCACTTTAAGAAAACAAATTATTGTATGGCATTACGTAATGGTGTAAATTTGTGTTAGCTTATGTAAGGCCCCAGTTTAAGATTAGCACAGAACCCTCAAAATCTCAAGACCTGCCCTGCTCCCATGTTGTTTGGTGGCACCCCTCTCATGTTGCTGGGGGCATCTTATTGTAGTTAGGCAGTGGCGGCGACATCTGATTGCTATTGTTGTTGGGCTGCCCGCCACTCCAGTTGTTCGGCTGCTGCAGATTACTGTAGTTTGGACCCATGTTGTTGTGGGGAGGCATTGGACCTGCGTTGGGGGGCGGGGGGCCCATATTGTTGGGAGTCCTCATGTTGTTGGCAGGTCCAGGCATGTTAGGCCCAGGATTTTGCCCAGCTTGATTAGGCATAGGAGGCTAACCTCTGTTCTGAAAATCCCGGTTCTGCATATTTTCCCTCCTCCTATCAAAGTTCCTTGATCTGTCATAATTTCGAGGTCTGTCATTGCGTCTGTTTCTCTCGTTTGCTCGGCTATTGTTTCTTATCCATTCCTCATGGTACTTGGGAAAAACAAAAAATAACAAGAAAGCAGACAATCATGTATAAATGAATACTTGATTGATTGCCGAAAAACTAATTGAAAACAGACAAATAAACAGGTAAGACTTCCAAGGCTAACATTGACTGCCTAAGAGGAAAATTTTCATCATCGAATTCTAGAGACCAACACTGTCTTTTTTTTCTTTGTGAACTGGGGTGGGGAGGGCAATGCACCCCGCAAAAGCAACTACACAGAATTAGAAGTAAAAATCAAACAGACTTTAGAGACCTGATCCAACTAAGAGATCCCCAAAATAGCAGAGGCCTAATCATAACTTCAGTTAGCTAATTAGCCCCACAATATCATTTCCCAGGAGAAAAAAAGTAGAAAAAGAATTAAAACCATGGTAATGACTGCCCCAACAGATTAGGCAATCGTACTTATAAGTTTATAACTTAATTGATTCAAATGCTACAAATACTTTAACTTTTTCACTGCAACTGGAAGAAATGAGAATATTCTTACCTCCATAATTATGATTTTCAACCATAAGTATGATCTTCAATCATGAATTTGGCCTTCAGCCATGAGTATAGTCTGAGTTTAGCCTTCGGTCGATCATACGGTCTTCCTCCATGATTTTGAATTTTGCATTCAGCTACAAGTTTTGTCTTCAACATGAATTTGACCTTCGCCCATTGTCCACATCTTTATTGTTCTTGTTATCTGCACAATGCACTTACTTGGTCCGCACTTATTTGGGAGTGAGTGGGGCACCACAAAGTTCTGGACTGCCCTCAAACGAAGAATCGTTGAAGCTTTGGAGCTGGGTGCCTGTTGGTATTGGGCCTTCGAGGTTACTGTATGAGACATTAAATTCTTTTAAGAAATTAAGGCTTGCCAATGATGATGGCATTATTCCAGACAAGTGATTCATGAAGACTTTCAAAACCTTTAAACTTTTTAAGTTAGATATTTGGTCTGGAATGACGCCAGAGAAGTTGTTGGAGTCAAGGACCAACATGTAGAGAAGCTGCAATTGGCCGATCTCAGTAGGTGTATCACCAACAATGTTATTCTTAGATAAGTCTATCGTTGCTAGATAAAAATACAATTTTTGTGGTAGAAAAGTTTGATTTGCAATATAAACCAACCTTGGTAGTCGACAAAGTTGCTGTGGAAATTCACCTGAAATTCGGTTGTTTGGCAAGCTTATATAAAACAGCCTAGGAAGATTCCCCAACCAACTTGGAATTGGCCTTGTTTCTGGGAACTCACAAGCAACTTCCAAGTGGGTCACCCATCCTGGGATTGCTCTAACCCAAACTCGCTTAACTTCGGAGTTCCCAAGACTCCGAAGCCAGTGAGCTCTTAAAAGGCCTCGTGCTAAATGGAAGTAGGCATGTATATATAAGGCACATCACCCCCTATTCGTTGGTCGATGTGGGATGTTACAATCTACCCCCCTTAAGGGCCCAACGTCCTCATCGGCACACTCGCACCACACTGTAGAGTGGCTCTGATACCATTTTGTCACATCCCGGATTGGCTCTGCCGTAGCACGATACTGTCCACTTTGGGCCCTCTACCTTCACGGTTTTGTTTCTATGAACTCACCAGCAACTTCCCAGTGGGTCACCCATCCTGAGATTGCTTTAGCCCCAACTCGCTTAACTTCGGAGTTTCCATGACTCCGAAGCCAGTGAGCTCCCAAAATGCCTCATGCTAAATGGAGATGGGCATGTACATATAAAGCACATCACCCCCTCTCTGTTGGTCGATGTGGGATGTTACAATTCATCCCCCTTAGGAGCCCGATGTCCTTATCGACACACTCGCACCACACGGCAAAGTGGCTCTGATACCATTCTATCGCACCCCGGATCAGCTCCACCGTAGCACGATATTGTCCTCTTTTGGCCCTTCCATGCCCTCACGGTTTTGTTTCTGGGAACTCATGAGCACTTCCCAATAGGTCACTCATCCTTGGATTGCTCTAGCCTAAACTCAGTTAACTTCGGAGTTCCCATGACTCCGAAGCTAGTGAGCTCCCAAAAGGCCTCGTGCTAGATAGAGGTAAGCATGTACATATAAGGCACATCACCCCATCTCCATTGGTCGATGTGAGATGTTACAGCAAGCGAGAGGAAGGACAAGGATTTCAATGAAATAATCTCGGCTTCTATTTGTCCCTCTAGATGATTTCTAGACAATCGAATGGCTTTTAAGGACCGACATGCGTAAAGACTTACTGGAATCATACTAGTGAAGTTATTCATCCTTAGGTCAAGTTTAGTAAGTTGAGTAAGTTTGGAAAACTCAAGCATGGAGATATCTCCTTCCAAGTTGTTGGATCCCAAATGCAATTCTACAAGGTTTGTGCAATTCATCAAAGACTAGGGCAAAGAACCTTCTAAATTGTTGAAATCAAGGGTAACAAATTTCAACTTGGAGAGCTTCCCCAAATTGTGAGTAATTGCCACCAAAATGATTAAAGGAAAGGTCAAGGATGGCAAGGTTGGTGAGGTTGACAATTTTATCACTAATGGCTCAATGTAGTGAATTGAGAGGTTTTAAAGTTTCGTAGCATTATAGATATCTTCTGGAAGTAATCCTGAGAGGTTATTGTGATTGGCACGAAAAACCTGCAAAGCTTTAATCTATTTCAAGCCCTGGAAGGCTTTTTGAAAGGGCAGAATTGGGACCTCTTCAATTTGGAAGGGGCAGAAGTGGCTGGACTTGATGATTACTGGGTTGGTACTGCATTGTGGTACCTGTTCTGCTTGATCAGGGCTCTCCATAAATTTGTTAAGGTTTTCATATTTGTAAAACCTGAACTCTGCTTGATTTGGCTTATGCTGAACCAAATTTGTAACGAGAGAAATCTCGTTTTGAATGACTTATTTCTCTAAGTCTGAACTGAAGTTAGAGATTTTGACTTGTAGCTAGCTTCTTTCTCGTGGCTTAGTGAGCTTTTGGTTGCTTTAGTGTTTTGAAGGCTTTTGAGATCAAGTGATCATTTTGGGATTTTGTTTTTGATTGATTTTTTTTGGCTGTTCTGATCTATTCACCTTCTCTCATATTTATAGAAAATGCTGGAGTAAGATTTTTTTATATTTAAAATGGGCGGCAGATTTTCTAAAAAACAAGATCTTTTATTTTTTTTAGGTGTCAAAGTAAAGGGAAGTTATCTATTCTAGCAAGTAAACTATCAACAGTTAGTTTGATCTTCCAGATGAACAACTCCCTGCATCCTACTTATCTCTTTAGAAAATGTAGTCTGCTTATCCCTTGGGAACGATGCCTATCCTGATGTAGAAATATATAGAAAAGGGGATTTTGATCTTCTGGTGGCAGAGATTTCAGAGATGTCATTCATTTATACCTGCCTTCATTAACTTCTTATCAACCCAGTTGAAATTGCTGACTGTTCAAATTGGATAGTCACGTGGGTTTGTTTTTTTTCTTTTCATCTGATCATGCGTTAAGCCCAGGTTGAGTATTGGGACTGTGGGCTGAGCAATTTACATGCATTGGGCTTTCTTCCGATCTTGGGTCCATTCTTGGTAAAAAAAAATCTACCTTGGGTTTGGGCTTTCTTGTTTTTGGGCCCCTGATTTTGATTTAAAGCAAAAAACCCAAACAGCTTGAGTCCTGAGTTTGCTTTGTTTGTTCTGGGCCTTCAGTGCTAGGCTGGGTGTGCAATTTTTGGCCCAATCATAAAGGGAACGCTGGGGGCTGTCCAAAAATTGATATGGGCTTTTGATTATTTGGACTGAGTGTGCCAAATTAGGCCCAAACAAATTGTGCATGAGCTCTTGAGCAATTAAAATGTTATCAGTAATGTATCGACCAGGCACAACGCCATCCATACCACAAGTAATTCAAAAAGTTCAGATTAATAAGAGTGTAGATACGCACTCAAAGAAAACAATATTATCACCACTAACATATGTGACACAAAATGAGGTGGCTCAATGCAGAGATAGCAAGTAAACACGAATAACTGTGACTGTTAGCTGTTAGGCACCGATAGTATAATTCTAACTACATATTAATATCTACAATGTTGTTTTCTTGTAGTGAAGATAGATAGCTAAAACAAGCAACAAACAGAACGAGAAATTTTCTAGCAATGGTAGAAAATTTTCACATTCTATAGTGTGAATTACTACAATGCAAATCTACTGCATATACAAGTCATTAGTTTTCTAGATAAATGAGTTTGAGTTACCATTCTTTAATACCGAATAAAAGAATAATTAACAAGGAGGTAGCCTTTTCCATAGAAGTAAGTGCCAAGAGAATTTTAATATAAATAGGAAAAAAATGCCGAAACAAATTTTTGTGCTTGGGTTGCTTAACCATAAAAGCATACGTACGTAAAAGGCAAAATGTAAGCAATTTCAAAAATAAAAATAAAAACTACCTGTGTGATGTTTTGTTTAATTCCAGATGATGAAAGACATTTCAGATAGGTTGCGGAATTTGGTATCCACACTGTGCCCCCTTACTTGACAAAGTTTGTCATGTTTGGTGCACTGAACTAGACTGGATATATTCAATTAAAATGAATATGGATCAATCTGTTGTTTGATAGGCTTAATTGTATCACATACTGAATATGGGCTTTTGATCCAAGTCCTAAATAACTAGGGCTATAAAACCCAACCTCAAATGTGGGTTTATAATGAGCGCGAGCTCCTCCTCACCCCTCACGCTTTGCATCATCTTTCTCTAGTTTGCCTTCCTCTATCTCTCTCTCTCCTCCTTTCTTCTTTCTCCTGCCTTTCAATTTCTTCTCTCTTTTTCTTTTTTTTCTTTTTCAGTGAAGAGATTTATTTGGCTTTTCCTCTCTCTCTCTCTCTCTCTCTCTCTCTCTCTCTCTCATGCCTCTCAATTTCTTCTCTTTCCTTTTTTTAGGGAAGAGATTTATTTGGCTCAAACAATGTTAAGATCTCTATCTAAAACTTTTTTTTTTCCGATTTTATTGTTTCTTTTACAAACGATTTTATTATTAAATTTTGAGATACTTTGATAATTGTTATTTTGATTTCCTGGATTAGATAATCAAGGGTGGAACTAGGAATTTTTTAACGGTTGAACTAACTAAATTTATTAGCTTAAAATATAATTATTTTTTTCGTACTTACAATTTATGTACTTTTTCTAGAAAGAGAAGTATATATTAAATCATATAGACCATGTTAGTTCACAGCTCTATTGACTAATTTCCAATAAGCTTTAACATAAATTAGACCAAAAAAATATCTTTAACATAAAACAAATATTAATTAAATGCAATCCAAAAACACATATTATCAAAATAAAAATATGTTCAACAACAAAATTAAAAGTTTATTTATTTTATTTTATTTTTATTGCTACCCTGCAACTAAATTCATGAAGAATTTGACCTTTTTTAAAAATTTAAAAAAAAAACCTTAATAAGTTATTACATAATGAGCTATATTTAATATATAGGTTTGTTTTCCCCCCAAAAAGCTCCCTAGGTTGTAGCCTATACTTCCACCCATGTAGATAATGTTATCCAGACGCTATTTTTGTTTTTTTTTGGGTTGGATTTTCTGTTTTTTATTTATTTATTACTATCTTTATATGATATATTTATTAGATGCTATGGGTTTTCTTTTGGTTTTATCTTGTGAGATGGTTTCTTTCTCCTTGGCTCAATAGTTGGAGATTATTATTACTCAGAATGCCACAATTCGGTAACAATGTCAGATTTTGTTATTGGTCTTATCTTATTTTATCTGTCGTTCCAGGTTTATTATAAATTTTTTTGGCTATTTTCAATCTCTGCCAAAAAGTTGGGATTCTTCATGTTTTCTAGTTGAAAACACTCTGCATCAGATACATACAGAGGCTCCTCTTGCATTGAAGGTCTAATCCAGTCCTTTGTTTGGTACATAACTTGACATTATTGGACTCAAGTTCCAGTCAGTCCAAACCAACCCAATTCAATACTCCAAGTTCAATTCTAACCAATTCAGTCCGGCTCACTAAACGTTTGTGTTTTGTGGGTTATTTCGAGGATCTTATTAAGTCTGAGAATGGAGTTCCAACAAGGTTTTTCCATGCACAGACCTATCTATCTTCTATACAGTAAAATTTGTTGTATATATACATGTTCTATAAATATTTCTCGCAAATTTAGGACGTCAAGAGAAGTACACAATATTAACTAAAGACTAGTGTAGAAAGAACATCGTTTTACATTATTTAAAGTTTATTTTTAGTTTCCTAGCTACTAGTAATGGAGTAGATCACTTGGATTATATGAAGAGATCAACCAGTGGCTGCTTATACTGGTTACCTTACAATAGATTTTATTCATAAATTATTTGCATATCCCACCAATTCGTTTACACACGTTCCTTCAAATATGCTCCAAAAGACTTCGGACCCCTCCCCACTAATTATTTGCTTCAATTCAAGAAGTCTCATTTGAGGCTGCAGAAAACAATAATAATCATAATGTTAATTTGTCTACACACATATTATAAAATTAACCAGAGCTATATGATATCATGTAAGGCAATTCTTGTATCGATCACTACAAGAAAACAACATTACATAATCATTGACATTCATGACACACAATGAGGTGGCTACACATATTATTGGTGCCTAATAACTAATAGATACGATTATCCGTATCTATTGTGCTATTAGGCACTAATAGTGTATTTAGTCGCCTCATCATCTGCTACGAATGTCAGTGACTATAATATATATATATATATATATATATTAGTTGATGCCAAGGCTGAAGTTGTTATGAGAGAGAGAGAGAGAGAGAGAGAGAGAGAGAGAGAGAGAGTATTACCGGGTGCAATCCATGCTATTAGAAATAGGGAAACTAAGATGAGCATTGCATTTTATGGGAAGGTCTTGGATGAGAGAGGCTACAAAAGGAATGCGATATACAGAAGCCATGTCCTCAATGCATTGACATATATTCCCAGGTGCTAACTCATCACCTTGGGCCACCAAGTTCAATGTCCTCACCGCCTCACAACACTCAAGTGATGGATAATGAGGATAGTTTTTTCCGGTAAGGAACCTCAGGCAATTGCTGAATTCATGCCAGGCATAAACACAGAACTGGGATGCTTGTTGAGCATTGGCTGATCCACAAACTAAGAGAAAGATGCTCACATAAGCAAAAAGGTGAGCCATCGATCACTAATTAATTTGGATTTTATATGATCGATGCTTTTGTTTTTTGATGTCTTAGAACTAATTATAGATTTATAAGCACACAAAGGTTATTCTTTTTGGTAATCCAAGAGACAGGTAATCTGTTAGTTTGTTGAGTGCTACCTAGGCAAATCAAGATCATGCTTCATGAATGACTTTGACAATATAATATAATACATATACATATATATATGAGAAACAAAACAAAAGGATAAAGGAAAGACAATTAATCTGAAACTAGAATCCATTAAAATAAATTGATTTGCGATTATAACTGAATTAGGTTGTTTAAATAGTAAACTCAAAGCCATAATAATCCTAGGAAACAATTCAATCTTTAATGTAAATAAATATAAATAAACCTTTATTAGTACAATAATATCCCAAAATTTTATTTTTTGTCAAAATCCTAAAATTTATTTATTTTTTTTTTTTTTTTTTTTTTTTTTTTTTTTTTTTTTTTTTTTTTTGTTTGATAAATGGGAGAGTGGGGGAGACAAACCCCAATAAAAAAAAC
This sequence comes from Prunus armeniaca, assembly GCA_903112645.1. Classification (NCBI taxonomy): domain Eukaryota; kingdom Viridiplantae; phylum Streptophyta; class Magnoliopsida; order Rosales; family Rosaceae; genus Prunus; species Prunus armeniaca. The sequence goes on along the minus strand of CAEKDK010000003.1, from coordinate 12,285,071 downwards.
CTAAAAGTCTAACCAGTACAAATCAAACGGCCTCGAGTGATCCCCCCATAATTGAAAACAAGACAAGAAACTAAATATTAATCTTGCCAAAACCATTATCATCTTGAAATATTCTCCAGACCTGAAAATACAAATGATAGGCCTTGCTTCTTTTCCTTGGGCCACAAGTATGATTTTCCATCTTTGAACCCATATTTCATCATTTTGAATCGTTTTCTAAATTTCTCCACAAGATTTAACCCCATCTTGTCCTATATCAAAATTTCCTTTCAACACCAACAAGATTTAACCCCTCTCCCTAAACTTTTATTAATAATAATAATAATAATAATAAAATAAAAATTTCCTTTCAACAAAAATGGACCCAAAAAAGAAGAAGCAATTATTCGTTCACCCCAAAAAAAAGGGATAGGGTACTTCATTAGAGAAAGTATCTACTTTAAGTGGTTTGTTAGCAAACTCGTACCATTTTCGTCACTTGTCATCGTGCCAAACTAAAATGGCTTGAAAACTGCCACATTTTCTGTAAGCATGTGTTTTGTGTTGTTACTATAGCCCAGTCTTCTTGTAGTGCTTTCATTTCTTAATTTCTATAAACATTTTCTTTTATGAGATTGTTATAAAACATTCGGATTGCTTAGCCAATTTACAAACTTCGCTAAAAATTTATTTATTCTTTGTTGTTTTGAATGTTAGAAGGTGATATCCGATGTCGAGGGATGAAATCTTGCTCATGTCACGTCGAGGTACTGCAGAGGAAAAAACTGCAAAATCCAATCTAATTTATCAACTTAAGAGTTCACACGATCTTTACTCATTGTGAATTGATTTTGAATTGACCCGACATACTCCCACACCACTCAATAAAAATTCCCCACATGAAGGATTTCTTTCTGCATAAATTCATTACGCACAAAAGTACCTGCACATCATCAGGAATATACCGAACCAAGCAAGTTCACTAATAATAAACAAAACTACTAAGATTTTATGAATCAAAGGGATCGTGCCATTACATGCTTTCCTTTTTTTCACTAGGAATATATAGCACTCCCTTGAAATGATGAAATTCAACAAGATACGGCCTTGACCTATTGCCCCAATCCTCTCCGGTAACCCTGCAGAAAACAACTTAGATTAATTGCTGATTAATTAACTGTTTATGCATAGAGAGAAATTAATGAATATTTTGATACAGCATTTACTCATCTGTTCATAATATTCTACCAAAAAGAAAAATTATGTTCATAATATTCGACCAAAAAGAACAATTGTGGAATTTGAAGGATGAGGCTAGCTCTAAGCTACCTATATATTAGTGGAGCTGGTAGAAAAGAGTCACTATACCCTAATTTATTTACTTCAGCAATTCCAGCAACATATATTGGTTAGTTTGTTAAGTAAATATTAAATTACCATGCTTCAAGCATGACTGAAAAGTTATGTTGGTAAGAAATTTCTCAACACCATAGTGTCCGCTGATATAAACAAGTAGGTATAAGATTATCCAAGGAATATTGAAACATTTCACATGCTTCACAAACAAAAAAGAGCCTGAATCAAACATAAAATTGTTACATACGACATCAAACACTATCTGGAAGGCCACAACAAAACAACTTGAAAATGAAAATAAATGGCGGTTTTAGTGTCACTCACCCAACTGATGATGAAGTGAAACTATGTGATGAGATTTATTTTGGTCTACCAGTGCAGAGGCCACTGTGCCATAACTCTCTCATCTTTGTCATATCCAGTAGGCAAAGCAGAACAATCACTCTAAAAGTAAAAGAATGATGAAACAACGTCAGGCACATAAAGATATATTCTTTTCACAAATGGGGTTGAATAGAGATACTGAGAAATGCTTCAATTTCCCAGAAGAACCGTCAAGAAACAGAGACGTATCAAGATTAAACCGATAAGCTCTATTGGAGAAGATGACTATCAGAAAATTAGACCCCAAAGAGTCACAGCAATAGCTAACCCCAGTTAAGACATTTATCTAGCTCTTCAAAACAGTCAGGCTCATTTCCATCAACTATCAAACACCAATCATACAAAACATGGAAACAATACAAACTTATACTGTCCAGACTAGTGTATGTATAATGTACTATATGGCCAAATGTACATGTGATGCAGGACGTGTAGGACCTAAATTTATTAGTTTCCTAATGTATTTGTTTGTTTCCTAGATTCTCTAGTTTTCCAATTACTAGTAGGATTTCTACTTTTCCAGATTTCCATATTTCTAGTTTTAAGTTTCCTATTTTATTTGGGTTAGGATTTTTTGTTTAAGTAAGGGATTTTTATCCTATTATTTCTAGGTTTTAGTTTGCTATAAATAACCCCATGTAGTTCTTTAAAATGCAGATTTGAATGTTGAGTAATTCCTAGAACTCTCTGATTTCGTCCCTTCGATCTATATTTCTTCTCCTTGATCTCCGATATTCTTCTTTGTTCTACTGTTTCTGCCCTTTATCTCGTCTTTTCGATCTATATTTCTTCTCCTCGGCCTCTTATATTCTTCTATGTGCTATTGTTTAAGTGCTTAATCTAACACCTACGGGCTGTACTACATCAACATGTATTCATACACATAGTAGAACATGCAAACTTCTAAATCAAAGTAAATTCATACGGTGGTCTTTCAAGAAGTAAATTGCCCATATCAAAATCCAAGAGAGTAATTAAAAGGCATGCTATGCATACACTGAACGCAAAAGTTCAGTAATTCCCCTTGTTTTGTGCATGTCATAGTAAAAGCAGCAGCACAATTACATGGTCAAATTAATAGGTAGCTGGAAGCTTAATGGGTAGACCCTAAAGAAAACAATCCAATTACCAATATATGCAAGCACTAGATGTAAAATTTACTTGGCTTTTACCTCAAGTGAATCAGTCTCACCCTGCAACTCAACCATCACAGGGCCATTCATGCTGCTCATTCAAAACATTAAATTTGTAATGGGTCAGAGCCAAAATTGATTTTTCAACCAAATTTAAGACTGATAAGGTGAATTGAAACCCAAAAAAAGAAATATTAATTTCAATTCAATTCAATTCAAAGTTCAAATACCTGCTCTGCACAGCGGGGGTACCCAAGATTCTGGCACGTTCATAAATTTGGATGTTCTCCAAGGCCATTCCATGGGTGCTTGTTCACCTATGGCAAGCATAATACATGTAGCACCCAAGTTATGTATGGCTGAATCCTAATGTCGCATGTAAACACTGCATCCTAAAGTGGCATGTAGATGGCATATCATCTCCTATATGGCTTAAGGTGATAATTTTGAAACTCTGATCCAAATGAAATAGACTCTTCATCAAGCTTCTTTTTCAATCTTCTCCAAGTTCTCAACATATCAGATTGTATTAGCCCTTTGTAAAGTGTCTCAAAAGTAATCTTCTGAGGGAGAAGCCCCTTCTCTATCATCTCTACAAACAACTGGCAAGCCTCTCTCCACTTTTGTTTCCCACATAACCCATGAATCAACATGGTGTACGAATCCAAATCAGGTCCTACCCCACTCTCTTTCATATCATTCCATATCTCTCTCACAATCTCCATACGATTCAATTCCAAAAGCATTCCCACCAGTATGTTATAAGTGTGCATACTGGGCACGCACAAACCCTCCTCCTTCATCTTCCTGTACAGCTTCAAAGCACCCTCGCTGTCCTTTCTCCCCCTGTACTCTTTGAAGAAACAATTGTACGTCGCTGCACATGGACTAACCCCACTCCTCACCATCTCACCAAGCAATTCCTCTGCATCCTCAAGTCTCCCGCATGAGCAAAGACACTTTACAACTGAAGTATAAGTTTCCACAGTGGGGCAAATCCCTCTCTCTCTCATCAGCTTCAGCTTTTCAAGTGACAACTCAGGCTTATGTGCCCGACTATAAACATGAAGCACGATTGAAAAACTAGTGACATCAGGCTCAATCCCTCTCTCCCACATTTCCTTAAACACCTTCTCTGCATTCCTTATCGTCCTCTCAAACCTTTCCTCAGGGTGCAAACTTGCACGCCTACAAATACCATTCAAGAAGACATTGTAAGTTACAACATTGGGCTCAATACCGCGCTCAATCATATCCCTCAAGAATCTCTCCGCCATATCAAAACGACCAATCTTACACCACCCATAGACCAAAACAGTGTACATTTTGACGTCAGGCACAAACCCATGCTTCTTTTTGTTAAAAACTTCAGCTGCAACCTTAATGTGGCCATATTTGGAAAGGGTATCAAGCAAACAGCAAAAATCTTGGCTACTGGGTTTGGTTTGGACGAAGGTTTCCATGTCCTCAAAGGCCCGAACGGCTTGGCGGGTGAGGCCGGAGGAGATCAACCGCCGAATGAGGATGAGAAATGTGGAGGCGGTGGGGGTGAGGTTGAAGTTGTCCATTTCGAGGATGAGCTGCCAAGCGACGTCATACTGGCGGACCTTGGCGAGGATGTCAATGAGGAGGTTGAAGGAGGTGGTGGAGAGAGGAGGGTCGGGGAGGGACTTGGCATAGTTGAAGAAGGCGAGGGCAATTTTGGAATTGTGGATGAGGCGCAGGAGGGTGTGGTTGAGGAGCTGAGGAGAGAGAGTGATGCCGTGGAGCTGCAGAGAAGACTCCATGGAGTGGAAGGGATTGTGGTGGTGGACAAGGATCTTTGATATTAATTCGGCGTCATTTGAGTGTTTTGCGTCGTCATTTGGATCATGAAGGAGGTTGGTGGAGAGTGAAGAGCAGCTGCGGTGGATTTCCACTGAAGGGAGATGAAGGAGAAAGGAGAAGAACTGGAAAGAAGCTGAGCGACTTTTGGCCACCAAAGTCATTATTTCAAAACAAAGATAGAACCTCCAGAGTCTCAGTCAAGAGACCAGTTATGAATTAAGTATCAGAGTAAGTAGAGCATCACAATTAGGGGACAAATAATTTGAAAACCTGTTGCATGGTGATGACCAAATTGAGGATACTTTTGCCAATGTAAAAGCAAACATCACCAACCCCTAAAAAAAAAAAAAAAAAAAAAAAAAAAAAAAAAAAAAAAAAAATCACGAGTCAAAAAAAATCAGACAGAGAAAAAGAAAAAAAAAACAATTAAATCACAGAAAAAGGAAATAGAACATCTAAACTAGAACGCCACAAAACACCAAGAAACTTTGAGACAACCTCTTTGGGTGACCGCCCCTCGGTTGGGTGGTTTGGCACACAGAGAGTGATGATGGCGTGGCTGAAGAAATTTCTTGCCCAAGTGAAGTTTAAATTTTAAATAGCCAATAAAACTCACAAATTCAACCCCAATCTCAAAACCCACATCCAAAATAATCTGAAATAAGATGTCCAGTTGTTCAAATCAATACTTACAAGCCCTGGTGTTCGAATTGGAACAAGAAAAATTTATTTTTCCTTTAACCGGATACCTATAAGCCCCGGTTGTCCCAAATTTTCTAAATCCCTCTAAGTGAACACGTGACAAGGCAAGACTGACTGCACCGGTGCAGCCATTATACCACGGAAGAACTTGTAACGGTTAGTTGATTAGTTAAAAAGGTAAAATGACAAGACAAAAATTGGAAGAGTTTGATTTACACCTATCTATAATTCAAAAAAATATATATTTCAGGCGCATAAATAAACATATTTCAGACCCATCACCCAAAATTTAAAAGCTTTAGTCGTTTATATTAGATTAAGGAAACTTGTGTTAAAAAAAGAAAATTTTGAACTTTCGTCTATGATTAAAAAAAATTAAATGAAAATTCAAAACAATTAATTAGATGAAACTTCTGCCATGGATGGTAGAACACCTTGATAAATTAAGGAAACAACTGAAAAAATTCATTAATAAAAATTGTACATCTAGAACTTCAAAAGTAACCCGAATCGAACTGAAACAACCATTGAAGAGATATGACTTACCATATTCTTTTGAGGATCAAGTATTTGTTGTTGCTATTTAACTACTCATGTAATTACCAACTAGCTATGAGTCTAATCGTATTTCTATTTCACAAACAAATAAGTTTAGGTCTTTTGAAGAGTTTTAAAGTTTTCAGTGATGGTCATTGCTGCAAATACTTTGATTGTTTAAAAAATTGAATACTTTATAAATCCTTTGATATTGTATGCTTTAAAAATATGAATTTCACATAATATTTAATGAATTACAGTGATAAAAGTAAAAAACGTAAGTAATTTTTGTTTAAAATTTAAAGTAAAATATTTGAGATGAGAATACTCATGAGTGAACTTGTTAAGTGCTTAGAACACAACTAGTTTTTCTCGAAAACTAATGTGGAGTAGTGGATTTCTTGCAAGGTAAAGGAACAAAGTCTTCAGGGGGAAAAGTGCCTTGTAGGAGCAGGGTTTGAGATAAAGGTGGAGAGAGAGATTTTTCATGAGTGGGATCCCAGAGAGAAGAAAATGGTAGCTTCAATGGAGGTGGGATTTTTGGTTGCTCCTAAGTAATGTACTTCGAGGCTAAAGAAATGAAGCAGATTTCCACAAACCAGAAGACTTCTCAACACAAACCAGCTGGGGCCTCAAAACCCTTACAAATCAAGGCCTCTAACTTATCTGTGCATAATGAGCCAAAAAGTTTCTCCTATAGTTCTTAAATGATAAATTAATACTCACTCTTGCTAGGTATCTAAGAAATAAAATATTTCATATCCTTAGCAAACCTACAAGAGCTAAAGTAATAGTTATACAAATTATCAACTATCTACAAGGTCATCAAAAAATTTGAATAAATGTGGCAGCCAAAGTGTTACTCCAAAAATAATAAGGCAATAACGATAATAATAGCAAAGAAAAGAAGCATTATAAGGAGCAATCCTAAAATTAATGGAAAGAGGACAACTAATGGTGATTATACATGGAAGCCTATCAAAAAAGCATCTTTATTGCTTGTTATCTTTGATCACAAAATCATCAAATGTCCTATGGAGCTTTTCACAGGGAACACACGTACCTGTTGTTTTTCTGATGTAGGATATGGGTGAATTGAGTATTTGGGTAATTTAGAGGAAGCGAAAACAATGGAAAAACAGAAAATAGGTGGCAAAAGTCGCCTTGGCTTTACACCAAGGAGTCTCCAATCTTGGAAAGTAAACTTTTCTTAATATCTCAAATCTCCATTTTAAGGAACTACATAGGAAGTATTTAAAGCAAACTAAAACCTAGAGACAATAGGATAAAAATCCCTTGCTAAAACAGAAATCCTAATCCACCAAGGAACTAATTCAAATAAACTAGGAAACTTAAATAAAATCCTACTAGAATCTGGAAACTAAAATCCTAGTGAAATCTAGAAAACTAGAGAATCTAGGAAACTAACTAATGATGTCCGCATCATTTTCTTTGGCAATGGTGTGGGCACACCCCACTTTCTTGGCTTCTTCTCGGCTTAGACTTTGAGAATAGCTCTCTTCCAAGAGTACATACAATGACGATCAGCAAATCAGAACACAAACTCAAGATTACGCTCTATTGAAAAACTATATACGATGACAAAACTACATGAAGCTCTATTGGAATTTAACTTTAGCATTTCTTTACAAGTATGAAGCACAATTCTAAAAAGGAGCCGACCCTAGTGAGTGAAAGCATACGAAAACTACAAAGACTTGAGGTTTTCTGAGGACGTTCACTATTTACTCTGTTTAGCAGCTGCAAAAGGAGCTTGGTAAGAAAGAATAATACCTAAAATGTGTGACAGGCCCACTTTGATTTTACTATGCATAGGTAATGGGTTGTATGTTATCGTTTGAAATGGGGGCCTTAAAGATTAGATTCCAAAATCTCCCCCAAAAGAAAAGAAGGCATAAACCATTAACCTAGAAATCATATCTTAACAACGAATTTCTTTTCTTATCCTACAAACTTATCCTGTCCAGACTAGTATATGTATAATGTATAAGGCCAAATGTATTAAATTTAAAGAGTGGAATTTGGATAAGGATGAAAATGGATTTTCATGGATTTGGGAAGGAATTAATGTGAACGACAAATGGATTGATTTGCTGACATAAATCCGGTAATCAAAACAATGATATTAGGAAGAGGATATTGAACGATAATGTTTGAAGAAGTGGGTAACTAATATCGCATACTACTGATCGAGTTCTTTTTACTAATACCATCCTTTATTTTTGGAACAAAAATTAGAGGAAAATTTGCCAAAATGTAATTATTATTCAATTCTCATACGCAGAACACAACATGCAAACTTTAAAATCCAAGTAAATTGGTAAGGTGGTCTTTCCATAAGTAAATTTCTCATATCACAATCCAAGAGAGTAATTAAAAGACATGCTATGCATATGCTGAAAAATTCCCCTTGCCAATATAACTGAAACGAATCCAGTGAGATGTGCTTCTTTCAGCTCACGCATTTTCTCAAACACCTTGCCTACATTATTATTCCTTATTTTCTCAATCATGGCTTCATGACACAGACTCTCCGGCCCATAACTCTCTTTTAGCTAAGTATTATTTCACAGTCAACAATATGATTCAATAACCAATCAGATGCATCCAGTTTGACAAAAAAGGAAATACCTGAGATAAGATTCAAACTTTATGGTGCTCTGTAGCAATGCACAGACATTTGGGGAGAGAGAGAGAGAGATTTTGATTCAATTTGGCTTCCTCTGCTCTCGACGTCCTACAAACAAGTAGGTAGGTAGTTGGGGTTTGCAAACTCAGAGCATAAGGCCTCAGAGAGGAGAGAGGAGAGAGTGAGGGGAATTTGAAACTGTGTATAGGGACTGAAATATCGTTAGTCCATAAAGAAGGGAAGATGGGAAAGAGAGTGTTGGGTCACTTCACTTTTTACCCCTTACGACGTCGTTTTGGCCTCTAAAGAGTTAAGTTAAAGCATTGGAGATGTGGTTTAATCTGAACCGTTGAAATCTTCTGCATAGGTAATGAGTTAATTGTTGATTTGCCTCCTAAACTTGTACTTAACTTTCGATTTACCCCTTATCCTTTTTTTCAGAAAATTAAGGATACAAACTTTTTTTCCTTCAATTTCCCCCCTACCATCTAATCCTCAACATTTCATCCAATTTTCTGTTAAATCATTAAAAATATATTATTATTTTTTGTTGAAAAAATACAAAAAACAAAACTAAGAAAAAAACCCTACGCCACCCACAGGCCCAGCACCCCCCTCTCCCGCCCCTCTAGGTTTTTTCTCCTTCTCATCCTCTCCCCGACGCTTCTCCCCCACACCCAGCGACTCCAGCCCATTCCCAGGGATTCCAGCTCACCCCCTCCAACCATCTCTCTCTCTCTCTCTCTCTCTCTCTGAATGGTCAATGGGAGTAAAGGAAAGCTCATATAGAACCCATAAACATGATCAGAATGTTTTTCTCTATGTCTCTTAGCCTATCAATTGCCAAGTCAAATGGGTATTTAAAATAACAAATGTGTATTGTTTCAATTGGTGAAAACAAAACAATCATTTTGAGTTTTTGAAATTAAAAGTGGGTGTTGATGGCTTCATGAGTTGGAATTAGGGTGGTGGCTAGTGGAATTGGATGGAATTTGGTGGAGGAGGAAAGGAAGAGAGAATTCTCTCTCCTTCTGTGGGAGCCTACCCTTTCCATTTGTGAGAGTTATTACCATCTTGGTAAGCCTTAATGGTTGTTACTGGATCCCAACCACCCTCTGCTACAAAATATTAACTTCACTACTTTTCAGATCTCAATTCGTAGAAGCAATGAATTCCCCCCAACTACCTTCGAACTTTGAGATATGCCCCATCGATACAACCCCAAAATCCCGCTTCTTAAACTCTCCCAACTACTCATTGCCTCAAGAAGCAGGAAATTGTCATATCCCCTTATTAATTGCGATACTCTTCACTCAGGTCTTTAAATCCCTTATGCATCTCACTGTCTATAAACAACTGGAAATCTCATACTAGGTACAACACCAACTTTGTGGAAATACCCCCACATATAGCACAGCGAGCAACAATATCCCACCGACCCAGATGACTTCTACAGGAGCTAATGAACTCGTGGTTCAATTGAAGGAATCTTTAGGCCTCTCAAATCTGGAGCATGGTCCAAAACTAGTGGGAGCAATCATAGTCGACAATATGCCTAACCGTGAAGCTATAAAGAACATCCTGAAGTCAACGTGGAAATAGTACGGTGAGGCAAAATTCATCTGGGTAAAAGATAATCTCTTCTCTATAACGATGCAAGATGAAGACATGGCAAAAAAAATCTTAGATAATGGGCCATGGTCAATCATGAAGCAGTTTTTTTCTGTCAAGAGATGGCCATCCGAGCTTGCCATTGAAGAAGTAGACATGATGAATCTTCCCTTCTGGGTCCAAATTAGAGGTATACCTCTTAACCTCTGTATGGAAGACAATGTTGAGAAACTGGGGAACAAAATTGGAGAAGTGCTGCAATACGACAGTCCCAACCAAGCCCGCGGCTATCTCCGGGTAAAAGTCCTGGTTAACACATAGAACTAGCTCCCTCCAGGCTTCTAGCTCTCTCAAGCTGACGAGAACGAGACGTGGGCTGAATTCCAATATGAAAGGTTGTCTGACTTGTGTTACAAATGTGGGAGAATAGGCCATCTTAACACTGACTGTAGCTATGAAGCTACTTCGGATGGGACGGCAGGCTATGGCACGTGGACAAAGGCAAAGATTATTCGTGAGTTGGAAAACCAGCCCAAACCCACAGCTCTTTCAACTGGAGAGCGTTGAAATGTGGGTGTTGTTTGGAGTAAGGAGCAAGTAAGAGTTATGCGCCTTGAAAGGAGGGAGACCTCGAGCGGCAAAGCTGACTTTGCCAGTACACCACATGAGGCAAATCAGAACAGTAGGCTAAACCTGCTGGAGAACAGACATCGAGAGGGCTTGGAAGGGTATGAGGGGAACATATCATGGCAATTAATTCTGATAAGGTCCGAGTCCTATTAGCACCGGTCTATGTTGTTGGGCTCGATGCAGACTATTGACGACCCTAATAACACAGGTGGGCCTGAAGAGAGTTTGGCCCAATTGAGCAAGGGTAGAAACTTCAACCCAAATTGTAGCATTCCTGGGCCCTTGATGACTGACAATCTAAGTAACCCACTTGGACCTATGCAAATGAAAGATGTTGTGGGCCAAGGGACCAGGATGAGGGAAACGCTCACCAACCTAGGACTAAAGCGTGGTGTTGTGGCTGATAACCCCATATCTTTTCAATCCCTAGAAAAAAAAAGACAAAAAAAAGACAAAAACAGGTCGAGAAAAGGGATCCTCAAGTGAGGGAGAAAGGAGGAGGATCACCCCAATACCAAAACCACGTAGACACATACAAGTATTAAGGGCAAACTTGGTTGCTGAGGAAAACCTCCAAAATGTTCGTGTTCTACAGTCAAGGGAGGGGGTGGCACATGAGGCAAAGACGGAAGAAGATATTTCGAGAGAAATTTCCCGGGGTGGTTGGCCTGGAACAACCGCAAGTCCCCAATGATTTTCTTGTTATGGAATTGTCAAGGTCTTGGGTCATACCTGACAGTTCGAGCCCTCCATGGGCTTATCCGAAAACACCATCCCTCTGCAATTATCTTGATGGAAACGAAGATGAAAACTAGCATAATAGAAGGTTTATGAAGAAGAATGGGATACCATATGGGTTTTGATGTGGCTCCTGTTGGCACAACTAGTGGCTTAAGTTTATGATGGGATACATCTGTAAGTGCTGAAATTCAGTTTAGTTCTACAAATGTTATTTGCTCTATGATAAAATCTATAAATACTCTGAGAGAATTTCGTGCCTATTGGATTTATGGGACTTCTTACAAGGAGGCAAAGAATGAATTTTGGGATTGGATGGAGCAATCTTTTGCTCCAACAAATCGTGCTTGGTTTTGTGGAAGAGACTTCAATGAATTTTTTGTGGGGTTGTGAGAAGAGCGGTGGAAGTGAGCCTTCTCACTCTCGCCCAAAATTCCTACATAACTTTATGTCAAAGATGGCTCTAATGGATTTGGGTTATGTTGGGCCTTGCTTTACTTGGAGAGGAAGAGCGTGCAATGGTGATTTGGTTCAAGAACCGCTTGATAGGGGTTTGGTTAATTATGAATGGCAAACTGCTTGGCCAAACACCATCGTATACCATGAGACAGTTGTGGGGTTTGACCACTGTCCCTTAATTGTGAATTGTGGACCACGATCTCGTCGGAGCAAAAGGCCTTTCAAGTTTGAAGCTAATTGGGCACGAGAAGAGGAGAGTTATAGACTAGTTGAAAAGTGCTGGAGTGACACTTTTGATAGGCCCTGGGTCAAGAGATGGAGGTATAAATTGAATCAATGCAAGACCCAATTAAAAATCTGGAGTAAGGAAAAGTTTAAGAACAACGAGGAGATTGATTGTCTAATGGAACAGCTGCACTTCATGCAGGATAATTGGGAGATGAATTATCAAGACATGAAAGTGATAACACACAAGATCAACGAGTTATGGGGGAGAAATGAATGCTACTGGAAACAATGGTCTGGAATTAAGTGGTTGAATGAATGGGATTCAAATACCTCATACTTTTACTAATCAACAATCTGGAGGTAGAGGCAAAACTAAATTGCTCGAATAAAAGACCATGAGGGCCGGTGGGTGGATAATCCAAAGAAGATCAGGCACACCATTGAAGCTCATTTCAAGGAGCTATTTACAACATGTGGAAACAGAGATTGGAGTGAGGCCATAGATTGTGTTCCAAGTGTGGTGACTGATGAAATGAATATTGTGTTGACTAGTCCAATTACAGAGCAAGAAGTTAAATAAGCTGCTTTCCAAATGGGAGGTATGAGAGCACCTGGGCCCGATGGCTTTCGAGGCATTTTTTACCAGTCCTATTGGGATATCATCCAAGTTGAAGTACAAGGCACAACAAATGAATTTTTCAATGGTACTACCTCCCCACAAACTCTAAATGACACCCATATTGCCCTTGTACCTAAAACCGCATGTCTAGAATCTGTCTCACAATTCTGCCCTATTGGTCTCTGCAATTTTTCATACAAAATCCTCTCCAAAATCCTGGCAAATATGCTCAAGCCTCTTTTGCCTAGCTTAATCTATGATAGTCAGAATGCATTTGTCCCAGATCGTCAAATTTAGGACAACATCATAATTGCTCATGAGGTTTTCCACTACCTCAAACTGAAAAAATCCAAGAAAAAATTCGAAATGGGGGTGAAATTGGACATGAATAAAGCTTATGACAGGATTGAGTGGGACTTCCTTGAATCAATTATGTAGAAGATGGGCTTTGCTCCCTCCTGGATCCAATTTGTGATGAGTTGTGTAAGTACTGTTCAATTTGCGGTGTTGCTTGAAGGTCATCCAAGTAAGAGCTTTAAGCCTTCTCGTGGTTTAAGGCAGGGTGATCTTATCTCGCCTTACCTTTTCCTCTTCGTAAGTGAAGTGCTTTCTCTGATGATCCAAAAAGCCTGTTTAACTGGTATTTTGCAGGGAATCAGACTCAGTAACGCTGCCCCCACAATTTCCCACTTGATTTTTGCTGATGATACTCTAATTTTTCTAAAAGCTTTAGTGCAAAATAGCATGAATCTGGTCCACTTTCTTAATGCATATTGTAATGCCTTTGGACAACGAGTAAACTTCTCCAAATCCACCCTATACTTCAGCTCCAACACTCCAGGGAATATGTGTGAAGAGATTTGTGGTGTTTTTAGTATGTCAGAGGTCGACGGCCCGGGAAAATACCTTGGCCTTCCTACCATTTGGGGAAGAGCCAAACTTGAAACTTTGCTCTGCATAAAAGAAAGGATTTTGTTGAAAATTCAGGGCTTGAAACAACAACTTTTGTCTCAAGCTGGTCGTGAGGTCCTTATTAAGCCAGTGGCGCAAGCTGTCCCTCAATACCCGATGAATATTTTCTTGTTTCCCAAATCTGTATGTAGAGAAATTGACTCCCTGCTATCCAACTTCTGGTGGGGGCCAATCAGGAAGGGAGAAACGAATTCATTGACTTAGCTGGGAGGCTTTAGGAAAACCAAAGAACAATGGTGGCATGGGCTTTCTCAACCTCCATGAGTTCAACCTTGCCCTGATAACCAAACATTGTTGGAGACTTATAAATGCGCCTAACTCTCTATGGGCACAAATTCTAAAGGCTCGGTACTTCCCAAATTGTAGCTTCTTGGAGGCCAAAAAAGGGGGGGTGCCTCTTGGGCTTGGTCAAGCCTACTGTAGGGGATGGGTATTATTTGTAAGGGTGCAATTTGGCAAGTGTTAAATGGTTCACAAACAAAAATTTGGTTGGTAGGTGGCTATCAAGCTACCAAAATGGTAGAATCCAACTGAGGAATATGCAAGCTTTGGATCTTAATCAACTTGTGGAGACAATTATCAACCCCATCACCTGGAAGTGGGAGCTTTCACCTATAAGGCAGCAAATATCGAACCATGAAGCTTCTGTAATCTCTCACATTAGATTCATTGGGGAACAAGATCGACTAATTTGGCCTTTTAAGATGTCAGGGAGTTATTCCGTAAGGTCTGGGTATCATTGGCTTTAGCAGGAATATGATCATATACATGGACGGGCCCCATCTTCTTCTTCGATGATTGATCCTAAAGTTTGGAAGCTTGTTTGGAGTTGGGAAGCCCCTCAAAAAATTCGTCATTTCTTGTGGAAAGCTCTCAGGAATTGCTTAGCTACTAAAGAAAACATGTTCAAAAGGAAGATAAGTTCATCCCCGATATGCCCCATTTGCTGCAATGAGATAGAAACAGTGGAACATATGCTTCTTTTATGTACTTGGGTGGTGCCAATTTGGTTTGGAGGGCAGCTGAATCTGAGAATAGATAAGTTCTCTATTTCCACTTTTGCTAACTGGCTCCTTACTACAGTTGGTAATTTACCTTGCAGTCCCATTTGACTCTTGCAAGACTATATCTATAATCGCTTTCACATGTTGGCATATTGGGAATTGTGTTGTAAGATATCCTTAGAGCAAAGCAGACCCTCTCCGGATATCGCTATAAGAGAGTCTCAAACAGCCTATGCAAAGTTCACTAATGCGCAGATCCACAAGAATGTCATCCATAGATCGCCCCCTCAAAATATATCCCTAACTCAACGGTGGATGCCTCCATGTAATGATTTTGTAAAAGTTAATGTGGATGCCTCTTGGAAGCAAGGTATGGATGTGGCTAGTGTGGGGGTCATAATTCGAAGAGCCGATGGGTCTTTCCTGGCAGGTTTCTCAGGCCCAACCAATGCATCCTCCTCAATTGAGGTTGAGACTTTGGCAATATTGGAAGGCTGCAAGTTTGCTCTTCATGAGGGTTTGAATAATGTGATAATCGAATCCGACTCACGCGAGGCGATTTCTAGTGTTCATGGAAGCATTGTGAGAGGGAGGTGGCATTATACCCTTTTCTCAAAACCATTCGATAGTTCTCTAGTAATTTTCATCAATGTTATTGGTCTTGGATTCCCAGAATTGCCAACTTAGCAGCTGGTCACTTGGCCAAGCTATCTTCCTCGAGGATGCGCTCTTTTGTCTGGGTTGACCGACCCCCATCCTCTCTGACAGGCATTTTAAACAAGGATGGCCTACCATGCCCACTGCCACAAAATGGTTAGACTGATGCTGGTTGGTTTGTGACGACTTAAGGCTTTTTGAAGCAACATCTCTTTCTTTCCAATCTGTATCCACAAGCTATGTCACTTTTGATGTTTCATTTGCCTATAGTCCCTTGTCATTGGACTCCTGCCTGTTTGTTTTTGGTGCTTTGTTTGCACCCTGGTTTATTCATGTACCAGTTTGTCTATTAAAAAAAAAAAAAAAAAAAAAGGAAGGAAGAAGAGAGAGAGAAGGTTGTGGGAGTGGTGGGTTGATTTTTATTTAAATTATTTTATTTTTTGTATTTTATACTTAATGTTATTTTATTTTTCAGTATTTAGTTATTTTTAATGTACAAATTGACCAATTTGCCCTTATATTTAATGGCAAATTGGATGAAATTGTTAACGATTTAGATAATAGGGGGAAAATTGGTGAAAAATAAAAGTTCATATTCTTAATTCTATAAAAATAAAGGATATGGGGTATATTGAAAGTTAAGTACAAATTCAGGGCAAATCAACAGTTAACCCTAAAAAGTCCTGGTATAATCAGGTTACGAGGTCGAACCCGCTTCCAATTTCCAGAGACGCCTGCTCGACTCACATCTACAGCTGCTGCTCCTTCTTCTTCTTCTTCTTCAGCGGCACATAGGAAAAGCTTCTTCACCAATCAACAATGGCGGACGACGATTATAACGAAATGGATATGGGGTTCTCTCTCTCTCTCGTGCCTAATATGGATTTGATACTCATAACTCAACAAGTAACTTACTGAGATCTTGTTGATGCAGGTATGAGGATGAGCCAGTGGAGCCAGAGATTGAAGTAAGGATTTTGTTGCTTCTTTTTCTTTTGGGTTTAATATGGTTGTCTAAATCTCTGATAAGAATGGAATAGAATGGTTGTTCGTATTTTTATGAGATAAATAAATTTGCTGAAGAATAATTGAATAATGGACAGGAAGGTGCAGAGGAGGAAGATGTAGAGAACGCAAATAATGATGATCTTCCAGGAGAAGCCGTTGAAGCTGATGACAAAGAAGAACAAGCACCCGTGGAACGGCCTCGGAGAACATCCAAATTTATGACCAAATATGAACGGGCCAGAATCTTGGGTACCCGTGCTGTGCAGATCAGGTATTTGAACTTTGAATTCAATTAAATTGAAATTTCTTTTTGGTATCAAATTCAACTTTTCAGTCTAAAATTTTGTTGATAAATTAATTTTGGCTCTAACCCATTACAAATTTAATGTTTGGAATGAGCAGCATGAATGCGCCTGTGATGGTTGAGTTGCAGGGTGAGACTGATCCACTTGAGGTAAGAAGCCAAGTACATTTTACTGCTATTGCTTTGCTTGCATATATTGGTAGTTGAATTGTTTTCTTTTGGGTCTACCCGTTAAGCTTCCAGCTACCGATTAATTTGACTATGTTATTGAGCTGCTGCTTTTACTATGACATGCACAAAACAAGTGCTTGCATATAGGATTTTGTTTTAGTTATTGTCTTCTTCCGTACTTCTTTGTAAGCACCCCTTTATATAATTTGAATAGGAGGTAAAAGTGAACAAGAGCAGAAACTTATAGTGCAATTGTATCAGAATAGCTAATGTGGTGCATAATGCGATTAAGACCAGAAATGGTGTCACTGGCAAAAAGAAGAACATAAATTTTGTGTTGTAACTTGTGAGTATGTGTGTATCATCCAAATAATAGCACAACTAATGCAATGCATACAAATAGTAGTTATAGAGAAATTTTAAATCCTTGTTTAATGAAGTAATATTTATATCTCTCTTTCAAATGTGTTTTTAAAATCGAAAGAAAGTACATGAGTGCGCCGCATTTTTCTTCTTTCTTCTTTTGGCTTTCTTTTGCCTTACTGGGAGAAGCTCATCACCCTCCTTTCTGTATAAAAATATGGTTCCATCCTCCGCTGAGGACGATTTTTCTTCGGATAAAAGAAAACATATTGGTAGTTTCTTTAAGTTGAAAGGAAATTATGGTATTGAATCTGACTTGTGAGAGCTCTATGCTACACTAGTATGATCTCTTTCATTTTGAATTTCTTAGATTGCTATGAAGGAGCTTCGTGAGCGGAAGGTACCCTTCACCATACGCCGGTATCTGCCTGATGGAAGGTGCGGTTCTGACTTTGGTTTTACTTCAGTGGAAACATTGTTTTTGTGCTTTCGCACAAGTGCCCACGGACAAAACTCTTTGTAACTTGTAGCGTCATGTATGTATTTTTGAAACATTTTAATTGGGTGTTTAAATTTTCAGTTATGAAGATTGGGGAGTAGATGAGTTGATTGTGGAAGACTCGTGGAAGAGGCAGGTGGGAGGCAATTGATCATTTATGCATGAAGAATGGTTTCCGATGTCAGTTTATTTTCCCTATAAATGTCCAGATGTGCTTTCGTGGACTTGTAACATTTTGGCACTGATCCTACAAACTTACATGTTAAAACACTATTTGTATCATTTTTTTTGTTTTTGTAAATGTGTTGAAACACTGTTGCAGGCATCTGAAATGTAGTTGATTAATGGCTTTTTGCAATCTGTTTGTATATATATTTGGACAATGCTCACTTTATTGTTTTGTGAGCCAAACAAAACCTATTGCTTCTTCAATCCCAGTAACTGTAAAATCTCCGATGGAGAAAATCTTTTTACAAATTTGAACCCTATTTGCAAGAAGCACTTTTACTCGTGACTGATATTCTATAGGCATGTCAAAATTTGTATTCAAAATTCAAGTGCTTACTAAAAAAGCAATTGGAAGTGTTAAGTGCTTACTAGAAAAGCAATGGGAAGTGTTTCCGGAGAAACATGATGCGCTTTTAATGAAGCAATTGCAAATATGCCTGTGAGAAAAACTATGACCAAGGAGCTTTCGCAATCATTATCTTAGTAGGAAGATTGGGAAAGTGGTTCTTCAATATTAAGTTACAAAAGGATATAATTTTTGCGATAGCAGTTATCGAATTGAATAAAATTCATGATTGTAATTTGGGTGCATGCCAACATCAATTTAAACTTTGAATCCCATTTGTATTCCTTCCTCTTCACAAAGTGTTTTTTTGTACTTGGACAAGTGGGTTAGAGGCGGAGGTGCTGGCGAGACATTCATCATGATCCATTAAGGTGTCCTAAATGACATTAGGAGGCTCATCTATCTAGCGACATTCATAAATATAAAAATAATTAAGGATTTCAACATACGTTTAATAATAAAGAATTTCACTAATAAACCAATATATGAATGAGATAATATACAAAAGCAGAGACATTGTTTGTTTACATATGTTAGCAGAGAGGCAAACCCCTGTTGAACTCATAAATAAGGAGGCAAACCTCTATTTACATATGTTCGCCTGTGAATGAGAAAAACTTAGTTGCAACAGGATATCACTATTTTGTTATCTTAGCCAATAATGCTATGTCACGTGTAAGTGTTATCGTCATAGGGTTATTGGCAGCCTAAGCAGTAAAGTCATCTCTAACCATGGGTCATAGGCCAAATATAGCTCTAAAATAATGTGAAACCCATCTCCAACTATGGGAAAAAACAAAATTTGCCAAATTTAGCCCTTTAGCTCTCCAACCAGGCCACTTGTAGCTTAGGCCAAAAATTTTGGTGAGCCCAGCGCATGTGCTTTTCAAGAAGAGAAAGTATTACTCGTGGACAAGCGCACGAAACATCTCGGGCACCTACAGATCCATCAGCTAATATTAAGTTTTTTATTTTATTTTATTTTCTTCTAACCTTTTTAAATGTATTTAAATTCGTTTTGTTTTAAAACATATATATATATATATATATTTGGTTCAGACCGTTGGAGGTTAGAACCATTTGAAACACTACCTTATCATAAATCTTGTTAAATGCTTATCAACATACACGTGTCATATATGGAATATTGTCTATAAATAGTAGTTTAATTAAATGAAACAATACATAGTAGTGGAATGTATGAGTGTTGTAATATAATTTTTCTCAAAATAGTAAAATATGAAGAAGAAACAAAGGCTGGCCCGGGCAGGGTGGGGTCCACGTGCCTAGACTGGCCTGAAGGCGGAGGGAGCCCGAGGGCGCTGCTGACGTCATCGCTGATGCCAGCGTGACGTCAGCACGCGGTTTTAAAATTTGTTTATTGTTGGCGCGTGCATTGCACGCGCCAACGTTAAAAAAAATTCAAACGCGCACATCAGCTTTTCCCCCAACGGCTTTGTGCGACGTGGCGCTGTGGTCCTTCCGATTTTGCCTTGTTATCCAATCCAACGGCCTGGCATTTTTCAAGGCAAAAAATTATGAAAAAAAATCGTAAATTTTTTTTAAAAAACCACAAAAAATATTGACTTTTTTTCTATAAATACTAATACATACTCTTCAGTTTTAACAACAAATTCTCATACATCTTCTCCTTCTCCAACTATTATTCACTTTCTATTCAATATTTTCTTCACTTTTTACTCTAAATTGTTTTCATTTTCAAGTTTAATTTTTCTCTATCATTATGGCTTTTTCTCAAGAAACCGGAGGGGCATGGAGCATCATGGAAGATGTCTTGTTGTGTGAGTGTAGACTCACCCTATGAGTGAAGACTCACCCATTCAAAAGGAGCTGAGGCCTATTGGGAGGAAGGCGGCGAAGGCAAAGAGAGGAATTAATTCTACAAGTAATACCTCTAAATTTTTGGAGGAAATTGCAAGGCAAAGCGCCTTGAGAATTGAAATAGACAAGAAAGTCCAAGAAGATGATAGGGCAATGGCAATAGAATTTGCTAAAGAAAGGGAGTATGTACGCAAAGAAAGGGAGTATTAACGCAAAGAAAACGAAGAAAAGAAGGATCGGGAAACCATGGCCATGGATACAAGCCACATGTCTCCTGAAACAAAACAATATTGGAAGCTAGAACGAAAGGCTATTATGAGACGAAGACTTTTTCATGATGATGGACCTAGCAATACGGATTGGTTAAATGATGAAAACCCTTAAGTTAGTTTGCTTGCCTTTTCATTTCATTGTATTTTAATGTTTTGTTTTAAAAATTAGTTGGAATTCATGTATTTTATTTTATTAGTAGTATTGGTTTTCTTTGAGTTACCAAAGAAACTATTAAATAAAATTCCTTTTTATTCAAAACATTCAATACATAAAAAAACTAAACACAACCAAAGCATTAAAAATATAAAAACAAACAAACCACAACCAAAGCATAAAAAAACCAAACATAACTAAACATAAAACATAAACATTAAAATCTTAAAAATGTTCTTCACTTCACTTCATTCATTGTTATTGCCTTTCACCGCCCATAAATGCTCCATTAAGTCAACTTGACGGCGTTCATGAATATACGAAGATTGCATCTCCGTATATCGATCAATCATACGGTTCATGAAAAGACCATCTCTAACCAACGGTTCATGCTCCACTGGTCCTCCATTTGGCCCTATTGGTTTTTCATAAATTCAGGTCAAGGCCGTGTTCATGGGATCGGGTTCGTACACCTCTTCAGCTTCGTAATCATACTCATCCTCCACAATCATGTTATGAAGGATGATGCATGTCATCATTATGCTCCTCAACACCTCCTCATCAAACATATGCGCCGCACCCCTAATGATTGCCCACCGAGCTTGGAGGATACCAAAGCACCTCTCCACATCCTTTCTGTAACCCTCTTGATATGTAGCAAATAATTTTTGCTTCTGGGTTCGGGGATGCGGAAGTGATTTCACAAATGTTGTCCACCTCGGGTAGATCCCGTCAGCTAGATAATACCCAGTTTGGTAGATGGTATTATTGACTTTATATGTGATTTTCGAGGTTTCTCCTCTCAAAACATCATTGAACACCGGGGATTGACCTAGAACGTTCAAGTCATTTTGAGATCCAGCAACTTCGAAAAAAGCGTGCCAAACCCATGTATCGAAACCTGCAACGGCTTCAAGGATGATGCTTTTTTGGCCTTTTCGATTTCCGTAATCACCTTGCCAAGCAGTTGGGCAATTCTTCCATTGCCAGTGCATGCAGTCGATGCTACCAATCATTCCTGGAAATCCTCTCCGTTCGGCTTTCTGCAGAAGTCGTTGCAAGTCCCTGGGCGTGGGTCGGCGCAGGTAGTCCCTGGTGTACAGAGTTTCGACTGCATCACAAAATCTAACCAAACTCTCCAAGGCAGTGGACTTCCCCATCCGGGCAATCTCATCCACCTGATCAGTAGATGCACTATACGCCAACATTTGTATAACAACTATGAACTTTTGTTCGGGAAGCAGTCCCAAAACACCAGCACAATTTCTCTTTTGAACAAAGTATTCATCATAATTGCAAATATCATGCATGATTTTATTGAACAAATTTTGTTGCATTCTATACCTCCCTCGAAAATGAACATCAAAGTACAGAGATGTTGGGATAAAATAATCTTCCATAAGATTCTTACCCCGAGAATGCCTATGTCTGTCAACATTTGGGGCACGGCCTTCATGTGAACCACGACTGCTCTGGTTTTCTTCATCAAGCATGGCCACAGCCATGACAAGTTGCTGATCTAGATCTCTCTGCGCTCTTTTGCTTGCAGCTCGTCTACGCCTTCTTTCTCTTATTTCTCGCTCTTGCCTCTCCAAGACCTCCATGTCTGACATTGTGAATGAAATATGAAATATGAAATCTAAAATCTGAGAAATGAAATTTTTGAGAAGATGTAGTGTGAGAGGTTTGTGAGCTGAGCCTTAGTTTTATAGAAAAATTTAGGTCGATAGACATGACACGTGGCTCAATTTGATAAGGTGAAAATCTTATCCGAAATTTGAAATTCAAATGCAATGTATCTGAAATGTGAAATTCAAATGAAAAGTTGAAATTCAAATGAAATTTATCTGAAATTTGAAATTCAGATGACACGTGGCGCAATTTTATAGGGTGAAAATCTTATTCGAAATTTGAAACTCGGATGAAATTTATCTGAAATTGAAATTCAAATGAAATTTATCTGAAATTTGAAATTCAGATGAAATTTATATGAAATTAAAATTTTGAAATTTATCTTAAATTTGAAATCAAAAATCTTATCTGAAAATCTTATTCGAATATTTTATCAGAAAATCTCATCCGAAAATATTGTCCAAATTAATTGTTTAGGTAAACAAATTTGTGAAAAAAACAAAAAATTGAATAGTACCCCTCTTGCCATGGCAACTGCTGGAAGTGTAACTTACTTTTTGCAAGGGCAGACACTATTCCCGTGAATAGTGTCAGCCCTAGCCCCCCCTTGCCATGGCAAGATTCCCACTGCTGGAAGTGCCCTTAACAACTAACCATGGCAACAAATGTGCCACGTAGACTCACTCATATGATGCCACATGGTCCACATATATTATTAAATAAATATAATTAATTAATTAAATTTAAAAATAAAAATAACTCTCTCTCTCTCTCTCTCTCTCTCTCTCTCTCTCTCCTCTGGCAACCATTCCCCTGGCCCTCATCAAACCTAGAACCCCCTCATCCTCCTCCCTCCCCCACCCCCCGGCGGCCGCAAAGATGCAAAGTGTTCGAAAGTTTTTTTTCTTTTTCGATTTTTTAATTTGTAGAGAGGGAGGGTGCGGGTTAGGGAAGAGGGGGGGGGGGGGGGGGGGGGGGGGGGTGTTGGTGTTGGGGGAAGTGGGGCTCTATGAAGTTGAGTTGGTGAGGTTGGGTCGATAGAGGGGTTTGTGAAAAAACGCTTTCTCGGTTTTTCTGGGTTTTGGGCTCTTGTCAATAGTTTGAAGAGCCAAAAATGAATTGAAGCACCTTCTTGTCGTAAATTTCCATAGAGAAGTCTCTGAGGGTCTGAGGAGCAGTGGAAGCTGCCATATAAGTCGTTGCAGAGGCTGAACTGGGACCCACAAAAGAGGATATGGGTCGGGCATAAATGTTGATAAACGGAGCGGCGACGACGGTGGTTGGAAATGTAAATATGTGAGGCTAGGTTCAATAAGGGCCTGGGGGGGGAGAATGGGTTGTGGGAGAAGAGAGAGCAAGGAGAGAGAGAGAGATATATATATATATATATTTAGTTTATTTATTTAATTAGTTAATTAAATAATGTTTGTTTATTTATTTAATAATATATGTGGATCATGTGGCATCATATGAGTGAGTCTTCGTGATACATTTGTTGCCACATCAGCAGTTAATATAAAGATTGACAGCATGTATGAGATTGGTAAGAAAATCAACTTTGTGTATGTGACTGAGATTAAAAAAAATTTGATGTATCGAAGTCTAAAAGTCGGTAAACTTTACCATAGTAAAATGAAAATTAGTCAAAAATTAATTTTTTGGAGGGCTAAATTTATAGCCTTGGACTATATTTAGCCCTACGATTGAAGATGGCGTAAGTAAACAAACGATAAGACCCAACATAGTTTCAACCAAAAAAAGAGAGAAAATACTAACCCTAGAAGAATTGGAAACATACTAACACGTGTTGGAAAATACGAGGTTTAAGGTCTGTATCAAAATGGCCCCCAAGGTTACAATTTCATACCAAATATTTCAAAATAACCGCATGTTAGATTGACTGTCAAATAAGACATTCAATTATGACGTGGTCCCGCTGCCAGCAGTTCTCGTTGGTGTGCGATCTGTAGTTTGATACGTAAATCCATACCAGTGGCAGTTGGCAATTGGGTGCCACGCATAAGTCCTTACAGCTCGAGGTTGCAGGTCTGCCCTGGCGCTAGTGGTGAGAATAGCTAATCTCCCCCTAAATTTTTGTTCATAAAAAAAATAATGACGTGGCAGCTGACCCACCACATATCCTGACAGCCCTGTCCAAATAATCCAGACAAAGGGGCATTGCCCGAAGAAAAAAAAACTATTTTTAAATCCAAGGCTTTGTTGCCACCTTTAAACCAACATCAAGGCGATAGTTTTAGATTTAAAAAAAAAAATCAAGAATCAAGTCCAAAGGAAGCTGTTCACAGAGTGTGCCCTAACTCTTGTTGTGAAGAAGATCAAGAAGCAATTTAATGCCTAGAATGGATGAAGAGGCGCCAATGTGTTGCTGTGGCAAGGTTGCTACAATTTGAACCTCTTGAACATATTTGAATCATGGGAGACGATTTTTCATGTGTGCAACAAAGGAACATGAGGCAAATAAAGGTTGCTAGTTCTAGGTATGGTTTGATATGAAAATGTGTGACCAATCAAAGGTAGTGATTCTTGGGCTTCTAAAATCTCGGAATAAGCTTAAGAAATCAATAGCAAAGGCAAGACAAAGAGAAAATGTTGTTTGGGTGTTGTTGGTGGCTTCGTGGGTTATGTTTGCAAGCTTCATTTTGTGATGGATGCGTGGATCTGGATTGAACAAAAAGAAGAGCTTCGAATTGGCTTCTACCATTGAATGAAGTGTTTGTGGGTTATTGGGTTGGGTTGTTAGTGTGATTTTGTAAGGGTTGAGTTTTTGTGTGATTTTGCAAGGGTTCGGTTGTTAGTGTCATTTTGTTAATGACTATGTAAGGGTTACTGGTTATGAAATGTATTTGGCAACTTTGTGTTTGTGCTAAATGGGATTGTGAAGGCAACAATTGTTGAGAATTACATCTATTTTAAGCCTATTACAATAGCTTTGAATCCCCAAAACAATAGATGTGATAAATGAAGTCAAAATATGCAGATAATAACTTAGACAATTTTCCATCCAAAATGGGCTCAAAATAGCCATATAATAATATTGTCAATTACATATTTGAAGATGTTTCAAATCTATTCCAAAATAACAATAAGTGGATGTATTTGCATTCACAGTGGTTCAAGCTTATGTGAATGTCATTATATCGATGACAAAAGGTCAATCATTAAGTTATACATGACCAATGTACCAAAAACTAAAAGGCCTAAACCCTAGGGCCAATTGACCAACAACAAAAACCATCTAATCATAAAATGCCAGTCGAACAACCCTAAACCCTAATGCTCCCATTCTTCATTATGCTTCAATCTACAACATTTGCTCCTATAGTTGAAGCACTAGTTGATGTAGTTGGACATGAAGTTGAGGCTAGTGATGCAGTATGACATGAATGAAGGAAGCATATATCTTTTTTCTTGGAAATGAATTTAGCCACAACATATAATACATAAACATTCATAATGGCGGATTGATTATGCTTATTCTAGTTGAGCTAAGCCTTTTTCATTTTAACCCAAGTATCTTATGATCTAGTCTCTTTATGCACATAATAGAAAAGAGAGAAAGGTTAAGCTTTTACCCTTGATGACTATTTCTTGGAGAAGCCAAGAATGAACACCTTTGTGAAAAGGCCTTGTTTTCTTCCTCTTCTTACAAGCTCCTCAACCCAAGACTCCAAGAGTGAAGTCCTCTTCCTCACCACACCAAAATGGACTAGAGATGAAGAGAAATCAACCTAGAGAACTTAGGTGCTAGTCTTTCTCTAAGTTGGACCAATTTTTTTGGCTAAGGAAGATGATAGGGAGGATGTCTCTCCTGCACATCAAAGCTCAAGATGAAATGCTAAAAACCCTAGCTAGGTTTTGAGTTAAGTTTAGTTTATATAGGAAAAACCAAACCAAAGGGGGGAGAGAGAGAGAGAGAGAGAGAGAGAAGAGAGTGGGCTTTTCTTGGGCCCTTGGATTTGTGTTGTCATACAACCCGTATCCTTGGGCCCATTTGGCTTTTGGGTATTTTGCCTTTTCTTTTAAATCATATTTAAAGCCCAATCCAATTTCTTATGTCAAAGTTAATTCCATAATCAACTCTTAATTATGATTTATGATTTATGATTTAACCTTTAAATCACTATCATAGTCTTACTAATTTGACTTGGTCAATTCCTCCGGTCAAACATGTTGACTTTGAGCTTTGACTTTGAGCCTACTTTTGACTCCTACTTTCTTTTCTTTTCATTTGTTCCTCTAATCATATTTCTCGAGTGCGATCCGTAGTTCCTTTTAGCAAGGTAGTGGGTAGACTCAACTTCTCTGAGTTGACTTGTTAATTAAATTTCACTATTTAATTCTTCTTATTAGTGAAGGTCAATTATGATTGAACCTTTCAAGATTTCCACAAACCATGGTTGACACCTAGTAGCATGTCATGGTTATCTGAGCTAAATAGGTGTAGGGAAGAACTTGTTCAAATTGGAATGACCATGCAATTGAATTCTTCTCTTATACAATACTCCTTATTCACATTATTAGATATTGGAATCTAATGTCAAATATTCTAATGTGCATTATTCTTTTATATGATTATCTTGGTAAGATTTGAAGACTTCTTCTTTCAAATCTTATCCCTACTTTGCACAAAGATTTGATCAACCATATCCTTAGAGTATTCTCTCTTTTTACTGAGAGTAGAGATCCCTTGTTATACATTCATTTGCCTCCATGACTTTATTGAGAGTCCTGATGAATACCTTTAAGTCATGTCTTCTTCAACACAACTATATGGTGATCTTAAAGACAAACAATATAGCCACAAGACATCTATGATGTCTAACGTCTGAGGATTAGTCTGAACCATTGCAATCTATGAGTTTTAGTTTGACATGTGAGTAAAACTTCCTTTCTAGATCTCGTGTATGTAGTGGCGGATCCGGGATTATGTGGCCAAGGGGGCTTAGTGTAAAAGTTCCGAAATTTTTCTACAAAGAAAATAATGCTAAAAAGATAGAAAGATAGTACTTCCATTCATAATTCATAACAAAACCAATAATACAAGTTACAATTGTCCACGACAAGTTTTCATATTCTGAAAATGTTGCATTATAGTTTCATTATCAATATAAGCAAAAACATCTCTCTCAATGCAAAAACATTCTTTTCTCCACCATTTTTTCCGCAAGACTATACTACCAACCGGTCCAACATGAAGGTTAAATCTTTCTTTTGCCTTCTTCCAATTATTGAAGCCTACCCCAGTGAATGTATCACCACCCACTTGATCAAAATTAGATTTGAAGAGATAACAATGAAAACAAAACGCAGCATCTTTAGCAATACTATATTCCAACCAATCATGCTCATCAAACCATTGAGCAATGAAGCGTCTATTAATTCATGATTGATTAGTTTGTGGGAATTTATAACTTCTAGGTTGACAAGGTCCCTTTGTAGATATGCTCTTCGAATCTCACCCAGAATATTAGGACTATAATCCGCCATTCGAGTTCTTAGTTTAGGGTCTGCCTGAAGATTAGCTAATAACTCATCTACTTCAATTGGTCTTGCATTTGAACTACCCGGATTAGAAGGAGAATGACTATCCGTAGATAATTTTCATTTAAAGAATCATTCCATAAATCTACAAATCAATTAATTCAATCAATCATTAATTTTTATCCAAATTATCATATGAATATGAAAATGTCAATAACCCACTCTCAATATTCAATATAATCCCTCAACCCATATCAATCAATATTCAATATACCAAATTATCATATCAAATAGCAATCAATATTCAATATACTCAATCAATCCATATTATCAATCAAACATAAACTTAATCAATCTACATTAATATGATTATCACTATGATTCATGTCCATAAATTTAATTACATAAAAAAAATATATCAATATGATTCATATCTATAAATTTCAAGCATAAACTCAATCAATCAATATGATTCATATCCATAAATTTCATTACATAAAAAAAAAATTCAATATCAACAATATATATATTATCACTATAATTATTAATATAAATTTTGCCATGCTTACTTGTAGTTGAAAAAAATGGTGGCGGACGGCGGCAGAAGGTGGTGGTGATCGGCACTAGGCCACCAACAAAGAGTTGATGGAGGTTGTCGAAGGTTTGGGAGGTTGGGAGAGGTTAGGGTTTGAGAGGGTGGGAAGAGGAGCAATGAAATTGGAAATGAAGGGTTTGGAGGTAGAGTCGAAGTGATGTTGTGTTATGTTTTTTTTTTAAATTAATTATTTTTTTATAACCTGGCCCAAAACGACGTTGTTTTGAGGCCATGTCAATTCAAAAAAAAATTTGACTGAGCCTTGGACCAAACGACGTCATTTGGTAAGGCATTTAAAAAAAAAAAAAAAAAAAAAAAAAAAAAAAAAAAAAAAAAAGGAGCGCAGCGCGCAAGATTCAACAAAGCTCACCAGTGGCTTGAGAGTTTCGTCAAGCACTTGGTGTGCATACAAGGGGGCTTCCAACAGCTGTCCAAGGGGGCTTTCATGGAGTCCATTGCCAACTTTCCAGCCTTCCAAGGGGTCGTCCAACCCCTCTTGTCCCAATGTGCGTCTGCCACTACGTGTATGTGATCACATTCAGTGTACTTGTTCTCCTGCAAGCACCTACATACATATCTTGGTGTCGTCACACTCAATGACTTGAGACCTCGTCATTATCTACATATAGAGAAGATACTGCGTGTACTGGTCTTAGCACAATGTCAATGCCCAATTGTTACTCCTATGACCAGGAACATATTTAGGATTAGGGATCATGATAAGTCTCGATGTATGCAATCTCATTACATAATTCTCATGTCCACTTATATTTACTATTAATACTATAGTTCTTTTGTATTTCATAAGATAACGTAATCATGAATAAGGCCGGTCCTGAGATTTTGAGGGCCTTGTGCGAAACTTAAATGGGAGCCCTCAATCTAATAAGAAAATATTTATATATAAAAAAATTTACATGACTTAACACCATAAAATAAATTTTTTTAATAACTAAAATTCATCATCTATTAGCAAATACCATCCACTAGTTGTTACCTATTAATTCTAGTCCTCAAGCCTAGTCTTGTAGCCACCTAAGCAAATACCATCCACCAATTTTTATGTATTTACAACTCCTGCCATTATGTAAACACGGAAGCTGAAGGAGGGAGAACGATAGATCGCCAAAATCATGGTTGATCCCAAATAGTCTTGCTGCTTCGTTACAAAATTCCACTAATTTTTTGGTGCTTTAATGGGAAGATTTGTGGCTTCCTACTTATGATTCACAATTACATATGGAAGAACCCTATGGCCAAAATCAGTGAGCATATGGATTATCCTCAGTCGTGCCGTCAATTGAAGTTCCTGTATTCCAAGTAAATTTTCAATTCTCAGCGAGCTTCAATTTTCAAAATCAGCGAGCATCTCTATTTTGTAGAAAACTGACACGCAACCACTAGGTTTCCAAATTCTCAAACCTCTTAGTTCTTGTTTTTCTATATCTTCAAGTTTGATTAGAGATCATAACTGGGTTTTCCAAAATCTCAGACATCTTAGTTCCTGCCGTATAATTGGGATTTTGGCTAACAGACAGAGATCATAACTGGGGTGTAGGTATTGGGGCTTTGGCTAATAGACAGAGATCATAATTAATTTGTAGGTATTGGGGTTTTGGCTAATATCCTTATTGTATAGGTAATTAGTCAAATGTCGTTTTAACAAAATTCCATCCATGTGAATGGCTCCAGTAATCCATATTTTTTGTTCTGCCATATCAAATTTTTTTGTTGGCTCATTAGTTAATTGGTGAATCATTTTGCTAGAAATTTGTACCTAGGGCTCATTAATCGTTTTGCTTAATTAGATGTTATTTTTGAGGTCTGGTGCAAAAAAAAATTCTGAAATTAGAAATGTTGAAGTGAAAATTTCAACATTTTAACTCTTTTTTGCCACTCTATTGGCCCAATGTTGTCCATTATAAGTGTATGGAGAAGGGTTACAATACACAATTGAACCTTTCTTGCTAAGGGATAGAAGGGATAAGTAAATTATGTCAAAATAACAGTCAGAATTCGGTTTGTCGTTCTCTATTTTAGTTGTAGTGCATTCTCTGTTTTGAAACTTGATTAACAATTTAAGATTCTCTGTTTCGAAATTTGTATCTATGAACCTCTCTTACAAGTAATCTCTAACACAGTACCTATGGTATAGGTGCTGTAGGTACAATGTCGGTGGTTACCTATAAGATAGTGAGTCAAATGTGTATATATCTGGAGCACAGGTGCTGTAGGTACAATGCTGACCTGTATTAGAGGGAGCGATACTCCTTCCTAGCCATAAAGAACCTGCAAATGATGATATGCAATTAAGAAAGCATCCAATTAAGAAAGCAAACAACATCCATTTAAGCCATCAAACAAATTTCGATTTGCCAGAACAAAAAAAGAAAAAATTGTTCCTATTTACAACCATAAAACGGGGATGGAATTTTGTTAAAATTGTTCTTGTGCAACTGACAACATTCACAGAATCGTTATGTGAATGAAATTATGTCATATATCAATTATGAAGAAAACTCTCAATCTCAATCAAA
Organism: Prunus armeniaca; assembly: GCA_903112645.1. NCBI lineage: Eukaryota > Viridiplantae > Streptophyta > Magnoliopsida > Rosales > Rosaceae > Prunus > Prunus armeniaca. The sequence continues at coordinate 12,254,132 of CAEKDK010000003.1, read as the reverse complement.
AAACGAAAAGAAAAGAAAAGAAAAGAAAAGTCTCAATCTCAATCAAAAAATGAAATGAAAAGAAAAGAAAAGTCTCAATCTCAATCAGCAATATATCAACTATATTGCAAGAAGGAGGCTATAGAAGAAAAAGAAATACATTTCCTTAACTCTATTATGGCTCATTCAATTGGTACAAATTTGTACCTATGAACCTCTCTTACAGGTAATCTTTGTATTCGTAATCATTTGTGAATGAAATTGATGGAGATGCATGCACTTCAATTGATACAGGTACTCTCTGTATTCGTAATTGTTCCCACCTGTAAATGTACAACATACCTGAAACACGGGCACTGCAATTGATGGAGACACAAGGTGAGAAACCCCTAGATGACGGCAAATTCCATCGGCTGCAATTAACGAAGACGAAAGGTAAAAAAACCCCAAAGGCAAATTCCTTCCATACTCATAACAGTCAACCCTCAATTGAAACCCAAAAACCTCGGCAATTAAGAAGCATGAAATATGCAAAAATTGGCTTGACAGGACCACGATTGATTCTGGAGGACGTGATTTTTGCGATTTGTTGCTCTTGCCGTCTGAGGATTTTTGCCATTACTTACCTTATTTATATATCTTAGGGCCAAATTTGGAACCACAACATAAATTTAAAAATATTAAAATATTAAAATATAAATGTCAGAAATTAAGAAAAGATAACTAATCCTATATGGCACAAAAGTCAAAAGACTTGGATTACTAACAATAAGTGTGTGGACACCCAAATTCTGTCATAAGAATTGGACTTATACCGAATTATTTATAATAATAAAAATAGGAATGTAAAGAATACAACTACTGAATGACACAATATGGATTCAAACTCAACTTGCCTACTAAAATTAAGGGGATGAATTCCAACTCAACCAAATATACACTTGTGTTACTTTCCTGCACGCTCAAATATATATACCTATAATATCAATATACATAATATACACTTAAAAAAATTTCAAGGCCCTTAGAAATTAGGGACCTTGTGTGGTGGCACCATTTGCACACCCTCAAGGTCACCCCTTCATGAATTCAAACAATTGATCTTGCCCATAAGTAACTTAATAAGTCATTACAAATAATGTCCTTAATTCTAACTATTACATAATTAGTTGTCTTTAAGAGCATACATCTAACAATGAATTCTTAGTATTTCTCTACCACAGTTGTATTTAGTCCAATTGTGAAATTCTTGGTAATTCTATGATGTCAATTTCAATATTCTAATTATATGTAGTAGGGATACTTAGCATTTCTTTTTTTGTAAAGATACTACCTATGTATTGAACTAAACTTTTGGTTAACTGATTTGATTTTACTGAAAACTTTGGTACAGTAAACGGAAGAAAAATTATCCTACCAAAAACTTTGATGGCTCTGTTTTATCCAATGGAAACTCAATTGTAGGCTTTGTCATCGGAAATGCACAAGCTCATCTGGTTATGTAGGATCCTGTCCCTTAGTTTATACATCTGCTTTACAGGCTAAAGCCTTTGCTTTCAAACAACATTAATTTGGGCAACAAGATTAAAGATTTTGTAGGTGGAAATTGAAGGGGATTCTAAGACGCTTATACAAATCATCACTGGGCAAGCCAATATATCATGGAGTTTATGATCACTTGCGGAAGATATATGGCAATTTCCTGGGAATTACAGTTTTTTGACAATCAAGCATGTTTATAAAGAAGCTAATAGTGTTGTTGACCAATTAGCTAAAGGAGGGCATGGGTATAATAATTTATGCATTTGGTTTAGTAATTTTCCGGTGGATTTAATGACTAGAGTTTACTTTGATATGTATGGTACTAAGATCCCAAGGGGATCTCATCTGTAATGTATTTATGTTTTGGGTTTTTATCACAAATGGTCCTTGAAGTTTCCCAAATTATTACATTCGGTCCCTTATGTTTTTTTTTTCCAGACATTATTGGTCCCTTATGTTACACCTCACACATCAATTTGGTCCCGTCATTAGGTTCCGTCAAAATTTTCCGTTACATTGCTGATGTGGACGCCACGTGGATTAAACAATGTTCTAAACATTTTGGGTTTTATCACAAATGGTCCATGAGGTTTGTGAAATTATCACCTTTGGTCCTTTATTATTATTATTATTTTTGACATTATTGGTCTTTTATATTTTTTAAAAATAGTTTTACATTTAAAAACTTTTAGAAAAAATTTAATAAAAAAAGAGAAAATTTTCAAAACATAATTTTTTTTTATTCAAATCCACTTGACATGTTATTATTGGACATGTAGGCTCCATATACATATCACGTCAAATCCGTTAGGTTTTGTTGAAATTTATGTTAAATTGATGAAAATTTCAACAGAACCTAACGGATTTGACATGACATGTATGTGGAACCTACATGTCCAATAATAACATGCCAAGTGGATTGGAATAAAAAAATTTATGTTTCGAAATTTTTCTCTCTTTATTAAATTTAAAAATTTAAATTTAAATGTTAAACTATTTAAAAAAGGGTTTAGGGTTTAGGGTTTTTCAACAAAAACTTAATGGATTTGATGCAACATGTATGTGGAGCCTACATGTCCGTTAGTATCATGCCAAGTGGATATGAATAAAAAAAAATGTACATTTTGAAAATTCTCTATTTTAAAAAAAAAATTAAAAGATTTTAAATGTTAAACTATTTAAAAAAAACATTTCTTCATTTAGATCCAGTTGACATTTTCTCATTGGCTATGTGTGCACCACATATGTGTCATGTCAACAATTTAACAAAATTTTTAACGAAATCTCCATGTGTGATCAAATTGATGTGTGAGGTGTAACATAAGGACCAATAATGTCATAAAAAATAAAAATAAAGGACCAAAGGTGATAATTTCGCAAAAATATTTACAACATTGTTTAATCCATGTGGCATCCATGTCAGCAATCTAATGAAATTTTTTGATGGAATGTGACAGCAAGACCAAATTGATGTGTGAGATATAACATAAGGGACCAATAATTTCAGAAAAAAAAACATAAAGGACCAAATGTGATAATTTGGCAAACCTTAGGGACCATTTGTGATAAAAATTATGTTTTTTTTTTTTTTTTTTTTTTTTTTTTTTATTTAAAAAAAAGGAAGTTTCAAACCCAGGCCAACTAGGTGATAAAGGGGAGGGAAAACCACTAGGCTTGTTAGGACCAGAGAGTAAAAAGGAAGAAAAGACACAGAAAAACAAATTGTAAAGGATTCTTTTTCATTCATGCCTTCCAAATGGAAATGAAGAGAGTTTTAATACAACTTGAAATGGAGAAAGTGTGAGTATGTGACGTCAGCACTTCTAGCAAATTTCCTTACAATAATTGGAAATTACAATATAGATATCAGATAATATTCTAATATATGAGCCCAGTGTGAGCCCAATCCAAGAGTGTAACATTCCTCCCCCTTTAAAATACGACATGACCTTAGGCTGAAAAGTTAGGGAAGAGGTCTTGAATGGTAGCGACATCTTCCCAAGTGGCGTCATGGGTTGGAAGACCCAGCCATTTGATAATCCAATGCTTCACATCAATGTTGTTACGGGTGCAAATTTCGCGTTGCAAAATCTGTTCGGGTGTCTAGACAATTTCCCCAGTTGCAGACATGGGTGGGAGTGTGGTAGATGGAATGACATGAGCGCCCACCTTAGGTTTCAAGAGAGAAACATGGAAAGTGGGATGAATACGAGAATGAGGAGGAAGTGCCAGAGTATATGCCACCTTACCCACACGAGCCATAATCTAATAAGGCCCGTAATAACGAGGGGCTAGTTTGGGGCAATGGTTCTTGCTCACAAAAGTCTGGCGATGTGGCTGGAGGCGAAGGAAGACCCAATCACCAACCTGAGCCAACTAAAGGTTCTCCTTCAAGCGACGAAGCAATGCATCACGATCACACAAAGTAGTGTCAACCAAGTAAACAGGGGAAGAACTAGGTAAGTAAGTTGAAATAGTGGGAAAGGGATTATCCATAAATGGCCTCAAAAGGGGTCATCTAAATGGCGGACTGGAAAGTGGAGTTATACCACCACTCAGCCCAAGAAAGCCAAGTGGCCCACGCGTTGGGTTTGGCACTGACATAACTTCGCAGATAATGTTTGATTACCCCTTCTCCAATAACGCTTTTATTTATAAAAATAAAATAAAGAAAAAAAAACCGGTCCAATTCGGTCGGGGTTTTTTGAGTTTAGCGGTTTTAATACCCAGCCTTGGGCCGCTAGTAGTCAATCAAAGTCCAACCCCAGAATCCCCCAGAGTACTTCCAAATTGAACCTAGGGTTAGGGTTTAACAAATTACAAATTGGAGCTAGGGCTTTCGGAACTCGAGCTTCGAACAATGGAGACGGCGACAGCGAGCGGTTCAGGGACTGTGACGGCGAAGAGAAAGCCGGTGTTCGTAAAGGTGGACCAACTGCAGCCAAACACGAGCGGCCACACCCTCACGGTGAAGGTGGTGAGCTCGAAGCCGGTCAAGGTGACCAACAAGAACGGCGGCCGACCATCGTTCTCGTCTCGCCCTCTCCAGCCCTCTCGTATCGCCGAGTGCCTCGTTGGTGATGAGACTGGGACCATTCTCTTCACCGCTCGCAATGACCAAGGTATATAATTCATGATTGTTAGCTTATAGATGAATTAATACACGAATTATTTAATTAAATAAGTAATTATTTGTGAATATATGGTATATGTGTTCTGTAGATTTGGGTTGTTGGTTTGAATGGGTTTTGATAGGGTTTGAAGTGTGTTTAACTGTTTGTTTTGAGGAGAATTGAAAACAGCGGATTGGGGTTAATTTTTAGCCCATGTTTTAGTTGATTGTAAGTGAATTTCTGCTTTGCGTAATGTTTTTCTTTGTTTGGAGACCAAACTATGATCTTTAATTCTGCTATTTGTGTACAATCAGATAAATAAATATGCCTGTCTTCAATGGGCTATTATTTGGTCTAAGTTGTGATTCAACTCCGTTTTGATAGTTTTGTCTTCTGTATTTATTCTCCATCCACATAGAACAGCGAAGGCGGTATCCAAATATTGTTAGATGGTATCCCTTCTCTGTTCTTAGGGTCTTGCATTTGTGTGTTAATGCCTTTGGTTGATAAATGAAAGAAGCCTGGCACTACTTGATATGTTCCATGCCTGTTGTCGCTAGCCTTTTTGGTTCTCGGAGGATTGTTGATTTGCATTATGTGTAAATGATGAAGTTAAAATTTATACGTGCAGTTGACACAATGAAGCCGGACACTACTGTGATCCTGCGTAATGCGAAGATTGATATGTTCAAGGGAACTATGAGGCTAGCAGTTGACAAATGGGGACGTGTTGAAGTCACTGAACCAGCTAACTTCCAAGTTAAAGAGGAAAACAATCTGTCTCTCGTTGAGTACGAATTGGTTAACGTTGAAGAGTGACCGATGGGTATATTGTGGGAGTGGATACTAATGAATTATCTGTGTTCCTAACCATAACTGTTAGTAGGATGCAACTAATGTGTTTAGTTTGAGTCTTGATATTGCTGTGTTTAGTTAACCTAAGTGAGTTTCAGACGGTGATATAATATGATTTGGAAGAACTAGACGTTGCTAGACTTGGAATATGGAACGCAAGAGTTTATGGTCTTAGATCGTACTCAATATGATCATGCATTTTGTACATTATTTCTTTTGTGACTCTTACTGTGTGGTAGTTTTCTGTTTTGGTCAATCGCTTGCTATGGTTGCTGTTGTATTTTGATTTTACACCCAAAAAAGAAAAAGATTTCACCTTTTCTGTTGTTTTTTTTATGCCAAAACCTATTCTATTGTTTTGACTAAACTTAAACTGCGTCATGTTTGGGATTGATTTGAAATCTGTGGAAGTACTCCACAGTTATATCAACTAGTGGTATCAATTTCCAGAGCAAGCTTAAGTTTAATATGTCAAATTAATCACTAAGTATTTTTTGGTCAAATTTAGTCACTAAGTTGACATGTGCATATGTGATTCAAAGCGCTCTAATTCATGCCCTTCTTGCCATTCTTGTTCTCCCTTCTCTACACTTCACCCGTGGCGACGAACAGCCATGAATGATGTGGGTTTCTCTTCAGAGGCGACTGATGACTCTAGATTTCTTTCTGTAACTAGCACCGTTTTCGGGATTGTTATGGTGATTTGGTTCTTACGAGCTTGAAAGTAATGAATGATAATAGCGTTGCTCTTGCAACAAGTGTTTCATCGGCTTAAACACTCATTTCTTGATTGTTATGAATCATGATACCAATTTCTCTATCAAATGGTGCGGTGATTGGTTGAAGGCATGGGCGAGCGAAAAATATACATACGAATTGATCTGATAAAATTATAAATTGCATGTAGCTTGATAAACCAACTACTGTATACCCAACGAGTTAGAGAGGGCAACTGTATATCCAACGAGTTAGAGAGGGAGGCGATGAGGTTTTCTCAGCTGATCCCGCGATTATATAGCTATAGACTAAAACAAATCAATAAGTTGGATTCAAAACTCTTTTTTATTATTATTTATTTATTGAGAATCAAGAATACAACACCATCAACATTTGGAAATAGTGGCGGACCTATTAAGGTGCAAGGAGGTGCATTTGCACCTCTTCTTGCCGGAAAAAACCATTATAGGTGCTGCAATTTGCACCCTCTTCTTGCTGGAAAATCCATTATAGGTGCTGCAATTTGCACTTCTACTCAGCCTGGGGGGTGTACTCTAGGTGTTCAACGAAAAGCCTAAACGAAGTCAGTGTGTTGCGTTGCAGTGTGCTGTATTGCTTTGCTGTGCGCTGTGTTGCGTAGCTACCTTGTTCCATTTTCAGCATTTTATTCCATTTTTAGCATTTAAGTAAATGTCTTTGTCCTTTTATTTTCATTTATTTTTATATTATTCTATTTACTTAAGTTTACAATGTAAATACGGAAGTACCCCCCATTTGGATTCAAATAAAAATACTAAAAAATAAAATTCCCACCAAATCAAAATATGAAAAATCTGTTTTAGTGCAAAATACAATTTAGGCTAAAAATGATGGCTCATTAAGTCAATATATACTTCATACTAAAATCCCATAAAATGATGTTTTCTTATTTGATGTGTAAAGAATAAAAGCTATCAAAAATTATATTGAGAAAATGATTATTCCGAAAAACCATTTTCATACTTAGCCAATATTTTTATGTGAAACAATTTTTCATGTATGATATGAATGCATGAAGGAACCTAAGGTCAATCTAGGTAAAAAAAACATTAGATGTTCAATTCACAAAGAGTTTTAAAAGAATAACCTAACTCTTACGTATTGAAGAAATATTTGCTTGAATAAGCTCCCTCTAAGACAGTACTCATAAGGGTCCAAAGTTTGAGAGCTAGAGTCCAAAAGAAATGTAGATAAAGGCCAAAATCAAAATGATGACGAACCTCAAAAATGACGTAAATGCCCTAAAATGAGTAGGATTGCGCTAATATATGCCAGCTCTTATGTCGAATAGGACGAGACACCTTGGGAGGCGAAGAGGATTACGCTAATTTTTGGTTTATTATCACATTCTTAGAGATATTTCTGGTTTATTGCAGTGTGCGTCTATTTTTTTGAAATTGATGCAATTCTCTTTGATAATGAACATGAGTATTTTGTATGGTTTTATTTATTAACTATGAATTAGAATAATATCATTTCATTTCGATGAGTCTATTTTGTATAGAAAATTTTTTAACCTTTTACACGTTGACATCCCGAAATGAAAATTCATAGATCCGCCACTCTTTATTGTACAGTGAGCTTGTTTTTTTTATAAATATTTTAATAAATCCTGACCAAAATTGCACCTCCGCTAAAATATTCATAGGTTTACAGTGCTTGGAATAACAAGAAGCTACATTGAATTTGTAAACTCGAAGGGGAAAATGTCTAACAAATCTTCGACTTTATTCGATTAATTTAAGGGGAACAAAAACCAGTTGACAACACCAAAGATTTCAACCATTCAATAACTTGTTCTCATCCAAGAATGTATGCGTTGGCACCTCAAAATTAAATAAATTGAATGGTGCTAGGCCGATGGAAAACTGATCATGGCGGAGATGAGAAAAAAGAATGGCGGCCAAAAGTGAGAGGAAGAGGGTAAGAAGGGAAGGCCTAAGAGCATTTCCAGTAGATAAGGCTGGACTCGGGCTGGGGGGGGGGTGGTTGTGTTTGGGCCAAAAAGTGGTTTCCAGCAACAAAAGCAAGCCCGGGTAGATGGTGGGACCCAACAGACTGGGCTAGTCTGAGGGCAAGGCTAACGTCAGCGTGCCGCTACAATGCCCTCTTCCACGTGGCATGCGTTGGGCTCTTCGATAAGATTTTTTCCAACAATCCAACGGCATCCAATTTTTGTGCAATAAAAAAATGTCTTTGTCCTTTTACTTTCATTTATTTTTATATTACTCCATTTACTTAAGTTTACAATATAAATAAGGAAGTACCCTCCATTTGGATTCAAATAAAAATACTAGAAAATCAAAATATGAAAAATCAATTTTAGTGCAAAATACGATTTATGCTAGAAATGATGGCTCATTAAGTCAATATATACTTCATACTAAAATCCCATAAAATCAAGTTTTCTTATTTGATGTGTAAAGAATAAAAGCCGCCAAAAACTATTTTGAGAAAATGATTATTCCGAAAAACCATTTTTCATACTTAGTCAATATTGCACTTTTGCTAAAAAAATTATGGGTCCACCAGTGTCTATAAATACCAACCAATACTCTTCACTTTTAACACCAAATCCTCATACATTTTTTTCTTCTATAAATACCAACCAATACAACTAATAAAATAAAATACAACTAATAAAATAAAATATTATCCAAAAATATTATCTAAATTAATTGTTTAGGTAAAAAAAAATTGTGAAAAAAACAAACAAATGAATAGTATTTGCCATGACAAAGAGCAATTGCTGGAAACACACATTGCTTAATATGGCAAGGGCAGTCACTATTCACGTGAATAGTAGCTGCCCTAGCCCCCCCTTGCCATGACAAGGGGCAAACTGCTGGGAGTACTCTAAGGTTGAAGATTGGTATTTTAAAGTTCCATTTTTCAAAAGAAAATAATTAAATCACATCTGGCCAAAAGAACACACATTAGTTTGGCACATCATGTGGTCAGTTCAAACTTTTGCTCTAGTGTGCAAATAGTGCAGGCCACAATGGTAGCAATCAACTTAGATGAGTATTATCTCATTGACTACTCTCACTAACCACAAATTCCAGAGGAACTACTTAGGAGGGAAAAACAATATGATGTGTGATGAGGATTGGCTGTTTGATGCTCTATTACAAAAGGTGACCAAATGAAATGTAAGCTCAGGGCCGGAAACACTGTTTATGGCTCTTTGGAGGTCAACGTCTTGAGGGGATGGATCTGCATTCCTCAAGAATCTGCGCACAGATTGAAAAGGAAGAAGAATAAACATGTCAGCTACTTGGGAAATTTTGGAGGGCTGTGGAAAAACCATAAAAGAAGAGGCAAATTTGGAAAGTGAAATCACATAGCCCCTATCAACTTCTATGTAGCATATATGATTTGGCCACAAAGCATGGATCATGTATGAACCAAGATGCTTGCAAACTCAATCTTGACTGTACTTGATCAAGTATTACGAAGTCCAAGTTTGGTCTGAGTAAAACACGATACAAAGCTCGCTAGCATTCGTCCAATGTAACCACAAACTAATACTAAGAAATGAAGCACACAATTTTTTTATGAATCGAGCATATACCCAAACACAAAAGTGGATTCTTCTCTAATTGCCTGCAAGCTTGGTAAAAGAGACCTAGAAAAGGATTGCCAAGCAATAGCTCTTCGACTAACTGCACTGGAAGAGCATAATGCTTTACCAGGCAGAAGCTACTTTTCTTACTTCATATAGAAGGTATAATGCCTTGCTGCCACAAATGAAATGATTTTTCTTCAAAAAAGAGAAGAAAAAAAATGAAGCTAAAAAGAGAGAGACAAATAGCTATAAAGGATTCAAATAGGATAACAGAACAGTAACATGCAGGGTAGATGATATTCATCTTTGACTATGTAGTCATAGAGTTTTTACATTTAAAGTTCTGAAGGTAATCAAAATGAAGAAAATAAAACACTGAAAAGGTTTACTTCAGAACAGATTTGTCCAGTAAGCATGCAGTTAAAGCTTCCAAGTCATCATTCTCTTCAAGTGCTAGAATCTTGAACAAAACTTCTACTGAACTCACTGGAAATTGATCATGCATCGTTGTTGCAAGCTGATTGAAAACAATATAAGTATGACTCTCCGGTCATTGACATCAAGGAAAAGGGAAAAAAAATAAAAATATTCAACAATGCAGATTACCACTTTTAAGTCTATGAGCTACACAATGAGCATCACAAAAGAGAGAACCAGAAAAGGAAAAAGGAAATTGTCTTTATTCCTTGGACAAAAGTAACCAAGTCTACCAGTTCATCTATGTTTAAAAGCTCAGGAGATGCAACTTATCTCTTCTGCTGCTCATTCAAAACTCTTATATTACCAGCAGTCACTGCCTTAGACTGAAGAACTAAGTACATAAAACTTCCTTGACTCCTTGGAACAATCATCACACATCATCATTGCAAGCTGATCAAATAAAAATGATCAGTCACCAACTTTATGATCATCGTGGTTTAAACATTTCTAAATTCCACTAAACATGTAAAATATTCATAAACTACTATAGGTGTCAACCTTGAATTTGGGATTTTAGTTAAGAGAGATGAGGACAGCTGACAAAGGAAAAGTAACGAGAACAGCAGAGAAGACATCTGTACTTGGGGACCTATTTTATTATAAATTGTTTTAACAACAAACAAGATACAGTTTATACTCTCTTCAACTATTCATGATTCAATCATATTTAATAAAAACCTCCAAACATTCAAAACATACAAAGACTATTTCTAAATACCACTGAAATAGCCATCATAAAAAATGTTCCATGTCTTCCTAGAAATTGCCATGAGATAATATCAAAGAATTCAACACATCTAATGGACTCTTATAAACGTTTTTATAAAAACAAAGTTTACAAATTTAAAGAACATAAATGTTCTCCAATCTTTTAGGAACATAGCCCCCTTAGATATTTAAAAGCTTGAAATTTAAAATCAAAGTTACTCCAACATCGCTTCTTGATCTTCATCTGTCTTGGCCTACAACAACAAACAGAGGTATTTTTGCACCTTTCAAATAAGGAGTACGAGAAGGGACATTGACTTAATTATTAAGACAAAAAGTGAACTAAAAGAAGCAGAGAGATAGCCCATAAACCAAAACCACCAAATTCAGCTATTAGTACCTAACAAATTCATTTGCGTAAGTTAATGACCATAAAACTTATTTTTCCCACATCTTGTATCAAAACAGACACATGATATGGCTCTGTGATGACATTTCAAAATTGAAGCATCCAATATCTGAACCCAACATAAATAGCCACTACCTTACCAGAAAATTAGAAGGAAGAAAACGACATCAAGGGACCCTACAAATGTTCGCTAGATACCTAATTCAAGAATAAAAACCCATCGGTTAGGCAGCCAACAAACAAAACTACTTTTTTGTTGAACATAATGAAACAAGGCAGCTTGTCATGAGAAATATGCAAATCTCACCAATCCTAGCAGGAGGAGGAGTAAGGAGCAAAAGAAAAATCAGTGTGGATGCAGACATTGCATAATGATAGAGGAAATAGTCCAATTTGGTTGAGTCATTCGCTCTTTTGTTAATTTTACTAAGCAAATAAAAAGTGGCAAAAAAGAAAGACATCACAAGGGTTCAAAAAAGGACATTTGAATATAAAATATATATTTATATACACACACACACATGTACGTATACATATGCATGTGCTTATGTACAAACAAATCACCTTTCCCACAGAAAGAAAACGAAAAACAAAAGTGAGATATTTTCATTGATCTTAAAAATATGCAATGAATACTATTAATATCCACACTAACTTTTACATGTATAAGGGCTTATTGGGAAGCATTCAAATTTGGTTTCAGACCTATCATTTCTTTAGAAACACAAACATTGGAACGGAATACTCACTGCTATTCCATTACTTTAACGGAACAAACAGAAAGATAAAACTTAGTCTATTCCATTCTTAATGCACGAAAAAGTACTTTGACACTGAAACCTATTGCTCGAAACAGTTCTTTGACACTGAAATTAGAACTCAAACAAGCACAAAAGCAGTCACTAGCAAAGAACATAAATAGGACACAAGCAAACGTTCATAAAGCCAACAGCCACTCATTCCATCACAAAAGCAAACAAATTCACTAAATACAAAGAGCCACTTGAGAGTACGAGCAAATACAAACAGATTGCTGAGAGAGTACCTTCTGGAAGCCAACCATAACTGCGGCGAGTGATGGAGAGCATCGAAGTCATCAAAGCCGATGCTGTTGCTGTGTGGTAGGGCAGCATTGACTCCACACAGAAGCTCAATTCAACGGGAGACCTTCAACAAACACAAACAAATTCCAAATTTTTTACAATCAAAGTATTACAACGTAATTTGAATGGCAAATTTGGCAACCGTGTAACTTGAACATTCTGTTTGGTTGCAAAGAAAATGAGGGAAAATTAAGGGGCATATATATATATATATACACACACATATACATATATACGTATACTTACCTAAGCGCGGGAGAAGAGGAAGGTCGCTTGCCTGCCATACGAAACGGGGAGCGAGCGGCTTTGGATTCAGAGGCGAGCCGCGCCGCCGAGCCGCAGCTGCGGGAGGCGCAGGAGCGGAAAATGGATCTTGCGGCTGCTGAGGTGGCCATTCTCATTTCTCAGCTTACAGGGTTTTAAGTTTTTGAAAGGAAATAGCTTTGGCTTTAGGGTTTTGGAGGAAAAGAAAAAAAAACAAAACAAAAAACAAAAAAACGAAGCGGGTATAGGATCCGATTATGTGACCCGGTTCGAACCGGAAGCTGAAAGGTGAAAAATACGCTTCGAAACCACTCTCGCTCGCTCCGAAAGAAAAACAAAAGCCCCATTCTCGCTTCCACCAGGGCCAAAGCTGCCTCCCTGGTACTCTCTCTCTCTCACTCTCTCTAGCTTCTGTAAAGCTATGGTTGTTCTTAAATCTGGTGTCTTCTGGTCTAGTGTTTTAGGGTTGAAGGCAATTTTTATGCAGCTAGGTAATTTGGTGTGTGGCATTGTAGCTAATTTTATGTGCAAATCCATATTCTCATGCACTGCAATTTTACTTGATTACTGTGACATCAAATGGTTTAAATTGCTTCAATGAAGTATTTCTAATAAATGGGTTTCAAGGAACAAGCTTGAAATAACACCATTCATGCAATTGTTTTACAGAATGTTATATATATATATATATATATATTGGGTGCTAGACTGTTTTGTATTTTTCATTCAATATCCTATTTTGTTGGCTTTCTCCATTCTATTGATGTTGTGGGTTTCCGTTTCTGGTGCAGATTTGATAAAACTCAGGAAATTATTCTCCAACTTTTACTTTATTGATTTGCCTTCAGTTGCAGACGGTGATGGCTTCTTTATTCAAGGTAAAGTAGGCTTGGATTTTATTGATCTTCTTCTCAACTTGGACTTTAATTTAGTACTAGTGTCAAGTTTCTGTCTGATGGAGTGAAAAATCCAAGTCAGTGCGCTAGGTTTTTCTTTTCAGTTTGCAATGTAAACTTTCAATAAATATAAATGAAGAGGAGGAAGGTGTATAATATTCCATTTTGGTAATATGAGGGCTGGAGATAACATTACGAGAAGAGAAGAAAAGAAAAGAAACTCATGGTGGGTGAGAGATGGAAATTAGAAGTTAAGCCCCCACCCCTTTTATTTTCTTCTATTTGAGAACTAGACAGCGCAAAAGGGAATGTTTAAGTTCTATCTTCTCTTTTCTTTGTTGTTGAGCCAAATATATTGGTGTTTCCATTTTATGCTACATGGTCATGCAGCTGCCTTTTTCTTTTCTTAAAAAGATGTCGTCGTATAAAAGCTGTGGGTTTTTGATTTGGTTCAAATCAATCAAATGTGTGAATGCTAGAGAAGTTCTGGAAAATGTTTAAAAAGATTTGTTCATAGTAATTACTTAACAAGATTTGTTTATTTCTTGTTCAAGTACCCTGTACATGTGCCATGAATTGTTTTTTAGAACTGAGTGGGTTTTTTTCATTATGATTTCTTAGATTCATTTTACTCTATTTTCATAAACGTTTCTATTATAGAAAAAAAGGGAACTCCAGTGGCCATATTGTACATCTATGCATTTGTTAAGTTTGCCAGATTATTGTATGGTACTTCAAGTCTCACTTTGAAATACTGATGAAAATACAGCTTATCCTTTGTGATCCAACATGCATTTTATAACTGTGTTATTCCTCTCTGCACTTACCTCATCTTTCATCGTTTTCTTTTTTCATTAGGATCAATCGAAGCTTTCACAATATCGGGATAGAAGATTTCCTGGATCACAGGAGGACTTTGAACAAGCACTCCTGGCATCAACGACTGTTTATATTGGGAATATGTCATTCTACACAACAGAAGAGCAAGTTTATGAGCTTTTTTCTCGTGCTGGAGAGATTAAGAAGATAATTATGGGCTTGGATAAAAATACCAAAACGCCTTGTGGTTTTTGTTTTGTCCTGTAAGCTTCATTCTTCATATTTTTAACTTCTTTGAAGGGAAACAGTTTAGTGGGTAGAGTCAAACTGATTGGCTTCATTTACCTCACATATCACCTTATGTTGAAGTACTATTTATACTGTGGCAATCTCCTACCTACTGCTGAGCACAAATATTCATGCTCCCCAACCATTGGATCAAATTCGAATTTCTGACATTCATCCTGATAAGAAAATACTTTATCAGGATCTGAATATTGGGCACGGGTTTTATCTGACAGTTGGTCAGCATGAAGATCATGCTCATTGGTCAATAGCAAATCAAAATTGTACGCATATATACATGTAACTGTCTTTATTGCTGATTGTTTTCGCCACTGAGTCTTCTCTGCTGTAGGACTGTATATGCATTCTGACTCTTGAGATGCTTTGAATATGATATGGCTTGTTTAATTTTGACGGAGAACATTTGCACATTTTCTTGAGTTTCATGTTTTGAGATAAATGAAAGGCATATATCCCTTCTCTTTCTGTCTTGAAATTTTCAGACAAGTCAATCTTATTTAAATGTGTGGGACATAAGTACTTCTTTTGGATCTGATTGTTCAAGTAAAGAGAGGGAGTGCACCACTTTCCATTCATGCTGTTGCTTAAACTATGGCTGGCAAGTCACAATGATTGTATATTGTAGCAATGCACATTGTACCTGCACCAAATTGTTTTATCTTTTGATTTATCAGGAGAAGTTCTTCATGTTTTATACTTAAAATTGATTCTATTATGTTTCAGTTGTTTATCATTTCTTAGTGTTCTTTTTCAAGATATGCGTAGCTTGTAAATTGGTCTTGTATCTTGAGAATAGTAAAAGTTACATATTTTTCTTT
This sequence comes from Prunus armeniaca, assembly GCA_903112645.1. Taxonomy (NCBI): domain Eukaryota; kingdom Viridiplantae; phylum Streptophyta; class Magnoliopsida; order Rosales; family Rosaceae; genus Prunus; species Prunus armeniaca. Next base: position 12,238,516 of record CAEKDK010000003.1, on the reverse strand, counting down.
TGAGAATTAGATTCTTAATTTACATGCATTTGTTAACAGATACTACTCTCGAGAGGACACTGAGGATGCTGTAAAATATATTAGCGGGACTATTCTTGATGATCGTCCTATTCGTGTGGATTTTGATTGGGGATTCCAAGAAGGAAGGCAATGGGGTCGAGGGCGAAGTGGTGGACAGGTGCATTACTGTGCCTTCCTGTAATTGGCCAAAATGTACCATTCTGATTGTTTTGATTTAATCTCTTTTTCTGTTTTACAGGTGCGCGATGAATATCGTACTGATTATGATCCTGATATCCTTTTGATTTCAATATATGGAAAAGCTTTCTTCAGCATGGTCAATAAATTATGGTATTCCCCTGAGGTTAAAAGGGAGTCCTAGCTTCTTTCTTTTTACTTTTTCTGGAAATTCTAGATAGAGAATCCGTTTTAAAATTATATATTTGCTTGTCTTTGCATTCAATTTATATTTAAGTTCATTTGATACCAGGGTTTCTGTTTCACAAAATTGGGAATTATAAGGAGTGGTAGGTAGAGTAGATTGTATGTGCTTTGGAACTGTGTAAGGTTGTATGTTCTACTTAGAGCCTAAAAAGTGGATAGATAAATTCTTGTCGGTTGTTCTTTCCTGTGAAGCTCTACCTACTTCACCTATATATATAAAGGGAGAAGCCAAAAGGCAAAACATTTAAAATCCCATCAAGTACCCTTTGATAACTAAAACTCTATAGAAAACAATTTAATATAATTCGGGGGAAATTGGTAAAATAAATAACTAAACACAATTAAGGGGAAAAAATAAAAAACACATCAACTTTAGTTTTGGTTAACAGATAACACCCCACTAGCTCAATTTCTAATTTTTTATCAAACTGAAGCTTTATATTTACAACTTCACCTTTTTATCTCTCCATAATTTTTTTCCTCTACCCTCTTCTGTTACAAAATTAAACATGCTCTCCTCTTCTAAGATATGAAGGATGATGGGGCCCTGTATTCTCCTCTCCCCTCTTATATGAGCCACTTCTTTTCTATCATTAATGGCACGCATGACTCATAAGAAATTTGTCTTATTGGTTACTGGGATGAGGATGAACCTTTTTACAAGGTTATGTTGAGTATTCTAAACAGAAACCACTTCCAAGATCTGCATGGTAATATTGTTTGTGCTTTTGTTCTGCACATTAGTGGAGTTACTGTTGCATTTATAAATGTATTACCTTGATAGTAATTTAATGATTGATTAAAAAATTGATGCACATCCAATAGAAAAAGCCCATGGCACACGCGAGAGTGAGACATGGCACACGCTCTCGTGCGTGTCAAGAGGCCAGTTTTAGATTATGAATGGGACAGATATTAGTTCATCATTTGGTACTTAATGGCACTACTGTGCTACCATCGGCGTCTTTTCATCTTGGTCGAAACCATCTCCAGTTCTTGCTCAGCATTCTTTATTCTTATTTACCTTTTGGTCACTTTTACTTTCATTGATGGATATCAAGTTTATACCTCTGCCTTATGCTTTTCTTAATGTTTTCTCTAGCAGATGTTCTCTTATTTTATTTTTTAAAAAGATTTTCTGCATATTGTTTTCATTACCACCCAAGTAGGAGTTGAATCTATTGATCCCATTTCGTTAGAGTTGCAGAAAGAGGATATAAATGATTAGCTATTTCCAGCTTCAACTTTGATCTGTCTTTTAGTCTGATTATATCACCTCTTTCTTATGAGAATTTATTCCTAGAATGTGCTTTTGCAATAAAATTTAAAGTCGATCCGGTTCTTGTGGTGTTTCTCTTGAATGTGAAATGTTTTCAATTTAAAGAAAGAACATTGCTGTCAAAAAACAGAATGGTTGATGGATTTTATTCTACATTGTTGAATATGAGATGAAAAAGCTTTGCTCTTTAGTTTCCTTAACATGTTATACGCAGAGGTGGATATGGTAAATTAGTTCAACGAGAGTTAGAAGCTCAGAGAACGCTAGTAGATTATGGTACTGGATCTTTGGGCACTTTCCCTCCAGTCATGCCACCTCACTGTAAGTTACTCAGAAACAGTTTGTGTAGTTCAAGAGATTTGGCTTATTTTCTGGATTATTTGTCTCTGCATATGTCATTGCATTAGGGTTTTCTGGGTTGGTTTTCACAACTGCATCCTTCGCAAAGCATCTAGATGGAAAGTGGAAGTAGGATATGAGGGGAAATTTCATAGCTTTATAAGCTGAAATGACTAGGAACAATTTTAGGTCAACCAACTTTGCATTGTGTTGTGAGCTTATAGGAATAGGCAAGGCCCCCAGGTTGTCTTTACAACAGCTATTGATTAGAATAATCTGGGCATGGCCACTTTAGTTATTAAAAAGTCACCTCAGTTATTGTCTTTCCACTAGTGTACACGTGATTGAAATGTCACTCAATTATATCTCATTTTTCTGGCATTTTAGTGATTCTTATCTGACAAATTTGAATAGGCAACAAAATTATTGTTCGAAGAAACTTTCCTTCTGTCCATCTTCTATGTGTATTTAAATTTTCCTATTGTTGAATATTAATTTGAAGTACAATTTAGTGCTGGAAAACGTACACATTGGCCTCATATGCAGAATTGGGAATGAGTGCAACTTTCTATACGGACGACAGGGCTTTTATTAATGAGCCTGTAGAGATGCTGCAATTAACTGTTTGCCATGGTGAACTAGAGTTTAGTCTAATATACATGACAGTTCCTCTCTGATTTTTTTTGGTTTTTTTGTTGACTTTTTAATCATTCAGATGGTAGACATGGTGGAGGCCATAATCATGGGGGTACTCATCGGCCTGGTAGAGGTATCTATCGTTAAAAACATTTCTATGATTGGTGTAGCTGTTTCAGCCCAGTTTGTTGTTTACATTTTTCTTTTTTTACAACTGATTTAATTTGAAACTTATTTGGCAAAGGTGACTATCAGCGGAAACGACATCGAGATGATGACCGCCACTCATATGAGAGCTCAAAGAGAAACTCGGATTATGAATCCCGAAAGAACTCTGATCACGAATCTAGACCAGTAATTCTAACAATTCTTGTCCCAATTCTTCTTGCATCCTCTTAATTTTTAAATGTTTGAATTGCCAACCTGTTAGTATGCGATGTCATCTCTGTGGCTGAAAGAGTGTCAGGTTAAATTTTCAATGATGTTCCTCTTTCCTCCTTTTTGATTGCAATGACAACAAGGTGGCAATTGTACTATTTACTGGTTAGATGTCCTACAAGAACATAGGACAGGACAAACTTACCTTTTGTTTAAGAGAAGAAGAAATGACATGAGCTTTTCTTATTTTAATTTTAATTTTATCTTTCATTTTCTATTCATTCCCTTATGTTGCACAATCTATTTTCTCCAACAGGAGAAAAATCCACGGTTTCGTGAGAGTGGCGACTCTGATGATGAAGAAGATGAGCAAAAGCGACAATCTTGATCACATTCTCACTGCTGGGCATCGACTGATGCTTCAGGGAATTTCTGCAATCGGATAGAAAGCAATGGTGTCCAAATTTGAATGTGGACTGAATTGTGCCCTGGACAACTTGAAGACGTCATTTTCTTTACTCTCATTTTATTTCTTGAAGGCTTAGTTTCCGCACCTAGTCCTGCACAGGAGATTGATCAGCTACATATGTTCAAAATGAAGTATTTTAACATCATATTGTTCATTGTATGGGAAAAGAATTAGTGCATTATTCCTTTCTCCTATTTGCATGCATTCGATTAGGCTCAGATAAGGTCATTGAGTAAATGCATTCTACTTGAGCACGTCTTTAGCAAGTCTTACACATATATCCGAATTGATATTTATAGTCTAGAATTCCTGGCCATGTGATTCGTTCATTTTCATATTTCTTGAGCCACTCCCTGAAGATACTCTTGCTTCCCTCATCGGCTTATCGACCTATATACTGTGCATGAAAGGTTAATTCCTTGTGAACTAATGAACAGAACGTAAGGGTGCACATGAGTTTATCTGACCCGATCTGTTTATAAGAAAGGACTAGATTTGATGATTTTTAAGACTTGATTTTGAACAAATTAACCACTACAAGAGAGCAAGGCATCGATGGCTGCACAGAAGGAGAATTGATCTAAGTTCAAGAGGGCTTGATAAACCTTAGGTGTTAAGGGTTTGCCTGCAGAGAGCAAGAAAGTGGTTGGTTATTTCCCTAATTTGCTGCAAACCAAATTCTAGCCGTAGCGTCTCTCAAACGTTCTGCAGATTAAAAAAAGAGCACGTATGCTGAATAGTACACAAGGAGTGAGCAAAAGTGAGGGCAAAAGAAAATTTGGGGGAATTGGTTGTCTATTTTTTCTATTATATTATTTAGGGCTCGTTTGGGAGTGATTCTGAATAGATCAATAATCACTTTTATGGAGAATTACTTATTCATATAATCACTTTAAGTGATTTTAAGTAATTTTATGGAGAAGCACCCTACAATAAATTCAAATGATTATATGGAGAAATAGGTGGGAGGTGCTTCTCCCCATAAGTGATTATGGTCATCTCAAAATCACTCTCAAATGAGCTCTTATTCATTTACTTGTAGAGGAGCGCGAAGCCACTACATAAGCCACTAGTGGCTGAGAGAAAGCGAGCAGCACCTTGTATAGGTTGTGCGGAGCTTGAAGAAGCGAGCCCCTTTCAGAGAAAGCTATTGCGCTACATTCAAAGTCTACTTGGGAGGTGCTACCAAATGTTCCTACTACACAAAAATAACTTTTTTTTTTTTTTTTTTTTTTTTTTTTTCTTTCCCAACCAACATAATTGTTGAGGCCCAAAAATCCAAGAGACTAAGCCCAGACTAATTATTGGCCCAACACAGATAATTGAACACAAAAGGAGTTCAATTGGGACAAAAGAGAATTTGTAGGACACACCAATACAAGCCACGAGCCACACATCATGCCAAGCAAGCACATGCACAAGGGCCAAGAGCATGCCAACTTTATAAAATCACGCTCACATGCATATTTGGTGTTACTTGGTCCGATTATAGCTTATCACGGCATAATAAAACTCAAGCACAAGTGTAGGTGTCATGCAAGAAGAACCATTGTTCTAACACCAAGCTATGCCACAGGCTTAAGTGGGTCCAAGCCACAAAATTACCTGGGGCTTGCTGAGAAGGTTGTGGTGTGGATAGGTACAAGCGTTCACAAGACCCATTTTAGGGATCAAGGAATGAGAATTTTGGGCTACTTGGGAGTACCAAAATTCAAGCCCATTTCTTGGCCCCAAACACATGGGCTAGCATGAGAGAGAGAATATGACGCAGTGCCTTAGAAGGAATACAGTGGTTTGTTTAGAAAACCCTGTGTCAATTAGAATGCCCAAAATACTTTGTTAAAAACGCAATAGGCAAGCTGCTTCCAGCAGTTTGACGAAAACCCATTAAATACTGGAGATAACACCCTAATGACGCAACATTGTATACAAGCCCAGCCCAAAGTCTTATGGAAAATCTGGTGTCGTGCTCCATTCTTGTTAGGACTCCAAGACGGTCAAAACAAGGAACAATGGCAGGAACTAACAGAAATCCGCGCGTGAAGGACGAATACCCATCGGACAAAGAACTCCCTCCATCTCTCTTTTCCCCTGCAAGCTCCGTCTTGAAAGGAAAGCAGGTGGCGCCTCACCCTTCTGGGAAGGTCCAGCTGCGTCAAACCCTTGGAACCACAAATGGGTTCCTTACCTATGCATCTTGATAGGAGAAATTCACCAAAGAAGATAAAGTGGAAAGGAGTAATGGAAAAGGATAGGAAAAGTTAAGATGAGAATAGGATTCTTTGTGGCTATAAAAGAGAGCCTCAGCCACCCAGAAAACCAACTCATTCAAGGCTTGACCAAGCATTGTCAAGCAACTGAAAATTTACTCAAGCCACCCAATCCTCTTCTTTGATCGTTTTCTTCTTTCCTTAAGGAAGAAATCGTTCTAATTTCCCTCTGCCCACTTCAAACTTTTGTTGTCTGTAAGAAATTCATGCCTCTCTCTCTCTCTCTCTCTCTCTCTCTCTCTCTCTCTCTCTCTCAAATTGCTAAACTTGTGAAAGTTCAGCTGCCATGCCACAAGCTCCTCAAGCTAAGCCATTAATCGATTCATCATGTTAAGTTGACTATTGGTGAAAGGAACCTAAGAGTGTTTTTCTAAAGTCTTATCAGATTTTTCAAAAACTTTTTTAGGAGCTTGGTTTTGAACTCAGACATTTGGGGAATTTCATTTCTTTTTCTTTTTACCGCAGCCCAAGCCCATTCTTCAGGTTGCTGGAACAAAAATACCCCTACAATAGTTAAAGAACTTAACTAAATTTTATTACATACTTGCCCTAGACATTTATTTGTAGAATTTTTCTTGCCGATAACATTTATTTGTGGATAAGTGCATAAGTAATAGGGTTTTATCACGAGCTATCTCTCAACTTTTCAAAAGTCCTAATTTTAAGTCCACAAACAATTTGGTCCCTCTCGTCTAGTCCATCAAAACCTTCATTACAATTGGTCACTTGATGGCACATGACCAACTTTAAAGAGTTTTTTTGTCAAATTTAAACCTGGATCCTTAAAGATTACCTATTATGCTCAACCCTAGTAGATAGCCTCATTGAGCAAAATAATGTGAATTTTATTTTATCTCATTGGTGGATGAGCTATATTTTGATGAAAATACTTGGTTATGTGACCAATTTTAACGAAAGTTTTGATGAATGCGATAATAAGGACCAATTGATATGCAGATCAAAAGATTAAGTACCACATTGATTGATTCGAGACTTGGACTGGAAAGATGACTTAAAAAAAAAAAAGTTTAGCGGCCAACAAGGTCTAGCCCAATGGAAAATGGTATTGACTTGTAGACCAGAGATCTCTGGTTGAAATTCCCACGACATCATAGTTGTGTGTGTGAGAAAAATCCCCCTCCCTTGTAATCTAGACGATCGTTTTATAAAAAAAAAAAAAAAAAAAAAAAAAAAAAAAAAAGATTGTTTTTACTTGTAGGCCACTTTATTATAATAATTTTTTTTAAACACTGACATGTAACTAAAAAAATAAAAGAAAGGCAAAAATCAATTTTGGTCCTTGTAGTTTGCCAGATTTACCACTTCACTCCCCATAGGTTCAATTTTATCCTTGTAGTTTTCAATTTGAAGCAATTCAAGGACATATTTCAATTTCAATTAAAATTCTTCCATATTCCTTTTAGTTTTGACCACGACCTCACATAGAGGGATAATTTCATGCACTTGAGCCAAATTCTTCCAAATTCACCCAAATTTTAATCCAGAGATGCAAATTTTTTTCGAAACTCTAAATCCCTAAATCACGCTTAAAGTAAAAAAGAAGAGCTCCAACTTGTGTTTTACTATTAAATGACAGCACGTGGTCAAAACTTAACATAATTGGAGGAATTTGATAGAATTTGAAACGTGTACTTGAATTGCTCCGAATTGAAACTACAAGGATAAAACTCACAAAATTAAAACTATAGGGACCAAAGTTATAAAATCAGCAAACTATATTGCGACACCTTGACCCTATTTTTATTGTCCATTTAAAATTAATTAATTTACTTAATTATGAAATTACAATTTTGCCCTCGGGGATAAGGTTATTTTGGTCAGTTTTTAATTTGGTAGGATTTTGGGGAATTGAATGGCATTATGATGTAGATCGCGGTTGACAGCACCCAACCCAAATTCTACTTTGGAATATGAGCCGAACCTTGTGTGTGTCCAACACCTGGTAGGTGCCGGACATACTTGACCAAAATGCCCTTCTAACTAAGACTCAAAATTTCTTTTAAGATTTGACTTATGCCGAAAATTCGGTCGAGTCCCCCCTGTAAATCGCTCATTTCCCCAAATCTTCACATGTACAAAAATCCCAATCATTTAGCATGCATTTAGACAAATAACTTTGAATGGCCTTGGGCCTTTTCATACCAAATCAAACATTCTACAATCTGAATCTGGTCTCAACTCTTAGAGCAACGTGAATACTTTAACAAGTTCCAATGTGACCTAACTGAACAAAATTTTCCATACTCAATCTTATGGCTGCACCTAGTAACTTTAGGTTGCCTACATACCCTTATCGAGAGATCAAGCCACACGTAATTCTTTCATTTTTTATATTTGCACTTGTATATCTTTATCAACTGTTATATTTCAATGTAATTTGCAAATCAATCTGCTGAAACTCAAGCAAGGGCTATTGATGTTAGAACAATCTTCCACTCATCCCACATGTGCATATATATATATAATTAACTTATTACTGATAAGTAGGAAAACGAGAAAATTATTAAAATAGCATTGACCACGTGAAACCTTAATGTCAATATCAACAATTTAAATAAAACATGTTTCCCTCTTTCACATGTAAAAACAAATTCATCACTTAAGAAAATAATTGTGAATTATAAAATCCTTAAAACTTTGAAAACTCTCAATCCTTGTCTCATAATTAGGAAAACATGTATTAAAACCTTCACCAATAAGTACAAAGATAAAATCATCAATTTTAGTTTAAAACATCTCAAACTCAAATACCTCCACCTAGTTGTACCCCTATTCATAACCCGTCAATTCCACTAATATTCCGTCAATTCCAAGTACCATGTCTGTTACATCCTCATAGAATTCGGGGGACACGTAGTCAACCCGAGATTGCATATCCTCGCAGAACTTGGGGGACACGTAGTTGGGAGAACGCACATCCTCGCAGAATTAGGGGGACATGTAGTTAGCCTGTGAATGTATATCCTCGCACCACAAGGTTCAAGCGTCTCGATACTCGTAGGGTATTATCATAAATGACTAAATTGTTCCAAAGGCAACTGAGGGGGGGAGGGTACTCCTGGGGTGGGTTAGAAAACCATATTCCGAAACTTATCATAAAATTTCCCTTATTCCACAAATCCAATTTTCAAATCTTTGATCAACTTTCCAAAAATCAGTTCTCAACTACATTTAAATTTGCACCACATACTGTTGAGAACTAGTGTCCATAATTCATCATTTTCAAACCGCTGAGTATATATATTAAATATAGACATATACTTAGATATTTAATTAATTATTATTCACACCAAAATACGATTAACAACCATTCCCAACTCTTCTCAACTAAACAAAATATAAAATACTCAAAAAGTAAAAGTGATTATTAAATAATCTTCCATAACTATAAGTTTAGCTCATTCTAAAGGTCTCATCACGATCCAACGGTTGGATTGACCCCGGTCGTAGAATTGACCACTTGGGCCCGCGGGCCCCACAACCTTCGATTTCTGATCCGAACATTCCTATAAGTCTGACAAGGTCCACTCAACATGTCCCGAGAGTTTGGTCTCAATCGAGCAGTCGGATCACTCCCTATCGGACGGTTACTGTTTTACATAGCTTTAAATCATTGGTCTCCGATTCTTGATCCGTGAGTTCCTACACAATCCTAGAGGTTCTTAGATCAACATAAGTGAAAACGGAGTCGATCCAATGGCCTGAACATATCAAACCCAGATAAGGCCTAATATGTGATATTCAAACGATAACCAAATTCAAATCCGAGCATACCATCGTGCTTGGGATGACATGGGGATCATTTTAGGACTCAAAGGCTCGCGACAAGGTGGCCCACGCGTCGCCACATGCGCCAGCAATGCTTGGGTGCCCAAAGTAATTTCGGCGATCGGAAAATCTCCAAGCTGTTGGTCAAGACCTATACCTACGTGATGAAGACAATGAGTGGAGCAACTTTTGTTCTTGGACCATGCCAAAAAGTGGCCGGAGATGACCGGAACTACGAGCCGAAACTGGCCAAAACTTTAAGTGATAATTTGAGTTTCAAAACGTAAAAATCGATTCTAAACAACCCAACCATCAGCTAGAACACATTGAGAGGATTGAAAAAGCATACCTAGATCGAAGAAATTGGTGGCTGGAATTGGTGGAACAAGCATTGAAAATTTCATGTAAAACTGGTAGGATTTTTTTGATTTTCTGGTAGCCAGAGCTCATGGTGGAGGAGGTGGAGGCATGGGGTAGGACGGGGGAGACTGGCTTGTCATTTTGGGATCCTTCTGGGCTTCGATGGTAGCTGCAGGTGGCGGTGGCAGCCCAAAACCCTTTCGGTTGGATGAGCTGGTTGCTCACGAAGGGAGGGAGGCTCGGAGAGAGAGAGAGAGAGAGAGAGAGAGAGAGATAATAATAAAAAATCTGGGTTTAAAAAAAAATCTGACTTTTCAATATTTACGGTTGTGCCACTACACTATTGTTGATCTTAACTTCTTCGTTATTGTTCACCCGTTTTGTGTTTACTCCTGAGATGGAAGGGCAAAGTTCCCCACTGCCTTGGAAACCATTGACTGGTCAACAAGTCAGCTTTCTTTGGTGTGCGAGCGTGCTACTGCTAGCAATGAAGATTCTAGCAGATTTCTTCTAGAATAGATAACTTGCGCCCCCAGTTATTGATTTCTAAAACAAACGATTGTGAATTTGGGTGAGGAATATCTCCCAAGTAAGTTCTTTTCTTGCTCCAGACTGGTGATGACTTTCACAATTTATCTCAGTATAAAATCGGTTGTTCTGGCCAGAATAGTTGATAAAAATTGGACTGTTTTAGGCAGAACTGCCCTTTAAAAAACCATAAACATGCGTATTAGCACTAGAAAGACAAAAAGACAGCTGGAAATCCATTTTTTTCCGGATAAAAGACTTCAATCCAGGTTGGACTGGATATGCCTGGGCTAGACTGGACTGTCAACAACTTCAACTGCTGGGCTTCAACTACAAATCGATACCAAAGTTCAATTTTGGCGGAGCTTTAATCTACTTCAAGCTTTGGGAGGCTTTTGAGCGGGCAGAATTACGACTTCTTCAGTTTGACTAGGCAGAAGTGGCTGTTTCTTGAGGATTTAGTGAGCTGAAACTGCACTGTAAAATTTGTTGAGGTTTTCATATTTGTGAAAACTCAAACTCTGCTTGTCTTTGGCTTTTGCTGAACCAAATTTGTAACGAGAGAGATCTCGTTTTGAATGACTTATTTTCTAAGTCTGAACTTTGGAAATTCTGATCTAAAGCTGGTTTTTCTTGGAGTTCAAGTAAGCTTATTGGTTGATTTGGGTTGTTTGTTTGATTGATGAATTGATTGTTGAGTCCTTTGAACCTGCTCACCCTCTCTTCTATTTATAGAAAAAATGTTTTCTGGAGCAGGGTAATTTTTTAATAATGGGCGGCAATTTTCTAAGAAAGATCTTTTTAATTTTAAAATACAAGAAAAAGGAATTTTATCTAATTTTTTGGCAGTCGAGCTCTCAATAGTCACTTCTCTGTTTTTGAAAGAGAACCTAACTCCTTTCTAATCCCAACTGCCCTTGTGAGATCTCAAACCGTGATGGTTAGCTTGATTTCCTGTTTGAACAACTCTCTGCCCTTCTGCTTATCTTCTTCTTTAAATAACAAGGCCTGCTTATCTCTTGGGACAATCACCCTATTTGGAATAAAGAAAATATCTATGAATATATATATACATGTAAGAGAGGATTTTGATCTTCCGATTATCCAGAGATGTCCCTTCCCAGTTTGCCAGCTACTGCCCTGTTTTAATTAACTCCCAATCAACTCAGTTGAGTTTGTTGACTTTTCTATTTCTGGTAGTCACGTGGGCTCCTAAAAAATAAGCTTTAATTAATCCTGTGATATTTTTAATCTGATCTGCGTTAGTGGTGGGCTCCTTCAAAAAGCTGGTTTTTTTGAAGCCCAATCTTTTCTTGCTAATCTGATCAATCTTGGTTTGCCCTTTTGGATTTTTTAGGTTCCTTGATTTTGGGCTGGGTTCGCAAGATTTTGGTCCAATTTCAAAGAATGCTGGTGGCTGCCCAGGATTAACATGGGCTTTGATCTTTTGGACTGGGTGTGCCAAATTTTAAGCCCAAACAGTTATAATCCCAATTTGAGCCAACTACGTGTCTGCAGACTCATATCAATGCGATCTACATAATGGTGGCACTCAATTCCTCAAAATATTTCCTGAATAAAAAATCAACTTTAAGCCCATTAAAAAGTCAACTTTTATTTGAATAATTTAATAATTAAATATTCATTTAGGATCGGGTTATTACAGCGTCGATACGAGTTCGTAGACACGTAGTGCGCTTATATAAGAGTTGTAATGAAGAAGTGGCACAATTGTAAATATTTCAAAGTTGGTTTTTAAAAATTAGATTTTCCTTTACTTTCTCTCTCTGCCTCGATCTTCTTCTCCTTCGCACGACAGCCAATCAACTTACCACATTTTGGGCCATCGTCGCTGCTTCCGACCACCACCAGCCACAAGGCCAGTTCCAAAACAATCACCTCCACCTCCTGTCTCCATCCCACCCCTCCCCCGGCTTAGCCGTCAGCACAGAACGCCAGAAAAAGTGAAAATCCGGTCGGTTTTTACCAAAAACTTTAGTCATTCGTTCCGACGATTCCTGCCACCAAATTTGTCTATCTAGGTATGCTTTCTCATCCTTTCAACGTGTTCTAGCTGATGGCTAGGTTGATTATGATTGATTTTTGAGTTGTGAAACTTGATTTACAACTTAAAGTTTGGCTGGTTTTCGATTTGTAATTTCTGCAAGTTCTGGTCACTTTTTGACCATGGTCCAAAAAGAAAAGTTGCTCTATATGCTATTTTGATGACGTAGGTATAGGTATTGTTGGGTGACTTGAGAATTTTTCAGTTGCCGAAATTTCTCAAGACACCCACGCACTGTAGGCGCATGTGGTGGCGTGTGGGCCTTGCTTGGGGGACCCATTTGGTCTTAAAATGACTCCATGTCATCCTGGGCACGACGGTATGCTCAGTTTGAATTTGGTTATCATTTGATGGTCGATCGGATTGCCTCAAATTAGGCGTTTTCTTGGATTCAATATGTTCGGACCGTTGGATCGACTCCATTTTCTAATATGTGGATACATGCGTTTTCTTGGATTCAATATGTTCGGTCGATCGGACTATTGAGTTATTATTTATTTATAAATATTGAATATAATACTATTATGAAAGTATTGGAATTATATTAGAATAATTGTGGATTATGAATATTTTGAATGGATATGTGCTATTTATGAGAATTTCTATCTATACTTGGATGTGTGTGGTACATGGGTTTGTTGGAAAGGGATTATGGAATATGAGTTGGGTTGTGGTTTATGTCAGTTTTGAGTGCTATAAGCACCACCCCATGTACCTCCCCGGATTTGGAATACTGGAATTGGATACTTGGAATTGTGTGATACTTGGATATGTTGAAATCCGGGCACCCTTGATAGGGCATTTCATAGACTCTTAGCAGGGTTAGTCTGCGTGCATAAGACTTGTACATGCTGGTGAGTCCAGTCCCCGGTTCGACAGCTTGTTCCCTAGCCACATGGTCAATTAAGGATTCTTCCATGTCTAGTCAAACAATCCCCTAGTTGGATTGTTTCCCCGACACAAGTTTGGTAGTGGTCATATATATATATGTATATTAAATATATTATGTATATATATACGTATCTATACTTTCATTCTTGTTTACTAGTGAGGATACTTCCTCGCTCACAGTGCCAATGGGCACAGGTTTCGAGATAGTAATATGGGGAAAATGGGAAAGGTTTTGAATGGGATGGTTTTCGTATACTATTACGAAATATGGGTTTCACTTTGGTTTTGACTTAACTATATATACATATATGTAGCTATGTCGGTTTTGAATGCATGTCGTTTTCAGCATTGTTTTCTAAATGGTGGGGGTTATATTATGTTGTTTTCAAATCTAATGAAACTTTGTTTTTGTCCACTCACAATTTTCTGTTCAACGGCGGCGCCCCCCCCGCCCCCTCCCCAAGTAATAGATAGTCTTGAATTGAGCGGCCATATCAAGTCGTGAACTTTGAGCCAAGCTTGTGTAGGGCAAACTTTCATATATTTTTAATTATGTCAAACTTCATTTCGTTGTAAACTGAATTCCGTGAGATATGCTTTGTTATTGCCCATGTTAGGGTTAATTGTAAGGCCGAATGCCTATTATGTAAAGTGCATGTTATTATCGTGTGCATGCTGCTAGTTAGTGTTATTAAATGTGTTTTAATATTTTGAAATTTTTTGGGAAATGTCCATTTTTCAGGGAGACTGCCGAAATTTCAGCAGAAAGTCCCATCTTTTTTAGTAAGTGGGCCCGACATCAGATTAATGTCGGAAATACCATAGGATTTGTCCTGAATTTCAAGGAATTTGGGGGGGTCCTGTCAGCTTGGTATCAGAGCCTTAGGTTCATTTTTCTTTGAATTTCACGCTTCCTTTCAATTCTTGAAACTAATGAATCCTCTATTTTCTTTCATATAGAGCTATACCTCCTTGATGTGGTAGACCGAGAACCTGTTTTCCTGAGCCTAGGGAGTCCATTCCACCTTCACCACCATCTCCACCTCTACCCCCACCTCTACCGGTCGGTGAGGAAGCCGGAGAGAATGAGCTAGACTTGCGTCATGTACTTGACATCTCACACGAACTATGACTACGGCTCTACAAAGGAGGCGTAACACTGAAGCTACATATATCAAAAGGGTCAAGGAGTTGGGAGCTCATGAATTCTTTAGCAGGGTTGACCCTGCTGAAGCTGAGAATTGGCTTACCGACATTAAGAGAGGGTTTGAAGTGGTTGTGTCCTGATGGAGACCAAGTGCCATTGGTGGCTTTCCTCTTGAAGGGGAATGCATATCACTGGTGGAAGACTGTCCCTAGAGGTTATGCTGATCCTATCGCCGTCACTAGGGCGGAGTTTCAGCGTGTCTACAAACAGTTCTATTTGCACTCATACTGGAATGCGAAGAAATCTAAGTTCCTTCATCTGAAACAAGGGTCAATGTCCGTGTTTGAATACGAGCACAAGTTCAATGAATTGTCCCGGTTTGCTCCTGAACTGATTCCCACTGAAGAAGAGAAGTGCAGACGCTTTGAGAAGGGTTTACGGCTGGATATTCAGGCAGTGATCACCGCCACCACTTATCCTACTATGAAGGCACTTGCTCAAACAGCGGATAGAGTGTCGAAGAAGCTTAGTGTAGGTGATGCTAGGCGTCCTATGGACACATCTGGCTTTGGTGGACCGAGTCAGGGTCCATCAAAGAGGGGCGGATCCAACTCCAGTTCAGCAGGTAGTGGATGATTCGGAGGTCGTGGATCTAGTTCTAGTAGTGGGAGATCTGGGCCTAGGCCAGCTTGGAGTCAGCATTTTGGGCAGCAGTCGATGGCCAGTAAGGCTAGGGATCATTCTCATCAGATGAGCTCCACCTATCATACTTGTGGATAGGTGGGACAGTTTAGGAGGGATTGTCCACAGCTGGGGCAGACCGGTGGTCCCAGTCAGAGGGGTAGTGCAGGTTGTTTCTAGAGTGGTCAGGTGGGGAACTTTAAGAGTGAGTGCCCTCTTCTCTCTCTTGGTGGTACGGCAAGGCAGGAGACTAGGGCCTAGCATAGGCAGGGCAGTCGAGGTCAGAGTTAGAGCCAGAGTGGTGCTTCATCATCAGCGACAGGCTCTTCATCCAGTAATGGAGTGTAGTCTACTTTCCATGGTAGGGGTGGTAGGCGCCAAAGGGGTCAGTCTTGGCATTCGACCACTCAGGCCCATGCATTCTCTATGACTTAGTAGGAGGCACATGCCACACCCGATGTCATCATTGGTATGATTCCTGTTTTTGGGTGTTTTGCACACGTTTTGATAGATCCTAGGGCCACACACTCATTCATTGCACCTAGCTTCGTACCCTACGCAAGTGTTAGACCCACACCCATTGCCGGAAGCTTTAGTATTTCCTTACCTACGGGGGATGTCTTTTTTGTGGACATGGTGTTCAGGGATAGTTTTGTTTAAGTGGGTGATGCAGTGTTGGAAGTCGATTTGATTCCCTTGGAATTGGTCGACTTCGATATCATCTTGGGAATTGATTGGTTGGAGAAGCATCATGAATCCATGGATTGTTTCCGAAAGGAAGTTATGCTTTGAAGTCTGAGACAACCTGAAGTCACTTTTCGTGAAGAGCATAGAGTTCTCCCATCATGCCTAATCTCAACCATAACGGCTAGACGGTTACTCAAGAGGGGATGTGTGGGATACTTAGCTCATATCATCGATACTCGTGAGGTCACCCTAAATCTAAAGGATGTTCTTGTTGTTCGAGAATTCTCGGATGTCTTTCCGGATGATCTTCATGGCTTACCTCCCTAAAGAGAAACTGCTTTTACTATTGAACTCCTTCCAGGCATGAATCCCATCTACCAAGCACCTTATAGAATGGCACCAGCTGAATTACGGGAGTTGAAGACTCAATTACTAGAACTGATTGATCTTGGATTCATTTGACCTAGTGTTTCCCCTTGGGGCACTCTAGTGTTGTTTGTGAAGAAGAAGGACGATATTATGAGGTTGTTTGCGTAATTGATATCCTTTGCCTCGTATAGATGACCTGTTCGATCAGTTAAAGGGTGCCAAATACTTTTCCATGATTGATTTGAGATTGTGATACCACCAACTCAAAGTCCAAGAAGAAGATATTCCTCAGACGACATTCAAGACTCGTTACGGCCATTACGAGTTCTTGGTGATGCCTTTCGGATTGACGAATGCTCCAGCAGCATTTATGGATCTCATGAACAGAGTGTTCCGACCTTACTTGGATCACTTTGTGATTGTGTTCATAGAAGACATCCTTGTATGCTCACGAAGTTTGGAGGGTCATAAGAAGATTTGAGGTTGGTATTGAAGACTTTGAGGAGAAAGCAACTTTATGCCAAGTTCAGTAAATGTCAGTTCTGGTTGGATAGAGTGGACTTCTATGGACATGTGATTTCGGCAGAAGGAATTATGTGGACCCTCGAAAGGTAGAAGTAGTAGTGAATTGGGTACAACTTACTAGTGTGACGGAAGTACGAAGTTTTCTAGGGTTAACAGGCTATTATCGTCGTTTTGTAGAAGGTTTCTCTACGATAGCTGCACCTCTCACTCGGGTAACGAGAAAAATGCGTCAAATTTGTGTGGATTGAGGAATGCGAACAGAGTTTTTAGGAGCTGAAGAAGCGGTTAACCACCGCACCTGTTTTGGCCCTTTCGGATAATACAAGGAATTTTGTGATCTACAATGATGTGCCATTACAAGGTTTAGGATGTGTATTGATGCAACATGATGGGGTGATTGCTTATGACTCGAGGCAACTCAAGAAGCATGAGCATAATTATCCCACCCATTACTTGGAACTTGCTGCAGTGGTGTTCGCCTTTAAAATAGGGCTACTTGTATGGTGAGACATGTTAGAGTTAAACATGAGACAAAGGCATTGGCTGGAGTTGATTAAGGACTATGATTGTACAATTGAGTGTCATCTTAGCCAAGTTAATGTTGTGGCGGATGCCTTCAGTAAGAAGTCTAGTGGAAGCCTAGCTCATCTCAGAATGGCCTATCTTTCATTACTGGTGGAATTGCAGAAAGATAGAGTTGAACTGGGAATGAGTCAACATGGTGGATTACTTGCTAGTTTGCATGTGAGACCTATTCTGGTGGAGTGGGTGATTGCTGCTTAATTGGAAGATCCCACACAATGTATGATAAGACTGGAAGTAGAGAATAGTACACGAATGGATTATGTAGTGAGAGTAGATGAAGCCTTGATAACTAGAACTAGTCTATGTGTACCCAAGAATGAAGACTTAAAGAGGGAAATCATGGAGGAGGCTCATTGTTCAGCCTATTCTATGCATCTGGGTAGTACTAAGATGTATCAGGCACTACGTGAGTACTACTCTTGGCCACATATGAAGGGTGACATTTCTAGATACATGAGCAGGTGTTTGGTTTGCCAACAGGTGAAGGCGAAGCGACAGAGACCATTTGGACTAATGCAACCACTTCCGATCCCTAAATGGAACTGGGAACATATTACAATGGATTTCGTTTTCAAACTTCCATGCACTTCGAGGGGGAATGATAGAATTTGAGTGGTAGTTGACCGACTCACCAAATCCGCTCACTTCCTACCTATTAAAGAAACTTATTCATTGGTGAAGCTTGCTAAGCTCTTTGTGGATGAGATAGTAAGGTTGCATGGAGCATCCGTGTCCATTGTGTCAGACTGGGATGCTAGGTTCACATCTCACTTTTGGAAGTTTTTACAAGATGCTATGGGTACTAAGTTACTATTTAGTACTGCTTTCCACCCACAACTAACGGACAATGGGAAAGAACGATTCAAACTTTGGAAGACGTGCTGAGATCTTGTGTGTTGCAGTTCAAAGATAATTGGGATACTCATCTTACCTTGGTGGAGTTCGCTTATAATAATAGTTATCATTTGAGCATTGAAATGGCCCCGTAAGAAGCTTTGTATAGGAGGCAATGTAGAACTCCTATATGTTAGAATGAGGTGGGTGAGAGAAAATTGGAGAAAGTAGAAAGTGTTCAAGAAACAACAAAGAAGGTGAAGATGATGAGGGAAAAGCTTAAGGCTGCACAAGATCGACAGAAGAGTTATGTAGAAAACAGGAACAAAGATCTTGAATTTGTAGTTGGGGATTAGGTGTTCTTGAAGCTATCTCCTTGGAAGGGTGTGATGAGGTTCGGGAAACGTGGAAAGTTAAGCCCTCGTTATTTCGAACCTTATGAGATCACAGAATGCATCGGACCCGTTGCCTATAGACTTGCCTTACCTCCAGAACTATCTTGGATTCATGACGTATTTCACGTATCTATGCTATGGAAGTACGTGCCCAATCCTTCCCTTATCCTGGAATATCAATTTGTGGAGCTGAGAGAAGAATTGACATATGAGGAGCAACCAGTGCAAATTTTGGATAGAAAGGAACAAGTGTTGCGCTCTACAACCATTTCAGTAGTGAAGGTATTGTGGAGGAGTCAAACTGTTGAGGAAGCTACTTGGGAATCCGAGGCGTAGATGCGAGCCAAATACCCTTGTCTGTTCGAATGATAGGTACGAAAATTTCGAGGATGAAATTTTTATAAGGGGTGTAGGTTGTGACACCCTGACCCTATTTTTATTGTCCATTAAAATTAATTAATTAACTTAATTATGAAATTACAATTTTGCCCTCCATGATCGGGTTTTTTTGGTCACTTTTTAATCCGGTAGGATTTTGGAGAATTGAATGACACCACGCCGTAGATCGCGTCGATACAAGTTCGTAGACACGTAGACACGTAGTGGGCTTCAATCAGAGTTGTAACGAAGAAGTTATGACCGACGGAAGCCTCGTGGCACAACTGTAAATATATATATATATCTCACCCCCCCCCCCCCCCCCCCCCCCCCCGCTCTCTTTCCTTTGCGCGACAGCCCCCTACCCCAAACAGTTCAACTAGCCACATTTTAGGCCACCGCCGCTGCTTCCAACCACCACCGGCCACAAGGTCGATACCCAAAACAACCACCTCCACCTCTTTTCTCCATCACACTCCTCCCCCGCCTCAGCTGTCATCCCAGGTCGTTGGAAAAAGTGAAAATCTAACCAATTTTTACCCAAAATTTCCGTCATTCATTCCGATGATTCTGACCACCAAATTTGTTGATCCAGATATGCTTTCTAATCTTTCAACGTGTTCTAGTTGATGGTTGGTTGACAAGTTCCAGTCACTTTTTGACCGTGGTCTAAGAACAAAAGTTACTTCACTCGTTGTCCTGATCACGTAGGTATAGGTATTGTTGGGTGATTCGAGAATTTTTCGGTTACCAGAATTTCTCAAGACACTCACGAGCTTCTGGTGCGTATGGTGGCTCGTGGCCCCTGTTTGGGGAACCCATTTGATCCTAAAATGATCCCCATGTCATCCCGAGCACGACGGTATGCTCGGATTTGAATTTGGTTATTGTTTGACAGTCGATCAGATTTACGCATATCAGGCATTATCCGGGTTCAATATGTTTAGACCATTGGATTGATTCCATTTTCAAATATGTGGATCTGGGCACCTCTAGGATCAAGTACGAATTCCCTGATGGAGAATCAAAGATTAGGTCAAATGGTAACCGTCCGATCGTGCGCTAGCGAGAGATCCGATCGTTCGATTCGGACCAAACTTGCAGGACATGTATAATAAACCTTGTTAAACCCATAGGAACGTTCGGATTGGAAATCGATGGTCGCATTGAATAATGCCTTCTTATAAGTATAAGGAAGATTTTTATGTTCGTACAAGATTCATCTTTCAACAGCATTGAATCCTTCATTCGCCTAATTAGGCTTCTTTTTAATTTGTTGCTTGAAACCGCATGGAAAATTCTAGTGGACCCCGCAGGACCGATTGATCAAAATTAGAAAGTTTGACCACTCGGTTGACCGACCTTCTTCCGAGGTTATTCCACCATTCAAAACATGTAGTTTGACCTTAGGAACTCCTCGTTCGTCATTCACACACCTTGAATCCCAGAAAAATTAGGAATTTATTTTAAAGTTCTCGTTTGAAGCGCTTTATTTTAATCTAGTCCTCGTGTCTTTAAATAGGTACTCCGACCCAGCGTATACAATAGGCAGGACCCCTTAGGGTCAAGCAGCGTAGGACTATCTATGAGTGGACTTTGTTTTTAAACTATAATCATTATTTTCAAGGATAGAAAAATATGCACAATGATTTCTTGGATTATTGAGTTATTATTTATTTATAAATGTTGAATATAATACTATTATGAAAGTATTGGAATTATATTTGAATAATTGTGGATTATGAATATTTTGAATGGATATGTGTTATTTTTGAGAATTTCTATCTATACTTGGATGTGTGTGGTATATGGGTTTGTTGGAAAGGGATTATGGAATATGAGTTGGGTTGTGGTTTATGTCAGTTTTGAGTGCTATAAGTACTACCCTATGTACTTGGAATTGTGTGATACTTGGATGGCACCCTTCACAGGGTGTTTCGCAGACTCTTAGTGGGGTTAGTTTGCGTGTGTAGAACTTGTCACAGGCGTACGAGTATTGATGATTCTGCTGTATGTGCTGGTGAGCCCAGTCCTCGGTTCGAAAGCTCGTTTCCTAGCCACATGGTCAATTGAGGTTTCTTCCATGTGGTCCAGTCAAACGATCCCCCAGTTGGATTGGTTCCTCGGTACAAGTTTGGTAGTGGTCATATATATTTATATATATGTATATTAAATATATTATGTATATATATACGTATCTATACTTTCATTATTGTTTAAACCCTAAAAAAGTATGGGGAAAATGGAAAAGGTTTTGAATGGGATGGTTTTGGTATACTATTACGGAATATGGGTTTCACTTTGTTTTTTACTTAACTATATTATACATATATGTAGCTACATCGGTTTTGAATGCATGTCATTTTGCAGCATCGTTTTCTAAACAATGGGGGTTATATTATGTTGTTTTCAAATCTAACAAAACCTTGTTTTTGCCCACTCCCCAAAGGTAGTAGATAGTCTTGAATCGAACGACAGTATGAAGTCGTGAACTCCGAGCCGAGCTTGTGTAGGGCAAACTTTCATCCATTTTTAATTATGTTGAACTTCATTTTCTTGTAAACTGAATTCCGTTAGATATGCTATATTATCGCCCATGTTAGGGTTAATTGTAAGGCCGGAGGCCTATTATGTAAAATGCATGTTATTATCTTGTGCATGTTGCTGGTTGGTGTTATTAAATGTGTTTTAACAGGTTGAAATTTTATGGGAAATGTCCATTTTTCTGGGAAGATACTGCTGAAATTTCAGTAGAAAGTCTTGTCTCTTTTAGTAAGCGGGCTCGGCATCAGATTAATGTTGGAAATACCACAGGATTTGTCCCGGATTCGGAGGAATTCGGGGCAAGTCTTGTCATATAGGGATCAAAAATAAACTTTTGCGTAAAAGAAAAATAATTGAAAAATGTGAATCACTAGTTTGTTTAGATGCTTTCTATTCACCCTGGACACATTGAAGTTGAGCCAAAAAAAAATATTGCTTTCCAAACAAAACTAAAAAGCTTTGGAACCTAAAAATAAGAGACCTTGTATTTTAATGGGGAGCTTCACTAATATACATAAAATAAGGGCTGAAATTATAAATAAATAAAAATCCCGCGTGGAATACACTTTAGAAACACACTCAAAACTCATTTACTAAAAAAAAATTGGTGTTGAAGTTCCTAGAAATTACGTGACTGTCATTGATCAACTTAAAACAAGCCCAACACAAAAAATCTTTGAAAGCACCAAAAACAAGCTCATCCCAATTTTATATAATAAAAAAATCTAAACAATTCATTACAGACAAGACGTCTTGAAAACCGTAGCCGAATTCGTAGCCTGGGGTAATAACACTATGTTTGAGCCTAATTCGGCATGACCAGTCCAAAATCAAGGAGCCCATGTCAATTTTTGGGCAGCCACCAGAGTTCTCCATATGTTTTGGCCAACACTCCGCACGACATCCCATTTTTACAAAAAGCCCACAAAACAGAAAACAAAAGAATGGGCCTTGATTCCAGAAAAGCAGCCCAAACCAAAAAAAAGAGGCCCATGTCTTTTACAAAGTGGCAGAGGTGTAAAAAACACAAAGTAAGTCAATGAAATTGCCAATTAAATGGCAATTCATCACCAAACTGGTCGATGAAATTCTAAAAGAATTGGATTGGGCCCAGCTTCTAAAAAATCTCACCAATTAAATGGCAAGTCATCACCAAACAGGTGTTGATAGTCCAATCCAGCATAGAGATGCCCAGTCTAGCCTAGATCAAAAGCATCTATCCAAGCAGAAATTGAAGTCCAACACTCTTTTTGTTCTTTTTTAGAGTTGATCTTTCCTTTTGAGTTTTGTAAAAGGCAGTTCTGCCTAAAAACAGTTCACTTTCTTATCTTCATTATGGCTAGAACTACCAGTCTTGTATTGTGAAAAATTGTGAAGTCCTCACCAGTCTGAGGAAAGACAAGAACTTACTTGGGAGATATTTCTCACCAAAATTCACAATCGCTTGTTTAGAAATCAGTAACTTGGGTTGCAAGTTATCCATTTTTAAGGAAGTCTGCTAGGGTTTTTATTGCTAGCAGTGGCATGCTCATACACAAAATAAAGTTGACTTGTTGACCACAAATGGTTTTCAAGACGGTGGGGAACTTTACACTACCATCACAGGAACAAATCTAAAACGGGTGAACAATTTAGCACGCCCAATGGGACTTCTCAGTACACATATTCCTAGAAAAATCTTCTAGTATATGAATATTGGAAGCTCTAGTGAGAATCCACGCTATGCCATGGAAAGAGATCAAGCAGCTCTTCGAGAGGGACTTGAGTCAGAAGAAAGTGATGCTAGGCAATCAGCCCATGGCAGTACCAAGAGTAGACATTCCATAAGGTTAAACCAGATACAGGAGGCTGTGTTCGGGTAAGAGGCCACGACACAAAAGAGCCAGGATACTTTAAACAACATGGCAACCATGATGTAGTGGCAAGTCAACAGGCAGTTCAGGAAGGACCGTGAGGCTGCTATTGCCAGAATTCCCAACCCAGATTTGGTGGTCTAGCAGCTTGATCTCCCTTTTGGACCTCTACCAGGACTAGCATGGCCATACCAAGAGAATCCTCTCATCGTACAAATAGCTGGAATGCCAAGACATGGAGAAATCCAAGCTGGGTAGAGGGGATGAGCCCTTCCCGTTCAAGGACATGAAGCTCCAGTCCTTCTAGAAGGCCCTGCGCCAGTTCAGGCCCCCAAGAACCAATTAGAACCTCCACCTATTCCACAACCGGTGGTCCTATGTTATCAGCCATTGGCACTTCTGCCTGAGCAACCAGCTGTGTTGCCCTACAGACCTAGAAGGATGGACCTCAATCCATTCCCTCTACTAACTAGAGGCAATAGAGAGGTAGAGGGGGAATTAACCCTTTTGCCAACAATGACAGGAATAGACCGGTGGAAAACTGGAGGAATCATCTAGATTTCGAAGAAGAGGAAGAACATAGGGAGGAAGCTCTACCCAGACCATACAGAATGGAATAGAGGATTGAACACAACCAGCCAGAACAGGAGCGCAATCCGCATCTTGTCAATGCCTTAAATGACATGGGAACACTACAGAGGAGGACAAGAGACATGATGGAACCTGAGGCCAGAAGAGGAGAAAGGCCCACCTACAGAAAGCCATATCTAGCCTATATTGATCAAATACCTCTGTACCCGGGCATTAAGGTACGAAACTTCACCTTGTTCAATGGAGAAGACACCCATGCTTCATCAGTTGAGCATATAGGCAGATTCTCTATTCAGTGCATAGCCATAGAAAATAACCCTCTGTTAAAACTAAGGCTTTTTGGAAACTCTCTCTCCGAACAAGCCTTCACTTGGTATACTAGCTTACCAGCCAATTATGTTTAAACTTGGGAACATATTGAAAATGTCTTCCATGACTACTATTTCAGGATTCAGCCAGAAGTCATCATCAGTGATCATTCTGCCCTCAAACAGAGTGAAGATGAGCCTGCCCAAGATTTCATAACCAGGTTCAAAAAACTCAAAATGGAATGCCGAATCCCTATGGAAGAAAGACACTGCATTCAAATGGCTCAAACCGCCCTTAAAATCTCTCTGAGGAAGAACAACAGAAGAGGAACTCCTCCAAAGGCACATATTACAAAACCCCATCAGTTGCATGGCTCTGACAAAGCCACCTAAGGACCAGAAGCCGCTAGCATTTACAAGTGGGTTTGTTCTAAACAAACTAGCATAGAACAAAGTTTATTCTTCGATTTAACCAAGGTTGATGCTCTATTTGATGAGATACTACTGCATAAGGCAATAGAGACACTCCACAGGTTGCCCAAGCCAGAGGAACTCAAGGGCAGACAATATAGCAGATGACACAACTCTTAGAACCATTCCACCAATAGTTGTGTTTTTGTCAGGGACGTCATACAAGAAGGGATAACGGCAGGAATGCTGAAATTGGCTGAGAAACCTCCCTCAGTAACAACAGACCCTTTTCCCCAACCTCCAGTCAACATGGTCAACTTAAATTGGCTAGAACAGAAGAAAGGCAAACTAACAGCAGAAGCTAGCCCTAACATAGATAGAAGAGTCACAAGAGAGGCTAATTATAGACCAAAAGCAACCATTTTTGCTGGGGTAGTTCTGCCCATAGCTAGTGTTTTTGATAGGATTGGAACATCATATCAACAGGGCCTAGTTTTGGCTCCACCTAAAGACATGGCTAGGCAAAAGACCTATCAAAGGCCTGCCCATCGCAACAGAAAAATGACAGAGTAGCCAAAGAGGGAAATACCAGTTAACACATCCAAAAAAGCTGAAGACAGAATCTCCAAGCAAACCTTCTATCCATCCTGCCTCACCCTCAGTCAACCAATTGGAACCGTCACAATCACAAGATCAATCCGGACCTATTCCAGTAGAAGGACAAGAGGATTGGACTAAAGAATATGAAGAGGAGCAGTTAGACTACGAACCATCTGCAAACGACCAGACAAGACTCCTCAAAACAAGTGAGCAAGAAGACTGGATAGAAGAATATGGAGAAGAACAGATGGAGTACGATGGAGAACTAGATGAAGAAACTAAGGCTTTCAGTGCAGAGTGCCAAAGCAGGCAAAACTGCCATGAAATTTGCCGCAGAATAGCTCTGCTTCTCCGAACCTACCAAAGAAATAGCCAATCATCTCAGACCTTTGTTCATAACAGCAAACTTTGGGGGTGTTCCTATTCCCAAAGTAATGGTAGATGGAGGTGCAGCCATTAAATTTCTACCTCACATGTTGCAAATCAAGATGGGCAAAACAGAGAAGGATTTAATTCCGACATGCTTAACAGTCACCAACTTTGCTGTGGACTTCACTAAGACTCATGGAATACTGGATGTGGATGTCATAGTAGGAACCAAGAAGCTAAATATTTCCTTTTTTGTGGTAGACACGACTTCTACCACTTACAATGCACTACTTGGCAGAGATTGGATCCACCAGAGTCTATGTGCTCCTTTCACTCTACACTAGCAGTTGGCCCTCTAGCATGAAGAAGGTTTTATGGAAATTGTGGAGGCCAACCCACGACCATTCCTGCCATTTGCATTATGTTTTGAGGCTAGGTATTATCATGATGACCTTGATCCTTTCACTTCCTTTGAAATTAACCAGAATGGTCGTCCCCATGGTGTCACGGCCCAAAAACTCATTGAAGAAGGTCTGGCTAGTTCTCTAGAGAACTGGAATAGACCCTGCATTCTCAACCTTTAGAGTTCTGATGTTTAGCTCAAACCAACAAGAAAGGGATCAAGCTGCAACAATCCGATCCATTACAAATAGATTGTTGGAATATTGGGAAGAAAGAAAGCTTTCTATGCATAGTCCAACCATTAACATGGCAGAATTCATGCATGAGAGTATAGAAGAACAGAAAGGAAATTTGCAAGAGGTAGAATTGGAATTTGCACCAGCAACACTAGATGATTCCCTGCCAGAAGTAGAGGATCCTTTGCAAGAAATAAACATGGGAACAGAAGAAGATCCCAGACCTACTTTCATCAGCACATTACTAGAAGAGCCAGTAAAGAATGAAATCATTGCACTTCTGCATGATTTCAAAGACTGTTTCGCATGGCACTACTATGAAATTGCTAAAATTAGGGCTTGTTTGGGAGTGCTTTTGAAATTGCTAAAAGCGCTTCTAAATGGGTAAAAGCACTTCTATCTTTTAAAAATTATGTTTGGTAGAAATTGTAAAAGCACTTTAGGTGGGATTCAAAAGCACTTGAAGTGGTTTTTTAAGAAGCACTTGAGAAATGCTTCTTCATAGAAGTGCTGCCAAGTGAATACACGGGAAGCACTTGGCTCCCTTTAATGAAAATTTCAAAACACCAAAAATATCCCTATTTAATTTTCAAAAATGCTAAAATACCCTAATTTGTTCTGTCGCTCGCTTCGCATAAGACTCCATCGTGTTATTTCTCTCTCTTGGCCTCATGGTTTCTTTCCAGGTAGTATCAATTAAAAGCCATGGCCATCCTTGCTTTTCCTCTAGATTGTATTATAATCATTAAAAACCATTTGGGTATTCTTTGTTTTTGGATTTCCTTATCTGAGTTCTCTAATTGGATATGTTCTTCTATGATATTTTATTATTTGGATGAAACTGGATCTTCTCTGCCTTGAAGTCCTTTACATGTTTTTGAATTTTTTATTTAGCGTGTACGAATTTAAGTCTTTTTCATGGTTTTGATTTTTTTTTCTTTTTTGAAATTTGTATGCATGGACTTGTCAATTTCTTTTTGTTTTGTTTCATGAGTAAAATTTGCAGTGGGCTTGATTGAATTAACAGTTTCATACGTTAATTTGGGTCAATCTGTATTGATTTGTTCATTTGGAAACTCCTGACCCAACGAAGAAGATAAAACAATGGAATTGGTGGAATTGAACAAAGCATTCTCAAATTGCATGGTCAAACATTCAATTATTTATCTGATATGTGATTCTAAGGTTAGTTGTTTTTTCAATGTAGCATTATGATAATCAATATAGGTCTACTGATTTTAACAATGCTGCAAATCCCAGCCCCTGTGACCCCATTGTTAACTGATTTCATAGATCCATCTCTATGTTATCTCCTTAATTAACTACTAAGGATTTGGTCTTTTGCAGGGATCCATCTCTATGTAATTTTTATTTCCTATGTTTATTATAGTATTTTGGGATTCTTTAAACTTTTTTTAAGTACTTTTAAAAACGCTTTTACTGTGCTAGCCAAACACTCAACAAAATATCAAAAGCACTTTTATGTAGTGTAAAAGCACATTTAAATGTGACATCCAAACAACAAACTGCTTCTTTGTAGAAGCGCTTATGTCATAAGTGTTATTGGCATAAGCGCTACTGGCATAAGCGCTCCCAAACGAGCCCTTACTAGAGCAGGTCATAAGGAGGATGTCTATGGAAACAGAACTGAAAGTCAAAGAAGAAGTGCAAAGGCTGGTTAAAGCAGGTTTTATAAGGCCAGCCATTTATGCTGATTGGTTGTCCAATATTGTACTAGTCCTTAAAAGGAAAATAGGGGCAATCAGAATATGCATGGACTACAGGAATTTGAATGAAGCATCCCCGAAAGACGAGTATCCAATGCCTATGGCAGACATGCTGGTAGACGGAGCTGCCCACAATCAGATGCTATCATTCATGGATGGCAATGTAGGATACAATCAAATAATTGTGGCAGAAGAAGACATCCACAAGACAACCTTCATGTGTCCAGGGCAGGTAGGTGCTTTTGAATACACTGTAATGCCTTTTGGCTTGAGAAATGCAGGAGCCACTTATCAAAGAGCAATGAATTTCTGTTTTCCATGACATGATAGGTCATTCTCTAGAAGTTTATATGGATGATGGGAGTCGATTGGTTCAAGATAACAAAGAAGGGAAGGAACATGCAGTATATTACCTAAGCAGAACTTTAACGGAAGTAGAAAGGAAATATTATGCAATTAAAAGGCTATGTCTAGCTTTATACTTTACTGCTATAAAACTCAAACATTACATGCTACCTTTCACCACCTACATCATTGCCAAGACAGATTTGATCAAGTACATGCTAACAAGGCCAATGTTGAGAGGGAGAATTGGTAAATGGACTCTGGCCCTGTTAGAATTTGCCTTCATATATGTTCCTTAGAAGTCCATCAAGGAACAAGCTGCTGCAGATTTCTTGGCAGATCATCCAGGAGAAGAAACTGAGAACATGGATTCCATGGACATAGCCAATGCAGATCTACTGACTAGAGCTCACACCTACCTCAATAATCCCATTTACTCGGTCCATCTCACCCCCGGGAAGCTATACTTTGATGGATCTAAAACAGACTCAACCTCTAGAGTAGGGATTGTTTTGGAAAATCCACTAGGAATCAAACATTGCTATTCCTTCCAGCTAGATTTCTAGTGCACCAATAACAATGCAGAGTACGAAGCTTTAATCATAGGACTAAAGATGCTGGTGAACTAGGAATCCAATCTGTCGAAATTCTGGGAGATTCCATGCTTATACTAAAATAGATGTCAATGCTGCAATAATGACTGAAGAAGATTGGAGATTGCCCATAATCAATTATCTGCAGTATCCAATCCTTCCCTATGAAAAAAGGATTAGAATCACAACCTTAAACTACCTCATGTGGAATGGAGATTTGGTCCGAAAGAGCAAAGATGAGTTACTTTTGAGATGCATGGGGAAAAAAGAGTACATGAAGGTCATGGGAGAAGTCCATGAAGGAATCTGTGGAGCTCATCAAGGTGGAAGGAAGACGTGCTGGTTAATCAGAAGGTATGGTTACTTCTGGCCAACTATGATGAAAGATTGCATTGAATATTCCAAAGGATGTGAGGCTTGCCAAAGACATGGACCAATCCAGCAAGCTCCTTCAATTCCCATGAGTCCAGTGGTTAAGCCATGGCTATTCAGAGGATGGGCAACAGATCTCATAGGCAAAATCTATCCAGCCAGTAGCAAACAACATTGTTTCATCATTGTAGCTACAGACTATTTCACCAAATGGGTAGAAGCCAAGCCTGTTAAATTCACTACGTCTCAAGAGATCATCATCTTCATAAAATAACAGATTATACAAATGTTTAGTATTCTAGAGTCAATCACAACTGACATGGGATCTTCTTTCATATCTAGAGAAATGCTAGATATGGCAGAAGCATTCAAGTTCAAACTACTTCAATCCACTCCTTATTATGCTCAAGCTAATGGACAGGCAGAATCAAGTAACAAGGTGATCATCAACATTATCAGGAAAATGCTTGAGAAAAATCCAAAGCAATGGCATGAGAAATTATCAGAAACTCTCTGGGCATATAGAACTTCAAAGAGAGATGCAACTGGCATTACCCCATATGCTCTAACATATGGTCATGATGCAATTTTGCCTATGGAAATAGCAGTCCAATCTCTTAGAATTGCTCAACAACACAATCTAGTTGGAGACTACTCTCAAGTAATGCTTCTAGAACTAGAAGGTTTGGATACTAGCAGAATTGATACCCTCAACAAGCTCTTAGTAGGGAAACAGGCTATAACAAGGGCATACAACAAAAGAGTTAAAAACAAGAGTTTTGAAGAAGGAGAAATAGTATGGAAAGTAGTTCTGCCCCTTAGAACACACATAGCTGGGTATGGAAAATGGTCACCCACATGGGAAGGTCTTTTCATAATTAAGCAAGTCCTTGGATTTGGGGCATACAAATTACAGGATCGAGATGGAGACAACCATGTTGCGCCAATCAATGGAAAATGGTTAAAGAAGTTCTATTCAACTATGTGGGATTCACAGACAGTGCAAACATATCCTAGAATTGAAGGAGAAAAAGATGGATTTGTTGTTTGAGTTTTGTGCATAGTCGTACTTTTAGTGTTATTTTTAAAAGTGTGTTTTATTTTCTGCTTTCTTTTATTTCATTTAAATTAGAAGAAATTGAAAATGCAAAGTTTCACCAAGAATAGGATTTTTATTAAATATAGTCATTTCCATGACTAAGTTTTATTACATTCAAAAATTTAAATTTAAAGTCCTAGTTTTCTAAGGGTTTCTTGCAGTCCAGTTTTCTTGGTGGAAATATCTTTTTGGAGGAGCACTCTCTGATAAATGGAAGCCTCTGCAATCTCCAATGCTGGCCTAGAAGCTGAGACCATGTTTTGCACAAGGAAAGTGGCCTTAGTCTTGGTGCCCAATCCAGCCCCAAGCTTGTTTTGCCTCTCCCTCAAACCAGCCAGCTGCTTTTGAAGTTCTTCAATTTGTTTCTCCAACTTGTCAGCAGCACCCTTGGCCACCTTGTAATTTACGACCATTATGTCCAGTTCTGCCTTCTGTTTTTGGTAATCAGCCAAGTTGGCTTCATGAGTAGCTTTGCAAAACTTGGAGGCACTGAAGGAGGGCGTGAGATCTTCATAGCGATTCTGAAGATTGAGCACATCTCTTGCCAGACCTAGGCTAATCTCAAGTATAGGCCTGGGAGCCATGTTTTCTCTGTGCAGCAGGTCCAGATTCTTCATCAACTGATCAACAGCTTCCTTATTCTCATCCAAATCCAGCTCAGTTGACTGCTAGATTCTTACTCTGTCCACTGCCTCATCCACTGCTTTGGACTTAGCCTTGCTAGGAGTCGAGTTGAGCTTCTTTAGCTTATCCAGCTGAGCATCCAGATCCATGGTTTCAAACTCTACCAATTCTGGATCAGCAAATGAGGCCGTGGTTGAGGAGCCAGGGATATAGTGGATAGGCATCTGCAAAGAAATAATTTCAATTACTTCCATGCTAAATTAGAATGAGAAAAAGATTAAAAGCACAATGATACTTACAGCCACAATAGGTGGCTTAAGAGGACTGGTCACCACAGCCAGAGTCCTAGCAGTTCTGTTCTCTTTTACCTAGGAAAACGGGAGTATCAATTAGAGAAACCAAGACAGACAGAATTGAAGAAGCCAGGACAAAATTAGGGAAAACGGAAGTTACCTCGGGTACAGGGGCAACAACAGAGTACTTTGCCCCCCCTCATGTATAGGGACAGCAACAGAGTATTCTACCCCCACTTCAGGCTCTGGGGTAGCAGCAGAGTGTTCTGCCTCCACATCATCAAATAATGCCAATTATGAACTTGTGGGTTCTGCCCTATGAGATTCTTGGTGTTGTTGGGCCAAGGCAATGCTTTCTGCTATCACCTCAGCGAGAATCTCCTCCTATAGAAGGACGGAAGTCAGAACAGAATAACAAGTACAAGATGAATCTGATTAAGGAATTAAAGAAAGGATCTCACTTCTTCCTCGACTTCTTTGGTCTTCTCCTTGTCTCCTGTTGAGACATCTACTTCTTTTTCCTGCTTTATAGCTTCAAAAGCCTCCCTTAGCTCTTCATCTGTTCCAGAAGTTATTGTAGGAGCTGCTGTAGGTTCTTCTGTGGCCAGATATTCCACCACAGTCCTCTTCCTAAGTCTTTTTGACCTAGTAGGAGGAGGAGGGGGACTTTCAACTGTAAATTGCAGAAGACAAGGGGTTAGAACAAGAGAACTAAGCAGAACAAAAATAGAAAGTTCCATTTCTCAAGGTTTACTTGAGGTTTTAGACTGGACAACACTGTCCTGAGCTAGGGCAACCTCATTTCTTTGGTTCCTCCTGGCAGAAGAAGTTGCCTCAACAGTTGGTTGTTCTACCAGAGTTTCACATTGATCTTCTTCATCCCAAAAGGGGAGCTCTAAGTCTCCAGTAGATATGACATAAGTAATTGCACAGAAAAGAAAGGGTTAGAAGGCAATCCAGTAGGAAAAAAGGTAAAGGACAGAGCTCAAAGGCTTACTAAACACTTCTCCGGCCTTAATAGCCTTGCCTCTAATATCCTTTGTCATGGAAGGATTTGGTACAAAAAGAATAGATTGTTAGACACCATCACATAGGCAAAATGAGATAAATACAGAAAGAGTGAAGGAAAAAGAGGCAAAATTAGGAATCTACCTTCAATGACTTGAGCATTAATGTCCTCAATGGTCTGCACCATGAACCATTTGGCCTTCTCTCCAACAAAGACGGTCCAAGAATCCCAGCCATCAAAAAGCACTTTGGTGGCAGTACTTAAGGCAGGCAGACCTTGGAATCTAGTTTTCCATTAAGCATCAAACTCGGCATAACTGCAGGAATTATGCTCCTAGGATGGATAGAGAGCGTCAACACTGTTGTTGATCTTGTTCACAGAGAACCTGCAGTCCTTGTGCACTTCCAGATCATCTGAGTCTCTTTAGGAAGTGGCCCGATTATAACTTCTATATGATTTGAATGGAATAAGCTGAGGGCAACCAAGTTGCCATGCACAGAAGTTGGGATGATACACTTATGCCCCCCAAATGATAGTTTGGAGGCTTCCCACCTCCAAAGGGCAGGTCCCGAGGTAGAGTCACACTCAAAAACTTCTTCCTGAAGTCTTTTCTGCTTGCTTCTTCTATTGGTTCCTTCTCAAACAGTCTGAATCCTAGTTGGAACCAAGGATAAGTCCCTTTGGTCACCACTTGCCACTGAGTTGCAGATCTCTTAGTACAGTTCCTGAAAAACATCAGGTACTCCTCAAGTGAGCGCTTGGGCACTGTTGCTGACATTAGTGGATGAGCCAGAACTTGGTCTTCATTTAGAACTATATATGGAAATCTAAACTTTGGGAAATAGACCTACAGCCAAATTTGGATCATCTAGAACGCACCAGGAGCAGACAGGTTCAAAGGATTCTCCAAGGTGGCGGTGTGCAGGTTCTTGGACAAGTGAGCCAGAACTATAGGCCCAAACCCTACATCAGTATGGTTGTGTAGTGCTTCTGCCAGGTGCTTACACTCAAGCAGAACTGCTGAGTATCGTTTCCCTGGTACAAGTTTGGTAGTGGTCATATATATTTATATATACATATATATATATACGTATCTATACTTTCATTATTGTTTAAACCCTAAAAAAGTGTGGGGAAAATGGGAAAGGTTTTGAATGGGATGGTTTTGGTATACTATTACGGAATATGGGTTTCACTTTGTTTTTTACTTAACTATATATACATATATGTAGCTACGTCGGTTTTGAATGCATGTCGTTTTCAGCATCGTTTTCTATACAATGGGGGTTATATTATGTTGTTTTCAAATCTAACAAAACTTTGTTTTTGCCCACTCCCCAAAGGTAGTAGATAGTCTTGAATCGAGCGGCAGTATGAAGTTGTGAACTCCGAGCTGAGCTTGTGTAGGGCAAACTTTCATCTATTTTTAATTATGTTGAACTTCATTTTGTTGTAAACTAAATTCCGTTAGATATGCTATATTATCGCCCATGTTAGGGTTAATTGTAAGGCCGGAGGCCTATTATGTAAAGTGCATGTTATTATCTTGTGCATGTTGCTGGTTGGTGTTATTAAATATGTTTTAACATGTTGAAATTTTTTGGGAAATGTCCATTTTTCAAGGAAGATTCTGCTGAAATTTCGGTAGAAAGTCTCGTCTCTTTTAGTAAGCGGGCTCGGCATCAGATTAATGTCGGAAATACCACAGGATTCGTCCTGGATTCGGAGGAATTCGGGGCGGATTTTGTCATATAGGGACAAAAAATAAACTTTTGCGTAAAAGAAAAATAATTGAAAAATGTGAATCACTAGTTTGTTTAGATGCTTTCTATTCACCCTGGACGGACACGTTGAAGTTAAGCCAAAAATATATATTGCTTTCCAAACAAAACTAAAAAGCTTTGGAACCTAAAAATAAGAGACCTTGTTTTTAACAGGGAGCTTCGCTAATATACCTAAAATAAGGGCTGAAATTATATTAAAAAATTATGCATGGAATACACTTTAGAAACACACTCAAAACTCATTTACTAAAAACAAATTTGTGTTGAAGTTCCTAGAAATTATGTGATTGTCATTGATCAACTTAAAAGAAGCCCAACACAAAAAATCTTTAAAAGCACCAAAAACAAGCCCAGCCCAATTTTATAAAAAATAAAACCCAAAAAATTCATTGCAAACAAAATGTCTTGAAAACCGTAGCTTCATTAACGCGTCATGATGATTAACAACTGTAATGTTCCACACCTTTATTGTCATGTTGATTAATGCCTATAATGCTCTAGTCTAGGGTAATAACACTGTGTTTGGGCCTAATTCGGCACGCCCAGTCCAAAATCAAAAGGTTCAAGCCAATTTTTGGGCAGCCACCGGAGTTCTCCATATGTTTGGGCCAACGCTCTGCACGACAGCCCATTTTTACAAACAGCCCACAAAACAGAAAACATAAGAATGGGCCTTGATTCCAGAAAAGCAGCCCAAAACAAACAAAAGAGGCCCATGTCTTTTACAAAGTGGCAGAGGTGTAAAAAACACAAAGTAAGTCAATGAAATTGCCAATTAAATGGCAATTCATCACCAAACAGGTCGATGAAATTCTAAAAGAATTGGATTGCGTCCAGCTTCTAAAAAATCTCACCATTGATCTCAATCCCAGAGTACAATGTTAGCAGACTTTTAAAAAGTCTATTCACAAATAAACCCACGTGACTACCTGACTTTGAAAAGTCAAAAATTTCAACTAGAGTTGATGGGGAATTAATGAAGGCAGGTCTTAAACATGAAAATTTCTCTAGTCTTTACAGTCAAGGAAGAAGATCAAAATCCGTTTCTATATACAAAGAAAAGTTTTCTTCAGAGCAGGTATCATTTCCAAGGGATAAGAATACTACATTTTCTAAAGAGATAAGTAGGGAGTAGGGAGTTGTTCATCAGGAAAAGCAAACTAACCATCACGGCAGATTGAATTCTCACAAAGAGCAGTTAAAGGTTAAAAAATGGATTAAGTTTTTCTTTCAAAAATAGAGAAGTGATCACCATAAGAATTGACTGTTGATGGCCCTTTTGACAGAATAGATAAAATTCCCCTTTCTTTGACATTTAAAATAAAAGTTCTCACTTTTAGAAAATTTGCTGCCCATTATTAAAAGATTAGAAAACTCATTCCAACACTTTTTTATAAATATGAGAGGAGGTGAACAGATCAAAGGACAGCCAAAAACCCAATAAAAAACAAAAACTCAAAATGATTACTTGATCTCAAAAGCCTTCGAGACACTGAAGCAACCAAAGCTCATTGAGCCACAAGGAACAAGTCAGCTATAAATTCAGAATCTCTAAATTCAGTTCAGAGAAATAGTCATACAAAGCGAGATTTCTCTCGTTACAAATTTGGTTCAGCATAAGCCAAATCAAGCAAAGTCTGGGTTTTTGCAAATATGAAAACCTCAACAAATTTATGGAAAACCCTGATCAAGTAGAACATGTGCTACAGTGTAGTTCCAGCTCAGTAATCATCAAATCCTGCCACTTCTGCCCCTTCCAGACTGAAGAGGCTCCAATTCTGCCCGTTCAAAAAGCCTTTTAGGGCTTGAAATAGATTAAAGCTCTGCCAAACTCGAACGTTGGTATCGATTTACAGCTGAAACTTGACAATTGAAGGTGTTGATAGTCCGATCCAGCACAGACATACTCAATCCGGATCAAAAGCATCTATCCATGCAGAAATTGAAGTCCAATGCTCTTTTTGTTCTTTTTTAGAGTTGGTCTTTCCTTTTGAGTTTTCTAAAAGGCAGTTCTGCCTAAAAACAGTTTACTTTCTTATCATTCATTCTGGCCAGAACTACCAGTCTTGTACTGGGAAAACTTGTGAAGTCCTCACCAGTCTGAGGCAAAAAAAGAACTTACTTATGAGATATTCCTTACCCAAATTCACAATCGCTTGTTTAGAGATCAGTAACTTGGGGTGCAAGTTATCCATTTTTAAATAAGTTTGCTAGGGTTTTTATTGTTAGCAATGACACGCTCATACACAAAAGAAAGTTCACTTGTTGACCACAAATGGTTTTCAAGACAATGGGGAACTTTACCCTACCATCATAGGAACAAATCTAAAACGGGTGAACACACTGCTAGTGTTCATGTTGATTAATGACTGTAATGTTCCAGTCTAGGGTTATAACACTACTAGTTTACTGTCATGTTGTTAATACTTTGTCATAAAAGTACATTGTTAAACAAAAATGTGATCCATAACTGAAATAGTAACAAAAGATATATCGATCATCAAAGCTTAAAATACATTCCGAAAATCAATTAAAATCCGAAGAGAAACACATAATTGAAGTAAAAGATAAAAAACCTGAAGTCTAAACCAAACAACGACAATGACGACAACGACAGTGATGACAATGACGATGATGACGATGATGTGGTGAAAGAGGAGTAGAGCTCGAAGATGAGGAGTAAAGTTAGGAGCATCTGATCGAGGTTCGTTCGAGGTTCCGAACAATCCGGAAAAAAAAAGAAAAGAAAAGAAGCATGATTTTATAACAAGAAATCAAAGGTGAAATATTGAAAATTGTAGATCAGAGATGAAGAATATAGTTGGACCTGAGACTAAGCTTCAATGGAAGCTCCTCTTGCTCCAACACTGAGAAAGTACTAGCGAGAATGGAGAAAATGAATCTTATTTGGTTTTTTGGCAGATCTGATTTTTCTCTCTTAAATCCACAATAAAAGGGTAATATAGGTATTTTACACACAAATAAACTAAAATTGGCTATAAATTTGAAAAAGTCCACAGTTGTCAATTTTGGGGGGTTTTTTTTTCTTCGGGTGTGTTTATAGTTTTAAAATGGTACAAGGTTTCTTTATAAGACTGTCTAAGATTGGGTATATAACTAAATTTGTAATTTTAATAATCCGAAATTGCCTATTTTCAGTTATTCCTTCAAATTGTCACTGCAAAATCTCTAATCCGAAACTATTTAACCACTTAATTAAATTATTATTATTTTTGTTTTTAAAAAATTGATAATCATTTTAGTATTTTCTTGAACACCATGCTTGTCTTTTGTGGTTCACAATTCTAACGTCTACTTTTTTGTAACATCTATAAATGAAGGCTTAAAAAACAGATTGTAATAGAGCGCTCCGAAAGAAATAACAAATCTAAATGATACCGTATTACAATCAGTTACTGAAGATAAGTTACATAAATGCTTCCATGAAATTTTTTGGCATTGAACTGCCGTTCCACATTTTCCTCATCACTGCATTCAAATATGCGCTTTCATCTAACTCCCATAGATGCGCTAACTTCCTGGGTGACACAATAATACAAAGGCTGGAACCAACCTGCATCCGAATTCAATCCTAAAAGCCCAAAGCTGGTCTTCGCTCGGACTCCGGACTTGCATGATGAACCAGAATGCATACATAGTGAGACGAGCTCGGCAAATGTCATGGTTGGCAAAACTAGTTATCTTCCCGGTAATCTGGATTCTCTTTCAAGATGACAAACCCTTCCAGGATGGGAGAAAGGGGGATATACCTGCATAAAAACAATTGTTAGTGTGTCAAGTGATCAAACAAGAAGTCGAACAGAGGAACTCTACAGGAAATAATTCGTACTTCTCTGTAGCCAGCTCTGCTCTATCACCGGCAGCCAGAAGAACGGGTGTCGAGTGGGTCTGGAAACCAGTGATTGTTTTGGGACGACCAGCCTGACCAACAACGTCAACAGCTTGGCCCACTCGAACAGGGACAGACAATGGTTTCAGATTCTCATCCACAGTCAACAACATTCTCGGCTAGCACACGAACAATAAAATAATTACAAAACGACCATGAGAAGGCAGCATACAAAAAAGATGGGCTTTTCACAAATAGGCCCATTCTAGAATGATATTTTATGCAAAAACTCTGAAGAGAGCCTATTTGGAGAAAAGAAAAAAAAACCCCTTAACTAGTAACTAGTCATTTTCTAATTGGTTCTTAGTGTCACAATTTTTTCACTTGAAAGTACAACATGGAGTTTTTCTAAAGTATTGGACTTGGAAGGGCCTTTTTTTATAAAATGTGATGCTAGAATGGGGTGAAAATATAAAAAAAGATCAGACACTAACCTGCATAGCCAAAATAAGAAAGTAGAGAACATAATGATATTTCCCCAAAATGATGGCTTTCATATCAAGACATGCATGCATCAAGGTTATGATTCCACCAAGAGCCGTCCTGTAAGCGAAGAGATAATATATATAAGTTAAGAGTAAAACAATGAAGCCAGTAAAGATGCGAAAGGCCCATTTCATGACGAGTGTTGGAACATTTTCCCACAACAAAGTTACTTACGGTGATAGCAAGAAGCGATCAGAATGATATGGATTTAGAGTTAATAAACCCTTTCCCAAATGCACAAGACCTTGAGCAATTCGCACCTGAAACAGTAGCCAAAGAATATAAACGCACACTGGAAAACTCCAAGGGCAAATGAATGAACAAAAAGACAGGACTCATAAGATGTCTTACACAGAAAAGAAGGCTGGCATCTTTGTAGTAATAACTTGAAAGATTGCGAAGCATGCCGGCTATTCTAGCATTGTTGGTTCCTGCACCTAGCAAACCTAAGGAAATCACTGCAGCCTGAAGCATCCAAATAAAACGTTAGACTTATCAACTCAGAAACCAAGTGAATAATGGAGATAAAGCTTGCTGTAATATGTTACCATTGCTACTTCTGAATCTGTATCATGGCTAAGTCTGCTTAATGTGTCCATAACATTGACCTGATAAAAATACCCAATTAACAAAATAGTGAGAAAAGGCAAAAAGTCAATGAAAGATATACCAGTAGTCCTTTAACTCTTTCAGAACCTGCACTATTACCAGCACCAGATGTAAAGATCAGTGTACAAAAGCACTACACCTTGTTTGCACAAATTACTGTTCCATGTTTTTTCCAACTCACAAGACATGAATAGTTAGATTTCAGGGACAGTGGAGCTAGCATTGAAGGTAAAAGTTTTGCTTTTAAAGGCTTTTAACTTTCTCCAAACTGATTCCAGACTTGAATAGGGATAAATTTGAAGGAAATCACTCATATAAACAACCACATCATTAGATATCAAAGATGCTCAGCTAACCAGATTAATACCTTTGGGTTTGATATGCAAAGGAGACCAAGAGCCAAAGGTACTGCCCTACGGATATTCTGTTCTCCATACTGTAAAAGATGCTCTAACGAACGAATTGCCATTTCAACTCCCAATTCTTCAGCCATTGCAATCATAGCAATTCCAAGCACAGCAGGTCCTTGGTGAGTTTCATTCTTCTCAAGATGTTGTGAACAATGACCGAGAAGGTTTTGAACCTGCATGAGAGAGGAGTTCCCAACTTAATACATGTCACAGAACTCAAATGAGAATTAAGCAGCCTTAAAATATTACCTTAAGAACATTGCCTGTTCCTGCATAAGCACAAGAAAGCAGAGTCATATCGCAATGCTTTCTGATTTTTTCATTGAATGTCTTTGAAACTTCAGCTGTGGCTTCAACGCTTTCCTGTAAGACACAAGTAAATTCCAAAGACAATTAGAATGGTGGAAAATGAATTGAAAACACAAGCTTTAACTGCACAACAAACATCAAAAGAAACTAAAATCAATTAGGGAAAGAAAAAGTACATGTTTTTGCACAAGGAGAATGTTACCTGCTTCCCAAGGTACAGAAGTCCAAGACTGAGGGGAATTAGCCGAGCAAGGGGCTCCCCCAACTCTGAGTCACTTCGGTCCATTAATGCAAATATGATTGCCTGAGCGACCTCTTCATTGCAGGAACCAACATATATCAGCCCCAACGAGATTGCAGTGAATGCCACAACATCAAGGGGAGCTTTTGCATCATTAAGTATAGGAGTCAGCTTACTACGTATCTGACAAAAGAAAGATAAGTTAGCTTTAAATGGAAATAAACATATTACAACAGTTCAATCCAAAGACCAACTAAATAGCAAACTTCAAATTAAAAACTTCTAATGGTCAACGCAACCAAGAGCAGGTGATTGAGGGTCTGATTATGATTCTGCTGATGTAATTCTTGAGCCAAGCATGAGCCAAGGAGTAGGTCATTTTCATTTTAAATGGAAAAGTTTGCTGTGGCCTACCTGATCTATCAACAGGAAAAAATAATTTCAAAGACACGTTACCTGCTCGTTCTGAGCACCAGCATATGCAATCCCCAAGCCCATTATTGCACCAATTCGGATAGATGGATCTTCTTTATCAATATATTCACCCAGAAGTGCTAGCGCCTGGAAAAGGAATTAAGATTTAGAGATATATTTGAAACATTATATTCAGCAGACGAAAAGATCAAGTCACCCACAGGATCACAATCATTCTTGATACTGCAATTGACAATCCCAACCCCTAACAATGCACCGGCAATAACATGGTTATCACTGCTGTGGAAGTACTTGTCAATTTGGGCAAGTCCAGAGTCGACATCCCATAGTAAAATCATACCCTGTCAAGAAGAATAACAAAGATTTTAAAATTCAGTTCAAAACTTTTAAGAGGGTAAAGTAACCAGGGTTGCAAAGGCATGCATACCAGACTTGCTGCAGCACTGGTCTTTCCATGCTCCTTATTCTTGAAAAGCCAGTTTCCCGAATTACCACCACTTGAGGCATCTGATGGCACTGTCATTAACTTATCCTGCACCAAAAAGAAAAATCAAACACATGTCAATTAACTCATAAGCTGACAACATTTAGCAGGTACCAAGTCCGAAAATCCTACCTGACCAAAGCCAGCATTTACAAAGGCGTTAACAAAAGTTGCAGCCAAGTTCTGTCTTGCTGAATCAACACTAGCACCAGCACTTGCTCGGCCATCAAGTAAGTGTGCCTTAACCAAATTCCAAGAAAATCATGATGATCAGAGAAGGGAATGGAGAAAAAGGTTTTAAAATGGAATTGAAAGAAATATATGGTTATCTTAAATTTTTTTGCTATCACTAGCCATTCAACAGAAACAGACTTATTACCACAAATATGAAAATTATTCCAACTAATTGCCATAATGAAGGATACCTAGAATGAAAATAAATTTTTTTTTTTTTTTTTTTTGAGAAAGAAAATTATAAAGCAAGAGAACACGGAGGTGGATAAGGCAACCACAACCGAAGAACAACACCAACACAAAAAGAAACAAACAACACCAACCCCTCCCAAACTAACAGGGAGGAACAAAGCCAAAAATCCACTGAAACAACACAGAAAATAAATAACATTGTAACGATTTACACATCATTACTGGCAAAAAACCAATACGGAACTGCTGGAACTGTTTTGGGAAGATGAATTTGATCTTTATCTATCACATATGTAAAGCCCCTACATTGTAATAGCACAATGACTATCCTAGAAGATAAAACTGTCATCAGACGTTTCGAACCATTATCCAGACATGAAAGGCAATTAAACATAATAATTTTCATTTTCACCAAAAATAAACACAACTGGATACAAATTTATCATATCATTTGAAATGGAAATCACAAAAAACACTAATTGATGATGATGATGATGATGATGATGAAAGCTGGATATAGGTCTTACCCATGATGCGTTACAAATAATATATTTTAATTAGTTGATCGTATGTTTAACCCAAATGACAAGGAGGTAACATAAACCAGCATCATTACTCATTAATGTAAACTAATGTGAGCAAAGCGGCTAACTTAAGTTAGTAAACTATTATCACATTCAATGCAGTACAATCCCTTGTAACAGAAACTAACTCCACAAAATATATACAAAAAATAAAATAAAACTCTCGACAGCAGTAAAGATTAATATGTATGGAAGATCCATATTAAAAAATAATAGGTAATCAAAAGTTCAAACCTTGTAGATATCCTCTGGAGTTTTGGCCTCCATGACCTCAATATCACGAGCAAGGGTAAGATAACCTTCACTTAATTTAGAGTTGTTGATAATATCCTGCAATGCCTCTCTGTCATCATCCTCTGCAACCATCTCATCATCAAGCTCAAAACTAATACCCTGCATAATAATCATAAATGTGAACAAAATCAGTACCAGTAAAAAAAAAAGCATAAACAATACACCATATGACATCAATGTCAAGCTAATAACTTTTAGGCAAGGTGAAGAAAATATTTCCAAGGCCATCATGGCTACTACTTTCTTTTTTCTTTTTTTTCTTTTTTTTTGGGTTCAACTAATGGCAGTCACTTGTCCAACAACACCTAACTACATGTGCCCGCTCATCTTATGATACAACAAATGAATTAACCTCCATTTCTTATGCATTTGTCCCCCATAAGACCAGAGAAGCAGGGAAAGAGAGAGACAGAGACACACACACACACACACATGGAACAAGATGATACAGTTCACCACCCAAAACAAGCCCATTACAGTCCACTCTCTAGTCAAGGAAGTGAACTAAAATTTGACCACCGTATCATCAGAAGAAAATCACTCTAATTAGAACATTGATTGGATTGTTTTAGCGAGGAACATAATCATGCATTCCTTCGTATAAAGAACATACAAATCAAAATTTAAGAAAACTTAACACTTACATGTCGAGCAAGAATGTAACAAAATTGCTTTTTACGCAGCAGATCATCACAAGATTGAAAGACCTGCCTTACATTCTGCAAACAAATACTTAAAATTATTACAGCGAAACCCTCCGATGCATGTAATCACATATGCAATATGTATACACACACACACACACACACACACACACATATAAAGCAAAGTTCTCATTTCCGAAAACATAATCTTCTCCCACACTCATCAGAAAGACAATAATATGTGGGCTTACTCAGCTATAATTTATAAAACATATCATCTATTATAAAATCCAAAATTGTTACATAGCACAAACCTGCAAGTTGTCCAGGAAAAGTGCAATCTGAAGTGCATTTGGATATTCTTCAAATTTCATGTATATCAGGTATGCAATATCCAAAACTAATATATCATCTGGTCCAGGAAGGTATCTGCAATATGTTAAGAAGAAAATGTCAACACTGGGAAATGAGAGGAGAGGTGAGGAGAATGAGAGAACAAAAATTCACATTGGCACATTACAGCTGCTTATCATACGTACATACTACATCATATGCGAAGAAGCAAAAGTGAAGAATTTAGAAACAAACAGTTTCAAGTCCTTAGGCAGGTATTTGCACCTATAGCGGTGGGATTAGTTCAATACTTTACTGAGACAACTCAAGACATG
The DNA here is from genome assembly GCA_903112645.1 of Prunus armeniaca. Classification (NCBI taxonomy): domain Eukaryota; kingdom Viridiplantae; phylum Streptophyta; class Magnoliopsida; order Rosales; family Rosaceae; genus Prunus; species Prunus armeniaca. The sequence goes on along the minus strand of CAEKDK010000003.1, from coordinate 12,194,807 downwards.
CTTACAATTCTGATTTTTAGAATCTGAATATTTTCATCTAACTAATATATGTGCACACACAAAATTAGTTTTCTGCCACATCCCAAATTACAAACTTTTTAATAAATAAAAAAATTAAAAAGTCATGAACTTAATCAATCAAACTTCTGAGTAGTTATGAGAATTCTTCCCCAAAAGAATGCCACATGTGGACCAAAATTTCTTAACTCAAGGTCGCTTACCTTGCTGAGCTGGTGAGGTAGAGACAAGTCCTCTTAAAGTTTGTCTTATCAACATGCTCAACTAACAGATCAAGATCTTCAACCTGTCATGGGTCAAGCCATCAGTCCCAAGAAGAAAAGGAAGTATAAAAGGCTTTGCTGGAAAACAATATTGAAAAATTAATATATATAATTTTACCTCCATTAAAAGGTCAACAGCTTCAGGTTCAGCATTGTGCTGCAATGCAGATAGAAGTAATTAGAACCAAAACCAATACAGTTCAGCTAGTGAACATTGTCTACTGTTTACAAATTTAGATTTTTCTGTCAATCTTCCAGATGGAGAGGTACAGAGCTTTAGAAATCTACCCATTCAATTGACATCAAAGGGCTTGAAATGCATCAAAAAGAAGCATTTCTGCAGTTACTCTTATTTTTTGCATAATGTCTCATTATCCATTTCAAGCTTTTGATTGCAACCGAACAGATAATAAGAACTAAAACTCCATTTAAAAGACAAACAAAGAGGAGCCTGATTATGGAGTTTCAAACCCGAAGTATTTATGCCATACGGTGTTAACTTGATCTTCTACCCTAGTTAGAAGGAAAAAATTCCACATTACAAATCATACCTTCATGTGAAAAGCAACAATTTGCTGCACTAGCTCCATTAGATCATCAATTGGAGCCTCTTCACTCTGTAACAGATATAACAAAGCAAAATTCAGAATCAATTTTCAACAGACCATAAAGAATAGCATGAAGTATTAAAGGATTTGTCTCGATTATTTATTCACACGTCTCAAAAAACAAGTTACATATAACAAGGACAGACATGTGAAGACAATACAGCAAAGGAACTATCCAACACATGCGATATAGATCAACAAAAACAAACGACCATTCATTTTGTGTCATAGATAATAGTATCATTGAAATATTATGCATTGCAATCATGCATTTCTAGATATAATTTAAGTACACTAGGACCAATGATCTGAGTTTTAGATGCGCACAAATAAAGAAATAATGGAGAACCATGTAACAAACGCTCCAAGAAGCTAAATAAACTTTCCGAACAACATTATAACACATGTAATGGATATATATCAAACCTGCCGTTTAGCATACTCTTGAGAAATTTCTCCAGCTAAGTTCCTGATTACAAGAAAGTCGACCGGTAGTGAGAACAAGATTTGGTTTTATATATGCCTCTTTTGAACACAAATTCAACCACCACCAATAAGGAACATTTGAAACCCCATAAAAACATAACCAGATTAAAAATGATGTCACTAAAATATCACAAAATGTCACTATAGGCTATGCTGATCACTATGTCCTAAACTAGATGATTCTAACCTGACATATTCATGGCCCCATGAACCAATATCACCCTCTGAACCCAACAATCTGTACTTCAAGCTTTCCTGAAAGCGGTAGGCATATAGACAAAATGAATACAAAACTTTAGAATATCACAAGAACGGTAAACCAAAAAGTAAATGAAGGATACAAGTATGGATACATTATAACTAAACCAATCAACAAGAATAATATATTAAGCAGAAGTCCTAGCATAGTCAGGCATACCCGTTCTCCCTCGGCAGACATGGTCAGTGCCAAAACTGACAATATGTCTGCTAGGTATTTCTGCAAGTAATAGAAGAAAGATTAAATAAACTGCAGTGAATAAAATAAAAGTGGGCAGGGTAGAAAAAGATAAATTAGACCTTTTTTTTATGAGAAACAGATAAATTATCCCTTTTTATGTGAAAAACTTATACCTTCACATCTGAATCTGCCATTGTTTCATAGAATGCTTTTAGAGTTCCATAATGTGGACGAAGATACTTTAATGGCTTCGGAACTGAAGTCATGGAGCTAGTTGAGGTACGGATTTCCTGCCTAAGAGATGAAATATTATGTGACGTCAGGCCACAGAGAACTTAGTACACATTACTTAGTACAACTAAGAAGAGCTAAACAAGTGAAACATAACATTAATCACTTATTACACATCAATCATATGTAAATTTAATTCCAAAAGTAATAATAATAAATACACAACATAATTGCATCAGTAAAAGTTAGAAAAGCACTCAGATGTCCATAATTTTACATTTTTTAGAGGGTCCAGTTTCAACTGCATCCTAACCATGTTTTTAAAATTTAAAAAAAAACACTTTTCCCACCAGAGAACTTTTGGATTTACCATCTCTATGGTTCCACATTTATTGCTAACTACAAATGTCTCTTTAGAGACTCACTAGAAGAATAAAATTACCCCAAAATCAACCTCTTTCTGCCTGTGCCTCTTTACCATGAAAACAAAAAATATTACAGAGAAGGGCTCAAACTTGGTGTTTCTTTCTTTTATTCAATAGCCCTGTAGATAGAAGTTCATATGTAACAGTAAAACCTATAATAGCAGATAAAGCATCAAGCAATTCAGTACACTGACGAAGTGAACATAACATTTATACTTGGCTCCCTCCTTAAGTGTACAAGTAATTTTTTCTCTTCGAATTTCATACAAATTCTTCCATCTTTCTGCCAGACCATTTCCCCACATTTTTCTATTCCGGTAAAAGTGGGCACAAAAAATTGAGGTATATGAATTGAGACTTGAAAGATATAGCAATGCACACAGACAGTGATTACCAGAAATTTAAATTTTAAAAATAAAAATAAAAACCACATAGACAGTGAAGACTACGTTATAAGCACAACCACTAGACACAAGTTAAACTTACAAAACAAGCTGCTTGAGGATCAATTACAGCAACTTCTAGGGGGGGGAAAAAGCTATACCTCATGCTCTCTAGAGCATTCCTCTGCAACGCAGGATTAGGATCCTGAACCCTCTCCACGTACAACTCCAAGTTCTTCTTCAACTCCAAATCTTCCTCAGACTGCAGGTGAAATGAATGCAGCAAGGTAAATAAGCAAACTCACAAAGAATACTAAAACTCATTGTTCATCAGTTCCATAGTCGAACCCATCACCGTAACTTCACTTCATCGGTGTAGTTCTATTCCACAGGAATCCTCAGGAAATTGTTAACAAAATGACCATTTAAACTCGACAAGACTAGATTCTTATATTTGAAAATACTAAGCTTTGATACAGAAGCCATGAACAAGCCCAAAAAGTTATACCGTTAGAAATAGTCTAATGCAAGAACTTCAGCTTAAAAAAATTTCCGAGGAACCAAACAGGCAGTTAACGAAACCCTAACCCTTAGAATTGCTTACCAAATCCTCATCCTTCTTTTCGTCTTTCTTCTTGGGATCCTTGGCGGGTACTTTGACGGACTCCTCATCGCGCTTGCCGCTGCCGCTTGGGGTGTTTGGATCTTGTGGCGCCATGTTCAGAGAGCTCGTGTTCTCCTCTTTCTGCTTTCCTCTTGTACAAGAAAAAGCTCAGACCTCTTGCTTTCTTTTCACTCTCTCCGCTGGTTCGAGGACTTTATAGTAATGAGTTCGATTTAACCCGACCCGTTCTATTATTGGGTTACAAAATTATCTCTTCCACTAGTGGGCCTCCATACAGCATTAACAGGCCCATATAATAGTACCATCCTTTTGCCAAGGACAACAATCTACAAATTGTTTTGAGAAATTTGTAAAAATATCACTTCAATTATTAGAGCACCTCCACTCTAGAAGGCAAGGCAATGGCAGACACTATTCCTATTGTTAGTGTTGCCTTTTTTGGTTCCACCTTAAAAGGTTAGGGTAAAGGCAAATACTATTCCCTTTACTTTATTTTCAATTTTTTTATACTTAACTATTAATTTTGATAGCTTTTCAGATAATATTTTCGGTTATCACGTGTCACTATTTATTATAAAATTCTTATCTAAAATTTCATATAATATTTTCGGATTAAATTTTTGAATTAAATTTTCGGATAAGATTTTCAGTTGCCACGCATCCATCAAATTTCAGAAAAAAAAATTTCATATTAAATTCTCGGTTGCCACGTGTCTTATTTCTGATAAGATTTTCGGATATTTATTAAAAAAAATTATAATGTGAGATTGAAAATAAGATTTTCACCTTCTAAAATTGCGCCACATGTCCCATGTCAAATAAGATTTTAAGATATTTATTAAAAAATTATAATCTCATATTTCAGATAAGATTTTCACCCTCTAAAATTGCACTACGTGTCATCTCTATATTCTAAATCCCTCTATAAAACTACACCCTCAACTCATACCTCTCACATCATATCTTCTATATTCTTTCATTTATCAAATTTTACAAAACACATTTTACTCTCAATGTCTAACTTGAGGAGGGTGTTGGAGAGGCAAGAGCAAGAAGAGAAAGAAATCAGGCGCCCACGTGCTAAAGAAGGTCGTGAGGCCGATGAAGAGGAGGAAGAAATGGTTGTAGCAGTGTGTATGCTTAATGAATCAAAGCAACACCACCATTGTCGTGGCCCGAATGTGGATTGACATAGGCAGTCTCGAGGTAAGAATCTCTTGGAAGATTACTTTATCCCAAATTCATTATATCATGTTTCTTATTTTCGAGAAAGATATAGAATGCAGCCTCATTTGTTTCAAAAAATCATGCATGATATTTGTAATTACGATACATACTTCGTTCAGAAGTATGATGTTGTTGGGGTTTTGGGTCTTCTTCCGAAGTAAAAACTTACAACTGCTTTGTGGATGCTTGCTTATGGGCCATTTGCAGAGCAGGTGAATGAGATTGTGCGAATGGGAAAATCAACTATCTTAGAGTGTTTTGTGAGATTCTATGATGCAATAGAAAACTCTACAAGAGGGAGTACCTTCGCAAACCTACGGCTAGGGGCCTTCGAAGACTTGTACAAAAAGCTAAGGCTCGAGGTTTCCCATGAATGATTGGAAGCATCGATTGCATGCACTGGCAGTGGAAGAATTGCCCAACTGCTTGGCAAGGAAATTATGGAAATCGAAAGGGCCAAAAAAGTATAATTTTGGAAGAATTGCCCAACTGATTGGTTAATCCCCGGTGTTCAACGATGTATTGCGAGGTCATTCCCCACAGATCACGTACTGAATTAACAATACCGTATATTCGGGTGTGTACTACCTCATCGACGGAATTTATCCTAAGTGGACGACATTCGTGAAAACAATTCTAAATCCCCAATCCGAGAAGGAAAAAAGCTTTGTTGCCTTTCAAGAGGTTTATAGGAGGGTTATAGAAAAGACGTGGAAAGGTGTTTCTGTTCACCCGTTTTATGTTTGCTCTTGTGATGGAAGGGTAAAGTTCCTCATTGCCTTGAAAACCATTGACTGGTCAACAAGTCAACTTTCTTTAGTGTGCGAGCGTGTCATTGCTAGTAATAAAAATTCTAGCAGACTTCTTAAAAATATATAACTTGCGTCCCAAGTTACTGATTTCTAAATAAGCAATTGTGAATTTGGGTGAGGAATATCTTCCAAATAAGTTCTTTTCTTGCCTCAGACTGGTGAGGACTTCACAATTTTTCACAGTACAAAACTGGTAGTTCTGGCTAGAATAAATGATAAGATAGTAAGCTGTTTTAGGCAAAAGTGCCTTTTACAAACTTCAAAAGGGAAAAACCAACTCTAGAAAGACAAAAAGAAGGATGTACTTCCATTTCTGTCTGGATAGAAGCTTCTGATCCGGGCTGTATTGGGTATACATGTGCTGGACTGGACTGTCAGTAACTTCAACTATTGAGTTTCAACTGTAAATCGATACCAATGTTCGAGTTTGACAGAGCTTTAATCTATTTCAAGCCTTGAAAGACTTCTTGAAAAGGCAGAATTGCGGTCTCTTCAGTCTGAAAGGGGCAAAAGTGGCTGGACTTTTGGATTACTGAGCTGGAACTGCACTGTGGTACCTATTCTGCTAGATCAAGGCTCTTCATAAATTTGTTGAGGTTTTCATATTTGTAAAAACCTGAGCTCTGCTTGATTCAGCCTTTACTGAACCAAATTTATAACGAGAGAAATCTCGTTTTGAATTACTTTTCTTTAAGTCTGAAACTAGAAGTTTTGATTTGCAGCTGGCTTCTTTCTTGTGGCTCAATGAGCTTTTGGTTGCTTCAGTTTGTTTGAAGGCTTTTTGAGATCAAGTGATCATTTTGAGTTTTTGTCTTTAATTGATTTTTTGGTTGTTTGATTGTCCTTTGCTCTGTTCACCATCTCTTATATTTATAAGAAATGTTTTTGTAGTGGGGTTTCTAATTCTTTAATAATTGGTGGCAAAAATTCTCAAAAGTTCTTTCATTTTTTAAATGCAAAGAAAAAAAGAGATTTTATCAATTCTGGCATATAGGCCCTCAATAGTCAATTCCTAAGGCAATCGCTTCCCTATTTCTCTTGAAAGAAAACCTAACCCTTCTTCAATTTTAACTGCTCTTAATAAGAGCTCAAACTGTGATGGTTAGTTTGATCTTCCAGATGAACAACTCCTTGCTTCCCACTTATCTTTTTTTGAAAATATAGCCTGCTTATCCCTTGGAAATGATGTTTGCCGAATTTTTCTGTATATAGAAAAGGATTTTGATCTCCTTCTTAGTCTGTGACAGACTAGGGAAATCTTCCTGTAAGAGTGCCTTCACTAATTTCCTGTCAAATTCCTTTGTGACTTAGTTCAAATTGTTGACCTTTCAAAGTTTTAGATAGTCACGTGGGCTTATTTGAGAACAGGTTCTCCAGAAAAAATCTGCCAAATTGTTCTCGGGCTTTTTGAGAGAAATTGTAGGTTTTTGTAATTTGGGCCCAATTCAATTTTTCTTTGATCGATCTACTTAGTTGTAACCGCCATTTAATTTGGCGTTTTTTACAATTATGCCATTTTCGAAAAAGACGTGGGTTTCTGACATGGATTGGGCTCTCTCTTGTTTTGGTAATTGAAGCCCAATTCTCTGTTCCTTTCTATTTTATGGTCCTTTCTTTGCGAAGATGGGCTGGTTGAAACGACCCTACCCAAATTCCACTTTGGAATTCGGGCCGAATCCTGTTAAAACTGACACCTGGTAACCGTTGGTCGTAAAAGACCAAAATACCATGATAAACAATAACATCAACCCTGAGCCCCTAACTCGTGGCTGCGCCTGATAACTGTAGGCTGCTTACGTACCCTTACTGAGGGATCAAGCCACACGTAGTTTTTTCCTCTGTTCCTGTCCTGTAACTGGTTCGTTTTACTGTAAACCTCACTCTAGGGCTAACATTTCTGGAGTATCTGAGACTCCGTTTTACGATCCGTCAAATGCTATACGATCCTGAAATTACCTAGATCATCATACTGGAACATGATTACGATCCAACGGTTCAAACCTGCTGAATCCGGGAATCACCCACTAGGCGAGATTCGTTCGGGGTTCAAACGTTATCCGAATTGATATCCGCGAATTCCTACGAGCTCGTGACAACAAGAGGATCACATTGAGACACAATGCCTCACTGCTACAGTGCCCATGCGCCACCACAAGCGCTGGCAGCGCGTGGTTGCCCGAAGCGATAACGCTTCGCTGGAAAATCTCAACATCTCGGCTCAAGACTCCTATCCTAGGTAAAACACCCTATTTAGAACCACTTTTGTTCTTAGACCTACCCCAAAAACTGGCCAGAAGTGGCCGAAACAGTGACTCGAAAGTCTGCTGAAACCTAACTTAAAAATCGAACGATCTACGCTTGAAATCTCTGAAATCCTACCCAACCAGCAGCTAGAGCATGGAAAATAGCTAGAAAATCATACCTCACTCGTCCGATTTGGTGGCCGAAGGTGTCCAAATGAGCTCCGTGAAATTCCATAAAAAAACTATCCAAACCGCCCTGTTTCGTGGCAATTTTCGGTGACCACGACGACGGATCGAGACTGGGATGGGCTGAGACTGAAAGAGAGGAGTGAGGTGGTTCGTTTTGCACCGGTCTTCCTCGAATTGGTACTCGGAGCTAAGAGAAATCCTCTCCTAAAGTCGGCTGGTCGAGTTGCCGACGTAGGAGAAATCTGGGTTTTTTAAGAACTCAACTTTGAAATATTTACGGTTATGCCATTGAACTTCTTTTGATCGTAACTCCTTCGTTACAACTCCGATTTGAGCCCACTACGTGTCTACAGACTCATCTCGCTGCGCTTTATGCAACGATATAATTGAAATCCCCAAATTCCTTCCCGGTCAAAAAGTTAACTTTTAAACCTAATACAATATTCTAGGGGTATAAGTGTCTTTTACCAGAATAAATTAATAATTAAATATTAATTAAGGACCGAGTTGTTACAATCTACCCCCTTACAAAAATTTCGTCCTCGAAATTTACATAGCCATCACTAAAAAAGGTGAGGGTACTGAGCCTACATCTATTAGTCGGATTCTCAAGTCTGCTATTTTGAAACTGCACTCACCACTTGCATCTCAATAACTGTATCTATAGGGCAATCAATAAAATCTGAAGGCCACACATTTATATCTGAAAACCTGAGCTAGCTTAAGAAAATATAAAACTTTGAAAAGAACTGATAACTAACTGAATTTCTGATAAATTTAAAACTCTACTGCCATTAACCTGATATTTAGCTAAAATCCCAGCACCTGACTAATGTTGGGTGCAAAAGACTAATTCGCCTTTTAATTGAAATTAAATGAAATTCAAGTGTGACTTCTACCGAAAATTCGGCAGAATTTCCCCTGTAAACTGAACATTTCCCAAAAACATTCTACTTGTAAAACAAGTATGTATATTTATATAACTCATCTGCCATCATGCATTAAATCATATCCAAGCAATCAAACATCATAATATTCAGGTCTCAGGTCGTAACAAACCAAATAAATCAATCTACTAATCAATTTCATTTTCCTATATCCAAACAGGATATCATACTCGGCAGCATATAAATCAAATATTTAAAAGCACTTATCAATTTATAAATCACTAATATGTGAATAAAACTTATTCAAGATCAAATACTGCAACTGAATTTCATAAATTCATTTATGAAAACAAACTCTGCTGCCATTAATCTAATATTTAGCTAGAATTTCCATTTTCTGTATCCATAAAAGATATCCCACTCGACAGCATATAATTTAAACGAAGAAATAAAAGCATTTATATCAAGTAATCATGCTTTCAAAACCATAACCATCAATTCCTCGTGACACCAAAGGTGACACGTCCTGACCTGAAATCATCGCTGGACTCAGGAGACATATGGTCAACCTGGTCCGCAATCCTCGCTCCCACGGTCTGGATAACTCTGAGACTCGTGGGGCAAAATATGCTAGAAAAACTTAAGATATTTAATACTATATAAATCAATGAAAGATAAAGATGAATAAACATACCAAAGTAAAATGGGATGAAATAAAATAAGTTAGAGATCTATAAGTTCCGAAAACCCTTAAACTCTTGCATCGAAACTTACCTAAAACATATATATAAACATATATCCAACTTTCTCTCGTGACATAAGTATATCAATTAAGAAAATAATAGTACTGTATAAAATTCTCAATTTAGTTTTAAAAACATCTCAGAACTTAAATCCTCTCCACCTAGGCATACCCCCATATCTGATCCGTCAATTCCTTATATTCCGTCAATTCCTGATATCCGTCAATTCCTTATATTCCGTCAATTCCTGATATTCGTCAATTCCATCTTCGCAAGCCTCAGAAACACAAAGTTAACTGAGCCGCGTCCTCGCAGGTCTCAGAAACACAAAGTTAACCGAGCCACATCCTCGCAGGTCTCAGAAATAACACTTCAATCTGAGCCGCAATCCTCGTAGGTCTCGGAGACACCAAGTCCATCCGAGCCGAATTCCTCGCAAGTCTCAGGGGACCATTAGTCAGCCTGAGCCGCAATCCTCACACCACACGGTTCAGGCGTCCCCGATACTCGTGGGGCATAAACTATCTCAAGGGGGGGTATGGTGGGTTTGAAATCATAAAATAATACTATTATACCAAAAACTTTCAATCAACTAGTTCTGAACTGAACTTAAAATATAATCCATATATATATATATATATATGTATACCAAAATCTGATAAAAAACCAAAAGTTACATTTATTCCTTTTCAACCACTAAATATATGCATCAACTACTTAACTAGTTAATTAACCACCTTGCTCTCTGCTTGCATATTATTCCAATATCATATTTATACTCTTATAACACAATTAATCATATGAGCAAGTATAAATAGGTGATGAATAAACAGATAATTAAATGCTCAACTTGCTAAACCTCAGTTCTCGACATACAAGTATATATATAATAACATGTATAACAAGTTTTTCAAATAAAAACCTCAACAAAATTTTCAACCATAAGAAATGTCCAGTAATTCTGAAAATAAGGATGCACAAGTAATGTAATGTCTACAGGAAGTTAACCTAATGCTCTGATACCAATTGAAACGACTCGACCCAAATTCCACTTTGAAATCCAGGTCGAATCCTGTTAAAACTGACACTTGGTAACTGTGGGTCGTAAAAGACCAAAATACCCTGATAAACAATAACATAAACCCTGAGCCCCTAACTCGTGGCTGCGCTTGATAACTGTAGGCTGCCTATGTACCCTTACTGAGGGATCAAGCCACACGTAGTTCTTTCCTCTGTTCCTGTCCTGTAAATGGTTTGCTTTACTGTAAACCTCACTCTAGGGCTAACATTTCTGGAGTATCCGAGACTCCGTTTTACGATCCGTCAAATGTTATACGATCCTGAAATTACCTAGATCATCATACTGGAACATGATTACGATCCAATGGTTCAAACCTACTGAACCCGGGAATCACCCACTAGGCGAGATCTGTTCGGGGTTCAAACGTTATCCGAATTGATATCCGCGAATTCCTACAAGCTCGTGACAACAAGAGGATCACATTGAGACACAATGCCTCACTGCTATAGTGCCCACGGGCCACCACACGCGCTGGCAGAGCGTGGTTGCCCGAAGCGATAACGCTTCATCGAAAAATCTCAACATCTCGGCTCAAGACTCTTATCCTAGGTAAAAGACCCTATTTGGAACCACTTTTGTTCTTGGACCTATCCCAAAAACTGGCCGGAAGTGGCCGAAACAGTGACCCAAAAGTCTGTTGAAACCTAACTTAAAAATCGAACGATCTACGCTTGAAATCTCTAAAATCCTACCCAACCAGCAGCTAGAGCATGGAAAATAGCTAGAAAATCATACCTCACTCGTACGATTTGGTGGCCGGAGGTGTCCGAACGAGTTTTGTGAAATTCCATAAAAAAACTGTCCAAACCGTCCTATTTCGTGGCGGTTTCTAGTGACCACGAAGGCGAATCGAGGCTGGGATGGGCTAAGATTGAAAGAGGGGAGTGAGGTGGTTTGTTTAGCACCAGTCTTCCTCGAATTGGTACTCGGAGCTGAGAGAAATCCTCTCCTAAAGTCGGCTGGTCGAGTTGCCGACATAGGAGAAATCTGGGTTTTTTTAAGAACTCAACTTTGAAATATTTACGTTTATGCCAATGAACTTCTTTTGATCGTAACTCCTTCGTTACAACTCCGATTTGAGCCCACTACGTGTCTACAGACTCATCTCGCTGCGCTCTACGCAACGGTATAATTGAAATCCCCAAATTCCTTCTTGGTCAAAAAGTCAACTTTTAAACCTAATACAGTATTGTAGGGGTATAAGTGTCTTTTACCAGAATAAATTAATAATTAAATATTAATTAAGGACTGGGTTGTTACACTGGTGCTTTTTTTAAATTTATTTTGGCCTAAATAATTTCGATATCTTGCAAGCTCGTTGGGTAATTATTAGCGATGCTGCTCGGATGCTTGATGAGGAGGTGCTGCAGAGCATTATGATGACTTGCATCATCCTCCACAACATGATTGTGGAGGATGAGTATGATTATGATGATCCAGAGGTGTTTGAACCTGATCTCATGAACAAGGCATTAACAAGAATTTATGAAAGCCTGATGGGACCAAATGGACAACCAATGGAGCACGAATCATTAATTCGGGATGATGGTCGATACAACAACCCCATGATTGATCGTTATCAAGAAATGAAATCTTCATATGTTCACGAGAGACGTCAAGTTGACTTGATCGAGCACTTGTGGGAGATGAAAGGCAATCACAGTGGATGAAGTCAAGATTGATGCTTTGTTTGGAAATATGCTTTGTTTCTAATTATGCTTTATTTTGTGTGGTGTTTTTTTGGAATTATGCTTTAAGTATGGTTTGTTTTGTGTGTTGTTTGCAATAAATTAAGGTTTGTTTTTAATTAATCTTTGTTTTGATGCGCAAATATTTTTAATACATAGTCATATTATTTAATACTTTCTTTATTGAATAAAAGGGAAACAATACAAGAAATTAATACAACCTAATGGTTTTGATCATTTAACCAATCCGTATTGCTAGGTCCGTCGTCATGGAAAAGTTTTCTTCTCATCACATCCCTTCGTTTTAGCTTCCAATAGGACTTTGTTTCAGGAGACATATGGCTCGTATCCATGGCCATGATTTTTATCTCTCTGTCCTTCATGTCTTGTTCTTGTGCCTGCTGCCTTTTAATTGCAAATGCTTCATGTCGTGGCTTGTCCGCTTCTTCTCTTTTCAAGTCTCTCTCAATTCTTAGTGAGTTGTTCTTAGCTATTTGCTCCAAAAATTGTGCACATTCATTGTTCGAAGTGCTCCCTCTCTTGTCATTTGCCGCCTTTCTCCCAATAAGTCTCAGCGCACATGCGAGTAGTGAATCCGTTTCCATTGGGGAGTCCAATGGTGAATCGGTTGCTGGCGAATCGTGAAGCGACGTCTCATTTGTTGATTCAATTCCTAACAACTAAAATGCGTTATTAAAAACAACAACTTTAATTCTGGAAAGTGCACGAACCGTTTATAGTATAGCTTAAGTAAATACGAGGTCGATCCCACGGAGAATGGTAACTTGGTTCCAAGTTAAATTACTTAGAATGCTAGAAAAACATAGAACAATGAAACTGACTAACTAGCTAAAGGCAAGGTCGAATTCAACAATGTCTCTTGCTAATTACTCAAGGTCTATGACAGAATCCTAACACCACACACACACTCGAAATGGGGGGTTTTTTTGTTGAAATGAAAAGAAGAAAGTGAAATGAAAGTGCTCGAAAGTAAACACTGGACAAATTGTGAAACAATAATTGAGAGGTGTTAGAGCCTTGGAATCCACCACTAGTTCTCCTATCCAAGTTATGAATGCATAGAAATTGATTCAAGCTTCATCAACAATAGATTATTGCATACAAGCCTATGGTATCTAGGTGCAGAATGCATGATTCTCCTAAGGCATGTAATCGTGCATGGTATCTATACAACACGTGATCTCTAATATGCAACCTAAGCATGGTATCTACTTAGAATAAAGCATACAAGAGTCATTAAGCTCCATGAGAATATGATAATCACACAAGTCCTAGAACATGATATCTGTCCTAGTCAACCTATGGTTATTAACCCCTTGAATGATTCTTAGGCCATTCATGTGTTGCTTGTGAAAGGAGAGTAGAATTGGTGAATCTAAACCCCTTCCAAACCTGTGCTAGATGCATAAATTCTTAGTTAGCTACTCCAAGAAAACATACATCAAGCACATAATAAACTGGAGATTAACAACTTGATAATAAAAGCAAGAAAATCAATTAACTATAAAATCATCAACAACATTGAATATTCATGACTAGGGCTTCATCCTAAGCCCTAACTAAATGGATTAGTTAGACATAACTATGAATAAAGAAAATATGAAATACATAGATAGAATAAAGAGAGGAGAAGAATTAGATGATGGCAACAAGGAATTCCCAGGACAGCTCCAAGCTCTCTTCTCTCTTTGTGGTGAATCTGAATGTGTGTATGAGAGTAATGGATGAAGTGAAAATATGTATCTGACTCCCCCTTGAATGAGTGTGCAGCTGTCTATTTATAGAGTGCAATTTCATCCTCCCCTTTTGCTGGTGAAGCACACCTCTCTTAGCTGCTCCTAACTGCTCCAGCTGACATACTTGCCAACTGCTCCAGCTGCCAAATACATGCTTTGGTATGGTTTCTCTATGGAAAGCTTGACTTTTGTTCATCCTTCTGAGTTCCTGAGCTGATTTGACTCCCAGATATGGCTGCCCATGTGTAGCACATGGCTCTAGGGACGTAGCCACATTAAATGTGATGGCAGCTAACATGACATTTTTGTGAACTTGGTTCAGTATTTGACATGCTGAGGGCTTCAGATTTATCCAATTGGGCTGAAATTTGAATTTTTTATAATAAACACCCATTGGAACAACTTCTATCAAGGATGTCTCCTTATCCAACCTGTGTAAGTTGCTGAAATGAGGCCTGCAAGATGACCTACGAAACTGGACTGACAAGGAGTGTGGTCAAAATTGGGTTTGTCTTTAAGCTCATATTCCTCTTATCCCAATCAGCTCTTAACAAGCATGGATTGCATCAAATGTCATCCATTTGCTGTCTTAACCTACGAAACACACAAACATAGGTAAGAGACTTAAAATAAAGATAAGCTAAACAAAATTACTAAGCAAAGAAGGCATGCAAATATGTGAAATTATGACGTTATCATCATTCAACACAACCGGCGGACCTGTAGAAATAATTTTGAATCTCGAACAATCCTTCACAACTTCCCAACATTCGTGACTCAATAAACTTTTTTTGCCTTGCCCCATGGCACCGAACCACATTTGTGCTTGTAGGATCTATTAAAAATAAATAATTGAAAATGCAAGAAAATATAAACAATTTTGGAATGCAAGAAAAAAATTGATTATGCAAGAAAATATAGACAAATTGGAAATGCAAGAAGAAAAAAAAAGATTATGCAAGAAAAAGAAATTGAATATGCAATAAAAAAAAGTTACATTAAATTGATTAAAATGACAATTATAAATATTTTACCTCATCGGAAAGATTTTGACCGCTTCGAATGTTCTCCCTTGCTTTTGTCAAGGCATTTCTCCATTTCCCTAACTCTCTATTCAGAATTTTTCATTTACTAGACAAGGCCATTTCGGTCCGAAGCGAACCCGATCTTTGACAAAACTCTCCATGAATTTTGCTCCACATATGAGCGAACTTTATCTCATTGCCCGTGACAGGGCAATGACTAACTTTCACCCAAAACTGACACAACACAATATCTTCCTGAGTTGTCCACGCCCCTCCGGCTTCGACAGAAGAGGCCATTTGATTTTTGATACAAATGGAAAGTAGTAGAAAAATGTGAGTGGAAAGTAAAAAATATTGAAGGAGAAGAGTTTGTGTAAAGATTTGGTGTGGAAGTGAATAAAATTGTTAGGTATTTATACGGAAAAATCCAGAATTTTTTGGTATTTTTTTAAAAAAATTTCAGAATTTTTTAGAATATTTTTAGCCAAAAAAATTAGGGCTGTCAGATTTCTGGAAAAAAAAACCATTGCAACATCCAGGAAGCGCCACATGGTGTTTTCCCTTTGGGTTCTGTTAGGGCTGACGTCAGCGAGCGAAAGTCAAATTTTTTTACCATTGGTGCGTGAATCAATAATAATAATAATAACAATTATTATTTATTATAATAATAAACATTTTATAAATAAATAACAAACAAAAAAATGAAAAAAAAGAAGAAGAAATGCTAGCCGTGGTGAAGAAGAAAATAAAATACCAAACCTTGAGTGGAGTCAAAGCTCTAATCAAGAGTGACAAGCTCCTCACTCAGCGATGATAATCAATTTAGTTAACTTAATAATTATCATTAATTCAACACAAAGTATGGTCTGGGCTTCTTCAATGCACGGCTAATTAGTAATTCCTTGTCTTCAATTCAAGTGATAAGTCTTAGTAAGGCATGTTTCCTATTTCTTTTTCTTTTTTTAAACTTTCCTGGCCCAAAGCCACGTTGTTTTGGCCATGATTTTTTTTTAAAACACATAAGAGCAGCGCTCACAGTGCATCATCTACACCTGAAGCAAAGAACAGAGCCTCTTTGAGGCATTTTTTCAAACAGGTTGTGAGCACTAGTAGAAGGGCATTTTCAGGCACCACCAAAGCTTTTTCCGGTGAGCTACACCTCCTTGTGCCTATGTGGATCTGCTAGTGAAAGTGTCTGCTATTATTTTATTATAGAAAGAAAGAGATGGTGTTGGTTAGGGGTGGGCATTTGAACGTGTGAATTGATGAACTGAGAAAAAAGGAAAAAAAAACATGTTGACCAAAAAAATCAACCTAGGCTTAAAAACCAAACAGAATTGTTTTGGATCGATTCCTGTCCAGGTTATTTGTCTTGAAAAAACTAATATAAACTTAACTGGACCGGTAATCTTAAATTTACTGATTCATTAATATCTAAAATTATTAGTAAGTCTAATTAATATTCAAATAACATTAGTAACTCCAAGTACTATCTAGATATTTTAGCCTAATTAATACCCAAATGTCTTAGTTCCGATTTATACCAAACTAAATAACTACTCTAGCACAAATTTTTTTTTTGGGTGAACCATGTTCGCTTTTGTCTCTCTCTCTTATGTTCCTAAACCCTACATATTTTTCTATACGTCCTATTTCTCTCTCCTTCACATCTTTATATTTTTATCTTTCCAAATCGGAAACCACCCGAATTGAATTGGAACCACATAGGTCCAATTTGGTTCGATTCTTCTAGACACTTTCTATAAAAAAATAAAAAAAATTGAACCAAATTGGATTGTACCCACTCGTTGGTGATAGCTTTTTTTGTTGGTGCAAAAGACACACTAGTGTAGTGATTTGGAGCAATTGCTCCCTCAAGAAAGGTCTTGGATTCGAGTCCTAGCATCTGTGTAATATGTATGAGTTTAGTATATTATTGCCCCTCTCAATACAAAAGATCCTTAAAAGAAGTCAACATATTTTATTTAGTTGTTTAGTAAAAGCATTTGCATTTGTTTGGGGGTTGTTGTCTTGCTAAACAAGTATGGTATTACATTGGTAATCTTCTTATTACCTTTAGGAATTAACATTGAGAATTAATTAGCTTCTAACTTGAATAGATTGTCTATATAGAAAGTGGCATCTCCCTTTGAACTGCGGTGCGGGTTTGGGACTTTGACGATAGTGGTGGAGCTAGAGATTGAAGTATGGGTCCAAGGTTTCGATACACCCATCACCTAATTAGCATAAGGCCAATGACAAAAAAGTAGTACCTAATTTTACAATAATGTAATTAAAAAAATCAAAATTACACGCAATGCCACTCCTTCTCAGTCAAGCACACTATGCCATATGTCTACCTCAAACAATCCCCCTTATGGCCAACCGCCAGCACCTATCGCCGGCCAATCCCCACCTCCCATCGTCAATCAGCCGATGTTGTTGGTGACCAACTTTGTTGCCCTTTATTCACCCTAAAAAAAAAATATTTGTGATTGAAAGGACCTTGACCCTCAAAGGTGGAAGCCTCCTTCACAAACCGCTACACCAAACTTGTTTTTATGATATTTTACATAATATTTATATAAACAATCAACAATTTTAAAAAAATTCATTTCAACACCGATTTGCACAACATTTGTACCAAATCCCTCATGCTCTAGAGTTATACATAAATAGATCAATTTAAAGTTACAAATATTTATAAGTTTTAAAAGCTTATGTATATTATATTGGTATTTTTTTAGGTTTATATAATAAGAAATGTAGATATCAAGGATGTAAAAACAAAACATGCAATAAAAAAACTACTCTATAACAAAACAATGTAGATATTAACGTTGTAAACAAAAACGAAATAGAAACTGCAATGAAAATACAATGTAGATATCAACGATGTAACAAAACAAAAACTACAAACATAAACATAAACTGCCAACAAAAACAAAAACTGCAACAAAAACAAAAACTAATTTTATAAAAACTGCACATAAGTTTTTAGAAAATCCAATTATACAAAAACGAAAAATGCAATGCAGAGTCTGGGAAAAAATGCACCTACTAATAAGTGAGGAATTAAAAGGCAAAACCATGATGAAAGTACTAAGACAATCAAAAGACAAATCCATTGTTGATAGAATTGTATAAGTTCCATATACTTCACACATTTATACTAAAATGCAAATGATCCCTACACAAGTGTACATAAAACGGAAACTGCACAGTAGTTTCTAGAAAAATCAATTATACAAAAATGGAAACTGCACTGCATAATTTGAGCCAAACACTACCAAAATCATCAACTCAAGACAAAAAACTACATGACAAAACCTAGTAAAAAACAACCTAAACAAATCAAATCAACAAATAAAAATATAAATTATAGTGTAACACATAAAAATCTGCAGCCTAAAGAAATCAAAACAACCAAATCAAAACGAAACATAGTCAAAAACCACAAAAATCAATAAAATAATACCAAAATTATAAACGAACAAGAGATTCAAAGTACTCATACCTCAATAGCAAATTCTACAAAAATGTATAACCAAACAACACATCGAACTCAAATATGATAATAAAAAAAACTAAAACAAAAACAAAACTACATCAAATAGTTGAAAAATCTACTTATAAAAACAGAAAACAACTAGAAAATTCAAATAAAAATTTGATCAAGAAAATACATACCTCAACAGCAAAAAAATTAAGCTTCACGTCAAAAAATGAAAACTCCAACAGAAGAAGAAGATCGAAAACTGCAGTGCAGTTTCTCGGAAAACTAAAAGTTCTCATATTTAAGTGGGATTTTCAATATATAAAAAATGCAATCTTTCATGCTTCATTATTGAAAAACAAACTATATTTCATCAAATCAGATATAACTATTAATGTTCATAAGATTCTACTTCCAATGCTAGGAAATGATAAAACAATTTAGCTAATTGTAATTAAATGAAAAATGCAATATAGTGTTTGCAAAACTACAGTGCAGATCCAGTCTGAAAATTATAATGTTTGAGAATAGAAAATTTGTTTGCTAAGAAAAATAGCTAAACAATTTCACTTAAACTTGTCGATAGGCAAAAATGACAAGAAGAAATGTATATATGCCATCCTATTCTCATCGAATTGCTTCCAGGTTATGAAACCATACTCAACCTAGGAAAATGGTATATTTTATATATTTGACCTTCATGTTACTTAAAATTTGAAGAAATCCAAATAACTCAGGACTTATTCAACTGGACATGAACTTTATCACTTAATTTCTCTCACACCAAGTGGCAATTAGCCACTCTTCAAAGAAGAGTAGAATGAATCAACATCATGTGCACAAGTACCAAGTTAAAGTGCCGAAAGGTCCAACACATCTGAATTAATGGCATTAAGTATTGGTCTACCTTAAGGTGTAAATATTGATCACACGTAAATATTGATGTTTGAAATCATTTTTCCTCAACTACAACCTATCTCTTTCTTTTTGTTTAAATAATCTTGTTTTTTTCTAAATAAAACCCGATGACTAGGATCCAACTCAGCAAGTTACCTAATCAAGTGAAAAATCGAATTTATTGTACTTTTTCAATTCCTAAAATACCCCTAACTAAGCCATTATTGCATTTTGTATAATAATGTAGGAATCAATAATAGAAACAATTTTTAATTAGATTGTAACTAATGACAGACATTGAATTTGGAAAAATCTTCAAATGAATGTAGGAATCAATAATAGAAACAATTTTTAATTAGATTGTAACTAATGACAGACATTGAATTTGGAAAAATCTTCAAATGAATGTAGGAATTAATTTGGAAACCTTTTTTAAATTTAACAATAAATTCAAATTTAACATACCTAATATGTTTATCTAATAAAAAAAATGTTTATGTATTTATTTATGAAGTTAATTATCTATTATATTATTGTTTTATAAATATAATAGAGTACATACAATTTTATGTTGAAAAAATAAAGTACCTATTACTTCTTTTACGAAAAATAATGTACCTATTATGAATTTACTTATTATTCAAATAATATACCCAAATTGAGTAAACGTATTGGATATAATGTACCAAATAATTTCTCTAAATAATGTACCTATTTTTTTTCTAAATAATGTACCAATTTTTTTTCTCTGAATAATGTACCTATTTTTTCTTTAAATAATGTACCTATGTTGTAAATGCATGAGTTGGTGGATGACCACCATATTTTATGTAACCTATGCACTAAGTATTTGTAATTAGTACTTGTAACCTATAAGTATATTGTAAATGATGGTATTCAATTTCCTATCTTGTAAACCTATAAATAGGTGGTTCTACCAAAGATCAATTGAAAAAAACATTATGAAACTTTATCTTTAGCATTTCACTTCTCTCTATATTTCCTCCATCTAGTTTTATAACAACCTAGTATAATGTACCTATTTTTCTCTAATGAAGTACCCAATTTTAATTTATGAAAAATGTGCAGAACTTTCAATTGCACAACGTACCTATGACATAAAAAAAAAAAAAAAAAAAAAAAAAAAAATTTTTATTTGAAATAGTACCTATATATTTATTTTGTAAATAATATATCTATATTCCTATAAATTATTATGTGCCTAAGTTTAATTTATGAAAAATGTAAAATTTCTATTAAGAAAGTAACTGAACATCTTTATTTATTTATTTTGTAAATAATGTACCTATATTTTCTAAAAAGAAAATATTGATATTGATATTATTTTAATAGATACATAATTAAGGGATTTTTTTTTTGTTCAAAGTTTTTAAAAAATTCTCAATGGGTTAGAGAATGTAGTGCTAACTAAAAGAAATGAGGTGTGTGATATGCTATTAATAAGGATAATTAATTACAATTAAGGCAGTTAGTGACATGATTGAAAATAAATGGCATATATTGTAATTTAGTTAATAATACTAGGACAAATCTATTTTACATGGTATCCTATTTTAAATTTGGGTTTTAAGTAAAGAGTTTAGAGTAGGTGGGTATGTGTCTAGGATATAGTAGTTGTAAGGGCTTATATTGGAGAAACTCTTTTTATTTTTTTATTTTTATTTTTATTTTTTTAAGTAAATAAAAAAAATTAAATACATATGAAACTCACTTCTTGTTTGAAGTTGAAAAGTGGTGGCAGTGGACGACCATTTGGAAGGCGAGCATTGGGCTCCCGAAGTTCGTCAAAGAAAGGATGTGAGCCCTGTCGGGGTTTTTGTAGAGGGAGAACTTCTCCACCAAGATCATCGAGAGCATTTCACCGGAGGATCTTCTACTGACGGTCAAGATCTGCGTCGACGACGTCCAATTGCCATCGATTGGCATCAAGCAATTTGCTGCATAGGCTTTTAGTGAAGAACCGGTCCTTGCTTTAGAGCCACAAAAGCAGCTGCATCGGATACCCATCGTCGACTCCGGGCTGCAAAAGCCCGTTCAAGGATCTGGTGCCGTCATTGTTCGCACCCGGTATGAACCCGAACGTGGTGGCTTGCTTTTAAATGGTGGATCAGGATGACAGTGGCTTCATCGACGACAAGGAGTTGCATAGACCTCTATTTTCCTATAAGAGAGGGTGAGATCTGATTTTGATGAAGTCTTTTAAACAAAAATGGTAAAATTTTATTTCACCTTTATAATTTAGACAGGCCCAACGAATCTGGGCCTACTCTTTGGCCAAATCCAAAACAAAATTTGATTTCTATATATCAAAACCCAAACAGAAATACTCTAGGTATCAAATCCTTATTAGTAAAGATTCTTATGACTAATAACTAATTTTTCTTAAAGATAATTACAATTTGTTGGAAAACGGTTCCAATATTAATTTTTCATGAAAAAGTTCCTCATGTCCTCATATTAGTTAGTAATGTGAAACAATTATTGTTAGAGTTTAAGAATATTCAATTGATTCAACGTAGCAAAGAGAAAAAGAGGAACTCTGATTTTGTTATTCACAAATCCATGGGTATGCTAAGGTTGCAAGATCAATTCATATAGGTTTTACTACAATTATAGAAGCTAAAGGGTATGAAGTGTTAGGTGTAGTTGTCAAAAGAAATGGGAATTTTGAAGGAAGTTGAGGTTCCACTCCAAAACCAATTGGCAATGTAAGGGAGTATCCTAACTCCTTATAAGCTCATGCTAGGTCCCTTCATGTTTTAATGTGGGACAACTCTTCACTTCACATCCTCACAAATTCAAGTTTTACAAATTGAAGGTGATTCACATATTTTTAGTGTTGGATTTTATGCAAGATGAGAGAATAATAGAGGTAATATGAACTCAGAGGTCTGAACTCATCTTTATGGTAGATGAAAACTTAGTTGAGAGGTTTTCCTCTCTTGATGCATATAAACGAGTTGTATTATACATTCTTTGCACACACACCAACCCTTATGAACTCAAGTAAAAGCTAATAATATCTACAACCTAAAACAAATATCCAATCTTACAAAATATCATAAGCAACTTGGCTTCCTAAAAGCAACAACAGACAAAGGTCTCTAACAAAACACATTCGAGCATATTTTCTCAAATATAAAGCTTGAGTTGTTTTGAACATACAGACACATTACACTCGAGCTGATTTTCTCTAACAGAAACAGCTCGAGCTCTTTTTGTCTGAAAGTTACTACAAGGACATTACACATTAAATTTAACACTAATGCCTTGTTGTTGAACTCTCATGAGCTTCCTTAGGTAGATGAATCTATCCTTTAACAATGTTTTGGTGATGATATCTGCAACTTGATCTTCTGTAATGCAATAAACCATATCTACTTGATTTTCTTCTACGACATCTCTAATGTAGTGAAATTTTTGAGCAACTTGCTTTGCTCTACTATGATAGACAAAATTCTTGCTCATAGCAATTGCAAATTTGTTGTCACGAAGAAGGGGAGTGTCCAATTCTTTGTTTCTCACCAATATCCTCCGTAATTCTTCTCAACCATACTGCTTGAAAGGTTGCAATTGAAGCCGATACATGTTCAGCTTTTGTAGTTGATTGTAGAAATGATTTCTGTTTTTCAGAGGCCTAAGAGAATACACAAATTCCCAGTGTAAATGTGTAACCAAATGTGTTCAATTCATCCACACTTCCTCCCCAATCACTACGACATAACACAATCAAGTTTGGCTCAACACTCCTTCCATACAGTATACCAAAGTTAAATTGTACCATGAATCACAAGACCCGACCCAAATTTCACTTTGGAATCTGAGCCGAACCCTGTGCGTGTCCGACAATTGGCGGATGCCGGGCACAAATGAATGTATTGCCCTTCTAACTAAAAACCAAATTTTCTTCAAGTTTGACTTCTACCGAAAATTTGGCTGTCTCCCCTGTAAATAGTCTATTCCCAAATATTTCCACCTATACAAAAAGCAATATACATATATCCACAATCGCTCAGCATGCTCAATACATAATTCAAGCAACCAACATCTAATCTTTATGGCCTCAGGCCTCTCGAAAACAAATAAAATGTTCTGCCAACAGAAACGGATTCAAAGAAACAACATGAATACATTTATAGATTTCAAAATAACTTAACTGAACAGCTTTTCAGTCATTTGGTCTCTCGGCTGCACCTAGTAACTCTAGGTTGCCTACGTACCCTTAATAAGGGATCAAGCCACACGTAGTTCTTTCCCTTTTTATACTGCACTTATGTATCTTGTCAATTGTTATTGTCCATTGTGATTGCAAATCAATCCAAGTTCTCATGTTAGCAATATGCTCAATAACATTCACATGTTATACTCGTATAGAAATCGAATAGACATTTATATTTATATAATATTTCACACGTTTACATAAATCATTAAATCAATTAAAGCATTGAAAAAATCAATATTTCACTTCTACCTAGATGTACCCATTATATAACCGTCAATTCCTTAATTCCCGTCAATTCCCATAGTATACCGTCAATTCCTCGTGTCACAATTTGTGACACGTCCTCGCAGGTCTCAGTAACATAAAGTTGACCCGAGCCCAATCTTCGCAGGACTCAGGGGACATTTAGTCAACCTGATCCTCATTTCCTCGCTCCGCATGGTCCAGGTATCCCTAGGACTAGTAGGGCAACTGTCAAGCGCATTGACATAACCGAAGGCAACATGATAACTGAGGAAACATTATAACTGAAGGCAACATTATAATCAAAGGCAAGATGGGTACCTATGGTGGTTTAAAAACATTTCCTGGAAAATTATAAAACTATTCCTCATTTCATCCCTAAATCCTGTTGCCATTATCCTTTCTACTTTCCAAGCCATTCTCATTTTAAATATAAACAGAATATAACGAAGGTATTTGAATTCAAATATTTATGCTTGGAAAGTAATAGTCATTAATAACTCATTCAAGATCAAATAATAAAACCTTAATTGCATGAAATCATTTATAAAACAAAAGCCCACTAACTGGAATTCCTCTAATTCATAAATCAATTTATGTATTATTGGTTTAGATTAATATATAATAAAAACAAAGATGAAAATGAAAATAAAAATAAAAGAATAAAAGTAAAACATTTAACTGCTGAAGACGCTTTTAGCCTTTCCTTTGAAACTCACATGAAACCCAATTATAAATATATATATATATATATATAAAGACTTATAATTAACTTGTTATAGATAAGTATGAAAACTAGAAAGTTTATTAAAATAACATTGACCATGTGAAATCTTAATGTCAATAACAACAACTTAACTGAAACAGATATTTTCCTCTTTTAATTAAAAAATTAACTCATCGCTTAAGAAATTAATTGGGAATTGTATAAAATCCTTGAAACTTAGAAAACTCTCCACTTGGCCGTACCCCCATCCATATTTCGTCAATTCCTTTAATATTCTATCAATTCCGATAACATTCCATCAATTCCAATAATATTCCGTCAATTCCAATAATATTCCGTCAATTCCAATAATAATATGTCAATTCCATCCTAGCAGGCCTCGGAAACACAAAGTTAACCGAGCCGCATTCCTAGCAGAACTTGGGGGACATGTAGTGGGCCCAAGAACGCATATCGTCGCACCACACGGTTAAGGCGTCCCCGAAACTTATGGGCATGTCATAAATGACAAATCTGTTTCAAGGGCAATGGGGGGGTACTCCTGAGGTGGGTTTGAAAAGCCATGTCCGAAACTTATCACAAACTTTCCCTTTATTTCACAATTCCATTTTCAGCTACCGAGTATATGTATTAAATATAGACATGCACTTAAATATTTAATTAGTTTGTTAATCACGTCAAACCACGATTATCCAACCATTCCAATACTGTAATTATAATCTTCATAGCAATAAATAACTAAATTAGTAAATAAATAAGTGAATAAATAAATCATTAATAAATAATCACTACCCCTAGAGATTCCATCAATTCCAATAATGTATAATCTCCAAGCATTGAGAATAACATTCAAATATACTATCAATGACTATAATACACTTTAAAATAGAAACAATAGAACTATGCACAATTTAGCAATCTATATATAACTATCTATACTCATCCCAGAATTATATAAATCCATAATATGAGCCGAATAGCTAAATTTTCAGTCAGGACTAGTCTGCATGGTCATTCTAACACTTCTCAAAGGATATAACTACCTCGGAACACCTACGGTCAACCAATGGGTCAAACCGCTTAAACTTGGTCAACCGGGCTTGCGGGGCCCACAACCTCCGATCACAAATCCGGGAGTTCCTAAAGGTTAAACACACCCTTCTAAACCTATCTTGCAAGTTTGGTCCGAATCAAACTGTCGAATTGCTCACGATCGAGCGGTTATCGTTTAACACAAACTTTAAGTAATTGAATCAGAACATCTGTTGCTATGATTCAAGATTCGTGAATTCCTACACGGTCCTAGGAATGCCTCGATCAACATATATTAAATTGGAGTTGATCCAATGGCCCGAACATATCGAACCTGGATAACACTTAATATGCGATATCCAATAGACAGTCGAACAGTAACCAAATTCATATATGAGCATATCGTCGTGCTCGGGACGACATGAGAATAATTTTAGGACTCAAGGTCAGGCCGAAAAGTGTCCCACGTGTCGCCACATGCGCCGGCAGCTCGTGGGTGTCCAAAGCAATTCCGGCGATCAGAAAATCTCCAAACCGCCAATCAAGACTTATACCTACATGATCAACACATAGAGTGGAACAACTTTTGTTCTTGGACCTACCCAAAAAGTCGACGAAAGTGGCCGGAATCGGAGGCCGAAACGGCCAAAACTTCAATTGCTTAATCAACCAATTAAACGCAGAAATTTCTCAAAAATAACACAACCATTAGCTAGAACACGTTGAAAGGATAGAAAATCATACAAAATTCGAAAGATTTGGTGGCCAGAGGTTTCCGAAAGAGCTCTCGAAAGTTTACTAAAAAATTGTCCAACACCGCTTGTTTCGTGGCTGATTTCGGCGACCACAACGACGGATCAAGGCTGGGACCGATCGGGAATCGAAGAGGGAAGTAAGGCGGTTCTATCGGGACCAGTGCCACCAAGAACAGAGGCATGTGGTGGTGGAGGTCGAGGAGAGAAGTTGGCTGGTCGTAAAGCTTCTGAGGAGGAAGAAGAAAATCTGGGTTTTAAAATTGAACTTCGAAATATTTACGGTTATGCCATTGAACTTCTTTTGATCGTAATTTCTTCGTTACGGCTCCGATTCGAGCCCACTACGTGTCTACGGACTCATCTCGACGTGCTCAACACATTGGTACAACTGAATTTCCAAATTCCTTCCAAAATTAAAATGACCTTTTTGCCCCTTTTATATTAAATAATATTTTAATCTTCAAAGACCTTAATTAATTCAAATCATTTTATTTTATTTTTTATTTGAATTTAATTTCTCATTTAAATTTATTTCCTCTTATTTTATTTTTCGGACCGGGATGTTACAGTTTTGCCAAAATCTTCCCCAAACAAAAGTCAACTCTTAAATCATTTAAATATTCCCGGGGTAAAATTGTCTTTTATTTGAATACTTTAATAATTAAATATTAATTTAGGATTGGGTTGTTACAATGAATTAGGGGTGGCATTTTAAACCGCAAAAACCAACCGACAATTTACTGCAATGAAACCACAATTGAGGTAAACCGAACCGCATTTGCGGTATTAAGAACCGAACCGCATTTGTGGTTGCAGTATTTGATTTTCAAAACTTGCGGTTACCGCAAACCGCAAAGTATAGCCGCACGGATGATGAGGTTGAATTCTACAGGGAAATTGAACATATGACAACTTGTAAGTAATTAGTTTATTTATGCTAATGTTATTTATGCTTCTTATAATAAAATGTACTAAACTATATTGTTTTATTTGTAGATAACATTGGTGCTCAAACAACACAACGGGGTTCTTCAAATCCACTCACCACCAACACTTGAGCTTGTAACTTTAGTTTGTAACATTGGTGGATTGCATTTTCCTTTTAGTTTGTAACTTTAATTAACTTTGAATTGGATTTTTCTTTTTGGTTGTAACTTTAATTCATTTTGCTTTGCATTTTCCTTTTGGTTTGTAACTTTAAAGGATTTAGAATTGGAATGCTTGATAAGTTTAACTTTAATTGGAATGCTTGGAATTGTAACTTTAATTTTCTTAGGTTGTGAATGCTTGAGAAGTTTAGGAGATTGTGAATTTATGCTTGAGAAATTGAGGTTGTGTATTTATTTATTTAGGTTGTCAATTTATATTTTTGTGAATGCTTGAGAACTTGCGGTTTTAAACCGCTAATTCGCGGTTTACCGCAAAACACGGTCGGTTTGCGGTTTCAAAAATCACCAAACCGCAAATAGTCGGTCGGTTTGCGGTTTGAGTAAAAATTCGCAGTTACCGAACCGCAACCACCCCTACAATGAATGTATCTTAGGATCCTCTTTGCAGCTTGTGGATACAAGTTAGCTTGTGCTTAAATCTTTTACCAAAAAAAAGAAGAAGACAATAGTCACTTTTTTAAATTAACAAAGTAGGTTTTGGTGACATTTGAATGACTTGACTGGTTAATGGCTTTGCTTACTACTCACTATTAATTGTTACTAGTTATCTCACACTTTGAAGAATTGGTGACTATTGATTTAAATATAGTTACTATAAAATCATCTAACACTTGAATAGTAATTTTGTGATATAATATTGGAGGATAATCTTCATTGGTAAAAGTAATTCAGTTAGATAAAATAAAACGCAATAAAAAATAATACGAATAGAAAAACCCACAAATATATATATATATATATATATAAAGACTATTTGATTTTAGTTCAATAAACAAATAAGAAAAAGACTAGTGGGGTTGGATATTTTTCACACAAGTCAATGTTAAAAAGAAAATACCATGGTTGTAGGATGCGTCTCTAAACACAACAAACCCTTTTCCATAATCCCACATCTCCCTGAAAGGACTCGACCCAAATTCCACTTTAGAATCCATGACGAAACCCATGATTGTCCAACACCTGGTAGGTGTCGGGCACGAATGACCAAAATACCCTTCTTGCCCTAATTCAAAAACTACTTTAAGGTTTGACTTCTATTGGAAAACCGGCAATCCCTCCTGAAAAAGGCTCAAAACCTAGAATCTACATGCAAAACAGACTCAATTACTCCCAAGCGTTCAACAAATTTAACTTACAAAACTGAACATAACAAACAAATCATAAACTTGCAGCTGCACATAGGTTAGCCTAGGTTGCCTATGTACCCTTACTAAGGGATCAAGCCACACGTAATTCTTTCTACCAAAAAATCACAATTCAGATAAGTTAATATTGTTCAAGGTAAAACTAACAATTAAATTCTAGAATCATTCTTTACTTTGTTTTTAACCAACTATATAATTGAATATCATGCCATGAAAGTATGTACTTAATTGTTCAATTATTATATCATTGTACATCCAAATACTTACATAACCAAACCTTTTACCAGAAAGTCATACTTGCAATCATCCAAATATAGTGCATATATCCTGTAATCACCCACCAAGGGGTATATGGAAAAACCACCAAATCTGAAGGCAACAGGGGAACGGGAAACTAATTAACCACCAGTGTAGACAAGTCTGGCAGGTGGCTAGGGATCTTGGGCAAACCCTGTGCAGATAATATGAGTAGGGTGGTGAAGAATATTGTAACACCCTGTCCCAAAAATAACTGTTCAATTAATTATTTATGGAGAAATTACATTTTTGCCTTTGGGTGCTAAGGCACTTTAGTCACTTTTTGTTTGGGAAGGATTTTGGGGAGTTGAGTGGCATCATTGCGCAGGGCTCGACGATACGAGTTCGTAGACATGCGGCACGCCCAATTCCGAGTTGTAACAAAGGAGGAAAGGTCAAGAAATGAAAAGGATGTAATGAGAATTTTCAAATTTGTTACTGTTACAGTATCAGGGTTGCTTTTATTTTTCTCCTTCTTCTTTCTCCCCCCCCCCTTGGGGCGACATTTTCTTCTTCCTTCTCTTCTCTTGCAAGTGATTGTTGGACTTCCTAACCACCAATCGACGTCGTCGTGCATCGATTGGCCATGCTAGCTTCACGAAAAATGTTTCTCTCATCCTCCTCTACAAAACAAAACCAAGATCCGATCCGATTTGTTGACGGTGAGCTCAAATCGAAGCTGAGAAAGGGTTAGGTTTTTCCAACAATGGTCTTGCATTTTCCGACGATTCGACCGATGATTTTCATCGAGTGAGGTATGAAACTTCTTCTACTCATCACGCTCTACCTGTTTATGTACTTGGTTTGGGTTAATTTTGAGGTTTTAGAAATCAATTCTTAAACCCATTTTTGGCCGGCAGTTTGACGATGTTTTCGACTATTTCTG
This sequence comes from Prunus armeniaca, assembly GCA_903112645.1. Taxonomy (NCBI): domain Eukaryota; kingdom Viridiplantae; phylum Streptophyta; class Magnoliopsida; order Rosales; family Rosaceae; genus Prunus; species Prunus armeniaca. Next base: position 12,164,787 of record CAEKDK010000003.1, on the reverse strand, counting down.
GTCAGTTTTTGGTTGTGGTCCAAGAACAAAATTTGATTGCCTAGTTAGTCTAAATCTATTGGCATTGGTATTGGCCGGTGGTTTGGTGATTTTCCGTAGCCGAAAAATCTCTCAAGACACCCACAACTGCCAGTGGTGGGTGGCAGTGCGTGGACCATTGTGTGGCTACCCATTGAGTTCTAAATTGTTTCATTTGTTGTCCTGACCAAGATGGTATGCTCAGATTTAGATTTGGTTATTGTTTGACAGTCGAACGAATATTGCACCTATTATGCGATATCCAGGTTCGGACCATTTAGACCGTTCGATTAGTTCCAATTTCAATTATATTGTTCTCTATACCTCTAGGATCATGTAGGAACTTTTTGATTGAGAATCGAAGTCCTGGATACTTCGAGTCAATGATTCCAAATTTAGGCGAAACGATCGTTATCCGATCGTGCGATTGGCTTAGATCTGATTGCTCGTTCGTGATCAAACTTTTGGGACTTGTTTAGTAAACTTTATTGGACCTATAAGAATTTTTGATTGGGAATTAGAGGTAGTGGGCCCCACGAGCCTAATTGACCTATATGGTGGGCCTTGCAGGTCTGACCGGGACTAATTGGTTGGGAGGTGCTTGGGGCTTGGTTATTGGATTTTAAGTTGGTATTTTGCTTTGAGAGTTTTAATAAATATTTATGAATTATTGTTTTATTGCTTTTACTTCCAAGCATGATACATACGTGTTAAATGGATTAATAATTGGATTGTGTTGGTTTTGGAAATATGGTTGCCTTCAGGAATATTGATGTCTACGGACATCCTGGTTGCCTTCAGAAATATTGTTGCCTTCGGAAATATTGATGTCTACAGACATCCTGGTTGCCTTCGAAAATATTGATGTCTTCTGACATACAGTTGCCTTCGGAATGTCTTCGAACATATGGTTGTCTTTGGATTATTTTGTATTTTCAGGTTGAGTATATCTCCCTGAATCTTGTGAGGGGAATTGACGGATTATTTGCATTCTCAAGTTGAGTATATCTCCCTGAGTCTTGCGACGGGAATTGACGAATTTGTCGACGCGCGTATGACATTGCCCCACGAGTATCGGGGACACTTGAACCGTGTAGTGCGAGGATTTGCATTCTTAGGTTGAGTGTATTTCCCTTGGTTCTGCGAGGAATGCGTCTCAGGCCGACCATGGGTCCCCTAAGTTCTGTGAGGAGTGCGCCTCGGGTTGACCTCGTGTCCCCAGAGTTTTGCGAGGATGTATCACACATGTGTGGTACTTGGAATTGACATTATATTATTGGAATTGATGGATTATGTTTGAGGTACATCTGTGTGGAGATTAGTGCAGTACTAACATGTGGTACAATTAATAAGATATTATTAACCACCTTGCTCATATTATCTGCACAAGGTTGGCCAAGATCCCTAGCCATCTACCCGACTTGTCTACACAGGTGGTTAGCTAGTTTCTCCACCCCCTATTGCCTTCAAATGTGATAGTGTTCCAATATACCCCTTTGTGGGTGATTACATGATATATGTACTATGCGGATGATTGCAGGTATGGCTTTCAAGTAAAAGGTTTTGGTTATGCAAATATTTGGATGTACAAAGATAAACTAATTGAACAGTTAGATACATGATTTAATGGCATGACTATTCAATTATATAACTTGTGGAGACCAAGAGAAAGAATGATTCCAGAATTTCTTCATTGGTTTATTTTGAATATTTATGTACTATCTTAATTGTGTTTCAGGATAGAAAGAACTATGTATGGCTTGATCCCTCAGTAAGGCTACGTAGGAAGCCTAGGCTAACCTAGGTGCAGTTGCAAATTTTTTGTTTGGTTTGTTATGTTATGTTCAGTTTTGTAAAGTTGAATTTGCTGAACGCTTGGGAAATTATTTGAGTTTGCTGTGCAGGTAGATTTTTGGGTTTTGAGCCTTTTTTAAGAGAGACTCTACTGGTTTCCTGGTAGAAGTCAAACCCTAAAACAATTTTTGGATTAGGGCAAGAAGGGTACTTTGGTCATGTGTTGGACACGCACGGGGTTCGACACGGATTCCAAAGTAGACTTTGGGTCGAGTCCTATCAAATATCCTGTTAACTGTACCACAAGGTGGTACTACACTATTCTCCACATAGATATACCTCAAACATAATCCATCAATTTCAATAATATACTGTCAATTTCCTTCGCAGGACGCATGTAGATATACTTAACCTGAGAACGCAAATAATCCGTCAACTCCCTTCGCACGACACATGTGGCCACATGTGTGATACATCCTCGCAGAACTCAAGGGACATGAGGTCAGACCGAGATGCATTCCTCGCAAAACTCAGGGGACACAAGGTCGGCCTAAGACTGCATTCCTCGCATAACTCAGGGAGATATACTCCACCTGATAATGCAAATAATCCACCTAGGTGTGTATCCCATAGAAAATCCGTCAATTCCCCTTGCATAACTCAGGGAGATATACTCCACCTGAGAATGCAAATCCTCGCACCACACGGTTCGACATCCCCGAAACTCGTGGGCACACTATCATATGCACGTAGACAAATCTAAAGGCAATTGAGGTATCCGAAGACAATCAGAAGGCAAGCATATGTCTGAAGAAATTCCAAAGGCAACCATATGTCCGAAGACATCAATATCTCCGAAGGCAACACAATCCAATTATTAAATCATTTAGCACATATATAAAATAAACATAGATATATCATGCTTGGAAAGTAAAATTGATAGAACAATAATTTATAAATAGTTAATAAAATTCTCATACCAAAAATACCAATTTAAACTCAAACAAACCGACCAAAAACACCTCCTAACCAAAAGGGTCTCGATCGGGCCAACGAGGCCCACCATATAGATCAACTAGGCATGTGGGGCTCACAACCTCTGATTTCCAATCCAAAAGTTCCTATAGGTCCAACAAAGTTTACTAAACAAGTCCCGAAAGTTTGATCTCGATTAAGCAGTCTGATCTAAGCCAATCGCACGATCGGACGACAATCGTTTTGCCTAAACTTCGAATCATTGATTCGGAGTATCCAGGACTCTGATTCTTGATTGGTAAGTTCCTACACGATCCTAGAGATATAGGAAACAACATAATTGAAATTAGGACCAATCGAACGGTCCGAACCTATCAAACTCGAATATCGCTTAATAGGTGCAATATCAGTTCGACTGTCAAACGATAACGAAATCCAAAGCCGAACATACTATCGTGCTCAGGATGACAAGGGAAACAATTTAGAACTTAGTGGACTGCCGCACAATGTCCCACGAGTCTCCATGCGACGCTGGCAGCGCGTGGGTGTCTTGAGAAATTTTCGGCGACGGATCGAAACACCTCATAATACCTATACCAACATATCAAGCACAACTAGGAGGACACTTTTTGTTCTTGGACCACGGCCAAAAATTGACCAGACTTAGCCGAATCGAGGCCAAAACTGTTGGCTAAAAATGGGTATATTGAACTATCTGAAAAACCTCAAAATTGATCCAAGATACTAGCATAGACAGCTAGAGCACGTGGAGGGGATGAAGATTCTTACCTAGATCGACAAAATTGGTCGTCGGATTCGCTGGAAACAGCGATTGAAAGCTCCAAAATCCTGAACATTTCTAGCTCATCGCGACAGCGTGACGGCATGAGGGTTGCAGGCTCCTCCTGGTTCTTTTTCAACTGGTGCCATGGCCTGATGGCGCAACAACCATCATCGGAAACGAGGAGAGAGAGTGTTGTGAGAGAGAGAAGATGGGATATTTAAATTTTGACTTCGCAAAAATTATGGTTGTGCCACTGCACTTCCATAGATCATAACTTCTTCTTTTTAACTCTGAATCGAACTTGCCGCCTGTCTACGAATTCGCATTGTTGAGCTTGATGCAACAGTGCTGCTTAATTCTCCAAGTTCCCTTCTGAACAAAAAGGACTAAAGTGCCCCTACACCTATGGGCAAAAATATAATTTAACAATAAATAATCAATTGAACGGTGATTTTTGGGACAAGATGTTACACTCCCTCCATCATCTTACACCCTTTTCCTCTCTCACTCGTTTCTGACCTGATTGACGTCGAGAAATTTATTGGAAATTTCTAGGTCCTTAAAGTTCAAGTTGGGTTCTCGACGAGTGGGAGATGGGTGGTGGTGACGATAGTCCCAAGATCTATGTATTACAAAATCCGGGGCCTTAGAGGCCAACCGAGGCATGCCCTAAGTTTTTCCATTTTCACTGTAACTATGGTCCTTCTCTCTACAAGCATTTTTTTTTCCTTTGTTTATTTTCTTCTCTTTTGGGTTTCATGAAATATGGTGCGTTTTAATTTTTTTTTCTTGAAGGTGGGGTATCGGCTATTCTTCAAATTTTGGCATTTAATTTACTAATTGGGTTGTTTGTTCTCTCTTTGTTTATGTTAAATTTGATTTGATTTTGATTTTTAATGATAAATTTATGATGATTTTATTTTTATATTCAATGTGGTTCTATAAGATCTGATCATACATAATAACATAGTGCAGCCAGAAACTAGTTTTTAGCTCATTGAAGTATTTCCATTTCTTCTATCTGTCTTGGCCATCTTGAAGAGACAATTAGGGAATGAAAGAAGGCTGAAGTAGTCAACATTTTGTAGTTGGATTTTTCTAAACATGTATCAAATATTCCCTTGTTGGTTTGATGTTTTTTTTTCTCATTCTTTTCCTTTTGGGTTGGTTGAGTGGCATCGTTTTTTAAAATTTACTCGGTGACTATTGAGGTTTCCTTGGTTAATTCCAACATGTATGGTCGTTATTGCTTGTGTTGTTACCAAATAATTTTTTTATTATAAATATTTTCTAAGAAACAACTCGTTGGAAACACCAAAATAAGAAGAAGAGATTTGTCAAAGCCTAAGAAGATCTCTTTTGATAAATATTTTCTCTAAAAAAACTAATGTGTCTATGAAGGATGTAGTTCTCATTCATTTTTGTGGTTGAACAGATCATCAGAAATGCTTGTGGGTGTCAATTTGTTGAAGGTGCATTAAGATTGCTCTTTACTGCTGTTTATCTGATGATTCATAAAGTTGGCAATAATAATGAGATTTATGCAACATCAAGGTAAATTCATTTACCAATTTGCATTGAATTTAATGGATGTTCTTTTGGATGCACCCAAATTGCTCTATGGACCCAACTTTAATAGAATGGTTTTTTTTTTTTTGTTTGAATCATGGAAATTTCATAACAAATAGGCAAAAAGTTGAGAGAAATACAAAGCCCATAAACAGCAAGGCCATACACAACATGACATAACAGCGACACAACTACATAGAAGGAGGACAACTAAAGAAGACGTAGTCATAAGACAAAACAAATACATCAAGAAGCCCACACATTCCCAACCATTAGGCATTCCTTGGGGGGCATGGTAAACCATCCTTGTTTAGGATATGCATTAGAGTGGATGGGGTCGGTTGACCCATACTTCAGGGCTCATCCTCAAATTGGCAAGCATTGCCAAATGATCTGCCGCCTGGTTGGAGGTTCTAGGAATCCACGTCCAAACACAAGTCTAGAAGTAGTTCAAAACATCCCAAACATTACTTAAGATATGATAGATTTCTCACATTCCTTTGGAAATAGAGCCCTTCAAAGAAGAGATTATTTCCTTACAATCAGATTCAAATATGACCTAACAATAACACATCTCAGCAGCGAGCTTACAACCTTAGAGACAAGCTAGTACCTCAGCCCCTATAGCTGAGTTCGCCACAGATGGGATGGATCTACTCGTGAGAAAAACTCCATGGGTGTCCCTAATCAGGATTCTAATGCCAACCCTCCTTTAGTTTGGATTCTAGGATGCATCCACATTAATCTTGATAAAAGTGGAGGCAGAGGGGTTCCAAAGATGTTTCTGGTTGCCATTAGAGAAGGTGGGAGGCTTAGTTTGATGTCTACCATAATCAAGGGTGCCAAGGAATTCATTGATGGAAATTGAGGCATCATTAATAGTTCTAGTTGGTGAAAGGGAGATGGCTCCAATACCACTTTGCACCGATCTTTCCAAATCTGCCAGCAGAAATATGCAATAACAGTTAGGCATTGTGACTGCTCCTGTAGGTCTTCCCTTCCTCAATAACATTCCTTAATCATTGGCCAAAAGATGTCACAGCCTTTTGATTTATACCCAGGTTGAGGGAGCATCCGAACCAAACAGGCTCCACCCAAGGGGAAAGGAGAAGGATATGTTAAGCCCTTTCTTGTTGATCATTACATAGAGGACACATAGGCGATCTGGCAATTTTCTTTGTGTGCAAGTTTGCTGATGTAGTAAGGAAATTTCTAAGAGCTCGCCACAGGAAGTTTCAAATTTTTAGTGGGACATCCGCTTCCCAAACTTGCTTCCAAATCCTTGGATCAATAGCCAATGAAGAGGAAGGGAACGAATTTCTTCGCCTAAATTCAATATTGTGAAGCTAATGGTAACCGGAGCACACAGAGTAAGATCCATTCCTTTCCATTGGCCAAATCAGTTGATCTGACAGTCTGCTACTACCAAACTTGATATTTGTAATTGCACGGGCATCACTAGCAAAAATGGTGTGTCTAATCGGGTCCAAATTCCATTCATTGAACTCCCTATTAATAATAGCTTCAAGTCATAAGTTTCGATCAACAATCTCAATAGAAGGTGGGAGAGGACAAGTGTTTGGAGAAGTCGGCAACCATCGATCAACCCACAGTAATATGTACCTCGTTCATAACTTGCCAATGTGCACCATGAAGCAGGATATCCTTGCCCTCGAGCAAGCTCGCCCATGCCCATGAAGCACGACCACTCATTTTAGCTTCCAAGAAACTGACATTGGAGAAATATCTACCTTTTAGAACTTTAGCCCACAGAGATTGAGGCTCCATCAAAATTCTCTAGCATTGCTTTGCAAGAAGAGCTAAGTTGAACTCGTGGAGGTTGCAAAAATCCATTCCCCCCTCATTGACAGGACCCGCCCCAAATCTCCTCGGAAACCAGGACGGACCCCGCCTAAATTCCGACATCACCCCGATGCCGAGCCCACTTACTAAAGACCGAGACTTTCTACCAAAAATTTGGCAGAGTCTCCCTTGTAAAATGAACATTCTCAAACTTCAACTTGTTCAAAATTACAGTTATAAACAACCAACTGGCAGCATGCTTTACAAGCAATAAAACAGTTTACAACAAAGGCCTCCGGCCTCACGATTTATACCCTCAGCGGGCGATACAGAGCATATCTAAGAAATTCAAATACAACAGAAGTACAGTTCAACTGAAAGGAAAAGGTGAAAGAGTCCCTACGAAGACTCAAGTTTCGAGAGCACCCGGTCCGGCTCGACTGTGGAGCTCAGTTGCTACTGGCTGGGGGCGCAAAACAGAAAATTGTGAGTGGACGAAAATTAAGTTCAGTTCAATTAAATCAAAGTAATATAACCCCACCTTTATAAAAACATGTAACGAATCCAGATGCATAATAAAACCGTCATAAGCAGTATATAAACATATACTAAAAATAATACTGGATCCAAATCCGAAATCCGTGAATCACACTTCACAAACCCACCACTCAAAACTTAAAGAGTCCCGAGAGATTAAACTCTCGAAAACGTACCCAATGGTACGACCGGCGAGGAAGTATCCTTACCGAGAAATAAGAACAATAGAATATTCATATGTGTATATATAATAGTAATATAAAATATAATAATAATAATATATAAATATAACCAAAATTTAGTTGTACCGGGGAAACAATCCAACCGGGGGATTGTTTGACTAGTCCACATGGCAGAGCCATTCCTCAATTCACCATGTGTGTAGGGAACGAGCCGTCCAACTGGGGAACTAACTCTCAGCCAGCACGTACAGCCGACACAGTCAAAGCTTGTACGCCTGAAATACCAGTCCTACGCGCGCAGACTACCCCAAATCCAGGGTCCACAATAACATCCCCTCAAGGATGTCCTGAACTCAAATACTTCCAAGTGTATCCAGTATCAGTAATCAAGTTTCAGATCCGGGGAGGTACATAGGATAGTGCTTAAAGCACTCCAAACAAACATATCAATAATCACACCTTTACATAAACTCATATTAACCTCCCAAGTACCCCACACATAACCATATGTGTATATATTCTCAAAACCCAAACATATTATCAAAACTTTATGAAAACCACGAATTTCACATTCGAATATATACCATATTCAATAAATAAAATAAAGCAATATGCCATATTTTCCATGAATAAAGTCATGCTGAAGTTGTGAAAGAAAAGTCCACTCACAAGTAGTCCCACACAGTTTGACCCTGAGAGGGTCCCGCTTGCTGCGTATACGAGGTCGGAGTACCTGATTCAGAATATGAAAATGCGATTAGCATCAAGCGCTCCGAAACAGAACTTTAAAATAAAACTCTAGCTTCCCGGGTTTCCAGTGAGTACGAGGAAAGAGGTGTTCTAGGGTAACATACTTCAATTTGAAAACGATCCAATGGTCGGAACATATCGAACTCGGATAACGCACAATATGCGATAATCCGTTCGATAGTCAAACGACCTAGGAATCGAGATCCGCGAAATCCTACACGCTTGTGACAACTAAGGATCACACTGGAACAATTTGCAGCTCTACCACATTTGCCCACGTGCTGCCACACGCGCTGGCAGCAAGTGGGTGTGCAGAAAAATTCCGGCTACAGGTTCTACTCAACTAGGGGAGCACTTCATTCAACTACGGCCAAGCCCAAAACCGCCGGGAACTGGCCGGAATTTCGAATTGAAAACCGGCCAAAACAATAACTTCTCAAATCGGGTTTCACACAGCAAAAAGATCCAATCCTAACCAAAGGCAGCTAGAACAAGGAAAAAGAGGAAGAACCTTCACCAGTTTCACCGGAAATGGGCGGCTGAAGCAGCGGCGCAACGCCGGGATTGATCCAGTTCGAACCAGTCGATACCGTAGACGAATCTCGAGATTTCCGGCGGGGAAATCGAGTGGTTCAGGTCCGGGACTTCACTACGAGTCGAACGGGACTGGTCTCGAGAGCTGGGGTGGCCGGATGTGGTGGCGGCGTGGATTTTTCTGTTCGGGTGAACAGTAACTCGGGAGTTTGGGGGAGAAGAGCTCGGGAGAGAGAGAGAGAGAGAGAGAGAGAGAGAGAGAGAGAGAGAGAGAGAGAGAGTGAGGTAAAACTGAAAACAAAATTGATTTTTACCCAAACCCTTCTCGAGTTAATTACGATTTTGCCACCGAAGGTAAATTGATCGCCGAAATTTTGTTACAAATCCAAATCGAGTCCACCACACATCCACGGACTCACCTCAATGCGACCAATCCAAAATACCAAACTCTCTTTCCGGATTAAGAAAATGACCGAAATACCCTACCCCAAGGGTAATTTCATAAATTCACATTTAATTAGATTAAATACTTTAAATTGGAAATTTACTTGGAGTCGGGGTGTTACACTCATGCTTAGGTTGCCCAAGGGTGTCCCAATTGATCCAATGGAGCCTCTGATTGTCTCCTTTTTGCTCCCACCAGAAACCCGCCAAAATATAATCAGTTTCTTTACAAATGGTGGTAGGGAATTTGAAGATATTCATGGGATAAGCTGGTACAACAAGAGCCACCGATTTAATTAAGATTTCAAGGCCAGCTTCTGAAAGGCAATGTTGATTCCAGCCTTGTACCTTCCGAAGAATTCGATATTTCATGTACAAAAGTGCTTCTTTCTTTGCTCTGGCCCAAGAAGTGGGAACCCAAGTATTTCCCTGCATTAGTAACATCAGGCATGCATAGGAATTCACACATTGAAGCACAAATAGAGGAAGGGGTGTTGGAGCTGAAAACCACATTGGACCTAGTCAAGCTCACTTGTTGTCTAGACGCAGTGCAATATGCTTGAAGGAGGCAAGATATATTCTGACAATTTTGTGTGGTGGCCTTCAAGAATATGAGGGTATCATTTGCAAATAAAAGGTGGGATAGGATAGGACCTCCAGAATTCAACTTAATACCTTGTAACAAATCTGTCTCACATGCTTTTTTGATTAGCAGTGACAAAACTTTACTAATAAAAAGAAATAAGTATGGGGAGATTGGGTCACCTTGTCGAATACCATGGGATGGGGAGAAGGCATCTCCTGATTGGCCATTGATCACCACAGTGAAGTTTACTGTTGTTACACAACTCATGACTAAATGAACCCAATCTGCATTAAACCCCATTTTTTGCATGACCCTCTCTAGAAAATCCCATTCCACACGGTCATAAGCCTTACTGATATCGAGTTTCACTCCCATTTCAAACTTCTTCTTTGATTTCCTGAATTTCAGAGCATGGAAAACTTCATGGGCTACTAGGATGTTATCCTGGATCTATCGATCGGGTACAAAAGCATTTTGAGTAGGGGAGATAATTCTGGGTAGGTGAGACTTAAAATTGTTGGCAAGAATTTTGGAGAGGATTTTGTAGGAGAAGTTGCACAGGCTAATTGGCCTAAATTGGGAGATGGCTTTAGGATTAGGAACCTTTGGGATAAGGACAATTTGTGTGGAGTTCAAAGGCTTAGGGATGGCTTGACCGGTGAAGAAGTAAGCAATGAAGCCTTGAATATCGTTGTGAATAATTCGCTAGTACTTGTGATAGAAAGTCCCATGGAAGCCATTAGGACCCGTAGCCTTAGTGGGCCCCATTTGAAAAGCAGCATCTTTAATCTCCTCGAGTGTAATTGGCCTGATTAGATCTCTGTTTCTTTCAAAATTTACCACTGGTTCAACACAATCTAGGATGGAATTCCAGTCTCTGCTTTCACTTGAAGTAAACAGCTCTTTGAATTACGCCTCAAAATCCCTACAAACTCCCTTTTGCGATTGCTCCCAATTGCCATTCTCTCCCTTTATTCTTGTGATCTTGTTTTGTCTCCTTCTTTGCGTAATCACTGGTGAAAGTACGAGGTATTGGAGTCTCCATTATGTAGCCATTTAATTCTGGAACGTTGCTGCCAGTAACACTCTTCTTTTCTCCAGAGATCATTCAACTTGGTCTTTATACGAGAGATATTCTCGCTATGTTGCATGAGGTTTAGTTGGTCCACTAGACTATCAATTTCGATCTTGTTATTCTTGAATTTCCTTTTACTGCATTCAGTAAGTTGGGTTTGGGAAGTAGGCAGATTGTTTTGCCATTGACCATTGAGGCTACTACTCCACGACCTCTCAATGACTTCTCTACATTATGGATCATCCGCCCATGAGGGTTTGAACTTAAATTGTCTTTTGCCAAACTTCCCTTTTTGAGTTGTTGAAATAAAAATACGGCAATGATCCAAACCAATTACTGGACAGTGTATAACCATGGTGTCTGGCCATCGAGTTTGCCAAGTTGCATTTACGGTCAATTCTTTCTTGCACAAAGTGTCTCTCCAAGTAAAACTCAGTCCACTAAACCCCAAGTCTATAAGCTCAGCCTTTATAGCAAACTCAAGACCGCACTGAAGTAAGAACCATCGCTTAGAATATGCATCTTAGTATCAATCAAGTTTTCAGAACTAAATACAACATTATTTGTGTATTATTTGTTTATGCTTTGGATTATTTGTGTACTTTTTGTGGAAACAGCATCAAGATGGCTCCATTTTTTCCAGAACCAGCACCGCCTTCATTGTATGGAAAAACAAAGGTCATGTTCTGATGGAAGCCAGGAACCTGAGAAAAAGAAGCAAAACCAATTACCAAATAAAGTAACAGAGGAAATTAGCTATTTTAAAAGGGGAATGAGAGACCAAGTCCAAGTGGCATCAGTTATTTTGAAAGTAGATCGAGATTCCAAATGCTTGTAGATATATATTTAGTTACAAGTGACTTTAATATTTTGGGGGGTTTGATCTTTATGTGTGTAAATTGTAATGAAATTGTAATCAAAGCCGAAATATTTATTGAATTGTTTACTATACAGGAAGAAATTGCAATCAACGTCAATATCTTTATTGAATTGTTTATATTTTTTTGGGTCAAGTATTGAATTATTTATTGAATTGTAATGAAATTGCAATTAATGCCAGATATCAATAAAAACTCTAATATATTTATGGCTGTATAGTTTATTAATTAATTAGTGGAAAAAATAAAAAGGAAGAAATATACCAAATATAAATTGTAATTATTTTTAATAAATCTTATACACAAACAAAGATTTAAGCCTCGCCAAATACATAATAAAAAATAGGTATAAACTGAAGTTGATTGGATATATGATGGGCCCCATTGTACTTTTAGATGTTGTTGATGACTATCTTGGTTTGTCACGAATCCTGTTAGAATGGTGACAATAGCCTATTGTCTCGACTTCATATGTAACAAAACTCAAATTAGTAACCACAGAGTGACTATAGCCTGTAGGGGACTTTTTCGTCTGGCAGCTGTAAGTGGGTTGGACTGCCTTAAAGGGCAGACTGATGGAATTGTCCCCTTTGTCTGAGTTCGAAAATTAAGCTCCAAAAACACTTCGAAAGGACAGCAGAGCCTTAAGAAGTATTTTGGTTACCTTCACCAACCAAAATAATAGCAGCTTACAGGTAATTTCTTCATGCTTACAAATAAACTCTTAAGCTCAACGTGAGTGGCATGTGGCATGGAAGCAAAATCAACATGAGTTTAGCACTAAGAGAAAATTTTGGCTTGCTTTGAGGAAAAAGGAAGTGCTAGGGTAAGAAAGGAGATGTTTGTAAGAGATTTGGCTAAGAAAGGGAGAAATAAGGAATAATGTTCTTCCGGCAGCTTGACAGATGTTGTCTGCCAGAAGAGAAGAAGGGAGAAGAGGGTGAATAGTGCATGAGATTATTGGGTTTTTGCTAGAGAGAAAGCTTGCTCTCTGAATCTGGGTTGGATTTATTAGATAGGAGAGGCTTCATTTTATAGCTGCTGGAAACCATCACTTCCCAAGAAACCCTAATGGCTTCTACCTATTTTGGCCAAGCTTTTCCCTTCCTTTCTCATCTCCCTCCTTGGCTTTTCCTATTTTGATGAAATCCCTTCTGTCTATTTGCACCATATCAGAGTTTTTTGAAGCTCAAGGCCCCTTTTTCCCACAGCTGTCTCAATGGCAGACTTCTATTCCCAGCCATCTCTTTTATTGCTTTCTTCTCTTTTTTCCATGGCCAAGTCTGATGGGAAAATGAGTTGGGATATATATGCTGGTTCGAAGGGTGCTTTTGGCAGCTCGCAGATTAATATTCGTTGGTTCCTTGAATGTTTCTTGCTTGGAACTTGCTCCCCCCATGTGCTGGAACCTCCAGCAGCTCTATTCAATGATCCTACAAACCTTCTCTACGTGGCTTCTATTTTTCTAGCAAGGGGCTGAGGCTTTTGTGGCTTATTTTGGAGTTTTGTATGGTCCAAGGTGGTTCCTTAAGTAAGTGGGCTATTTTTATTAAACATTGGGCTTTTTGGTTGAGTCAATAGGCTATTTTGCTTGGGCTATTTGGGCTATTTCTTCTCCCTTGTGCTCACCCACATGTTTGGGCCAAAAACATGGGCTTGAGTCCCAAGGCTCCCAAGCAACCCGAGACTTTCCATTTCTCGGCCCATCAATGGGTCTCATATTGATTTATTACCATCCATATCACAACCCACTCAAGCAAGCCCCGGGCATTTCAGTGGCTTGGGCCCACTTAGGCTTGTAGCGTGGTTGGGTGTGAGATAACGGTTTTGTGCTTGACATGTTTTAATTTTATCGTCCTTGGGAAGGACTGCGATGTTTAATTTCGGCATGGGCTTGTAGGGCCATTATATTTTATCTCAACCCCTAGCATGACGAATTTATTTAGCATGGCACGTGAACTACAACTCGCATGTGGCAAGTTTTCGTGTACTCCGCTTTACGCTTTTTCTTAATGAAGTGTCGTTTTGGGCTGATAATTTATTCGGGCCCAACCATGGATTTTTTGGGCCTCAACATAGCCTTTAGTCAAAAATAGGTGACTAAAGATGCCAACAATCCAAAAAAATAGTAACAACTGCTGAATATATATATATATATATATATTTTGTAGTCTTATTTTTGTGAGAATATAATTTATTTAAAAGCTGAGTTCTGATTAACCTTTGATTTTTATCAACTGGCCAGAGTTTTAAATTTCGCACCACTTTGTTTTAAACAAACCCCTTCTTCAAATTATTGAGAGCGCAGCGTTATAGTATCAAATTTCGTTAGGGTGTGACCTTCTTAATTACACCTCCATTTTGAAATGTGACAAAACATTAACCTATCAGGAGCAAAATCAAATAAAACTTGGTGGGTTTAATTTTCACACTATAAAATGTGATACACAAATGGAAATGCAAAACAACGATAAAAATATTTTATATTAATTAACTTATATTATCCCTAAACACATCGAAATCTCTCTTATGTTTGGACATGGAACACATAGATTAAGGCACATATCCTCGTCTCTCCTGGTACTTATCATACTCTTCCATGGTGTTGAACTCATTGGAGTTCTGAACATAGTTTCTAGTGCTTCCTCTCCCTGCTTCGTAATTTTCATTGAAATTTTGGTTGATCTCATTCTTCACATCATGAAAGTACCTACCATTTTCCAAAAACCTTGTGTCACTCATCCCTTGCTGTGCATTAATCTCACGGTTTTCCCAGCCATTGCTGCCCTTGTAATTGTTCGCTTTTGTGTAGCCATTGCCATTAATGTAGTTGTTGTTGTTGACATAGTTGGTCTTGTAGCCATTACCATTAACATAGTTGTTGTTGTTGTTGTTGACATAGTTGGTCTTGTAGCCATTACCATTAACATAGTTGTTGTTGTTGTTGTTGTTGACATAGTTGGTCTTGTAGCCATTACCATTAACGTAGTTGTTGTTGTTGACATAGTTGGTCTTGTAGCCATTGTTGTTGTACAAGTTGGTGCTTTCATGATTACCTGTGCGATCAAAGCTTTCACCGCTTAGTTCTTCGGCCAAAATTTCATCTTCACCATCAATGGTGGTTGGTGTCTCCTCCGTGGAAGGGGATTTGCCTGAGCCAAGGCCATACAAGGCGCCATTGTGGCGGTGCTCTTTCTCCAAGTAACTTGGTGCTGGTGCCGGCACATCTGCTAGTTCTGGTGCCTCTGCTGCTGGTGCCGGCACGTCTGCTAGTTCTGGTGCCTCTGCTGCTGGTGACGGTGCTGGTGTTGGCACTTCTGCGATAGAGGTACTGATTGTTGGCTCGTTAACATTCTTCTTGTTGTTGTTGTAGTGGGTGACTTTGCTGAAGAACACGCTCTCTCTAGCTTGAGTATTTTCGAAGGAGGAGAAAATGAGCACTAGAAGGAAGAAAAATGAGAGTGATTTTGCAAAGGGAGCCATTGTTTGAGATTTTTTGGTGAATCAAAATGTTGGGTTTTCTAGGACTTATATATATGTGCTTGCTCTCTATTTTTCTTTTTGGTCTCTTTATTGGGCGAGCAATTATGCGTGGATTGAGGAAAGGAAGGGGGCTGTGGGGTTTGAAAAATAATGGCATATAGTGCACGCTGCATGTGCAATCCATGAGAATGTCTAGCTAACACCTTTATTGTCAAAGACACCGTCTTAGTCAAAAGAGTGGCATTTTCTTTAATTTCTAACTACTTCTGAAACGGATTTCTCTGTAGCTTGAATGAATAAAAACAGTAGGCGGCTGAAGATTTCGATTTCTCTATAGTTGAGTTAGGATTCGTTTGGGAGTGATTCTGGAGAGAAGCACCTCCCACATGCTTCTCCATATAATCACTTTAATTATGAGGAGAAGCACATCATGTGATTCTCTTTAAAATCACTTAAAGTGATAATGTAGAATATAAATGATTCTTCATCCAAGTGTTTTTTCGGTCTATTTAAAATCATTCTCAAACGAGCCCTTAGCTAAGTAAAGAAAAAGTGAAAAACAAAAAGAAAAGGAAAAAGAAGTTGAGAAGAGACCCCACATAATTACCATTGCCCCATGGGTTCTGGCTTCTCTAGTAAGCATGTAGTTCGCTTGATGATTGTTTTTGGTTTTTCCTTTTATGTTTTGGCCCCTGTGTTTTTTTTCTTTTTCTTTTGAGACATAATTCACAGCGTCTTGCAAGTTAATTTTGCAAAGTTACCTCAACTACCAAGATTATTATGGTTGAAAATTGAGTAATGCTACTCTTATCACATTTATATACTACATTTCCACACCATTTATGTGGCGGATGAGGTGGACAACCATATTAATTAAAATTAATTTAACATTTTCTTTTCTTTTATGATTTATTGACATTTTTTAACTGATGTGACTATTCACTTCATCTTCCATATAAGGTGGTATGCAAATGTGGTAAGAGTAACATTATTCTTGATAATTACATTGTCGAATAATGTCTACTCTTACCACATTTGTATATTACATTCTCATACCACTTTATGTGGCAGATGAGGTGGACAACCACATCAATTAAAATTATTTAACATTTTAGGCCGTTGATGTTAAAAGTCAACTAATTTTCTCCTCCTTTAATTTCCTAGTTGATAATTCCCCTAATTTTCTCACTTGGTTTCCTTAATTGATAATCCGCAACTTTCCCAAGCCTTGTTTTGTATAAATAGAGTTTAGGCCCCATGAGATTCACTGAATAAGAAGATAATTTTTCTTCTTTAACAATTCAATAATTGACCAAGGCAATAAGGAGGGGCGAAAGCCATTCACCGGCCAGCAGCAGTGGCCCTGGTCGCCCAAAATTTTAAGCACATGTATATATAATAACATGACATCGCCTATATATATTGAAGAAAAAAAACTCTCATATTTAGGTTAGTGAGTCCCCAAATATGTATGTTGTTTGTTCTTTCTATTTTGGCCCTCCAAACTTAAAATCCTAATTTCATTCCTGACAATGAATCTGTACTCGAATTCGATTTATTTTCATGTACATTATAGTTAAAAAAAATTATGGTAAATTATTTTTAAAAAATTTCAATTATCCACATCGCTGCAAAAAGCAAGAAGTGTCTTTTGATATTTTACAAATACTTATCAACGAAAGCATGGTATGCATCCATAATCTTTCATTTCTTTGTAACCAACAAGGGACTATATTAGTGGCGCAATCACTGGACTGAAAATTGCAGCACGTCAAACATTGTGAATGCTTTTCTTTTAATGGCTCAAAACTTTTGACTTTAGATTTGCGAGTATGCTCCAGAAATGGTGGAGAAATCAATAACGGAACAGGTATGTGGAACTTGAGAATAGAAAGACTTCAACGGGTTTGGGTTATCAGTGGAGTTTTGAAGGCCCATATAGTTCTTTGGACTTTACGGGTTTGTGTTTTCACCGAATCAGTGTCGAGCAAATTTGTTTCTTTAGGCCTTAACCCTCATCTTGGGCTGTAGATATGCCTAATTTGGGCCCATATTGCTTGGTCTTAATTTTGACTTTGGTCCTACAACTCTTGGTTGACACTAATGGGAGTAGGGGGGTTTGAATGCAGGATACGGGATGCACGGGTAAATGCTCTCAATTACAGCTATAAATCCTTTACAGGTGTAGGGGCTTTTTTCTTCCGGCAGCTATTACGGGCCTGACTGCCGTAAAGGGCAAAATGGAAGAAATTGCCCCTTGAGCCTGAGTTCGAAAATTAAGCCCCAAAATACCTCGAAAAGGCAGTAGAGCCTTAGGAAGTATTTTGGTTATCTTCACCAACGAGAATAATGGTAACTTGCAGATAGTTTTGGCATGCTTACAGATAGTCTTTTCAGCTCAGCATGAGTGGCATGTGGCATGGGAGCAAAATCAACATGGGTTTAGCACTAAGAGAGAAATTAGGCTTGGTTTATGAGAAAAGAAAGTGTTTAAGTAAGGAATGAGGTGTTTTGTGAGGAATTCGACTAGGGAAAGAGGAAAAAGAAAGGCAGAGTTCTTCTGGCAGCTGCCAGAAAAACAAATTGGAGAAGAAGATGAATAGTGCACGAGTCTGAGTTTTTGCAAGAGAGAAAAGCTTGCTCTCTAGTTGTGGATGATCTTTGTTGGGTAGAAGAGGCCCTAATTTATAGCCGCTGGAAGCTGATATTTTCCAAGAAAACCTAATGGCTTCTACCCATTTTGGCTAAGCTTTTCCTTCCTTTCTCCCTTCATCTCTTCAATCATCCCTTTTTGGTGAAATCCACTCTACCCATTTGCATAAAATCAGGGATTTTTTGGGAGCTCAAAGCCCCCTTTCCTGCGGCTGTTTCAGACTTCTATTTTCAGCCATCTTTCTTCCTTCTTTTCTCTCCTTTTCCAAGGCTAGGTCTGATGAGGGAAGGAATGGGTATGCATGCTGGTTCAAATGGTGATCTGCGCTCCAATATCCCTTGGTCATTTGGAAGTTTTTGCTTGAAACTTGTTTCTCCCATGTGCTGGAGCTTTCCAGCAGCTTTCACACATGGATATTTTGGCTTTCAACGTGGCTTTTGTTTTCAGCTAGGTGCTGAAGATTTGCAGATATATTTTTTTGGGTTGCTTGGGCCTTCTATGACAATAAGTTGGTTTATCAAGTACATGGGCTAACTTCATCAAGTATTGGGCTTGTTTGGTTGAAGTGATGGGCTATTTTGGTTGGAGTAATGGGCTATTTTGGTTGGGCTACTTTCTCTTTTGTGCTCACCCACATGTTTGGGCCTAAGAAATGGGCTTGGGTTCCGAGGCTCCCAAGTAACCCGGAACCTCCACTTCTTGGTCCATCAATGGGCCCCATGACAATTTATTACCATCCATACCACAACCCACTCAAGCAAGCCCCGGGTATTTGAGTGGCTTGGGGTCCACTTAAGCTTGTGGCGTGATTAGGTGCGAAATGATAATTCCTTGCTTAGCGTGGCGTGTCGTTTGGCGTGGCATGTGTGCAAGCGCATATGATGAACTTTCGCATGCCCAAATCGGGTTTCTTCTTGGTAAAGCATCGCATTGGGCCGAGAATTTATTTGGGCCGAACCGTGAATATTTTGGGCCTCAACAACAGGTGCAACACATTCAAGGGACATTTGGTACGCCATATTGGACTAGACAAGACTAAATTCAAAGACTGGCTTGGATTGACTTGGATTTAGTCTTGTTCTATGTTTGGTGTGCCTATACTAAGTGGCAAGATAGTGCTATTTAACACTATCCTATGTTTGTGTCACGGCCCGATTCGAAAATAAATAATATTCATGACTTAGGGTGTGAATCATATCATAGTTATAAGGATAAAATCTGACAACTATGATATGATGAGAAATAGAGCCACAACTAATATCAATTTACTTAATAATATACAGAATCACAATTGCAGTAGCTCGTAGTTAAATACACACTAATATCTTTATTAAACGGTTGACTGCTTAGTAATATTATACAAATCAACAGTAAAGGCCTAGTTGCTTGGTGGAAACCCGCTTCCTCAAACTTCGCATTGAATTCTACACAATCTATTAGGGTATGAGCATTCTAATGCCCAATAAAGTACCGTCAAACCCTTCAAGGTCAGTTATCACAATTAATCAAAGTGTCATGCGTCAACTAAGACAAAACCAATAAATTATGCACATGCGATGATGCCATGAACTTACTCCCTTCTAATCCCGCTAATTCATACCTTAGAGCACCAAACTTATATGTCCCATACTATGTATTTTACCATTTTGACTCCGAATACCCCAAAATATGAATCAGACCCATCCTATCATTCTAATAGCTTCAAAACTCACTCCAAACTTCACACCTACCATCAAACTCATTAGTCCTTGAAGGAACTCAAAACTTTGAAGGAACCCAAAACATTAAAATTACTCAACACACCCAAAAACGAAATTGATCCTCTAATGCTCTTCCAATTTTATCTTTCTACCTTTCAAATGACTCGAAACAACTGTACAATTGAATTAAATCCATCAACTTATAAGATTCTTGGAAATCATGAGTTTGAAAATATCTTCACCTCTAACAATAATCCAAGAACACCTTAATCCTTATCTTTCCTTCGTACTTCTCGCTTGTTTTCTTCTGATAATGTCTCGCATTGACATGCTGATTATCAACTCCACCACCCTTAATTATTAGTTATCCTACTAGGGTGGTGAATCACCCTAATTTAGAGCTCCAAAATAATTGTTGAAAAAGAAAGGCAGTAAAAGGGAAAAAGAGTTTGGATGTATCATCCAAAATAATTATTAGTTATCCTCTCTCCCTCTCTCCCTCTCTCCCTCTCCCTCTCTCAAGCCTATAAGGGCATTTTGGTAATTTTCACATGTAGGCGTATTTTGGTCATTTTGGCCCAAAATTCATAAACAATTTCCCATGCGTTTGTTGAGTCAAATGCTATCGTTCTACCTAAGAATCATAATTTTGTCACTCCAGTTTCTTAAATGTCTTTGAAAAATTCACAAAATGTAACGTATAGGCATTTTTGTCCAACTGAAAATTAAACCACACTTAATCCAATATTTTCAATCTAAAATCACTTGATAAAATACTCATAATCATCCTTCACCATAATATTATTTTTCACTTAAATACGAAAATCTACATCGAATTTTTCAGAGTATTACCCAGTTTGGTGCAAGCATAAATTTGAATGGATTGAACTAAATAATATTTTGAAGATTGTTCAATGACTTTTGCGAGTGTTAAATTCAAAAGTTGAATAGTAGAAAAGTATAGAAGTCTACATCCAACTGCACATACATCATCAAACCCTATGCGGTAAACAACTGAAACATCTATTTCAAAAATCTTCAACCATGAAAAACCAAGTACAAACCCACAAAAATTTGAACCGGAAAAACAAAAATTGGTCAGATATAGAGGAAACTTAGAAGAAGGAACCCTTCTGGGGTTGAAGACATTGAGGTTGAAGAAGAGAACGAAGAAGACGAAGAAGACGAAGAAGAGAACAAAGGTGCTGGGGGACCCATTGATATGGTGGGAGAGAAGAAGGAAGCCTTATGGGGTTGAAGACGTTGAGGTTGAAGAAGAGAACATTTAGTCAAGTTGGAATCCACCCTAGTCCGGGTTTTAAATAATAACATGTTTGGTCCAAGACAGGATTTGTTGTAAATAGCTCAATCCTTGTCCGGTCCTACGCAACAAACGTACCCTAATCTATGTTAATCGTAACCCATTATCCCACATTTTTCTCACATTTATTTGGGTCCAAGTTAAATGTCTTCGCGTCACTATAATGGACCTGAACTTCATCATTTTGGGCCTTTCACCTCTAAACTTTTGAGGTCGAAATTCTATAGTGAGGGTGTCATATATAAACTGCTTATGTGGTCCTTCATATTAGTTATAGGATTATTTCATTAAACTTAAGTGAAGTTACTATTCAGATAAATTCCGTAGCTAATATGAAGGTATACCGTAGCTAATATGAAGGTATACATCTATGTCCATATATGACATCCTCACTATAGAACGACTCATTCTTGAGGAGCATTGACAATTTGACCAAGACTACAAAATGATATTTTGTTTAGACAATGTTCCAAATGACTCAATTCATTTGGATTTGAGTGATAAAAGTTTTAGCCAAACGACTTCACCCTATATTTATCCATTCAAGGGTAAACCATAAATTTAAAAGAACTGGGCTAATAGTCTGTTAATCCAAGAAATACAAATAGGACAAGTCAAGAATAACTAAATTGGAATTTTCTGTACTTGCAAGATACAACTATCATGATTGGATTTAGAAAAAAAATTGGCTATTACGTACTAGCTCATTATTAATAGAAGGAAAAATAAAAAGTGAAGAAACTACACATGTGGGAGTTGGTTGAGGTGGGCTATTGTCAAAACCCTAACTTATGCGCTGTAAAAAAAACGCATTTCTGCCCAAGTTGTACACTAGGCTATATAGCCAGGCAGCCAGCAAGTAGTTCTGGCCCTCAACCCATTGAAGCAACATTGCATGATTGCAATTATGATTGAAATGTACGTATAATGACAGCTAGTAACTATAAAGGTAATAATTGGGAGCTGGGTTGCAACTAATAGTGATTTTGTACTCTCTCTCTCTCTCTCTCTCTTTTTATCTTTCCTAGGGCCATGGAAGTAATAAATAAAAAAAATCATTTCTCCCAAAATAAAAATAAAAAGATACAGATACTGCTTGGCTTCTTAGAGCATCTCTAGGAGACTCTCCAAAATTTTTGCAAAATTCTTGTTAAAATAGCTAGAAAGCTATTATAGCAAACAACTTAAAAGGTGTTTCCTCCGCAATGTTCTCTATTTTGGCTAATCTGAAATATTTTATTATTATTTTCTCTTTCTCTTTCTCCCTCTTTCTCTTGCAAATCAAATATATTTAAAGAAAAGTAGAAACCCAACCCCACCAACCTCCCAAATGTCTCTATCTCTCTCCCCCTTTTTCTCTATTCTCCTACCCAAATTCTCTCTCCTCCCTGCTAGATGTACAAATTCTCTCTCCTCCCTGCTAGATGTAGAGAGCCAAAAGTTAGTTCTCCACAATAGAGAGCCAGGTAGGGAGTCTGGTGAAAGGAGGATTTTCCTTCTTTTTAGCCAAAGTAGCTAGAGATGAGAGGATAGAGAGTCTGCATAAGATGCTCTTAGGAGCCATTTTTTCTTCTACACAAATCATACTTTTACATATATGTAAAAGTAACTCCTTAACATTGTCAAAAGAAAAAGTAGTTTATACATGTCAAATTGTGATTTGTCTACAAGGACAAATGACTACAAGGACCCCCAAATTTTGTTATGTTGTGAGTTTAGCTATAGTATTAACCTATTCTTTTTATTTTTATTTTTATTTTTTTTATGAACAAAAATTTAGGGAAGGGAGATGCTACCTTCATACTCAGGGCCAAAGCAAACCCCAGACCTTTACCAGGAAAGACTTAGGCAAAGGCCCCTATGCCTTGCAACCACTTGTATGGATTTACAAAGGAATTTTAATTACAGTTTAGTACCCTGTGGTTATACCCTTCAAACATGTTAGTCCCTATCTTCTTAATTTTAACAATCACACACCCCAGTCTTTTAAATTTGTTACAATGTGGTTCCGCCATTAGGGTTTCCGTCAGATCTCTCCGTTAGTTGCCTAGGTGGCACTATGGGTCCCACATTTTCTCTTTTCTTTATTTTAAATTGATTAAAATATGAATAAAATATTTATTAAAAAAAGATAAAAATTTTAAAAAATAAATTGCTCTCTCTTTCCCCTCCGTGCTCTCCCTCTCCCCCACTGATATATTCTCCCCCAATTCCCCCATGACCACCATGCAAGCTCCAACCCTCAAACCCACAACCACCCTCTGCCTTAGCCTGCAACCACAACCCCCACGAATCCAAAACCCCAGCGCCCCCCACCCTCCACCCTAGCCCGCAATAACAAAAAAGAGAAAAAAAATTATCCACAGACCCCCCCTTCCCTAACAAACCCAGAACCCCAACAAAGCCTCCACCCTACAAATCCCTCCCTCCATCCTCTCCCATTCTGTTTTTCACCCACAAACCCTCAACCCTAAACCCCTCGATTTCCCTTTGGGTACGCTCGATCCATATCAAAATTCGTAGGGGGTGAGCGAATTAGGCAACTATGAATTCGATCAAAGTACCATGGGTAATCCTCAGCATCCAAATTTTTTTGGGGGGGGGGGGGGGGGGGTGTGGGTGGAGTAATATTATTAGCATGCATGGGTATTCCTCAGCAGCCAAAAAAAAAGAGTGGCATTTTTGTTGATTGATGGTGTGGGTGATGTGTCAATACCAAAGTTTGTATTTAAGACTCCTCTTCAGGTGGCCAAAGTACCCAATTTGGATGCCATTGCATCCGCTAGAGTTAATGGTCTAATGGACCATGTTGAAGTTTGTTCAGGTTCTGGGTTCATGGGGTTGTGGTTGCTGAGCTAGGGTGGAGGGTGGTTGTGGTATGGGTTTGAGGGTTGGAGCTTGTGTGGTGATCATGGGGTAATGGGGGGAGAATATATCGATAAGGGAGATGGAGAGCACAGAGAAAGAGAGAACGATTTATTTATTTATTTATTTGTTTTTAATATTTTATTTATATTTTAATCAATTTAAAAAAAAAAAAAAAAAAAAAAAAAAAAAAGAAATGGGACCCATAGTGCCACGTGGGCAACTAATAGGGAGAGATCTGATGGAAACCCTACCGGCGGAACCACATTGTAACAAATTTAAAAGACCGGGGTATGTGATTGTTAAAATTGAGAAGATAGGGACTAACATGTCTTAATGGTGTAACCACAAGTACTAAACTGTAATTAACCCTTTTATAAATTACCCACCAAACATAGGACTGATGGTAGTGGGATTCGAACACTGGTGGGTTGTCACACAGTGCAGGGACCTTACTAACTAAGCCAACCCATGTTGGTACCTATAGTATTAACCTTGCCAAATGTAGGGTTTTTTTTTATTCCAGCAGCCTGACGAATGGGCTTGGGCTGTTGTAAGGAGAGACAGATAAAATTGCCCATGTGCCTGAGTTCGAGAACCAGGCTCCAAAATAGTTTTGAAAAGTTTGTGAAACCTTAGAAAACACCTTGGATTCCTTTCGCCAATAACTAGACGAAGGTGACAAAATAATAATATGGCTTGTCTTGAGAAGCTTGTGGTATGGGAGCTAAGCCTTCACGAGTTTAGTAGTAGAGAGAAAGAGCATGAATTTCTAATGGAAACAAAGGCTTAAAGCAAGGGAGAGAGAGATTTGGGAGGATTTTAACTAAGGAAGAGAGGGAGAGATGGAGGCAGAGAATGGGGTTTCTTGAGCAAATTTCTAGTTGATCGACAACAGCTTGGTCGTGCTCTGGATGGTGGTATCTTTGCTGGGTTATAGACGGTAGAACCCTCAATTTTATCAAGCCTCCCCCCGTCCCCCTTTTTTTCTTCACTTTCTTCCATTTGATCTTATATTGTTAAACTTCCCCAACCTGAACCCATAGGCCCGAAGCTTTTGGGGTTCCAAGGTCCTTATGCAGCTAGACCTCTTCATGTGGGTGAGGCGCACACACTTTTTCCTCTAGTTTTCCTATTCGAGCTTGGAGAAGAAAGAAACAGGGTAGGGACATTAGTCTAGTGGGTATTCCTCCTGCCTTATGATTTTCCTTTGGTCTTTGTAATGTCTTCTGTTTGACTTGGTTTTAATGGCTAGATACGATGCTAGATTTTTTATAAGGCATTGGGCTGGGCCTTTTCTAAGGCATTAGGTCATTGGCTTCTTATTTCTAGCAGTCAGCTAAGTCTTTATGGTTTTGTCAAGCAACTGGGTCACTGGGTCATTGGCTTCTTATTGACGTGGTGTTGGATGCCTTAGCTGATGTAGGGCTTTCCTAAGTGTTGCAGACCATTAAATATTCTCATAAGGCATTGGGCCACCTTCTCTCTCTCTCTCTCTCTCTCTCTCTCTCTCTCTCTCTCTCTCTATTGCTTACCCATGTGTTTCGGCCCAAGAATTGGGCATGAGTTTTGGTGCTCCCAAGTAGCCCAAAACTTCCATCCCTTGAACCCTCAATGGGCCTCGTGAATACTTGTAACCATCCATACCACAACCTTCTCAGCAAGCCCCAGTCGTTCGCGTGGCTTGGGTCCACTTAAGCTTGTAGCGCAGCTCGGTGCCAAACTAACGTTCTTTCGCTTGGCATCGCGTGTTTATTTGGCGCGCTCACATTTGAGTTCTATTGTGTTGTAATAGGCTAAGGCCAGGCTACGCCAGGGGGAGTTGAACAGGTCAATAAGCATGGGGTTCACAGAGCAGTACATTTTACAGGCTTGTTTTGACCTTTCTGCGTGGCATGTAGCGTGTTCGCTTGGCTTGGCATGTGGCCCACAACTTGTCCAAGCTCATCAGAAAAATTATTGCGTATCCTAGTAGGGCTTTTTCCCTGATTTGGGCTAGAAATATGTTTGGACCCAACCTTGGATTTTATGGGCCTCAACATTAGCCCCCTTGATTATTGGGGCCATGAATAGGTACTGATATGGGCTGGATATCAAAACCATCCCAAAAATCAAATCCACGATGGTGACATGACCTTCTCGCTTCCTGTGTGTGTGACAACGCCCATGATTACCTTCCAACAGCTTTTAGGTACTCATAAATTATTTTATTTTCCTCTCCTTTTCTTTTTCTTTCTTTCTCTTGTGCTCGAGAAACTCATGCTTTCACTTCCTCCCACTCTCTGTTTTGTGCTAACTCGTCATCATACCCAAATAGAGATAACCTCGAAGACAAGAAATCAGCAGGGGCACCGTTCACAACTGCTGGTTGGTTACGCTGGCTCTTGCCCCACCATTCCTCGTGTGAAGAAATCGTTCGCAGCCATTGGGAGGAGTAACTGTTTGCCTCAAAACCCTAAATCTCGCGTTTCCCTTCTATTCGACCAAAGCTAGGCTTGAGGGGATCCCTTCGTGAGGAGCTGTGTTGCTTGGAGAGAAAATTGTAGGGTAGTTCTCAATTTCCCTCTCCTTTCTCTTGATTTGGCAAACTGCTGGAAAGGACGTGAGCGAGAGTTGTGGTAACCATTGTTCCTTCTTCCCCCTTTTATTTCCTTTTTTTATTGTTATATATATATATAATATATATATATTCTTGAGAACACCTTCTACGAAGAAGAAAATCGCGACTTTCCCATGATTCTTCTTCTCTATTTTTTTTCTTCTTGTTTTGTGCTATGTGTTGGCTTGATGCTGTGTACCCATGTTTTCTTGGAGCTAGATATTGTTTACCACTTAGGAACTTTTAGGCACCCACCCTGTGATGGCTTGACTTGATTGAGCATAAGGCTTTAGATAATGTTGGGGCAAGGTGAAACGACCTGACCCAATTTCCACTTTGGAATCCGGGTCGAACCCTGTTTAAAACTAACACCTGATGGATGTGGGTCGTAAATGACCATAGTGCCCTGAAAAACAATAAACAAACTGAAAGACTCCAACTTGTGGCTGCATCTAATAACTGTAGGCTGCCTACGTACCCTTTCTGAGAGATCAAGCTACACGTAGTTCTTTCCTCTGTTCCTGATCTGCAAACTGGCAGGCCTCGGAGATATTGCTTCTATCTGGGCCACAACCTATAACTAACTACCTGCTCATCCCATAACAGGATTTAGATAACTCCAAATCACGGCTCAAGACTCCTACCCTAGGTGTAACACCCTATTTGGAGCCACCTTTGTTCTTGGACCTACCCCAAAAACTAGCCGGAAGTGGCAGAAATCTCAACCCGAAATCTGGCTAAACTTTGGATCCAAGATCGAGTTATCTACGCTATAAATTTTTGAAATCCTACCCAACCAGCAGCTAGGGCTCGAGAAATAGATGAGTTTCCATACCTGGATCACCGGAAATGGTGGCCGGATGACGAAGAACGAGCCGGTGAAAGTTTACGAAAAATTGTCCAACAACGCCTGTTTATTGGCTGTTTCCGACGACTATGGTGGTGGATCGGGGCTACAAAGAGCTGGGGCTGGAAGAGGGAAGTCAGGTGGTTCATTTAGGACCGGTTTTGCTTGAATCGGTGGTCGGAGCTGAGAGGAATCACCTCTCGAAGTCGGCTGCTCTAGCCCCCCCTCCCCCCCGAAATGCAGAAATCTGGGTTTAAAACTAACTGAACTTTGAAATATTTACGGTTATACCATTGAACTTCTTTTGAAGATAACTTCTTCGTTACAACTCCAATTTGAGTCCACTATGTGTCTACGGACTCATCTCGCTGCGCACTATGCAACGGTATAACTAAAATCCCCAAATTCCTTCCCGGTCGAAAAGTCAACTTTTAAACCACTAAAATATTCTAGGGGTATAATGGTCTTTTACTGGAATAAATTAATAATTAACTATTAATTAAGGACCGGGTTGTGACACAAGGTCATAAGAGAATAAGCATGTAGCACTATTTCTGTCACTTATAGAGCGTTTTTGCTTTTACCCAAGAACAGTTAATTTGTGGTCCTTCAAAGTAATTGACTTTGCAGTAGGGATATTATTTCACAAGTCTATTATTTCTTCTTGGGTGGATTATCTTGTGACTTGCCTTGGCTTCCAGTCTAGCCTAGAAGTTCAACAATTTCGCCGATGACTTGAAGTCACCAAGGTGAACTCTTGATATCCTTAAGGCCGTTGCTCATTGGTAGAATTTTATCAAAACTCATAAAGCTTTTGCTTGATTTCGTATAGGATTGTTGGTGTACCCCAACAAAATACATACTCTTTTTTATTTTTTGCTGGCTTTTGAGAAAAACATTATAAGAGCACGGGCTCGATCCTATTGTAGGTATGATCTCAGCACCATTGTGTGTGTGTGTGTGTGTGTGTTTTTTTTTCTTTCTTTTGCAACTGTGAGATTTTGAGTTTTCGAGGGAAGGCGTGAAGGTGTCGGAACTTACTGATTTTTTTTTCCTCTTTCCCGCAGGTACCTGTGAGTTAGTGAGATTCATTATGGCATCCACCGATCTCTCGCCAACCATGCTAGATCATCTTTATTCTCTGGATGACAAACTAAAAAGGGGAGGGCCCCTTTTGTTGCTTGAAGATGCCTGTGAAAACCTTGTCGTGGGTGATGAGCCGACACCAAAGACTACCCCTGTAATTGACCATGCATCCATATCTAGGTTTTGCATTGAGAAATGCTTATTCCTAGCTGTCCCTTTATTCTTTCAGTACCCTTGTAGCATCAGTAAAGGTTGGTCAGGATGGGCTGACAGCAAACTTCTGGACCCGTCTACTTGCAACATTTTGCACAGGGCAAAGGTACTTGATGCCATTTTTCTCTCCAAGCTATGCAATATTCATATTGAAGCGAAGATGCTCCGTCATGTGGTTAGAAGGTGGAGTACCAAGACACACACCTTTGTTTGTTCATGGTGGGAATTCACCCTTACTCTTGAGGACGTGGCGAACATTTCTAGCCTCCCTGTTTGCGAGAATCAAAACCCCTTCGTCATGGCTCTAACCTCGGAGGACATGGATAAGCTTGCAGTTCTATGGAAGGGTGCTCCGACCTTTCCCAGCACCTCGCTCCAATTCAGTAACTGGGTACAATATTTTAGTGATGCAAATAGACGGGAGCCTTACTGACTTGCCACATTTATATCGCTATGGCTTGGGAGGTTTATCCTTTGTGACTTTTCTCAAGACTGCCTGCATGGCTTTGGCTATAGCCTGAGGTGACACAATGCCCTTAGCCCCCATGTACCTAGGGCACTTATACCGGCTACTTGACCAAGTTCAGCTTCTTGAAAAAAGTGCAGCAGGACCATGGGTGTGGAGACTCTCTTGAACTCTGGTTTTCTGCAGGTGTTTTTGTGGGAGGGGCTCAAAAGGTTAGATGTGTACCCACTCCCCTATTCGCATGCTAGGCTACTTGCTGACTTTGGCAAAGGCTTTTACATAGCAGACAGGCTCCCCCTGATTTGCAAGTTGCTTGACAATATTGAGGGCTTCATCCTCTGTCCTTACGATGCTTTGGTAGAGGCATTTGCGTATGTGCCCTTTTATGTGGATACTGGTGATACAGTCGAGGTCCATGCGGTAATGGCTCAAGGTCGCCATTTTAGAAAATATGCTCTGTTCAATGTTGCCTGTCTCCCTTGCCCACCTCAGGTGACAGTTGTTTAGAAATTTCTGTGGTTTACTCAGCACATCGGGTTAGGTGACAATTTGGACTTGATCAGGGCGTGCCAATTAGCCTCAACCATAGTGACCCCTTCACATTACACAGGGATTTTTGGAGTAGGGGCAATGTGCCGGATGGTGGTAGGCCCTTTGTTTTAGCCGGCAAGGAAAGAGTTGGTGGTTTCTCGAAGGGTTATCTAGTTTATTGGAACTACTACCTTGCTTCATTTCGTAACTTCCATGCTTCCCATTGCAATATGTTACTTCCTTCAACAGCTCCTCATGCTAGTCTAGTGTCGGAAGAGAAGGCTATTCTATTAAGTGAGAAACGCAAGTTGCCTTTTACCTCCAATGGTGGGGAGATTGTTAGGGAATTTTCCAAGTTAAAAAAGAAGCTGGAAAGGCAGAGTCCTCGCAGTTCCAAAAGGAGCATGGTGCAAGTGCTGGAAAAATGGAAGCAGGAGGAAGAGCATGGTGCAGAGAGAAAGCAAGCTGCCAATAAACCCAAAAGGTTCATTCCCAAAGTGGCGGCAAGTGGCCCTTCCAAAGCCAAGGGAACAGCTTCTCTCGAACAACCATGGCCTCAAACATTTACTACTTCTGGGAGTGGCAAGGGTGTTGGCAAAGCGCCGAATATCTCTCATTCTCTTGTAAGTGTTGTCAGTTGTCAAATGCCTGATGTTCCTTTATTATAATTATTATATATATATTTTCCCCTCTGCTTCTTCTTCTTCTTAAGGGAAAATAGGTACTACCCCAAAGAGGAAGAGAAGTGATGCAGTTCCCGTGATTCTGAAATGCCAGAGCATGCGTATCCTATAGGCAAGGTTCACTAGCACCCACGCGAATAATAATGGAGCTTCCAGAACTAGAGTTGTTGCCTCTTTTACAGTAAAGCTCCCTTGCAATTGGCTTAGCACCAGGTTCGAATCACCAATGATCTTCATCTTTTCTATGCCCATCTCCCTTGCCGTAGACAATCCCATAACAAAAGCTTCATATTCCACCACATTATTTGTACATGGGAAATTTATCTTGAACAAGAGGGCCGTGGCTTGCCCCTTAGGGTTAATGAGTGCCACACCTGCTCCCTCGACATTGGATGTAGAAGAACCATCAAGTAGTAGAGGGTCCATGGTTCCTCCTTTGTGGCAATGGCAACCATTTTCAACAGCTCTCCCAAAAATTCTTCAGAGAGGGTGGACTCTTTGCTTCAAGAAATAGGCTTAGCGTTTCAATCACAGCTTGTCCCTTGATAGCTCTCGAAGTTATACACGTGATATCGAACTCGGATAGTTATAGCAACCAGCATGCGAGGCATCCTCACAACATCGGTCTTGTGAACAAATACCTCACGAGATCAGACTTCACTATGAGCTATAGCTTGTAAGCAAGGAAGTAGTGTTACAATCGCTATGCAGCATAAACAAGGGCAAGACATAAGAGTTCAGTCTTCGGGTATCTTGTTTTAGCTCCCCTTAACTATCTACTCACATAATAAATAGGGCTTTCCTCCCCATCATGACTATCTTGGCAAGCAAAGCCCTAATCGCGGCATTCGTTGCAGCCAAATACAGATTGAGTGGAAGTCCCGGGATGGGTGCTCTCATGGTGGGCAGCTTGGTGATCAATTGTTGAACTTGTTGATAGGCCTCATAGCAGTCCTTGCTCCATACATACGGCTTGCCCTTCTTGAGCAAATGAGTAAAAACACTCATTGTGGCAACAATGAGTAAAGCCTGGGATAAAGCTTGGGATAAAGCGCTGGATATACGATAATCTTCCCATGAAGCTTTTCAATTTCTTTGGACTCCTAGGTGGTGCAAGATAATTTATGGTCCTGGCTTTCTCAGGATCTACGTCTATGCCACGTTGATGCACTTCGAACCCTAAAAAATTGCTGGATGAAACTCCGAACGAGCACCTTTTTGGGTTCATCTTCAACCTGTACAACCGACACCTTTCCAGCACCTTGCTCAGAACATCTCAATGGCCTTCTCTGGTTTTTGACTTCACCACAAGATCATCCACATAGTCTTCCACCTTCATTCCCATCATGTCATGGAACACAACTGTTATAGCTCACTCTAGCATTTTTAAGACCGAATGGCATGACTGTGTAGTAGAAATTCCCATATGGCATTCAAAAGGCTGTCTTCTCAGCATTCTTCGGGGACATAATTGTTTGATTGTAGCCACTAAATCCATCCATGAATGGCAGCAAGCCTTGCCCCTAGGTCGAGTCGATCAAAATATCTATGTTTGGCCGCGAGACTATATTTGCTAGCCAGGTTGGATGCTTGATCTATTTGATGAATCCAGTAGCTAAAAGTTTTTCAATTTCCATTTTGATTTGCATTTCAACTTCAGGATGGAAGTTCCTTCTTGGCTGCACAATAGGTTTTGTACCAAGCTCGATATTCAAAGTGTGACTTACCAAGTTTTGGTCCAAACCAGGCATTTCCTCAAAGCTTCCTTCTCTTTGATTATCAAGTGAACGCTGATAGAGATGGGCCTTTGGGCAGAAAGGTCATCACTTAAATCAATTGTTTACAGCTGCTCGGCTATTGCTGTTGAATCGTCTTGCATGTGCCTTGGTGCCATCATAGGCTCTTGGAAAGCACAAGACATGGGTGTTTTGTCTTCTGGACCTTTATGGCTGTCTGCTTGCATTACTTCTTCTCCATACTCGGGGCTTTCCCGTAAAATAAGGTTGAGCCCCTAAACCCGTCATAAGCAATACACCGTGAGTCCATTAGGCAGCGTAGCCTTCAAGCATTAGGGCTGAGTGTAAGCATGGTTGTTGATTTCCAAGTATCTCTTTCTTTCTTGATCAACGATTGTTATGAGTTCCTCATTGCTAAGATCACAAACTTCGGTCCATGAAGGTAGATAGGTTCCAATACCCTTGGATGGGTTGCTTCCAGCACCTGTGCATTCGGTGTAAAATTTCGCCTCCGAATAATGGGCTTCGTTTTGGTTGAACAATGCTTGGTTTCCTGGTATACGAAGTGGTCTCAGCCCGATCCTTTCCTTCACGCATTGGTGGTAGGTGGAGACCACAAGCTTGTGCTTGTTGAGCCATGGCATCCCAAGTAAAGCATGGTAAGCCACATCCACATCCACCACATAAAACTTAGTAAGTGACTAGATTGGCCCCACCTTTAAGTTTATCTGTATGTAGCCAATTGTGACCTCGCTTTTATTCCCCAAACCATTGATGCCTGTTTGAGACTGTACTACTTTAGAGAGTGGAATGCTAGCTGCCATGAGCACAAAGAGAGGTAATATGTTGACAGAAGAGCCCGTGTCTACCAAAGCTCTCCTTATAAACACGTCATTGATCTGACCCTCTAAGTAAAACGGCCTCTTATGATCCGGATACGGGACTTCCATATCTTCATCAGTGAAGACAATAGCATTATCGTTTTCCAAGAACGACCTTTGCGGTTGGGTAGTGAAGTAATGAGGATTAGGCTTTGCAGAGATGTTCATGAGGGCCATAGCAGCTGCTTCCCCTGCTTGTGGTCCAAAGCCAAGTTGGTCAAGGAGTGACTTGAACTTTGGATTCTTCTGGAGGGCTTGTGAGACGGTAGGCCCTTGCTTCAAACCTAGGTAACGCTTCATCACACTCTCTTTAACCTATGTGAGATTATGGAATATTACAATAGCTGTTTCTTGTTGTCCAGACGAAGCCCCCAAGTAGTGTTCTTCATGCATCTCTAATGTGAACACTTCATAGTTTGCATCATCATCCTATCCATCAGCAAGTGGCCATGGCGTGTTGTAACTTGAAGGTTTTGAATATTTACACAAGTTGGCCTTCTCCATGTTTCCTCAAGGTTCCCAAATAGCCTCCAGTGGCTTTGGGTTATTCTTCCATGGGTGGCACAATTCATCATCGTTAATCAAGTCATCAAAGCATGTGATGACATTGACTATCTTCTTTCCCTTTCGTTTTGGCAAGGGGTCTTCATCAATGGCCCGCTTCCTAGAGGGGACCTCAAGCACTCCCTCATGTATCTTAGCATGTAGGATCCTTCTTAAAGTTTAACAAGTAGTGTTTGAATGCCCCACAAACTGATGACAACTGCAGTACCTAGGATCACCATTTTCCTCTTTGGTAGGGACTTCGTAGGGCATGAGGGGTTTGATTGCACCGTCAACAAACATTGTGTCAAGAATGGCATGGAATTCTTTGTCTTTGCACGGTAGTGACGGATATGTCTCCCTATCTTTTTGTTTTCGTGAATTATAGTCACCGGATGACTTGTCATCCACAACTAATGTTTGGTGTGCCTCCTTCTTCTCACTCCTCCACATTCTATGTCTGGTTGGTTTGACTAACATGCTTGTCTTCCTGACAGCTTCCAGCAGCCGAGAAAATTGGCTGATACCAATATTTTCCAAATAGACTCGGCAGTTTACCACAATATTGCTTATACAGATTTCGACAAGCTCTTCCTCATCTTTCTCATCGTAACAGTCTAGAGCCAAGTCTCGAAATCAACCCATGAAGTCTACAGGGTCCTCTCCACGCTTTTGGCGGGTGTTGTTGAGCTGATTTGTACTGACTCTTTCCTCGTGTTGGAAGTACTTCTTACCGAATCTGCCTGCCAAATCTTCCCAGGAGCGAATAGAGCCTGGTGCCAGTGTTGTGTACCATGTATAAGCACGGTCAATGAGAATTTTTGAAAATTTCTGGAGTCGGAGGTCGTGATCACCGACATGTGGTCCTAAATCATCAATAAAGTGGTTGACATGCCCCTTTGGGCTTCCTTTCCTTCCGTCGAAAAGAACAAAGCTTGGAGCTTCGTAGCCTTTGGGATACGACTGCTGGAGTAGGCTCGATGGATATGGTGGTTGAGGGATATACTTTCAATCTTCTTGGCTTCGACTCAGCTCCTTTATTAGCATGGCAATGACATCTTCCTGAGTAACAAAAGATGACCCCTTTTGTTCAGAACCCTTTCCAGTAGTAGCAGACTTCTTGGGGGGGGGGGGGGGGGGGGGGGGGGGGGGGGGGGGGGGTTTCTCTGTGTTGGCTTGGAAATTGAACTTTTCAGTTCCTTGATTGTTTCCACGATCTCCCTCTTGGTTTCCCCTATAGCATGAATGGCCGTAACAAGGTCGGTGAGAGTGAAAGTTCCCTCACTTGCATGTCCTTCCTATCTTGGGGAGGTATTTTGCCATGATTCCGAGTCACCATGGTCCGGCCTGTCTTGGGAGGCCATGGTATTGCTTTTGGTCTTCTTTCCTGGAGGCATTGGTGAAGATAACAGCCTGTTCCCCAGCAAAGTCGTCAATTTATGTAGAGGTCTTTTTATTCCAGCAGCCTGATGAATAGGCTTGGGCTGTTGTAAGGAGAGACAGATAAAGTCGCCCCTGTGCCTAAGTTCGAGAACCGGGCTCCAGAATAGTTTTGAAAAGTTTGTGAAACCTTAGAAAATACCTTGGATTCCTTTCACCAATAACCAGATGAAGGTGACAGATTAATAATATGGCTTTTCTTGACAAGCTTGTGGCATGGGAGCTAAGCCTTCACGAGTTTAGCAGTAGAGAGAAAGAGCATGAATTTCTAATGGAAACGAAGGCTTAAAACAGGGGAGAGAGAGATTTGGGAGGATTTTGACTAAGGAAGAGAGGGAGAGATGGAAGGAGAGAATGGGGTGTCTTGAGTAAATTTCTAGTTGATCGACAAAAGCTTGGTCGTGCTCTGGATGGTGGTGTCTTTGTTGGGTAGAAGAAGCCTCATTTTATAGACGCTAGAACCCTCAATTTTATCAAGCCTCCCTCCCCCTTTTTCTTCACTTTCTTCCATTTGATCTTATATTGTTAAACTTCCCCAACCTGAACCCATAGGCCCGAAGCTTTTGGGGTTCCAAGGTCCTTATGCAAATGGACCTCTTCATGTGGGTGAGGCGCACACACTTTTTCCTCTAGTTTTCCTATTCGAGCTTGGAGAAGAAAGAAACAAGGGTAGGGACATTAGTCCAGTGGGTATTCCTCATGCCTTTTGAATTTCCTTTGGTCTTTGCAATGTCTTCTGTTTGACTTGGTTTGAATGGCTAGATACGATGCCAGATTTTTTATAAGGTGTTGGGCTGGGCCTTTTCTAAGGCATTGGGTCATTGGCATCTTATTTCAAACAGTCAAATAAGTCTTTATGGTTTCATCAAGCTACTGGAAGTAGCTGATTTGCTCTACTTTTTGACGTGGTATTGGATGCCTTTGCTGCTGTGGGGCTTTCCTAAGTGTTGCAAACCATTAAATATTCTCCTAAGGCATTGGGCCATCTTCTCTCTCTCAGAGTGTCTCTCTGTCTCTCTCTATCTCTGTCTCTCTCTCTCTCTCTCTCTCTCTCTATTGCTTACCCATGTGTTTGGGCCCATGAAATGGGCATGAGTTTTGGTGCTTCCAAGTAGCCCAATACTTCCATCCCTTGAACCCTTAATGGGCCTCGTGAATATTCGTAACCATCTATACCACAACCTTCTCAGCAAGCCCCAAGCGTTCGCCTGGCTTGAGTCCATCTAAGCTTGTAGCACGGCTTGGTGCCAAACTAATGGTCTTTCGCTTGGCGTTGCATGCGTGTTTATTTGGCACGCTAACATCTGAGTTCTACTGTGTTGTAATAGGCTAAGGTCTGGCTAGATGACGCTTAACAGGTCAATAAGCGTGGGGTTCACAGAGCCAGTACTTTTTACAAGCTTGTTTTGATCTTTCTGCATGGCATGTTGCGTGTTTGCTTGGCGTGGCATATGGCCCACAACTTGTCCAAGCACATCCGACAAATTCTTGCATATCCTGGTTGGGCTTCTTCCCCGGTTTGAGCTAGAAATATGTTTGGGCCCAGCCTTGGATTTTTTGGGCCTTAACACCAAACAAAGTATTGGAGAATTTTCATATATGCATTCTTCTCCGATATGGAGGTATTGATAAAGAAGTACAAAGATATGTTAACCCCTAAAAGAGATTATAAAAAAAAGGAAATAAATCTCAATTACAATAGGAATAAACATGTAAATAATAAAAATCCTAACTAAATAATGACTCGCCACACTCCCCCTCAGGTTGGCTTGAAGATGTTTCGCATGCCCAACTTGTCAAACGAGATATAGAACACTATACTTGCCTTGGTCAGGATATCTGCAAGCTCGTGTTCCGAATTAACAAACGAAAAACCAATAATCTCACTTTCCAAATTTTCTTTATCGAAGTGTCGTTAGAGCCTTCACTGGTAACTGGAGAAGGGACACCATTAACACTGGTGATGTAGGGATTGCCGGACAAAATTTGAGCCAATAACAAATAAGGTCTTTTCGTCAACCACAAGTTAAAAAAAAGACTAACCAAAGCAAAGATTGCAACGGAAACACATGAGCAAACCCTAAAAAATAGAATTAAGGCAAAGGCAAAGGCAAGGCAAAGTAAAGGCTGAAAGGAAAACTTCGTGTTGGGTATTTCTCAAATAAATATAAGGGTTAATTACAATTTAGTACTTTGTGGTTACACCTTTAAGACATGTTAGTCCCTATCTTTTTTATTTTTACAATTAGATTCCCCGGTCTTTTAAATTTGTTACAATGTGGTTCTGCCGTTAGGGTTTCCGTAAGATCTCATTGTTAGTTGCCTACATGGCATTATGGGGCCCACATCTTCACTTTTTTTAAATTGATTAAAATATTAAAAAACCAACTAAAAATTAGAAAAAAAAATTTAAAAACAAAACTCCATCATATCTCTCTCTCATATGGTCTCTCTCCCAGCAACTACCACCCACCCACCACCCACCACCTGTCACCCTCCACCCTCCGCCCACCACCCTCCCTACCCATCAACTACTACCTAGCCACCACAAAAAATTTCTCAAGACTTTAGCGTCCACCGTAACAAAACCCTCACTCCACAGACTTCTTCCCCTCCTCCCCCATTTTGTTTGTCACCCACAAACCCATCACATCCAAAGTGGCCATTGGGACAAAGAGAGACAAATGAGAGAGGTTGGGATGAGGGTGGGGTGGCTTGGGATGAGATTTGGCAACAACCATAGTGGCCAGATTCACTATGGTTAGCCTGAAAACCTGCTACAGAAGGATTGCACGGGGGGTGGGGTGGAGTTGGGAACTTATGGGATTAGGGGTGTGGGTTGGGAGCTACGAGGTGGGGTGGGAGTGGGGCTTAGGTTGCTGTTGGGGGTGGGAGGTGGGGCTTGGGTTGCGACTGAGGATGGGGGTGGTCTGGGTTTCGACTGAGGCTGGGAGTAGTCTGGGTTGTTGGACAGAAGAAAATACAGAGGAGAGAGAGAGAGAGAGAGAGAGAGAGAGAGAGAGATGATGATGGGGTTTAATTTTTTTAATTTTTTTTTCTTATTTTCTTATTTTAGTTGGTTTTTAATATTTTAATCAATTTAAAATTAAAAAATGTGACGAATTTGGGACCCCACAGTGCCATGTAGGCAATTATCGGTGAGATCTAACAGAAACCCTAATGGCGGAACCACATTGTAACTATAAGGGCCTTCTTCTTCTGGCAACTACAAATGGGATGGGCTGCTGTAGGGAGGTAACTAATGAAATTATCCCTTGTGCCTAAGTTCAGAAATCAAGCCTCAAGAATGCTTCGAAAGGACAATAGGGCCTTAGGAAACACCTTGGTTACCTTCACCAACAAAAATACAACAGCTTACAGATGAATTCTGAGTGCTTATAGGTAGAATCTTAGCTTTGCATGAGAGGCTTGTGGCATGGAAGCAAAATTGTCATGAGTTTAGCACTGAAGAGAAACTTAAGTGTTCCTGGGGCAAAAGGGGTATTAAGGTAGGAGAAGAAAGGTTTTGCAGGGAGGTTTGGCTGAGAATGAGGGAAAGAGAGGGGAATGGATGGCTTAAGTGTTTTTCCGGCAGCTTGACAGAGGCTCTATCAAATGTTAGAGCAATTTGCCAGAAGAGGGAAAATGGGGGAGAAGGCGGAATAGAGCACGAATTTTACTGGGTTTTTGCAGGTAGGAGAGGAAGCTTGCTCTCTGGATGTGGATGTTTTTTTGTTGGGTAGAAGAGGATTTATTTATAGCCGCTGGAAGCTACTCTTTTCCAAGAAACCCTAATGGTTTCTATCCAATTTAGCCAAGCTTTTCCCTTTCTTTCTTCTCTCCTCCCTTGACTTTCCCCATCTTGGTGAAATTCTCTCTACCCATTTGCACAAAATTAGGGATTTTTGGGTGCTCAAGGCCATTTCCCACAGCTGTCTTAGTGGGAGACTCCCATTCTCAGCTATTTCTTTTCTTTCCTTCCTCCTTCCATGGCTAGATCTGATGAAGGAAAGAAAATTGGTATACATGCTGGTTCAAAAGGTGCCTCTCCTCCTGGCAGCCTGCGCGCTAAAATCCTTTGGTCATTCGGATGTTTTTTGCTTGAAACTTGTTCTTTCCCATGTACTGGAGCCTCCCAACAGCTCTGCGCACGTGGACCTCCAAGCTCCATTTGTGGCTTTTGTTTTTCAGCCAAGTGCTGAGGCTTTTGCAGCTCTTTATTTTAGTTACATGGGCCTTCTAGGACAATGAGTTGGTTTATCAAATAAATGGGCTAACCTCACCAAGTGTTGGCCTATTTTGTTGAGGTGTTGGGCTAATTTGGTTAAGTTAATGGGCTATTTTGGCTAAGTAGTGGACTATTTTCTCCTTTGTGCTCACCCACATATTTGGGCCTAAGAAATGGGCTTGAGTTCTGAGGCTCCCAAGCAACTCGGAACCTTCATTTCTCGGCCCATCAGTGGGCCTCATGACAACTTATTACCATCCATACCACAACCCACTCAAGCAAGCCTCGGGCATTTGAGTGGCTTGGGTCCACTTTGGCTTGTAGCATGGTTGGGGTGGGAAATAATGATTTCCCGCTTGGCATGGCATGCTTTTTATCATGATGCTTGACGGGGTAATTAGCATGGGCTCGTAGAGCTAGTGTATTTTATGATCTTTATCTCAATCCTTGGCATGATGGATTATTTATTTGGCATGGCTCGTGGATTGTGACTTGTGCATGGTAGACTCTCGTATGCTCTAAATTGGGTCTTTTATTAATAAGACATTGCGCTAGGCTGGAAATTCATTTGGGCCTAACCGTGGATTTTTTGGGCCTCAACAGTAACAAATTTAAAAGACTAAGGTAGCTAATTGTAAAAGTCGAAAAGGTATGAACTAACATGTCTTAAGGTATAACCACATGGTAATAAACTGTAATTAACCCTACATTTAAATATGATAATGAATTATCTAGCATATACATATCTCATATTCAAAAGTAGCAAAAGCAAAAACAAAATCTAGAAACTCATACACGTCCTATTATTCCCAAATCTTTTTAGGTTTATCAAAAATTGCAGCTTTGACTCTTTAAACTACTTTTAAAGAAAGGGATAAAGATATAGTTACCCCTGGAGCGAATCTTGTTGGATTCTCCACTATGGCTCTTCAAATAGATACAAAGGTGTGCAAGATCCCCAAAACTCTTCATCAAGGATGGTTGAGACGAGAGATTGATAACTTGGGAGACAAAAGTGCTAGCCCTTGCTCTCCAAAGTGGCCAGCAAAGAGGGTATTGAGAGAGAGAGGTGTGATATTTCCTCTTTTCCAAAATTCTAACTTGAAAACCCTAAAAGAAAATGGTGCCATGACTTCTATCTTATAGACCCACATATGTGACACATGTGGACTTATTTCCACATGTGCCCCATCTCCCTCTTGGTGGCCTAATTTTAGGCTATCTTGGTCCTTTACATTTATTCCTTAATGTGTCACATGTGTCTAAAGTCCTATGGTCCAATTCTTTATTACTTAAGTCATGTGGAACCCAATTAATGTTCTATAACTTTAATTCAATAAGTTAAAACTATTCTAATTTGTTTAATTTGTTTAATGAATTTACAAATTAAGTCACTAACTAGTCTAACAAGTATTGGTCCTAGTTAACCTTAATTGACTGTGTCAAGTGTCCGGTCAATAGTTGACCTTTGACTTTTCATTGACGTTGACCAAGCCAACAAATCTCTTTATCTTTTCTAGTTCTCAATCCACCCATTTTTGGTGTGTGATCTTATAGGTTCTAATTAGCGAGGCCATGGGTAAGTCCAACTTCTTCTAAATCGAGTATGAATTGTATCCCTCCATAAAATTCTCCCTATTGGTGAAAGCTAATTATAGTTAGGCCTTACAGGGCTTCCACAAATCATGGTTGACACCTAGCAGTATGTCATGGCTATCCAAGTTACCTAAAATTCATTGGAGAAGCTAGTCAGTTTATGATTGCAATGCAATTCGGTCATTCTCTAATACAATACTCTATGTCACATTGTTGGGATACGGTTAACTCGTGTCAAATTCCTAATGTGACATTTCTAGGTTATATGATTCACTTGGATGTGATTGCAAACATTATCGTTTCAATTCTCATCCCAGTCTTTAGAGTATTCTCTCTTCTTACTAAGAGTAAAGATTCCTTTTTGTACATTCACATGCCTCTTTGAACTTGTCGGATATCTCGATGAGCACCTTTAAGTCATATCTTTTGATGTGACTTTATAGTGTTCTAAAAAACAAACAACTAATCCACAAGACAACTGATGTCTCAGGCCTAAGGACTAATTTGCATTATCGCAACTTAGAATTACTTGTTTGACACTTGTGAGTAAAACTACCATACAAGAATTCTTAGTTTGATCGCGTTCAATGAACTCTATCTCTATCGAATACTTACATACTTGTCTTAGTGTCTCTACACGAATGACTTGAGACTAGTCATCCTCCCAATTGAGTAGACATTGTGTGTACCAGTATTTGCTGGTCACCATTGTCCAATTGGTGATCCTATGACTAGGAACATTTTAGGATATGATATATTATGATGGAAATATCTCGTGAATCTAACATCCTTACATTGCTTTCCATTTATATCATTATCCATGGACTTGTTACTTTAATGTTTGCATATACATTTTTTAAAGTAACATTCACGCCCTATTAATTATAGTTATGTAATATTATATCCTAGAATTTCCATTTATATATTGGCTTCTATGGCATATTTCTAACAAAAACAAAGGCAAAGGTAAGGCAAGGCAAATGCAAAGTAAGGAGAATTCTTCAATCAATTTTATATAATTCAAGCAGACACAACTTTTCACCACCCCCCCCACCACCCCCCCTCCTCCTTCCTGAAGAGAAGGGGTTGTCGAAGCCAAGAAATATGCAATATTATCTTCATGGGAATATGTCAATGTAAGCAGCGTAATTGCAAGGCACTAGATCATTCGGCTTTGATACCATGCCAACAAAGTATATAAGAATTTTTTTACATATATATTCTTCTCCAATATGGTGGTATTTATAAAGAAGTACAAAGATGTATTAACCTTAAAAGAGATAATAACAAAAAAAGAAAATAAATCTCAATCACAATAAGACTATAAAAGCGTAAGTAACCAACATCCTAACTAAATAAGGACTCGCATGTACATACATACAAATTGTTCAACCTATACATAGTTGCCACTATAAAGTGAAAGACCCTCATTAATCAATCCTGAAAACTGTAGGGCTCATTGGATAAACTGGAGTGCAATGAAATTTGAAAACTGAAAATATTTTTAATTTGTTTTAAAAAACAAGGATGATTTTGAAAACATGTTTTCATTTTTCTGAAAACAAAAGAAATTTATTACCGAACATGTTTTTGGTTTTTATTTTGTTTTTTAAAAAGTGAAAACAAAAATTCAAAAATAAAAATAAAATTGTTATGGGCCGTAATTTATTTACTCTACAATCTAGAACAACCGCACTACAAAAATTATTGGCTTTATTATTACACATATGCTAATTAATATAAGAAGGTGTTGTGCATAGATAAAGTAGAAGTACGTACTCAATTAATTTATGCAAGGCCTAGAAAAATGATGGGCCAAAAAGAAAAAGAAAAACTCGCAGATGTTCAGGTCAATGTGCACATCTACGCGGAAGGACATGTCGTCAGATTAATTTTGGGGTTCTCTTCTGTCTTGAACACATCATCAAACAACATACATGTTTGAGAAATGTAGAAGATCTGGTTCAAGCACAGGAGGGCGGTATCTTTGGAATTCCCTGCCGTTGCAGCTCCACCATGACGCTGTCAGTAGCCGGAGGCCTTAGGCCAAGAGGAAGAGGCAGCCATGGCTTCGATAAAACATCTCCAATAGCTGCATCTATGCTCTCGTTTGACTGTTACATGAATGTATAACCAAATCAGTACTGTCATAAGTTGTTCATACTACTCTACGTCCTGAGTTTGAATCTATCCCTCCTCCTTGATGAAACAAAAAAGTATGACGCTCCTTATGTATACTAGATCGGATTTCTTTTTTTCTTTTGAAGTTCAGATACGAAGCAAGTGGGCCGTGGCATTGAAATTTATAAGAGTTTAGGTTTTTTGTTTTTGTTTTTCGGTAATCAAGAGTTTAGGGTTTGGACTTTCGTACTTGAATCCTAAAGCCCAGAAATAAAGCAAGGCATGCAGTCACAATTGCTCTTTGAAAAAAAAGGAAAAACAAAAGTTATCGCTCATAAGGCTCAACCTCTGACAATATTTTTTTATTTTTTTGTTGTTTTATGTTTCCGATTCAATCATGAAAGAGTAATGCTACTTTTACCACATTTTCATACCATCTTATGTGGTAGATGAAGTGGACAACCACATCACTTAAAAAGTATCAATAAATCATAAAAGAAAAGAAAATGTTAAATTAATTTAATTAATGTGGTTGTCCACCTCATCTGCCACGTAAAGTGGTATGAGAATGTAGTATACAAATGTGATAAGAGTAACATTATCCATTATGAAATCCCCCTACAGATTCTTGTAAATCATATTCATATATTTGAGAATAAAAATCACCAAGTCAAAAAGGACAAAAAGCCATAGAGATACTGACCGGATGAAAGTCGACGAGAGGGTGGGGCCCAGATTGCGGAGAGGGGACAGCGATGCCTGTGTCTACTTTGTACATGGCATGCGGTGGAATGCCTGGGACAGGTGGAGCGGGAAATCTCTGCTGCTGCATGAAATAAAATTCAACAAAAAGTATTTTATATAAGCCAAAATAATATTCCATTTACAAATATAATCACATGCATATATAAAAGATGCCAATAAGTCATTTACATGCTGCTCCAAAAGTGCATTAATTGTACCAACAAAAAACACTCAGGCTAACTAGAACCTCCAAAAGAGTAAGGAATGATTTGTTACCGTCGCAGTAGCTAGGTGCCTTGGAAAGCATGGTGTTCCTGGGGTTAGTGCATTTGGAACCTACACCAAAATCAACAATATATTTAATTAATCATTTTGATTTTCATAGATGGTTTTTTCGTTAAACTTGATAATTAGATTATTATTTTTATTTTGGTATTTTATGTTGGCTAACACAAAATATATATATCAA
This sequence comes from Prunus armeniaca, assembly GCA_903112645.1. NCBI lineage: Eukaryota > Viridiplantae > Streptophyta > Magnoliopsida > Rosales > Rosaceae > Prunus > Prunus armeniaca. The sequence goes on along the minus strand of CAEKDK010000003.1, from coordinate 12,120,653 downwards.
AATCAGAATTTAATCTAACACCATAATTCATTTAAAAAACAATCTCATCTGAAGAGGACAATGGAATTTCAATTGAGAGAGAGAGAGAGAGAGAGAGAGAGAGAGAGAGAGAGTTACACGCTGGTGGTGAGGGGGAGGGTGGTGCCAATACGAAGCATCCGAAGGTGGAGGAGGAGGAGGAGGCCATGCATGTGCAGGTGGAGGAGGAGGTGGTATTGGAGATGGGAAATTATGGGGAAGATGCTTTGGCCACATGTGCATCATAGATTGGTCCATGGAGGGGTGGCCCCACACATGTAAGGGTCTGATCATCTGGTGGTGGTGGTGGTGGTGCATGGGTGGTGGTGTAGGGCTAGGTATGGGAGGGAAACCCATGGTGGGTGCATTGAGCCAATTAGGGCTGTTCATCATCATGACGTCACTTCTACTACTCTTGCCTCCTCCTCCTCCTCCTCCTCCTCCTCCTCCGCTGACAGCTGCTGCCCCATACATTTGTCGTCTCTGGGTCCAGCTTGCTGCCTCTGCTTCACGGGCTAGCAAATGTTTCCTATGGGATCGATATTTCTGCACATTAATATTTAAAATTAAATTATTAATTCTTCTTCATCCATCTTAATATTCTAGTTTAATTAATTGGAAAATAAATATAAGGCAAATTCCAAAATTGTGAAAGAAACAAACTTGTATATTAGTCCTAAATAGATTTATTTTTTTCTCTTTGAAGAAAACCCTTTTTCCATACTTGTTTTTGGATCAATCTTGGGGAGAAAAATTAAACCCTTTTCTCTAAACTGAATGAAACACCCAAAAACCAAGAAGAACAAAAAGTTGCAGATCTACTGACATATTAACAAGCCCGCAAACAAGCTAGCTGCATCGATGATGTGTGTTAAAAGGGTCGTCCATAATTATTAATGGAAATAATTAAATTAAACAAGCTAGCTGCATATATATAGATGAAAACTAGCCAGAGTAAGAGGCGGGGATAAAAATTGTACTTGAAGGTGGCTAGCAATATTGTGGCGAGTGAGACAATCTATTCCCATAAGCTCTAAAATCCTAGAAGGCACTGCCTTATCCACCCCTAGCTGCTCTACTGCTTGCACGAACCTCCTGTGCAGTTCTGGTGTCCAATCCACCTACACACAATTCAACAACACCAAAACACAACGTTCCCTTACTCCCCTTTAAAATAATCCCACATAACCACAAAAAATAATAATAGCCTAATAATAATAATAATAATAGTAAAAGTTAACAAATAATTCAAAAGAAAAGGAAAAGTACACTCATCATAACAAAAAAAAGAACCCATTATCTCTCTCTCTCTCAATTATTGCCCTTCATAAACTTGATAATTAATATTATTAACAAATGAATTCCAGTCACTCTCTGCGCCTCTCCTGCATGATTCCCGTGAATCCTTTGCAGTTCATCAAGTTTGTGAAGACCCCATGAGAGAGAGAGAGAGAGAGAGAGAGTACTTTCTATCCATAGCACGAGTCAGCTTCACAATAATAAATAAATGTATTTGGTAGTAATTAAGATTACCTTAACTTTTCTTTTCCCATGAGAATTCTTGGATTGCGCAGTGGATGATGACTTCCGAGCCAATTTCTGATCAGCTGATTCTTTGGGGCTCGACGATTGATTGAGCAGCTGATTTTGTTCATGCTGAGATGCCCTAATTTGACTAATATTATTATTAATATTACTATTACAGTCTCCTTTACTCCCAATTTCTTCATGTCCTCCATCTCGATCCTGATCTTGAGTGGCAGAAGTAGTAGTAGTACTAGTATTACTGGAGCTCGAGTAGTTCTGATTATTTCTCGTAGTAGTAGCACTTGTTAAACTATCCGCTGCCGCTCTGGCACGGTCCTTACACTCCTCCTCCTCCTCCTCCTGGTCTTCCACTTTGGACAAAGTCGTCTTTGCGTTATTATGATAATATTCGTCACCATGGTCTCGGTGAGCCGAAAAGTCAAGAATTTCGGAGTCCATCTCCAAATCGGGGAGCACGTCGCCGTCATGGATGCCGATGAAGAGGTCATCGAAGTCGATGCTGTCGAGCAGGTTCCCCATTCCCCCCGAAAACTCCGGGAAGTCCAGCCCCGCCGACCCCACGCTATTCCCTCCATTGAAATCAAAACCCTCCACCTCACCCTCATCTCTACCGCCGCCACCTAACTGCTTCTCCTCCTTGAGCTGATGATGGCCATCCCTCAAAGGTGATAAAATAAGCATCAAGCAACCCTTTCAAAATCTCCAGTTATATATTATATAGATATATATATACACACACAATATGTATAATCTGATATTGAAATTAAACGACTCCTAGCTTACAAGCTAGTCTGCGCAAAAGATATAAGTTTATTCCATGAAAATTAGTTTCAAGTAGACTGGTAATAATTAGTACTGCTCGAGCAGAAACTAAACTCTCTGATTTTTTCCTCTTTTTTTTCTGGAAACTAATTAGGAGAGATGAAATGAAGAGAGAAGAGAGGAGACAAACAAAATTGTATAATGGGTCTGGAGATGATGGTTTTGTTTTCTTTTTTGCAGCGTAGTGGAGAAAGTGAATAGAGGTCAGATGGATCTCAACCACAACTTGGGTTGAGATCTCTCTCTCTCAGATTTGTTTTTAAGTTTTTGTTTTATGTGAGATTGCTACGTATAATTTTTTCTTTCTCCTGTTTATACTTGGTTTGTGGATGCCCTTTTTTTGAAGTTTTTTTGAAAATCTGTCAAGCTGGCTCTCGTGAGCTTTATTTTATTTCTTTTTTGCAAAATTAAAAGCCTTTTTTGAAGCTAAAAAGGAGGTGAGAGAGAAACTCCAAATTGGTGTCAGCTGAGTAGGACCGTTGGGCTGGAATTGGAATTGGATTGATATAGTGTCAGCTCATGTACATCCGTTTGTACAGTGAAAAAGAAAATGATCGATTTGGTAGTAGCCATGTGGATGACAAACCCGATTCACCTTTGTACTTTTATGGCAGATAATTATCTATCATGCTCTCTTTTTTCTTCTTTTTCTCCAACCGTGTAATAAAGATCATTCGGAAGTCAATTGAGGTATGCTAGTTTTAATTTTCTTTGGACTTCCTCTACACAAATGTGACTGCAATCTATACGATTGTTTTTGGACAAAGTAGGGTCTTTTAGCTGTGTGATCACATAGAAAATTTAGAAACAATCATGCAATTTCATGCTCAAATCTACCACTCACAAGTATATATATGTTAAATTAACCTAACATGAGTTAGAAAAACCTGAAAAATGGTAGAGGCAAAAGCTTGACATTTTGTTCTTAAGACCGTTTAAGGCCCATTACACTGCTCATGGTTGATTGATCGGCACTTGTGTCCTAGAATACAACGACCACGTTCTAACAATTGTAGCACTGCTTAGGCCAAAATCTTGCGCACCCAGCCCAACGCTACAGAGCCCAGAATAACAAGGACAAAACACAGGACCCGAGAAGTCTGGACTTTGAAAATAAACAGGAATCAAAGGCCCAAAATCCAAGAAGACCCAGCTCGGGATCTATCAAGACATAACAATAAAACATGGGACTCGAAATAATAGAAAGAGAAATCAGCCCATGGCCCGGAAATTCAGACGGGGCCCGGTATGATTAAAAAGAAAACCAAAAACAAAGGAAGACTCACGTGACTGTTTGAAAAACTTTGAAAAAGTCAATATTCTCAACTGGGTTGATAAAAGTTAACAAAGGCAGGCAACAAAGAGGGAACATCTCTGAATCTCTGCCACTAGAAGATCAAATCCCTTTTATATATTTAGAGATAATGTTTCTACTCTAAGGAAGGCACCATCTTTCAAGGGATACGCAGGCTATGTTCTCAAAAAGAGATAAGCAGGAAAACAGAGAGTTATTCAAACTGGAAAATCAAACTAACCATCAAGGTTTGAGCTCTCACAAGGGGCAGTTGGAATTAAAGAGGGGTTATGTTCTATTTCAAAAAACAAAGAAATGATTGTCTTAAGAACTGACTATTGAGAGCTTATCCACCAGAATTGATAAAATCCCTTTTTTTTTGCATTTAAAAATGAGAGATTTTTTTAGAATTTTTGCTGCCCATTATTAAAAGAATTACCCCACTCCAAAAAAACATTTCTTATAAATATAAGAGAGGATGAACAGAGTAAAAGACAATCAATCAAACAATCAAAAATCAACCAAAGGCAAAAACTCAAAATGATCACTTGATCACTGAGAACCTTCAAAACAAACTGGAACAACCAAAAGCTCATTTGAGCCACAAAAGAAGCCAGCTATAGATCAAAACTTCCAAGTTCAGACTTAGAGAAATAAGTCATTCAAAACGAAACTTCTCTCGTTACAAATTTGGTTCAGTAAAAGCCAGAACAAGTAGAGTTTGAGTTTTCACAAATATGAAAACCTCAACAAATTTATGGAGAGCCCTGATCAAGCAGAACAGGTACTACAATGCAGTTCCAGCTCAATAAGTCCTTAAGTCCAGCCACTTCTGCCCCTTTCAAACTGAAGAGGCCGCAATTCTTCCCGTTCAAAAGCCTCCTAAGGTTTGAAGTAGATTAAAGCTCTGCCAAAATTGAATTTTGGTATTGATTTACAGCTGAAGCTAAGCAGTTGAAGCTAGGGACAGTCCAGTCTAGCACAGATATACTCAGTCCAAACCAGATCAGAAGCTTCTATCCAGGCATAAATGGAAATTCTAGCCATCTTTTTGTCTTTATGGAGTTGATTTTTCCCTTTCTAGTTTTGTAAAAGGCAGTTCTATCTAAAACAGTCCACTTTATTATCATTTATTCTGGCAAGAACCACTAATTTTGTACTGAGATAAATTGTGAAGTCCTCACCAGTCTAAGGTAAGAAAAAAACTTACTTGGGAGATATTCCTCACCCAAATTCACAATCGCTTGTTTAGAAATCAGTAACTTGGGGCGCAAGTTATCTATTTTAAAGAAGTCTGCTAGGAGTTTCATTACTAGCAGTGGCACGCTTGCACACTAAAGAAAGTTGACTTGTTGACCAGTCAATGGTTTTCAAGGCAATGAGAAACTTTACTCTTCCATCACAGGAGCAAACACAAAACAGGAGAACAAGCACTCAGAATGCCCATTTGACATTGCTTATTTGGGATGATAAGTGATTTTTTAAAAATTTTGGGAAGCCCAGCCCATTTGGTAAACTATGAAAAATTCACTTATTATTAAAAATTGTTGTAATAATCAAATCTTTTCACTTTGAATTTTCAATAATAATAATAAAAAATTTGAAAATTTTCCAACAGATAAAATTGAAATGAAAATAGATATACAATTATCATTTAGCTTTTGTATTTTATTTTTTATGGATAATAAGTAAAGAGAAACTAAAAAGTGTACAATTATGATCATTGTTTATAGTCTAAAAAGGAAAACATGGACATCCTTACTATAAAAAGCCTTGCCACTGATAGCTAATTTGGTTCAAGATTTAAAAGCTAGGGAAATTGGTATGAGGGTTTAGGGAACATATTTGGATAGTATGGGGAAATATTTGTGAATTTAATGCTTGACATATGGGCATGAATTTCCTCAAGAAAGTTGAGGTTCCACGCCAAAACTAATTGGTAATGGGACGGAGTAGCTTAACTCTCCTTATAAGCCATTATAATGTTTTCTAACTTTCCAATGTGAGACTTTTTACCTTTACATTTTCACACGCTCCTGCACGTGTGGCGAATTTGTAACACGTGGATAACACATATTGGGTCATGTGGAGCACGTGTGGCTGTTGAGCTTTCACAAGTGGGCAACTGCTCTGATACTATGAAGGAAGTTGGGGGTCCACCCCAAAACCAACTGGCAATGGAGGAAGTAAGTCAAATCCTTATAAGCCATTACAAGATTTTCTAACTTTCTAATGTGGGACTTTTTACCTTCACATTCTCACACTTCCCATATCGGGGGAAGTTCTTACCCTTGACTCCCCTTGAGAAAGTATTTAATGAAATATTTTGGACCAACTTACCTAAAATTTCAAACACCACTTTTGACCATTGAAAGTATTAATAATTTTTTAACAACAATGCAACAGCGTTATAGAAAAGTTGAACGCATCTCAATTTTTAATAGAGCTAGGCTTTTCTGCTTAAAATTAAGGAGAAGATCCTACTTAAAATCAATGGGGTTTTGATACTTTACAAATTCTAGAAACATTGACAAAGTTTCAAAAAAAAATAAAAAAAATAAAAAAATTTAACACGTGTCAAAACCACATTAGTTGTAAGGAGTAGCTTCTCAGTTTTAAGGAGCCGAGGTATTTCCTTCTTAATATTGGCATTTGCTTGTCCTTATTCCCAACATTCCCTATAATATGTGAATGTAAATGTTCCATTTCCCTCTCCTAGAATTAAACATGAAGAGTTTCATTTGCATGTCCTTAAATTAAATATACGAATTTCATTCTCGAAAGTTCATTAAGCTAGCCTGATTAACCATTGCCACACAGTCTGTGAATCAAGGGAGGCCCTGAGCATAGGTGTGTAACGCGGTTGTCTAGGGCCTCCAATTTTTATAAACCTCTATATATACATATGTATGTTACACAAAAAAAAAAAAAAAAAAAAAAAAGGCACCAGTCACCATTATTTGGTGATATTTGGTGACTAATGCTGGGGTGACGTGACTGTTGCCACTTTTGTTTTTTTGTTTTTTTTGGTAGTGTTACTTTAAAAATTGTACTATATTATTATTATATTAATCCCAAGTACTATTTTAAAAAAGCCCAATTATTTACTCTAAAACTAAAAAAAATGGAAACTTAATAAAGGATCAATTATTTATATATTTTTTTTAAAAGTTAAACGGCATATAGGAAAATATGCTATACTTAACACAAGGAAAAAAAAAAACAAGCAGTTTATTATTGAATATCTACTGCAAGAGGAAGCAATCTTCGAGGAAGAACAAGAAGGTAAAAACCCACAAGACTATTGCTTATTTTCTATTGAAAAAGACATTTTAGAAAAACTTGATTATGCAAAGTTAATTGATACTTTGGCATTGAAAAATACAAGATGAGTGATATTTTGATGCATTTTATAAAGTTTTTATATGAATTACATTTTGTTTGTTTCTTTTTAGATTACAATTTTGACTTTGAGTTCATATAATTTTTTAACTTATAAAAAAAATAATCGAATAAATATACATAGAGAGTAGAAGGCCACATTTTGGTAGTTTACCTAGGGCCTCCAAAACCTTAGGACTGCTACTGCTGGGAATGTAGTAAAAATTTATTTAGTTAAGAATTAACTAAAACTAAATAAAAAAAAAAAAAAAAAAAAAAAAAAAAAAAAAAAAAAAGGGCGGCAGCACACCACCTAATGAATATAGTTTCTACTAATAGAGAAATATTGTTACCACCCACCATATTGCTGACCTGAAAATTTTGAGAATTCTATAAGATGTTACAAAATTTATTTACCATATTTTTTTGATTAACTACTTTGAATATATATATATATATATATAGAATGAAAAAAAGTTTATTCTAAAAGATTGAAAAAAGGTTTTTATGCAAAGATTGTTTGTGCAAATTTCCTCTATGGAGAATATTCGCGAATGATCTTCTTTTCTCTTGATCGTCTTCTTTCTCGATCCATCCAAAATAATGGTGGTCAATCGGAGAACACCAATGTGGGTTGGTCAAGGGCCCTCCAATGCCTAAGTAAGTAAAATGGTCTCAAGGAGATGTAGATTTAACTGAAAGGATGGAGTTTTCCTCTCCGGGGAGAGGAGGAGGTGCGGACGCTGGGGAGGTGGCGTGGTGGAGAGAGAGAGAGAGAGAGAGAGAGAGAGAGAGAGGTGAGAGGCGTGAGCTTTTGGGGTATTTTGCTAGGGTTTCAGAATTATCTCATGTGTGGTGTGATGCCATCTTTATATACAATCTCCATCTTTGGTAGGGTTTGTAGAGAATAATTCCCTATTAATGGAAGTTATTCTTTTCCATAAATGAGATGACATGATAAAATCAAGGAGATTTGGTAGACATCGAATCCTTGATTTATGGAGATATTCCTATCTTAAATAAGGATAATTGGCTAATTAAATGAGATTTAATTAGCACAATTATTTGACCTAAGGAATATTCATTCTTCCACGTATCACCTTCAGATTGGTTGCCAAAATTCCATGTTCCTACAAAGATGTTTTTATATATATATATAAGAGCTTCAATTGAGGGACACCCTTATAGGGCCCACTTTGCATGTTATTTCACTAATCTAAATGTTTATTTGGCATATATTCATTCAACGATCATCCCAACAAAAAATCACTTAAATCCATTATCATTTGACCACTCAATTACATTATTGAAATTTAAGTATTTTCTTAAAGTATCGTGTTCATTGATTTTATCGGTCTCAATTAGATACCTTAGTGATTTTCAATTTGCCTGATTTTTTGCAAGGATGATCTATGAATGAAGATGTGAAAAATAGAATTTTTGGATCGCTGAAATTTTTTTCGTAGAGTACCCTAAAGGGTGTCTCTCAAATAAAATTATTTAAGGGATCCCTCAATAGAAGGGGACTGTATATATATATATATATATATATATATTTAAGGTACCCTATGAATTGTTTTTCAACAATCTTAACCGTCTATTTTTCAAGTGTTTATTCATAGATCATCCTTGCAAAAAATCAAAAAAATTGAAAATCATTAAGGCATCTAATTGTTAGCAACAAAATAGAGGAATACACGATGCTTCAAACTAAAATAACAATAATCTAATTGAGTGGTCAAATGGTTTTGGATTGAAGGATGTTTTTGCAGATATGATCTTTGAATGATATCTAAAATTTAGACGGTTCAAATCAATAAAACATAATGTATGGTGGGCCCTACAAGGATGTCTCTAAGCTTATTTGAAGGATCTCTCAATAGAAGTTCATCATATATATATATATATATATATATTAATATTAAACGTGGAATGTCTTAAAATATTAATGATTTCTGAAAAACAAAAACGAACAGTAATGATTTTCATTATCCATCCTATAAGATGCCTGGAATTTTGTTGCAAATATCCATATACATGAATGATGGGGGCCAATGCACTGGAAGACACATATCAGCCACTACGCAAAACTTGTGTTGGGGTGGTAAGGGCATCATTTCTCACGTATATTGAAGCCCCAAGGAGTTCATTGGTTTATGGGGTTTGCTGGGAAATTTGCTTCTTTTAGTTTCATCATTAAAACTAAAGGGTTTGCACTTTAAATTGTTAATGATAAAACTAAGGGGTTCAGTTAAAATTGTTAACAATATTTATTGAGTTTTTCTATTTAAACCCCACACTTTTCTTTGTTCACCCCAATACTTAAATCATTAAGCTCTTAAGTTTTATTATTGTGTAAAAAGACAAAAAAGGTCATCCAACTTCATTCTCAATGCTGCTACACATTTGACAATAATGTTTTTATCTCTTTAAGTAATGTGACTTTGAGGTGAACTTAGAGTGGTGATGGCCAAGATAGTGGGGTGTGGAGTGTGAGGTTGATGAGTTTTTTATTTTATTTTTTCTATTTGGTGTGTATTTAGAGGTAGTTTGAGAAGATAGTGGGGTTTTCTTAGAAAATTGTGAAAATTTGAATTAGAGGTTAGGGTAAACTTAGAACATGGGATGAACAAAGAGAAGTACGGGGTTTAAATAGAAAAATCATATTTATTTTTGTATTCAAATTCTTTTATTAGATTTATTCCTCAATTTATAATATTATAAACAAATATGTTAAGGACCTTTTATAACATACATCTAGAAATCCTCTTCAAATTCCTACAATTTTAGAAGGAAAAGAGGAAAAAAAAAGTGTTACATCTGAACATATGAGTGTGACTTTTTTCGGTTTCTCTATGTTTGGAATAAGTCACAAAGACTCGTTGGGTTCTCTGTGTAGTTTTCACCTCTCCTTTTGTGAGAACTTTACATCTTCTTTGTGAGAGCTTTTTATCTCTTTTGTGTGAGAGTTTTATTTGTGTTGTTATGGCTTGGTTTTTTCAAGCTTTATCTCTTTTTGATTATTCTGAGTTTGCAATCTTAATTAGGATGCCTATGCTAGAGTTTTTTCAATCCTATGTGATCGTTAATAGAGACGTACCCGATTGTTTTAATTTTATGTTATACTTCTTCGTTATTGTAATAGTCTTTTGTGGCTATTAACTTTTTTGACTGAATTATTAGAATTTCTAAATAAATAAAAAACATATTAGCGCGACACATCATGTAATTTGAAATTTTACTTAGGAAGAGGACACATATGTTTTTTTTTTCGTCATTATTAATGAAGATGCCTTAAATGTAGAGGATCCCAAGAAAGATGAAGATGGTCCCTAGTCCGCTTGACTTAACTGAAATACTGAATGAATGGTGCACAACAATTTATTAAAATATAACATCATTCTTCTTGGTAAGGACTATTACATCCATCGCCATCTACTGGCTCGTGTTATTCTTGTCTTTTCTTAGTGCTGCTGGTGCCGTCCCTTTCACCATATGTCTCCTTGTCATTTAACTCGTTGCACAAGGATCATCAAATTTGAATAGGTTATAATACTATTATGTTATTTTTCATTTTATTATTATTATTATTACTGTTAGAACTTAGAGGTTTTTAAAAAAGATAATTTCATTCATAAAACCAAAAAGGCATATAGCGGCACAAATACAGTGATTTTGTTAAAATCATTAACTAAGGGGTTTGCAACTCAATTTATTTTTTTGAGAAGTTATTGTTAGAACTTAGAGTTACTATCCATTATTGCAACGTGTGAGACTTGATTCTCTTATTTTGACTTAAATAGGTTATAATACTAATAGGTAATGAACTAGTATAGATCTGTTACGGATGTAGTGGCAGGTGTGGCCGTGACGAATCTTTTTTAGGTGATGGGTAGGGTGTTTAGGCTAATGAGTTGTTTTAGGGTTTCAGTTATGTTGGGTTTGTTGGTTTTGTTTGAGCTTATGGTTAATTGTGGTGCTGTGGGTTAGTAGTTTTAGTACGACTTTTGTCCTCATGAGTTTTGCTTTTAGTATGTTAGTTTCTTGCCCTCTTGAAATTGATACTTTAAACACTACTACAAAAAGTGACAAAGACGACTAGAAAAAAACGACGGTCTAAGTGAAAACCGTCGTTGTTTTTTAAAAGACGACGGTTTTATAAAACCGCCGTGTAATAACACCTTAGACAACTAAAAAATGGAGATTCAAATGGCTATTCCTAAAACACGACGTACCTAATTAAAAAACTGATGTCTTATTGAAATAGGATTTCCGAGTAGTAAAATCAAAGCCAACAAATAACGGCGGAAGTTATGAACCGACCGATGTAGAAAGTAAAGACAACGATTTCAAAAAAAGCCGCCGTTTTTACCCAGAAATTAACACGACCAAGTTTTCGTATAAGGCGCCGTATAATTACAAATAAATCCACGGCGGTAAAATACAAAATACCGCCGTATTAAATTATGTACAACTATGGCAAAGATAAATATAACGACGTCTTTCTCGTATTTTCTACAATGGTATCTTTATATCTCACCACGTTGGGGTTTTCATTTAACAACGTATTATAAAATTTAACGTCGTATTTATTCACTTATACGTCATACATTATATTTAAACCGTCGTCTGAATAAGAATTTTTTTAACAATTTATTTCTTGGATTTTGTTATCCTACGTCGGTAGATCTACTTAATGACAAGAATTGAAATAACCACGACGGTTTATATAGAAAACCGCCGACATAATCAGATTTTTCTGAGATCACAAGGGTTAGGAAATCTTACAAGATGGAACTCTGTTCCTCATCATAATCTTACCAGAAAGACAATATTTTAGAGGTTAATGATGTATGTGTATTTGTGTCTTTGAGATACACAAACGCACATACACATTAACATCCAAAAAATTGCCTCTGAAATTTGACGACGGCAGCCTCAGATTTGCAATCAGAGAGACAATTTTTTGGAAGTTGATGATATGTGTGCGTTTGTGTATCTACACAAACGCACACACACATTAACATCCAAACAATTGCCTCCTAAAACTTCACGACGGCAGCCACAGATTTGCAATCAGAGAGACAATTTTTTGAAAATTGGTGATGTGTGTATGTTTGTGAATCAGATACACAAACATACACACACACCAACATTCAAACAATTGCCTCCTAAGAGATGAGGTGAGACAGAGAAAGGGCCAAGAAGAAGTTGAAACCCTAATCGAAAGTGCTGAAGAAGAAGTTGAAACCCTATATGAAAGTGCTAAAGGGGTATGTTCAGAATCGTACTCGTCTCGAAGGTTGCATTGTTGAGCGGTATATAGCTGAAGAAGCTGTAGAGTTTTGTACCGAGCATTTATCTGATGTTAGTACAGTTGGAGTGCCTTCAAGCCAAAAGATGGGAGTTTCAAAGCCATTATCAGGTTGCACAGTGAGCGTAGTTGATCGGGACCTGTTGAACCAAGCACATCTATATGTCTTGGAGAATACGGAGGAAGTCCTACCTTATATCGAGTACGTATGAGTTTTATTCTTTAAGTTTCCATTTTAAATTATTTCTTATGTTTATCTTATATGTTTGGGACTGTAATACTTGAATTTTGTGTGTCATGTAGGCAACATATGATCCACATCCAGACCGCTTATCCAAAATTTAGAAAGAGAACAAAGTGGCTGCAGGATAAGCACAATAGCACTTTCATTCAATGGCTACGCTTCAAGGTATATGTTATTGAATAACATATTGGACTTTTAATTTTCTTCTTTCTATGTTAGATTGAATTAAGTTATGATTAATTTGCAGGTTCAAAGTGAACTTAATGAGGAAGACAATCATGGCGTATCAGAAAATTTAAGGTGGCTAGCAGCTGGTCCAAACATGGCAGTGCCATTATATAGGAGCTATCTCATTAAAGGTATTAAATTCAACATCAAGGCACAAGATGATGTGCGGACAACTCAAAATAGTGGAGTTTATTTACTTGCACATACTATGCAAGTTGCTAGTGCCAAGGATAAAAACCCAATTCTCTCAAATATGGGTTTCTATGGTGTCATTCAAGAAATTTGGGACCTTGACTACCAAAAGTTTACAATCCCAGTCTTTAGGTGTGATTGGATTGATAATACTTCTGGTCTTGTAGTGGACGAACTTGGATTTACCCTTGTAGATTTGAGTAAAATTGGACATAGGAATGACCAATTTGTTTTGGCTTCTCAAGTCAAACAAGTATTTTTTGTTGACGACCCGATGCATCGTGGTTGGTCGGTAGTGTTATCAATGCCTAATAGAGAATATAATGATGTTATTGGTGATGATGTCTTAGGTGATGTGAGAATTGAGTGTGAGCCATTTACTAGGGGGATGCCAAATGTTGACACATTTGATGAAGTGGTGGGTTGAGTTAGGGAGTCAAAATATTCGAGATGGGTGTGAAGATATATGGGTTGAATGATGCTTTATGTAATTGGCAGTGTATGACATTAATTTTGTAATATATTGTAATGTGATTTCTTCACTTTCATTATACAGGTTTTGGCCACAAAACAATCAGTACAAAAATTACTGGTTCCAGATTACAAACACGACGGTTTTGATAAAAATGTGAAAAACAAACGTCTGTTCTAATAAATAACGACGTTTTGGAGCATTCAACGACCGCAATATATTTACCGACGTCTTAAAGCAACGTAACAATGAAGAACCACGACGCTATTGTGAAACAGTTATCCAGGATAACACGTCGGACAAGCATAAAGAACCGCCATGTAATTCAAAATAACACGACTCCAATCCCATAATACCGACGTCTAAAAGACGAGAACTTTAACCTGAACGTTACAAAAGACGACGTCGTCATGAATTTACCACGTCGCATGTTCTTTCATAAACGAAGTGGAAAAGGATGAATTCACGACGGTATTTGAAGTCCATTAAATTTGTCGACGTTAAGATTTATGAATTAGACGACGTTAATTTTTTTAATGAAGACGTATAAATTATTAAACACGACGGTCTTTTTCATGGTAACGACGTTGTATATAGACGACAACGTCGTCCTTATAAATTACTGTGTCGTAATTAATGACCCCATCATTTTTTCCACGTCGTTTATTTTCAAAATATGACGTATAAATTCTGTAATACGGCTCTCATTTATTTGGAACCGACGTTGTTTATTTCATTTCAACGTCGTCTCTGTAAATACATGCGTCGTAAGTAATGACCCTGACATCTATTTCCACGTCATAATTCATAGAAAAATCGAAGTGGAAAATTGATTTTACGACGGTTGTTGGAAATGTTGTGACGTAGTAGGTGTCAATAACGTTGTCTATTATGTATTTAAAGACGTCATATTTCTATATGTCGTTAAAGGTTTATTTAACGGCGTTGAGTTTTAGTTCTCGTCGTTGTATGTTTATCTTGCGGCCATGTTCTGTTAATATATGTCATATGTTTCCTTTTTAACGACGTTTTTTTTGTTAGAGTTGGTCGTCTATTCTCATCCTCGACTGTTTTTTTATGTCTTTTTGCAGTATAAAGACGTCGGTTTTTATTTGTTGATGACGTTTTTTGTTTTAACAACGACGGGTATTTACCGTCGTGGTTTTGTTATGGAAAAGATGTCGGTGGATTCCACGACCATTTGTAAACTGAATACACAACGGTGAATTCCTGTCGTGTTTTTCCTTTTTTGTAGTAGTGAAATGTCTTGTTGATGTCTTTGATTGTACAATTGAAGTTTATCTAATGAAGTTTCTCTTTGATACAAAAAATATAATGAACTAGCAGTTGAAGTAATTAAGAGCATGAATTCATTGCATCAGAGTTAGAGAAATCTTCTTCTCTCTTAATGGGCAAGCCACTATACCTTTTGTTTTTGGTCGAAGCCAACAATGTCTTCTAGGTTTGAGTGACAGCAAAGACCCCTCCCATAATGTATGGACTTTTTTGTTATACAGGATTGTTTTGTTATGAATTATGCTTAGGGACTATATTGGCTTGGTATAAGTTGGATAACACTTATCCTATTTTTGATGTATCCTTGGACTAGGACTAGATTTTTATTTTTTTTTCCAAAAAAAAGATATATATATGTATCTATGTATAAATACATATATTATGTACGTGTATATATGTATTTTGAAAAAAATATATCACACCAGATTGTATGACAAGTTGGACCCCAAAAACATAGCAACCAAAATTAAAAAGAGCATTTTGAATACAGATATAACCATAAAAAGAAGGAAACTTTAGCCATATTCAAAAGGGCTTGCCAAATCTATTCCTTTTATCTTTTGAGAGAAAGGCTTGTCAAACCTTTTGTCATATACTCGTTGTTGAATTCTTGGCTAGTCGCCATTTCATTAATGTTTGATTGCGTTAACAGTGATAACTAATATCATTTTTAGCCGTTTTACCCCTGAATTATCACGCTAATCAAATTTAATCCCATGAATTATTTTGACCGCCAGTTTAGTCCCTAAACACATTATAAATATCCATTTCCATCATTGTCATTAATTTCTTTTGAATTCCATCCATTTTTCTGTCACAATATCACAAGATTGACACGTGTCTAATTAGGAAGAGAGGGAAAGAAGGAGAGAGTGGGTCGAGAGCAGGGGTTGGGGGATGTTGTTGGGTGGGTTGGGTGGGAGAGAATGAAGAGAGGGAGAAGGGGTGCTTTAATTTGTTAATTTTTTTTATTATAATAATGTTAATTTTTTTTATTATTATTTTATCTTTTGGTTTACTGTATTTGATTTTTATTATTTGAAATTACAAATTTACCCTTATTATTAACAAAAAATTGGATGAAATTCAAAAAACTTAATCACAATGGCTAAATTTACTATTTTAATGAGTTTGAGTGCTAAATTGGCTGATATTTTAGTTTGAGGTTAGCGAGATACTTGATGGGGAAAATGACACTTTACCCTAACTAATATTAAGTTAATCATGAACATATCAATATATTAGGGTAAATATCTTAGTTTTGTGTTTGAAGGTTATCTAATGAAGTTATTCTTTGGTAAAGAAGTACTACGTACATAAGATGCACTCAGACTTGGGGTTCATTTTAAATTAGTACCAAAATTTTAAAGATTCTATAAACATAACAAGGAGCTTGTAGTTGAAGTGGTTAACAACATTTAACTCCGCACTTTAAGTCCTACTTTCAATTTTCACCTCCTCCAATATCAATTGTATAAAAAGTAGAAAAAAACCCTTGTCAAAAGTCAAGAAGAACCTTTACCCAAGACCCATTGTTCCCAAAAAATTAGCATGTCTGTTAAATAATGATGTGGCAAAACATGGACCCCAACATTATTTTTTTCTCATGTGGATGAAAAAATAATAAATCTTTTAAACTATTTGGGTCTACACTGGTTGTGGAATCAAAAATTCGCACCTCAGAACAAGACGTGCCATGCAGACTCTCCTTGCCAAAGTGTACAGAAATGTACTTAATGAAATGAGAGGGAAACTATCAAGTCTACATCGACTATACCAGTTCAAAATGGATCCTAACCACCATCCTACAATCAAAGATAGTGTCGTTGTGGGCTATGTCATCAAGTGCCAGGCTTAGGCTTGGGCTTTGCTGGTTGGCATGGGGCGTAGTGCTCTGTTAGGGTAGATGGACTTTTGAATTTCCCCCTCGTTTTGTAAGGGTATTCTGGTCATATTTGATGTTGAGAGTCCACGTGGTGTTCCCTCAGTTGAGGGGATATTTTTTGTCACCACATATGACCCCAGCTTCTGTGTTTCACGTAGGATGTGGAAAAGATGAATTGTTCTGGTTCACGTACTTCGCTTGTGCATTTCCTCTCGGTTTAGTGAATTGTAGGTTGTGGACTCTTTGAATTATGACGATAGGTTGTTATTAAAATTTGTGCTGCTCCGTTATTCCTCATTTGCTTTCCATAGAGATACGGTGCGCTTTTCAACACCACTTATTTCGCTTTCTTCGTTGAGAGAGAATCGAAACCCTTCCATTCTCCGCTATTTTTCTTCTACTTTTCTTCGTTTCCTTCCCAAATCAAACATGTCCGTCATGTCCTCGAGAAGAAAGAGCTGTCAGTCTTTGTCGAAAGTTCTTCCATATCAGATAGATGGGTCGTTGACCCGGCTTGAGCAATTCATGCCAAAATGGCCCTGTCTACAGCTAGGAGATTTTCCGAAAGTGGCAACCGGATGAAGTAGTGGTGAGGCTTGTTGCAACAAAGAGTGGGTTGAATCCTTGCAAAGGTCTGGCTCGTGTTTGGCATGCAATCAAGTTCCACCACTTCTACATCTCTCTAGGGTTTAAGTTCCCTAAGCAAAGATTCTTCAAGGAGGTGTTTGCGGTAATGAGAGTTGCATCGATGCAATGCACGCCGAACTTCTTAAAGGCAATTATGTGCTTTGAGAATCTGGGTCTGTTCGTTGAGCTCGACTGTGGTTTACAAGAGTTCCTCCACTTCTTCAAGATGAGGTGCTTCAGAAATTACGCCTAGTTGAGGTCTGCAAACCACAAGCTACTAGACGATCTCAGCACTAGAGACCATGATTGTAATAGAGACATGCTAGTAGTCAACGGTGACTGGGAAAGCGATGAGGACCTTAAGATTCTGATTGCCTTATGCCCTGGTAAGTCTTCATGCTTTGACTGGTTTTGACTTGATTGAGGATGATTCCTTTGTGCTGAAATGTTGAATGGTTAACCATGGCTTGATTGTGTGTTGCCAGATGACTAGATTGTCAAGAGGATTTCCACCACTCAATATATGTTAGATGGTTTGTCAGGTGCTGGGCATCCTGACTGAGTATGGGGAATGAAGGTGGTTGTTGAGTCCACTTAGGCTCGAAGAAGGAGGTCTTCCCTCTGTTGATAACATAATGTGGTGGAAAAGGAATGCTCATGCTTTACAAGATGATGACGTCGTGATTGAGGTGTCTTCTATTGAGGACTATGGGAAGAGGAATGAGACTAAGGTGTCTTTGCACCCTGATTAGCTCTCTCCTTTCTCCAAGAAGCCCATGTTGATATTTGTTATGGTAAGAGAGTCTTATGCTCCCTTGGATTAGGCATGTGTTGGGGTGGATCCTGTCATGAGGTAGATGAAGTTGAAGGGATTGCTCATCCCTCCTTTTAAAGGAAGAAGAAGGCAGTTCCAACCTAGCTCTTTATTGGTTGTGCGCTAAAAAATGGCCCATCAGCAGTGGAACCAACATTTGGCTATAGGGTTAGGGCCAAGGAGAATTCATCTGTTGAAAAATTGAGTTGTAAACCTTTACCTAGACCTAGGACAAGTGTTCAGTTGGAGAGGTCACCTATTAAGAAGCGTGTGCTGCGTCATAGGGATGTCTTGCTTCCACACAATTTACAAGAGAGGCCTCCGACCTCAAATTCAACCCTAAGGGAGACGCAGAGTTTAACAGGCCACTGTCCAAAAGCGTCCTAAGGGAGACGCAGGACAACTGCCAAAACATCCAAAGGGAGACGTAGGCCACCTGCCAAAACGTCCTAAGGGAGACGTAGGCAACTGCCAAAACATTCTAAAGGAGACGTAGGTAATCACCAAAACTTTGAGATGTAGGCCATCTACCAAAACGTCCTAAGGTAGACAACTGCTAAAATTTCCTAACTGACACGTAAGCCATATGCCAAAACGTCCTAAGGGAGACGTAGGCCACTTGCCAAACCGTCCTAATAAGACATAGGAAATTGCCAAAGTGTCCTCAGGGAAACACATGCCACATCTGAAGCATCCTAAGGGAGAAGCAGAAGAGCACCCTTTAAGTAAGCGGTGGGTAAACATTCTAGTATCCTAAGGGAAATGCACAATTGTGGCATCAGCTAGTCAGTCAAGCAGTTCACAAAGTTCAACAAACATTTTGGTGTAAATGACTAAAATTTCCATAGCAAAGTGATCAACTGGCTAGAGTTCAACAAAACAAAGATGGTAAAGTAAGACCAATTATAGAAAACAGAAAAGAAGACAGAACAGACTAAAATTGTCAGCTGCGCGCCGCCTTAGCATTATGCTCCTCAACTGTAGTCTCATCAACCACAAGCTCTTTGGTTGCCTTAATATCCACAACATTGATCTGCACATCTTGGGTAGGGGGCATGTCAAGATAGAACATCTCAACATCTTCATCTTCAATGGAATGACAAGGAGCAGCCCCACTCTTGCAGTCCAAATAGCCCAGCTTGTACCCGTTAATGACATCCTCAGACTTAGATCATTCAACATTCTTCTGGTAGGCGTCAAACTTGGCCAAAAGTTCGTCATAACTTTGGAATATGTCAGCATTCTTGCGCTCAAGATGGAAGTAGGCCTCTTTGTGACCATGCAGGGCATCAGTAGAAGAGTTGAGTTCACTATATTTTTTAGCAAAGGAACTCTTCAACATAGACATGCTCTCCTTCATTTTAGACATCCTCGTTTCATGGCAGATCTGCTCGGCCGAGAGCGTTCTAGTCAGATCAACAATCTTCGTCAACTCATTAAGTTGAGTAGAAGAGAGGGCAATAACCGATAAGTTCTGGATGGCCTCAACAACAAAAATTACTCCTTTTGGTGCAAAGTGATAGCCGCTTCCTTTTACTTCTCCAATGAAAGACTTGAGAACTGCTAAAATCATAGCTTGATGTATATGATCAACCAGCTTGACGCAAGCAGACGTGCTTGATAGAAAGTTCCTGAAAGGACCCGCCTCGAATTCCCCCTTGAAATCCTTGAAGAACCTTATCCCTATCCGACACTAGGGATGTGTCGACCCAAATTTCAAAAATACCCTTCTTGCCCTAATTCCAGAACAACTTTAGGGTTTGACTACTACCGGAAAATCTACAGAGCCTCCCTTAAAGAAGGCTCTAAACCTAAAAATCTACCTACACAACATAAACAATTTATTTCCTAAGCGTTCAGCAAGCACAAGGTATAAACCACACGCTAATTGGCAAAAGTTTCAACGGGCTTTAGGCCCTTCTTACGAACAGAAAAAGTCAGAAAAACCTTCTTGACAAAGCTGAACATAAAAAAACAAAGTCTAAACTTGCGACTGCACCTAAGTGGGCCTAGGTTGCCTACGTACCCTTACTGAGGGATCAAGCCACACGTAGTTCTTTCTACCACAAATCACAATTAAGATAATACAAAAATGTTCCAGGTGAAACCAACAATAAAATTCTAGAATCATTCTTTACTTAAACTTCAACAAGCTATAAACTGAATGTCTTGTCCTAAAATTATGTACCAAACTATTCAATCAGTTTATCATTGTACATCCAAACACATGTGTAACGAAAATTTTTACCTGAAAGCCATACCTGCAACCGTCCACATAGGGCATATATCCTGCTATCAGCCACCAAGGGGTATATGGGAAATATCATTAAATCTGAAGGCAACAGGGGAAGGGGAAAACTAGCCAACCTCCTGTGCAGACAAGTTGGGGAGGTAGCTGGGGATCCTGGCCAACCCTGTACAGATAACATGAGCAAGTTGGCGAAGAATATCTTGTTAACTGTACAAAACATATTAGTACTGCACTGTTCTCCACAACGATGTACCCCAAATCATAATCCGTTAATTCCAAGTACTACACATGTGGAACGGTCCATTCCACCTGTGTGGCACATCCTAGTAGAACTCAGGGACAAAATGGTTAAGCTGATAACACAATCCTAGCAAAACTCAAGGAGATATACTCAACCTACATACAATTGATATCTAACACTCCATAATTGATCTAAACCACTTTCATAAATAACTAGAGCGTGGAAAAAGGATGAACAACTAGACTAGATTGATGATAACGGTCACCGGAGGCACCTGAATCAACATCGGAATGCTTGGAAGACCATTGGCCTTTTGGGGTTTGAAATGGTGTCGTCTTGAACTTGGGTAGTTGGGTCTTGGCCCAGATGTGATCGCCAGTTGTGGCGATCATTTTCCAACCGGTGTCACCCTCAACTGTCACCGTACGACGCTGGCAACGTTACCCAGCTGTGCGCCGAGAGAGAGGAGGAAGAGGTAGAAGGGAGAGAGAGAGAGAGAGAGAGAGGAAAAAGTGATGCGTGTGTGAGCCAACTTGTCATACTTTAAAAAGAAATCCAATTTTGAAATATTTATGGTTGTGCCACTGCACTTCTGTTGACCAAAACGTCTTTGTTTCAACTCCGATTTGAGCCCATCACGTGTCTACAAACTCGTGAGCTCGAGCACTATGGAAAGGAACCAGGAAAATTTCTAAAACTAGCCCTAGCATAAAGTCAACTCTAAACCAATAAGGAACCCTAAGGTTAAAGCGGGTCTTTCACTTTAGAATTTTGAAAGTTCAATTAAATTTCGGGACAAGATGGTACATTTCCTCTTGAGCAGATCATATCCTCTGTACAGTTGGACTTGTCAACCTTGGGACTAGCTGTTTGCATTTATGAAGAACCCTTCTCCCGAGTAGATGACTCTCTGACCTTCTTAGCTCACCCCCATCCTTACCTTCAAAGGAGTCAACAACGCCAAATCGGCTCCATGCCCGTGGCTTAACAGATGAATCGTGATGGTTAGGTGAACGAGCAATCCTCCCAGTTCGATCCTCATCCTTTCACAGGTGCATAAGACTCAAACTTCGAGGAGGAATCAATAGCTTTTTGGTTCTCGGCAGGTGAACAGATTCAGGGATAGACTTATTGTAGGGTAGATTGCAGTCTTTGAGTTGGTGAGTGGGAGACCAAAATGTCCTGAACATTCCGCATGCTGCGAATCTTCTTGTTATTCGAGCCGACAAGATGCTTGACCTTGGCAGACGATGAAAGAGTAGCTCCTACTTGAGTCTTCTTAGCATACGAGACCTTTTTCAAAGAAGACTTTATCGTAGTAGAAGGAAGTTTCGGCTTCTTCCTTAGTGGAGACACATCCTTTTGCCTGCAAAGTTGCAGCTCCATCCTTGGGGTTCGGTCGAGGACTTCTCCATTCAACGGGTAGATCATTTGAGTCTAGGCCATATTACTTCCATCACTTAGCATCCTTGGAACGGGCAGAGCACCAGCTTTCTTCTGATAATCACTTAACAGCCAGCACTATTCGCAAAACCTTGCAGGGATGTTCAAGGCCTAACGGACCTTGGCCATGTTTGGCTTGAGATCCAGTTTCTTACTGATATCATTCTTTGCAAGCAGAAGACATAAGTCAGTTAGTCACACATCAAAGAATTCATAAAAAAATTGAAGCAGGTAAATAGAAGTATGACGTACCATGGTAAAAAGTGAGAGGAACAAGTGGACCATTGCCATCCTCGCCTTCCCACCGTCCGTTGACCTTCAACACATCGGTGTGCCATACGAGATCTCTTTGGTTGAGACTGTCAAACAGTTTGGGATTGCATACACGAACCTAGGCATACTTCTCGTAGTGCTTCACTTCACTGAAATAAAAGAACTCCTGGACCGTCAGATCCAGCTTGAAGAAACAGCTCGGATTCCTAAAACACATGATCGCCTGGTAGGCATTCGGAGCACATTGGCTTGGGGCACACTCGATGGGGCAGAACAACTTCCTAAAGAACTTTGACAATGAAAACATGAAGCCCAAGGAGAAGTAGAAGGGACAAAATGTGATAATTTTGGCATCCGGATCGTTGGATCCACACATGGCTCATTGTCAGTCGAAGATGCTGCAAGCTTGACATGCACATCATCAGGTATGGCATAGGGATAGGTGGCACGCCACTTCTGGAAGTGAGCTTTAGATGTAATGCAATGCAGATTAGCCACGAATATATTCTTGTGCACCTTGGAACCTACTCCACAGGTACAAAGATACTTGTAAACTTGGTGATCGGCTACCATCATCAGAAAATATGATCAGTGAATAGCTGCAAAAAGGGATGAAAATTGCAAGTCAGATAGCATGTCAAAAACCTTAAGTTAAGGCACCAAAAAAAAACAACAAGAAGGCCACGAGGCCCGAGCCGCTGATGCAGCACCTCAGCCCTAGCCGATCCGCAACTTGCCTAGCAGGTCATGACATAACTTCAATAGAAAAAACAAAAAAGATGCGGCCATGGTCGGTTGCTACTGTGACAACAGCCATCGCCCGACGACTACCATCAAGCCGCTATCTAGTTGTCTAGTTGCCAAGCCGTTGTCTAGAAACCAGGCTCGCAACAAAGAAGTAGCAGCTACAGCTGCCACCACTAGCAATGACAGTAGCTGTAGCATCGCCTGATTGATATTGCCTCTCTTGCCATCGCATCACGATGATAACCATTGGAGCCCACCCAGCTGGTCATTGCTTTGAGTGAAGAAAGAAAAAAAAACGCAATTCGTGGCAGCAACTGCCTCGATAGCCACCATGACACCATCACTACCGACAGCAGCATCGGTGACGACGACAACCCGTTGGGCCCACCCAACTGGTCCTCGCCATGAGAAAAAAAATTTCAAACTACCTTGGTGTGCACGGCGACTCATCTCCTGGACAAGTAGTACACTCCTTCAAGATCTCTCTCATCAGCTAGAAAGTAGAGGATGACAAATTTGCATTTTGAAGAGGAGTGAAGAGAAGCTTTGTATTTATAAAGGTTGGACATCCTAGGTCAAGGAGGAATCACAGGCCTATTCCCATTGGGAGTCGAACTCCAAGAAGAAGTCAAAAGCCTACTTTAATTAGGGAAATTATCTTTGATTTAAGATAGGAATATCTCCTTAAATCAAGGAACAAATCTCCACCAAATCTCTTGAAGTAATTCCTATCATCTTTTTGGGAAGAGAAATCCTAACCAAATAAGGATTATTCTCCTATAACTCTAGCACACAAGTAGACTATAAATAAATAGCTATACAAGACATTTTGAGGTAATGCTTTCAAACCCAAAAAAAACCCTTATCTCTCTCTCTCTTGTCATCCTCCCTTTCCCTCACTATCTCTCTCTCTCACGGCTAAGTGCCACCACACACGGCTAAGTGCCACCACACATGGCTAAGGCACTTGGATCTCCCCTCCATCCATTTTAGCTATTGTCCTATCTTTGTCAAGATCCAATTGAACTAACTTAGGCATCAGATGGCTTTTGGCCAACACCCCCTGGGTGTGGTCTATTTACTCCTATTTATTTTGCAGGGATCGAGGAAAGAAGAGAAGGAAGATCAAAGGTCGAGGAATCAAATCGCGAATATTCCCCATGAAGAATTTTGCTCAAACAGAAGTCTTAATCTTTATTAGAGCATCAAGTTCTTCACAATTTATAATGCCAAGAAACTTTGAAACATGCAACTTATTAGGTCTACAAGTATCTATCTTATCACCTAGATGCAAACCCCTAAAGATGGCCTGTCAAAAGAGTTCAACACTTAGAATAAACTTAAGTAAAGATTATAAATTTATCAACACAACTCATTAGATCAAAAACTCAACCTTCAATAACACAAATAATTAAACTAAGGCATCCTCCTAGCCTTGGTCAAGAGGCCTAGCTAGACATAATCATCGGATTACAACAAATAAGCATAGAAAAATAATATTACACCCTTTGACTAAAGACGGAAATGAGACCGACCATTCCTCCGCAATTTCGCTCCAATTATTGGTGAATATTGTGTAGGCTTATCAATGTGTCTTATAGCACATAAAAGAGAAGTATTTATAGGCTCTGAAAAACTGCATGGTTTGCAAGTATAAATCCTTCTTCAAATATGATTTGTTTCTTTTTCCTTTTTCTTGGCAACTAAGTAATCCTAATTTGAGAAGGAGATTGACTTATTCAACTTTGTAATTCATATCAAGACACACCCAAGTAATTAATCCAATTTCCGCGCATAAATTCTAGCCCTAAACAGCAGTCACTCAAAACACGATATCTTCTTCTTTAGACTTTAGAACCATCAATCGTAAAATTCTATAGAGACTAGACATCCAGGGCTTCGCAACCATATAAGGCTCGTATGGACTATTCCTTAAAGTCTGCTAATCTGCACATGCAGTTTTTGAGAAAATGTGCATAATGCAGAAATGATTGCCTTAAAAATCTTCAAATTAATTCCTTGGTTTAAATTTATCTACATAATAAGAAAACAAGATAAATAACTAATAAATAAGAGAAACTAAGCATAAAAACTAAGAAAAAGAGTATTCAAATTATATAATTTATGAGCTTATCCGTACATTCACTTACCTCTGTGAGCTTGTTGAGAATTCTGAAAATCACCTTTGAGTAATTTTTCTTTCAATGGTTGTATAGTGATATCAAAGACAAACGACTAGTTCACAAGACAACTATCATGTCTCAGGTCTAAGGACTAGTTTGCACTGTTGCAACTTATGAATTCTAGTTTGATATGTGATTAAGACTTCTACGCTAGAACTCTAGTTTGATCACGTTCAGTGTACTTGTCCCTATAAGAACTTACATACTTATCTTAGCGTCTCTACATGCAATAACTTGAGACTTGTCATGCGTACCAGTCTTTGTGGATGATCAATGCCTAATTGATAACCTATGACCGGGAACGTTTTGGAAATGGTGTGCAAGTGTGAGAGGTCTCCTTATATCCAATCTCATTGCATAACTCTCATACTATTTCATATTCCAAGTACTTGTTGTTTTACTGTTATGATAATAGACCAAATATCATGGTTGACAACAACGATCTTGTCCATTAGTGATGGTGAAATATCGAGAAAGCAACATCACATGTTTGGCTTTAGGGCATATTTCTAACAGTGCCAGCACGGATGACCATTTGAATGGTTTGTGGATGAATAGATGGATGGGTGGATGTTGTGTGTTGTCTGACTTTTTTGCAAACAATTGTGGCCAAGAGGGGAACAATTCTCGGCCAGAGCCAGCCTTGGGTGTGGGCAAGAGGGGCCTTGGGCATGGGCCTCCAATTAAGTTGCCCAAATTTGTTATATATTGGGATTGGTTTTTTTTTGTTGCTAAAAACCTGCTTCACTTTAAAGTTAAACAGTTTAAGGTGTTTGGTAAAAATAAAGTACCTCGATTATTTTAAAAGCAGTGGCCTTTTGACAGCAGCATTTAAAAGCAGGCTCTGGTTTGCTTTTCAAAGCTACTTTCAAAATAAGTAGAGATGAACCCTTAATGTATTTTTTAATTCCCAAAATACCATAATTCATTTTAAAAAATGACACCACCTCCACTTCCTTAGCTAACTCCATCACTTGCACCACCACATTCACTATATCCACAACCGCCACCACCACCACCACATCCTCCTCCTCCTCATCTTTCACCACCACCACCACAACCACCACCTCCTCCACCACCACCACCATCTCCTCCAAAACCTCCACATCCACCACCACCTCCACAACCAACACCACCACCACTACCACCTCCACAGCTACCATCCCCACCACCATCACTACCACCACCACTAACTCCACCTTCATCACCACCACCACCTCCACTCCATCACCACTACTACTACCACATGGTTAGTACATAATAGTTTCAACATCATGTATATTTTAGTCATTATTCACAATTACAATAATTTTATATTAATATTTACCAAACGGTTTGATACTGCTTTTTGTACTAACAACACTTTAAAAATATTGTTTACCAAACATTGAGCTACTTTACTTTACAGCTAATTATTTTCAAAGCACCGTAGCAACTTTTTTTTTAAAAGTGACAGAAATCCCAAATTGGGCCTAAATTAGGTTTCTTCGTTTCTTCTTCCCAATAGGTTTTTTCGTTTCCCACACAGAAACAGAAATAACACGTGCTTGAGGAAGGCGATTCCTCTCCTAGTTAGTTTCTCAATGGAAGAACTCTATTTAATCCACCTATCTCTTAATAATCCACCACCATATTTTTCTCGGTTTTCCCCATCTCTCTTCTATCCATCCATTATTTTTAGTTTCTCTCATCCTTTTTTTCTCATATCATATTGTGACCCTAAGAATCAATCTCACACTAAAAAGCTAGCAAATTGTCTTTGAGATTGATGGTGACCAAGAAGGGAGGAACATGAGAAATTAAAAAGGTAATCAGATTTATAATTTTTATTTTATTTTATATATTTGTTCTTATCCATCAAACTATTTTTTTAATTTCCAGATTATACAGAGACAATGACTTTGCTGTTAAGAGATTAGTTCAGGTAGGATTATGCTCTATAATTGTTTGTCATAAAATCATTATTCACGCACTTTATGCGCTATGTAAAATCATTTTATTTATTGTTTTTCGCAATTGTATACTAAGGGAAAGTGCCTCATTTAGTTTATTGTCTAGGGCCACTCAAAAGTCAGGGCCGACCCTATTCTCAGCCGTTTGGTTCACGGCTTAAACTACAATGTTGTTGGAGTGGTGACAACAATTGGTATGGACGGGTCGCCAAAGTCAATAGCTCAGTGATGACGACACTGAGCTTGGTAGCTTAGTGGATTTAGATAGCTTGGGAAATGCGGGTATCCTAAGGTATCTGGGTGGATTGGATGGTGCTTAACAACACACTTATGAAATGCGAATATTAAAAGAACTTTCTTGTTGACATAAAAATGGATGGAATGAAGTGGAAACTACCCAAGAATCCCAAAATGGTTTCTGGGATTTTTTTCGATGGTTATGGATAGTTACTCCTACTCCTAAGAAAGAATTTAAAGATACATGATAAAAGATAAAGGGTTTGCTCGATGAAGATTTTTTATTTGGGACTGGACCCTTGAAACATTGCTGGGAGTCCTATATTTATAGGCTAAGGGCATGTTTACGTATCAGTAATGGAGAAAGTAAGGAATCAGAGAATTTAGGAATCGACGAAGTATTGAATCGGTATGGAAAGAATCATTCCCATTAAGCTGTTTACTAAACATATGAAATTAGCAAAGGAATGGGGTTGATTCCCATTGTTATTGTTTAGTAATTTTCATGAATCAGAATCCAAATTAATTTGATTACTAAAATGCCCTGCACATTTTCACCACAACACATATATAATTCTCAAATTGGCTAAGGAGACCAAACTAATCCTGCAGTAAACTAGTAAGATGGTGTAAACATGAGGAATCAATATGTTAAACAAGATGAACAACAAGAGCCCAATTCAATAATAATTTTAATAACACCTTTGTCCAGAGCCAATTTCAAACAAAAAAATAAACTCCAATAACACCTTGGAGCGTCTTTGAACTTCTTGGCGTGAGTTTTTATTTTTTTTAGGGTTTGGGGTGTTTTGGAATTATGGTAAAGTGGTAAGGGTATTTTTGGAAGTTAATAAGGGAAAATAGGAATGGGAATTGTATCGACTACCTCTCCCTAGTTGATCTGATACCTAGTTTTGAGGGGATGTGATTACGAATTTTGAGATAGGGCCCACTTATTTTTTCATTCCTAATTGCAAGTAAACTCAGGGGAAGTCAAGAATGAAAATCATTTCCTTTCCTTCCATACCCATTACTGATACGTAAACATGTCCTAAGTTCTTATTTGGCCAAACTAGATTTTCGATCGTGACTCTGACAAATGTCAAATCAATGTTGTGACTTTCTCTGCACGTTATTGTCGGTGATTGGCCAAAATGGACGGATGAAAAGATAAACCTAGGCCATGACCAAAGAACGCCACTCCACTGTTCGGTGAGATGATCTTCCTTCGGTCGCTTTTCCAATCGGTGAACAGTTTAGTGCGTGGGCCTCGGCCTCCCTCCACCTTTCCTTTTGAGAGCCCATTTTTCTCTTAGGCGGAATGGATGTAAAAACTGGGTCTAAACAGCTGCCTACCTCACTCTCACTGACAATTTTGGAAAATGCAGAAACTAGCTACATGAGGGGGTTCCAGAGAAGATGACTCTTATGCATGGATACATAGGTATTGTTGGTACTTTATGTTGGACTGTCAGAGTTTTATTGATGAACCCTATGGCCCATCGACGGCTATAATTTGGGGAAATTGTTGGCTAGACATGTAAGATATTCTTCAAGATGGTGTGTCTGTGTCGATAAGTACGTACACTCATTTTCAATGACAATGTCACATGCAATGCAAGAAGAGAACGCTGAGATTTTTTCAACCACAAAAGGGCTTAAAAGCCAGTATGTGACATATATGTATAAGCTAAAATCTAATAGCAATTTTTATCACAAATAAAAAATAAAAAATCTAATAGCAATTGGTAAATTAAACGGCTAGTCTTTCAGTTTAGGCCCATATGGTTCAAGATTCATTATAACCAATAACTAGGGTTGGTTTTTCTTTGAAATTGACAAGCTTGTTAGTAGTACTAAAAAGGACATAGACGTGTGGATTGATGGTCCTAGTAGACATGGACATACATGTTCCAATGGGTCCTAAAAATAGCAATAATTGCTGGTGATATTATATGTTGGAAATACGATTCTGGCCTTCTCTTTCAATTGGTCGTTTTCAAAGAGGTCCCCAATTGTCACACCCTAAAACAATCCAAACCTAGTCGTGACCTTGACCCATCCTTCAATAATTCCACCCAAATTGGATATATATCTTCTCTCAACTTTGGTTTATTTTGAGAAATTAGGACGCTAGCTCTATTCATGCTCTATATTTCTTTTTCCTTCAGAAATACATAATTATGTCTTTTAGGTAATAGGAATTACAAAACATTAATTAATGGATTTTAAGCTTAAGCCGTTAGGAAAAAAGGCAACAATTGTACCAACTAATATCTTCTCTAACGTGCCAACGTGGTTTAATCTAGTGATGAAGGTCTAGACATGCAGACGAGTGCGCAGGTTTGCTAGTTGTCACAGATAATACCAATGGGTACGTCAATACAACACAACATGTATTCAACAACGGTCGATGAGCACTATGAATGTCTTTTGAAAACGCACATACGAATGTCGCATACCTTGATATTGTTAAAAGTCTTATACATTTAATGACGTCTTTGACATTGTCGTACATGTGAGTGACCATTGTTTAAACTTATTTCACAACCTTTGGAAACTTATTTGACAACGCTCCAAGGATGTGGTAGAAACTACCACCCTCTTATTCTTTAACAACCTCTTATGAGCATTGTAGATTAGGTTTTAACAACTTGCTTTTAACTTTGTTTGTTATCCACAACGGAAATATAAGCATTGTCAAATCCTAATTTTGTTATGCAAAAAATATTAAAATCTGTAAATCCTATTCATTCAATTGGTATGATATAAACATAGCTGAAATAGTAAAATTAAGCAATTCTTGGATTAATGCTAAATATATTCAACATAATTATCTACCGAAAAAGAAAAATCTTCTTTTTAATTGTTGAATCAATATGAATCATCTACTCTTCTTGGAGATCTGATGAGATGAATCCTTATCTTATATTTTGTTGGAGATCTTGAGCTGAGTAACAAGGTTTGGAGGAACGATAATTGGTCTTGGTGCAGCAACCATTTTGTCCTGACTACTGTTCCATACCCGATTGCCTCTTCACTTTGCTGAAGGAGAGTCCAAAGACACATCTCAATGAAACTGAAAGACAATAAATTATGTACAACTTTTACTCAAAC
The DNA here is from genome assembly GCA_903112645.1 of Prunus armeniaca. NCBI lineage: Eukaryota > Viridiplantae > Streptophyta > Magnoliopsida > Rosales > Rosaceae > Prunus > Prunus armeniaca. The sequence goes on along the minus strand of CAEKDK010000003.1, from coordinate 12,090,074 downwards.
AATTGTAGGAAGGAAAAGAATTTACTTTCTTTAATTCCATATTATCAAAAGAAATAACCAATAGATGGATTATAGAATCTCCAACCAATTTCAAAGTTTTGTTACAGGCAGCAGTAAAAGCCATGAGCTACAAAGGAAAAACAACATTGCAATTGACAAATCAACGTAAAAGTACGTAAGTTGAGTTAAATGATTTGATATGCTGCATCATAATGAAAACTCACTGAAGGGTAAGAGCAGTCAAATGATTTGATATGTGCACGATGAAAGTCTGGTTCAATGTGCTTCCTTATTGAGGAATCCTCAACAGTGGGAAAATGTTGTCAATAAGGTAATCCAGAGAATAAGAACCTCGCAGATTGATACAGTTATGCCATCTCCAGTTATAGGGCTAAATGTAGTCCAAGGCTATAAATTTAGCCCTCCAAATAATTAATTTTTTAAAGAATAGTGTAGGGCTAAATTTTTCCATCTCTAGCCATGCATGGCTATATTTCAGGGTCCTTCATATTTTATTATTTTAAGAAAAATTATGGTACAATACTCATACATTCCACAACTATGTATTGTTTAATTTAATTAAACTACTATTTAGAGACAATGTTCCATATATGACATGTATACGTTGATAACATTTAAAAAACCTATTTAAAAAAAATAAAATCCTAACGATTAGCTGAAGTCACCAATGACGTCATCGCGCCTTTAATATTGGCTGTTGGATATGCATTTGCACGAGATGTTTTGTGTTCTTGCCCACACTTAATAATTTCTCTTCCTGAAAAGTACATGCATGGGGCCCACAAAAAAATTTGGCCTAAGCCAAAGCTGGGCTACAATTGGCCTGGTTGGAGGGCTAAAGGGCCAAATGTGGCCCTCCAAATTTGGCAAAAATTGTTTTTAGCCCATGATTGGAAATGGATTTTACATTATTTTAGGGCTATATTTGGCCTATGACCTATGACTGGAGGTGGCCTTAGCTTCCTGAAACATGTCTATATGGAATCTGATTTCTTTCATTTAGGCGATGCAAAGATATGAAGCTCCTATTATAAAAGCAAAAAGCACTAGTTAGTAGTAGGATTTTCATGTCAATTGGGCGGCACAAATCTTAAAAATTGCATCTGATAAGTCTTATAAATCGATATGATGAAGAACTGAGATTAGTATCATGAAATTAAAATGCACACTGTTGAACGAGAACTAAGATTTTCAACACAAATATGTTGATGTTATACATTATATTAATATCCATGAAAGCTGACCAATAATAAAAACGAAAATTATTCAAAACCCCAACAAGAATATGGCATGCCGCATGCATCAACGTTATAGTTTTTAGCAACTAGACACCTACATATAATAAAAAGGCTGTCTCTAAATCTATTAATGAAAAGAGCCTAAGAAATTCCCAGAGAGAACCTAAATATAGCAGCAACATTACACCAATTATACATTACAGAAAGCACAACTACGGAAAAAATTATATCAAGAGAATAGAGAAATATAAGATATATAGTTGGCCTTATAATCTAAATAGCAGCTAAAATAAACAAATGCGTTAACCCATTGACCACATTATCTTCCATCTAGTTTGTTAAGTTTCTAAGTCTCAACAAAATAGACTCGTGTATATTAGCAGCTATAATTCCACTATTTTGTTAAGTTTCCGATGTGGTACTCGTGTATTATTCAACAATCCTCCTCACGTGGGACCACTTTTTTAGTGGACCACATCTGCAACCAATTCCACATCGGCTTCTTCTTTTCTTTTTCTTTTTTTTTTTTTTTTTTTGTGGTTTGTTTAATTTTGGTTCAATTTGGGGTTTTTGTTTTGTTTGAGTTTGTTTGATTTGGGTTTAATTGAGCCTAGTCAACCGACCCGCTTTGATACCATGAAAAGATTTTAGAGGGACGGACTTGTGACCCACTACTAGCAACATTGATATTGTCCCCAACTTAACCACCACGTGTGGGGTTTTATACAAAAGGCCTCGATTTTATTAAGAGTAGAGCCATTCATTATATGAGACTTTCTATTTGTTAAGTTTCCAATTGGGACTCATAAATCCCAATTTTCTCCCTGAGATCCATAATCTACGAAACCATACCATTTTCTTAAGTAGGGACAGTTAGAAAACAATAGGAAACAAAATACCAAAAGCAAATCAGTACAACTAAGAAAAATGCAGAAGAAAAAAAGAAAAGAAACAATATCAAAACTAAGAAAAATTCAATACCTCTATTTCTCTCCCTTGATTCTTCTTTATATCCCACTAGTTAAAACCAAGAAATACAAATTAAGGGGTTCCTTGGCCCCAAAACAATGGGTAGATTTTTAGTCAACTGCTTGAGCCCAAAATAAAAATTAAGGGGTTCTTTGGCCCAATTGAGCATTGGGCTGTTCAAATTAACAAAATTAAATACCCGAAACTATGACACAAAGTCATTTTAGCCCATTTCATCTGACGACTTTCAAGAAAAGACCGTTGATTATTTTTTAAATAGATTTTTACCCGGTTAAAGGAGAGATACTCTTGCTCCAAGTCCAAGCTAAAATCCAGAGTTTGACTTCGACAACTGGAAAATGTCAAGTGGCAAAGGGAAAAGGAGTAGCAACCGCATTAAATGCAATTTGAACCGTCAGTCTTAACCAACTTGTCAAAGATAGCTATGCCCGAACAGTTCTCAGAAGGCCCAACTGTATAAATGAGAGAGATGGAGAATAATAAGTCTCCTCCTCCAAATCTAGAATAAGAAATGAAAAGAGAGAGAGAGAGAGAGAGAGAGAGAGAGAGAGAGAGAGAGAGAGAGAGAGAGAGAGATAGAGTATCCTCCAAAAGAAAGAGAGCAGCCGAGAGAAGAAAAAAAAATGCTCCTATGTTTTTCATATTCAATTGTTCTTCTTACAACACTTCCTCTCTACATTTATGGTGAGTGTTTCAGCGTAGGTTGAGATGCAAATTCCAACACCCCTACATTATCTAGATAGATTTTCTTTCTATTTTGTGCAGCATATAAGTTCTCATGATGCACTCTTAGACTATGTGATTCTAGCTAGCCATGGGATACTGTATTATGTCCAAATAGTATTTGCATCATCGAATGCTCATGGGCTTCTAGTCTCTTTGAAATTTACAAGGAGAGCACACATATGATGGTAGCTACTGTTGACTTTTGTATTATATTTTAGGTAATTTCTTGTACTATTAGGTTTCCTAGTATAGTCCTGTAAATACTCCGTGTGATAGTAGAATTAAGTTTGTAACCCTATGCGTATATATATTCCTCTTTGTGAGATGAATAAAAAACAACAATATTAAACCAAATAGTATTCTTCTTCTTGGCACTATAGTCAAGTTCAGAAAATAAGGGAAAACTCTAAAGCGAATTCTCCCCGACGCCACCGCACGAACCCAACATTGCAGCATCCACAGCATCGACCGGAAGAAGCCACCCCCGCTGCCGAATCACGCAGCACCGCCGTATTGCCCAATCAACTCGCCTCCTTGGCGCTGAGCCCAGCTGCTCCGTATCACCTCCCATTTTAATTCTTGTTGAAACTCTTAGTTTCTTGTGATGGCCAAGGACGACGAAAATCTGGTACCACTTGTAATCCTGGTGGTACATCATCATCATCATTTCAAATTGGCACTTATACGAGACCTCATCTTCGTGTCTTCCTCACTGGGTTGAGAACGCAAAATACATTTTCTACCTCTACCTTGCTGCTGAAATGAACAAAAATTACTTTTAAATTCCCGAATAAGTAAGGTAATGAGGTAAGTCAACTATATATAATAACAATGGCTGTAAGTAATGGGAATGAAGTTGGAGAAATTTTTGGTGTAACTAATACTCTCAAAATGAACAATATCTAACCCCAAAAACTATATACTAACTGGAAAGATGAAAGATGAAAGATGAAAGATGAAAGATGATATTTAATATCTTTTATAATTAGATTTATTAATACATCCAACTGCACATGTACACGAGACATTTCCAAATCATTAGCAACTTGCAAAGGCTTGCATGCTCAGCAATTAAGTCTGAATCCTTGTAACTTGTAAGTCCGTAGCAAAGTTTGATTTCTGTTTTCTAGATTCTTGTTTTTCTTTCCAAAGCCCAGTATTTTGGAGCTTTTGAAGCTAAGCTAAGCCAATTTATATATATATATATATATATTTATGAAACTTCCTGTTGATGTTCTTTTTGGAGAGGGTCAACTTAGAGAAGTGTAGGATCACTACTACAAAAAGTGAAAAAGACGACCAAAAAAAAAAATGACGGTCTAACAAAAAACCGTCGTTGGGTTTGAAAAGACGACGGTGTTATAAAATCGCCGTGTATGAGTAAATTAAACACCTAAAAAATAGAGATTCCAATGGGTGTTTTTAAAAAACGACACACCAAATTAAAAAAAGTGTCATCTTACTGAAAAGGTTTTCCTTAGAGGTAAACTCTGAGCCCAAAAACAACGGCAGAAGGTACGAATCCAACGACGTAGAAAGTAAAGACGACGATGTGCAGCAATAGCTGCCGTTTTTACTCCGTAAAAAATACGACCAATTTTTCGTATTCGGCGCTGTATAATTTCAAAAAAATTCACGTCGGTATATTATAAAATACCTCTGTATTAAATCAATGTACAACGACAGTAAAGATAAATTTATCGACTTATTATTTTGTATTGTACTACGATGGTGTCTATAACTCTAACCACGTCAGTTTGTTCAATTAACGCCGCATAATCAAATTTACCACGTCGTGAAGTTAAAATTACCGTTGTATTTATTCACTTTATACAGCTAACCTTATATCTAAACCGTCGTCTTAATATTAAATTTTTTTTTTACGATTTATTTCTTGGATTTTGGTAGCCTACGATGGTAGATCAACATAATGATAAGAATTGAGAATAACCATGACGGTTTATATAGAAAGCCGTCGACAGAATTAGATTATTCTGAGATCCCAAGAGATATGAAATCTTACCAGAGGGAACTCTATTCCTCATCATAATCGAACCACCAATGTGAGAGAAAAAGGCACACACATATCAACATCCAAAAATTTGCCTCTAAAATTTGACGACAGCAACACATCAAAATCCAACAAATTTACCTCTAAAATGTGAGAGAAAGACAATATTTTAGAAGTTGATGATGTGTGTATCTTTGAGATACACAAAGGCACACACACATCAACATCCAAAATATTTGCCTCTAAAAATTGATGACGGCAGACACAGATTTGCATTCAGAAAGACAATTTTTTAGAAGTTGATGATGTGTGTATGTTTGTGTCTTTCAGATACACAAACGCACACACACATCAACATCCAAACTATTGCCTCCAAAGAGGTGAGACAGAGCCAAGGGCAAGAAGAAGTTGGAACCCTAATTGAAAACTGAAACTGAAAGAACGCGTGAAAAAACCCAATTTATAAAAAAATCTTCACATCCACGTCGGTTATATTACACCTATCGCCGTTTAACAAAAGGAATCTACGTTGGTTCGTACCAACCCTCTAGTCGTATAAAATACTAACCACGTCGGTTTCTGTTAGTTTAACGACGTAGTAAAGACATATTGGGGCGGTTTTTTTAGAGAAACCACGACGCAAATAACTAAAATGCGTTGTCTTGTTCTCAAAGCAAAAAACCAACAACATAATCTATTAAGTAATTGACTTAGAAAGTAAAGACGTCAATACTGATAAACTTACCGACTTATTATTTATAATATACTACGACGACATCTATAATGCTGCTGACGCATAAGTTAAACTAACCACGTCGGAAAAGTGTGTGTTGTTTAATATTCTTTACCAAGGCGTAAACTACATATTTACCGCCATGTAAAACAATTTACCAGGGTGGTTGTCATTAATAGCGTCATGTTGTGAAACGGTTTGTTAATATTTTAAACTTTTCGCCTTTCCTGACCTACACTTATACTGTTTCCAAACACGAGAAAAAATTTCACGCTATCCTCATTTTTCCTTCACAAAGCGCCATGTCTGAATCTCATCGGCTTCCTCTCCTCTTCGTCTTCGTCCCTGAAAAATCATTTTTGTTCCTGCTTTGCAACTCCAAGCGAAAACTTTCATTGCAAGCAAATGGTAAGCATTTCTCATCTTTGTTCCTATTTTGCATATGCATATAATTTGTTTTTCATTTCTCATCTTTGTTCCTGTTCATGTTAAAATCATTTTACTTTTTGGATAAAATCTACTGACAAAGAACAAAGTGTCATTGAGCACGATGATAAAATCTACTCTGTTTTTTTTGTGTTTGAAGTAGTAAACCAAACGGTCTTGGAACAGTTTTTGAATTTCATATTAATAAGACGACGGTATTTTATTACTAATGTCGTTGTAATTGAAAACCACGACGTTTGTTGAAAAATATTTTTACTTTTTTCTTGTTGAAAATCAATTTAAGTTTTTCCAAATATAAAGACAAGAACCAAAAGGTCTGGAAACACTGCTCTGTATTTTGTATTTCATTTTAATAAGACGACGATATTTTATATTTTACGTCGTTGTAATGTAAAACCACGACGTTTTCTTACTACCGTTGTGAAAATTTAAAATTTACGTAGTTTTACTTTCAAACCACGTCGGTAGTTAACTATCGTCGTTGTATAAATCTTATTGCGTCGGTTGTTTTTATATTCTGTCGTATGAAATTTTATACTACGTCGTTTTTTTTATTGACTTTTATGTTATTTTTTCTCTACTTGCAGGTCTGATTTCTCTGTAACCATGGTTTCTCAAGCGCCAAGCAAGGATTCTAGCTTGAACAAAAATGAATGTAAGGAGCTTAAAGTTTCAAAACCCCGAACAAAGCCCTCGAAGAAGATGAAATTTGTTTCATCTGCTGAGACAGAACTAGGTAGCACGACAACATTTTCTGAGGAGCCAAAGTCTAGTCGTGGTATAAATGCAATGCCCCGTGTTGTGAAGAGAAAATTGTAGAAAATCAAGCCAGTTATTGAGTACAACAAAAGGGGGAAATCATATGGCCCTGCACATACTGAGATGCAGTCCTACATTGGTGTGTTGGCACGGTCCAGAGTCCCAATTGTGGACAAGAAATGGACTAAAATCCCCAAGGATATAAAAGACCAAATTTGGGAAGCCGTTGACATGGCCTATGTGGTAGGGCAAGGGGGTAAAAAAATGGTGTTATCATCTGCTGGCAAGAAATGGAAGGATTTTAAGTCTACATTAACAAGACATCATATCCTTCCATTCATCAATGAGAAGGAGAAGTTAAGACAACCCACTGAATTATATTAATTAATAGAGAAAGCAGACTGGGATGACTTTGTAGCTTGAAGGTTATCAGAACAATTTGAGTCTGTCCATGTTGAACAAGCACAGAGGAGAGAGAAATGCGAGTACAATCATCGATTGTCTCGAAAAGGATATGTTGGTTTGGAGGATGATTTGGAAGAAACCATGTCACCTTGTGGAAGAAAGCTAGAGAAGACAAACAAGATAACATCCCCGATCCAAAGGTTGCAGAGAAAGCAAAATTAATTGTAAGCATAAATTCACTTCACTCTGTTTTAAATTTGTATTGAACTGCATTGGAATTTTAATTAGACTTGCATATGGAACTAACTTTCTGTTTTTATTGACTTTAATGTGTCTTTGTGTTAATTAGGATGAATTGCAAAAACAAGTCAGTGAAGGCACTATTACTGTCTCTTGAAGTAATGATGTGTTGACTATGGCTTTGGGTCCCAAGCATCCAGGGAGAGTTAGAGGTGTTGGGGCTGAGATTTCCACTAGGCAATACTTCAATTTACCTAGACAACAGAGGGTAAAGTTTTCCGATCAATTAAAGGAAAGTGTAAGAGATGTCCTTAAAGAAGAGACCTTGAATATGGAGGCTAGAACCAAGCAATTGGTAAAGTTGAGAGGGAGAATTTGCTGAATCAGCTGCGCCAACTAATTCCAAATTTTGATCCAAGCGTGCTGAAACTGACAACTATCCAAGGTCTTGAGCAAAGTCCCAAAAATCCAATGTCGGATAAAGCAAGCTGCTCTGGGGCGTTGGATGTTAGAGCCCTCAATTTTGTGGATGATAATGCCAAAGATGGAGAAAAGCAACAAGAAATGGTAACTTCTATGAACTCTGCATATTGCTTTTGAAAACCAATTAGACATCGTTATCTTAATTACAGACGTTAGAAACAAACCACGACGTCTTTATTTACCATTGTCTCAATTTAAATTAGACGTCGTTTTCTTTTATTAACCGTCATATGTATTCCTTACCACGACAGTACGTTTGTGCAATTTTTCATTCTTGTCCAAGTTGTCTTATCTATCTTTCTTTATTTCTTAAAACAGAAATCCAAGGATGTAGAACAACAAGATGAATGGTAAATTCTCTGAAATTTGAAACTCTTTCTTATTTGGAATTACATCTGCGTCGTTGGGTTCAATATCGTCTTTAGATATGACATAAGACATCGTTTTTTGGTTAACGATGTATTAAATAACATACCACGTCTGTTTTTTTAATATGACGTCGTCGTCATTTAAATACCACGACGGTATGGGGGATTTAGAGTTTGCCAATATTTTTTTCTTCAATCTTTCTTCACTCACCCTGTCCCACTCTCTCTCTCTCTCTCTCTCTCTCTCTCTCTCTCTCTCTCTCTCTCTCTCCTCTCTCTCTCTCTCTCTTTATCTGCAATTTGATGTTATCTGCATTTCTGCTAATGCATGCTTTTAAGTTGATAATTGCAATTGTTAATTTTGGAGGGTTCTGTTTTATACTGACGTAATAAAACCATAAGACGACGGTTTTTACTTACCGTCATTTTAACTTCATATTACATATGTGTTTTAAATAACCCGTTGTTGGAATTCTAGTTCCACGACGGTATTGTGGATTCAGATAGTGTCGTAATTTTTTTTTAATCTTTCTTCACTCACTCTGTTCCACTCTCTCTTTCCCTCTCTCTCTTTATCTGCATTTCATGTTATTTGTATTTCTGCTAAAGCATGGTTTTAAGTTGATATTGGCAATTGTTAATTTTCTAGGGTTCTATTTTCTACCGACGTAATTGATACATACAACGACGGTTTTTACTTACTATCGTGGTTATTCAATTTACACGTCGTTTTTGTCTCTTCCCTGTTGTTTTTATCTCAATTACCACGACGTTTAAGCTTGTGTAGTTTACTCTGGTTTTTTCACTTCTGTATTATATATCTTTCCTTATTTCTTCAAGCAGAAAGACAAGTGCTTGGACGTTTTTGAGAAGGAACAACAAGTACCAGATTACTCAAACCTAGTCTTGCCATCTTCTTTACAAGCCTTTGTTGTTATATGGAGACGACATTAAAGGTTCATGAGAAGGCTATGATATTTAGAATTGAGAAGGAGGTGTTTGGTTTGGATCGTCAAACCTTTGTCTTGATTGAAGATATTACACAGTTTGCAGCCATGGATGAAATTGGGGCTACTATGGTTGCTGTATACATGAGGTTTGTCCTTATCAACTCATTGTCATTTCACACTCTGCTTTCTTTAAAAAAATTAAAAAACTCATGACATCATTTCATATATGTAGGTGCCTATTTGATGTTTTGAAAATAGCAAATATGGTGAACGTGGTTGGCTTTGTTGACCCCGCTCAAGTTAGTGCTAACTCTGGATCATTAACTCAAAGATCACGTTTATTAGCCAATCAACTTCAAAAGACAGATGGGGAACAAATTTTCTTTATGCCTTACAATCCAGGGTATGTTAGTCAACACGATTTTCTTTGTATGATGGAGTGTGTATAAAACTATTTAGCCTCTATGTTTATTTTGTGTAGCCGTCATTGGGTCTTGGTCATTGTGAGACCAAAGAGGGAGACTGTGTATTTTCTGGATCCACTACCCGGAAATCGAGTGGTTGATGACGAGTGCAAAAACATAGTGAACACGTAAGTTGATCTACTAAAGTGTAATATGTGTTTGTAGTCTAATTTTTTTTTCAATAACACTTTGTTGTCATGAAATAGTGCTATCAAGATGTATAATTCACACATAGGCAAACAAGGCCGTAAAGCACCTATTTGGAAAACTCTACAAGGCACACCAAAGCAGCCCATCAGTGTAGAGTGTGGCTATTATGTCATGCACTTTATGAGCTATAGGCAGATCCTTCTTTGGAGTTTGAGAAGAAGGTAAATGGAAAACTTTAGGATTTTAATTTCTGTGGTTTTTGTAAGTGGACGATGGAAAATAGAATTACCGTCGTTTGAATCGATATACCACGACGGTAATTCTATTTACTCTGTCATAGATTCTACAAAACCATTGATGAAGTCTAAATAATCATTTTTTATTGATTGCAGTTTGAAAATGGCAAAGATCAAGCACCATACCCCCAAGAAGCCATTGAAGAAGTGAGGAAAGAATGGGCAGATTATGTTTTCCTTCGTATGGTGTAGATGATTTTTACAAACAGTTATGAAAAATGTGCATACTTTTTTTTAGAATAGACAACTTTTTGTACAGGGTTTAGGGTATAATGTATATGTTTTTTTTGGCTGCCAATAAAAATTGGTTTTCAATTTTTAAAACTAAATTAATTCCTTAAACCGTCATCTGAAGGCCCTTCCAACAACATGATTGTTTCAACAACAATCGTCTTATAAAACTTGAAAATAAACAAACGACGGTAAATTCATAAAATGACATGTAAACTTCCGTAACACGACGATATATTTTAAAAGACAATAAATGATGTTTTTCCTCTTAATGCTAACACAAAAAACAAAGAGCCATGTAAGCAAATACCACGTCGATAACTTTATAACAGACGACGTCTTATGCAATTTCAACGACCTTCCTTTTTTAAAACCGTCCTCTAGTCAACTTTATGATATTTCAAATGAATTTTGAAATACTTACAACAACGTTATTTTATTTAAGCGACGTCTATATTCATGACGTCTTAAAAAATCTTTAGTGGCAGTTTTGACTTATTTTATGACTTTTGAACTTTACTACAACGTCGGTTTATTTATAAGAACAAGCTATGTGACGTCTATTCTCCTTACCACGTCGGTTAATACCATAGACGACATAGAAGTATCAAAACAACATCCGAAGGTGTGACGTCGTAAATGCATTACAACATCGGTATCTGAATAAATAACGAAGTTTAAACTACGTACAACGTCATATGTGGATTTAAAACCGACGTGGCTTGCTGTGTTTATAACAATTTTTTTATTGACCTTAACTCCTATGCAGTCATTCAGATATTTTCTTTGTCCTAAAGCTTTCAAAAATGTAATTTGAGTTATAAAAATGAAAAATGTCCACATAAACAAATAAATCACAACGTCCCTTATAGTTTCTTCAAACAATCATATGGCTTGTGTCATTCATTGGTGGGGATAATTTTTTTATTTTTTTTAAATACTAGTTTTAGCAATCTAATTTAGATGGGATTGTCGTAAGGAGTCTGTAGCAATTTTTGGTTTATTTTTCTCAAACATTTGTATTTTTGTACAATTTTTTTTAAAAAATATTTTATTATTTAGGGTTTAGGGTTTAGGGGTTTAGGTATTTAGGGTTTAGGAATTAGGGTTTAACCACCCTAAACCTTTTTTACAATTTTTTTTTCAAATTTATAATTTAATGTTTAGGGTTTAGGGTTTTTAGTATATGACGCCAGTGTTGTATTTTTTTTTCTGTCACTTGCGCACACGTGTTCAAATCCCAACAAAACTGAATCCCAGGAATATTATTTAGTTCTTTCGACGTTAGTTTTATGTTTTACTGCCGTCTTACTGCTTTACCACGTCGTATTTCTTATATTAACCGACATGTTTTTAACGACGGTTTTGTATTATTTCTGTCTATGTTTGAAGAAGCGCGCTTTCTAAAAATTTGGCCGTGACCTAAAATTTTTAGATTTCGCTCTAAGTCTACATTTCACTCTCTCACTTCTTCAACTCGAACATTTCGCTCTCTCACTTCAACTCTAGTTCTAAATTGCACTCTCCAGCCTCCGTCGAATCCAAGGAGGTCATAATCTGTGAGCTCTGCCTGCCTGTAAGTACAAACCCTAATATCATGCTTCTTAATTCATTGATTGATATTCAGTTCTGGGTTTTGAAGTACAAACATATAGGGTTTATGGAATGGCTTTATATATATGTTTAGGGTTTAGAAGATTATTCTGAAATCATAGACTGCATTGTTGGGTTTTAGATATATGTTTTGCGACCTTTTAATGTTTTTGTAGGTATGTTCTTCATCAATCTCTGTTGTTATGAATAAATCTCTGTTGTTATGAATAGGGAATGGCTTTAATAATATTTGAATGCTTTTCATAAAAATTCAATGTTATGGGTTGTTAACATATGTTGGGTTCTTGGAAATGGTCTGAATAAAAGAAGATTTAGCCTCCTTTTCTTTAAGAGTTTGACGACGGTTTTTCGTAAAAACCGTCGTCTTTATTTTCTTTACAAGGCGGTGTTTATTTAACTACCGTCATATGTAATTGTATTGCTGTTTTCAGAATCACTATTTACTACCTTAAAACGTCGGTTTTTGAAAAAACCGACGTTTGTATAAGTATAAAACGTCGGATGTTTTAAAAAAGTCGTCGTCTTTATGTTAAATGATGGTCATTGCTAGTCTTTTCACCGTAATTATAATATGCTATAATGATGGTTATTGCTAGTCTTTTCACCTTATTATAAATAATAGGGTATATTGTCGAAGATGGATAAGTCATGGATGCACGCGGATAGAAGATCGAAGGCATATGAGTTAGGGGTGGAAGCATTTTTGAAATTTTCAATAGAAAATCTTCTAACAACAACACATATTCACTGTTCATGTGTTAAATATGGGAATGTTCGATTATTTCGGGTTGAAATTATAAGGGACCACTTATACTTTAACGATAGTTTTGAATTATAAGGGACCACTTATAAATATGGGAATGTACAAAGTTATAAGAATTGGACATTTCACGGAGAACCTTGGCAAGCAACTACTAATGCTAGTAGAAATGTGGAAGAAGATGATGAACATAGTAGGTACAGTTTTGTGTTTGAAGAAATATAGATGGATGATAATGATTTAGGCGATTTTGGATCCGATCCTTATGAGTTTGCCAACGTGATTGGCGATGTAGATCAACCCTTGTACCTTGGTTCTAGTAAGTACACCAAGTTGTCGGCATTAGTGAAGTTATATAATTTGAAGGCAAAACATGGGATGAGTGATGTCTATTTTACAGAATTGTTGATACTTCAAGGAGATTTGCTTCCAAAAGGAAATACAATACCTTCCTCTATGTATGAGGCAAAAAAGACTTTGTGTGCATTGGGGGTGAGTTATGTGAAAATCCATGCATGCCCCAATGATTGCATCTTGTATAGGAAGGAGTATGAACATTCAACTCATTGTCCTACTTGTGGAATCTCAAGATGGAAGGAAGGCAAATATTCAATCTTGAAATAGGGTGTCCCAGCAAAGGTAGTGTGGTATTTTCCACCAATTCCAAGATTTAAAAGGATGTTTCAATCATGCAAGACAGCTAAGAGTTTGACTTGGCATGCTGATAGAAAAGCAATTGAAGGTTAGATGTCTCATCCGGCGGATTCTCCCTCTTGGAAACTCGTTGATGATAAATGGCCCAAGTTTGGTAATGAGCCAAGAAACTTGAGCCAGATACAGTTGCTGGCCAGTTATCTTAGTTACATATAATCTCCCACCGTGGCTATGCATGAAACGAAAGTTCATGATGTTGACTTATTGATTTCCGGTTCGAAACAACCCAGAAATGATATAGACGTATACTTAGAGCCTTTGATTGATGATTTAAAATCTTTGTGAGATGGGATTAAAGGAGTGTATGATACTCATATATGAGAATACTTTACACTCAGAGCTGCATTATTGTGGACAATTAATGATTTTCCCGCTTATGGAAACTTATCTGGTTGTATCGTAAAATGATATAAATCTTGCCCAATATGCGGTGATGATACACCTAGTCACATGTTGAAAAATGGCCGCAAAATATGTTACATCAGGCATAGAAAATGGTTACCAATATATCATCCATATCGGAGGCAACGTGCAGTTTTTAATGGGAAACCTGAATATGACATGCCTCCAAAGCCATTAACCAGAGAAGAAGTGTTACAAATGGTTGAAGGTATTAATTATAAATGGGGCTCGAAAAAAGGGGGAGGTGGAAGTGAAAATGATGGTGACAGAGTCTGTTAGAAGAAGTCAAAATTCATTGATCTCGAGTACTGGAAATACCTTCCTATGAGGCATTCCCTTGATGTTATGTACATCGAGAAAATTTTTGCGATAGTATTATTGGTACGTTGTTGGAGATCCCTGGAAAAAATAAATATGGGATTGCTGCTTGTTTGGATTTATTGAACATGGGGGTCAAGATTGATTTGCAACCCGAGTATGAAGAAAGACGTACTCGCTTGCCTCCAGGGCCTTGGAATTTGTCAAGAGCAGAGAAGAGAGTGGTTTGCAATTCTTTCTATGATATGAGGGTCCCTGAAGGTTATTCTTCAAATATTAAAAATCTTGTATCTTTACAAGATTCAAGACTTGGGCTTAAATAACATGATTGTCATACCTTGATGCAACAATTGCTCTCTGTGGCAATTCGTTCTGTTGGAGAAGCCTGCAAGGTATGCAATAACTTGATTGTGCTTCTTCTTCAATGCTATATATGCAAAGATGGTAGATGTTTCCAAGCTAGATAAGTTGGAAGAAGATGTAGTAGTAACTTTGTGTTTGCTTGAGAAGTACTTTCCCCCTTCGTTCTTCGATATCATGGTTCATCTAGTAGTACATCTTGTCAGAGAAGTTCGTCTATGTATCCGTTCGAAATATATATGAAAGTGCTAAAGGGGTATGTTTAGAACCGTAATCATCCTGAAGGTTGCATTGCTGAGCGGTATATAGTGGAAGAAGTTGTAGAGTTTTGCATCGAGCATTTATCTAATGTTAGTACAGTTGAAGTACCATCAAGCCAGAAAATGGGACTTTCAAAGCCCTTATCAGGTTGCATAGTGAGTTTAGTTTATCTGGACTTGTTGAATCAGGCACATCTATATGTCTTGGAGAATACGGAGGAAGTTCTACTTTATATCGAGTATGAGTTTTATTCTTAAGTAGTCATTTTAAATTATATTCCTTATGTTTATCTTATATGTTTGGGACTGTAATGCTTGAATTTTTCGTGTTATGTAGAGAACATATGATCCACATCAAGACCACTTAAAAGAGTGTCTGCAAGATAAGCACAATACCACTTTCATTCAGTGACTACTCTTTAAGGTATATGAAATTGAATAACATATTGCACTTTTAATTTTCTTCTTTTTATGTTAGATTGAATTAAGATATGATTCATTTGCAAATTCAAAGTCAACTTAATGGGGAAGACAATAATAGTGTATTAGAAAATTTGAGGTGGCTAGCAGCTGGTCCAAGCATGGCAGTGCCATCATATAGGAGCTATCTTATCAAAGGAATTAAATTTAATACAAAGGCACAAGATGATGTGTGTGCAGTTCAAAATAGTGGAGTTTATTTACTTGCACATACTATGCAAGTTGCTAGTGCCAAGGATAAGAACCCAATTGTCTCAAATATGGGTTTTTATGGTGTCATTCAAGATATTTGGGACCTTGATTACCAAAAGTTTACAATCATAGTCTTTTGGTGTGATTGAATAGTTACTTCTGGCCTTGTAGTCGACAAACTTGGATTTACCCTTGTAGATCAGAGTAAAATTGGACATAGGAATGACCAATTTTTTATGGTTTCTCAAGTCAAACAAGTATTTTTTGTTGACGACATAGTGCATCATGGTTGGTCAGTAGTGTTATCAATGCCTAATAGAGAATATAATGATGTTATTGGTGATGATGTCTTAGGTGATGTGAGAATTGAGTGTGAGCCATTTACTAGAGGGATGCCAAATGTTGACACATTTGATGAATTAGCCGGTAAGTCTGGGAGTCAAAATATTCGAGATGGGTGTGAAGATATATGAATTGAATGAAGCTTGTAATTTATGACGTTACTTATGCCCTAAATGGCTATGTATGACATTAATTTTGTAAGAAATTGTATTGCATTTTTTTCACTTTCATTATACAGGGTTTGGGCTCAAAGCTTTCAGTACAAAAAAACTTGGTTCAAGTACCAAAATACGACGGTCCTGTTAACATAATTGCAAAAACAAACGTCATAATAGTATCAGACGTCGTTTTTTTATCATGTGTCATTCAATGGAAGACCTTAAAACCTATAAAAAAAACAAAGATAAAAATGCTAAAGACGTCGGTTTAAAAAAATAGACATTAAAAAGGTCGTACGTCTCCAATGAGACGGCCTCGATGTACTTACCGCCGTCTAAAACATAACTCAAAAGACTGCACATAATAATGGAACAACGACGGTAATGATAAGCCGTTGTTATAGGATATCACGACAGGAAGGCCCAAAGAGACGACATTTAAAAGAGGATAAAACGACCTCGTAACATATATACTGTCTTCTTACTTCACAGACACGACGATACACTCTTATTAAGAAACGTCTTAACAATATACCACGTCAATTTATGTCTTTAGGACTTGGTGTGTAATTGAATTATGTCGTCTTTAGAAATAAAAATGACGTAGAACAAAGTAACCACATCGCCGTTTATATGCTTAGCGACATTTATATCACTACATACGACATCGTTTTTATAGTAACCGATGTTGTAATTTCTTTTTCACCGTCAACATTTAAAATAAAGGAGACGTGAAAACCTCGTTCTTCCCATATTTACTGCCGTCATTAATTGTTTTCACATCTCCCTGGTGACCATGTGTCATGCAATATTACACACAAACGTCGTCTGTAAAAACAAAGATGATGTAGTACAGCGTAACCACGTCGTCGTTGATAGGTTATGCGATGTTTGTATCACGACATACAACACAGTGTTTATAATAACCGACGTTGTAAATCTAATTTCACCTTCAAAGTTTAAAGTAAAACAGACGTACGAACCTGTTTATTCCCATATTTACTGATGTCATTAATGGTTTTCACGTCTACTTGGTGACCATAAATGTTGGATAAAAACGTCTCATGTGGAAACAGATGTGTCGTGGTATGTTTTCCTAATGTCGTCTCTGATATACGAATAGACATGTGTACGTCTTTTAATACGTCAACTTCTGAGTTAAGACAGACAGTGTACAATATTTGCAACGTCATATCTGGAAACAAAAGTGACGTAATATATTATCATGTGTCGTGAAATGTCTTAAACAACGACGTGCAGTTGATTGTTTATGACGGGGTGGCTTTTGTTTCCGACGATATTTTACTAAACAACGTCATGTTTTATTATTTAGACGACGGTTGTTTTCCAAATTGAGTCGTTTACACGTTCACCATTAGTTATTTTGGCGGTCATTTTCTTTACTTTTACGTCGGCTTTTATTAATTCTGACATTGTTTCCCGATGAACAACGTCTCCTTTTTACCATCATGGTTTTGTTTTTAAAAAGATGTCGGTCGATTTCACGATGGTTAGAAAACTTGCTACACGATGGTGAATTCCCATCGTCTATTACCCTTTTTGTAGTATGGATCTTCAGCAGGGAAGAAGGTGAGGACCTTCAGAGTTGGAAGAACCTGCAGAAGATGAGAAGGAAGGAGAAAGTCCTCAAGCTTCGGACACCGGTGTGGTGCCTGCCAAAAGCTCTCTGATACTTAAGTCAGCTATATGTGGTAATTTTGGCAGAATGTGAGAAAATAGTTACCCTTTTTACTTGGGCACTGTTCCCTATTTATAGGGAGGTGAAATTGGGAGTCTTGCACAAAGTTTCGATGTGGGACTTGTGCAAATTGTTGTGGTGGTGACACGTGTCCTTGGAGATTAGGTTCGGCAGTCCGGAGCTTCGGCAGGTGGTTGTCGCTTCTGAAGAGTATCTTCCTTAGGCATGTCGGAAGGTGATGACGTCAGTCACTTTCTAGGGATTTGTCTATGTGTCCCTTTGGGGTATTTCAGCAAAGGGAGAAGGCACGTCTGCCTTGTCGTTTTGATGTTGGATATGCTCGGTTGATTATGGTGTAAACACTTCCAGAAAAATAGAAAAAACATAAAGTTAATAAATTAGTATGGGAAGCCTTAACCCTTGGGAGCACTTGAAATTGATACCATCTTCTGAGGTTTTGTTTTCTTCAAAGGTGACAAAAAAAAGTTGTTCCAAACGCATTGTCTAACTGACCACATGCTTATTCACATAAAATAAACATAAAATAAAATAAAGAAATAAATATAGTCATTACCAAATATAATAAACCACATGCTTCTTCACATCAAATATAGCAATGGAATAAAGACATCTGACAAAGTATTTAAAAACTGACGCCAAATGGATTTTTATATGTTTACACAATGTATTAATACTTTTGGAAAACAGAATTCAAAAAATGTTATCCAAAACTGACCCATACATATGATTTTACGTTTTTAACTTAAATAAGGAAGACTTTGTGCTAAAGATTCACACTTAATCTAGCCTAAGCCCATCTTCAATGTTCTTTTATCTAGCACAAGAGCCAAACATTACAAAAATTATATTCCTTGCACTTTTTAAAGGATGAAGCCAACCATATTAGACACGAATCTTTGCATTTCTCAATGCTCAGATTTTGGTCCTCGCTTCCTCACACTTTTCACATAGTAGGGATGTCAATCCACCAATCATTTTGAGCATGTTTGAAGCAGTTTCACAGGCTTGTTGTATCCGTACAAATTCGGTTTTGTACTTTAGTCCCCATCCAGGCAAGGTGTTGTGAAATTATTGTAAGCGCACAATCCGCACAAGTAATATAGAAATAAGTAGAGTATCGTTCTCACGAAGACTGTAATTTCTTATTAACTACCAATTATGATTAATTCAAAAGTTTATTTGAACAGTTGATCAAGAAGATTGATAGATTTAAGTAAACTAAAATAATTATGAAAAATAGCAATTTAATTAATGATGGAAAATCAAGTTGATGAGACACTAGAGCATCCGATTTCACCATAACCAATTCCACTTAATTATAGCCAATTAACCCTAATTACTGTCCATGTTCACATCAGGCTCAACCAAAAGTATTCTCAATTAACAACCTATTCTCTCTCGAGCAACGGATTTAGAAAACCAAGAACCCATTAAGTTCTATGGAAAAACTCTCCTAAAGAAAAACAAAATCCCAAACAATTAAGGAAAAAAACTAGGAAAGAATCCTTCTTTGACTTGGAAACATGTCAACCAACTTGCACGCACATTTTGGAGTTGTTTCACTTCCTAGAAAATTCTATAAAAATATGAGAAACGTAGCTTGATCTCTAAGATTTCCAAACATATATCATACACCCCTTGGAAAAATTGGAAAGGTGTTCAAATCTTTAATCTTCCATAACAATGCATTTCTGATAGGATTTCAACTTAGGATGTCTTGACTTGCATGTCTGGAGCATTTGGCTTAGTAGAAAATTATGAAAATTTGATACAATGATCTTCAATGTCTTAGCTTTGTTCTCCAATTTTCCTTGCACTAAAATTCATTTGAAAATTCAATTTTCAGTCGAAATCCTTCCAATAGCGCAGAATAGCTGAAAATAAGGAAAGTAGGTAATAATGCTCTTTTTAATTAACTTTCCCACAAAAACCAAATATAAAAGGTATAAAAATATAAGAAATAATGCACTTAGCAAACTACCTCAAACCTATCTTTTGCTAGTCCTCGAGCAAAATAAGAAATTAAAACAAAAACAGAACAAAAACTAACTAAACCACTTTCACTGGTAAACTCGATGGCACTTAGCATGTGCCACAAGCCGTTAAACCTCTAGGTTTTCCCTAGTAGGAGGTGTTGTGTCTCCTGAGGGTATACCAGTCATGATACGCACCAAAATTTTACTACAAAATAAGGTTGTTAAAGACACCACTTTAAACAAGCTAATAAAAACCAATGCATGTCAATCACATTTGCATCACTAAAGCTATGTCACTTTGAGTACATTGGATCATGCTGTAATGTGTAATACCAAAAGTCATAACCCGAATTCCATAGAATTATTTCACCTTAACTTTGTCCTCATCGGATATCACTCTATTTTTTTCTCTTGGAATCCTAAGCTTACACTCAAATGTCACATATGTGTATGAAGTTATGTAATGGAAATCAAAATTTTAACACATATATGCTTAGCTTGAAGAATGAAAATTTCTGAAAATAATGTATCATGAAAAGAATCAAATACTAAAAACTAGAGTACATACCTCACCTCCAAGCAAGATTTCCCAAAAGATCAGTTAGGTCTTTTACTTCGGTTGTAATGAAAAGCTAGGTTTGGGGTAAGAAAGAAAGGAAAGGAATAACCAAAACTTAGGACATACCAAAGCATTATTCACGATCACATACACGGCCAGCTCTTTTTGAATTTTTTGTAATACTCAGGGTCCAAGAATTGTGCACATTTCCTACTCCATTTGGAGTGATTTTGAACTTTTGTTTGAATTGCAAAATATAATTTTTTATTTTATTTTATTTTCTTCAGTATTCTCAAGTTTTTTTTTCTCCTTGCAATTTTGCACAAACACCTCGGTACATGCCAATTGTTTGGTGTAGAGCTCAACCTTCTTATTTTCATCAGTTTGGCATATCCTAAACTATAAGGTATGGCTTAGAAACGGGTTGTATAGGTTATAGATAATAAGGGTGGTGAAAAAAAGGCTAAGTGTTTGGTTACAAAGGGATTAATGACGCACACAAAAGGGTAGAATGAAAGGTCTTTTAGAGGGTGAAAACATGCATAGCCTAACATCATTGCATCATCTCTCATGGTCCATCCAACTTGGAAGCGATGTATCTACAAAAATAAGAAAATTCTTTAATATCCAATACAAACCTAATGAGAGCAGTCTAATGAAGAAGAAAATTGAAGAGCGTTTAAGAGTAGAAACAGTAAAACCCCTCTCAAAGAATGGCTTTTGGCTTAATTATCTCACAAAGGTAGTCTCCACTAATATTCTATAGTCATTTGAACATAGCAACCTTGTCCACCAAAACATTACGAGTATGGTATTGTGAAGTGCAAAGATTATAATGCAATAACCCTTCATGGAAACATGTTAGTAAAACATTCATGATCGAAACATGACATATACATCTCTATTAGCAAGAAAAAGTAATAGCTTTAACTAGAATTCACATTTCGGAAAAAACTGCTTCTTTTCAATTTTGACCTCAGATCAGTTTTCAACAATTATCTCTTAAAGTACAGCATGGATTTTTACAAGCCTTATATGCACAGAAAATAGACAAACAAACGCACAACTTTTATTTACACAAAATAACGAAAAAAAGATTAGAACTTCTTGAAACCTGACGTCAAAAACAGAAAACAGTACAAAATCGCAGACAATTCCAATTCCACACCCCTGTTCAGAAAAAGAGCTGTAACTTCCAAACAAAAAGTCAGAAAATTAAGATCCTTATATGGTTGGATTCAGCACAAAATACTGAAGAAGGCAATAGGGGCCAAATCTTCAAATCCATTACAGATAAAAAAAGTATTAGTGAAACATAAACACCAATGTTTTGCATGACTCAAAAAAAAACTTAAAACAAAAAAATTTAAAATAAAAAGAATGTTACCCACCTCAAACCTAAACCAAAAAAGGTCCTCAATTTTTAAAATAAAATAAAAGTAAAGACAAAGAGTAGTAAAAGCAATGAACACGGGAAACACACAAATGAAAATTAAAAAGATAAGGAACGAAGGTACCTAGTTGGGTTGCCTCCCAACAAGCGCTTAGTTTAGAGTCAATACCCTGACTTTCAAATGCATTATTTGGGATTATTGAGGGGGACGTTGGTCTCATCCTTAAGAAATGCGGCTTCCACATGTGGTTTCAATCGATGGCCTTTGACTTTGAAGGTTGTACCGTCAAGATCATTGTTGATATGCTTGTCATGCGACTTCTTTGTATGGTCCTTGTAAATTCTCGCACTCTCATTTGATTTATTCTGAAGTTCCTCTAACTCATTATATCCTTGGTCTAGTTCATCCAAGTACAAGGAAGGTTCGGCAACCCTTGGTTTGTCAGCTTTGGAGATGGAGACATGTACCAATGGATGGCTCGGAGTCTCCTTTTCAAATGTGTTGGAAGCAATTTCATCAACTAATTCCATGTGAAAACAATCCTCCGCATCTCTTGGAAATTTTATTGCTTCAAAAACTTTGAATGTCGCTTTTTCATTCCCAACTCTTACAGTTAGTAACCCTTCTTCTATGTCAATCAGAGTGCGTGAAGTAATCAGGAACGGGAGGCCTAAATTAGTTGTGTGTCAGAATCTTCTTTCATATCCAAAACCAAAAAATCTGCCTGAAATATGAGTGTATCAACCTTTACTAAAACATCTTCAATAATTCTGTGTGGGGTATGTGATTGAGTTGTCCGCCATCTTCAAAGAAACAATAGTGGGTTTAATTTCACCAATACCCATCCTTTTAGAAACAGATAAAGGTAGTAAGTTAATGCTAGAACCCAAATCACATAAAGGTCTTTCAAAGAAATTATTTCCAATAGTGCATGGAATTTTAAAACTCCCTGACAGGACCCACTCTGAATTCCTCGGAATCCGCAACGAATCCTATAATATTTCCGACATCAATCTCATGCCGAGCCCACTTACTAACCAAAACCTCTTCTTCAAATCAAAGGAAAAGTAGTTCGAGACATTCTGCCGAAATTTCAGCAGAGTTTCCCCTGAAAAACGAACATTTCCCAAAATTTTCAACCTGTTAAAACACAATTTAAGATTTCTAAACTTCAGCATGCACAATGTAAAAGCACACAGTTCACAGAATAGGCCTCCAACCTTAAATCCAACCCTACATGGCGATAACAGAGCAATTCGAAGGAAAACTCTAGTTTACAACCAAAATGAAGTTCAATGGAAATTAAACAAATAAAAATGCCCTACAGAAGTTCTGGGCGCACCACAAAAAATCGTGAGGGAATTAAAACAAAGTTTCCGTATACTTGCCCCATTGTTTGGAAAAAGATATCAAAGTGTTCACCCGTTTTGATTTTAATATTGCGATGGCAGGGTAAAGTTCCCCGTTGGCTTGACAACCATTGGTGGTCAGCAAGTCCACTTTCTTTTGCCTATGAGTGTGCCACTGCTAGCAATGAAAACCTGAGCAGACTTCTTAAAAATAGATAACTTGCGTCCCAAGTTATTGATTTCTAAACAAGTGATTACGAATTTGGGTGAGGAATATCTCCCAAGTAAGTTCTTTTCTTTGCCTAAGACTGGTGAGGACTTCATAATTTTTCACAGTACAAAATGGGTAGTTCTGGTCAGAATAAACAAAAAGAAGACAAACAGTTTTTAGGCAGAACTGCCTGTTACAGGACTCAAAAATGAAATAGCGACTCGGAAACAAGACGACAGGATATTGGACTTTGATTTTCGTCTAGATAACTGCCTCTGAACGGGGCTGGATTGAATGTGTCTATGTTGGATTGGATCGTCAACACCTTCAACTGATGAGTTTCAGTTGGAAATCGTTACCAACGTTTGAGTTTAGCAGAGCTTCAATTTATTTCAGGCCATGGAAGGCTTGCAGAACGGCCATAATTGAGGCCTCTTCAGTTTGGAGATGGCAAAAGTGGCTGGATTGATGATCACTGAGCTGGAGCTGTGATTTGGTGCCTGTTCTGCTTGACCAAGGCTTTCTATAAATTTATGAGGTTTTCATATTTGTGAAAAACCCTGATTTTGCTTGACTTGGTTTTGTGCTGAACCAAATTTGTAACGAGAGAAATCTCGGTATGTAAAACTGTTTCTCTAGGCTTGAACTGAAAACAAAGACTTGAGTTCTAGCTAACTTGTTTCTTGTGGCTCAATGAGCTTTGGTTGCTTCAGTGCTTGAAGGCTTTTTTGAGATCAATGGATCTTTTTGAGTTTGTCAATTGTGACTTTGAGAGCTTTTGTCTTGATTGGTTTTTTGGTTGTCCTTTGATCTGTTTACCTCCTCTCATATTTATAGAAAATGCTGGAGTGGGGTTTCTAATCTTTTAATAATGGGCGGCAGATTTTCCAAAAGATCTTTTATTTTAAATGCCAAGAAAAGGGGAAGTTCATCTGTTCTGGAAGAAAAGCTATCAACAGTCAGTTCTTATGGTGATCACTTTCTTGTCTTTCCTGAAAGAAAACCTAATCCCTTTTTTACTCTTTAACTGCCCTTTGTAAGAATGCAATCTACCATGATGGTTAGTTTGCTTTTCCAGATGAATTAACTCCATGCTCCCTACTTATCTCTTTAGAAAATATAGTCTACTTATTCCTTGGAAATGACATTTGCTCTGGTGCAGAATTTCTCTGTATATAGAGAGGGATTTTGATCTTTTGGCAGCAAAGATTCAGAGAAGTCTTCCCTTTATACTTGTCTTCATCAATTCTTTGTCAACTCCTCTGTAATAGTTGAAATTTTTGACTTTTCAAAGTCAGGTAGTCACGTGGGGCTTTTCTGAAAAAAATCATTTTTCATAAAAAAAGATATGCTGACTTGCTTTTGAGATCAAGTGGGGAGAATTCTTTAGAAGTTGAGCCTAATCTAATTTCTTAGAAGTTTATCAACTTGCTTGGTGACGAATTACCATTTAATTGGTAATTTGATTGATTGATTTATTTGTGTTTTTTAAACCTTTGCCACTTTTGCAAAAGACATGGGCTTCTAATGTTGATTGGGCTGTTTTCTGGAGTCAAGGCCCATTCTTTTTCTTTTTTTTTGTTTTGTCGGCTTTTTTGTAAAAATGGGCTGGCACGTGGATTTCTTAGGCCCAAACACAAAGTATGCAATCAAACCATTCATTTATGATCACAAGCAGTTCTAAAGACTCAAACCAGGATTAATCATCCATCCAAACGGGTTTCAGACTCGTCATGACCCCAAACACATTTTAACCACAACTATTTAGTAAAACTGAAATATAACCAAGCATTTGATCTCACCTTGACTGGGCTTCCGACTCCCATACATTTTCAAAGCAAACTCAACAAAAGTAACCGTTTAAGTCGCGGCTGCACCTACGTGAAACCGCAGGTTACCTAAGTACCCCTGGTGAGGGATCAAGCCACACGTAGGTCTTCTATCGACAATCACAATTTCAGATGATATACGATTATTTAAAGTAAAACCAATGATTAAATTTAGATTCATCTACAACTTCAAATCCGACAAGGCACACACGAATACATTATAAGTTTCTCCCCTTATGTTAGTTCATCCCCGCAACCATACCCTATCCAAGGCGGATGTTGCCGAACAACACTTTCCAAACTATGTATCAGACGTTCATACATGTGCATATACACTTTCCGAACAACACTTTTTTGCTTCATACATAGAGTCCGGTATTGTATTTCCTTCTGGAAGCAAATCGCCTTGAAGTATCAATAATTCTGTAAAACAGACATCACTCATCCCATGTTTTGCCTTCAAATTATACAACTTCACTAATGCTGATAACTTCGTGTACTTTCTACAACCAGGGTACAATGGTTGATCTCCATCCCCAATCACATTGGCAAACTCATAAGGATCGGATCCAAAATCACCAAAATCATTATCATCCATCTCTATTTCTTCAGACACAAAACTGTACCTACTATGGTCATCATCTTCTTCAACATTTCTACTAGCATTAGTAGTTGCTTCCCAAGGTTCTCCGTGAAATGTCCAATTCTTATAGCTTTGGTCAACTCCATTAAAGTATAAGTGATCCCTTATAATTCCAACCCCAAACAATTTCAAATTAACACATTTAACACATGGACAATGGATATGTGTTGTAGTTAGAAGATTTTCTACAGAAAAGTTCAAAAATGCTTCCACCCCTAACTCATATGCCTTCGATCTTCTATCCGAGTGCATCCATGACTTATCCATCTCCGACACTATACCCTATTATCTATAATAAAGTGAAAAGACAAGCAATGACCATCACTATAGCAGATTATATAAAGTTTTAATAACAAGTAATATACTACACAGACGACGGTTTTTAAACAAAACAGACGTATTTGACATATATAGACGACGGTTTGTTGACAAACGTCGTCTAATTATAACCACGACGGTAGATAAAGAACACCATTGTGTATAAGTAATACAGACGACGGTTTATTAAAAAACCGTCGTCGTATGCCTAAAAAGGCATCGATATCCCAGTTTATTTTCAAGAATCCAAAACCCTATTAAGAACACAACATATATATTAATTTTTATGTTGGGTATTAAGCATGAAACAACATATACTAAGCATGAAAACAATAAATCCATTCCTGATTCAACATAACAGAGAGTGATTAAAAGATCCGACAAAATTAAATCCATTCCCTATTCAACAAAACAGAGAGTGATCATGAAAATATTAAACAGAAAATCCATGAACCCATACCTCCAACAACATTACTAAAAGATCGCACAACATATATCTAAAACCCTTTAACAAAACAACCTAATATCATTCAATGAATTTACAAGGGGAAAATAAGGGTTTGTACTTACAGGTTGGCAGAGCTTACAGATTATGGCCTACTTGGATTCGACGGAGCCTGGAGAATCCAACTTTGAATTAGATATTAAGGGAGAGAGCGAAATATTATGTTGCCTGAAATCTGAAAATTTTAGGGTTCAGGGTTACAAATATAAGCCTTAGAGCGAAATCTGAAAATTTTAGGTCGCGCGAATTTTTTTTGGAAAGCGCGCTCTTTAAAACATCGACGAAAGAAACAATCAAAGTCATCAAAACTAAGAGAAACCATGGCGAAAGTTTTACCAAGACCGACGTAAATTCATTATTCCACGATTCAAACACTGAACTCAACGCCGTTTATTTTAAAGAAACCACGTCGTCTATTGAACTAATAGCGTCGTTTGAATAACCTTTTATGTTTTTTTTTAAATCGATGATGTTATTCATGTACAACGTCATTTTAAAGGAACATAAACACCGTCGTCAAAAAAGTAAACATCGATTGAAAACATAAATATCGTCGTTAAAAAATAATACCCTAAACCCTAAACCCTAAATTATATATTACTAAAATATAATTTTATAAAAGGGTTTATGGTTTTACAGCCTAATATATAACGTCTTTTAAACCGTAAACCCCAAAAATTATCCTTTAATCCTAACCCTAATAAATAACAACCCTAAACCATCAAACTACAAGTGATGTTATGACTCATCAAAACAATTTATTTTTGGGTGGTCATTTTAAATTTGTATTACTCAAACTGAATTTTTTTAAGGTTTAGGGGGAAGAAAATATATCAATGACTTCATAGGAGTTGACGTTTCATTTTTTGGATTTATTTTATATTTATTTTGAATATTTTGAATTAAAAATAATAAAATATTCTTATATCAACTACAAACCACGTCGGGGTTAATAAATTAAAGACGTTGTAAATCATAATAAACGACTCACTTGTAAAAAGGACGTCGTTTAAAAGAGAAACCATGGCGGATGTTTCACCATCCGACGTAAACTCAATATTTCACGACTCAATCACCGTCGTTAAAAGTAATACCCTAAACCCTAAATTATATATTTTTAAAATATAATTTTATAAAAGGGTTTATGGTTTTACAGTCTAATATATAACAAACATAAACCGTAAACCCCAAAAATTATCCTTTAATCCTAAACCCTAATAAATAACAACCCTAAACCCTAAACCCTAAACCATCAAACTACAAGTGATGTTATGACTCATCAAAACAATTTATTTTTGGGTGGTCATTTTAAATTTGTGTTACTCAAACTGCATTTTTTTAAGGTTTAGGGGGAAGAAAATATATCAATGACTTCATAGGAGTTGACGTTGCATTTTTTTGATCTATTTTATATTTATTATGAATATTTTGAATGAAATAGAATAAAATATTCCTACAAACACAACAAACCACGTCCACTTTAAGAAAGTAACGACGTTGCAAATATAATAAACGACTTACTTGTTGAAAGGATGTCGTTTAAAAGCGAAACCATGACGAAATTTTCACTAAAACGACGTCCTATCGACGTACAAACGTTATATCACGACTTAAACAAAAAAGGTGTCGCCGTGTAATTTAATTACCACGTCATACCTGTCGTCTAAATATCCTTTTACGTTGATTTTGTTTCAAACTATTACACGTCGGTTACGCAATTTGTGTTTTATTTTTTAAATTAAGAAAACCTCAACAAATTTTTTAAGGAAAAAACGGATGTATATTATAGACAAAATTTGTACATTATATATTATAGACAAAATTTGTACATTATATAAAAATATCAAGTGTTCTAAAAATCCTCTAGTCAACATGAAGGCAAACAAACTCTGCCCATTCATTCCTGACTTCAATGGCTGCTTGGGGGTATGGCGCTTGCTCTTTTCCCTTGGCAAACTGCAATCCATAAACAATGATTATTAAGCTTTATAAATAAAAAGAAATTCAATACAGACAACGCTATTTTCATAACCGACGTAGTATATCGATTCAACGACGGTAATTTTAAAGGACCGTCATTGATAATACAAAAAACCACATAAAATGTATCTGAAAATTTTCTTCTTACCATCTTCTCAAACTCCAGGGAAGGATCCATGATGATGTCTCTCATGAAGTGCATGACATAATACCCGCATTCGACATTGCTGGGTTGCTTTGGTGTGCCTGGCAGAGTTTTCCAAATGGGTGCTTTACGGCCGTGTCTGCCTATGTGGGAATTATAAATTTTTATAGCACTGTTCACCATGTTTTTGGCCTCCTCATTAACCACACGATTTCGGGCAGAGGATCCAGAAAATAGACGGTTTCCTTCTTTGCTCTCACAATCAGCAAGACCCAATGACGGCTGCACAAAATTAATATAAAACAAAGATATATAAAAAAGTTAGCACAAGAAAACAAATGACGGTTATTTATAAAAACGACGTATTATATAGTTTCACACGACGAAATAACGTAGCAATCGACGTCATTATAAATTTATCACGACGGTAATTAAAGAACGACGTGGTTAGTCGTTTCAAACGACTCAATAAATAAAGAACCGACGTGGTTAGATGTTTCAAACGGCACAAAATTAGTTAAATAGTTTTATACGCAGTGCATCATACAAACAAAATCATGTTAAGGAGACTAACCTTGGATTGTAAGGCATCATGAAAATCTGTTCACCATCTGTCTTCTGAAGTCGACTGGCTATAATTTGTGATCTGTCAGTTAGTGACCCAGCGTTGGCACTAACTTGAGCAGGGTCAATAAAGCCAACCATGTTGAGCATATTTGCTACTTTCAATGATCATATAAACACCTAAATATATATAACAAAGATATATAAAAAAGTCAGCACAAAAAACACACGACGGTTATTTATAAAAAACGACGTATTATACAATTTCACACAACGAAATGAAATAGAAATCGACGTTATACTTAATTTATAATGATGGTACATAACTAACGACGTGGTTAGTAGTTTCAAACGACACAATAAATAAACCACCGACGTCTTATGCTATAATGAAATTTTTTTTTCTACACAAATTTGAGTGTGAAATAAATATTTGATAAGGACAAACCTCATATATACTGCAAGCACAATAGCCCCAATTTCTTCCATGCCTGCTAACTGTGTAATATCTGCACCAAACACCTCCTTCCCAATTGTAAAGGTCATGATCTTCTCCTGAGGCTTTAGTGTGGTTTCCACATAACGACAAAGGGATTGTAAGGAAGATGGCACCTCCACCTTTGAATAATCAGCTACTTCAACACCATGCTTAAAGAAATAAAGCAAAATAAAATGACGTGGTAATTCAATAAACATGACGGTTTAAAGAAAACAATGTCGTCTGATAATAATTTAAACGACGATAACAAAACACCGTCGTGTTGAATAATTTATTACGTCATAGGAAACAAATTACGACGTCTAATTTGAAAACAAACAACGGTTTAAAGAAACTATCGACGTCTGAAATTTGAAAAACAAATAAAAAAGGCAAATTTATGAGAATATACCTTTTCATCATGCTTTTCTTCATCTTCTTTTTTTCTTTCTTCTCTTCATCTTCTTTTTCTTCTTTCTTCTCTTCATCTTTTTTTTCTTCTTTATTTTCTTCATCTTTTTTTTCTTCTTTATTCTCTTCAACTTTTTTTTCTTCTTTCTTCTCTTCATCTTGATTTTCCCAGATTTCTATTTTAAGTAAAAAAGAAATATATATAAGACAGATTGTACAGAAAGTAAAAAAATTAAATCAAAACGTCGTGGTAAGGCATAACTTAAGATGGTATGTAAAAATTATGGATGTCTTAAAATTATTAAACGATGGTAAATAATAAACGTCGTGGGGATTCATATATTACGTTGGTAATGACTAAAACCGTCGTCTAAATCATCACAAAAGTTTTCAAAAATAACGACGTCTAATGGCGTGTAAAACAAGTAAACTAAATACGACATTGTATTGAAATACAAACGACGGTTTATTAATAAAATCGTTGTGGTATGTATTTCAAACGACAGTTTGCTTCATAATAACGACGTCTAATAGCTCTTTTTAAAAAAAAGAGAATTCAAAGTTCAGATATGTTACCATTTCTTCCTGCTTTTCCCCATTTTTGGCAGTATTATCCTCAAAATGTAGGGATCTCACATCTCCAGAGCAGCTTGCTTTGTTAGACATTGGATTTTTGGGACTTTGCTCTAGACCTTGGTTTTGACAGGGGCTAGTTTTCGGTTTAAGCATGCTTGGATCAAAATTGGGGATGAGTTGGGAAAGCTGACTCAGTAAATGTTCCCTCTCAGCCTCTACCAATTGCTTGGTTCTAGCCTCCATCCTTAAAGTCTCTTCCCTTGATCTAGCTTCCATCTTCTTAGTCTCTTCTTGAAGGACAATTCTTACACTTTCCTTCAATTGATCGGCAAACTTTACCCTCTGTTGTCTAGGTAAATTGAAGTATTGCCTAGGGGAAATCCCAGCACCTACCCCTCTTACTCTCCCTGGATGCTCAGGACCCAAAGCCAAGGTCAACACATCATTACTGCCAGATACACTGAGACTGCCTTCAGCGACTTGTTTTTGCAATTCATCCTAAAACAAAGACATATAAAAAAGTCAGCACAAGAAAACACACGACGGTTATTTATAAACAAACGACGTATTATATAATTTCACACGACGCAATAACATAGAAATCGACGTTATAATATATTTATAACGACGTTACTTAAAGAACGACGTGGTTAGTTGTTTCAAACGACGCAATAAATAAACCACCGACGTCTTATGCTATAATTACAAAAAACAGAGTAGCGATTCCAAATTCAGACCTGTAACGACGTTTTTAAAACATCTCGACGTAGTAATATATTCAAACGACGCAATAAATAAAACACCGACGTCTTATGCTATAATTACAAAGAAAGAGTAGTGATTCCAAATTCAAACCTATAACGACGTTTTTTAAAACATATCGACGTAGTAATATGATTCACACGACGGTAAATATAACATAAGACGTAATAAGAATTATCAGGGCAATACATAGTTTAATAAAAATTTAAAATAGAGTGAGTAGGCTTACAATTAATTTTGCTTTCTCTGCCACCTTTGGATCAGGGATGTTACCATCTTTGTCTTGTCTAGCTTTCTTCCATAAGGTAGATTGATCAATTTCTACCCCAGGCATGGTTTCCTCCAATTGATCCTCCAAACCAGCATATTCTTTTCGAGACAATCGATGATTGTACTCAAGTTTCTCCCTAATCTTTGAATGTTGAGAATGCACAGACACAAATTCTTGGGATAACCTTGAAGCCACAAAGGCATCCCATTCTGCTTTCTCTATGAATTTATATAGTTCAGGGGGTTGGCTTAATTTCTCCCTCTCCTTGATGTATGGAAGGATATAATGCCTCGTTAGTGTAGACTTGAAATCCTTCCATTTCTTGGCAGCAGAAGATAACACCAAGTTCTTGCCCCCTTGACCTACCACAAAAGCCATGTCAACAGCTTCCCAAATCTGCTCCTTTATATCCTTGGGGATTTCAGCCCATTTTTTGTCCACAAGTGGGACTCTGGAGCGTGCCAACACACCAATGTAAGACTGCATCTCTGTATGTGCAGGGCCACATCCTTTCCCCATTTTATTGTACTCAACAACTGGCTTGATTTTCTGAAATTTTCTCTTCACAACACGAGGCATTGTGCTCATACCTCGACCTGACTTTGAATCCTCAGAAATTGTGGTCGTGCTGGCTGGTTCTGTCTCAGCAGATGAAACAAACTTCATCTTCTTCAAGGACTTGTCTTGAGGAGTTACCATTCCAAGCTCCTTACCTCCATTTTTTTTCGAGCCAGAGACTTTACTTTGGTCTTGAGAAACCATGGTTACAGACAAATCAAACCTGCAAGTGAAAATATTTCAGGAAAAAATTAAGAACACAAACGACGGTTATTCATAAAACACGACGTATGATAAGATTTTACACGCCGCAATAACATAACATCAGACGTAATAAATGTTTAAAACGATGGTACTTAAACAACGACGAAACAATATAAAAGAAGACGTAATAAGAAGTTATTACGGCGATATTTACACTCCGTCGTGATATTTAAATTCAAACGACGTTAATATTAATATAACGTCGTGGTATTAAAATTAACACGACGTGAATAATAAGATACCGTCGTCTATATAAGATTCCAAACCCTTCTTTCTTTGTCTGTGAATGTTTGATTGCAGGTTTGATTTCTCTGAACAATGGTTTTTGTTTTTCCTAATTTGATAAAATACAAAGACAAAGAAAGAAATTTTGGAATCTTATATAGACGACGGTATCTTAGTACAACGTCGTGGTATTAACATTCACACGACGTGAATAATAAGGTACCGTCGTCTATATAAGATCCCAAAACCTACTTTCTTTTTCTTTGTATTTTATCAAATTAGGAAGAACAAAAACCATGGTTCAGAGAAATCAAACCTGCAATCAAACAAGAAAATAAAAAAACGACGGTCATTTTAAAAACAACTTAGATCAATTTTCAGACGACGCTAGGGCGACTGATGAACCGTCGTGGTCTACATATTTAACCACATAAATAAGAAGCTACCGTCGTCTTATTTAGTTGAAGTAGTTGTGTTCAAAGTTGGAAACTTTCCCTCTTTGTCTGTATATTTAATCAAACTTGGAAAGAATTAAAATGATTTTGGCCAGAAAAAAGGTAAAAAGATTTTCAAAACAAAAACCGTATGAGCATGCAAAACAACAACAAAAATAGTGAGAAATGAAAGCTTTCCTTTTGCGTGCAATGAAAGCTTCCTCTCGGAGTTTGGTGTTTAAGTTCAGAGAAGACGACAAAGACGAGAGAAGACGATGAGATACACTGACAGTTCTCTGACAAGGAAAAAAGACGAAAAGTTTTCTCTTGGAGATTGAAATTTTTTATTGGGTTTGGAAACAGTGCATGTGTAAGTTATGTAGACGAAAAGTTGAATATATACACAAACCGTTTCATAAAAGTAAGACGGCGGTTTACAGAGAATGACAACGTATAAATAAAAAACTATGACGATAATTTGAACTTAGGACGTGGTAAATAAATACGACAGTAGTGTTGTAGGTACCGTCGTAGTAAACTCAAAATAAAAGTCGATAAATTAATATCTCGCGTCATGGTACAAGGATTTAACACGTCGTTTTTTTAATATACCGACATGGATTTTTATAATATACGACGTATATTAAATAATAACCGACGTTGATTTTAAAATTAAACGGCGGTTTGTGTGTAATGACCGCCGTGGGTTTTAAAAATTTATTGTATAAATTTGTCGCTTTCTTTCAGTTTTAGTTTTCATTTAGGGTTCCAAGTTCTTCCTCTCTCACAGACACTCTCTTTCACCTCTCAAAGACAATAATTTGGATGTCTTTCTCAAAGAGAAATGGAGCTTACTCTCCAACAAATCTATGTCCACAAGAAGAAGCTTGTCATCTAGACTTCTCACTTCTGTGATCAGGCCTAATATGAGACTTAGTGCTTTTGAATACTCCTTGCTTTCCATCAAAAGAGATGCACGCCTAGCCTCCACTCGCTGTCGAAGGAAAGTTCGCTTCTCAGCACGGGTCCACTGCACCATTTCTTTGCAAAGGGAAATTTGAAGATCAGATGTGCCTGATCCTCTGCTCGATTTTCTTGGCTAAGAAGATCCGTCAGATTTGTGATAGCTTGTTCCTTTATCCGTAGAGCTTCATAAGAAGAAGATGGGTTTCAAGAAAGTGATAAAGAATAGAAATGGCTTCAGATGGCCTCTAAAGCCTAAGCAATTGAATTTGTAAAGACATTGTCAATGCTTTGAACAATCCAAGTCCTGCAGAAAGAGAACATACCAAATTTGAAACAACGACGGTTTTTTGTTCTATCGTCGTCTTTTTTGGTCGTCTTTTTTGTCGTCGTAGTATATTACAGTAAGATGGCTGTAGGTTTATAATTACCGACGTAGATTATTTTTGTTAACGTCGTTAAGTGTAATATAATCGACGTGGATTTTATTTTTTAATTATAAATAGAGTTTTTTATCCCGAGTTCTTTCAATTTTAGTTTTCAATTACAGTGCGTTATAAATAGAGTTTTTTTTCCCGAGGAAATTTTAAATGACGGAAATTAATGTTCTAGAATTTGTAAAGTTTCTTGTTTGGGTGACTGATTTAAATTAAATACGAATATAAAACAACAACGGTTTTTTGTTCTACCTTCGTCTTTTTTGTCGTAAGATGGCGGTAGGTTTATAATTTCCGACGTCTTTAATTTCTACGTCAGTTACTTAATTGATTATGTCGTTGGTTTTTTGCTCTGAGACTAAGACGACGCAATATATTTGTTTTGCGACGTGGATTCTTTTTGTTAAATGTCGTTAGGTGTAATATAACCGACGTGGATTTGATCTTTTAATTATAAATAGAGTTTTTTTTTCCGAGTTATTTCAGTTTGAGTTTTCAATTACAGTGCGTTATAAATAGAGTTTTTTTTTCCCGAGGAAATTGAAATGACGGAAATTAATGTTCTAGAATTTGTAAAGTTTCTTGTTTGGGTGACTGATTTAAATCAAATACAAATATAAAAACAACGACGGTTTTTTGTTCTACCGTCGTCCTTTTTTGTCGTAAGATGGCAGTAGGTTTATAATTTCCGACGTCTTTAATTTCTACGTCAGTTACTTAATTGATTATGTCGTTGGTTTTTTGCTCTGAGACTAAGACGACGCAATATATTTGTTTCGCGAAGTGGATTCTTTTTGTTAAATGTCGTTAGGTGTAATATAACCGACGTGGATTTGATTTTTTAATTATAAATAGAGTTTTTTTTTCCAAGTTCTTTCAGTTTTAGTTTTCAATTACAGTGCGTTATAAATAGAGTTTTTTTTCCTGAGGAAATTTAAATGACGGAAATTAATGTTCTAGAATTTGTAAAGTTTCTTGTTTGGGTGACTGATTTAAATCAAATACGAATATAAAAACAACGACGGTTTTTTGTTCTACCGTCGTCGTTTTTTGTCGTAAGATGGCGGTAGGTTTATAATTTCCGACATCTTTAATTTCTACGTCAGTTACTTAATTGATTATGTCATTGGTTTTTTGCTCTGAGACTAAGACGACGCAATATATTTGTTTCGCGACGTGGATTCTTTTTGTTAAATGTCGTTAGGTGTAATATAACCGACGTGGATTTGATTTTTTAATTATAAATAGAGTTTTTTTTTCCGAGTGCTTTCAGTTTTAGTTTTCAATTACAGTGCGTTATAAATAGAGTTTTTTTTTCCCGAGGAAATTTAAATGGCATAAATTAATGTTCTAGAATTTGTAATGTTTCTTGTTTGGGTGACTGATTTAAATCAAATACGAATATAAAAACAACGACGGTTTTTTGTTCTACAGTCGTCGTTTTTTGTCGTAAGATGGCGGTAGGTTTACAATTTCCGACATCTTTAATTTCTACGTCAGTTACTTAATTCATTCTGTCGTTGCTTTTTTGCTCTGAGACTAAGACGACGGAATATATTTGTTTCGCAACGTGGATTCGTTTTGTTAAACGTCGTTACGTATAATATAACCGACGTGGATTTCATTTTTTAATTATAAATAGATTTTTTTTTCACGAGTTCTTTCAGTTTTAGTTTTCAATTAGGGTTTCAACTTCTTCTTGCCCTTTTCTCTGTCTCACCTCACCTCTTAGGAGGCAATTGTTTGGATGTTGGTGTGTGTGTATGTTTGTGTATCTGATTCACAAATATACACACATCACCAATTTTCAAAAAATTGTCTATCTGATTGCAAATCTGTGGCTGCCGTCGTAAAATTTTAGGAGGCAATTGTTTGGATGTTGATGTGTGTGTGCGTTTGTGTAGATACACAAACGCACACACATCATTACACAAACGCACACACATCATCAACTTCCAAAAATTTGTCTCTCTGATTGAGGCTGCCGTCATCAAATTTTTTTTGGATGTTAATGTGTATGTGCGTTTGTGTATCTCAAAGACACAAATACACATACATCATTAACCTCTAAAATATTGTCTTTCTGGTAAGATTATGATGAGGAACAGAGTTCCATCTGGTAAGATTTCGTAACCCTTGGGATCTCAGAAAAATGTGATTATGTCGGCGGTTTTCTATATAAACCGTCGTGGTTATTTCAATTCTTGTCATTAAGTTGATCTACCGACGTAGGATAACAAAATCCAAGAAATAAATTGTTAAAAAAAATTCTTATTAAGACGACGGTTTAAATATAAGGTATGACGTATAAAGTGAATAAATACGACGTTAAATTTTATAATACGTCGTTAAATGAAAAACCCCAACGTGGTGAGAGTTAAAGATACCGTCGTAGAACTATACGAGAAAGATGTCGATATATTTATCTTTGCCGTAGTTGTACATTAATTTAATACGGCGGTATTTTGTATTATACCGCCATGGATTTATTTGTAATTATACGGCGCCTTATACGAAAACTTGGTCGTGTTAATTTCTAAGTAAAAACGGCGGCTTTTTTTGACATCGTAGTCTATACTTTCTACGTCGGTCTATTCATAACTTATGCCGTTCTTTGTTGGCTTAGATTTTAGTCTGCGGAAATCCCATTTCAATAAGACGTCGGTTTTTTAATTAGGTGTGTCGTCTTTTATGAACAACCATTGGAATCTCCATTTTTTAGGTGTCTAAGGTGTTATTATACGGCGGTTTTATAGAACCGTCGTCTTTTAAAAAACAACGACGGTTTTCCCTTAGACCGTCGTTTTTTTCTGGTTGTCTTTGTCACTTTTTGTAGTAGTGACTTCAATAACACTAGTCAGTCATGAATAGGCCACAGTAAGCAACAAATTTTACTTATGTAACTTGGCACAAACAAGATAACTACCAACTCTGAGTAAATGGCCATAAAAGCCATACGCCTTGCCTTGCCCATAAAGCATCAAGCCATAAGCTAACAACAAGAACATTTCACAGCGAAACATACCTCACCACAAGGGGACTTCTTGGTGGTAATGTGCAGAACCTTGGTTGGCATTCTCAAAGGTCACACATCAATGAAGTAAAAATGAAACTTAACAATATTGAAGCTCATAAAAACTTTGCATTTACAGGACTGTGGAATTTGGAGAATACCAATGCAGGGGTAGAGGAGTAGCAGAGAGAAGAGGGAGGGTGCCATGGTTAAAGTCTTTTAGCTTTGAGGAGATAAGGCCTTTTCTAGACACCAAATTCATAAATAGGGGACTAAGATCATGGGGCATATAAGTCAAGCAAAATTTTGAAGAGCATAACGATAACCATAGAAGGGCATATATAAATTGATTTAGGGAGGCTCTCAAAAATTATAGAAAATAATCCTAAGAGAAGGAGAGTTGTTACCTGTGGAATGGAGGAAGGGAGGCTTTCATGGAGCCAGCCATCAAGAGAGATCGAGTGAGCTAGAGAGAGAGACAACAAGAAAGAGAGCTTTGGCAAGAGAGAGCCATCGAGAGATACTGATGCAAGTGTCGACAAAGTTTGGGATGAAGATGGCGTCGATGGCGGCTGGTGATGACTGATGCAAAGAAGACGATGGTAGAACGTCACTGCGTTGACGGCTAGTAGGTACGTATGAGGAGTAGAAAGGTGAGAGAGGGTGTGTTTCAGAGAGGGTTTCAAGGAAGGAGAAAGAAGAACTCAAGAGGTTTCAAGGAGGGAGAGATAAGGTTTTCACACAGACAGGGGGAAAACTTAATTTTAGGTCAAGGGCAAATTCACTTAAGAGGCTCCTTTTGTTTAGTGTGTTTTAAAAGACGACACTAACAAGTGCCATGTTTTAAAAGTCAACCCATTTTAGGGTTGTATAAGATGATATATTACGATGGTTTTGTAAAATGGGTTGATTTTTAAAACACAACGATGGTTTTAAAGTGAACTGTCTTCGATTTTGAGTCTTCGTTTAACTAAATTTTAGTAGTGACCTACAAGAAAACTGCATGAGTCATGTCAGTCTCTCTCGGGCACTCATTCAAGTCATGGTATTTGTTACAAGAAGCAAATACTAAACATCTCCCCTCGGTCTCTGTTTGGATCATCTATTAAATATTAACTAGATATTTAAATCATTACGAACAGTAACAAATACTCAACATGGGATAATAATAAAAAATTAACATAACTATAAAAATTAAGTGTTCATGGTTGGGCTACATCGTAACCCTAGCAAGGGAAATTAGTTTGTGCCAAAAGAAAATATAAACGAGAGAATTATTGTCATAAAACCAATTTGGCCGATGGACTTGATCTTCAGAATCTCCACAGGAACACCTTCGAAAGCTCCTCAAGTAGTGCAGCAGCAAATTCTTGGCTCTCTCTAATATTTCTCTGGGTGTATGAAAGTTGTGTATGGGAAGATATGGTGGAAAAGATGACGGTCCCTAGAGAGAGCTTAGGGTGACCTTATATAGTGTAAAACAACTAAACCCTACTCTAAAAAGGTCTGGAAAAACTCCTAAAGCAAAACAAAATCCCAAACTGAAAATACCTGCAGGATGACTCAAAATGCCTAGAGGAGGGTGAATAGGCCAATTTAAGATTCTAATCAAATAAATAAAAATAAACTTCGGTAGCAGGATTGATATGGCTTATCAATCCTGTAACGTGCTGGGCATAAAATAAAAGAACACGCAGAGAATTATTTTACGTGGTAAAACCCCACCTCTGGGGAAAATCCACGGGACTCCTCAGTCCAACACAAATCCACTATAGAACGATGATTACAAGAAGTACTCACACACTTATCCTAGACACATTCTAGATAATGTTTACCGACTTCTTCGTAACTCAACTTCTGTCACGGGATGATCTTCGACACTCCTTATGTTGAACGCAATACTGGCCACGATTGCTTCAAGCTCACCAGAGGAAAACCGCCACCACGGTCTTGGTGCCCTCAACCGTATGAGTCACCGACATGCATATGAATGCAATATGAATGATTAAAGTGTTTGATAAATCACCAAGTAAACATTGAACACTTGATGATTTATCTCAAATATACGCACAACAGCTTTTCTTAGAATTCTATATGCTCAAAATAAATATCTCAAAAGCTATATCAACAAAAGAATGGCACATGATCTTTTATACAAGACTTGTTCTCTCTCATGGGAGAGAAACCCAATAGGCCACGAATATTAAACTTCCTATTGCACCACAACCTATCATCAATAAGAGATTTGATTCACCTTGGACTCAAAGTAATGACGCCTCTCTTTAAACCAAATTAACTAAGAGGTAAGCAACGTGCAAAGTCACAATAGGAAAAGATAATATTTTAACTTCAATTAAAATAGAGTTGAACTAGGAAAGTAATCTCAAGAGATAAAATCTAATCTTATTAAAAATAAGATTAACATAAAAATACTTGAGTGAAAATAACTCCAACTAGGAATCCTATAATGAATGCATGATTATGTCATAATTTACCTGAAATCAGATTCCTCATATCGGTCAAGTCATGCTTTGGAAACCTGGGATTAAATGTGTTGCGCCAAAACGTCTAGTAAACGATATTCACACACTAACTCCCAACCTATGCTAGAGTCTAGGAAATGACAATACAAATTTCATACTAACAATCTCCCCCTTTGGCATTTCCTAGACAAAACACCTATTACAACTCAAAAGAAATTACATGGGATTTAACAA
Organism: Prunus armeniaca; assembly: GCA_903112645.1. Classification (NCBI taxonomy): domain Eukaryota; kingdom Viridiplantae; phylum Streptophyta; class Magnoliopsida; order Rosales; family Rosaceae; genus Prunus; species Prunus armeniaca. The sequence continues at coordinate 12,049,660 of CAEKDK010000003.1, read as the reverse complement.
ATGAATTCTTATTCTAAGCTTGAAGCCCTGAATCCCTGCACATTATGAAACAACAAAACCAGTGAAGCTTGTGGGAGAAGAAATGTAATTCAAAGCAGAATTACAACACAACTCCCCCTTAATTCCGTAACACAATCTCTCCCCCTTTTTGTCAGGAAATCCAAAGGGCAAAGGATGAACATAAGGGAGCATATATAAGAGGGAAAGAAAAATAAAAAATAAAAAAATCAGATTGCATTCCCAACATATAAAGACATAGAGAATAACCAATAAAGCATGTAAGAGGCTTTATCTTGAAAACAAACAGAAAATTCTTTTTTTTGTTTTTTTTTTTTTTGGGATAAGAGACAGGAAAATAGAGAACTAAAAAGAATAATGAGAAGTTGTTAAGAACCAAAACATACAAAAACAAAAGCAATACACTCAAGACAGAAAGCTCAAAACAATCAAGACATAAAACATACTGTAGATGCAGACCCAAAGTTGTCTTGAAAATATAATTATTTTCCATTCATAAACATGCCAAGTTTGTGAGTAAAGAATGAAAGAAGCAACAAACCCTTTGCTGTCTTGAAAGCATGTGAAGCAAAGCATGTTAGGGACAAACACACGACAGCACACGAGACTCACAAACTCACAGAGAACAGTAGAGGCATACCACAGTCATGGTGAAAGATAAAAAGGCATCAAATGAGTCTACCATCAAGGAGCAAAAGTGTTAAATGAACTCTTTTTCAATTAAGCACAAAAAATATGTCCACACAAGACGAATCCCACCAAAGATTGCACAAACACTAAGTGCATAGTAAGTATAAGAAGATCAATTTATATATATTTTTTAATACGAATTTTGTGGCTCACTTTATCTAGCTTTCGACATGATCCATGTAACGGATGGTCAATCAGTGTGCTTACGTCAGATGACTGGAGGCAACTGGGTGATGAAGCACCCCTGGGGAAATACTGATCCGAATCATGAAGGCTCCAAAGATAAGCAAGGATAGCAAACCATCACAACCTGTTGACTCGAACCTCGACGTTGGTTAGACAAGAGGCCCGGTTACTGAGCAATGAGTGGTTGACACCTTTTTTTTTTTTTTTTTTATTTTTTTTTTATAAACAGATCAAGAACTTACGCACAGTAGTGTTATGGCAATCCAAAGAGAGACAAGTGCATGATAAGAGATATTCAAAGGACTTCAAGGAAAAGAGTGTGGTGTGCAAAATAAAATAAAAAAGATGGATAGATCATTTAATGAAGTTTATAATGCACCAAGACAATGGAAACCTTTGTGTGAAGCTGAGAGTGTAAGTTCTTAATATAGTGCAATGTCAGAGCCCAATCTAAGATCAACAAATACGTTCAGACAGTTACAGGATTGATACACCTTAACAATCCTTGCACGAGCTGAACAGATTTATAAACAAAGAAATTAATTGAAATATCATAAAACATAAAAGAGGCTTTGGCATGCAATAGACTCCAAATTAATCTAGAGCACATATACCTAAAGACTTTCTAAGAGTGTCAAATCGAAGATTATCCAAGGGTTTTGCAGCAATACATTTAAGATCCAAACTTTCTAAAGCAACGGGTTCATGCACAACATTAGTGGAGGAAGACATACAATTATGATTTTCCTTTTTCCTCCAAACTAACTTTGTCTTAGTTGACGGCAAACAATGAAAAGAAGATAGTTTGGATAAGCGGTTTACCTCTTTCATAAGATTTGAAATCTTATGTTGGATACTTACTTTTCCACCCATGCCATGAGAATTTGAACGAACAAATTCGTTTCGAAGCTTATTGCATCTCGGTCTTATGTGCCCACGAGTTCCACAAAAGTGACAAATTGGAATAAATTTCTTGACTTCATGAGAGGCAGAAGGTTCAATAGGTGAAGTGGATTTGACAAACTTTGTTTTAGACACAGCGGAAGACTTATTACTTGGTTCAAATCCCAAGCCTCGTTTGTCACCATCTCTTCGTCCCATGCTAATCATCTTGTCAATTTTTTCTGCACCAATGGTTAAAGAAACAATCCTTTCTTTTGAATTTTTAAGTTCAAGTTCAAGGGCTTTGTTGTCAGAAGTTAGAGAAGCAATTAATTTATTCTGATCAGTCAATTTTTTCTGCAAAAACATCAATTTTTCGTTCATACCTGCACTTACCTTTTCGGAATCTGCATCAGGGGATTGAAACTCGTTTGCAATCCTGCAATTTTCCAGCTTCAGCACAGCAACTTCTTTGACGAGCTCACTATTTTGTTTACCGAGCTTCTGAGTTGCAGCCAACAAATCATCATATTTGTTCATGATAAACTCAATATTTATACCTTTACAATCATCATCCTCACGTGATTCATCCAAGCTAACTGTGGTTATAAGTGCAACCGTCTTTTCATCATTCTCGCATTCCGATTCACTATCACTCCAAGTAGTATGCATTGCCTTATTCTTGCCATCCTTTTGTTTCCTTAAGGTGTTGGCACATTCCGAAGATATGTGTCCATAGCCTTCACATTCGAAACATTTGACCTTTTCTCTTGGATTCTTGCGTTCATTTAACCTGCGAAATTTAGATCCACCATCAGTATAGTTAACAAACCTATTTTTAGAATTTATACCTTTTGAATCTCGACTCCTTGGATCCTGATTCTTGAGAAAGTTCATGAATCGTCTTGTGAGAATCGTTAATTCCTCATCACTGCAATCTTCATTTGAATGCCCATCATCTTCTTCATTCACAACCTTGAACGCAACATTTTTGCTTTTTTTAGGAGGTAGATGTTTCATCTCATAGGTTTGTATGGACCCTATGAGTTCTTGAACTTTCAAGGTGTTCAAGTCACGGATCTCTTCAATAGCCGTGATCTTTGGTTGAAACCGTTGAGGCAAGGATCTCAAAATCTTTTTCACAACTCTATCTTCTGGAATTTTTTCACCTAAACCTGAACAAGCATTCACAATTACACAAAGTTTAGCATAAAATTCAGAAAAAGTTTCATTCTCATCCATCATAAGTGTCTCAAACTGTAAAGTGTGCATTTGAAGCTTGGCTCCCTTGACAGTATCTGTTCCTTCATGAGTAACCTGCAAAATATCCCAAGCTTCCTTAGAAGTATCACAAGCAGATATATATTCAAATTGATCGGAAGAGACAGCAGTAAATAAAGCATTTAACCCCTTTTGATTATTAGTGCTGTGTGTGACTTCTGCAGTGGTCCACTCCTCTCTAGTTTTGAGGACTGTGGTTTCTTCATCTCCTTTTCCAATCGTCTTTGTGGGTTTAGGAAATCCATGAACCACTGTGCTCCATACACGTTCATCTAAGGACCAAAGAAACGACTTCATTTTGGCCTTCCAAGCGCCATAGTTGTTGCCATCGAAATATGGTGGATGTGCAATTGAGCCCGAGGCACGATCCATCCTAAGGTATGTTAGATCTTGCTGAGTATGTCCAGCAACCTGCTCTGATGCCAATTGAAAATACCTGCAGGATGACTCAAAATGCCTAGAGGAGGGTGAATAGGCCAATTTAAGATTCTAATCAAATAAATAAAAATAAACTTCGGTAGCAGGATTGATATGGCTTATCAATCCTGTAACGTGCTGGGCATAAAATAAAAGAACACGCAGAGAATTATTTTACGTGGTAAAACCCCACCTCTGGGGAAAATCCACGGGACTCCTCAGTCCAACACAAATCCACTATAGAACGATGATTACAAGAAGTACTCACACACTTATCCTAGACACATTCTAGATAATGTTTACCGACTTCTTCGTAACTCAACTTCTGTCACGGGATGATCTTCGACACTCCTTATGTTGAACGCAATACTGGCCACGATTGCTTCAAGCTCACCGGAGGAAAACCGCCACCACGGTCTTGGTGCCCTCAACCGTATGAGTCACCGACATGCATATGAATGCAATATGAATGATTAAAGTGTTTGATAAATCACCAAGTAAACATTGAACACTTGATGATTTATCTCAAATATACGCACAACAGCTTTTCTTAGAATTCTATATGCTCAAAATAAATATCTCAAAAGCTATATCAACAAAAGAATGGCACATGATCTTTTATACAAGACTTGTTCTCTCTCATGAGAGAGAAACCCAATAGGCCACGAATATTAAACTTCCTATTGCACCACAACCTATCATCAATAAGAGATTTGATTCACCTTGGACTTAAAGTAATGACGCCTCTCTTTAAACCAAATTAACTAAGAGGTAAGCAACGTGCAAAGTCACAATAGGAAAAGATAATATTTTAACTTCAATTAAAATAGAGTTGAACTAGGAAAGTAATCTCAAGAGATAAAATCTAATCTTATTAAAAATAAGATTAACATAAAAATACTTGAGTGAAAATAACTCCAACTAGGAATCCTATAATGAATGCATGATTATGTCATGATTTACCTGAAATCAGATTCCTCATATCGGTCAAGTCATGCTTTGGAAACGTGGGATTGAATGTGTTGCGCCAAAACGTCTAGTAAACGATATTCACACACTAACTCCCAACCTATGCTAGAGTCTAGGAAATGACAATACAAATTTCATACTAACAAACAATTAAGGAAACAAACTAGGAAAGAATCATTCTTTGACTTTGAAACACTTCAGCCAACTTGCACACATGTTTTGGGGTCGTTTCATTTCCTAGAAAATTCTGGAAAAATATGAGAAACGTAGCTTGATCTCTAAGCTTTCCAAGCATATATCACACGCTGCTAGGAAAAATTGGAAAGGTCCTCAAATATTCAATCTTCCACAACTGTGCAGTTCTAAAGGGATTTCGACTTAGGTTGTCTTGACTTGCATGTCTGGAGCATTTGGCTTGGTAGAAAATTATGAAACTTTGACACAATAATCTTCAATGTCTTAGATTTCTTCTCCAATTGGCTTGCGCTAAAATTCATTCGAAAAGTCAATTTTCAATCGCAATCCTTCAAAGAGTGCAGAATAACTAAAAATAAGGAAAGTAAGCTAATAATGCTCTTTTTAATTAACTTTCCCTATAAAAACCATATATAAGAGGTATAAAAATATAGGAAGAGGGTTGAGTAAAAGGGAGAATTGTATTTCAGGTCTGGGCTTCTGGGTACTTGACCCCCATTTCATTAAAAAGAGCACTGTATGGCTTTCACTCCAAGGACGGTGTGTAGTAAAAGTACACTTCAGTGCTCGTCAATGAAGAGGGTTAAGCCAACCAAAGCAAGAATGAGCACCCTTGCAAATTGATCAACTTCGGTGGCATCTTTTGGGACCCAATTCTTATATCTCTTGTGGAGGGTGGTGTACTTGACTTTATGCCCATGTAACGGTAGCATCCAGTTCCCATATAAACGCTTTAGGTTGGCCTTATTCTTGTAAGCATGAACGTTGTACAATAACGGCTTACCATATACTGGAAGTCTTGTAATCGCACTAAAATTGTTATTGAAGTGAAACGTGTGGGTTGTGTCCCACCAACGTTTTGCCAGCGCATGCAGCAACTTTCTATCTCGCTGCCCTTGTTGGAGAATGGAAATAAATCCACCAAAGCCCGCAGCTACAACCCTGTGTGCTACTGCGGCTGGGTGCTTTGAAAACCAGTCTGCACAAAGGGTGTTGTGCCCTGTCCCACAAACATTGGCAGCATTACACTGCACACAAAAAAATTGACAAACGCTGCACCAAAAAAATTGACAAACTTCCATTGAACCAATACATAATGCAACAGTTCCTCACTACAAATGGCACACATCAAATGCAATTCACATGACATCCATATGCTACAAATATAATACACCACTTGCCAAATAAGTGAACACTTTTCAGTTGTCACTACTACAAAAAAGGCAAAAGACAACGGGAATTCACCATCGTGTATTCGGTTTTCAAACCGTCGTGAAATCGACCGACATCTATTTGGGTGTCAAACTACGACGGCTTTTCACCGTCGTTGTTTATCTATAACGACGACGTTTTTTAAAGAAAATCATCGTTGTTTAGAGGTAAAGATCATTAATTATAGGAGAAAAGACAACTGTTTTTAATAAAACCGTTGTGTATTGTATGTAAAGAGGACGATTTTTTATGAAAACCGTCATGGATTGTTTATAAAAACGACGGTTGTTTTATAAAAACCGTCATCTTTACATTCAATAGACAACCTTTTTAAACTTTACTTAACAATAGACGACCATTTTTAAAAAAAACCGTCATCTTTACATATAATAGACGACCTTTTTTTTAAAAAAAACCGTCATCTTTACTTCATAATAGACGACGGTTTTTATAAAAAGCGTCATCTTTACATATAATAGACAACGGTTTTTATAAAAAGTGTCATCTTTACATATAATAGACGACGGTTTGTATAAAAATCGTCATCTTTACATATAATAGACGACGGTTTATTTATAAAAAGCGTCATCTTTACATATAATAGACAACGGTTTTTTATAGAAAAAGCGTCATCTTTACATATAATAAACAACCCTTTTTTTTATAAAAATCGTCATCTTTACCTATAATAGACGACCCTTTTTTTATAAAAATCGTCGTTAATTATCTGTAAAGACCATGATTTATTATAAAAACCGTCGTCTAATAAGTTTCCAAACTGCTACATTTTAGTTCTTTTTGATTTCCTATGATGCTATACAACGATTTTAACTAGAAAACCAACCATAATGCTTTATTAATGAATATATACACTAAAAATAGTTTCTTTCATAAAACTTGAAGATTCAATAGTTATTACATAGTTAACCAATCTTTATTCTACAACAAACATAATTCCTAACAAGACCTACGTACTCCTAAACCAAGCATTCCTCATCCAAACATACAAATGATGCACAACTGAAGTCTCCTCCATCATCCCTGTAAATAAATCAAAATGACAAGAGAGAAAAAAAAAAAAAAAAAAGATTATAAACATAAAAAATTAGGTGGAAGAGAAATTTTACCATTGGTCCATATTTCCATAGAAAACTTGTAAAATGAGCATAAAAAAGACCATCGAGAACCTGCAAATTTTCAACAACAAAAAAACATATGACTCACATAGAAAACCTGCAAAAGAAAAAGTTATAAATCTGCAAGCTTCCTCCTCATCTCCTGATAACCAAATCAGAAAATCTAAAAAGAAACCAGAAATATAAAAAAATATGTAAACAAACCAGACAAATCAAGAGAGACAAAATCTGAAATTAGGGAGACAAAGAACATACCAGAAACGCAAAGAGACTAATCCAGAATTAGCAAGATATAGAAGGGTATTAAGAGATTAAGTGACTTTCAAATTAAACCTTTCAACCAGCTTTGATTCTCAAATACAGAACATCCCTCTACATCTTATGGATCTGCGAAGACCTCAATCTCTCAACTCCTTCATTGATATCGATTTTTTGATGATTTTGTAGAGAGTTTCATGAGGGTGTTTTAGAGAGTGCAGGAGGGTTTCAAGGAGGGAGAGATAAGGTTTTCAGATACGGGGGAAAATCTGAAAATTTGTCGAGCGCGAATTCACTTGAGTAGCCTTTTTTTTAGTGTGTTTTAAAAGACAACGCTTGTTAATGAGAGATAAGGTTTTCAAAGACCAGTGAAAATTTGAAAATTTGTCGAGCGCGAATTCACTTAAGCTGCCATTTTTTAGCGTGTTTTAAAAGACGACGCTTTTTTAAAAAATAAAAAAAATTGTCATCTTCACATATAATAGACGACGGATTTTATAAAAAGCGTCATCTTTACATATAATAGACGACGGTTGTTTTATAAAAAACGGTCATCTTTACATATAATAGACGACGGTTTGTATAAAAATCGTCATATTTACATATAATAGACGACGGTTTTTATAAAAAGCGTCATCTTTACATATAATAGACGACGGTTTTTTTTATAAAAAGCGTCATCTTTACTTCATAATAGACGACCCTTTTTCAAACAAACCATCTTTACATATAATAGACAACACTAGTGGATACCACAAAATCTTATGTTATATTTAATGAAAGTATAAATAAACTCTTAATTGTTAGTGAATATATTGTTTTGATGGCATACACATTTTAAGAAACTAGTTTCAACAATCCAACCGTCAAACTTGTTTGTTTATACTTCGAGATCATATATGCCAAAAATCGGAAAAAATAAACATTCAAAGATCAAGTAACGGGACAAAAAATTTTGACGGTTATAAATGAAAAATCATGATTTAACGGTTATTTTAACTCCGATTTTGAAGATTTTTTACCGCTACACTCCTTGACCTTATATGAATACAATGACTGAATTTGATCTTCAATTTAAAATATTTACACTAGTGGATACCACAAAATCTTATGTTATATTTAATGAAAGTAAATAAACTCTTAATTGTTAGTGAATATATTGTTTTGATGGCATATGCATTCTAAGAAACTAGTTTCAACGATCCAACCGTCAAACTTGTTTGTTTATACTTCGATATCGTATACACCAAAAATCGGAAAAAATAAATATTCAGAGATCAAGTAACGGGACAAAAAATTTCGACAATTATAAATGAAAAATCATGATTTAACGGTTATTTTAACAAACCATCATCTTTACATATAATAGACTACCCTTTTTTTTATATATAAAAAACGTCATTTTTACATATAATAGATGACCCTTTTTTATAAAAAGCGTCATCTTTATATATAATAGACGACCATTTTAAAAAAATTTCGTCATCTATACTTCATAATAGACGACGGTTTTTTATACAAGTGTCATCTTTACATATAATAGACGACGGTTTTTATAAAAAAGCGTCATCTTTACATATAATAGACGACGGTTTTATAAAAAGCGTTATCTTTACATATGATAGACGACGGTTTGTATAAAAATCGTCATCTTTACATATAATAGACGACCTATTTGTAAAAAAAACCGTCATCTTTACTTCGTAATAGACGACCCTTTTTTAAACAAATCATCATCTTTACATAAAATAGACGACCCTTTTTTAAACAAACCATCATCTTTACATATAATAGACGACCCTTTTTAAAAAAAACCGTCATATTTACTTCATAATAGACGACCTTTTTAAAAAAAAAACCGTCTTCTTTACATATAATAGATGACAGTTCTTTCAAAATAACCATGTCTTTACCAAAAAAAGGACACTTGATTTTTAAAAGACGACGCTTGTCATACATGTTGTCGTTGTTTTATTTGTGTGCATCGTTATAAAAAAATTATTTAACAGTACCTCCGGTTTTTAGTTGTTTAAGTCACTTATTCACGACGGTTTTTTGTTACCGTCGTCTTTTTAAATACAACGACGGTTTTTTCTTCTACCGTCGTCTTTTTCACTTTTTGTAGTAGTGTGTGGTTGCATAAAAACCCCTCCACAGTGTGTGAATTTCATACTATATGCACTCAAATCTGTGGGGTGGCAACCACTATGTGGTAAGACACTCAATTGATTTCCCACCTGTCAACCAGTAAAGCCCTAGTAATCTAAAAAATTCGAGGGGCATTGCTCTGAGCAAAACGATCTCGAAGGTCTTCCCAAACCTCCTGGGCTGTAGTTGAATATATGACACTATCTGCAAGATCAGGTGTGATTGAATTGAGGATCCATGATAGAATCATATCATTGCGTCTTCTCCATGAAGCATGATCATCTGGTGATGGCTCTTGGCAACGGTACTTTTATTGTACCATCTATAAAACCCAACTTGGATTTGGCATTTAAAGAGATGGTTATGGCTAGGCACCAGGTCGAATAATTGTCACCATTGAGAGGCTTGGAAACAAGCACCAATCCTGGATGATCGAAATGGTAGAGAAAAAAGGGATCAACGACATTGTTCTTGCCTTCCTTCGAAGATTGCTCGCGCTCCATGATGATGAGTAACGACAGAGTAAAGAAAATTGAGACGGCAAAAAAGAAGCAGAGAGCTAGGGTATGTCTTCCTGCTCTGATACCATGTAAAATAGGGAAGAAAGATATTTGCCTGAATGATTTTCATTGAATCAGAGAATGTGACTTTATACAAGAGATTTCATATAATTATGCTAAGCTATTCTAGGAATCTAAATTACAGTAGGAAAAGAAATATTTTACAGCACATAATTACATATTTGTTTCCTAATCCATCTTGTGAACATTAGGAAATAATTGACCTTCTTAACAAAAATGGAGCAGTATAAGGTTTGGGTGCTTCTAGGTCTGTAGGATTGTTGGGTTCATGGACGAATAGTTTTAAAAAGTTCTCAGCTTTTCAAGAACTACCGAAAATGAAGATGAATAAGGTTTCAGAGGTTTAATTTGTGGATGCTTTTAGGGTTCATGGAGGGAAATTGAAAATTTATTTGGATGGTTGCTTTTGAACTCCCACCGCGTGTTCCTAGAGAACAACATACGCATAGCTTTTCAAATTAAAATCCCTTTAGAGCATCTCCAGCGCCAGACCCAAACTGGGGGAAAGGCATCCCTGGCGAGCCCAAGACACCTCCAGCACAGCAAATGTAGCCCAGTTTCGTGGTGGGTCCCACCAGCCCGGGAGAGCCCAAGGGCAAGTCTTGCCTGGGCTGAAGCCCGACTCTTGTGACGTCAGCGCTGGTGTCACGCTGATGCCAGCACTGACGTCACACCTGATAGCCTCCAACGGGCATTTGCCACGTGGCGCGACAAGGACTCTCGGATGGTTTTTTTCTAGAAATCCGACAGTCCTCATTTTTTTGGCTAAAAAAATTGCAAAAAAAATCGAAACAATTCTGAATTTTTTTTTAAAAAATACCCAAAAATTCTGTATTTTTTCTCTATAAATACCTAACCATTTTATTTACTTTCCACACTAAATCTTCATACAATTTCTTCTCCATCCAATATTTTTTACTCTCCACTCACATTATTCACTTTCCACACCAATTCTCCATACAAACTTTTCTCCTTCCAATATTTTTTTTATCTCCACTCACATTTTTCACTTCCACACCAATTCTCCGTACAAACTCTTCTCCTTCCAATATTTTTTACTCTCCACTCACATTTTTCTACTACTTTCCATTTGTATAAAAAAGCGAATGACATCTTCTGTCGAAGTCGGAGGCTCGTGGTCAACGAATGAAAATATTGCGTTGTGTCAATCTTGGGTGAACATTAGTCATGACCCTATCACGGGCAATGAGATGAAGTTTCATCATATTAGTCCGGCTTTTGTTTTGGGTTAGGTATTTCAACTTTTGGTTTGGGTTTACAGTTGGCAATTCGGCCTGCATTTAATTCTTTCGGTCTTGTCTCTAGCAATTGTGCTTTTTTGGGCAATGGACATATTACAATTAAAATTGGCAAAATAATTAATCAACCAATTGTTATTCAACCAAAGTCCAAAAAGAAATTAATTATCATGTAGGATTAGAGTTATTAATGGGCATCTACAAAAACACAACTGTACTTTCTTTATTAACAAGTAAGATTTTTTAACTATGCAATAATCCTAAGTAATGTAATAAAAATTATTATATGGATTTTTCACTTTATTGGAAAAGTTGATTGATATACATCGATTGGTACTGATTACATTATCATAGGATAAGTTGATATACAACGTATATCTATTACCAAGTTCACTTAATTCTTACTAAATTTCATTTCATTATTACTAAGTTCACTTCATTACGACCAAGTTCCCTTTATTATTAACAATAGTTTATTGGCAGTTGTTCACCCCGTTTTGATTTTAATCCTATGATGATAGGGTAAAGTTCCACATTAGCTTGACAACCATTGGTGGCCAACAAGTCAACTTTCTTTTGTGTATGAGCGTGCCACTGCTAGCAGTTTAAAACCCTAGCAGACTTCTAAAAAATAAATAACTTGCGTCCCAAGTTACTGATTTTTAAACAAGAAATTGTGAATTTGGGTGAGGAATATCTCCCAAATAAGTTCTTTTCTTGCCTCAGACTGGTGAGGACTTCACAATTTTTCACAGTACAAAATTGGTAGTTCTGGCCAGAATAGATGAAAAGACAGCAAAACTGTTTAGACAGAACTGCGTATTACAAGACCCAAAAGAGAAATGCCAACTCCAAAAAAGACAATTGAAACTTTGGACTTTGATTTCTGCCTGAGTAGTTGCTTCTGAACCGAACTGGACTGGATGTATTTGTGCTGGATTGGCTCGTCAACACCTTCAACTTATGGATTTCAAATCGATACCAACATTTGAGTTTGGTAGAGATTTAATCTATTTCAAGCCCTGGAAGTCTTTTTGAAAGGGCAGAATTGGAGCCTCTTCAGTCTGAAGGGGCAGAAGTGGCTGGATTGACGATTACCGAGCTGGAGCCGTACTATAGTACCTGTTCTGCTTGACCAGGGCTTTCCATAAATTTGTTGAGGTTTTCATATTGTGAGAAACCAGACTCTGCTTGACTTGGCTTGTGCTGAACCAAATTTGTAACGAGAGAAATCTCGCTTTGTAAAACTGCTTCTCTGAACTGAACTAAAATCAGAGATTTGTATTATAGCTGACTTGTTTCTTGTGGCTCAATGAGCTTTGGTTGCTTCAGTGTTTGAAGGCTTTTGAGATTAATGGATCTTTTTCAGTTTGTCAATTGTGACTCTGAGAGTTTTTGTCTTGATTGATTTTTTGGATGTCCTCCATTTGTTCACCCTCTCTCTTATTTTATAGGAAATGTTGGAGTGAGGTTTTTAATCTTTGAATAATGTGTGGCAAATCTTTTCAAAAGTTATCTATTCTGGCAGAGAAGAGCCATCAACAGTTAGTTCCCATGGTGGTCTTTTCCTTGCTTTTGCCAAAAAGAAAATGAACTCCTTTTGCTCTTTATTTGCTGCTTGTAGAGAAGGAAAGACATAATCTGCCATGATGGTCAGTTTGCTTTTTTTTAATGAACAACTCTCTTTCTCCCTACTTATCTTTTGAAAATGTAGCCTGCTTATCTCTTGAAAAGGTAACCTTCTTTGGTATAGAGCTTTTCTATGTATAAAAAGGGATTTTTGATCTTCTTCCTTTGGTTGCGAAAATTGGAGAAGTCCTCCTGTAAGACATGCCTTCATTAACTCCCTATCAACTCCTCTGTGATGGTTGAAAATTTTGACTTTTTCAAGGTTAGGAATTCACGTGGGGGCTTCCTTGAGAAAAAGATCTGCTGTTTTTGCTTTTTGGGATAGAGACCAAGTGGTGAGATCTTCTCAGAAGCTGGGCTTTTATCCAAAACTGTGTGTATCAGTTCTTTAATTGCAAATAATAGTATTTTATTCTTTTCAGATCATGGCTACATTTGTAATTTGTTCAAAAGGGTCTAGGCTTTTCTAGTGTCTTGGTGTTTTTTTTTCCTAATTCCTGTAGATGAAAGCCCAAATGTTTGGTTCATGGGCCTCTCGGCAAAAATGGGCTGGTGTGCAGATTTTTGGCCCAAACAGCAGTTCACTTCATTATTACCAAGTTCATTTCATTATTATCAATTACATACATATCCATTATCAAGTTCACTTCATTACTACAAGTTGATAATGGTTACATATTATAGATTAAGTTCACTTCATTATCACCAAGTTCCCTTCACTATTATCATGTTTATTAGAAGTTCACTTCATTATTATCAATTAGGTGGATGACTAGTACACACTACGTCTGCTCATGTTAGAAGGACTAGTTTCAAAAAGATTATATAAAATGGTGTGGAGCGACACATGGCGGAAGCTAAAAGGGGTGTAATTAGTGTGCTTTACGGCTATCCTCATGTCATTGCGCCACGTGTCAGATGTACATGGAAGGCAAACAAAGTCACTTATCTTGTTTTCCACCTTCCCCTCTAAGTAAGAAATTGCATTTCCTTCAAATAAATTGTGTTGTTTGATTGGGCAATTATACTCCTCAACGCAATTGAGTGCGCAATTGAATTTTTTAGACAATTTGTGTTACTCCTTTTAAGATAAAGAACAATAAAAAAGAAAAAGCAAACGCAAAAAAACCATGTGGTGCTACTAGAGATAACATATGTGTGAATAACAAAAGGAGTGTTAGATATATGCCATAGAAGCCAATATAAAAGTGTAAAAATGCTATGGATATAATATAATTAATACAATCAAAGGGACATGAATGTTACTTTAAGATACATAATGTACACAAAGTAACAAGTCCATGGATAAAGATATAAATAAAAAGCAGTCTAAAGAATTTAGAATCACGAGACCTTTCCGTCATAGGAATATCGTATCCTAAACTGTTCCTGGTCATAGGATCACCAATTGGATAATGGTGATCCGAAAAGACTGATACACACTGTGTCTGCTCAACTAGGAGGATGAGTAGTCTCAAGTCATTTATGTTGAGCCACTAAGACAGTGTAGGTACTCTATAGAGATGGAGTTCACTGAACGTGATCAACTCAAGAATTCTTGTATGGAAGTCTTACTCACAAATGTCAAACAAAGAATTCTAAGTTGTGATAATGCAAATTAGTCCTCAGACCTAACACATCACAATTGTCTTGTGTATGAGTTGTTTGTTTTTTAGAATACCATATAGTCGTATCAAAAGGATGTGACTTAAAGGTGTTCCTCAGAATACTCAGCATATGCACAGAGGCATGTGAATGTACAACAAGGAATCTCTACTCTTAGTAGGAAGAGAGAATACTCTAAAGATATGATTCGGTAAATTTTGGCCAAAGTATAGGATGAGAATTGAAACAAGAACGTTTGCAATTGCATCCAAGTGAATCATATAACCAAGAGATGTCCTGTTAGGGATTTGACACAAGTTAACCATATCCCAACAACACGATGTAAAGTATTGTGTTAGAGAAGGAACAAATTGTATTGTAAGATTGCATGACCAATAGGGAGAATTGTATAGAGGGATACAATTCATTTTTGGTTTAGAAGAAATCATTCTTATTCACAGCCTTGCTAATTAGAACTTATAAGATAGCACGCCAAAAAGGCATGGATCAAAGTCAAGAGTCAAATCAAAGGTCAAACAGTTGGCTCGACACTTGACATGGTCAACTAAGGTTGACCTGGACCAACACTTGCTAGACAAGTAAGTGAGTAACTTAATTTATTAAGTCATTGAACTAATTGAATTAATTAGATTAATTTAATTATCCAATTAAAGTTATGGAACTTTAGTTAGGGTCCCATGTGTTAGTGGTATGCCCTTAAAGCAAACTAATTATACAATAATTAATGTTAAGGACATCTTTTTAGTAATAACTTATTACATTATTTATGGGCAAGACCAGTTGTTTTCAACCATGATGATTGGTCTATTATCATAACAGTAAACCCACTATAGTCCTAGGAACATATAAGTGGACACGAGAACTATGTAATGAGATTGCATACATCAAGACTTATCATGATCCCTATCCTAAATATGATCCTGGTCATAGAAGTGTCATAGAAGTATCAATTGGTCATTGATATTCCACCAAGATAAGTACATGCAGTTTCTTCTCTATATGTAGAGAATGACGAGGTCTCAAGTTATTAAGTGTGGCAACACCAAGATATGTGTCTAAGTGTTTGCAGGAGAACAAGTATACTGAACATGATTAAATACATGAGTTCTAGAATGAGTTCATAGATTGCAATGGTGCAAACTAATCCTTAGACCAGAGACATCATAGATGTCTTGTGGCTATGTTGTTAGTCTTTGAGGGCATTATAGAGTTGTGTTGTAGATGACATAACTTAAGGTATTTATGAGGATTTTCAATAAAGTCATGGAGGCAAATAAATGTAAAACAAAGAATCTCTACTCTTAGTAAGGAGAGAGACACTACTACAAAAAAGTTAATAGACAACGGTTTTTAGCCATTGTAGAAAGTCTTGTAAAACCGTTGACGTTAGCAGTGTCGCCTTTTCTACATATTTATGACAACGGTCAGGAACCGTTGTAATTTGTCACTTTCAGCAACGATTTTTAAGGAAAACTGTTGTCAATTCTCATATATATAAAAAAAGGTATACAAGAGTGACCGTTGTAATATGACCCCTTCAACAACGGTTTTCCATGATAACCGTTGTAATATGACCCTTTCAACAATAGTTATTCTATAAAACCATTGTAATTTGGCACTTTGAACAACGGTTATCAATGGTAACCGTTGTGGTTTATCACCTTCCACAACGGTTCTTACTTAAAACCGTTGTGGTTTAACACCTTCCACAACGGTTGTTATCGAAAACCACTGTTGAAAATAGCATAGATAATGACGTTTGGAAAACCCTAAACCCTGAATCATTCACTATGAAAATTAATGGAAATTCACACTAATGATTTATACCACAATATCAATTTACAATTAAAATTCAATGCATGTACGCTACAACAATTTTCACAACAAAAAAATTGTGTTTATCTTGTTCCATAACTTCATCACTCTACATAATGGTCACAAAACTTGCTCACTTATGCCTGACTTCATCCATCTGCTCGTGTGTTGACAAACCTGCTCCCAACAAGCCTTCAAGAATTTTAGGACTCAAGCTGCTTGAGAATAGATAGGCTGTAGCAAAAGTGAAAACCATTAATGGATTATTAGAATATATATATATATATATTTATTGTGGCCAGTTGCTTTTCTTTCCACTGTTGTCTGTTACAAAAATGGATTATAGAAGAGATATATATATTTATGTTAGCAATAACTAATAAATGATATAGGATTGTTTTCAAGTGTAAGTGCCCACAAACATGAGTTGGCTTGTGGACCAGCCAACGTAAGGAAATTCTAACCTGAAACTTCCGTTTTCTTGAGTTGTGCAGCCACCTTCACTGCTTCAGCTTCTTCCCTCTCCTTCCTGTCAGCTTGAATTCCAGCAAAATTCTTCCTTAAGGACTCCACTTCTTCATCTTTCTGTGTCCAAGTACAAACTTTCACTAAATTAGAATCTACAAATTGGCAAGTGATGCAGCAATCATATCATGCAGGCTAAAGAGTCCAACATTGAAAGACATACCAATTCATTGAAAAACATCTCTGCCTAAATATCAAGGATTACGAACAAATGAACCTGTGATAAACTAAAGCTCCAAAACTGGCAACACTTTCATGGTAAAAAATGTCGGACTGGTACAAAGCAGCGTACAAAAATCATCGTCTCCTCAAAGAAACAAGATTTGGGATGCCAAATGACTGGCTGGGGTTTGACTTCCAAAACCAATCGTTTGAAGCCAAGCAAAACCACTAGGTGCATTACAAAATTACCATAAAGTTTTGATATAAACAAAAGAGAATTACTGTCAGCAGCAGAAACTACCTGCGATAGCCTTCAACCACTTTAGCCATGTTTCCGTCATATGTGGGAACAAAAATATCGCTCTCCAATGAGACAAGATAAATCCAGTGCTGCCATTTGGGATGAGTGGTTTTTAAAGAACCTAAGGTCTGACGGTTCCAACAGTGTCTCCTTTCTGACCTGTTTGAACAAATCCAATGGCAACTTGTAAAAACAAAACACAAAAAGTAACCATATACAAAATACAGAAGGTGGCTTCAGCTTTCATCTACTCACCAATTTGGGATAAGCCTTTGCAAGACTTGCCATTCTCTTCTCTGCACCATATATTTCACCAGCTGTAATATAAATCTGAAGATCGCGATCAATGTCAAGTGCACTCAGTGTAAGAGCGGTTTCTTCAGGTGTCAGAGGACACAAACCATCTTTCCTTTCCAGGTCAGAATTGATTATTTTCTCTTTCCACCAGGGATAAGCATATATGCCAAACAAGTGAAAGTATAAGACAGTGAAATTAATTCTTCTATTGCATGGAATCCATTGATTGTCAAGTATGACTTATCTCATTCTTGTCAATTCTTCCACCTCCTCAACGTTACAACCTTGAGTACAACCAGAAAATGCCAACATGTCCATTACATAAGAGTATCATGGCCAGTGAAGGGGAGAGTCTCTCTCTCCTCCTGCTTTTCCTATAAAAGCCAAAAGATAACTTAAAACCTAGTGAGAGGTTTTTGGTATTCCACGGTGGTGTGTGATGAGTAGGTGAGACAATCTCCCTTTTATCTTCCTTAGCCAAAAATTCGGACCAACCTAGAGGAAGTCTAACATCTAAGTCTTCTAGGTTGTCTTCTCTCCATCTCTAGTCCATTTTGTGTGGTGGGCTAGAAGGCTTCTAATTTGGAGCCTTTTGATTAAGGAATCTACATTCTAAGCGGAGATTGAAGGCCTTTCCAATAAGGTAATCATTCTTGGTTCTCCAAGAAAAGTCTACAAGGATAATGCTTATCCTTTCTTCTCTTTTCTATTTTGTGCTCAAAGAAACTAGATTATAAGATACTTGGGTTAAGTGAAAAAAGCTTAGCTCAACTAGAATCAGAAAAATTAATCTCCCATTATGAGTTTTGTGTTATATGTTGTGGCTAAATTCATTTCCAAGCAAAGATAAAAGTTTCCTTCACCATGTAACTTAGAAATTTATGGAAATGGACCTTATAACACATTATGGGATTAATGTGGTAGACCAAAGCAGCCCAAAAATGCCAAGGGAACAGAGGGTGCAGCACATGGGGTCTCTAAGGCACATATGTGTGAAAATGTGTCTCTATATATTCATAACCATAGCACCATACCTCCTTAGGGATTTCAAGTTAGGCATTTTGGAAGAGAGAAAGCATCAAGCCTCTCTCTCAAGACTCCCTTGGCTGGCCACCTAGAGGAAGAGGAGGTTAGCACCCATTTTCTCCTCAAGGTTCCTTATTATCCTATTCTTCTCTATCCTTGGTGAAGATTCTTTGGGGAGGCACAACTCTATTGTGTGTATTTGGAGAGCAAAGTGGAGAATCAACATCTAAAGAACCAATCCCTCTACTTGAGCACTATCCTTGGTTTCAAGATTCGCTCCAAGGGTATGTCCTCTTTATACCCTCTCTTTGATATTTGATATTAGTGTCAATGGTGCAAGTTTTCATAAACCTATATATAAAGATTGGGGCCTAAGGTAAGACTTTGTATGAATCTCTCTTGCTTCCGCTTTTATTTTAATTCCATAGTAGATAAGCCATGCTAGATGATTTGTTTTCTCATAGATTCATAGGGATTTTAGAAATCCCTACACCAATAATTCCCGTCAAGGAGCACAACTGAGACGCTTCTTACACTTTGAAATCCCCACACCAATAATTTCAATTCATTGTTATTTTCAATGTGTACACTTCTTACACTTGAAAACACTTCTTACAAAATCATAAAAACATACCGAAAATCCTACGAACTCTTTCTAACATTATCTTCATCTTTCACACTTTAAAATATCAATTTAAACGTATAAAAAAAGTTCAACCAATTTATCAAACTCACTTTTATGAGACTAAGACTTAGTCAGTATGTCAAGGACAATTAACTTTCCTCACTACAACCTTTCCCTCACATGTTCATTTTAAATTTCCCTAGGTCAATTTTATTTTGGTGTTCATAGTTGAAGATGACATCGAATGTGATTTTTAGCATAGTTATTAACTATTAATACTTATAAAACACTCAATAACTATTATACTCACAATAAATCATTTGCATTAAAGATCTTTGTTTCTATCAATACTTAATGTCTCCTAAGGTTTAACTGCTAACTGTTTAAATATTATATATGTACTATATAAACTTATTATGTACATGGTTCAAAATTTTATAAGTGCACAGAAAGGGTCGCTTTGCTGCTGTCCAAGGGGTCACTCATGGAGTCAACAGCCGTATTTCCAGCATCCCAAGGGGTCGTGCAACCCCTCTTGTCCCAACGTGTGTCCACCACTGCTGCCATCATACCTACCATTAACATGCACTGGGTTGGGTCTATCAATTTTCATATTGTAACGTCAAACTCACAATAGCCTTTACAATATATGAATTCTGCCGTTCACATGTAGTACTGCACCCTTGACATGCGTTTATAGAAGGTGTAGTAACCTCATCTACAATCCCTATAGCGGAACACACAATGTCTTCATCCTCCTCTCCTCAGAAAACCCCCGTATACGATCCTAATGTTGTAGTTATGGAAGACTTTTGTAAGTGTTATTCAGATCCTGCCAAACGTCCGTCTAAAACATGCAAGTTGCTTTTCGTTGTCGGGGGGCTGATAACGTACGCTACTATAGGTCGCCTACTCCTTCTCCACCTAAGGCCCCATCCCCCATTTTACGCAAGTGCAAACCCAAAAATACTATTGAGCCAAGCCCAAAATGTTATGATGACAAATTTCTTTAAGAATGGGAGGATAACTGGGGCCAGGCTGAAAGCCCCCCAAGCTCTCATATGTGGTGGCTATATAGGCAAAATTGGTTAGATGATGAAAACTAATGCAACGTCAATAACTATGTGTGTTGTTAGTTTAATTTCGTTTAAGCAATTATCAATGGCTTGACAAACTACGTTGTTCCATGTGTTTTGTTTTGTTAGTTTTGTTATTTTTTTTTTTTTTTTTCAAAGGTTCAAAGGAACTACTGTTGTAATATATATTTGTTAAAAGTACGTTGTTATAGCTCTTTAACTTATAATGGGTCGTATGTGATTGTAGTCAATGTTTAAAATATAATGTCGAAGAGTCTCACGTTTGTACTTTTGTGCTTGTAGTTCATAGCTTGTCATGAGAAAATAAATGACAAAATAATCACACAACTGAAATGTGACCAAAAAAAAAGGCTTACAATTTAAAACAAAACACAGTACTTGCTTTTGTAATATGAAAGATACAACATGCACGTGCGATTAAACATTTGCTAGTTCAAATACCTTCTTTCCAATAGATGTAATTCACTCCACTTTCCTCATTAAGAACCCATTTGGTGCATGAGAAATGAGGCTTGGGATAGGAAATCAATTGCTTTCCCATGTTTGGTAAGTCCATGCATGGGAAATCGTTGCCTTGCACATGGGAAAGTAGGGGGAATGTGAAGCCCTCCTCCCCACTTGGGTTTTGTTTTCCTCCTCAAAGGAAAGTTCAAGAAAATGAGCCAACATTAAATACACATTTTTCATAACCATATTGTCCCCATTAACAATTTAGGATTACAATATAGCATCAAACGCGTTCTTTTTTTATTTGATTTCCTATGGGTATAATTGGAAAATTAAACAAACTTTGTTTTACATTCCTACACAAACCAAATATGTGAAAGGAAATAAGGTGGCATTTCTTGATTACTTTCCTAGGATTACCAAACATGGGAAATAAATCTCCATTTTAATCCCTTGTGAAATAACATAGGAAGTGATTTCCCCTCAAATCCGTTCCGTGAACCAAACGGGGCCTAAGAGGATTCGAAATTTGCGACATTTGAAATTGCCTCATTACTCAAGTCATAAAGATCTAATTTCTGGTAGGTATAAGCATGACTGATACCATTTGACAATGCACAGGGATAGGGGAGTCAACCATGCACTGACAGGACCCGACCCAAATTCCACTTTGGAATCCAAGCTCCCTGTGAGTGTCCGATACCTGGCTAATGCCAGGCACAAAGACCAAATTGCCCTTCTAACTAAAAATCCACTTTTAAAATAAGATTATCTTTTGCCGAAAATTTGGCAGAGTTCCCCCTGTAATTTACTCATTTCCCAAAATTTCCACCTGTCATCAAACATTTATATAACTCAATCGTTCAACATGCATTCAATTATATCCAAACAAATTGAGCATCATAATATTCTGGTCTTAGGTCGCAATAAATCAAATAAATCAATATGCTAATAAAATTCATCTCAACTTTCAGAACAACAATAATGCATTGGTAATCTCAAACATTCTAACTCGTGGCTGCACCTTGTAACTATAGGTTGCCTACGTACTCGTACTGAGGGATCAAGCCACACGTAGTTCGTTCTTTGCAAAACCACTCTAGTTCTCAATTTTCATCTCAGCTTTCTGTTTCAAGCTTCCTGGCATTTCTCACATGGCAATATATAATCAACTGAATAAATAAAAGCATTTATATCAGGTAATCATGCTTGGAAAGCCATAACCATTAATTTCTCGTGACACCAATGGTGACACGTCCTGACCTGTAATCCTTGCTGGACTCAGGAGACATCTAGTCAACCTGGTCTGCAATCCTTGCTCCCACGTTCGGGATATATCTAAGACTTGTGGGGCAAAATATGCTAGAAAACTTAAGCTATTTAATACTATATAAAATAATGCAACATAAAAGATAAATAAACATAATAAAATAAAATAAGTTAAAGATTTATAAGCTCCGAACACCCTTGTATCGAACTCACATAAAGTTCATAAATAAATATATACATATTTATATATATCAATAACTTGATTAGAATCTATATATATTTCCATCTATCGCTTGTAAAACAAATGTGATGCTTAAGAAAATAGTGGTAACTGTATAAAATCTTCAACTTAGTTTAAAAGCATCTCATATCTTAAATTCTCTCCACCTAGGCATACCCCCATATCTGATCCGTCAATTCCTTTAATACCGTCAATTCCATATATGTCGTCAATTCCATATATCCGTCAATTCCAATAATAATCCGTCAATTCCATCCTCGCAGGTCTCGAAAACATAAAGTTAACCGAGCCGCATTCCTCGCAAGTATCAGAGATAACACTTCAATTTAAGCTGCAATCCTCCCAGGTCCCGGAGACACCAAGTCCATCCGAGCCACATTCCTTGCAGGCCTCAGGGGACCATTAGTCAACCTGAGCCGCAATCCTCGTACCACACGGTTCAGGCGTCGCCGAAACTCGTGGGGCATGATCATAAATAACAAACTGTCTCAAGGCAACTGGGGGGGTACCCTCGCGATGGGTTTGAAAACCATAACCTGTCATTTATATAAACTTTCAATAAATTGGTTCTCAACTAAACTTAAAATATATATCCATATATATATATATATATATATATACCAAAATCTGATAAAAACCAAAAGTTATAATTCTTCATTTTCAACCACTGAATATATGTATCAAATACTTAGCTAGTTTGCTAGCCATATTGATCTATGATTAGCATATCATTCCAATATTATATTTATAATCTTACAATACAACTAACCACATGAATATATAAGCAAGTGATAAATTAACAGATAATTAAATACTCATACTCTTCACATCTGAACACAATAAATAAATAACTTCCAATAATTCATAACCTTCCAATACCAAAATAATATCCAATATCAACACAAAATGCTTTAACGTAAACTTATAAACCAAACACAACAAAACACTTAACATAACAGTCAATTCTCAAGTATAAGATCGTTCTAATACTTCTCGAAGGATAAACTACCTCGGAAGACTCACAGTCCACAAAGTGGTTAGTCTTCCCAAACTAGGTCCACGGTACCCGTGTGGGGTCCACTACCACCTATCACAAATCCAGGAGTCCCTAAAGGTCCCAATAAGCCTAGGACACATGTCCCGAGAGTACAGTCTCTATCGGACTGTCGGATTACTCACGATTACACGATCGGATGGTTACTGTAAACCTAACCCTAGGGTTGACATTTCTGGAGTATCCGGGACTCTGTTTTACAATCCGTCGAATCCTATATGATCTTAGAATTACCTAGATCAACATATAAGAAATTGACTACGATCCAAAGGTTCGAACCTATTGAACTCGGAAATCGCACAATAGGCGAAATCTGTTCGACGCTCAAACGGTATTCAAATTAGAATCCAAGCACACCTACGTGCTCATGAAAACTAGGAGATCGATCTAGGATAGAATGTAGTCAACCACTCTGTCCATGCTCCGCCACACTTGCCGGCAGTGCGTGGGTATCCAAAGCGATACCACTCGGTTCAGGAAATTAATTGGAGCCACTTTTGTTCTTGGACATACCCCGAAAAATGGCCGGAAGTGGCCGGAATTTCAATTCGAAATCCGGCCAAACTTTGAGTTACAAATCGAACCACCTAGGCTAGAAATCAATCAAATCCTACCTAGCCATTAGCTAGAGCTCGAAAAATAGGTGTGAAAACATACCTTATTCGACCGGTTTGATGGTCGGAGGAGGGAGAAACGGCCGGCGAAAGTTTAAGAAAAATCTGTTCAAAACCGCCTGTTTTGTGGTTGATTCCGGCGACTACGGCAGCGGATCGAGGTGGCGAATAGCTAGGGCTAGAAGAGGGAAGTGTGCTGGTTCTAACGGGACCGGTCTTGCTTGAATTGGTGGTCAGAGTTGAGAGAAATCCCCTCTTGAAGTCGGCTGGTCCCGCTACCCAGAATGCAGAAATTCTGGGTTTTAAAAAAAACTGAACTTCGATATATTTACGATTATGCCACTGAACTTCTTTTGGTCGCCATTTCTTCGTTACAACTCCGATTCGAGTCCACTACATGTCTATGGACTTATTTCGACGTGCTCTACGCAATGGTCCAATCGAAATTTCTAAATTCCTTTCCGAGCTTAAAATGACCTTTTTGCCCCTTTTTAATATTAAATAATATTTTAATTTCTCAAAAACCTTAATTAATTCAAATCATTTTTATTTTTTGTTTATTTAAATTTATTCCTCATTTAAATTTATTCTCTCTTACTTTAGTTATTTTAACACACTTTTGGACCGGGATGTAACAATTCCACCAAAGTCTCCCCGGTCAACAAGTCAACAGGTAAACCTATTAAAATATTCCGGTGTAACATTGTCTTTTGTTTGAATACTTTAATAATTAAATATTAATTTAGGGTCGGGTTGTTACATGCACAGATTCTGGTTGATTAATGGCCGTGTTGGACTCCACATGTATGACAAGGTTGTCTTGGTGGACCGTCTCTCGTTGTGCAGGAATAGTATTGCTCTGGCCATTGTGGATAAGTACGTGGCCCCTCGGCAGTAAATTTAGTTCTCTATGTTGGTACATGCTACGGAGACACGGTTGCTGTTGACGTGCTAGAAGAAATGAATTTGGGTAGAAACGGTCCTTAGGCAAGTAGTAGAAAGGTGGAGGTGCATGGACTGGAGGGGTATTCCCTTTGTGGTTGTTTGCTTCATCTTCCGGGTCATTATCAGGCCTATTTCGGTTCATGGTGTTGTTGGCCATTGGTGAGAAGATCAAGGGAACCCCTACGTATTTTTAGTACATCAACTAAAAAAAATTTCTAAACCCTCGAAGAAGCAAACATGTTGTGATTTTTATCTTCCCTTGGCTTTCTGAATTTATAGTACACCTAATACATTTATATAGATACATCCGAAAAGGTTATATATATTTTTGGTATGGGATGGTGTACGGTGTGTAGCCTATGATTGTGAATCAAAATGATTAACTTTCCTGAACATTGTACATTGAGATGTTCAATTTCCAATTAATGACCTGTCAAATTGACAGGATGTTGTTTTGTTAACTCGCAATTGTACAGGCAAATTAGTAGTATAGCAATACAAGTACTAGGTCATACCCATGAGGAATGAGAAGTTAGACTTAGTTACGTACTTAGATTACCCAATTCAAGAAAATAGGAAGTTAAGTCTAAAACAGAATTTAAAGTGAGAGTGATTGTGATTGTCAAAACAAATGAAGCAAAATGAAATTACAAACAAAAGCAAAGTAAGCAAACGCAACAAAGGGTGGTTTTGAAGGTTGAAAAACAGATTTGGAGACTAGGTCATTCGATTCACCATAAAAATTCAATTTTAGGTTATAAGGATTCAAGTGATAAGTCTAATTCATATTCAAATATTGATTCTAGCTAAAGTATGATTAAACCATGATGTCTTGTCTGAACCTTGTATTCTTAATTCCCTAATTAGATCCTTGTTGTCGAACCTAAATTAAGGATTAGAAATCCATTAAGCATAGAAGAATGTTTTAAACAACCAAGCATGTATCTAATCCCTGTTGTTGAATGTCCATACATACTCTTTCTATTCATAGTTCAATTAGAATTAAAGCATATGGTGTCTACTCCTAATTCCAACCAAGATACACAAATCTAAATGGTAGCTAGGCATTCCGATTAGAATATAAGCAAGTAGGCATAATAAATAAGAACATGAACCATAAATCAAACTTGAAACTTGAAATTTATAAACCTAGAAAATTCATGTTAGGTTACATCAAAGCCCTAGGTATGGATTTAGCCTGTAACAACCCGGTGCTTAATTAATATTTAATTATTAATTTATTCCAGTAAAAGACCATTATACCTTTAGAATATTTTATTGGTTTGAAAGTTGACTTTTTGACTGGGAAGGAATTTGGGGATTTCAGTTATATCGTTGCGTAGAGCGCGACGAAATGAGTCCGTAGACACGTAGTGGACTCGAATCGGAGTGGTAACGAAGGAGTTACAATCAAAAGAAGTTCAGTGGCATAATCGTAAATATTTTGAAGTTGAGTTCTTTAAAAACTCAGATTTCTCCTATGTCGGCAACTCGACCAGCCGACTTTAGTAGAGGATTTCTCTCAGCTCCGAGTACCAATTCGAGGAAGACTAGTGCCAAACGAACCACCTCACTCCCCTCTTTCAGTCTCAGCCCATCCCAGCCTCGATCCGCCATCGTGGTCACCGGAAATTGCCACAAAACAGGGCGGTTTGGACAGTTTTTGATGGAATTTCACAGAGCTCGTTCGGACACCTCCGGCCACCAAATCGGATGAGTGAGGTATGGTTTTCTAGCTATTTTCCATGCTCTAGCTGCTGGTTGGGTAGGATTTCAGAGATTTCAAGCGTAGATCGTTCGATTTTTAAGTTAGGTTTTAGCAGACTTTCGGGTCACTGTTTCGGTCACTTTCGGCCAGTTTTTGGGGTAGGTCCAAGAACAAAAGTGGTTCCAAATAGGGTGTTTTACCTATGATAGGAGTCTTGAGCCAAGATGTTGAGATTATCCTGCGAAGCGTTATCGCTTCTGGCAACCACGCTCTGCCAGTGCGTGTGGCGGCGCGTGGGCACTGTAGCAGTGAGGCATTGTGTCCCAATGTGATCCTCTTGTTGTCACGAGCTCGTAGGAATTCGTGGATGTCAATTCGGATAACGTTTGAACCCCGAACGAATCTCGCCTAGTGGGTGATTCCCAGGTTCAGTAGGTTTGAACCGTTGGATCGTAATCATGTTCCAGTATGTTGATCTAGGTAATTTCAGGATCGTATAGTATTTGACGGATCATAAAACAGAGTCTCGGATACTCCAGAAATGTCAGCCCTAGAGTGAGGTTTACAGTAAAACAAACCAATTACAGGACAGGAACAGAGGAAAGAACTACGTGTGGCTTGATCCCTCAGTAAGGGTACATAGGTAGCCTACAGTTATCAGGCGCAGCCACGAGTTAGGGGCTCAGGGTTTATGTTACTGTTTTCAGGGAATTTTGGTCTTTTATAACCCACAGTCACCAAGTGTCAGTTTTAAACAGGATTCGGCCCGGATTTCAAAGTGGAATTTGGGTCGGGTCGTTTCAATTGGTATTAGAGCATTAGGTTAACTGCCTGTAGACTTTGCATTACTTGTGCATCCTTATTTTCAGAATTGCTGGACAGTTATTTTGTTATTTTACCTCATTGGCGTTGGTGAGTAAACAGGTATCCAGAAAGGTTGGAAAAATTTGTTGAGGTTTTCATTTGAAAAACTTGTTATTCATGTTATTATATATACTTATATGTCGAGAACTGAGGTTTAGCAAGATGAGTATTTAATTATCGGTTTATTCATCACCTATTTATATTTGTTCATATGATTAATTGTGTTGTAAGGGTATAAATTAATATTGGAATGATATGCTAAGTAGAGAGCAATGTGGTTAACCAACTGACTAAGTAGTTGATGCATATATTCAGGGGTTGAAAAGGAAGAAATTTAATTTTTGGTTTTCATCAGATTTTGGTATATATATATATATATATGTGTGTGTGGATATATTTTAAGTTTAGTTGAAAACCAATTTATTAAAAGTTTATGTCAATAGCAGATTATGATTTTCAAACCCACCACAGGGTACCCCCCCAGTTGCCTTAAGACAGTTTGTTATTTATGATAATGCCCCACGAGTATCGGGGACACCTGAACCGTGTGCTGTGAGGATTGCGGCTCAGGCTGACTAATGGTCCCCTGAGACCTGCGAGGAATGTGGCTCAGATGGACTTGGTGTCTCCGGGACCTGTGAGGATTGCGGCTCAGATTGAAGTGTTATCTCTGAGACCTGCGAGGAACGCGGCTCGGTTAACTTTGTGTTTTCGAGACCTGCGATGATGGAATTGACGGATTATTATTGGAATTAACATATATATGGAATTGACTGTATTAAAGGAATTGACGGATCAGATATGGGGGTACGCCTAGGTGGATTGAATTTAAGTTTTGAGATGCTTTTAAACTAAACTAAGGATTTTATATAGTTACCATTATTTATTTAAATATCACAGTTGTTTTACAAGTAATAGATGGAGTATATATATGCATATATATATATTTATTTACTTATGGACTTTATTTATTTTAGTTTAGTTTGCTTTAATTTATCTTAGTTTATTTTATTTCATGTAAGTTGTTGGCTTTCATATTTTATTATTGTATATAGTATTAAACAGTTCCAGTATTTCTAGCATATTTTGCCCCACGAGTCTTACAGTTATCCAAACTGTGGGAGCCAGAATTGTGGATCAGGTTGACCAGATGTCTCCTGAGTCCAGCAAGGATTACAGAACAGGATGAACTATATATTCAATGTTTTTCAGCAGATTACTGCTTAGTAAGTTATGTATAAGCAGGAATGCATGAGTTCAGCACCTTATTATATGCTTTTAAATATTTTAATTTACAAGGTGCTGAGTGAGATTACCAGCGTATTATTGTTGATCTGAAAGTTGAGATGTATCTTATGAGCAGGTTTATTTATTTGAATTGTTGCAACCTGAGACTTGAGTGTTATGATGCTTGATTCCTTTTGGATATAATTCGTTACATGCTGGCAGTTGTAATACAGATACATATTTAAACATATATGTTTGTTTTACAGGTAAAATGTTTTTGGGAATGTTCAGTTTACAGGGGAGACTCTGCCGAATTTTCGGTAGAAGTCGCACTTGAATTTTAGTTAATTTCAGTTAAAAAGGGCAAATTAGTTTTTTGTGCCCAGCATTAGCCAGGTGTCAGGCACTCGTAGGAAAAAGGAGAATTTTAGCTAAATATCAGATTAATGGCAGCAGAGTTTTAAATTTATTAGAAATTCAGTTAATTAGCAGATCTTTTCAGAGTTTTATATTTTCTTAAGCCACCTCAGGTATTCAGATATAAATGTGTGGCCTCCGGATTTTATTAATTGCCTTATAGATACACTTATTAAGATGCAAGTGGTGAGTGCAGTTTTAAAAGAGCAGACTTGGGAATCTGAGTAACAGATGCAGGCTTAGTACCCTCACCTTTTTGAGTGATGGGTAAGTAAATTTCGAGGACGAAATTTTTATAAGGGGGGTAGATTGTAACAACCCGGTCCTTAATTAATATTTAATTATTAATTTATTCCAGTAAAAGACCATTATACCTTTAGAATATTTTATTGGTTTAAAAGTTGACTTTTTGACTGGGAAGGAATTTGGGGATTTCAGTTATATCGAGATCGGATTGAGCCCAAAACTTGGGCAACACTATAATATGGTGGGAGGAGTCATTCGATGAGTTTTGAGTGAAATCCAATTGCCAAAACTATGCAATACACCAACCACTCCATTTACAGAACGAACTTCATACGAACTTGAATTGTCCATTTCTTGGTTCAATCGAGATCGGATTGCCCCCAAAACTTTGGCAACTTCACAATATGGTGGGAGGAGTCATTCGGTGAGTTTTGAGTGGAATCCAATCTCTAAAACTATTTAATACATCAACCACACGATTTACAGAATGAACTTCATACGAACTAGAATTGTCCAATTTCTTTGCCCAATTGATATCAGATTGAGCCCAAAACGTGGGCAACGTCATAATATGGTGGGAGGAGTGAATCGGTGTGTTTTGAGTGAAATCCAATTGCTAAAACTATGCAATACGCCAACCACTCCATTTACATAATAAACTTCGTACGAACTTGAATTGTCCAATTTCTTGGTCCAATCGAGATCGGATTGAGCCCAAAACATAGGCAACACTATAAGATGGTGGGAGGAGTGAATCAGTGTGTTTTGAGTGAAATCCAATCGCTAAAACTATGCAATACGCCAACCACTCCATTTACGGAACGAACTTCGTACAAACTTGAATTGTCCAATTTCTTGGTTCAATCGAGATTGGATTGAACCCAAAACTCGGGAAACTTTATAATATGGTGGGAGGAGTCATTTGGTGAGTTTTGAGTGAAATCCAATCGGAAAAACTATTTAATACATCAACCACTCCATTTACGGACCGAACTTCATAGGAACTTGAATTGTCCAACATGAATCGATATCGGATTGATCCCAAAACTTGGTCAACATCATAATGTGGTGGGAGTCATTTGGTGAGTTTCGAGTGAAATCCAATCGCTAAAACTATTTAATTCACCAACCACTCCATTTACGGAACGAACTTCATTTGAAGTTGAAGTGTCCAATTTCTTTGGCCAATCGATATCGGATTGAGCCCCAAAATTGGTCAACGACATAATATGATGGGAGGAGTCATTTGGTGAGTTTTGAGTGAAATCCAATAACTAAAACTATGTAATACACCAACCACTCCATTTGAGGAACGAACTTCGTATGAAGTTGAATTGTCCAATTTCTTTGGCCAATTGATATCGGATTGACCCCAAAATATGGGTAACGTCATAATATGGTGGGAGGAGTGAATTGTGGTGTTTTCAATGAAATCCAATCACTAAAACTATGCAATACACTAACCACTCCATTTACGGAAAGAAACTTCGTACGAACTTGAATTGTATATTTCTTGGTCCAATCGAGATCAGATTGAACCCAGAACTTGGGAAACATTATAACATGGTGGGAGGAGTCACTCAGTGAGTTTTGAGTGAAATTTAGTCGCTAAAACTATAAAATAAACTAACTACTCCATTTAAAAAATGAACGTCGTACGAACTTGAATACTTCTTTGGCCAATCGATATCAGATTGAGCCCAAAACTTGGTCAACATCATAATATGGTGGGAGGATTCATTTGGTGAGTTTTGAGTGAAATCCAGTTGCTAAAACTATGCAATAGACTAGCCACTCCATTTACGGAACGAACTTCGTTAGAACGTGAAGTGTCCAATTTCATAGGCCAATCGATATCGGATTTAGCCCAAAACTTGGTCAACATAATAATATAGTGGGAGGAGTCATTTGGGAAGTTTTGAGTGAAATCCAATCACAAAAACTATGCAATACACCAACCACTCCATTTACGGAACGAACTTCGTACGAACTTGAATTGTCCAATTTCTTTGGCCAATCGATATCGGATTGAGCCCAAAACTTGGTCAACATCATAATGTGGTGGGAGGAGTCATTTGGTGAGTTTTGAGTGAAATCCAGTCACTAAAACTATCCAATAGCCCAACCACTCCATTTACGGAACGAACTTCGTACAAACTTTAACTGTCCAATTTCTTTGGCCAATCGATATCGGACTGAGACCAAAACATGGGCAACGTTATAATATGGTGGGAGGAGTGAATTGGTGTGTTTTGAGTGAAATTGAATTGCTAAACTATGCAACACACTAGTCACTCTATTTAAGGAAAGAACAGAGAACGAACTTGAATTTTCCAATTTCTTGGTTGAATCGATATCGGATTTTAGTGAAATCCAATTGCCAAAACTATGCAATCCACCAACCTGTCCATTTATGAAACAAACTTCGTATGAACTTGAATTGTCCAATTTCTTTGGCCAATCAATATCGGATTGAGCCTAGAACATGGGCAACGTCATAATATGCTGGGTGGAATGAATGGTGCATTTTGCGTGAAACCCAAATGCTAAAACTATGCAATACACTAGTCACTCCATTTACGGAACGAACAGCGATATCGGATTGAGCTCAAAACTTGGTCAACATCATAATGTGGTGGGAGGTTGGTTGCATATTAGGAGAATTTGATCAAAACCACACATCATATGGCTGAACATATATATGTAAAACAAACTCTGGAAACAGGTTGGTAGTTGAATACGGTTTCATTTTATAAACATGGAATTGGTTTTGAAACGGTGAATTCGAAATCCCTGGTCTCGTCCCTATGCTTTCTACATCAATATATCATTCACTGCTATATTCTTCTTGCATTTTAAGTTATTTTTCATTTACAACACAAAAACTACTTTCAATTTGTCACTTCCATTTTTAGTTAGGGTTCTATCATATATCGGTCCCTGTGGTTTGACACCAGTACTTGTACCACTATACTAATCATATATTGGCACCTGGAAGGAACACAACAAACTTTGAGCGAAGCTGAATTGTCCAATTTCTTGGACCAAATAAAATCAGATTGAGCCCAAAACATGGCAAACATCATAATATCGTGGGAGGAGTCATTTGGTGAGTTTTGAGTGAAATCCAATCGCTCAAACTATGCAATACGCCAACCACCCCATTATAAACGAAAACCGTACAAAATTGAATTGTCCAATTTCTTGGACCAATCGATATCGGATTGAGTCCAAAACTTTGGGCAACATAATATTGTGGGAGGAGTCATTTGGTTGGTTTTGAGTGAAATCCAATCGCTAAAACTATGCAATACACCAACCACTCCATTTCATAACGAACTTGCTACGAACCCGAATTAGTCAATTTCAAAGAACAATCGATATCGGATTGAGCCCAAAACTTGGGGAACAACATAATATGGTGGGAGGAGTCATTTGGTTGGTTTGGAGTGAAATCCAATGGCTATAACTATGCAATACACAAACTACTCCATTTCAGAACGAACTTGCTACGAACCTGAATAGTCCGATTTCATGGACCAATCGATATCGGATTGAGTCCAAAACTTGGGGAACAACATAATATGGTGGGAGGAGTCATTTGGTTGGTTTTGAGTGAAATCCAATGGCTAAAACTACGCAATACACCAACTACTCCATTTCAGAACGAACTTGCTACGAACCTGAATAGTCCGATTTCTTGGACCAATCGATATCGGATTGAGCCCAAAACTTGGAGAACAACATAATATGGTGGGAGGAGTCATTTGGTTGGTTTTGAGTGAAATCCAATGGCTAAAACTATGCAATACACCAACTACTCCATTTCAGAACGAACTTGTACGAACCTGAATTGTCCAATTTCTTGGACCAATCGATATCGGATTGAGCCCAAAACTTGGGAAACAACATAATATGGTGGGAGGAGTCATTTTGGTTTTGAGTGAAATCCAATCTATAAAACAATAGCGACACACCAACCAATCCATTTCAGAACGACAATTGTACGAACCTGAATTGTCCAATTTCTTGGACCAATCGATATTGGATTGGGCCCAAAACTTGGGCAACATCATAATATGGTGGGAGGAGTCATTTGGTGGGTTTTGAGTGAAATCCAATCTCTAAACTATGCAATACAACAACCACTCCATTTATAGTACGAACCTGAATTGTCCAATTTGTTGAACCAATCGATATCAAATTGAGCCCAAAACTTGGGGAATGTCATCATACGGTGGGAGGAGTCATTTGGTGAGTTTCGAGTGAAATCCAATTGCTAAAACTATGCAATGCGCCAACACTCCACTATAGAACGAAATCGTAAAACCTGAATTTTCAATTTCATGGACCAATCGATATGGGATTAAGGCCAAAACTTGGGGAACTTCATATATGGTGGGACAGTCATTTAGTGAGTTTCGAGTGAAATCCAATCTCTAAAACTATGCAATACACCAACCACTCCATTTACGGAACGAACTTCGTACAAACTGAATTGTCCAATTTCATTGGCCAATCGATATCAGATTGAGCCCAAAACTTGGGCAACATCATAATATGGTGGGAGGAGTCATTTGGTGGTTTTGAGTGAAATCCAATCGTAAAACTATGCAATACACCAACCACTCCATTTACAGAACGAACTTCGAACGAACTTGAATTGTCCAATTCCTTTGGTCAATTGATATCGGATTGAGCCCAAAACTTGGGCAACATCATAATATGGTGGGAGGAGTCATTTGGTGGTTTGAAGTGAAATCCAATCTCTAAAACTATGGAATACACCAACACCACCATTTCAGAACGAACTTCGTACGAACCTGAATTGTCCAATTTCTTGGACCAATCGATATTGAATTGTGCCCAAAACTTGGGGAACAACATAATATGGTGGGAGGAGTGAATTGGTGGGTTTTGAGTGAAATCCAATTGCTAAAACTATGCAATACACCAACCACTCCATTTTACGGAAATAACTTCATACGAACTTGAATTGTCCAATTTCTTGGACCAATCGATATCGGATTGAGTCCAAAACTTTGGGCAACACATAATATGGTGGGATGACTTATTTGGTGGTTTTGAGTGAAACCCAATCCTAAAACTATGCAATACACCAACCACTCCACTTACGAAACGAACTTCGTACGAACTTGAAGTGTCCGAATTTCATTGGACCATTCCATATCGGATTGATCCAAAACTCGGTCAATATCATTATTTGTGGGAGGAGTGATTTGGTGGTTTTGAGTGAAATCCAATCGCTAAAACTATGCAATACACCAACCACTCCATTTACATAACGAAGTTCGTGCAAACTTGAAGTATGCAATTGCATTAGCCAATCGATATCGAATTGAGCCCAAAACTTGGTCAACATCGTAATATGGTGAGAGGAGTCATTTGGTGAGTTTGAGTGAAATCCAATTGCTAAAACTATGCAATACCCCAACCACTCAATTTACTGAACGAACTTCGTGCGAACTTGAAGTGTCAATTTCATTGGCCACTCAATATCGGATTGAGCCCAAAACTTGGGTCAACAACAGAATATGGTGGGAGGAGTCGTTTTGTGATTTTTGAGTAAAATCCAATCGCTAAAACTATGCAATACTCAACCATTCCATTTACAGAACGAACTTCGAATGAACTTGAATTGTCCAATTTGTTGGTTCAATCGAGATCGGATTGAGCCCAGAAACTTGGGCAACACATAATATGGTGGGAGAGTCATTTGGTGAGTTTTAAGTGAAATCTAATCGCTAAAACTATGCAATACACCAACCACTCCATTTACGGAAAGAACTTCCTACGAACTTGAATTGTCCAATTTCTTAGTTCAATTGATATCGGATGAGACCAAAACTTGATCAACATCGTAATATGGTGGGAGGAGTCATTTGGTGAGTTTTGAGTGAAATCCAATCGCTAAAACTATGCAATACACCAACCACTCTATTTACGGAACGAACTTTGACGAACTTGAATTGTCCAATTTCTTGGTAAATCGAGATAGGATTGAGCCCAAAACTTGGTCAACATCGTAATACGTGGGAGGAGTCATTTGGTGGTTTTGAGTGAAATCCAATCAGTAAAACTATGTATATACCAACCACTCCATTTGAGAACGAACTTCGTACGAACTTGAATTGTCCAATTTCTTTGGCCAATTGATATCGGATTGAGCCCAAAACTTGGGGAACATCATAATATGGTGGGAGGAGTTAATTGGGGTGTTTTGAGTGAAATCCAATCACTAAAACTATGCAATACACCAACCACTCCATTTACAGACGAAACTTCGTGTGAACCTGAATTGTCCAATTTCTTGGACCAATCGATATCGGATTGAGCCCAAAACTTGGGGAACATCATAATATAGGTGGGAGGAGTCATTTGGTGGGTTTTGAGTGAAATACAATGGCTAAAACTATGCAATACACCAATCACTCCATTTACTAACAAACATCGAACTAACTTGAATTGTCC
Source organism: Prunus armeniaca (assembly GCA_903112645.1). Lineage (NCBI taxonomy): Eukaryota > Viridiplantae > Streptophyta > Magnoliopsida > Rosales > Rosaceae > Prunus > Prunus armeniaca. The sequence goes on along the minus strand of CAEKDK010000003.1, from coordinate 12,013,801 downwards.
AATTTATTGGACCAATCAATATCGGATTGAGCCCAAAACTTGGGAAACATCATAATGGTGGGAGGAGTCATTTGGTGTGTTTTGAGTGAAATCCGATGGCTAAAACTATGCAATACACCAACCACTCCATTTCAGAACGAACTTCGTACCAACTTAATTGTCCAATTTCTGGACCAATCGATATCGGATTGAGCCCAAACTTGGGGAACATAATTATATGGTGGGAGGAGTCATTTGGTGTGTTTTGAGTGAAATCCAATGTAAAACTATGCAATACACCAACCACTCCATTTCAGAGTACGAACCCTGAATTGTCCAATTTCTTGGACCAATCGATATCGGATTGAGTCCAAAACTTGGGGAACATCATAATATGGTGGGAGGAGTCATTTGGTGTTTTGAGTGAAATCCAATGTATAAAACTATGCAATACACCAACCACTCCATTTCGAAGCAAACTTCGTACGAACCTGAATCGTCCAATTTTCAGGGCCAATCGATATCGGATTGAGTCCAAAACTTGGGGAACATCATAATATGGTGGGAGGAGTCATTTGGTGTGTTTTGAGTGAAATCCAATGGATAAAACTATGCAATACACCAACCACTCCATTTCAGAGCGAACTTCGTACGAACCTGAATCGTCCAATTTCGGACCAATCGATATCGGATTGAGTCCAAAACTTGTGGGAACATCATAATATGGTGGGAGGAGTCATTTGGTGTGTTTTGAGTGAAATCCAATGGATAAAACTATGCAATACACCAACCACTCCATTTCAGAACGAACTTCGTACGAACCTGAATCGTCCAATTTCATGGACCAATCGATATCGGATTGAGTCCAAAACTTGGGGAACATCATAATATGGTGGGAGGAGTCATTTGGTGTGTTTTGAGTGAAATCCAATGATAAAACTATGCAATACACCAACCACTCCATTTCAAACGAACTTCGTACGAACCTGAATCGTCCAATTCTTGGACCAATCGATATCGGATTGAGCCCAAAACTTGGGAACATCATATATGGTGGGAGGAGTCATTTGGTGTGTTTTGAGTGAAATCCAATGGATAAAACTATGCAATACACCAACCACTCCATTTCAGAACGAACTTCGTACAAACTGAATTGTCCAATTTCTGGACCAATCGATATCGGATTGAGTCCAAAACTTGGGGAACATCATAATATGGTGGGAGGAGTCATTTGGTGTGTTTTGAGTGAAATCCAATGGCTAAAACTATGCAATACACCAACCACTCCATTTAGAAGAACTTCGTACGAACCTGAATTGTCCAATTTCAGGGACCAATCGATATCGGATTGAGTCCAAAACTTGGGGAACATCATAATATGGTGGGAGGAGTCATTTGGTGTGTTTTGAGTGAAATCCAATGTCTAAAACTATGCAATACACCAACCACTCCATTTCAGAACGAACTTCGTACGAACCTGAATTGTCCAATTTCGGACCAATCGATATCGGATTGAGTCCAAAACTTGGGGAACATCATACATGGTGGGAGGAGTCATTTGGTGTGTTTTGAGTGAAATCCAATGGCTAAAACTATGCAATACACCAACCACTCCATTTCAGAACGAACTTCGTACGAACCTGAATTGTCCAATTTCATGGACCAATCGATATCGGATTGAGTCCAAAACTTGGGGAACATCATAATATGGTGGGAGGAGTCATTTGGTGTGTTTTGAGTGAAATCCAATTGCCAAAACTATGCAATACACCAACACCACCATTTCAGAACGAAACTTCGTACGAACCTGAATTGTCCAATTTCATGGACCAATCGATATCGGATTGAGTCCAAAACTTGGGGAACATCATAATTGTGGGAGGAGTCATTTGGTGGTTTTGAGTGAAATCCAATGGCTAAAACTATGCAATACACCAACCATTCCAATTCGGAAAGAACTTCGTACGAACCTGAATTGTCCAATTTCTTGGACCAATAATATCGGATTTAGTCCAAACCTTGGGGAACAGCATAATATGAATATAGAAAATAAGAAATACATAGATAGGATAAAGAGAAGAGAAGAACTAGCTGGCAGCAATGTAGTTCCCAGGACTACTCCAAGCTCTCTTCTTTCTTTGTGGTGAATTTGAATGTGTGTATGAGAGTAATGGATGAAGTGAATGTGTGTGTCTGCCCTCTTGAATGAGTGTGCGCTCTCTATTTATAGAGTGCAATTTCGTCCTCCCTTTTGGCTGGTGAAGCACACCTCTCTTAGCTACTCCCCACTGCCTCAACTGCCCAACGCTCCAGCTGGCCATACATGCCAACTGATCCAGCTGTTTTGTTCATCTTTCTGAGTTCCCTGGTTGATTTGTCTCCCATGTGCGGCTGCTCTAATGTGACAGCACATGGCTCTAAGGATGTAGCCACCTTAAATGTGATGGCAGCCAACATGACTTTTTTGTGAACTGGTTCAGTCTTTGACATGTTGAGGGCTCCAGATTTATCTAATTGGGCTAACATTTGGATATGTTATAATAGACACCAATTGGAACAACTTCTATCAAGGATGTCTCCTCATCCGACCTGTGTAAGTTGCTGAAAATGAGGCCTGCAAGATGACTACAAACTGGACTGACAAGGAGTGTGGCCCAAATTGGGTTTGTCTTTAAGCTCATATTCCTCTTATCCCAATCAGCCCTTAACAAGCAGGATTGCATCAATTGTGATCTCTTGCAGTCTTAACCTACAAAACAATCAAAAAGAGGTAAGTGACTCAAAATAAAGACAAACTAAGCAAAGTCACTAAGTAAAGAAGGCATGGGAATGTATGAAATTATGAACTTATCACAATACGCCAATCACCAACCACTCCATTTCAGACGAACTTCGTACGAACCTGATATCCGATTTCTTGGACCAATCGATATCGGATTGAGCCCAAAACTTGGGGAACAACATAATATGGTGGGAGGAGTCATTTGGTTGGTTTTGAGTGAAATCCAATGGCTAAAATTATGCAATACACCAAACACTCCCATTTCAGAACGAACTTCTACGAACCTAAATAGTTCAGTTTTCTTGGACCAATCGATATCGGATTGAGTCCAACACTTGGGGAACAACATAATATGGTGGGGAGGAGTCATTTGGTTGGTTTTGAGTGAAATCCAATGTCTAAAACTATGCAATACACCAACCACTCCATTTCAGAACGAACTTTGCTACGAACCTGAATAGTCCGATTTCGTGGACCAATCGATATCGGATTGAGTCCAAAACTTGGGGAACAACATAATTTGTGGGAGGAGTCATTTGGTGGTTTTGGAGTGAAATCAATGGCTAAAACTATGCAATATACCACCACCTTAGAACGAACTTGCTACGAACCTGAATAGTCCAATTTCTTGGACCAATCGATATCGGATTGAGTCCAAAACTTGGGGAACAACACAATATGGTGGGAGGAGTCATTTGGTGGTTTTGAGTGAAATCCAATGGCTAAAACTATGCAATACACCAACCCACTCCATTTAAAACGAAATCTACGAACCTGAATAGTCCGATTTCTTGGACCAATCGATATCGGATTGAGTCCAAAACTTGGGGAACAACATAATATGGTGGGAGGAGTCATTTGGTGGGTTTAGAGTGAAATCCAATGTCTAAAACCATGCAATACACCAACCACTCCATTTTAGAACGAACTTCGTACGAACCTGAATTGTCCAATTTCATGGACCAATCGATATCGATTGAGTCCAAAACTTGGGGAACATCATAATATGGTGGAAGGGGTCATTTGGTGGTTTGTGAGTGAAATCCAATCTAAAAACTATGCAATACCAACCACTCCATTTCAGAACTTCGTACGAACCTGAATTGTCCAATTTCTAGGACCAATCGATATCGGATTGAGTCCAAAATTTGGGGAACATCATAATATGGGGGAGGAGTCATTTGGTGGGTTTGAGTGAAATCCAATGGCTCAAAAACTATGCAAATACCAACCACTCCATTTCAGAACGAACTTCTTACGAACCTAAATTGTCCAATCGGAACCATCGATATCGGATTGGTCCAAAACTTGGGGAACATCATAATATGGTGGGAGGAGTCATTTGGTGTGTTTTGAGTGAAATCCAATGGATCTAAAACTATGCATATACCAACCACTCCATTTCAGAACGAACTTCGTACGAACCTGAATTGTCCAATTCGGACCAATCGATATCGGATTTGGTCCAAAACTTGGGGAACATCATAATATGGTGGAGGAGTCATTTGGTGATTTTTGAGTGAAATCCAATGCACTAAAACTATTGCAATACAACAACCATTCATCACATAATGAACTTCTACGAACCTGAATTGTCCAATTCTTTAGACTACCTCGATATCGGATTGGGCCTAAAACTTGGGAACATCATAATATGGTGGGAGGAGTCATTTGGTGGGTTTTGAGTGAAATCTAGTCCCAGAACCTGCAATAACACTTATCACTCCCATTCAGAACGAACTTCGGACGAACCTTAATTGCAACCTATCGATAAGCCCCAACTTGGGGCAACATCATAATATGGTGGGAGGAGTCATTTGGTGCGTTTTGAGTGAAATCAAATTCTAGAACCCGCACTACACAATCACTCCATTTCATAATGACCTTTGACGAACTTTTTTTTTTTTTTTTTTTTTTTTTTTTTTTTTTTTTTTTTTTTTTTTTTTTTTTTTTTTTTTTTTTTTTTTTTTTTTTTTTTTTTTTTTTTTTTTTTTTTTTTTTTTTTTTTTTTTTTTTTTTTTTTTTTTTTTTTTTTTTTTTTTTTTTTTTTTTTTTTTTTTTTTTTTTTTTTTTTTTTTTTTTTTTTTTTTTTTTTTTTTTTTTTTTTTTTTTTTTTTTTTTTTTTTTTTTTTTTTTTTTTTTTTTTTTTTTTTTTTTTTTTTTTTTTTTTTTTTTTTTTTTTTTTTTTTTTTTTTTTTTTTTTTTTTTTTTTTTTTTTTTTTTTTTTTTTTTTTTTTTTTTTTTTTTTTTTTTTTTTTTTTTTTTTTTTTTTTTTTTTTTTTTAAAAGTCGCCAAGAAGTATTTAATGCACGAGGGAAGAAGGAAAGTGACTGAAGTCAGGATTTGGTTATGGAAATCAGAGTGGTTAGGCGCAAGCATTCTCACAAGTATTCTTACAACTTGAGGTCAGATCACCAACCACCAGACTAGGGCATTAAATGCGTTCCCACGGCCAAGGGGGCAGAACCCACGATCAGGACGGTGGTCGAGATTTACCCGGATTTATGGGGGTTACACCACCATGCTTCACGATCCCAAATGCCGATTTGACTACCCACTTACCCCGATCAGACTCCACCACGCAGATCTTTTCAGCCTCGATTGTCCCTCCAGGACTCCCCTTATAAATACTAAGCTCAAGACTACATGCAAAGGGTTCAAACACCAAACCAAAAGCCTCCCACGGAGCAAATTATATTTTCCTGTAATACACTTTCAATACCTTTATTTGCTTTCCTAGGAGTAGTAGTAGATTGTAAGGAAAATCCATTCATCAATATATCATACGACCGTTGATTTTCAAGGCACCGGAGCACCATCTCTGTTATCATCTCATTCACCCAATATACCATACGACCGTCGCTCTCTGAGCAACGCGCCGAAGCACCGCCTAAAACCAGCCACCAACACCACCACTAAACGGCATTGTAGCTCAGGCCGTGAACCTAACGGCCGAGATCAGTTCCTCTCTCGGCCACAATTGTTTGATTAGGAGTCGAACTCAAAACAGGCGCATTATTTAACCATCTTCTACCCAAACCTCATCACCATCTCGACGCACGGTAGACCGTGCTGGCACGCCCGCGCACAACCGCACCGCATCCAAAAGAAGGACGTCACGTGTTAACGCACATCCCCTCGGCCCGGAGCACCAAGTCGTGAGATTTGCGCAGCCAACAGTGTCTTATAAGAAATTCTTTCTTATCTGCAAGACCATATTAATATATATATGTACATTACTTGGATAGTAAGTACATAAGCCGCTAGTACACCATCCAATAGGAAATGAGTTGTAGCTAACCTATCCTTTGTATATATAGAAGTCATTAGTTGCACAGCAAAGGAACAAAGAAAGCGACAAAGAAAAAGAGTTAGAGAGAAGTAGAATTGTTAAGAAAAAGAGTGGGAAACTGAGTTTGTGAATGCAGTGAAAAATTGGAAAACACCTTACATTTCTAGCAAAGGCTTTGATGTCAAGGTACGGGGGTTTCTTGGGGGGTCATTTACGGAGCTTAATTTAATTAAATTTCTTGAGCACTATATTATGCGTGATATTATAATTTGATTGATGTTCTTGATATTATATAATGTTCTTCATGTTGGGTGTTTACGTATTGTTAACTATTTGAACAATGTTGGCATAATTATATATACATTGGTGATGTTTTAAATGGTTACATAGTTGTGCGATATATAGGATACGTGAAAGGTATAATTATATCATGTCATCGAAATTGGATGGAATTGTTGGATTGAGAAAATAATGATGGAAAAGAGGGTAGTAGAAATAATCTTTTGTGTAGTTGAGTCTAACTCTTGGTAGGTACCAGATCTCATGGATCTCACCGTGCACATGGTTATTATTGAATGATGCGGAATTGGCAACAAAGAGTTAGACAAGATGACTAATGAAAGGGGAAATTATGGGATGTTTGAGATGGGTGTTAGTTCATGGCACTCAAGACCAAGTGGTATAAGCATGGTATGGGACATGTAGGTCTGCTTATCCAGTTATATTAATTAACTAGAGTAGGTGAAGAGCATTCACGCATTATTGTTAATAATGTGATATTTGGCTGTGTGATTGATGTCACTTAATTAAGTAATATCGATTTACCGTGAAAATGTTTATATTCGTACTAGGTTATGGTTTTGCTCACCCCCTAACAAAATTTTCAGGCACTGAACCTGAAATCTAGGACTTATGATGATTTTGGCATGTCTATAGAGTGTATTGTGTGCATAGTTTGTGGTTGAATAATGAGAGACTCTTTTAGTGAACTCACGTACCTTCATGGTTTTCATCGTTTCAGGAAAATATTTCTCCAGGAATATTGTCTTTAAGGCAACCCATGTTGCAATCTCAACATCAGGCATAGCCAAAATAGATTCCCATCAATGATAAGCTTGTCCTTCCAAATAGGTAGAAGCGATGGTCACTTTTAGGTTTCTAGGAACTCTTTGTTCATTCATCTTTCTCTTCACTTGTCTTAACCATTCTTCTGTTGCCATAGGGTTTGGATCACCCTTGAAGACAAGTGGCCAAGTATTTCGAAATTCTTCTTGAACTCTCATTATTTGATCATCTTGAGTTTCTTGATGCAGTTCATGATTATGTTGATTTGTTTCACGAATAGCATAAGCCATATCTTGAATGGCTAACATTATTCTCATATTATCACTCACATCATTCTCACTTTGTCATTCTACTCTAGCCATCTTAACAATTGAACATTTACCTAATAATTTTACAAAATTAATATATATATATATTATCTAAAAATTACATAAAGCAATATTAAACATTTATAAATTACACTAAAAAAACATGATAGAAAATCAAACATGCGTATTAAACATTTATAAGTTGTTACAAACCTATTTCACAAAATTTAACAAAACAGTCACAAACCTATGTTACAAGGAACTCCCTATTCCAAGACCTCCATAAGGTTGCCCACAAAAACTATATAAATCTACCATACCAAAATCAGTCTGTTAGGTTCACACTATCCATTTTATTAGTCAAACTTTTGAGAGAACCTATTCATCATCAGAACTAATATCTATAATTTCAAGAGGAGGGATAACAGGCTCAGGATATTCATTCTCATCATCAGAATTCAGGTTGATGACAGTTGGATTAAATTTTGTATTTGCGGTTCAATGATAACCATTGAAGTAGCATAAGCAATAGACTCAGTAGACAGAGCATCAAAGTCCAGAAGTTCCAAATATGCTTCATCTTCTGGGTCTAGGACATGGGGTAACTCTAACCCCTGTGGTTTTGGAACATAAGGTAAGTTTATCCCTGGTGGTGACCAAATATCAACAACTATAATCGCAGCATCTTGCAACAGCTGGTCATAAGAGTGTGCTTCAATATTTAATTGGTATTGACTCCTAACATTGTTGGCCTGCAACTGATGTCTAACAACCATTCTATGCATCTATGATGTATATAACATCCTCCTATATCCTGTATCAACAACTTCATTAATTATGTCCAAATAAGCCTGGTTGTATAGAAGGTTGTGGTATACTTCTTCGTCTACTAGGATGAAGCTATCGAGTCCCATTAGGAACCCTCCCCATGTGTCATCATTGTGATCAAGTTGCATTCTAAACATTAATTTAATGGGCCAGTAAATAACAAAACAATTTAATGAAGGTGTGAATTAATAGGTCAGTAAATAACAAAACAATTTAATGAAGGTATGAATCACGTCTTAATCCAAGATTTCATAAATCCGTGGGTTGGGGTGTGACAAGTTGGTATCAGAGCAAGGTTTACGGTTTCATTAACTTTTTTTGTTATTTACTGACTTGTTAAATTAATGTTTAGGATGCAACCCGATCACAATGATGACACACGGGGAGGGTTCTAAATGGGACTCAATGGCCTCATCCCAGTAGATGAAGAAGTATACCACAGCCGTCTACGCAACCATGTTTATTTGGACATAGTTAATGAAGTTGTTGACACATGATATAGGAGGATGTCATATACACCAAAGATGCAGAGAATGATGTTAGACATCGGGTGCGGGCCAACAATGTTAGGAGTCAATACCAATTAAATATTGAAGCACACTTTTACGACCAAGTGTTGCAAGATGATGCAATTATAGCTGTTGATATTTGGCCACCATCAGGGATAGACTTACTTTATGTTCCAAAACCACAAGGGTTAGAGTTACCCCATGTCCCAGACTTAGAAGATGAAGCATATTTGGAACTCATGGACCTTGATGCTCTGTCTGTTGAGTTTGTTGAGTCTGCTGCCTCAGTGGTTATCACTGGACCACAAATAGAAAAGTCCAATCCAACTGTCATCAACCTGAGTTCTGATGATGAGAATGAATATCCTGAGCATGTTATCCCTCATCTTGAAATTATAGATATTAGTTCTGATGATGAATAGGTTCTCTTAAAAGTTTGACTAATAAAATAGATAGTGTGAACCTAACAGACTGATTTTAGTATGGTGGATTTATATAGTTTTTGTGGGCAGCCTTATGGAGGTCTTGGAGTGGGGAGTTCTTTGTAACATAGGTTTGTGATTGTTTTTTATAATACAAGTAATAGTCTAAATTACAAGTGGGATGGGTGTTTTTCACACACACACACACACACACACATACTACTAATGTGTCATGGAGATTTGAACCTGAGACCACTAGTTTGCAAGTTAAGACCGTTTTCCATTGGGCTAGACCCCATTAGCATGCATTGGTAACTTTTAAGTTAACTCCAAAATTAATTAGGTTGAAAAATATTAGTACATGTATCAATAGTAATTAAAATATGATGAAGTTGCATATGACACCTCATTTGAGACCTAAATTTGGTGTCCTTAGTATTATCGGAGGGACATTGCTTCTTTACTCACAAATCACAGCCTCACACATGAAAAAGTAACTCAGTAAAATTATAAAAAGAAAAGTTTATGCACATGTCAAATTGTGATTTGCCTCATAAGAGGAACGACTCCTTATGTGTATGAAGCCAAATATTTTTCTTATTGGAAAGGTGGTTGGCACAATTCCCCAAAAAAATTTATGTTAATACAAGCAATATTGTTGGAGCATGGATTCAAACACAAAACCTTGGGCGCAAGGGTAACTACTCTTACATCATTTAGGAGTGCTATAAGCTTTATGATAGCTAAAAATGCGTCTGATACAATTTGGTAGAAAATGTTATGTGCTTCTTCATGACGTACTCTCAAGTGTTTTTTTAGGAGGCACTTGGATTTCTTATGATAATTTCAACATCTTAATAAGAAAAGCGTTTTTTCAAGAAGCGCTTGTAAGTATAAGTGATTCCTAGAGAAGCAGTCTCAAATGAGCCTAAGGGCCTATTTGGGAGTGCTTTTGAAAGGGCCAAAAACGCTTTCTGATAACTAAAAACGTTTCTGACAGCGTTTGACAGAAAAGTTTAGAAGCGTTTCTTGGTCATAGAAGCACTTCCTGGAGAAGCACATGCTATGTGCTTCTTCAGGAAGCACTCCCAAGTGCTTTTCCACGAAGGACTTTAATTTTTTTTCTATTTATGAAAATTCAATATTTTATAATAAAAGTGCTTTTGTTAGAAGCGCTTATGAGAAAAAATACTTTCTAAGGAAGTAGTCCCAAACAAGCCATAACCATTTGATGTACAGAAGCTTTTAATCATTTGATTCAAAATACATCAAATGGTTTTAATCATTTGATTCAAAATAATGCTTTTTAAAAGGAGTGTTGTGTTTTCTATCACATCACATGTACGAATGATTTTTATACTTAAGGTACTTTACTATCCCAATTATACCATTTAAATGCTAGGTCTTGATACCAAATTCGAGATAAGGTCTTGCCAAGTAGCCAGGTGACTAGTATATCAACTAGATATCAAGCCAACTACATGAAGGCTAACTAACAAGGTCACACAGTGCCCATAAATTATCTTGCAAATCATCTAACTATAAAAAAAATTCCCATAGAAAGAATGATCGTTTCTCTATCAAAATAATAATATACGGTATAAAAGTGTTTCCATGTTTTGAACTAGAAGTCTACTAAACAAACATAAGAATAAAATATGAAAGAAAACTAGAAATGTTTTGAATGAAAATGAGAACTCAAGGTGATACTGACCCAAAAGCAAGAAGGCCCAACCTTAAGCCATAGGCCGGATTTCTTTTATCTTTTCGGAGGATCCAATTTGGTTTTTTTTTCTTTTCTCAAATTGAACTCCCAAATGGAGAAAATGAAGAGCTGGCTTCCAATTTTTTTGCTCACTTTCCATCCACCAACCGACCTAAACCCTAAACCTAGAGTCTAAAAACAATGCCTGAATTTCCGTAGGAGGAAAGATGCATGTTGCTTTTTTTTGAAGGCCCTCCCTTTTCAATTGCCAAGTAAACTTGCACTTCCTTTATGTTTTGATACTTTTCTTTTTCTTTGCATAAAACGAATTGGAAAGAAACTAAATAATTGCTTGAGATGTCAGGACGCAAAATAATGCAGTGCAGCTGTTTTTTGGAAGTCGTGCAATGTGCCTCTCTAATAATTCATGTCATATTGAACAGTAAATAACAAATGTTGATCTGATCACTATCGGGGGCCACCACATGCTCAATGTCCTTTATACTCAAAAACTTTTTCCCACATAAAAAAAAACACAAAATGCGCCACAACACTCCAATTGGTTGCAAGACACATAATATATTGATCTGCTTGATTTTGTGAACCAAATTACAAAAAGCTCACACAGATAACAAAATCGAAAGCAATCTAATTCTATTTTTGCTGACCTAATAATCTCCTAGGTGTAAAATTGTCATGTAACCTAAAAAAAAACAACGAAGGGACAAAGCTTAAGCTAACCCATTACCCATGAAAATGCAATGAGCAGAAGACTGGTCATGAGATGCCAAATCCATAGCTGAGAAATCTGATTGCTGCCGTTGAGATCTTCACTGGACCCCATTCCATACGCTGTTGATGGACTTGAAAGGCTTGCATTGCTCGATGACAAGCTGTGCATCATAAAAACACCAATAATGTTGTGCAAAATCTTGGGTGACAAAAAGCTAAGAAAGATGAACAAGATTTGAAATGAAGCACTACTCTTACTCTATGCTTAAACAATTACCCAAATGGGCCAAACTCAGTTTTCAAAATTGAAAAATTATCGAGGGGTTATAACTTATAACGAGGCGATCCTTCATAGTCATCCGATCAATCACAGAGCTATTATTGAACGACCAAATTAAAACCCCTCACCATAACCCCTCATTGGAAAGCTCCCTAAAAAGTACAAGTAAAGAAATTGCAATGGGTTACCTGGATGGGAATTTGCACTTATTATAACCTGAAATTGGAAAAATAAGAAACAAGTTATTTAATCCAAATTAGATCTAAATATCTAAACCCACCAAAAACCCATCTGTGATCTAACTTCTTAATCTCCAATTAAACCATAAACCCAGAAAGAAAATTCAACAAAAGAAAATAAAAAAGAGAACACTTACTGGGGTTCAAAGAAGTGAGAGCGGCAGTGTTATCAAAGTTGCAGCTTTCGTCGGTCATGCCGTGTTTTAGAAAGTAGTCGTTGAAGGCGTAGGAGGCGGTGTTTTGGATGTCGGTGGGGTCGTAGCAGGGCCCACCTTGCAGGATTGGGCTGCAGTCGGCCCCACCGGCTCCGCAGGCCCAGTCCAGCGCCGACTGCAGCTGGGCGTCCTCGGCGTTGTTCTTCGCCACGCACCACAGCTCCATGGTAACGACGCCGTTCTTGGCCATGGAGGGCGGGATCAAGTTGCAGAGGGAGAGTGAGAGGAGGAGGCAGAAAGCTAAGCCTTTGTGCATTTTGGGAGGAGAGAGAGAGAGAGAGAGCAGCTGAGGGTAGAGTTAATTTACAAGGTGAAATTGGCGTTGGGTTTTTCGAGAGACTCAGAAATAGAGAGAACGGAATATAGCCGTTTGGTTAATTTATTAATTGGGGAAGAGGGGAGGGGCTTATGGGGGAATGGAGGAAAAGTGACCGTTACTGTTGGGAACTTATGAGCAGAGAGTGAGACGGACAAGAAGAGAGAGTGAGAACACAACCAAACCGCCGGAGACTGCTGTTTATGTAATTGTCACCCAGTCACCCAGTCACCCAGTCAACCAGTCAACCAATACAAGTATTATTTATTTATTTTGTGTGTTGGTACAAACCAATACATATGTGTCCTGTAAGGTCTTTTCCAAATCATGAGAGGCTAAATCTAAATTTTTTCCGTTCAAAAACTAATTATTTAGGTTTTGCTCGGACTCAAATAATTTTTTCTCTCAATTCTCTACACTCAAATTTTAAGTCCGCAACTTTATTAAATTGTTTAAGAATGGTTTAAGTATAATTTTTTTTTAATGGAAAACTTTTCTTCATTTAATCTTTTTAAATAACGTCATAAATTTATTATTTTTTAAACAATTTGACCGGAAAAAAATTGAAATTCCATAAATATAATTTTATTCCAAAATAAAACACACAACATAAAAAAAAACACACAAAAGAAGGATTGAAACAATTGTCGACCTCATTCACCATCTCCAAAGCTCCTTCAATGGTGATTGATCAAATCATGTCGAAGACTCTGATGCACATGTGGAGATCGGACTCTATTATGATGAATCATGTAATCAAAGAGAGTCTGCCTATCTTGGTGGTACTCGAATATAATGCTTGGCTCCATTTCATATTGTCTTGCTCTAGCCCTCCTGGATCGTTGTGGACACATATCCTCATTATCAGATTCCTTTTCAACATATTCGTACTTATCATCCACAATCATGTTGTGCAAAATTATACACGTCATCGTGATTGAGTGGAGGTTATCCTTGCACCACATATGTGCAGGTCCTCGAACAATAGCCCATCAAGCATGTAGTATTTCAAATGCTCTTTCAACATCCTTCCTGTACACTTCTTGAATTTGTGCAAAAAACCTTTTCTTCGGGTTGTCAGGAGAAGAGATGGTCTTCATCAAAGTAGCACAACGGGGATAGATCCCATCTGCCAAATAGTAGCCCAAATGGTATTGATTTCCATTGACAATATATTCAACATGAGGAGCCACTCCATGTACCACATCACTGAACAATTGAGAATGAGCTAAAATGTTGATATCATTGTTGGATCTAGCGGCTCCAAAAAAGGAATGCCATATCCATGTGTCGTACGAGGCCACAGCCTCTAGCACAACAGTGTTTTTGTTTTTTTTTGTGACCGATATAAACTGGCCTGCCCAAGAAAGATAGGCAGTTCTTCCATTCCCAGTGCATGAAGTCAAGACTTCCTAACATGCTTGGGAAGCCTCGACTACTTGCCTTGTGCAATAGCTTGCAAATGTCAACTGGATTTGGAGACCTGAGGTACCATTGGCCATACACGGCTTCAACAATGCAACAAAACTTATGGAGTGATTCAAGAGTTGTGCTTTCACCCAATCTACAGTACTCGTCGATCACGTCAGTCGAGCATCCCCATGCGAGCATATGAAAGAGAGCTGTTAACTTTCACTTAGGGGATAGCCCTTGTTGACCGAGCTTGTCTTTTTTGTGGCGAAAGTATGGCTCGTGATTGACAACATCATTCAAGATGTAGTAAAACAACTCTTTCCGCATTCGGAACTGCCTACGAAAGTCCGTAGTATTTAAATGTGGCCTTTCAACGAAGTAGTTGGATATGAGATTGCGATGGCGATCTTCCCTCTTACAATTCTTGTACTCACGACCGACTACCGACCCACCATGTTTGGTGGCTTCATTCTCTAGTGAAGTGCGGTAGATAATGGCTTGTATTACTCTGATGATGTTCCTCATCATCTAAATCATCATCAAACATAAAGGAAAAGATGGCCTTGCCACGGTTATCCATTGAAAGCTTCAAATGATATGAAAAGTATGAGAATGAAGAAGATGATGTGCTTGAAATGATATCAAAAGTATGAGAATGAAAGGAGATTGATGAAATTGACAAAGAAAAATAAATTGAGAAATAGAAAAAAAGTTTTTGAAAGATTAATTGAGAAATGGGTGAGTATTTATAGAGTTTGGAGTGAGTTTTGGGGTTGGATCTGATTTGGATTAAATTAAAATATTATTTTAATCGTTGGATTTAAATTTCAGCCGTTGGATATTTTTTTTACCGTTAAAATAGCTTAGATTTAATCTAGATTGTTGATTTAAAGTTACTATTAGAATTTTTTTTATAAAAAAAAATGAAATTTGAATTGCAACTGCAACTTCAGCTGGAGTTGACACATGGCACCTGCTGTGTCAGTCCAGCAAATAAAGCCAGCAGCGCGAGCCCCAATCTCTTTTTTAAAGTTACTATTAGAATTTTTTTTTTTAAAGACATTTCAATTGCAATGACAACTTCAGCAGGAGCCAACACGTGGCATGTGCTGCGTCAGGCTGGGAGACAAAGCCACCAGCGTGGGCCCCAATGTATTTTTTGATGCACATGGGTTGTGGCATCTGTTGGTGGGCTCCACTGAATAGTTTTGGGTCCATGCAATACTTGGACTGGTATTTGGGCCTAAGTTTGGGTTTCCCCAAATTTTGGCCTTTTCATTTTCTTGGGTTGGGAGAGGTTTCGGGCAATAATTTGGGATATTTTGGGTTCAGCCTCTTGGGTTGGATATGGCCTAACAAAACTTCTGTTTTCATGATTTGTGAAGGCAGTATTGGATGTGTCAAATAGGTCGAGTCGACCAACACCTGACTGCATAAGTCCGATCCGTTTTGAATCATGTTGGACTTAGGAGGGTGTATTCAATTGAGATTTTAATGAATAGTTTTGAAGCTTAAAAATACAACGGTATTCAATTAGAATTTTTAAAGTAATCAATAAAATTATGGTGTTATTCAATTAAGATTTTTAAATAATTAATACAAGTTCAGTGATATTCAATAAGGACTTTTAAAATATAAGAAAAAGTAACGTGATATTAAAAAACTTATTGATTTTATTGTATTTCATTAAATGGTGTATTGTGCGTGACTTTTGAATTTTTTTTTAATTTTTTGTCATAAGAGATACTTCATAAACCCCAGACAGGGGAGCCAAAAGGAGAATATAAGATAAGCATACTGGGAGAGGAGCACATGCTAGACACACCTTATTGCAGGAAACCTAACCCAGCAAAACAAAATATTAAATAACAGAAGAAAAAGGGGGAAAGGGGGGGGGTGGGGTTGTGTGTGAAGCCCATCAGAGGTTAAAACACCCATAAGGGACGGTGATGGCTGATCCAGCCAGGTAACCCTATGCACCGCTCTTATACCAAACGAAGCTGCAGCGTGAGCTGCTAGATTCTTTTTGCGAGGGATCCAACTCAACTCGACTACGTCAAACATAGCTTCCATACACCTAATTTCCAGAAGGATAGGAAGAATTTCCCAAGTGCAATTTTCATGCTTCCCATCAACACCAGCCTTTAGGACAAGGGAATCAGTCTCCATAATAACCTTACGGTAATTTGAGAGCAACGCCAACTTTAGCCCACCCAAAGCCGCTTATGCCTCAGCCAACAACACAAAATGACATATCATACTTTCCGCAGAACCACCGCATAACAGTCCTTCCTAGTCACGGATCATCACTCCAAGACTAGCACGTTTGGTGTCCTTTCTCCAAGTCGCATCAGAATTAACTTTAAACCAACCTCTCCTTGGAGGTGACCAACGAGCAGAGAGGTTATCCACACTTAACTGACATATGAAGTAGGGGCAACAGTTCTTTGAATCTCCATAAATTCCCTTGTCGAAGAGGAGGCAGACCTCAAAACAACAATAGGCTCCAGTTTAACTCCTTCAAAAATAAAACGACACTTGCTTTTCCAAATAGCACACAAGATAAAGCTTATATAGGTCAAGCACCAATTTTTATCTACTTTAGAAGAGAATTCCATTTGGGTCAAGATAAGAAACCACTGATCAAAAGTTCGAAAACTTTGGGGATTGATTCTATAATTTAACTCAGAGCCAAACCATATTGTTCGGACCCAAGGACACAAGAAAAACAAATGTTCATCCGATTCCTCCAATTCCTCACAGATAGAGCATAAAGGAGAAGCCCTAATTTTTCTTCTAAAAAGATTCAGACATGTAGCAAGAGAACGAGAGAGCTGTCTCCAAAGGAATAATTTAATTTTTGGCTAAGAAACCAAACTCCACAACTCTTTCCACACCACCTGATTGATGATATGAGGAGAGTGAGCACTAACTCCAAACAATTATGATATGAGAAGAGTGAGCACTAACTCTAGACAATTCAAAGCTTAGAGCATGAATGTGTGATATAAATACCAAATCACATAACAAATCTCACCCTCCTATACCTGATTCTCATATATGCTCTCGTACTTTTTTTTTTCCCCACTATTTTTTCATGCTTTCTACTGTACAAAAAAATAAAATAAAAAACTTTTCATAAGAGAGATGATAAAGAAACATTAACAAGAGAGAATATATTGCCTCTTCTGGAGTTAATGGCCATTTTCCAATGACTCTTCTTTCCTTGGACAAGCTTCTTTGGAGCAAAATTATCTTTTCAGTACTTTTTTCAAAATCTCCTGGTCTTTGGGGATGAAAAATATCAAAAGCACATATGTTAAGAAGTCATCAAATAACATTAATTTTTCAAAATCTGAACTCATGAACAGTTTTAAAATCTGAACCGATGAAACAAACAGTTGTCAAAGTGATTTTTCAAGAATAGCTGGTGTAAAGGCATAACTACTTGGGTGGCACTTCTGACCACTTCACATATTCGTGATGATTTTCTATCTACATTCTTGATTCACCTCTGACTTGCTCTCATGCCACAATCATGATATTTCCTTGTATATATTGTAATGGTATATGCCCTCAGGTTATGCATTTAGGTGAATGATGCTGGGTGATAGAGTTCAAGCTTGTATAGAAATATAAGTAAAATTCTGTAATTACAAATTACAATATATTAAAATCATAAGTAAAATCCTAAGTGAATTAAAATCACAAGTAAAATCATATAATTGCAATCTATTAAAATCATAAGTAAAATTATATAATTACAAATCCGGCTGAAATCCATTACATTAGAATCATGTAATTACAATCTATTAAAATCTCAATTGAATAATGAAATCCAATGGGTTGTGTTGACCAAAAACCCAATATGGACCATACTTGGCCAAGTCCCTTTTTGGCCCAACACACTTAATATTAAAAATTAGGGGTTTTTTTTGGGAGGAAATTAGGGGATTTTTTTTTAATGAAGAAAAGTTTAGGGGGAGGGGAGGAGAGGAGGCTACCCCATCCCTCAACTTATATATTTTAATAATACACTAGGACTACTTATAAATTACGAACAATTGGCACTACATTTGGCAACATAATGCTCCATATTTCTCCTAATTCAACTTAGGTCGATAATAGCTTGGGTTGCCACATTTTTTTATTTTTTTAATCAGGAAAAATAGCTTAATTGATATTGGAAAAACCAAGTACAATCACCCAGAAAAATTGGAGACCTCATTAAAACCTTGCCTTAAAAACCCCCCAAATGAGGCAAATCCGGTATAAAAAAAAGAGTACCACATTACGCAATAACAAAAGCAAAAACCTACTCTCCCCTCCTATCTGACTCAAGTACATCCAAAAACCAAACTGGTGCATGATTCTCCCATATGAACCAAGTGTGCTCCTTAAGACCAAACTGAGCCAAAGAATGAGCCGATCGATCATTCCATCAAAAGCTGTACATCTTGAACAAGGTTACCAAATAGTGCCATTTAAGTAAATAACTGCCCCCTAAGAATCTAACCCAATAATAAGATTGTGAAAACCTTTCGCATAAAATAGTAGTAAGTCCTCCTATAATTCCGTTAATTTAGTTTCCAAAATGCCAAAACTCACCTCTCCACCACAAGCAAAACCCCAAACAAAATCGCCATGGATATCACCTATTCGTTAAAGTAACTAATTGCTTGGGTTGCCACTTATTTGTGAAATTCTATAGTGAGTGTGTCATATATGGACTTCTCATGTGGGCCTTCATATTAGCCACATGATCATTTCATTAAACTTAAGTGAAGTTACTATTCAAATGAATCATGTGACTAGGGTTATTTACTCAAATGATCCTCAAACTTATACCCGAGTTGCATTTTGGTCTCTCAATTAAATTATTCACTCAAATGGTTCATTAACTTTACATTATTCGGCAAATTGGTCTACCGTTACATTATGTCAATATTGTTGTTAAATATGAAGGCAAATTGGTCATTTAGTAAGTTAAAAATAAATAAATATTAAAAAATGAAATAAAAAGCTTTTAATCTCTCTCTCTCTCTCTCTCTCTCTCTCTCTCTTTGCAGGGTAGGTTGCGGTATGGAACAAATGATACATATACATACAGTTGGTTTTAGTGGGACAAACATGGTCAGTGAGTTAGATTTCTATGCACTTTAAGTACAACACCACCTCCCTCCCCCCCTTCCAAATGTTATATACGAAAGTTCCACATAATTCCCACCTAGGGGCACTTTTAGTACAACACCACCTCCCTCTTTCCAGATTTCTGTGCAGTATGTGTACTTCTACAAGGAGGGGAAACAGAAGGGGAGAGGGGTCTGTTGCTACGGGCGCAAATGTGAGAGAGAGAGAGAGAGAGAGAGAGAGAGAGAGAGAGAGAGGGAAAACAAAAGGGGGGGAGGTGTCTCTGGAGGAATGGGGGAGAAGAAATCAGGGGGATGGGGGGTGCTGGGTTTGGGTTTGACGATTTTTTTTCCTCTTTTCCTTCAATTTATTTATTTATTTTGTATTAATTTAAACCCAATTTTTATTTTTTAATTATGAAGAGTCATATTTACCCTAAAATTTGGTTTAATCTAACAGAAAATATGGTGGGACCAATTTGTAGAATAATAAAGAGTTGATGGACTATTTTAGCGAATAATTTAGTTAAGGGACCAAAATGCAACTTGGATATAAGTTTGAGGACTGTTTGAGTAAATAACCCTATTATCCTATGTGGCCAAGGATTAAAATACCAGCCGTGCAGAATATCAAGCCTCTAATTTACGGATGTTTAGGGGGATATATTGTTATCGTTTTAGGTATCAGGAAAAAATCAACAAAAATGACAAATATAGGCATTGAAACACATAATTTAATATTGAACAAATAAGGCTCAAAATTTACTAATAATAAGATATACATATGATGAAATATAAGTGGTATGTAATGTGTGTTAATGAAAAGTTTGAAAATAAAATATTGATTAGAATGAATAAACCATGCATAAATCCATAGTTTGTTTAAACATTGGATTACAATTTAGATAAGTGTCCATCTACATAAATGAAGAGCTCCTATGAAGTTCAAACAATGAGGAACAACCATCTAGATTCACACAATAGTCATACTAAGTCATGTAACCCGAGCAGTTTGTGAAGCCATGTTTGTACATGGTGCACATATGTCTCTCTTGAGCTCCCTACTGTCCTCCCATATATGGGATAGTTAGGATTAACCCAACTAGTATGTCCATAATCTATTTCATCATCTTGAGCTCCATAACTAGTTCCATTATAATCAGACATGACATAACCATAGCCATCATAGGATTCATTTGAGTTAGTACTAGGTCTAGTTCCTATGCTTATAGATCCAAAACTGATCGCCATGTCCTCTTCAGAGGGATTGATTAGTTGGATTCTTCTCCTTGAGTATTGCTTCCCAATTGCGCCAATGCATGGTCCAGTTTCTCTGCATTCATAATCCTCATCTTGGGTGGCATGAGTAAAATCACCCTCGATAGTAAATGGGCTATATTGTCTTCCTTCTTCATTACTTCTAATCCATCATTATTTCTTCCATCATTATCTGACGAATTGGATGAACTTTCCTTTCTACTAGTACTGGCATTGTCACTCAAGGGATGTCTTTGACCTTGCCGAGGTCCAAGCATATCCATTTCAAATGATGAAGTATCTCCACTCCTAACATCTTCGAATATGACTCTATCAACATAAAGTCCTTCTTGGGCAGCATGTTGTGCTATAACGGCATCAAGGTTGCCTTATTCATCATCCAAGTGAACTGTCATAATTCATTGTTGAATTGGATTATTATCATCATCAGATGGTTGCCCTACAATGTCAAGAAAGTCTATGTAGTCATTTTATGCAACCTTGTTCATTTCGGCCTCTTCATCACGTAGCTTAAGTTTCATATTATAATAGCAAAAGACAATTTTTTTCAACCTAGTATATGTGAGACGATTCCTTTGTTTCATGTGAATAAGAGCAAAATGTACTCCAATTTCGCTCACATGCTGATGATGACACTGTTTGTGACATTATATGCATAGCAATTTTTTCGCAAGTTCGGGGCAGAAATCACCATGAAGATTCCACCATTCTACACTGGGGGGGGGGGGGGGGGGGGATCAATTTCTTGATTTGACGGCCATCTCAGTGCAAAATGTCTTTCTACAATCTCTAAAATTTATCACCTGTATTCACAATGTTTTGTGTTCAGTATGCATAAAACTAAACTTAATGAGGAAGACATTGTTTCGTGTTCATTTACTTCGGCCCTAAATGTTTGCAAATCTCTATCCTCAGTTGAGTTTAACCTTTCAAATACGCGTTGGAGTCCTGAAAATAACTCTTTATTGTGGTCAACCCCTGTTTCATATTGATATCTATAGTTCAAGTAGTGGGCTACAAATATGAAGATTAGTTAATACCCGTTGAATAAATTTAAAAATCGATGCACTTTTTTACTAAGAGATTAAAACATACCAGCTTGATGTAATGGACAAGATAATGTGACATCCCATTTGTGATTGATGATTTTGAGAATCCATTTTTTTCCCTTCAATTTGTAAATATTCTCTTTCATTATGTGAAACGTATCATATAAGATAGGCACGATAGGAACTACCTCTGTGTCAACAATTCGCAAGATGCTATACAAAGGTTCATAGATGGATTGCACTCCTTCCATGGCATCCTAGAATCTATGATCAAGGACTCGACTTTCAATTCTCTTCCCATCTTCTAATTCATTGAATCGACTATTATACCATTCCTCACTTATAAAAAGTTGCCACAACCCAGCTTTTTTATTTAAGATGCTATTGATGGTGATGTAGTTTGTTGCAAACTGGATTGCACCGGGTCGGACCAAATCCCCTTGACAGAAGATCCTCATCTAGCCAACCATGATTGTAAATGTAGTTGGTTAATTTCCTAACCTTATTTATGACATTAGCCATCGACTCTTGCTTCCCAATATCTTCAAATATTTTATCTATGCAATGTGCAACACAATGAGTCCAATAAATAGGGTATCGCTCCATCATCATCTCTCCAGCCTTAACAAAGGCTAAACCATTGTCGGTGACAATATGAACAACATTCGACTGCCCAACCTCTTTTATGACATCCTTCAACAATTTGGCGATGTACTTTGCATCCTTAGTTTTATCTGAAGCACAAAAAAATACTTTTCCCGTTTGAATAGACCATGAAATTTATTGTGGACAACCTCATCGAGCCTATCCATCCATCACTCATGATGGTACATCCATACACGCCCCGATCTTCCTTTACCTTTTTCACATGGGCTGGCATGTCTGTGTGTTCCATAACTAAGTACTTATGCTTTATTCATACGGTGATGGTGCGACTATGCCTTGACCAAATATAATCGAACTCATATTAGCAATTGGTGTGTTTAGAATATTTAAGTTCAAGAAAGGGAAGTCATAAGGAATAAAGCGAAACCTGATTGTTGGACTGCAACAATCATGTTCTTGAAATAAGGGGAACTTACTTTTTGAGGACCCACATTCTCAAGTATGAAGAATTTGCTGCAGTATCCTCCAAGTACCTCTGCTGAGTTTTTAATCATGCCTTTGATTATTCTCTATTTTGCTTTAGTGTTCTTGTGTGGCATTGGTACCGAAGGAGATCGTAGTGGGTCTTGAAGGCTTTAAGTGCGACGATATTGCGGTTGACTACTACCACTTGCTCCCCCTGCAAATCGTTTGCTTCTCATTCCATGAACTCCTCCTTGTCTAAACTGTTCTTCTTGCTTCGACGCTCTAATGGCAGCAAGGTAATCTTCTTTCTCCGCAAGGTGCATGTCTAAAGGATATGCATATCCATCCTCATCATCATCATCATCATCAACATGATTTCTACTTTTATTGTCCATGTATCCCCCTCTTGCTATAGATCTTATGTTTTCTTCAACAGATTTCTTATGTTGTTTGCTAGACTCTTTATCCTTTTTCCATGCAATTACCTCCATCTTAATATCTTGTGGTACTTCTTTGCACTTCTTTACACTCTTATGTGGATCAAATCTGGCCAAATGATACTATGTCATGCTTATTGCCTTCTATTGGACGAGCATATTTCCATGCCACATCAAGACCACCAGGTACACTAGCTCCACTCGATCCACTACTACTTGCCATTTTTCATATCAAACTTAAATTTATTAAATTAACTTGCAATATCAAATCTATCACAAAAATAATACAGACCATGTGGGAGAGCCACATACCTGAAACAACAATCAAAGAGAACTTGCAAACAAGGAAAAAAGCTTACAAACTAAATAAAAATTGAAAAGCTAGTAGAGAAAGAAGAGAAGTGAAGATTTGGTGCCCCAAAAGAAGCAAAACAGCCTCTTGTGATAACAGTGGGAAGTTTTGGGGGTTGAGGGACAATGGTATATGGGCTTTGCATACTTCATTTTATGGATTTCAGTTGGATGATTCTCTGTCTTTGATGGAACTAAGGGTAGTAAGATTTTTTAGAAGTATATGGGCAGTGAATTGGATATTGCCAATTGCATGAATTCGATATTGCCAATTGACTATGCATAGACTCTTCATATTAATAATTAATGGATACTCCAAAAAATCTTCTGAATTGGATATTGCCAATTGCCTTCAAAATTATCTAATCACTGCCCACATACCTCCAATTCAGTGAATTGTGTTAGTATTTTGGGTTTCAATTTGCTTCAATTGCCTTCAAAACTTATGAATTTTTTTTGGGTTTTGTTATTGGTATCGAGAAATATCACACTTATCGGGGATATATCGTTGATACATGGAAAGATATGGCCTTACCCCCCAGGATCAGTGTCGACAGTTGAAAATACCAATATATCGGTGTATTGGCCGATATTTCAACCCTTGCATGTGGCTGATACAAAGGTCTACATCTATATCCCATATATTGCACCCTCATCATAGAACAACTCCCACTAATCTAGCCTTCAATGGGCCCAAATAACAATGATTTATCCCTATCTAAAACCACTAACAAAAAAGATACTCATATCAAACGATGTATTATGTCACAATTGACAAAAATGAAGACATATTTGAACCCACACAACGAAATCATGACTACAACACATGGTAGAAGCACAAAATTTCAAAACAAGTTTAACAAATTAATACTAGAATTCAATAGCAAAAGCATCTCAAACTTGTTGAATAAACTTTAAAAAATAAAATAAAAATAATTATTCATAATTATTTTACAATTCAAAAGTAGCAATAATAAGTTTCAAGTTGAACATACATTGTCCATAAAAAGAAGTTAAATATACACATAAAACACAAATCGGTGGCTGTATAGTAGCCTCTACCACTTTGAAAACATTAAAATGAAATTAAAACATTGAACATCGAACAAATCAAGCCAATACGAGCAAAATTCAACATATTTCAAATTTCAATTTCATATTAAACCAATATACTGTTAGGAAGTAATCATTAAGTAATTATATTATTTGATCACAATAATTTAATACAGTACATCAAATAATTATCAAAATAACATAATTAAAGTATAAATGCAGAAGAAAAATCGAATCTCTATAAAACTCGGGTGTCTTAAGTAAATTTATATGTGAATAGATATGAAATATAAGACATGGTATAACATTTATAACCATGAAATTAAGCTAATATGAAATTTAAAATTCAAAAGGGTAAAACTTTTGATGAAATTAAACCTGGGCTCTAGATACCACTTTAAGGGAAAACTAGTTCTATGCATTTCTCAAATACACAAATAGGATAATGAGCTATCTAACATGCATTTATACTAAATACAAAGAAGCGGAAGCAAAATAGAAATTTAGAAACTCATACAAATCCTTTTGAACCCTAAATATTTCTAGACTTATGAAATGTTGCACCGTAGACTCTCTAAAACAACTTTAAAAAGAGGGATTAGAGATGTTGTTACCCTTGGAGCGAATCTTGAACCCTAAGAAAGTGTTCAAGTAGAGTGCTTGATCTCTCCTTACTTGATACTCCACTATGGCTCACCAATAAGTATAATAGTCTCACCAAAACTTTTCACCAAGGATGGATGGAGACGAGAGAATGAGAACTTGGGAGAGGACAAGAGTGCTAGTTCTCGCGCTCCAAGTGGCCAGCCAAGGGGGACTTTGTTTGTGCAAATTTCCTCCCTTGGAATATTCGGAGAAAATCCTTGCTTCTCTTGAATGAACTCTTCCTTGAACCCTGCAAAACAATGATGGTCAATCGTAGAGTACCGGTGTGGTGTTGGCCAAGGGCCTTCCGATTGAAAGGACCCACCCCGAATTCCTCCTTGGAATCCATGACGAACCATCTCCCTAACTGACACCAGGCATGTGTCCGCCCAAATTATTAAAATACCCTTCTTGCCCTAATTCCAAAACAACTTTAGGGCTTGACTTCTACCGGAAAATTGACAGAGCCTTCCTTGAAATTGGCTCAAAACCCAAAAATCTACTTGCACAACAAACACAATTACTTCCCAAGCGTTCAACAAGCACAAGGTATAAACGACACTCCAATTAGCAAAAGTTTCAATGGGCTTCAGCCCCCCCTTTACCAACTTAAGAAAGTCAGCAAAATCATCTTTACATAACTAACATAACAAACAAATCATAAACTTGAGGCTACGCTTAGGTTAGCTTAGGTTGCCTACACACCCTTACTGAGGGATCAAGCCACACGTAATTCTTTCTACCATAAATCACAATTAAGATAATACAGAAATGTTCAAAGTAAAATCAACAATAAAATTATAAAACCATTCTTTACCTTGATTTCAACAAGCTATATGATTAAATGTCATTACATGTAAATAAGTACTGATCTGTTCAATTAGTTTATCATTGTACACCAAAACACACATGTACCCACACCTTTTACTTGAAAGCCATACTTGTGGCTGTTCGCATAGTGCATATGCCGTGCAATCACCAACTAAGGGGTATATGGAAATATTATTAAATCCGAAGGCAACCGGGGAAGGGGAAACTAGCCAACCACCTATGTAGACAAGTCGGGCAAGTGGTTGCGGATCCTGGCCAACCTTGTGAAGATAACATGAGCAAGGTGGCGAAGAATATCCTGTTAACTGTACAAAACATATCAAGACTGCACTGTTTTCCATATAGGGGTTACCCCAAACATAATCCGTCAATTCCATAAATAATCTATCAATTCCAAGTACTACACATGTGGAACGGTCTACTCCACATGTGTGGCACATCCTAGCAGAACTCAGGGACAAATGGTCAACCTGAGAACGTAATCCTAGCAGAACTCAGGGAGATATACTTAACCTGGGAACGAAAATCCTAGCAGAACTTAGGGGGATATACTTAACCTGAGAACGAAAAGCCTAGCAAAACTCAGGGAGATATACTTAACATGAGAAGGTAAATCCTAGTAGAACTCAAGGAGATATACTCAACATGAGAATGCAAATCCTAGCACCACACGGTTCGAGCGTCTTCGAGACTCGTGGGGCTATGTCATACGCATGTGGACTCATCCGAAGGCAACCAAGTTTTCCGAAGACAATCTGGAGACAACTGGATGTCCAAAGACAACTGTATGTTCGAAGACATTCCAAAGGCAACCGAGATGTCCAATGACATCAATATCTTTGAAGCCATCCGGGATGTCCAAAGAAATCAATATCTTCAAAGGCAACCATATTTCCAAAGGCTATCGGGATGTCCAGAGACATCAATATCTCCAAAGGCAACAGTATTTTCGAAGGTAACACAATCCAATTTAAAACCATTTAACACTTATATAAAAATAAACATAGATATATCATACTTGGAAAGTAAAAGCGATTGAATAGTAATTCCCAAATATTTAATAAAACTATCATAGCATAATACCATTTTAAAAACAAACAAACAAACAAACCACAAACACCTCCTAACCAAATGTTCTCGTTCGGACTGGAGAGGCCCACCATCTAGATGAATTAGGCATGCGAGGCCACCATCTCCGATTTTTGATAAAAAAAAGTTTTTATAGGTCCAACAAAGTCTACTAAACAACTGCCGAAAGTTTAGTCTTGATCGAGCAATCGGATCTAAGCCAATCGCACGATCGGACGACAATTGGTTCGCCTAACCCTAGAATTATTGATTGAGAGTATCTGGGACTCCAATTCTCGATTCGTAAGTTCCTACACGATTCTAGAGGTATAGAGAACAACATAATTGAAATTGGAACCAATTGAACATCCGAACTTATCGAACCCGGATATCGCATAATAGGTGCAATATCCTTTCGAATGTCAAAGGTAACCAAATTCAAATCCGATCATATCGTGGTGCTCAAGAAAACGAATAAATAATTTTAGGTCGAAAACAAGTCGCCGACACAAGGCCACGCACCGATAGTCGGTGTCTTGAGAAAATTCCAGCAAAGGAAAATTCCCAAAACACGGGCCAATACCTATACTAATGGATCAAGCACAACTAGGGGATCATTTTCTGTTCTTGGACCCCGGCCAAAAAGTGGCCAGAGTGGCTTGAAACACTGCCAAAACTGCCAGCCTCAAAAGGTATCTAAATGAACCTTTCAATTCTCAAAATCAATGCAAACCAGGTACAAAGCCAGTAAGATCATGAAGAGAAGATCAAAATTCATACTTGGATTGAAGTCAATGGCCGCCGGAGTTGCAGGAATCGACATCGAAAAGTGAAACCCTCATTCTCATTTTCTCGAGCTTGCGCCAACGTCGTGAGGAGCTGCGGAGGTCGGGCTTTAGCCCAGACATGGTCGCCTGAGGTGGCCGTCATTTTTCGACTAGTCTTATTGTCGGAACTCGCCGGACGGCAGCATTGTGTTGCCAGGAATACGAACAGTCACTGTTTGCATATGACTGTGTCGAAGGAGGAAAAGAGATGCGTGAGGAAGAGAGAGAACCGAGGGGTGCACGCATGAGGAGAGAGCTGGGTATTTAATGTTTTTGAAAAATTTCAGTAATTCCCGATACTTCCTTTCCATTTTCAGACCTTTTCTCCTTCATTACGACACAGAATTTGGCGTGCTTCTTGTCTACGAACTCATAGGCACGAGCACTACGCAAAGGAACCAAGAAAATTTCCAAACTAGCCCTGAGCAAAAAGTCAACCCTAAAGCACTAAAGAACCATAAGATTAAAGTTGTCCATTCACTTTAGAATTTTGAAAATTAAATTAAATTTCGGGATTGGATATTACACCGATGCCTAAGTTAGTTTATGGTCTTGGGAGGTTCAGATAAAACTGAAAGGTATGGAGTTTGCTCTCTAAGGAGAGGAGGTGGAGTGGAAGCCGGGACAGAGAAAGAGAGGTGGGCGACATGAGACGTGAGAGAGAGAGAAAAGAGAGGTGGCGTGAGAGCCTTGGGGTATTTTGCTAGGGTTTTGGAATTAGCTTCAGAATTACTTCATGTGTGAATTATGCTTGCCTTTATATAGAGTCTCCTTCTTTGGTAGGATTTGTGGAGTAATTCCCTTTTAATGTGAATCATTCTTTTCCATAAATAAGATGATATGATAAATCAAGGAGATTAGGTGGAAATCGAATCCTTGATTTAGGGAGATACTCTTATCTTAAATTAGGATAATTGGCTAATTAAATGAGATTTAATTAGCACAATTATTTTACCTAAGGAATATAACATCTTCCAGTGTCACTTTCTGAATGGCTGCCGAAAATATGTGTTTCCACGGACTTGAGAGAGAGGTTCGCACTACACCATAATATGAATTTAACAACGCACGGTGTACGTTGTGAATGGTGTTTGACAACACATTTATGACTGTCGCGTACCTTTATGTTGTTAAAAGTCATATTCATTTAACGACATGTTTCAGATGTTGTCTTACATATGTGTGAACGTTGTTTAAATATAGCACATAGTATTTTATATTATATATGAAAACGCTCTATGGACATCGTGATACTCTTGTTCTTTTAACAACGTCTTATTTACGTTACAGATTAGGTTTTCGCAACACTCTTTGGACACTGTCTAATTGTTATCCACAACGTGAATTGGGACATTGTCAAATCCTTTTTTTATATTTATTTATTTATTTAAAATTTACATCTATCAATCATTTTCACGTTGTGGATAACAGTTTGACAACATCTTATTTACGTTGCATATTACGTTGTCAAAATGTTTGCTTCTCTACCTTTGAGAGAGTGTGTGATGCAGCTGGTAAGTAGTATTTTTTCCCAATTTTCTCAGCATACAATCTATCTCTAATTAGGATGCTTTCCAAGTCCAGTCAAGAATTAAGTCCATCTTTACTTTTCCCTTTAATTTGCAAAAGAGTACCAATTATGGCTTCACATATGTTCTTCTCGATATGCATCACATCAAGTTGTGACACACAAGTAAAGTCTGCATAATAAATAACCAAATGCTTGCTGTCATGTAAATAATGTTATCATAAAATTGAGGAGAATGAGGAAAAAATAATGTTATCATAACATTGAGGAGAACGACATAATAGAGGACATAGTATATAGCAAAGTGTACCTTCCAATAATGGTAAGTAAAAAAATATTGACCTCTTTTTCCATAATTGCTCTGAGTGCTTGTCTTTCTTTCTTCTTTTCCTTTTTTTACTTGCTTTCCCAAAATCATTCACAAGGTTTCCAACTTCCCAGAAAGTGTCTTCACTAGTAAATAACTTAGGCTTCACCCCCTTTTCATGCTTGTTATTAAACCACGTAAATTTTTTTGCGAAATGGATGATCAAAAGGAAGAAATAGTCTATGTCCCATGTAAGCAAATTTTCTGCTATGTGAAAGCCACTCTGAACATGTGCCTTTAAGTTCAATGTGGACATACTGAATGCATCATAAACCACAACTCCATTAATCCATAGCTCTTTCAAATCTTCTATAAGAGGTGTTAGATAAACATCTATACCGTTACCTGGTTGTTTTGGACTTGGGATGAGTAAAGTCAACATCAAGTTCTCCTTTGATGTGCATAACTTTGGTGACAAATTATATGTAGCCAAAATTATTAGCCAGCAACTATACCTCGAACTAAGATCTTGGAAAGGATTAAACCCATCAGTAGCAAGGCCAAAACGAATGTTTCGAGGTTCCAAGTTAAAAGAATCCCATTTCCTATTTATTGTCTCACATGCAATTGAATCCACCGGATGCGTCATTTTACCGTCATGGCTTTTATTGGTATGATCCCATCTTAGTTGTTCAGCAATTTCAGCCATACCAAAATTCTTTTTAGTCTTGGTATTATTGGGAAATAACACGAGACTTTTGCAGGGACTCCTTGTTTTTTCATTTTTGGACATGGGCTAACTTCCCATCAAGAAGAACCACATTTTGGGCACTCTTGTACATGCTCAAGATCTCTTCTAAATAAGTAGCAATCGTTGATGCAAGCATGTATCTTCTCGTACTCAAGATCAAATTTCTTTAGCAATTTTTAATTGCGTATATTGAAGTAGGAAGTGTGTTTTGATCTGGGAGCATGTCACAAATAATTGGGAGGAGCTCATCATAAAAAATGTCACATACACCAAATGCAGCTTTAAGCTTAAATAAAGCCATTGTTGCTGACATCTTTGTGTACTTTATACAGCCATCAAATAAAGAAGTTTTAGCATCCCTAATAAAATTTGATGTTTTTGCCTCTATCCTTTCATTTGTTTGTGCTGCCACATTACCTTCTTGCAAACCAATTTGATCTTTATACATCTTATATGTTTCCAACATTTCTATGTCTCCATCTATCATAGATTCGTGAAGGACCCAAGTAGTGTAGCTAGGATCCATGCCATGTAAGATCAAGTAATCGTACACTACATGAATAGGATGGTGCTCCAAGTTTTTGCATACCACATAAGGGCAAACTATATCTAGATTTCCTGCAATTTCACTGGCAGTATTGACAAAATTGCGCGCTCCGACCCTGTACTCATCC
This sequence comes from Prunus armeniaca, assembly GCA_903112645.1. Taxonomy (NCBI): domain Eukaryota; kingdom Viridiplantae; phylum Streptophyta; class Magnoliopsida; order Rosales; family Rosaceae; genus Prunus; species Prunus armeniaca. The sequence continues at coordinate 11,982,717 of CAEKDK010000003.1, read as the reverse complement.
AAATATCTACAAAACAAAAGTTTTTGTTCTTATAGTCTAGTTTGAAATGTCCTAAAACACATAACATTATGGGTTGTCTTAAAGGTCAAGAAGTTAACCTTGGTAAGTGAACCCATTCCTTATCCATTGGCCGCAACTTAATTCAGCAATTGTTTACACACAAAATTTCTTAATTTGTTTTGTCATTGAGAGATGAAGACAAAATTCAATCAAACAAAATAGTAACTTCTTAGGTATACTATGATTTTTAACAAGGATAAATTACTTTGGAAGAGAAAAAAAAATATATTAAACAAGTGTAAAGCTCAAACGAAACAATCAATGTAAAATAATTAAAACAAAGTACAGTAATCAAAAGACCAGACCAGTCTTTTAAGTTAGGTCTTGTCCTAGTTTAAGCAAAGTGCAATGTAAAAACTACAATATCAAGATATCAAGATTGGGTCTATACCCATAGAAAATTGAAAAGAAATTTGGAAGTCTAGATTAGGAAAACACAATGGGAAAGCAGTACCTTTTCTTCTTTCTCTCTTGATTACTCGTTCTCTTTTACTGGGTCAAAACTAAGAATACGAAAAAGAAATTGTCAAACAAAGCGTCTACGAAACTCATAGGTAATTTTTTAGTGAACTCAAAGAAACTAAAAAAAAAAATTGCAAAATTAAAGAACAATAACTCACCAAGAAAATAGAGGAGCAGATTTGAAGACAAATTTAACATTTAGGGCTCATCCCCAAGTTTCAGTTGATTTTCAGTCTTCGAGGAGGGAGGATGTTACGATTGGGTTCTCAAAAGCAAGCCCAAGAATTGTGTTTCAGGTTTTGGCAATATATATATATATATATATATTTGGGTTTTAGGACTGAGCGCCAATTTTTCCTCTACTATTTGGTTTAAGCGCCAAATATTTTGGCAATTGGGACTGAAATATTATAATAATAGAATAATAATTTCTAAAATATTTTTATCAGATTCAACAACATCCATGTCAATATTGTGAATATTAAACACTATTTCGTAATGCCCAAATCTTTGTTGTATTGTTTAATAGGAATCACAACATCCATTACAACGTGACAAATATAAAATACTATTTCGCAACATACAACTCTATGTTGTATTTTTTTAAATATAAATCACAACATTCACAACTTTGGGGATATAATATACTATTTCACAACGCACAATGCCACGTTGTTATATTGATTTCAACAGCGTGTTTTTTACACATCATAAAATGATTGTTCGTAATGATGTATGACAACGTGCGCTAAATGAACGTTGTTGATCACCCTTTTTCACAATGTTCAAATAGGATGTTGCAATTTTTTATGTTGTCGTATCCCATTTTTGTTGTAGTGTTGATTTTTCCTCTCATCCAATTTTCCACCTTGAAAACCTTAAATGAAATGGTGCTATGACATCATATATATAAACCCATGTTGAGACACATGTGGACCTAAGTCCACTTGTGTTTCGCAACCTCCCTTTGGTAGCCTAATTTTGGGCTTTTTTGGTCCAACACATTTATACCTTAATGTGTCACATATGTCTAAAGTCCTATGGTTCAATTCTTAATTCTTTAAGTCATGTGAGACCAACCAAGTTCAATAATTTTAACTGTTTAAATTAAATTATTCTAATTTGTTTAATTTGTTTAATGGCTTAATTAATTAAGTCATTAATCTTGTCTTACAAGTATGGGTCCCGGTCAATCCTTGTTAACCATGTCAAGTGTCGGGTGAATGGTTAACCTTTGACTTTGACTTTGCCAATAGGGAGAATTGAATGATGAGATTCAATTCATTCTTGGTTCAAAAGGAATCAGATTTACCCACTGCCTCACTACTTAGAACCTATAAGATTGCGCATCGAAAAGGAATGGATTGAGAAATAGCAGTATGTCATGGCTACCCAAGGTAAATAGAATTCATTGGAGAACATAGTCAGTTGTAATTGCAATTCAATCCGGTCCTTTTTTCTAACAATACTTTATGTCACATTATCGGGATGTAGTTAACTTGTATCAAATCCTCAATGCGACATTTCTAGGCTATGATTCACTTGGACGAGATAGCAAACTTTCCTATTGCAATCCTATCCAATACTTTGGCCAAAGATTTAACGAATCATATCTCTAGAGTATTCTCACTTTTTACTAAGAGTATAAATTCCTTGGTATACATTCACATGCCTCTAGAAGAAGAAAAGCTACTCAAAACCTAAGTAGCAAACAAAGACAAACAGATTAAGAGAGAGGCGGAGTCATTCGAAACCCAGGTCTTGACGTGGGTTTCCAAATGCAACATATGCTAGACTGGTATCTGAAATAAAAATCCAAGTCCTAACCAGTCCATGATCCACTCAAGCCCACCAAACAACAAACTGGATTCATGTCCAATTTATTTGGAATTGTCTAGTGTCCGGTCCACCAAATAAGGCATAAGAGTTTGGTAAACCACCCCCACCAAAAGAGTCTCACGCCCTTGTTGGCTCAACTCCTTGGTGGCTTCCACTCATCTCCACATCACTTGGCTCTACTCGAACGACTTCTTCATTGGAATTTTCCATATGCTCTTCCTTAGCCTTAACCATCTCTTGAGGCTCCTCTTTAGCCTCTAGGTTTTCAGCCCCTTTTGCAAACATATAATCTCTCACGATGCTATCAATTGCCATACTAACCCACGAGTCCTCATCTAATTCACTTGCCGAAGGATCCGACGCCAAAGAAATGAATTGCTCCACCTCTACCATGATCTCACCAAACTGATTCTCAAGGTCCCTATGCCTCAAGGATACGTAAGACAACTCGAAGTTGAACTTTTCCATCACATCTATATAGATGTCTAAGTTGGCACAAATTGTGCCCATGATGTATATGTGATTGTGCATCACGCATGTCCTTTCAAGAAACCTACAATGCGACAAGTACATCCTCCAAGTATCTAGACAATGTGCTAAGGCAACATATTGCATTTCCTCCATCCCACAATTAAGATCCCAATTCGGAATCCTGTTTTCTTTTCCCTCCACAAGCATGCTCTCATGCAACAACGAAGCATCGATAAACACCTCTGAAGGTTCCATGGAAAATACATCCACAAACACTTTAATCACCTTCAATGCCGGCTTCTCAATGGCATCCATTCCTAATGAATCTTCTGGTGGCTCCAACACTAGTGCATTCAACACCACCATTGGACTCACACGGAGACTACTGGCCTCTTCAACATCTCCCTCTTTCTTAGCCGCAATTGCATTCAAGCTTTGCTAGTTTGGATAGTCTGGTATTTTGATGGAGCCCTTGGCAAGTGAAGCAACCTGAGAACTTCTTCTTGTACCCCTGCTCATTGTCCTTTGCACCACTTGAGGCAGCAACAAGGGGTTAAGAAAAGAAAAGAGTATGTTGCTGGAGGAGTTCAACTTGAACATCTAGATATAGCACAAGCACAATTCAAGCCGACTTTGACATCTATGAAAATGTGTTGGACGAGTTCGACTTCAAGTTGGCTTACATGTCTATGAGGAATAGGGACATTGACGATTGGTTTGATGAGATCATGGCAGAGCCGAAGCAATCCATTTCTTTAGTGTCATATCCTTCGGAAAGTGAATCATATGAGGACTCGTGGGTTAGCACAACTTCCATTTAAGACTTCCACGACATACTCACCTCAACATTCTCATACCCCTGGTTTCCTCCCATTACCATCACCTCAGCACAGAATGTCTCCTTCCCCATTCGACCTATTGTATCTCAAGCCCAGTTAGTTGATATTTTCACGGAAGGACTTACCATGTTTAAAAGCCTCAACTTCAAGCTCATCACTAGAAAACCTCGTATTCACTTACAGGGGTGTGCTATACATATCAAACAAGATTATGCAGCAACACATGAAACCAATCATACAGTATCAATACCATAACTTGTAGAAAATCTAATGCTAATGACTGATTGCATATTAGTCATGAAGCTGGCTGCATCTCCACAATTCTTGTAACAAAGTCTGTTCTAGAATAATTCATAGCACTTTGATACAATGCAATAACCTAAACAGAGGAAATATTCTTACAGTCATTAAATTCTTCTTAGCTTTCTCTTCCTTTCTTCTAGATTTTACATAAAACACATGTCATATTTTGAGATGAGATTTTCACACATATTTTCCTTTTCTTTTGTCATAAATAGTGTAACTATTGTGCTGCATTTAGTTTCCTTTATATATATATATATATATATATATTTAAATACAAGCTCTATTACAAGGGGAAGGGGATTTCTCTCACACACACACACACTACCAAGGTGTCATGGGGGTTTGAACCTGAGGCCACTGGTCTGCAAATCAATGCCCTTTTTTCATTGGGCTAGACCCCATTGACACTGCATTTAGTTTCCTTGATCATGTTGAGATTGAACTATTCTTTATTAAGTTCCTCTTAGGCAATGCTTGGACTTTCTAGAATGTGAATGCTCTTGTCTACTGAGAAGATTCACTAAAATACTATTTCATTAAGAATAATACTAGTCTTACCACATTTTTATACCATAATTTCATACCACATGATGTCGCAGCTGATGTGTACATACCACATCATGTAAAATACTAGTTTCTGTTTTTCTAATTTTATTTATTAAAATACACTTCATTCATTTAATTGATGTGGCATATGATATGGACATGCCACATCATCTGGTATAGAAATGTGGGATAAAAATGTGGTAATTGTAGCATTACTCTTTGATTAACAAAGAAAAAGCAAAAATATATACTAATGGTGCCTGCGGTTTAGCTGAATATTCGCACCTTCATCCTTGTAATTTCTTTGTATTATTCTTTCTCCTTCTAGTTCTTACCACTTTTGGTCTAAATCATCAATAAATGAGTTCATATTTGCTTTTTATTTACTTCTAAATTTACCAAGTAACAAAACAATTTCTTGGTTAAGCTTAGGAGTCCCTGCAGAGTATCATGGCATACTTGAGTAATTGACAAATATAACTTACCAAGAAGATACAAGAGAGCAAGAGACATCTGATACAAACAAGTATTAGGTTCAAATTATGCTGCCAATTGAATTTACCATAAGCTGCTTAAACATAAAAACTGATGCAGAATGAATCTAAGACCACCCAAATACGTAGTCAAGAATATAAACCAGCAACAGAGAAAGTGGATAAAGCAGCATAGCAACCAGAGACATCCAAAGGGGGAAGGTGGTTCGGAAACTGGCAATGGCACCCATTAGAATGCAGACAACTACAATAACGAGAACTTCAGCGGAAAAGCTCCACGTCAAGTTGCGAATGTAAACCAGACCCAAGAAAACTGCCAGGGAAAGAATGTTGCTCATTGTCACTGAGCCATATATCTGCACCACAAAGAAGGAATAGATCAGAGAACAACCCTAAATTAGTACAAAATTCCCAAGGTGCCTTTAATTTTGAGTGTCTAGCATACACAAAAGAAAAGGTAGAGATTGTTAGCAAATTGTCTACCTCAGAGTATGCCAATGAAGCAGTTCTCTGCTTTTTCCGGCTGACGAAAATTAGAGTGGAGACTATCTCACTGGAGCTAGCAAAAGGTAGAATGACGAATGAGACGAAGAATGAAGGGATACTCGTAGCAGTTGAGAAGTCGTCAACAGCATCAACAAGAGGATCAGCAAACACTGCAGCAACTATAGTTCCCAGAAGCAGCAACCCTACTGCTTTGGAGGCATGCCACTTGACATTTTTAACATCCTCCACAACCTCATCCATTTGATCCATAAACTGATCCTGCTCTTTCTTTGTTTTCTGAATATGCAGCCACAGATGTCATTAACTAAGTGACATATATATATATATATACACATACATACATATATGTATAGGCTAGAGAAAATTAGAGGATTTAAACAACTTACCTTATCAAAATCCTCTAACAGTTTCATCGATGGTGGAAGCTTTCCACGCTCCATCATTGCGACACGCTTAGCCTTGTTGATCCATTTCGAGATTCCTTTGAAAAATTCATCCACATCAATCTTTGAGTCATGAGATGTATCAAAATCTCTCATCACTTGTGAAATTGCTTCATCGATGTTTATGTCTATATCGTCGAACTGGATTCCTATAATCAGAGATCTTAAGTCTGCGGTACTTAGATAACCATCCGAATCCTGATCAAGTGTCTTGAACAACCTATCATTAGATCAACAGATTATTTAATATCAGCATTGACATTATAATCTGGAAGCTAGTCAAAGCACGAACTAGCAACTAAAACTTTTTTCTATCTGTATTACAGTAATAGGACACACAACTTTATATATGCATTGTAAATGAAAACCCGAAAAGAAAAATATCCCCACTAATTGAGTAGCAACATAAGTACTTAAAACCTATATTCCCCCATCTCTACTAGTTGTGGAGCAACATAAGTACTTAAACCTAGGTAGGTTTGAAGAAGCATTATCTATTAGAATGTGAGCATCTAACCCAAAATCAATTGGGAATGTGGTAGAGAAGGCCAAGATCCTGTAAAATACTGATGCAAGGCTTCCTTCCAACATGGGATGATGCATGCCGAAGCAAATAATTTACATCATATATGGAATTACTAGTGAATTTGTAAATGCCTGACTTCTTGTTTGAAAAATAGATCCCAATGGAACTGACAAAGATTGCGGAGTTTAATGAAGACTAACTTTTCTATAACCACTTTGTTAGGATCACCGTCATTTGTAAGAAGTCTTCCCAGCGCATTTGTTTTCAACTGTATTAGAATTTCTGACATCACATGCTTATGCTTTGATAATGCAAGTTTTCTCTTCTGAATCCATGGCTGAAAGACCTGCGTCAATATATATTTCATAGATAAGATGCAGCGATTAGTGCAGAACGGATGGGAAAATGCTGAGGTTGTATACAAATCAAACAAACATGAAATTTGGTAACTGAAAAATATATTTTTGAAAACTAAACTTTCAGCTAGCTACCTGATAGAGGCTATAAGCAATCACGAAGGAGATGGCGACGATGAGCGAAATCAGAATTGCTAAGCGACTGTCAGAAGTTGTGTGAAAAACTTGGGGTAATTGGACAATTACAAAAGGAATAATAGAGAAAACCATGATCCTTGCAGCATAGCTTGTCCAAATATCTGTGCTCACTCCAGATCCTGATAAATAAAAAATAAACAGAACAATGAATATACCTTTTTTTTTTTTTTTTTTTTTTATTTTATTTTTTTTTTAGTAGATCCTATAAACATTAAGTTACACACATTAAGCCAAGAACCAGTATAGGAAAAAGTACCAGTCAAGCTAAATCGTTTTTCATCTTTTTGATCAACTGCAACTGAATTTTCAAGGTCACATTTGCCAACTAGGAGACAGGTGCCCCATAGAATTGTTAGAAGCATAACATTTGATCCAGCTAGCAAGCCCATTCCCACAGAGACCTGACTTTGAGCCGTTTCTGTGTCTCCAGAAAGTCCAGACGCTGTTAAGAAACACCAGAAAGAGCACATCTAGTAATTTACTCCATCATACGTATTACGTACCAACAAAATAAATAACACATAAATTGAAATTTCTTCTGCAAGAGACACAATTATTTGTATTAAGGTAAAGAAAAAGATGGGCACTAAAAGAAGCGGGCTTGTCCATCCTAGAATCACATACATGACTTCATTTTTTTTCATCTCTGCATGTACTCGGAAGATTGAATATGCAGCGACAAGTTTCTTTTATCTCCTTATGCAATTCGACCCCAATTTCCTTGAGTTTTTCTTTTAAGAGAAGGGGTAATCCGTTTCATAAGCCAACAGAAGGTCGAGGCATACCTAACCATGTATGCAAACGATATTTTACGTTAATCTAATATAAACTACAGGACAGGAGATTCGAACTCGGATGCAGAATGGGGGGAGCACATCCACTCTAACCAACTGGCTAATGTATAATTATTAGCTTGTAAATAATATCGTTATTTTGTTTGTTAATTAGGGTGGGTGAGAGGTAGTCAGTTGTTCAAATCTGAGCAGCAAGACTTTCTTATAGTCAACAAGCGATTTTTTATTTTTATTTTATTGTTTGAAATTACTAGTTAACCAATTTTTATAACTTGGCCAAGTCATTAGTTGACATGATGAGCTTAGACTAACTACTCCACTATCACATGAACATGTCAAGTACTTGCGCAATAAGGCTACTTGAAATAAAATAATTTTTATGCACATAATTAACTTAAGTTGCGTCATTTGACCTTATAATGACATAATTTTACAGATAATTATTTTTCTTCCTTTTCCAATGCAAATAAAATAGAGGAGAAGAAAAGTCAGTGCATTGCTCGGATAGCATAGCACGTTAAACTGAGCATAAACTCATCCTTAAAATCAGCTTATTATTAATACAATTAGAGCGTATTCCAATTCAAAATCAATTGAAAATGGGTGAAGACACGAATAGATATCATCTACATATATAAAGTAAAAGGCAGAGAATGGTGAAACATTCAAAATACCAGAAAATGTTCTTAGTTAATGCAAACATTAAGAATTGAAATTATCAATTAAATTAGGATAATATGGTAAATTCACACTTTAAAAAGAAGCATCTCGCAAGCGCGGAAGCGCGTGTAGAGAGGCTAGTTATATATAATGTGTGAACTTTTCATGTCTCAATATGGTTATCGGAATGATTTCAATTCCTGACTATCATGTGTTTTACTAACATATGAATATTGAAATTATTTCAATTCCTGATGAGGTGCCCATGTGTTTGTCGATTATACATGCTAGATCGCAGCAAGCATGCTGGGCAATAATAGGAAGGATTTATAGAGAGATAAACTCTAATTTTTATTTTTATTTTGGCAGAATGTAGTCCTATAGCAGGTTAATAAATAACTAATTTCGGATTAAGAATTAATGTTGAGCTAGCTAGCTATATATATATTATATAGCTATATAGGTTTATGAAAGCTAAGCTTACCAAGAATAATGGTGGCATCAGGTATAGAGCCCAAAAGAGGCAGGAAGAAACCACCAACGATACCAGGCCCTAAAATCTGCAGCAGAATCTCACTTCCATTAGACAACAGCTTGGCTGATAGAAACATCAAGTAGCCATAAACGATGATCAGGAAAGTATTTCCCAAAACTGTGGTTGTGCATGGCAAGAACCCGTATGTCTGGTCACAACTATCTGAAGAGAACAAGCGGCCCGGCAGCCAAATGGAATTTGGTTTCGGAGCTTTTTCGAGTACTCCATCGGAGACCATGCTCAACGGCAAGTCGTTTGTTATGGACCGACTTTCTCCGGAGCTGGCTTGTTGAAGTAACAAGATGGCTAGCAAAAGGAGTGTGAGTTTCTTTGCCATGTTTTGGCTTGGGGAAGAAGCTTGTACTCTTTTTGCATTTGCTCGTGCTGCTTTGCATATATATATAGCTTTAGATGGTTCATGGGCATGTTTTAGGTGTAAAGTTTGGATACTAGGAATTTGTTTAGGTGAGGTCGAACTTGGAAGACAGGTAAGATGAAAATAGATCCAAAAAAGTAGATGGGTAATAATATATATATGTGACCGCAGAGGAAGTATAACATGCAACATATTTTAAACTTGGGTGGCCAAGTGGATGAATGAGAGAGAAATATATATATATTTAGAAGAAAAAAGAAAAGAACCATAGAAATCAAAGACTTTTGCTAACCTAAACAACTAGATTTGAGAAGTGTTGTTTGATCAAAAACAAGATTTGAGAAGTTTTGACATTGCTTAGTGTGGAAGACAAGTCAGTTTGGATAGGGAGGGGTAAAGTTGTCCGAAAGACTTTTGCTGAGTGGGCTTATGAATACAAAACTCATAATTAGATTGACAATTCTAATTAAGGACTAAATTGAAATTGAAATAATTTGATTCGAATTACAAAAGTATAAATATGAAGTATATTTGATTCTATTTATCAATACTTTTGGTTTAACTGAGGATGACTCGTTTTAGTTGTTCGACTTGCCTCTTGATTTCATTCAAGACGTCATGTTGTTTGATTCTATATAAGTTAGTTCCACTTTATTTCTTCTAAGATTCAATAATTTCCCTCGTATTGTCCTCGTTCATAAAGAAAAATATAAACAATTGAAATAAATTAATCCTAATGTTGGTGCAAAGGTTTCGCTACGTGACGGGGGCAGTTTGCCCCATAACAAATCCATAGATATAATTTGAGGGCGCAGCCCTTTGATGTCAGAGTGTCTTCCAACTAAATATTGAACCATTGGCCCTCTAATTTCCATATTTTCTTTTTGGTGATTGGATGAGCTCTCTAATTACAGCGGTTGAATGATTTATTTCTTTTCTTTTTCTTCATAAAATATGGATCACCCATCACACTCAGTTAAATGTAGCAGCTAGAGGGTCATAAATGTAATCTTGGTTTTATCCATGTGCTCATAAAATATGGATCACCCATCACACTCAGTTAAATGTAGCAGCTAGAGGGTCATAAATGTAATCTTGGTTTTATCCATGTGCTCATAAAATATACAAGGAAGGTTCTAATTACATGTTCAAATAAGCTATCGAAACCATAAATCATGGGAGGCTAGTTGATCTTGAGAGAGATTATTATATAGGAAACTTTCGAGGAAGATTCCAAGTATATGTTTACAAATTTGACCCAACTACCATTGTAGAATGCATGTGATTCAGTGGTTATCTCAAAATTTAAAACATGTTTGGTTTCTTGTACAAAAAATACAGTTTTTTTTTTCGGTCACTAGAATTATAAAAATAGAAAACAATCCAATGACACTCAACCATAAAAGTATGGTAGTTTCAAAGAATTAATGTTCAATGCTCAGTTAGATTTTTATTTTATTATATATATAAGCAATGTTGGGGAAAGGGGGAATTGAAACCTAGAACATCGGGTGCAGAGATAAATGATCTTAATCACTTGAACTACAAGTCCCTTGCTTCAGTTAAGAAATTTTAGAGCAGTTTGAAAACTGTATTTCAGAACAGTTTATGAAAACTCAACCAAACGGTTGTTGTGACAACCCCTTTGTTAATTTCTTGTCCTACAAAGAAAGAATCAAATGCCAACTCTTTGCCTTGCATTTTGAACTAGGTCCCAATTCAGAAAAAGAAATAAATTACTGGACATCACAACTTGTTAATGAGGCCAAACTGATGCAGAAAATAGACCAACTGCGCATGTGGAGCAATAAGTTAAAGTCTAAAAAACAGAGAGGAAGCAACTTTCATAACGGAGGTTAACGTTGAAAATATCATACAATAACATTTGCTTCCCTAAACCAAAACATTCTGTTTTAGTGTTCGATAACATATTTTTGAAAACAGAAATTTCAGAACAGTGCAAACAAATCCCATCTCTTTTACCTTTGTCTACTTCAATTCACATCATGTCAATTTTAGTGCTAGCAGAAGAAGCAACACTCTCAAAACTAAGATATCAAGGGTTAATTATTTGAGTCAATATCCATGCCATTCACGGATTTGCTCATTCTAAAATCAACGACAGCCTTGTCAAAGGTGCTCCTCACATGTTGGCATACAACCATGAGATCCTGGCTTGCATCTTTGAATACTTCTTTCGCTGCAGCACCTGTAAAGTTTCATGAAATATCCGCGTTATACGCATTATAAACTTCAAGACTGATTTCAACACTGCAATTCCTTATGAAAACACCAAGGAAATTTATAAAACTTTCCCTGTAGTGTAAGAGTGAAGTAAGTTTTCATGTATATAACTCCTTGGCCTCCATAACGAAGACTACATTTTGGTACATTGGATGGGATTCCTTAACCTATCTCCTAGTCCTACACCCTCTTCCCCACTCCTCCATCACCACCAGGGCTAACCCCAAATTTAAATGGTAATGCGTACCTGCCACAGCAGGACTGCTTGATGCATTAATTATCATACTAGAACTTTTAAGGGGTCCAAATCAACTATCTTGAGATGATAGTAGGTTTACATGTTCGAGCAGAAACTCCATTAGAAGTAATACAGAGCCCACACTTCTGTAGGGTATTGATTAAGCAGCTGTTTTATGGGTACCTAATGTTGCTACAATCAATTAACTGATTCAGACTCCACAACTTGGTTCCAATCACAGATATGATCAGGCAAAGTATCAAATACACAAATTGAGTATTTTGGAGGCATGACCAAGTGAATAGAAGATATTGTTGGAACTATTCATAATAAACAAGTAATATATGCATACAACCATCAGTCTCTACCTTACATTAAGATAAATAAATCAGAAACAAGTGCAAGGCCAGCAATTACGAGAAACATAGTTGATAGAACAAGAATAATCATAAAAGTCCATATATATCGCTGAAGGCAAAGCATATATATGTTACCTGTTGTTTGGACTCTAATATTAACTCGATTATCGGATGGATGAGGAATGCTGTACCCACAAAATTTTGTCCTTGGACTGCAACATAACAAAAAAAACTTCATTTAGATATCATTAAACTGTTATTACCACCACTACTACTTATTATTATAATTATCATTTTCCAGTTACTTAATCCTATCCTATAGAAAGATTTACTTCAACAGGGAAAATATGAACAGGATTCTGAGGAAAATTTGTGAATTAAACTTATAAAGCTTTTCCCACTTTGCTCATTCCAATTGAATGGTAACCCGATTTAGCAAGATTTTCTTCAACATGTACAAATTCATAATGATTAACTTATGGTTCGAGCTTAGAAAGCTATAGTTTGAGCAATTTTATAGAAGAAGCAGATTATTGATACATATCAACAGTCACATATTTGGTAAAAACATTTATTAAATAATTATAAAGCACTTACTCCTGATTTAAAGTGAACCTAATCGCATTCGCAAATGTATGATCCTCATCAATCAAAGAAAATGTGGATTGGCTGGGATCAGATATGGACCCATGTTCCATTTCTCACTAAACCCTGCCTAACAAGAAAAAAGAAACAAACAAACAAAACAACGAATCGAAATTACACTACTTAACAATAACAGTCTTTAAATGAGAACTGTAACTCCTACCCATGTATTTTTCTTCTTTTTTTTTCTTTTTTTTTCTTTTTGGGGGTAAAAACCCATGTATTGAACTCTCTCCCCAACCATGTATTTGTTACTAATTATCTGGAAAATAGAAATTTACAAATTTGAACTAAACGTGCAAATATACAAATGCGAAATCAAAATAAAAATTCCCAAATTAAGTTCAGACGTTGAATCTTGGATGGGTCTCCATGACGCGAGAGAAAGGGAAAGAAAAAAGTTAGGGCTACAGAAATTAAACAGAAAACGAGAAACAGAGTGCAGAATCTTACCCAGAGGTGGCGACTGAAGTTTCGAACAGAAAACGTGGAGGCAAAATTGGAGATAGCTGATTCTGTTGGTATGCTGGTTGTGGCTCTCTATATGTTTGTCGACTGACGCTTACGAGTGACCGTGAAGTACAAGAAGGCGAGAGACGTGAGGTAGGGTTTAAAGATTAAAATTGGACTGTGCCTCGCTTAACCCGTAAACCCTGTTTGATGGGCTGGACTGAATTGAATATATATAATTAAAATAGATATGGGTTTCATAAAAACAGGGGCTTCGTAACCCATTGTTAGATATGGGTTTCAAAGCCGCGTCTTTTCTCTCGCCGAATGTGTGAGCTCTCATCTCCCTCAGCACTTCTTCCTAGTCTATTCTCTTCTCTTCTATGCTCTCCTCTTTCTCTTCTCTCCTCTTACTCCAAAGTTAAGTATAGCACCAAACAATAGACACAAAGTCTAGTTCAGTCCCAATCAGTCCAATCTAAAATACAAAGTCCCAATTCAGTCTTGTCCATTTCAGGCCACCAAACGGGGCCTTATTTTATTTTATTTCTCTTTCAATTTTTTTTCATTTTTAATTCCTTTATTTATTTTTTCATTTTAATTAGTTTTGTATTCAATCGCAAATTTTAATTCATTATATATATTTTTTCTTTTTTATGTAGTTTTATATATATACAGTGTAGCACCAAACAATAGACATGAAGTCTGGTTCAGTTCCAACCAGTCCAATTTAAAATACAAAGTCAAATTCAGTCTTGTCCAATTCGGGCCACCAAATGGGGCCTAATTTTATTTCATTTCTCTTTCATTTTAATTTTAATTTTATCGTTTATTAATTTTAATTTTTTCATTTTTTGTATTCAATTGCAAATTTTAATTTTTTTTAAATTTTTTTCCTTTTTTTTTAATGTAGTTTTATATATATTCATTCGCTAGGATGGGGAGGGGGGGAGTATTATATTGGAATTTGGGTTATCTCAAAATTTTCTCCTAAGTGAATCGAACCCAGATGCACTTGGGAGGGAAGGGGAGTGTTTGGCCTACATTTCCACTGTAGTGCCACCCATGTGCAATTAGTTTTGTATTCAATTGAGTCTAAAATTTCTACAAAAGTTTAAGTGCATTAAAAACAAAAGTCATTGACTTTAAAGGAAATACAAAAAGAGTGGATTCCCATTTATTCTAAATATAGCTTTCCTCCCCTTATATTTTTTTTATAGAAATTCTTTTTCTTCGTGTCAAGATATGATTTCACCACATCTACTACAACCATCTTGTCATGGTTAACACCACCACCAACACCTCACCATAGCCATTTACCATCACTATTGTTACTCCCACCATCGCGACCACAACCACCTTCACCATCATCTTAACTACAACCACCACCGCCACTTTGTCATGGTAACTACCACCATCATAGCCAACACCAATACCACAACCTTGCCACTACCATCAGACATGTTGCCACCACCACAACCATCATATTGCAATAGCCATCACCACCATGACTTCCACCACCCCATGTCCATCACCACCACACTCACCACATGTAGCCACCACTTGACATGATCATTACCAACATTATCCCCACAACCATTAATGCCTCCATACCACCACCACAACCACTATCTCTATATTCCAACCACCAACATCAAACATGATGACCTATTGTTATTTCAAACATTATAAATTTGGAACTAATGAAAATACCCATTAAATGAACTACTAAAAAGTACAAGAGAATTTATAGAAGTTTATAAAAATCTATAAAAACTCTACAATAAAATTTTAAAAATTTCATCAAAATTCATATGAAATTCAATCAAATTATCTATGGAGTTTATGAACGTCAAATAAATTCATAGACGACTCCTAATTACTTTAAAATCCAATAAAATCTTGGTCGAATAGACAAAGAGTAATTTGATTTTTGTTTTCATTTTTTGTCCATGTTGTGAGCATGAAAAGTGAAATCTTTTTTTGTGAAAGAATTCATATTTTTCAAGTAAGCATTAACACAATTTCATAACGCTCTTACTAACGGAGGAACTCGAGTACATGATGGTTACCGTGAGTTTCCGTATGACTTCGTAAAGTATTCGAAGTTCGAGTACTAATTTGAAATTGAAATGCCCCCATAATTTGAGGGGTTTATGTAGCTAACCAAAAAAATGGTTTTTTTACTATCTAGTTTTTTCATCAAAATAGCACAAACTAGAGAAGGTTCAGGAACAGTTAAAATGTCACAATTCTCCATTGCAGAAGATATAGTTGTATATGCCATGCCTACTTACCGATTCGTGAGGATCCAATTAGTGAAATCCAACAGTTTAAGATGCGATGAAATTATATAATGTCGGATTTTGAATTTTGTGCAAACTATATATAATAATCCGATGGATGATATTAAATCTACTTTATTTGATCCAATGGTTGGTTTGAGATGAAACCTTATATGTTGTGAGAATCTTATATTTTGTTCAAATATGTGATAAAGAAAACCCAACAATTCATATCAATTGTTCTTTAGTATTGGATAAATAATATCTTATCTATATATATAAAGCAAAAGGTAGAGAATGGTGAAACATTCAAAATACTATAAAATGCCCTTGGTTAATTCAAATATTAAGAATTGAAATTATTAATTAAATGAAGATAATATGATAAATTTACACTTTTTTATATTTAAAAAAATTAAAATAAAAAGAAAAATCAGATAATGGATTCTATTTTTATAGAACACAACTACCTATTATCTTTTTTAATTCTAAAATAAATTTAATTTTTTTTTAAAAAAAGCCTCTTGTAGTCTTGCAGAAGCGAAAGCGCATGCGAAGAGGCTAGTCATAATTAAAAGAAATTAGGTCAATTTGTTTGGACAAAAGATTAAAACTAACAAATAAAAACTAACACAAAATAAAATTTAAGCCAAAGACAACTTAATACATGAAAATCTAAATTTACATCTTTCCCATTAAAACAAAAACTATGGGGTGTGTATTTATTATTAGTTCATACTTTTGTGGAATTTTAAACACTTTCACGGAATTAAAATGCAATTCAAATTTTTGAAGGCTTATTAAAAGTGATGGTATTCAATTATGAATTTTTAAAAATCATTAATAGTTTGATGGTATCCAAAAGGCTAATCAATTCTAAGAACTTCGTTAAATAATTGGCTTTTGTATACTTTTGAAGGTAAAATCTTGCCAATTTACTAGAGACTTTTTAGTGAATTTTTCATATTAATGGTGAGAAGCTAAACATACAAAACAAACTTCTCCCATTCTTTATATCGTACGCATAAAGTGAGAAGCAACTTCTACACTTTAAGATATTCATTCATCTCATTTCAGATTAGCAAATAATCTTGCTGGTCTCATGTTGAAGGTTTTTTTTCCTTCTTGAAATCTTGCATCTTGAAGCTTATCAATTTTGATATCAGGATAACGTGAGACACAAAATATTAATAAAAAGGTAAAATGCGTAGTCATGACCTTGCGAGGAGTAATATGAAATTTTACCATAACTTCATAGGCGCTAATATAATTAAGCATACATGTACGTGTCCCCCACCACTAGTCATAAATATGCAAACCTTAATATGATCTTAGATATTCCAGTGAGGCATTGGTGATGTCGATAAGACCAAAAGTACCAGCCGCTGCTTGCTGCACAGACTCACTTGAGGAGGCCACAAATCATGCTTGATCAAATTTACAATCCACTTCTCAGAAGTAATTGGAGAGATTCATGACAGTGATGGAATGATTGTGGTTGTAGATCATGAATCTGCTCCATTATGCCATATGCTAACAACATTTGTTTAACAAAACTTAATCTGACTGTAAAAAAGACTTTGATTTGCATATTGACGCATAATGTTGATAATGTGTGTGAGAAATCTCGTTCTCTTTATAATTTAAACCTCGTTTTGATAAATTATTTCGGCCAATGAAGTTATTACAACCAATAATACACTAAAAATGTACAACAAATCTGACATCAAAGTGCCGAGCATCTCCCTGCTGCTACTACCCTTACTTTCGTTCATCCCAACACAACCCCACTATACTTTGCCTTATACAAATTAGCACTAAGTTGAAAATCCAAAATCCAAAAATAAAAATAAAAGTTAAATTAAAAAAATAATGGCAATAGAATATTAACGAATCATCACATACACACCCAAAATCAGCTAAAGCGGTACAATCCTAATCCTTCTTTTCTTTCTAAAAACCACAGATGCACATGTTCCTTCCTGCAAACCAATCATTCATTATCCGAGTGGTCCCCTTCTTTAGAGCTAAACACAACACGTGACTGCACAGGTCAGCAGCAGCAGCAGCAGCCAAGTCACCCACAATAATGTGACTTCTTTCCATGTTCATCATGTCTTAAAAAAATCACCCAACTTACTCACACGGTGAGTATAATCAGTTGTATACAACTATGCGTCTATTTTTCTTATAATCGATCCGTTTTCAATTTCCTCAAAAGATCCATGTAGCTTTGAAATCAATCATTCAAAATGCTGATATGATTTTCAATAGACCCCATAGACATGAATTTAGGGTAATAATTTGTTTGGAGGCCACATGATGAGATTTCATTAGACCCTTAATTAACCATACTAGAGGAAATTAAATGATGATTAGGAGGAAACATTGAGGAGCTGTTCTTTTTCAGGAGTTGTTATGGTGTCTGAGGGTGTTGTTTGTGATTGAGCAACGTTCTCCATGTTCTTGAGGTTTTGTTGGTGATACACTTGCCTTAGCCTTTCTATTTCCCTCTTCAATGCTTCTTGATGAGCTGCATTTTTTTTTACAAAACAAAAAAAAAAAAAAAAAAAAAAAAAAAAAAAAAATTAAATTTTAAGGTTTTATTTAAATTACATGTGACTTGTGACAGCGCAACCCACATTATTAAAATTTTGCACATGAGAAGTACACATGTAAACACATGCCTATACGTTAGAGACCATTATTATATTACTTTATCCCTAATCACTTCTCTTCCATCCTAGACTTGTATAAAATTAAAATAAAATAAAATAAAAATTCATACATCTTCATGGAGTTTACCTAACACCCCTTAAAAGAATATGAATAAAAATTTATACATAATGTATCACAGTTGTTGTAGATTGCATTTATAATTTGACCCATAAATGTGATCTATCTAACATTACTCGTATGTTCGTCCCACCACTCTAATATGATCCTCTTTTCTACTTTCAGAGTAGGAAGTGCCACATGATATGCATCATCTCCTTAATTTTCTTTCCTACTACTTTAGCATGCATGGATGACCTTGAGGCTGCTTTGTGCTGTGCATTGATTGTTGGTGGATCAAATCTCTTTATCCAATCTTAGAGGTCTTTTTCCATTTTCATAGTTTTGAGTACCAAGCATAACCACCCTTTTTATTGGCTTTGTTTTTGTTTTTTTTTTTTTTTTTCAGGGCTGAAGGAATTAGATCTCAGTACACCAGTATAAAAGTTGGTAGCTAGGAGCTGAACTGATTGAAGGACAATAATGGTCTTCATTCAAGATAAATTAAAATTGATAAAAATAAGCTTATTATAAAATTTGATATTTGGACACATGTGACCTAGATTGAAATTAATATTAATTATATATTTTTCCTATATGTACAAATTACTCTAAATTAATCTAATCTACAAGAATGGGGACTCGAACTTGGGTGTAAAGGGGCCGACTCACTGCCCTAGCCAACTAGCCTAACACAGGTCTGCATATGTCATGAACTTAAAAACCAAGTCCAAAATCATGATGTTTTGTTACAAAATAAAATGAACAAGATTCATATTACTAATTATGTAATTTTGTGAAGTTAAATAATTGATGATATGAAAGTGTAATTATTTATACGTACCATCTTTGAAAATCTTATCCTGCGCCAATGCTGCAATTCTTTGTTTGAGAGCACTGTTGTCGACGTTTAGCAGCAAGCGTTGATGGTCAAGAAACGCAACCCGCGGTGACAAAACTGAAACTTCAGCCTTCGTTTTGCAAATTGCAACCAAAAAGAAAGAAAAAAAAAAGAGTCAGTAAAATTTAGCCTAATTAAATTAATTAATCAGCTAGTAATTAAGGTATAATTTCACGACGAAATTAATTAATTAAATTCAGAATTTACATATTTAACCTACTTGTAGAGAGGTAACGCTGCGTTCGAGTTCTGATATGTATTGCAGCTTCCTCACCCGTGATCTTTGTGCAGATTGTCTGTTTGCCAAGATTCTAATGCAAACACAAAAACACGTAATTAAAAATTTAATTCAACATATTTTTACAAAATTACAAAAGGGTAATTACGTTATTGGGAAATGACTCTGTGTTGCATGATTTACCTCTTGACCCTTTTTGGATCAATTTTCCTGTCATTTGACGTGCTCTTTGTTGTATCATTTGGATTTGGTTGTTCGCATTGGCTTTCCACCTCTTCAGATTCGTTCTTCAGCTGCTTGTGATGAGGCGCCTCCGCTTCTTTCTCGTCCTCATTAATGCTGTTATGGTCCGAAGGCGAGGACGGGTTCGAGGACGAGCCGGTGGGGCCGGCGGCGGCGGCAGCAGAGATTTCATCGGTTGTGAACATGGACATGAATTGTTCGTCGTCAAACCTATCAAACTCGTGGTTGTTGGGGTGTGAACCATGCGGTGCACGGCATTCGTCCTGCATTGGTGCCTCGAGGAAGGTAATGGAGTCGCTGACCGATCTCCGGTGGGACCCCCGTCTCGCCGAAGAGAAGTCGATGAATTCATCAACCCAACAAGTGTTTTGAGATGCGGAGGCGGCGTTGACCGCGGGGGCATTTCCATTGGGTGCAAAATGGCCCATGGGAGGCATCTTCTGGTGAGAAAAGTCAGGCCAACTGGGTGTTATGCTTGGGATTTTTGGAGGTAATTGTGCCATAATGTACACAAATTAACCACAATCTCAATCAAACTTGGAATGTTTAAAATGATTAAGAGAGAGAAAGGGAGGGAGAGAGAGAGAGAGAGAGAGAATGAAAGAGAGGAGATGAGGGATGTGAGTCTTGGAAGAAACCAAACAAAATTACAAGCTCCAACAAAGGCTCCTATATATATACCCAAAAAAAAATACACACAAACCAGGGAATGTTGAAGGTTCAATCATGAATATTGCTGAGGAGAGGGGGTTAAGAAAGAAACCCACGAGACAACATGATTATATTTTGAGCTTCTTCTTTCATTTTTAATATTTTTATTATTTATTTAATGAAATATTTTTTTCTCTCGATCTCTAATGTGCAGTGGGGTCACATGGGAGAGGGAGAGATCGGACAGCTATCGCCAGCTGGGAGGAGGTTGGGGCTCAACGGTTTTACTGGAAAGTCGCCAGTACTAGTTTTAATAACTAGCGGAATCAGCCACCACGTGCCCTCGTGCCCATCTCTTTAGTGGGGGAGCTTATAATAATAGCCTCATTATTTTTATTTTTTCTTTCTTTCTTTCTTTTTTTCATTTTGCATCCAAGGGAACATTCCGATGATGTACATGCACCACCCCCTCCACATTTAACCTTGACAGTCTCAATTCTGACCGTCTGATCCATCCACATGGGGTGGGGGAATGATTCATATAGTACCAAGTGCCAACCAACCCCCATTACTCGTCCTTGGATCAATAGTATCATGGCCATTTTTAGGAATTACTTATCGTATTAAGAAATACTTTATTTCGCAAATGTGAGTTAGGTCAATTGATTATAACATTGTGAGTTAGCTCAGTTGATCATAATAGCGTGACCGTTCCTTTGTATTCCAGTTCAAGTCGCCCTCTCTTTAGACCAAAGTAATTTAGACTATAACTTCTATTAAATTTTTTTTACAAAAAAAAAGGAAATACTTTCTTTTTAACAATAAATGAAAAATGAAAAATGAAATTAAGATACTTTATAACTTGGTAAAGAAAATTGTCATTATATCAAGACTTAGTGGTTAAAAAAGATTGTTAGGAATTTGGACCGATGACCCAATTATTAGTTTCTGTCATTTTGTGTTATCAAAGTGACTCTAGGGGAGGTAAATAATTAACTGGAGAATATCCCAAACTGTAAAGCTTGAACTAATTAAATTGAGTTAACTACTTTTAGGGTTTCATAATAAAGAGAAGTAGGGTTTAATAATCACATCTCTCTAAGTTCGGGATCCACATAAAATTGATCTCTAATTCAAGAAACATCTCTGTGAATTTGGGATGTTCACGTAAAATTTTTACTCTAACGAGTCTTACTAACATACGTACATAATCAATTAACCAAAGAAAGAAAACAAGAAAAACCATTCGCATTGAAGCTTCTTGGTGTGAGGGTTATGCACAGGAGGTGGACCTGGTATTATATTAGCAGTTGTAAGATAATCTTAATAAATTAGTGGGATTAGGGGATTTGGGCATGATGCTTGAAGGAAAGGGTGGACAGAGAAACTGTAGGGAATCACGTCACAGTTCCCATGTGAATTGTTCGGATGGATGCTGTAATTAAGCTTTATTTGCTTTGTCCCCAAACCATACCCACATGTAGCTATACGTCTTCTTCTTCATCTTCTTTTCTCTTTCTCTCTCCCTCTCTTTGTTTCTTGGTACCTTCCATCTGTACCTCAACTGGAATTTATGTAGTTTTTAAATAGTGAGGATAAAATAAAAGTACTTGGGAGGCACTAATTATGATTAGAGGGGTGTTTAGAATATACATTAATTTGCCGCCTTTATCGAGGAAGTGCCTGCCATATTCACAGATGTACTTAATTCATACGAAAAATGAACATGGTAGCTGGTACTTCATTTGCTCTCTCTCTCTCTCTCTCTCTCTCTCTCTCTCTCTCTCTCTCTCTCTCATGTACATGTATTATGTTATTGATTTGTTTACATAAAATCAACATATTTGAGATTGTTTATTTTGTTTATGTGATTGTTTATTTTGTTGTTCTTTTAAACATGGATATAGTAACATGGTATAGATCTCAAAACCATTCTTTAAGAAATGGAATGAGTTGCATATGTGAATTATGCCAGTTGGTTAGTGTAATGATTCTGTTTCTCTATACCCAAGTTCGAATTCCCCTTTCTGCAGATAAGATTAATTTAGAGTAATTTTAGACTATCACTTATATATTAGAAATGGAATGATCTTATTACAAGCTAAAACCTAAAGCTAAAGACTTAAAACACAATTGATGAGAAGTTGGGGCCGACGTGGTTTCCCATGGAATAGTGTGTTCTATTATCCTAGATATTTTGAGGCATCATCCTTATATTAATTGATGTTGATGTCCAAATTTGGTTTCAACTTTAGATGATGAAGTATGGGGTCTTCGGCAGAGATAGGAAGGTGCAGATATTCAGCAGGGAGACTTTCGGTAGTCATCAAGCTGAATGTGCTTGGTTAATTATGGTATAAATAGTAGTCCCCTAAGTTGCCGATCAATAAGTGGCTTCTAGGTTGGAAACTTGTAAAATGCCAAATAATCAAACTAAGCGATTCGGCATGACGGACGCCGTAGGTAGCCCCCTAGTCCCCCCAAGTTTGCAAGTTAGGAGTCGTTTCGGCAAAGAGGTGATTAGGCTAAACTGTGAAGTGAACATGGGGTAGGCAGCTAGATGATTGGCATAAGTCTTACCAAATGGGGGATAGCGTATATCTTGCACAAAAGGTTCTCTTACGCAATCGGTAGTAGAGTGTGCGTGTCGCGCGAGGAGTTCTCCTCGACATGATCGGCACAGAGCCTATCGATCGGTAGGGGAGTGAAAGTGTCACACGAGGAGCTCTCCCTACATGATCATCACGGTGCTTGTTGATCGACATGGGGTGATTTCGCCCATGTCACACGAGAGTCTCCTGCACGATTGACATGGTGCTTGCCGATTGGCATAGGGTGATTTCGCGTGTGTTGTGCGTAGGGCTAGCAATGGGTCGGGTCGTGTCAGGATATTAAACGTGTTAAGAATGCTCAACCCGAACCCAACCCATTTAATAAACGTGTCGTGTCTGGTTCGGGTCGTCTTTTATCGCGCAGGTTTCGAGTCGTGTAATGGGTTGATAAATAATAACATGCATGTTACAAAAGTCACAACTGAAAAAATTTAAATAAAAAAAATGGAGAGAGGAGAGAAAATATAAGGAAAAGAAACAAAAAAAAAGGATAGAGAGAGGAGAGAAGAGAGAAGGAAAACAAAAAAAAATAGAGAGAGAGAGAGAAGGAAAGAAATAAAAATAAAAAGAGAGGAGAGAAAATTAAAGAGAAGGAAAAGAAAGAAAAAAAATAAGAGAGGAGAGAAAACTAAAGAGAAGTAAAAAAAGAGAGGAGAAAAGAGAGAAGGAAAAGAAATTAAAAAGAGAGAGGAGAAGATAGAAGGAAAAGAAAGAAAAACAAAGAAACATTATAAATATCAAAAGGCATAGTATATAATCACAAAGTTGTATCTAGCATTGTGGATAAGGTGTTGGAGAGTAATGAATATGAAGGGGGTTCGAAACCCCATATGTGTGTTTTGAAGTCTTTATTTCTCTATGTTTTTTCGCCGGTTGGCGTGTCTTACACGGGTCGTGACACGACCCGTTTAATAAACGGGTCAAAACGGGTTGACCCGAAAATTACCCAATTATTAATCATGTGGGTTCGAGTCGTGTTTTTTCCGTGCGGGTTTCGAGTCGTGTAATGGGTCGTGTAGGAAATTGCCACCCCTAGTTGCACGAGAGTCTCCAACAGAATTGGCGAGGTGATTGCCGGTCGGCAGGGGGTGATTTCATGTGTGTCACATGAGAGTCTCCCGCACGGTTGGCACAGTGCTTGCTGATTGGTAGGGGGTGACTTCGTGCTTAACATGTTAAAGTCCCTTACAGGATCGGCATGCCCTTGCCGATTGGCAGGGTGACTTCGTGCTTGTCACTCGATAATCCCTTGCAAGATTAGCTTGGGCCTTGCGATCGAAGGGGTTTGTCTTCACCCCGCCGAATCATGTAGAGATCGTCTGCCTAATACAAATGATCGGTCTGGATCCTGAAATGATCTAAGAAAATTTTCTTAAGACTATTGAAGGAGTTGATGATGTCGGGGTTCAGCCAATAGAACCAATTCATGGTAGCCCCACTGAGCGTGGAAGGAAAGAGGAGATACATGCCTTCATCACACAAGTTCTTGCACCCTAAGAAGGATTGAAAGGAGTGGATGTGGTTCAGAGGTAAGGTCTAAAATATCGATGGTATCGGAAATATCGGTAGTCCAAAAACACAAAATTTCGATGGAAATATCGGAATATTATTGATATCTATAAAATTGAATAAAAACCACAGAAACTTTGGTGGATGTTTATTTAGTCAATTATCTATTGGCTTATCACAAAAAAAAAGGAAGGAAATGCATTGCATTATAGGTTTAACTGATTTAAGTTGATTATATAGCGAGCTGAAAAATATTGTGAGTGTAGAAAATATGTTGTAATTAATGAAAGAAGATTAAACACACCATAATCATTTATAATAATGATTTACTACAATATTTTATACTTTATACATTGCATGGTAAGATACATGAGTGACTTAGTACCATATAGAGTTCCTATAAGGTTCAAATTTTTCACTATTTTCATCATCTCTATGTGTAGAGTAAGTGCATTGTGAAGAGCAGTCATCAAATGATAAATCCTCAAAATAGTTTTGTATGTAATTATTAATATGCCACCCATATGGATCTGAGATTGCTTGACGTTGTTCATAAGCAAAATCATTTGAAGATTGGTGTAGACAAAGAAATTTTGGAGGAATAAATTCCATTAGATAAGAAAATAATTAGGTTCGGTGGATTAAATTGTGGGCCCCATAATTCGCCCATGTGGCATACGACTCATCAAAATCGGATTAGTTGTCAAAGGTGACACGTGTCGACATTCGGCAGTGTGCATCAAACGGTTCAAATTGAAGATAAATTAAAAGAATCTTATGTGATTGACTTTGATTTAAATTAAATATTAATCAAGTCAATCAATCGAAGATAATTGGGTTAAATTTCCAAATTATCGGAATTGATTTTAAATCAAATCAAAATCCCACAAAGTAAGGTCCTAAAGAAGGAAATCTATTTAGGTCAAACATCCTGTAGGAGCCTATAAATAAAAGGCCTTAAGATGAAGGAAAGGAGTTAGACAGGCCAAGCACTTAGAAGAAACAGAAAACTCTCTGCATTCTTTACCTCACTTTGGAAGAGCCACCAAGCACAACAAATACGTGCCGGCTCCACCCTAGAAAAATCCAGTCACCAAACAAACCTTGTGCTACCCGTTTGATCAAGATCAAGTCTCTACGACCCTTGTATCAAACACAAATTTTCTTTAAACACTTTGGAGATTGAATTAGAGGATTTAATATAGAGATTGTAACCCTAAATTTCATTAATACTAATATTATTTTGTACACGTGTTCTTGTTTCATTTGTCGCAGGATTTTCCTGTTTACAAATTTGGCACGCCCAGTGGGACCATCTCTGCCTCTCATCTCTTTTTCCAGTTCCAAGCTCAATCAATACACTGAAAACGATGGCTTCCAAGAAGATTCAAACCATTCTCTTGACGAAAGGCAAAAGCATAAGCACCTCCTTCTCAAGCGGAGACTCTTCTGGGGTCGTCACCCGGAGCAAGGCCAAGGCGATATCCGCAACTCAACATGTCACTTCCATACCGACTCAAGCCAAGGCGAAAGATGTGAATTGAAGGCGTGAACCGGTTATCAATTTGGCCTCCTTGGGGGCAAAGAAGAATACCTCCCGAGCGGATAAGAGAAACTCTTAGAACGAAGAAAAGAGTTTTTCGAGCTCAAAGAATTCAAGAGAACATTCATTCTCGCCTATTTCAGATGCTGACTTGAGCACATGCTCATACCATGGATCCCCGCCTGACGACCAATAGAAGAAGATTGCCATGCAACCCTCGACGTCCATAGGTTAGTCTTATCCTATGTCCATGTAGGTCATGGTGGCAAGAACGATGTCTATTGAAGAATAGCTTGCCCATATGAGCGAAGTGGTGACAAAATTGACGAAGATGGTCGAAAAGAAAGATACGCAGATTGCTTCCCTTATTAACAACTAGGAGGCACATCAGGATAATGAGTCTGGTCAAGATGTGCACAAGGAAGGACCACATCATGAAGCTGAATCCAACGAGAAAGGATTGGGTCATGAAATAGAGTTGAGTGAGAAGTTGCAAGGAAAAGGCGACGCCGCCTTAGTGGGTTCTTTGTTGGTCCAAAAACTTCAGGACAAGATCACGAACACCATCAGGGTTCAATACAGAGCTCCTTCCCGAGACACACTCATATATTCCAAGTCATACACTGGGAGGATAGATAACCTGCAGATGCTAACGAGATATCAACCTCCCAAATTTCAACAATTCGAAGGAAAAAAAAAGGCATGCTTGAGGACTTGCTTGAAAAAAATGTGATCGAATTGCTAGAATGTAAGCGGTCTAGGAGATGAAATGGGTTAGCAACCCTAAGTTTTGCAAGTACCACCGAATTGTCAGTCATCCAGTAGAGAAGTGCTTTGTGTTGAAGGAGCTAATTATGAACGTGGCTAGGCAAGGAAAGATTGAGTTGGACGTTGACGAAATCGCAGATGCGAATGTTGCCACAATTGTGTTTGGATTCTTTAATTCAGTGCCGTTGCCCGCATTGTTGTCAAGATTGGAGTTTCAATCAACAAGGGGCATACTCCAGGTGATTGATCTGCGTGCAAAAGAAGTGGTGGGCAAACCAAACAATCGAGGTGGTGATGGTTTTGTTGGTGACTCACCTTTCGATGATGATAAAGAATGGATGCTCGTTACCCGGAGGAAGTCTCGTGCGAAGTGTACTCCTCCACAACAAAATGCTCAATCAAAGAAGGAGCAGTGAAAGAGAAGCTCGCGTTAACACTCTAAGAACAAAACCAAAATAATGGGAGAGACCTTAACCAAGAAAGTGGACCACTAATCCAAAAGCCACGGAGTCCAATTATGCTAGGAGAATACTTTCCCAAAGTGTTCTTCGTAAGAGGGCAGATGGAGACAGTCCATATGACAACTTGCTATCAAGTAGATGACGAAGATGCCTTGGAAGGAAAATCTAAGACTCATGAAGAACAAAAGGTCTCAGTACAAACAGAGGACTCACCATCGTACTTCAATATTGAGGAAGCAATGCAACTTCTTGAAGCATACATGTAGCATTGGTAAATGCGCTGACGGATCTCAATATTCATCCAAATAAAATAAGAGTGATTGAAAGATTGGAGCCTGTGTCTCAAGATCATGCTATTTGTTACGTGACATGTACGTCCATCACATTCACTGATGAAGATCTCTTGTTAGGATCCAAACCACATAACCGTCCGCTTTTTGTGTTAGGGTACATTCGAGAATAGAAGCTTAGTCGCATGCTCGGGATGAAGGCTCGACAGTAAACATCATGCCTAATTCCACAATGATGAAGTTAGGCATCACCATTGATGAATTGTCTGGAAGTCGTCTCATGATTCAAGGGTTCAACCAACGGAGGCAAAGAGCCATGGGCATGATCAGAATTGAGCTCGTGATAGGTGATTTAAAGTCAAACACCCTATTTAACGTGATTGATGCCAAGACTTCCTACAATATTCTTTTAGGAAGGACGTGGGTACATGAAAATGGAACAGTGCCTTTAACTTTACATCAGTGTTTCAAATTTACAAAGGCGAAGTAAAGAAAATCTTAGGTGACAGCAAACCATTTATTGAAGCTGAGTCTTATTTTGCCAATGCCAAGTTTTACATGGATGAAGACATGGTATCTGAAGTTATTCCCGTTGAGGTTCACTCAACAGGCAAGGCCATACCAAGAAGAGATGAACATTCAAAGTTCCTTCCTACTGAATTGAAAGGCGATAAGCAGTCAAAAAGCATTTTGTCTGGACAAATGGGATGATCATTGATAGATTCATAGAAGGTGTCCATTCCAGTCCTTTGTTATTTCTCATCATCCCGACGGAAGGAAGGACAATCCCTATTTGGAAAAGAAGTAAAACCAAGCAAGTTAGGGAAAATGATATGAAGTTCTTGAATGAGTCGACAACCATGCCTTTACCCAAGTTGAGCAATTTAGACATTTCGAAACCTTCGATACGAGGGTTCATCAGACCATCACAAGATGCAATAAGACGCGAATCTCTTCCGGTCAAAAGAACTAAAGAAGGTTTTGATCCTAATGCTTATAAGCTCATGTCGAAGGTAAGTTATGACTTCAGCTTATCTCCTTCGCTGGGAGAGCCTAATCTAGATATCACCGAAGAAAGGACAAATTGCCTTACCAAAACCCAAAAGAAGTTGAAGGAGCAGGGTTACGTAATCGACTCAGCTAGAGCAGGCCTTGGTTTTACTCCTATCACACCGATTAAGATCTCTACTAGAAGGAAAGAGAAGAAGGCAGATGCTCAACACATTAGTGTCGAAGTGGTCGAGGAGGAAGAAGAATGATAGGATTAAAAGCACACCACAAAGTAGCACACAAATAACCTATTGATTTTCCTTATTAACACTAAGATTCATCAATTGTAGCATATGAAAATAAGGGTCTTTCCTGCAGAAGATTGTCTTATCTAACTACTTGAAATGTCACAAAAACTGGGCTGCTGTCCCTACTGACCAGCCACCGAAGAAATAATTATTATCCCTACTTACACTTATCGAAAGTCTACGAAATTTTATGCACAGATACTAGACACGCAGAGCTACACTCACACAAATTTTTGGGATTTTTAGAGTTGATTTGCTATATAAATTAAATCGGACAACAACATAACAGAAACGGATTTTCAATTATAAGAACAGATTATCTTTCACAATTAAGAAAATGAGTTAGGGGAAGTGCTATCCACCACCAAATAGTCATGCAAACATGTTATGTTTCAATCAGATTCCTTTTATTTCCGGATGAAGATGCTCAAGTTGGCTCAATGTTAGAACTCAACCTATTACTCTTTCTTATGTAGTATGTTAAGAGAATGACGTTTTCAACTTAACTTAGTCCCTAGCATGCAATCTAGAATGGCGTGTTCATAGATTTAACAAGTAGAAATCATTAAGAACGAAAAGAGTTTGAGTCATCACAAGGCATCGTAAGTACTGGCGTTGTCTTACTTATCCTAGAAATTGATTCACATATTAATCGCAACTAACAAGTACTACTCTGGAACATATGTAGGTCCTCATTCAACAGGCATACACATATTCATAGCATTAGAATCCTAAATATGCTTACTAAGTATTCATCCGTAGAAAACACATAAAGAAGTCATCAACGAGACAAGTAGTGAAGCAATTTTCATCCTTTCATGAAAGAAATTGAAACGAAATGTCATAACACATTTGCAATCATATCTGGGGCTTCAAAACAGCCCCTAACTACTAAAAATTTAGTTACACATTATTCTTAAATTAAACCAAAAGAAAGACATGAGTTTGGGAAGGTAAAACTGAAAGAGGAGAACGCCAAGATTTCCTCCCTCCTCTAACGTTCCTGCCTTGCCTCTCTATTTCCTTTTTCACAGATCGCCCTCTCTCCCAACTTATTCTACTAATAGCTATTTATTGATGACAATAAGTGAGACAAAATGGTAAAACAATTGTAACTCTTTGGGTGGCCTTTAAGCCAATTACTCCCACCTAATCCCCATCTTTAATTCCATTTCCTCATATATTTGAATAGGTTTCCGCTGGCTTGTTCTTGGCTGCATCCGTTTTGGCTGTTAGGTTTATTGGGTTTATTGCTTTCATTGCAGTTAGAAACTGCTCAGCCTCTTGTGAACCTTTCAGTGTTAAAATGCCTATTAATGTTTCTAGAAAAATGATATGAACAATCCACGAAGTGCTCCAGAGAATAGACATCTGTAGCTTTCCAAGCATATATGGCACGTTCTCTAATTCATTCCAAGCTGTTCACAACTTGCTTCCAAAGTCAGCTCATCTGCACAGGCAGTTTTGACGAATTTGTGACTTAAAATCCCACTTGTGCTATTTTTCTTTTCTTTGCTTGATAGATCCTACAAAACACAAAAACAAAGTAAATAGCTCAAAAATATAAGGAACTAACTAAGAAAAGACAAGTGAATTTGGTGTAAAATATATATAAATATGAGCTTGTCAAATACCCCCACACTTAGCTTTTGCTAGTCCTCGAGCAAAACAAAGAAAACATGAAAAAGTAGCAAAATGAAAAACATTAGCTTCCCCTTATGTGACCCTCATAGAATTTCATTCAAGAAACCAACTCATCAAGAACCTTAGCTAGCACCAAACAAGCTAATCCAAGCTCATCTTCCTTATTCAAATGTTAGTTGAAACCTTTTAATCATCCTTGAAGTGTAGTGTGTGTAATAGCCATGCTAATGCAATTTCAAGTTTTTTTTTAAAACACCATATGCAAACGAGTGACCTTCTCACGGAACATACACTCAATCACACATGTTTAGTTTAGCGTGTTTCGCTCAAAGAATCAATGTGAAAGATCTACCATAAGCTTGCATAAAGATCTCATCTCCACAATCATAATTGCAAAACTTAAATCAAGAGGACTTTTATTGGATGTAATGAGGCTTAGGGCGAGGGTCATAGAAATGAAAAGATATGTAAACACAAGTCCCAAGCTACATTGTTAGCAATTCTCTTGTTGAGATTTACAAGAACTCAAGCTTTCCAACTACTCTACTAATACCTCCAACCACACCCCTTAACTGAAACTGCAGGTACTTTTTTTTTTTTTTTTTTTTTCTTTGATTTTTTTTTTTTTTTTGCACATAACTAACATACAAACATACAAATACCCCCACACTTAGGCCTAGTTTGGGATTGCTGCCGCTTTAAAAAAAATCTGCTTCTGCTGTGCTTTAAAAAGAATCAGCTGTAAAGTAAAGCAGTTAAACGTTTGGTAAACTGTAATTTTTAAAGTGCTGTGAATATGAAAAGCAGTGTTAGAGCGTTTGGTAAATTTTACCGTAAAAGTGCTGTAACTATTTATAATTACTAAAATGGACATGATGCTGAAAGTGCTTTTTACTAATCTGTTTGGTAAAAAATAAAACTGTAAAGTGCTTTTATACTTTTCTCCCTAAAAATTATATTAATCTTTGCTTAAAGAAAAGAAAAATTCAAATTGAATAAACTCCAACAAAGATAATTATGATTTGAATAAATTCCAACAAAGATAAAGAGATCACCACGGTAGTAGGTTCATACACCATCCTTGATATTGAATAAGTAATAAACATTTTTTTAAGGTTTGAATTGTAGCAATAAAAACAAATTGAAACTAGGCTTAAATAAATGGAAATAAAGAAAATGTCTAAGAAGATGCATGCATTAAACTTGCAGCAATCTTGTTCCTTAATGTTTCTAGTTCTTGTGCTCCAGGCCCTTGAGTAATATGATATTCTTCTTGTGCATCACCCTCCATCTCCATTGCATTTGGGTTGTCATTCACTTTGTCAAAATGAATATCACGTTGGGCATGCCTCCTTATATAGTTGTGAAGTGCCATAGTTGCAATTACTATCTTCACTTGCTTATCGAATGGATAGCTAGGCATGTCTCGTAAAATACTCCATTTTTTCTTCCATACACCAAAAGTGCGTTCAATGACACTCCTAAGGGAAGAGTGTACGTGATTAAATACTTCTCTAGAACCTGTTGGTTGAGTACCCCTACGAAAATCTGGAAGATGATACCTTTCACCTTTATATGGTCCCAAATACCCACTCATTTGTGGGTAACCCGCATCCACAAGATAATATTTTCCTGTAACCAATAAGATATGTTTAATTATAATATAATTTGAAAGTGCAAAAATTTGAAGTTTAATGATATGCACATATTTGAAACATTACCATTTGGAGGTTTGGGAAAATTTAAAGCATTATTTCGTAACGCTGATAAAAATACTCTTGTATCGTGTGCAGTGCCTTCCCAACCTGCACATGCAAATATGAATTGCATGTCAAAATTACATGCAGCCATTATGTTTTGAGTCGGTATTCCTTTCCTGCCAATATATGGTACTTGATCTTCAGGAGGTATTAAGGCTTTAACATGTACGCCATCTATAGCACCAATGCAATCCTGCAAACAATAAGAGAAACATTTCAATAAATATTACTTTGTTCCTAAAACAAATGATAAATTGTTGTATCTAATTTTTACCTTAAAATGGGGCATATATCTTGAATCTCTCAATATCTCTTCCGGGACTCCCTTAAACTCAGGATCCAATGGTTTTATGATATCAACGGCCATATGGCATACAATATCAAGTAATTTACCAAAGTATCTACTCACAGTTTCACCAGAATGTTGAAATCGTTCTTGTGCTAGCCTATTCCCTATACCATGTCCTAGAATGTGCACAAACATTCCCAACATCTCAGCAGCACACATTCTCCTAGAACCTCTCAACCCATAATTATTTTCCAAGTCAGTGCATAATTGCAAAAATACACATTTATCCATTCTAAACATTCTATAACAACGTTTTTCATTCCCTCGTAACATTTCCATCACCCACTTATTTCCTGTTTGAAAAGAATCCATACAAGGACTTTTATGAATATACTTCTCATAATAATATTCCATAGTACGAATACAAACACATACAATTTGGTTGAACTCCCTTTCATCTTCTGAAATTTCCATATCTTGCAAT
Source organism: Prunus armeniaca (assembly GCA_903112645.1). Lineage (NCBI taxonomy): Eukaryota > Viridiplantae > Streptophyta > Magnoliopsida > Rosales > Rosaceae > Prunus > Prunus armeniaca. Next base: position 11,949,618 of record CAEKDK010000003.1, on the reverse strand, counting down.
AAACCTGCAGTGTTATAGACATATGCATTGATATAAATAAAAGTCATATGAATTTTCAATAAAAACAACCATCCAAATAACAGTCACATATAACTAACCATCCAAATAACAAATTCAAATAGCAAACCCAAATACGACACCTAAAAAATAAATCCAAGTAGCAAAACAAAGTTCTAAGAAATATTAGACACTCTTTTCTCTTGATTTAGGAATAACCGAGTTGCAAACAACCACAAATGGCTCCCAGGCCCTGCACCAGGTAAAGACGAGACTGCTTTCATCACTTCAGCAATGCTGCTACCTTGGGACCCTTTCATCATCATTGAAGTCGTACTCCTATTCTCCATTACATCAACCATCCGCTCAATTTGTTGTGACAATTTAACAGCACCTCCTACCTTCCCCACTTTTGTAGCAACTCTACTTCCGTTCTTCTCTTTCTTAACCTGTGTATCAAGTTGTTGATTTGTTCTCTTTTTCCCCTTCCCACAAGATTTTTCAGTAACTTGAATTGTTTCATCTGGTACGTATATGGGATCATCAGAATCATCACCACTATCGAGTAGAATATCACCACATTCGGAGGAATCATGAGTTGGAAGTACACCATGAAGGTGCCCAAGCATGGTCACCAGTGGCAGTGGTGTTCATGAACATTCTATCAAACTTCTCTTCCATATCAGGACTAATACCTTTCTACGTAATTTTGCATATTTGGGATTTATCTACAAATCAAAGAGAACAACATTAAAAACTATTACAGATGTTTCATTGAATTATAATAAACAAACAACATTAAAAAAATATTAATAACATACCTCAATTTTGTTATGCCACCATTCATCAGAAGCATCAATAGTCCCAAGTTTGGAATTCCACCCAAGACCAGTTTCTTTTCCAATTAGTTCTTTCCATATTTTCCATTGTTCCTTAAGTGCATCCCACTTATTTTTCAATTGTGATTTATCATACTCGGCTCCTGTCTCTTTACTCAAGCTAATCCTCACATTTTCCCATCCTTCTTTCTTAAAGTGAGTACCAGGACGATTACCTGCCTCCACCTCCTTGATACACAGGTCACAAAATATAGTTGTATTCTGATTATTCCATACAGCCGAACTCGTGATCCACTAGCCACATTATTATTCTTCACCATCTGTGCATGTCCTTATATAAATATGTATGTATTGGGAGATGAACATGTTATAGCAAATAATGTTTTTACTAAAAACATGGATAGTGCCTAAGTAATTACCTATAGGAAAACTTGGGCAAAACTACATACATCAAAAGCAATACACAAGTCGTACAAGATGACAAGGATTCAAACACACTCCCATATATTTTTCCCTTATGTTTTGGGTCTATAGTTTTGATATTTATTCACAAAAGATTAATGGAAGTCAAAGAAATAAAGTTTGCAGCAAAACTAGTTTATCATAAAGGGAATTAAAATAAAGTTTGCAGCAAAACACGTACTACAAATGAAAATCCATCATTGCTGGGATTGAATTGGCTATGGCCTCTAAAGATATGAATTCCAAGGAAGGGTCATTTGTGATGCTGGTTTGTGGCGGCGGTTCCATTAACCAGGTCCAGGTTCTACCAGTTGGGTTTTGGGTATGAAATTTTGCTCCCTTTTTTGGTTAAGTTAAGTTGAGCTTGTTTGGAATTGTTATAACTTTTCAGTATGCCAAAATTCTCTCACAATTCATAAAAGTGATTTCTTGTTTGATTATTCAGTGAAACGTGTAAAACATGCAGCATGCTCTGTTTGCACACTAAGAAATCTGATAAGAAACAAATTAGGACTTGCCCAAAACACAACATAAACATAGTTTACAAACACGCAGATAACACAAACCCAAAAACAGAGATTTTAGGCACGTAGATTTCCCAAGAAATATTATATTACAAGTATGCAGATTATATAAACATATAATATTTGTATGAAGAAGAAGACGAAGAAAAATAAACCCAGTAGAAAAATAAAGCCCATTGACAACCAATGGAGGCCTCGCAAACCAGTAGAACAATAAAGCACGTAGAAAAATAAAAAAATAAAAAGCAAGAGCAACACGTATATAAAAAGTTTGAGAGATTGAAGAGATTGAAGAATCTACCTTGTGAAAGAGATTGAGAGAGATTGAGAGAATGGTTGTCTTCAAACTTGGGAGGCTACGTGAAGATGAACTTTGGTGTCTGCAGATTTGAGAGAAATACGTGAGGATAGATTTCTAACCTAATAAGGGTATTTGTGGAATTGCAAAAATTTCATTAAAGGGAGCGCGCTGCTTCAATTAAAAGCAGCTTTAAAAAGCAACCCCGATGTTGCTTTTAAAAGCTGCTGTCAAAAGACCATTGCTTTTAAAATAAGCAGGATATTTTATTTTTACCAAACACCTTAAACTGCTTAACTTTAAAGTTAAGCAGGTTTTTGGGGAAAAAAAGCAATCCCAAACGGGGCCTTATTCATTTGCCAAACTCCTTCAAAGTACTTACACAAAGATTTCTCATAAGACAATCTCACATGGCTCACTAGCTAGCTTGGAAAGGGTAAGGAAAAATGTTTAAGGTATAATGGTAGACATATCTGGTGATAAGAAATAAAAGGCTCAACATGTACGGCTCAAGTCGGCAAACTAATGATATCATTTTTCTTTAGGATACATGCTTGTTTGGGCCATGGTGATAAACCTAATGCCTCTATCATTTTCAAGTTCATGCAATCAATGACAAATATTTCGAAAGATTGTTACGCAAGTTCTAGAGATGTAAGTCACATAAGTTCATCACACATGAAAGAATAGGAGTGTATGAAAAAGGCACACACTTTCAATAGGCTCAAAAATTCACATAGGTTGTCTATGGTCAGTATATTCACATATGAAGCTCTAAGTCATGCTTTAGTTTCATATCAACAAAGCTATTTGCATTTGGTTTTTCAAAGATGATTAAACATGTACAAAACTAACAAGAGAATCAAGAATGTCACACAACACATGCTTACTAAGTTCTTGATCATTGTGGTTCCAGTTCGATCCAATTATATCATTGGGTCGGGAAACTAACAACTATCTACTTCAAAACAATAAAGAAACCCCCCCCCCCCCCCCTTTTCCTTTTTTTTTTTTTTTTTTTTCTGTAAACAAAATAAGAAAACAAAATGCAACAACAAGGAAACACACACAAACACAGTTCGTAGTTGAAGGTATAAAATTTTTCATTTGGGTCATTTTTTAATCCTTACCCCCAAACATAAACTAGACATTGTCCCCAATGTCAGAAACCACTATAAATTATAAAATCAAATTCAAAATAAAATAAATAATAATAAACAAAATAAAGCAGTTGGACTGAAAACTTCCCCAATTTGCAGTAAAACCAAATGTTGACCCCCAAAACTTCAAATCTACAATAAACTCCAATGGTGGACATAACCAAATGTTCCTACAAAGAAAAGAAATAATTCAGTTTAGCACGCAAGAAAATTCAGAAAGAAAGAAGAAAAAAAACGAAAAAATTTGAAAATGACATAAAAAGACAATGAATAGAAATATTGGGTTGCCTCCCAATAAGCACTTGCTTTTACGTTCGCAGCTGGACGGTACCAAGAATAATCATCCAAGGGGAGCTGGTTCTTGGAGGGGTACAACCTCCACATCATGCTCCGTAAAAGACTCGTAATATGGCTTGAGTCTATGCCCATTCACTTTGAACACGTTTCTGGTCTTTGCACTTTGGAGTTCCACTGCACCATGAGGAAAAATATTAGTTATAACAAATGGACCAACCCAACGAGAACGAAGCTTACCTGGAAATAACTGAAGGCGAGAATTAAATATAAGAACTTTCTGTCCAATGACAAAGCTCTTCCTTAAGATCATCTTATCATGAAATGCCTTCGATTTCTCCTTGTATATGCGACTAGACTCGTACGCATCATTCCGGATTTCATCTAACTCATTCAATTGAAGCTTCCTCTGCTTTCCAGCAACACTCATGTCCATGTTGTAGGCTTTGATCACCCAATAAGCTTTGTGCTCTAATTCTACTGGAAGACGACATGGTTTCCCATAAACTAACCGAAATGGGGACATTCCAATAGGAGTCTTATAGGCAGTCCTATAAGCCCACAATGCATCGTTCAAGCGCATGCTCCAATCCTTCCTACTTGGACTCATAGTTTTCTCCAAAATTTGCTTTACCTCTCGGTTTGATACTTCTGCTTGACCACTTGTTTGCGGGTGATAAGGTGTAGACACCTTATGTGTGACATTGTACTTCCTAAGCAACGTTTCAAATGTTCTATTGCAAAAATGACTCCCTCCATCGCTGATGACTGCTCTAGGTGTTCCAAATCTTGCAAAAATGTTAGTCTTAATAAAATCTGAAACAACTTTTGAGTCATTAGTTTTGGTGGCTTTCGCTTCCACCCATTTAGAAACATAATCCACAGCCAATAAAATGTAGAGAAAACCATTTGAAGATGGAAAAGGTCCCATGAAATCAATGCCCCACACATCAAAGATTTCAACAATTAAAATAGGGGTTTATGGCATTTGATTTCTTGGGCCCAAGTTAGCTGTTCGTTGACAACGATCACATGTTGAACAAAACTCGTACGCATCCTTAAACAAACTAGGCCAATAAAAACCACTCTCTAGCACCTTAAGCGTTGTCCTCTTTGCTCCAAAATGGCCGCCACATGCATAAAAGTGACAAAAAGTTAGATAGATTTAAACTCATATTCGGGGACACACCTTCTAATCAATTGATCATGGCAATATTTCCACAAATAAGGATCGTCCCACTCGTAGTTTTTGGCGGTTTTGACAAGCTTATCTTTCTGAGCACGTGTAAAATCATCCGGAATCTTTTTGGTGACCTTGTAATTGATAATATATGCATGCCAAGGGTCAGTGGCCTTTAAGGAAAACAATTGTTCATCCAGAAAACTCTCACGTAAAGGGATGAGATCTTCCTCTGTGTGTGAATGCACAAGTCTGCTAAGATGATATGCTACAACATTCTCACTCCCTTTCTTATCCTTGATCTCCAAGTCAAACTCTTGAAGCAGAAGTATCCATCGAATGAGTCGCGGTTTTGCATCTTTTTTTGTGAGTAAGTACTTCAAAGCTGCATGGTCAGAAAACACAATAACTTTAGTACCAATAAGATAAGATCTAAATTTTTCTAAAGCAAATACAACAGCTAAAAGCTCCTTCTCTGTTGTTGAATAATTCAACTGTGCATCATTGAGTGTTCGAGATGCATAATAGATGACATATGGCACTTTGTTGACACGCTGCCCTAGAACTGCACCGACGGCATAGTCTGAAGCATCACACATCAACTCAAATGGTAAACTCCAATCTGGTGGCATGATCACAGGAGCCGTGGATAACAACTCCTTAAGCTTGTTGAATGCTACCACACACTCTTCATTCATATCAAATGTTGCATCTTTTTGAAGCAAACGGCATAAGGGTCTAGAAATCTTTGAGAAGTCCTTTATAACCTACGGTAGAAACCTGCATGCCCAAGAAAAGAACGAACCTCCCTGACAGTAGTAGGGAGGGGTAATGAACTAACAAGTTCTACTTTAGATTTATCAACTTCAATTCCCTTTTCAGATATGATATGTCCTAGAACTAATCCATGTGAAACCATGAAATGACATTTTTCCCAATTTAATACTAGATTAGTTTCTTGACAACGTTTTAGAACTAGGGACAGATTATGTAGACATGTATCAAAAGAATCACCATAAATAGAAAAATCATCCATGAACACTTCAATTATTTTCTCAATCATATCAGAAAAAATACTTACCATACACCTTTGAAATGTGGCAGGAGCGTTGCAAAGTCCAAACGGCATCATTCGATATGCAAATGTGCCAAATGGACATGTGAAAGTCGTATTTTCTTGATTCTCCAAAGCAATTGCAATCTGATTATATCCAGAATAACCATAAAGAAAGCAATAATGAGAATGCCCAATTAACCTTTCCAACATTTGATCAATGAATGCGACTGGGAAGTGATCCTTGTGTGTGGCGTTATTTATCTTCCGATAGTCTATATAGACTCTCCAACTATTTTGCACACGTGTAGGTACTAGCTCTTTAGCTTCATTCTTAACAATTGTGACTTTGGATCGCTTAGGAACTACTTGAATAGGGCTCACCCACTTGCTGTCTGAGATAGGATATATGATGCCAACATCAAGAAGTTTGATAACCTTTTTCTTGACGACCTCCATCATGAGTGGGTTCAAACGGCGTTGAGCTTCCCTTGTTGGTTTTGCACCTTCCTCCAACAGAATTCTATGCATACATGTAGCTGGATTTATACCTTTGATATCTGCAATGCTCCAAGCTATGGCAGTTTTATGATCCTTTAGTACCCGAATCAGTTTATCTTCCTCTTCTACTGTGAGTAATGACAATATGATGACCGGTAATGTTTCATCCTCTCCCAAAAATGCGTACTTCAAATGTTCAGGAATCGGTTTAAGCTCCAATTTGGGTGCCTGAATTGCAGAAGGAAAAGTCTTTTGATTAGAAGTAGGAAGAGAAATAAAATAGGAAGAAGACTTACCACGAATTGGTGAAAGAGACTCAAGGGCTGCCACTGTCTGGATTAATTCTTCTTCAATGTGCTCGGAATAATTAAGTGTTCCATGTGTAATGCTATGCTCTAACACCTTCTCTAAATTTTCTTGTCCCACATCTTTATTAAAACAATGCTGCACAGAATAATCAAACTCATCAATAGAAAAACAAGATGCAAAATCACTAGGGTACCTCATGGCATCGAAGATTCTGAACTTGACACTTTCTCCATCAATTTCCATGGTTAAGGTACCATCGTAGACATCAATCTTCGTACGTGCCGTTCTAAGGAATGGTCTTCCCAATATAAGAGGAAGTGCAGTAGGCATAGGGTCATGTTCCATCTCAAGAACAAAAAAATCAGCGGGAAAAATGAGCTCATTCACTTGCACAAGTACATCCTCCAATAGGCCTTTAGGATATCTATTTGAACGATCTGCCAACTGGATTACTACCGTTGTTTCCTTTAACTCTCCAAGGTCCAATGATTCATACACTGAATATGGCATCGGATTGATAGATGCCCCCAAATCACACAATGCTCTCCCAAACTCTTTCCCTCCGACTACACAAGGAATGGTAAAGCTACCGGTATCCTTCAACTTCGGTGGTAGCTTCCTTTGCAAAACAACTGATACTTACTCGTTTAATGCCACAATTTCTTGATCATTGAATCTCCTCTTGTTCGTACAAAGCTCTTTAAGGAACTTTGCATACTTGGGCACTTGTTTTATGGCATCTAAAAGAGGTAAGTTCACTTGGACTTTCCGAAAAGTATCCATGATTTCCTTATCAGTTTGCTCTTTCTTAGACTTCATAAACCTGCGAGGGAAAGGAATAGGGACACATGAGTTAAATGAATTTTGAACTTCTTTACTTACCTTATCAGAATTGTTTTTGCTCAATTCTGTAGCTTTAGGAGACTCTTCAGTTTCTGTTGAAGCCTCATTTTGCTCAAAATTTTTGGTTTGTTGCTCCCCTTGCTCATTTGTATCTTTTCTAATCCTTTTTTGCATCCTTGGCTGCTCAAAAACTTCTTTTCCACTCCTTAAAGTCACAACATTCATTTGCTCCGCATTTGGATTCAGCACAATTTGGCTAGGCAACCTTCCTGGCTGGTGTTGTTGCCCCATCGAACTTGCTAACTGACTCATTTGGCGCTCAAGGTTCTCAATTGCTTTGTCTGTTTTTGTTGATGACATTGAGTAGAGTTAGCTAAAGAAGCAATTAAATCCTCAAGAGACTTACTTGGAGGTTGTTGCTGTTGAGGCTGCAATGGTGCATGAGGTCTTGCTTGAGAGAAGCCAGGTGGACGGTTATAGTTGTTGGGAACAGATTGTTGTCCGTTGTCTTGATTACTCCACTTGAAGTGTGGATGATGGCGCTGCCCCACATTATAAGTGTTGGAGTATGGATCATACTTTTGCCTTTGTTGCCCCTGAAACCCTCGTAACGCATTAGCTTGCTCATGACCACCTTGATCCATCAACAAAGGGCACATGTCCGTGGCATGTCCCATCATTGAACATACACCACACACCTGTTTTGGAGGCACCATAACCTGTTGCACAAGATTAGTCAAGTTAGCTAATTGTAATTCAATACTAGAATTAGTACTTACCTCATTAACTTTCTTAAAAGGTAGCTCATCTCTCCCTTCAAATTGTCGTGTGTTGCCAGCAATGTTCTTTAGCAATGCCCTAGCATTAGTTGGTGTTTTGTCCATGAATGCTCCTCCACTTGCTGCATCAAGCATTACATGATTAGTACCACACAATCCCTCATAAAAGTACTGTATTAAAAGATGCTCTGAAATCTGATGATTAGGACAAGATGCAACCAAATGCGTGAACCGCTCATAGTAATCTCCAAAGGGCTCTCCATGTTGTTGTCGAATTGCAGATATGTCTTTCCTTATGCTTGCGGCTTTTGTGGCCGGAAAATATTGCTCCAAGAATGCTTGCTTTACCTGGTTCCATGTGTTCATTGATCCCGGAGGTAAATTGTAAAGCCACTCTTTTGCCTTAGCTTCTAATGTAAATGGAAATGCCCTCAACTTGACTTGCTTCTCATTCACATTTGCTGGTCTCATTCCTGAGCATACCACGTGAAACTCCATGAGATGCTTGTTGGCATCCTCTGTTGAAAAGCCATGGAACTTAGGCAAGTAGTGAATCATGCCAGACTTGAGCTCAAATCCTCCTTCTGCATTTGGATATGTGATGCACAATGGTTGTTGATCCGTATTTGGCGTTGCCAATTCCCTCAAAGTACGGTTATCAGCCATGTCTTCTGGTGGTTCTTCCTCCTCTTCTAAACTCAAATGTGGTGGAGAAGATGGTCGTAAGGACACTGATGCACGCTGCTGCTTGTTTTTCTCCGAAGCTTTCGAAGTGTTCGTTCAAGCTTAGGATCAAAGGAAGCTAGGTCAATAATGCTCTTCGACCTTTGAGTATGCATATACCGCAAAGAGTACCTAAAATAGAAACAAAAACAAAAACACTAATTAGACAAGAAAAGAAAAACAATAGAAAAATAAGTGATTAGAAATAACAATCCTCAGCAACGGCGCCAAAAATTGATAGGATTAAAAGCACACCACAAAGTAGCCCACAAATAACCTATTGATTTTCCTTATTAACACTAAGATTCATCAATTGTAGCATATGAAAATAAGGGTCTTTCCCGCAGAAGATTGCCTTATCTAACTACTTGAAATGTCACAAAAACTGGGCTGCTGTCCCTACTGACCAGCCACCGAAGAAATAATTATTATCCCTACTTACACATATCGAAAGTCTACGAAATTTTATGCACAGATACTAGACACGCAGAGCTACACTCACACAAATTTTTGGGATTTTTAGAGTTGATTTTCTATATAAATTAAATCGGACAACAACAGAACAGAAACGGATTTTCAACTATAAGAACAAATTATCTTTCACAATTAAGAAAATGAGTTAGGGGAAGTGCTATCCACCACCAAATAGTCATGCAAACATGTTATGTTTCAATCAGATTCCTTTTATTTCCCGATGAAGATGCTCAAGTTGGCTCAATGTTAGAACTCAACCTATTACTCTTTCTTATGTAGTATGGTAAGAGAATGACGTTTTCAACTTAACTTAGTCCCTAGCATGCAATCTAGAATGGCGTGTTCATAGATTTAACAAGTAGAAATCATTAAGAACGAAAAGAGTTTGAGTCATCACAAGGCATCGTAAGTACTGGCGTTGTCTTACTTATCCTAGAAATTGATTCACATGTTAATCGCAACTAACAAGTACTACTCTGGAACATATGTAGGTCCTCATTCAACAAGGGCAGGCATACACATATTCATAGCATTAGAATCCTAAATATTCTTACTAAGTATGCATCCGTAGAAAACACATAAAGAATTCATCAACGAGACAAGTAGTGAAGCAATTTTCATCCTTTCATGAAAGAAATTGAAACGAAATGTCATAACACATTTGCAATCATATCTGGGGCTTCAAAACAGCCCCTAACTACTAAAAATTTAGTTACACATTATTCTTAAATTAAACCAAAAGAAAGACATGAGTTTGGGAAGGTAAAACCGAAAGAAGGAATGCCAAGATTTCATCCCTCCTCCAACGTTCCTGCCTTGCCTCTCTGTTTCCTTTTTCACAGATCGCTCTCTCTCCCAACTTATTCCACTAATAGCTATTTATTGATGACAATAAGTGAGACAAAATGGTAAAACAATTGTAACTCTTTGGGTGGCCTTTAAGCCAATTACTCCCACCTAGTCCCCATCTTTAATTCCATTTCCTCAGATATGTGAATAGGTTTCCGCTGGCTTGTTCTTGGCTGCATCTGTTTTGGCTGTTAGGTTTATTGGGTTTATTGATTTCATTGCAGTTAGAAACTGCTCAGCCTCTTGTGAACCTTTCAGTGTTAAAACGGCCATTAATGTTTCTAGAAAAATGATATGAACAATCCACGAAGTGCTCCAGAGAATAGACATCTGTATCTTTCCAAGCATATATGGCACGTTCTCTAATTCATTCCGAGCTGTTCACAACTTGCTTCCAAAGTCAGCTCATCTGAACAGGCAGTTTTGACGAATTTGTGACTTAAAATCCCACTTGTGCTATTTTTCTTTTCTTTGCTTGATAGATCCTACAAAACACAAAAAAAAAGTAAATAGCTCAAAAATATAAGGAACTAACTAAGAAAAGACAAGTGAATTTGATGTAAAATATATATAAATATGAGCTTGTCAAAGAACTGAAGTCTATTAAGAGAGCCTCAATGTTTGACTGTTTAGCCAAGCCTACCCAATGGACCTCAATTTTTAACCGCATCAAAGAATCAACATCACGACCCTCTGTGTTCAAAGGATAACTGGATATAATAGCCAAAGGGGAATTTGATAAGCTCCAAGAAAAACAAAAGTGATGATGAAGAAGCATATGTCATAGTTGTTCATCACATCATGATTAAAGAGCTCGATGAAGAGGAACCTTTCGAGGATGAGGTTCATGATGCCCCTACCACACTAGAAGTTGAGGAGCAAGTGATTGTAGATAAATTAGAAGAACTCAACTTGGGCACAGGTGAAGACCCAAGACCTATCTTCGTTAGTACGTTTTTGAACCCTAGCGAAGAGGAATTAGATCATCAACTGCTACTTGAGTATAAAGATGTTTTTGCTGGACGTATAAGGAGATGCCAGGCCTCGATCCAAAAAATTGTTGTCTATCACCTTGCAGTTAAGCCTGGGACGTGTCTAATAAAAAAAACTCAAAGTCGCTTCTGCCCGGAGCTTCTAGGCTAGATCAAAGCCGAAGTCGACAAGGTGATCGTCGTCAGATTTATTAGGGAGGTGAAATACTCAACGTGTATCGCGACCATTGTTCCGGTGAAGAAGAAGATCACTGGACAAATTCGTATTTGTGTTTACTTCCGAGTTTAAACAAGGCTTGCTCAAAGGATGACTTTCCATTGCCAATAATTGAGCTTGTGGTAGATGCAACCATAGGTCATGAAGCTTTATCATGGATGGTTCATCTGGATACAATCAAATAAGAATGTTGTCAGAGGATGAAGAACTCATAGCTTTCTGCACTCCGAATGGAATTTATTGTTATAAGGTGATGCCATTTGGTCTTATATACGCAGGTGCGACCTATCAGTGTGCAATGCAAAAGATCTTTAGTGACATGCTTCACAAGAATGTCGAGTGTTACGTTGATGACCTGGTGATCAAGTCACAGAAAAGATAAGATCACTTGAAAGACCTGAGAATGGTGTTTCACATACTGCGGAAATACCAACTCAAGATGAACGCTTTGAAGTGTGCTTTTGGCGTCACATTAAGTAAATTTCTCAGTTTCATTGTTAAGCATCGAGACATCGAAGTAGATCAGTCTAATATTAAAGCTATCTGAGATATGCCTGAGCCAAGAAATTTACGTGAGTTGAAAAGTTTACAAGGACATCTTGCTTTTATTCGACGATTCATCTCAAACTTAGCAGGGTGATGTCAACCATTCAGTCGTCTTATGAAATAGGACATCCCATTTGTTTAGAATGAGGCTTGTCACAATGCCTTTGAGAGCATAAAGAAGTACTTATCGAGTTCACCACTGTTAGGAGCTCCTATTCCCGGCAGGACATAAAGAGCAGGCACTCTACTATCTAAGCGGAACCCTTACTGGTCTCGAACTAAACTACACGCCTATAGAAAAGACGTGTCTTGCACTTGTTTTTTCTATTCAAAAGCTAAGGCACTACATGCAAGCTTTCACGGTTCATCTAATTGCACGAGCTGACCCGGTGAAGTACATTATGTCAAAACCAGTCTTGACAGGGCATTTGGCGAAGTGGGCGTTATTTCTCAATCAATATGAGATCATCTACACTCCAGCAAAGGCGGTTAAAGGTCAAGCTGTTGTAGACTTCCTAGTCGATCATCCAATTTCAGCAGACTGGGAAATTTCAAATGACTTACCTAACAAACAAGTCTTCTTCGTTGACATTTCTCCTGCTTGGATGATGTTCTTTGACGGATCGACTCGTATAGATGGGGCATGGGTTGGCGTAGTCTTCATATCACCCGAGAGACACTGACTACCTTATTCATTCTATTTAAGTGAGCTTTACTCAAACAATGTTGCAGAATACCAAGCTTTGATCATGGGCTTGCAAATGGCCGTGGAGATGAAGATATCAAGCTTAGAAGTGTATGGTGACTCCATGTTAGTGATCAACTAGCTATTGACCTATTACGAGGTTAGGAAGGACGATTTGATTCCATACCACCAAATGGCCACATAGTTACTTGAAAAGTTTGATTTTGTGATGTTGAAACATGTGCCAGGAAAAGATAACCAAATGACGTTGCCAGAGCCGCTGCATCTCACAATTACTTCTTGGTCGTTTGATGCATGAGGTCTGGATGTCGTGAGACCGATAACACCCAAATCTTCTAACGGCCATTCTTACATCCTTGTAGCCATAGACTACTTTTCAAAATGGGCAGAAGCTGTACCTCTAAAGGAAGTGAAGAAAGAAAACGTAGTAAGCTTTATCAAAGTAAACATCATTCATCGGTATGGTGTTTCGTGTTACATCATCACAGACAATGGAAAGCCATTCTCGAACCGGTTAATGGATAAACTGTGTGAAGATTGTGGTTTCAATCAACATAACTTTTCAATGTATAATGCCCCCAATCAACGGTCTTGCAGAAGCATTCAACAAAACTCTTTGCAATATGTTGAAGAACGTTGTCGGGAGAACCAAGAAAGATTTGCATGAAAGGATAAATGAAGCATTATGGGTTTGGTGATTCTGAAGATTGGGAACCTTATAACCCAGAATATTGGGAGCCTTACCATTTAGAAGCTTTTGGGGAGTGGGAAGCTTACCCACCACCATCCCCTCAGCACCTCTAACTTTCAACACCTAAACGCCTACCTCATGCTGACCCGGCAGTGAGACAGCTATTTGAGAAGGTTTGTCTTTTAGAGGACAAGCAATAGTGTAGCCATCAGCCTATTTGGATGAAGCCACGCCCAAGGCCCTTTATAGAGCTAATCCAAGTATGAAGTCATTAGTCTAATACTGACTATTGTTTCATGTTTCAAGAAAGGCGCCATCATTATTCTTGAGGATGAAAGTGATAACCGGGACGAAGGTACCACATTTCTTGTAGGTGCGCCTCTCCTAGCTTCGGAGGTATCCGATGTGGACTCCATATCCCGTCTTGGTCTCAAGAAGTGTTTTGTCACCTGGGCCACTTCAAAAAAATCCAAGTCTACGAGTAAGGACCTTCACTTCACTGTTTTATAGTTAAAGTCCTCGCATCATGCAGAGACCGATTCATTAAGGGCATTTGAACTTCTTAGTGACCGAATCCATAATGGAGCAATGAATTGGAGTTATGCTCTCAAGACGGCCAGTGAATCTACATTACTGAGTATTACTGAGAATGACTTGAAGATGTGCTCAGTAGAAATACTTAGGTTCTTAAAAGCGCAGGTCTGTATAATGCAGTGTTTGCCTCATTATTTAGCTATGATTGACACACTCCAGTCATCCAAGCCTTTTGCGAGTACTGGTGTCTTGTGACAAATACTCTTCATACATCGCAAGGGGAAATGTCTATTTTCCTTTGGGATCTTCATGAAATCGGTGGTCTTTCTATTACAGGTTGATTTTATGATGAGGTTATTCCAACCACTGAGAGTCTCAATAGGAAGGACCAAAAAGGTGTGCCTTATATCCCACAAATTTGTCGCTACTTGTTCTTAGCATACCACAAAATTTTACGAGATTCTAAAGGAAAATTTGGAGTAAGAATGATTGCTTGGATAAAATACTGGTATTGAGGACCATTCAAGTACAAAAAGCCTTCAAGGAAAACCATACGGAACAAGTCACAAAAGCCAAAGGAAGACTTTGATCCGTCTAGTATCATTGTGGTGGCATTGAAACTTACTGAGGAAGAGGAAGGGGTTTTTGAAGATTTGGGTAATTGATGAAGATATGGAAAGATCATACTTGGCTGCTTTCCTTACTTGCTGCTTATGCAAATTTTTATTTCCCAAGGACGTTGTCACTTTGATTGGACCGGGGGTTTTCAAGTTGCCAATCGAATGGCCCACGATGTATCACTTGGCCTAGCAATTCCAGTATTGGCTAGCATTTACAAGGGGTTGAACGATATTTCTTCGCAGATGATCCAGGAAATTGCGCAACTGTTCTTCCTTTCCATTATGTGTATGGGTGGTTGGTTGGGTGAATACTTTGACACCCACTTTACATCATCTTCAAAGAAGTCTACTACTATCATGGCAAGGTTCTCAGGAAGACTTTTGGTGAAATTTTTTGAAGATTCAACAGCTCGAGCTTTATTTCGGACTTGTGATAAAGTGGAAATGAGTCGTCTGGCAAGAGTGTTTTCAGAGTGCAAACGATTGTCTGATGAAGATTATATTTCCAAAGAAAAATTTGCATATTTGATATGCCTTCGTTCAGGATACATTTCTCTACGACAGGAAAACTACCAAGTCATCCAACCTTATAACCCACACCAGTTCAATAGACAGTTTTGCTATGTACAACATGTGCCAGGAAAATTTAAAGATGACGTCCGGAATGAGACTGTCAGAGTATTCACATTGGAAGTCATGCTTAAATGTTAGTAGTGCATCTACAATACCCCTACCCACTAAGGACAATATCCAGGAATTTGAGGTCACCTCTGATCATGTTGTTTGGTGGTCAAAGGTACATCACTTAGAATCAATGAAGTCAAAGACAGCCTCAATTGTAGGCAAGTCGTCGTTGTTATCTCTGCCAAAATCTTTTAAGTCTTAAGGCAACGAAACTTTAGTTCATGATAAACTCATACATGGTAGAGTTCAACACACACCTCCAGTTCATCTAGAAGTTGAAGTTAGTTCTACTACTTCCGCACCTCGAGTTCAACACACACCTCCAGTTGAGGTTCCTCCAACTCGAGTCCCTAATGATAAAGAAGAAACATAAAGTGTAGCAGATTCACAAGAAGATTTCATTCCCCATGGTCGACTAATTCGCAATTTGAAGAGAGGGCATATAAGCAGCAATGAAGATAGTGAAGTCAACTTTAGGCATAAAAAGACAAGTGTCGGATCTTTCTATTTCGATATGGACAAGGCATACCCACTCGATGACACATTTTTTGAGACGTGCTAGCTGCTTCGCAACCAGTTCTAATGAACGAGGTATGTAATTCATGTTCCTACTGTGTCTGAGCTTGTGTCATTTAATTCTTTGCCTATCAAAAGGGAAAATGATACTTTGCACCCGATAAGTGGTTCAGGTGTTAGCCTAAGAGGTATCATTCAAATCTTTGTCACGCTCTATGTTTATAAATCTTTGAATCTACTTGCTTAACTATTATTCGTCGGTCAATGTAGGTTCGCTTGCGCAGCAACATTTATTAAAGCCGGCTAATCATGCATCTACCTCGGAAATGTCATATGGAGAACCCAAATTAGGTGTTGTAGACAGAACCCTTCGCAAAGTAGTTTCCGTTTTAGGAAACCAGATAAAAAGTATAATCTTGAAGGCTTCATTAGAAATGCTTCCTTCATTCAAAGATGAGTTTGGCAAGTTGTTGACTACCCTTGACAATGTGGGGGCAAACGTCTCATCTTTACAAGCTATGATCGATGTACTTATGATGACCGCAATTGACTATTATTCAGCACACTCTACTTACTCCCAAAAGCTGTCTCCCGAGGTTCAAATTGATTGTTTAGCTATTGTTGACTCTTCACTTTCTATCAAGGATTAAAATATCGGCCGTGCAGATAATATCGGGCCTCCAATTTACGGATATTTCGGAGGATATATCGTTATTGTTTTAGGTATCGTGAAAAAATCAACAAAAATGACAGATATAGGCATTGAAACATATAATTTTGGTGTAAAACTTTCATAGATGTTATGTACATTATCAATTAATGTATTGAACAAATAAAACTCAAAATTTACTAATAATAAGATATACATGTGATGAAATATAAGTTGTATGTAATGTGCGTTAATGAAAAGTTTGAAAATAAAATGTTAATTAGAATGAATAAACCATGCATAAATCCATAGTTTGTTTAAACATTGGATTACAATTTAGATAAGTGTCCATGTACATAAATGAAGAGCTCCTATGAGGTTCAAACAATGAGGAACAACCATCTAGATTCATACAATAGTCATACCAAGTCATGTAACCCAAGCAGTTTGTAAGCCCTGTTTGAACATGGTGCACATAGGTCTCTCTTGAGCTCCCTATTGTCCTCCCATATATGGGATTAACCAACTAGTAGGTCTATAATCTTATTTATCATCTTGAGCTCCATAACTAGTTCCACTATAATCAGACATAACATAACCATAGCCATCATAAGATTCATTTGAGTTAATACTAGGTCTAGTTCATATGCTCATAGATCCAAAACTGATCACCATGTCCTCTTCAGATGGATTAGAGGTATGTGGGCAACGGACTGTGCATAGATTCTTCATATTAATAAATTATAGGGTTTGGGGCAATGATTAGCTATTTTTGGGTTTCAATTTGCTTCAATTGCCTTCAAAACTTCTGAATTTTTTTTGGGTTATGTTATGGATATTGGGAAATATCGGGGATCTCGGGAAATATCGGGGATATCGGCAAAATATCGGGGATATCGCACTTATCGAGGATATATCGTCGATATAGGGGAAGATATGACCTTACCCCCCAATATCGGTGTCGATAGTTGAAAATCCTGATATATCGGTGTATCGGCCGATATTTCAATCCTTGCTTTCTATTGCTTTGGCTCTACAACAAGCTAAAGAGGTTCATCAGTTTTCCATACTTGAGTCTATTAAATTTGCCAACACACATATGGAGAAGTTGAAGAGAGAACAAGAATAATTGGAGTTAAAACTACGTCAATTAAGCGAATCATTTTCGGAGAGTGATGCACAGCTTTCTTATCATCATGGTGGGGTTACCTGCTTGAGAGAGGATAAGATTGCAGTTGAAGGAGCTCTTGTATTATCAGCTGTCGATGCTAAGACTTTAGATGCATTACGAGTTTCTTTTGAGAGATTGCATAACGGGTTCAGGGACTTGTCTTGGGAGTAGCAAATTTTTGTTGTTGTAAACTTTCTTTGCTTCGTTCATATTTCTCTTTGAACTTGTCAAAGTATTGATATTTACTAGTTAACTTTCATAATACAGTAAAAGCATTTTCTTATTTTATTATTTCTTTCAAATAGTTCGGATTGATGGGGAAACCCTTTATTTTTATTTTGATGTGACTGACCTTAGAATTATTTGTCCAAGCTGCCTACGTACCCTCAATGAAAAGAGATCAAGTCATCACGTAGTTCAAAGGAATTTTTTTTGTGCCCTAACTTTTGCTTGAGCCACCCTTTCGGGTTTTCAACTCAACAGATTTTCTTATACTCTAACTTTTTCTTGGATCACCGTTTCGGGTTTTCAATCCAACGAGCCACTTTATTTTTATTTTTGGTTAGTATCGTGCGCAGTTTAGGCTCATGCAGGCTAGGAGCTTTGATTCACTTCATGCATAGTATCGTTTCAAGAGCTTTCCATTGATAGGGCCAACTCTTAAGCCGTCCTCTGCTACGATCTTGTAAGCACCACTTGTGTATACTTCTTGTATTGCATGGGGCCCATCCCATTTCGAAGTAAACTTACTTCTGATTTTGTGAGTTGTGATGATAGGTCTACGTAATGCGTGGACGAGATCTTCTACTTGAAAAGATCTAGGGTGGACTTTCTTATTAAAAGCATTTGAAAGTCGAGCTTGATAACACTTTAAGCGTTGTTGCACTTCGAGTCACGTTTCATCTAGTGCTTCTAACTCTTGGAGATGTAGCTTTGCATTCTCTTCATTAGTCAATCCCTCTTGTATGGCTATCCTTAGTGATGGAATTTGACTTTCTAGAGGCAAGATTGCTTCCAGGCCATACACAAACGAGTACAGTGTAGCCTGAATAGGTGTCCAATATGTCGTCCGATAAACTCTTCTGGAGTGAAGGCGTTGTGGTTTTGGAGGAGGACCAAGGTGTACGACACGTGGATCGTCAAGGTCCACGGAGACGCGAATAAATCTTGGCCGAAGCTCGTGGATACAATCTCTGCAATCCTTGTAAACCTTGGTTGGGGCATGAGGTTGGTCCTTGGGGGGTGAGATCTGGAGGGGGCTCAACTTGGTTGTTTCAGGATGAAGAAGACCTTTGCCTTTGTCAAGCTAGGGCTAAGTTGGGGCACTATGAAAGGAGATGGCTAGCTGGTTCAACAGGGTATGCTCGACACCTTGGGTAATGTCATGTTGGGCTAACTGGTGGCAAGTGTTCTCCCAATTACGCTTAAAGGCATGTCAGTCATGCTCCAATTCAATATTTTTTGTCTAGAGGTGGTCGTAGTTCTTCGTAGTTTTGGCAACATCAGCATGGAGTTGCTCCACGTCAACCTGAAGATCAACATCGGTAGAATGTTTCCTTCTAGAGGACTCTACATTAGGGGTGTGCTCAGTACCAAGGCTAGCTTTGTTTGGCATAATGGTCTGATGGGTGAAGGATCCAGAAAGGCTAGTAGAGAAGTAAGATTCAAAAGTCGATTCCCACAAACAGTGCCAATCTGTTGATGTTCAAATCTTGTTTCAACTTTAGATAATGAAGTATGGGGTCTTCAACAAAGATGGAAATGTGTAGATCTTCAGCAGGGAGACTTTCGGTAGATAGATTGACATGCATAAGAGGGACAAAGGAAGCAGTCGTCGAGCTTTGGGCATCGTTGTGGTACCTGTCGAAGGCTCTCCAATGCTTAAGTCAACAAGTGCGGGAGACACAGTACTTTTGACAGAGTAATAGTCAAAGTGAAAGGTAGTTACTTTTTTACCTAGGCACTATTCCCCTTTTATAAAGGAATGGAAGTGAGTATTTGCACAAAGTTTTGATGCAGAACTTTGTAAATCACTGTGAGGGTGACATGTATCCAAGGCTTAGGTTCTGTAAGCTGAAGCTTTAGCAACCTCGACAGGCTATTGCCATATTGAAGGAAGATGTATCTTTGATAGCTAAGATCATGATGACATCATTAGTGTTTAGTGATTTTCTAGAAGTATTTTCATTCGGCAGGCTGTGGGCCTATCTACCCTCTAATCCCCTAATGTCAAATGCACTCTATTGATTATGTTACAAACAATTGAGTTGCTTTGTGAATTAGTATCTAATGCATGTTGTAGTATATAACTTTCCCTATGTGAATCAAATCTTTTATCAATTCTGACTTGTTGGGACTTTTGGTGTAATTGAAGTACTCCCTTCCTTTTTGGATAGAGCCTTTTTATTAGAAGAAAAAAAAAAAAAAAAAAAAAAAAAAAAAAAAAGAGAAAAAAAGAAAAAAAAAAAAAAAAAGAACCGCAGGCATCAAATGCCAGGACCCCATGCCAACCCCCCATTATGCTATTATGTACGGTCAACATAATGTGTTAGGTTAGTACACATAATTGCAAGATTCATTATAAATAATGAGTTGCATGCATATATACATTCTTACGAGAATAAGGCGCATTGTGTATATATAAGTAAGAATTTTGGCAAACTCCATAAATGTGGCTGAAAGTGTTGCTCTTCGAGATGGTCTTACTGCTGCCATCGATAGAAGTCGGGGTCAAATTGTGGTTGAAGGTGACTCTAACTTGTTATTGACAGTGTCCTAAAAAAAGTTCATCCCCCTTGAAGCATCCAACAAATTATTCAAGATATTTGGCTCCTTAACACTTCTGCTACTTCTGTTCACTTCCAGCATGTGTGTTAGGAAGGCAAACTTCATGGCAAATGTGGTTGCTAAGCTGGACCATGGGCTCTCATAGCAAGTTTGTTGGGAACTTGGTCTTCCCTTATCAATTTGCTCCGTCTTTTATTTCAACATCTTTGGGCATTCTTGTTCTAGGGGCTTTGTTTTGTAATTTCCTTTTTCCGCATAAAAAAAAAAGTAAGAATTTTCGCACCCAAATGAAACCAAGTAAATGATCAATGTTAGTTACTGATGGGTATATTTTATATTATATATTTAACCCCATTCATAGTATATTTTGGTTAATATTTTGGAAGAATTTTGATACTTTGAATTATATTTTCAATATAGGACTTTCGAATCTCTCTGGTGCAAAACATAATCAAATGGACAAATTTTGAAGTAATTCCAGTTGGAGGACGTTCGTGAGTCACTTAGCTTGATCATATCGAAATTTCAGATTTTTCTACCAAGCAGTTATTTTCTGGCAATAAAATAAAAGAGCAGTGCACAGTGCTGGAATAGTGACGTTTTGGGCTTTTATTGCATTTTTGGAGCCCAAGATGACCTCGTATGGGTTTCTGGCCTTCTGGAGAAGTGTTCAGAATATTTTTATCTTTAAAACAAGCAATATTGGGCAAGATTTGGAGGAGATTTGAGGCCAAAACGTGGCTGGGCAGATTGTGGGCAGATTCTCCTAATCCAACTTGGATTTTATCTCCTAGTATTATTTTATTTTAGCTTAGTTTCCTTGGGGGGATTGGGCAGCTAGGTTTTAGGAGATATTTAAGCTTCTTTTCACAGCAATTTTGAGACTTCTTTTTCACTTTTGAACGTGACATTGTGGAGAGCAATTGCTAGGGTTTTAGGTTTTGCGACTTTAAGGTGTTTTCATTCTTTTTCTTCTTAATGATATTTTCTTGGATTTCAATTATGAATATGCGTAACTAATTCTCTTTTTCTAGGGTGAAGCCTTGTACCTTAGCATGAATATGTGATTTTTATTTAATTGCTTATGATTGAGTGCATGCATACTTTGAATTGTTAATCACTATTTTAAACTATCTAATTGTTTTAATGCCTGATCACCATTAGGATCTTTAGAAAAGTAATTGGATGCAATTTTGATCGGAAGGTTCCCTGAAATTGACGCTAGCTTCTTGTGATTAATAATTGTAATTTCACTTGAGATGAACACCACGTCTTAAGGGTTGCATGGTTTTTCAAAGAGTTTTCACAGAACTTAATGAGTTTTTCATGTTTAGATTTGATCCAAACGTTCGGATGGGTTGCATGTTGGATATACGTTCTATGTTGGAGGTTCCAAGTATAATATAAATTAGGAAAACCTAACCTTCAAAGTGGCATGTGCAAATCATAAGTAATTGGTAAAAATTAATAGGATTGGTAGGTGATGGTGAAACCCTAGTGCTTTTATAAATTGGTATTTAATTTTTTTTTCCATTCAATCGTATTTGTTTTTGTTTAAAATTCATTTTTAGTATCAAACAAGTTCATATTAATCTTTCTCATCTTTTAATTTTAAGTAGTTAATTGGAAATTGTTTTTACATAAATTGCTAAATAGTCCTTGAGGAGAACGACCTTGCATGAGCATCTATACTACAATAGCCTTGTATTCTTGCAAGTATTTTATGTGATTTTAACCCTATTTGAACAGGTACTAAAAATCATATCAGTTACCTTGTAGTAAAACAATTGTACATATATCATGTGGTCATACATACTCTTTGGCTGGCCCCCCCTTTGTAATAATGCTAGCTACATACATATGTACGTACTAGACGTATATACCAAGTAGAACAAAACTCTTTGTCACGAAAACGATGCAAGCAATCAACACTCAGCAGACTACTACATGAATGGATCAATATTAAAATGCAATATGTAGGATTGATATGTGATTTAATGGATCAATATTAAAATGCAATATGCAGGATTGATATGTGATTTAATGAAGTGTGATTTAATCCTTGTACTACACAACAAAAATCAAACACACAACAGATTGAGAAAAAAAAACGAAGACAACGTATTTGTACGAAATCTCGCACGAGGAAAAAACCCTCCACACAGGAGAGAAAAACCTCAAGGCACACAGCCAATTTCACTAAAAACTTAAGGACATATACAAGACTCAATTGATACTTTCTTACACCACAAAAGAAGATTAATCAAATACTCTTGTCTTGTACAAACACGTCCTCTTCACTTTCTCTTGGATGAACACCAATTCACGCAGGTTGATCTTCCTCACAAGCAAAGCTTCCACAACGTTCCATGATAAATGAATGATATGTTATGCTCTCAGACTATCACCTAGATAGACCTAAGAACCTAACAACCTTTTATCTCTCTCCCTTGATCTTATAAAACAATCTCACGATTTTGATTAGAGTGCAAAAAGGAGGTACAAAAAAAACTTCCAGCCGAACCCTTTATATACTAGGTTAACTCTTTTACCTAATAAACGAAGAGATTGGTCTTATTTCAACCTCTTCCTTATTTAAGACTCTATGCAGATTTGTATAGACTTTACACCAACTCAATCTTTAATTGGGAAAACAAATCCAATATGAATGCAAATGATTCTTACCAAAAAAGGGTTTTGCCGTGTAACACTAGTCAATCATGCTCCAACCTTTGCAAGTTACAATTAATTCTAAGACTAGAAATAACCAACTTACAAACTCTTTACATTTGCTAGGAAATAGCCAACTAAAAAACACTTTCACTAAGGGAAACCCATGGGAATCGAAAGGAAAGCCTCAGGAGAACAATTATGCACCAAATCACAGTGTTGGTTCACCACAACAGACAACTCAAGATGCTGCTAAACCACAGTGCAAGGTGTGCTCCAAATTTCACTTTGGTGAGTGTAGATATAAGGGAAAGCCTAAATGTTTTAACTGTGATAGGTTTGGAAATTTGGCTAGGGAATGCACCATAGGTAAGGCTACTCAAAAGGCCAACTGTGTCAATCAAACTGAGATGACTGGAAACCTATTCTTTGCCAATAGTGTCATTTATGATGTGAAAATAAATGGAAACTGGTATATTGACAGTGGCTGTAGCAACCACATGACTGGAAGTGCAGAATTGCTTGTTGATATAAGGACAAATGTTTGTGGAAAGGTGTAGATGCCTATTGGAAATTTGGTGGATGTTGCAGGCATAGGCTCACTGGTGATTGAAACTAGTGCTGGCTAGAAATACATTAGAGAAGTCATGTTTCTACCTGGATTAAAGGAGAATTTGTTGAGCGTTGGTCAAATGGATGAACATGGGTACCATTTGCTATTTGGTGGAGGCATGTGCTGCATCTTTGATGGCCCCTCACTTGACAAGTTGGTTATCAAGGTCAAGATGAAAAATAATACGTGTTATCCTTTATCTTTAATGCAAAATGATCAGATTGCGTTAAGGGCTAGTGTGACTGAATGCACTTGGGTCTGGCATAAGAGGTTAGGCCACTTAAACCTCAGAAGTCTCAAACAGTTGAGAGACCAAAGTATGGTTCATGGTTTTCCATATCTGGAAGAAATTAATGGTGTATGTGAGGGATGTCAATTGGGCAAGCAACATAGGGACTGGTTTCCTAAAGGGCAGGCTTAGAGAGCAAGAAATCCTCTGGAACTGATACACACAGATCTATGTGGTCCAATGTAGACTGAATCTATAGCTGGAAACATATATTTTATGCTACTCATTGATGATTGCACAAGGATGACTTGGGTGTACTTTCTAAGGTATAAATCAAATGCAATAACCTGTTTTAGAAAGTTTAAATCCATGGTAGAACTGCAAAGTGGTTTCAAAGTGAAGTGTGTGAGAAGTGATAGAGGAGGTGAATTCACATCTAGTGAATTCAGCAAATTATGTGAAGAAGGTGGCATTCAAAGACAACTAACGACAACCTATACTCCACAACAAAATGGAGTGGTGGAGAGGAAAAATAGAACTGTGGTGGAAATGACCAAGGCAATGCTTCATGAGAAGAATATGCCTTACTCTCTATGGGCAAAAGCTGTTCACACAGCTGTGTATCTCGTAAATCGTTCACCCACCAAGGCACTGGAAAATATCACTCCATTTGAAGCATATAGTGGCAGAAAACCAGGTATTGGTCATCTCAAAGTGTTTGGATCACTTTGTTATGTACATGTACCAACATAAACAAGGTAGAAACTGGATGCTAAGAGTGTCAAGGGGGTTTTTGTTGGATATGTTGTTTGTGAAAAGGGGTACATGGTATTTGATCCTTTCACTAAGAAGTTGATTTTGTCAAGAGATGTTGTGTTTGATGAAAGTATGACTTGGAACTGGAAAGCACAGACAGAAATACCTACTGCAGTGACAAATACTCAAGATCAATCTAAAACTGAGATTGATTCTAGTCTACATGAAGTAACAGAAGTAGACAACAATTGTGCTAGTCCTTGCAGCTCTTCTCAAGTTGAAGAACAAGAGAGAAATATCCATGAAACTGTTGAGATCACTAAACCTTATGATCATACACCAGTTAAGTGGAGAAGCATAAATGATATTCTGGCACAATGCAATCTCTACATTGTGGAGCCAGAGAAGTATGAAGAAGCTGCACAGGATCAGTCATGGATAAAAGCAATGGAGGATGAACTATCTATGATTGAGAAAAATGGAACTTGGGAACTTGTGAACATACCAAGTGACAAACAAGTTATTGGAGTGAAATGGGTGTTCAAGACCAAACTTAATCTAGATGGTTTAGTGCAAAATAACAAGGCAAGATTGGTTGCTAAGGGATATGTGCAGAAACCAGGAATTGACTATAATGAGACTTTTGCTCCAGTTGCTAGATTGGACACAATCAAGACCTTAATTGCTCTTGCTGCACAAAAGGACTGGAAGTTATATCAACTAGAAGTTAAGTCAGCATTCTTGAATAGAAAGCTGCAAGAAAAAGTGTATGTTGAGCAACCTGAGGGATTTGTGGTTCAAGGCAAAGAAGATAGAGTTTATAGACAGCACAAGGCTCTTTATGGGTTAAAACAGGCACCTAGAGCTTGGTATGGAGAAATTGACAGTTACTTTGCTGAGTGTGGGTTTGAGAAAAGCTTGAGTGAAGCCACTCTTTATACAGAGACAAGGGGAGAAAATGATGTACTAATTTTATCCATCTATGTGTATGATATAGTGTACACAGGAAGCAATCAAGGAATGTTGAATGAGTTCAAGAAAGACATGAAAGAGAAGTATGAAATGACAGACTTGGGACTTTTCCATCACTTTCTAGGAATGAGGGTGATTCAGACAGATTCAAGCATCTTTATTCACCAAAGGAAGTATGCATCTTCTTTGTTGAATAAATTTGGCTTAACTGACTGTAAGCCTGTGTCTATTCCTCTTGTAGCCACAGAAAAGTTGATCAAGGATGATGGAAGTGGTGCTGCTGATGAAGAGAATTATAGAAAGCTTGTAGGAAGCTTACTGTACCTTATTGCTACAAGACCAGATGTGATTTATGCTACAAGTTTGCTAGCTAGATATATGCATGGTCCTTCTAATAAGCACTATGGAACAGCTAAGAGGGTGCTAAGGTATGTTAAAGGAACATTAGATTATGGTTTGATGTATGAGAAAGGCAAGAAAGCAGTGTTGGTGGGATATTGTGACAGTGATTGGGGAGGCTCAATTGAAGATAGCAAAAGCACATCTCGGTATGCATTCTCATTTGGAAGTGGAGTATTCTCATGGGCTTTTGTTAAACAAAATTGTGTAGCTCTCTCAACTCTTGAAGCAGAATATGTTAGTGCTTCAAAGGCTACAACTCAAGCAATTTGGCTTAGGTTTGTTTTGGAAGATTTTGGTGAATTACAAGCAGATGCTACTCCTCTGAAATGTGATAACACATCTGCAATTTCCATCACTAAAAATCCAGTGTTTCATCAAAGGACAAAACACATTGACAGGCGGTATCATTTCATCAATGATGCTCTACAACAAGGGGTTATTGATTTGGTTTATTGTCCTACTAAAGATCAAGTGGCAGACATCTTTACCAAGGCTTTACCAAATGAGAGGTTCAACTATCTTAGAGATAAGCTAGGAGTTTTATCAGCTCAAAGCTTAAAGGGGAGTGTTAGTGTATAAGCATTGAGCTAATTTGAGCTCAGTGTTAATTAGCCTAGTATTTCATTGTGTATTCACTTTGTCTTGGAATGACAAGTGTAAGGCTTAGATGCAATATTATGTGTGTGGATCCAGCTAAGGCTAACGGTCATGTAGTTAATGCTTTGTGTGTGTGCGTGATTGTATAGAGGAAAAGAATATACATATCCTTGCTCTCTGACTTAGAGAGTAAGCAGAGCAGTTTTACAAATTTCTCTTCTTCTATTCCTCTCACTCCTCTCTCTGAAAAATCATCTAGAATACTAGCAAACACTCTCAAACTTTTACATAAGTTAGCTTAATTACATTACATTCAAGCCTGATCTTTCTTATTCCAAGATATCCATAGAGAGGCTAATAGTGTAGCGCATAGACTAGCCAAGTTTGGTTTATATAAAGAGGTTTTGTTGGTTTGGGTACATATGCCTCCTTATTTTATTTAGGACGTTCTTTTCTTAAATTCTATGTGTCGAGGTTAGGCTTCATGTATCATCCCCCATTGCAATTCTTGATTTAATAAATTTCCTCCCTTGGTTGAGATTTCCTAAACCAAAAAAAATGAAAAAAAATAAAAGAAGAATTGACATCTTCCTTTGGAAGTTTTATATACAGTGCTTGATTTTGATATGTGAACTGCTGGCATGTGATCCTCACCGAGCTGCATTGACCAATGACATGACGTCACGTGATCTGCCTAAATAGTGTCGATCTCACCACTAAACCTGTTTTGTTTGGGCTCCATGCCACTGAACTTTTGTAGGAAAGTAGGAACGCGAGGGGATGTATGATCTCCTCTTGGCCTCATAGATTCAAAAAGCACTGAGAGTTAGTCAGGTAAAAATGGCAGGTGTATAAATCATCAGCATATCTGTGGGGCTTGTTGCATGTGGCAAATGGGTTTCCCATATAATCTTGCTAGCTCCTGTTCACTATACACGTTCATGGACAATGACTTTGCCAAAGTGTTGAAGTGCAAAATTGGGGGATCCTTGCAATGGCAGGTGAGATGGATCATATTGCACATGACGTGATTGGGGGAGAGTTCTGTTCATACTTTCCAATACAGACTCACCCAATTGTATTTCTTTCTAATCAGTGACAATCCCAATAACTTTTCATATATACTTCAAATTATTTATTATTGTTATAGAAACAAAATAAGCAAGAGAGAAATGTTTGAGATCTAAAACCTAAATTTACTTTATATTATATATCAAACAGAACCCTAAGCATATTACTAAGATGATTTATCTTAAATAAATACATTTTCAATATAATAAATATTAGATGTAATTGAATGGCATCAATATAATAACATTTACAACACTCTCTTTGGATGTTCACACATCAATGATAAGCAATGTCGGCCTTGGACAAGAGCAGTCATTGTCCAGGGGGGCCAAATTTATTTTTATTTATAAAGATGTATATTATATTTATTATATATTGTTTTAATAATTTTTTTTTAAAGTAACATGGGTTGTTTCAACTCTTTTAAGCTCTAACTAATTGCAAATTTGGAAGTTTTAAGTTTGTTGTTGTGGAGGGGAATTTCTCAAATTCTAAGTTATGTTGTTCTTTGTTTATTATTTGAAGTTTTAAAATTTCATTGGATTTCCTTGTACTATTTCTGATTTCAAGTAGCAATGATTCCTGAAAAACAACAATCTAGAAGTCAAAAAAGAAAAAGAAAATGATTGAATTGTTACAAGTATTTATCTTGTTTATGCATTAGATTTAAATGTATCAAGCGTAGCCTCTTATTATAGATTTTTATATATTGAAATTTGAATTTATATAATTTATTTTTCTTAAATGTTAAATTTTTAATTAATTTGAATAAGTTAAATGTTGATTAAAAATAAGAGTGAGTCTAGCACTTAAGTGAAAATATCTATATATATATATATATATATACAGAGAACTTCCATTGAGGGATCCCTCAAATAAGCTTATTTGAGGGACACCCCTTGTAGGCCCCACTCCTGATTGTATTTCACTAATCCAAACCGTCTATTTTATAGATACTCATTCAAAGATCATCTCTACAAAACATTACTTGAATCCGATATCATTTGACCACTCATTTGAGTTATTGAAATTTTAGTATTTTCTTGAAGCACCGTGTTCATTGATTTTGTAAGACACAATTGGATGTCGAAATGGTTTCCGATTTGTCTAATTTTTTGTAAGGATGATCTATGAATGAAGACTTAAAAAATAGATGATTTTGATTATTGGGAAAAAAATTGTAGGGTACCCTAAAGGACGTCCCACAAATAAAATTATTTGAGGAATCCCTTAATTGAAGGGAACTATATATATATATATATATATATAGGGGCCTAATTTTTTACATTTGCCCTGGGCCCTGGAAAATTCAAGATTGGCCTTGATGATAAGTTGCATGATGGAAACATTTGCTAGGGAAACTCAATGGGAGAAAGCCATAGTGAAGGGAAAATAGTACAACCTTGGACTGGATCATTGACATCACATTGGGTGCGCTTATTGTTGTCTTGTTCACAGAAAATCATATGGGATAAAAAAAATTACACAGTGCACATATATGTTTGATACATACTTTGGGTTGATTGATATCTCTCCCTCCCTAAAGCTCATGTGTACATAGAAGAAATCTAAAAATTATAGATTATCTTGCAATAAGGTTTGTTTGGCTTCGGACTTTTGACTTTCTAAAGCTCATGTGTATACATAGAAGAAATTTTCTACCCTCCTTGATGAATCCTTCTTTGATTTGGGATATACAAATTACAATCATCATTTTATACATGATTGTTGGAGTATTGGTCGTTGAAAACAGATCATAAGTGCTTCAGATAAGATCTTGACCAAACAAATTTTCCACTCGCTTCATGGAGAGCAAGAGCTTCCAAATGATTAGAGGATAACGACCAAAGTTTGTTTTGTAGATCGCCATGTGATCAATGTATTGCCAGAAGTACATACATATACCCACTTTGAGAGCAATCCTTGTATAGACTGGAGAGATATCTAGATAAAATTTGTTAGATTTCAAATCAAACCTTTTTACCCTCCTTTAGGTCACTTTAATGATATAGATATACTACTTTAGAATTAATAAGTGAAAGTTCGAACTAGTTTGTTATGTATGGAGGACGATATAACAACTGAAAATCTAGTTTGTCATGCATGATTTAATTCATTTTATATGTTATTGAGTGTAAACAATGGTGGTTGGGTGTGCTTTAAAATGCTTAGGCATAATAAAGTGAAGCGTTTTATACACCGCCCGTCGTGTACGGCGAAAGCCTCACCGCGTTCGAGTGTAAGAATTCTGTTCTGTCTTGATCGCCTTGACTGCGACTCGCTACGCCTTTTCGGTGAAATGCTCCGTGTGGCATGTGGAAGCCTCGCAGAAAGGCGTGCATTTTTCGGTGAAATTCTCTGGTGGCGTGTGGAAGCCAACTCCCAGAAAGGCTCGCCTCATGCGCCCCGTACACTGGTTGGAGTTTTTTGGCGCTTGAGAGGGCAGATATGTTAGTTTGGTTGGCTTATTCAACAATATACAAATTTTAAAACTATCTGTGAATCTCCAATTCAGTTTTCATTTTACAAATGTACAAATCTACAACCAAATGACAAGCTAAAGCTGAAGTTACAAAACACGATAACAACAAAATCATCATCCTGCTACCAACTAGTTCTTAATCTAGTTGTATTTCTTCTTTGAATCTACGTTAAAACAAGTTTCAAGTTGAAATCCATCCCATATTGGTTAAAGAAAAACCCCCCCTCTCTGCATAACACTTCATGCCCATCCATCTACCTCTGACAGACTGGCACACAATCTCAAAGAACACAGTCACAACTAGGGTGTAATTACTTTGTTGTATATTACTTGGAAAATAATTTATATTACCTACACTTCAGATAGAAAAACACACCACTACAAGTTCTCATTCAATATCATGTCATCACTCAATTCCTTACGTGTTGGGAGATTTAGCATGATCGCAGCTTTTGCATGAACCTTAGCTTAATCACTCGTTAACTCCACTCGTACATGAATCTCCTTGGGACAACTTTTCTTGTTTTGGACCGAATATTGGTTTGGTGCACAATACGAGTATTAACACCCGTACCGTAACAATAAAACTATTTGTATCATCTCAACTCGATCGCTATCTAATGTGCCATTTGTCTAACAGAGAACGATCTCGATTAAAGAAATGATACATTAGATGGTCAGCGGAAATAGTACAAAATAGCAACATTCAGTCCGTAGGTTAGCATATTTAACACATCACTACAATATAACAAACTTTCCTTAACAAATTCATAAGCACCAAAGACGTGAACAAAACAATGCTTTTGAACTACCTTGAGTAGTAGTAGTATAAACAAGGCCGGAACTAAAATACCTAGAAAATGCAAACTTGAAATCCAGATTGCACTTGAGATTATCTACAAGCAAACATCTTACGCATAAGATAGCCCCATTCTTCACCAGCATTCCAAGGGGAGCCATGGAGACATCTATGGTGTTGACGCGTGCTAGCTTAACATTTTTTATGGTTTGGATTTTCTGTATATCATCTACAGCATGTTCCGAAACGTACAAGCCTCTAAGGACAGACCCGAAAGCTATGAAGGAGAGGTACGAAAGGTGGCTGCAAAAATATGGCCGGATATATAAAAATAGAGAGGAAGCAGAATACCGTTTTGGGGTTTACAAATCCAACATTGAGTTTGTTGATTTCGTAAATTCTCAAAATCTATCATACAAACTCACTGACAACAAATTTGCAGATATCACAAACTTAGAGTTTACAAACACCTTCATGGGTTTCCAAACTAGGAGTCATCCGAAAACGAAGTTCAGTTATGACAAAGATGACGATCTTCCGACTGCAGTGGACTGGAGAAAGAATGGTGCAGTAACTCCAATCAAGAATCAAGGCCAATGTGGTATAAATTGAAATAGGCATTCAAAAAATGGATGCTCATTATTTTTCTCTCCTTTATTGCGCTCCCGAACTAGATGTTTGCTATGGTTTTTTTTATTCAGTTTTGACTTATAATAATTTTCCACTAGAAGATGGATTAGTTATTATATGCTACATGTGGAAATATGATTTCTTGATTTTAGACACATCCCTGAGCTTTCTTCACAGAACCAAAAAAGACAGGGTAAATATGTACTTTTCTAGATTTAGGTTCAAACTTACTTAGAATTACTCAACCATGAAAATGTATATTCTATCACATTCCAAGTAAACACCAAGACGCCCAAGCCTTAAATTCAATTTTGGCTTTATGATATACACACAATTATTAAAAGTTGGGTTTGTAGGTAGTACTTACATGTCCTTGTTGTTCCGCTTGCTGAATAGGAAATATTGCAGATTAAGTAGCAACCTCTCATAGTATTACACTTTCAATACACAGGAAGTTGTTGGGCATTCTCTGCAGTAGCAGCTGTGGAAGGCATTAACCAAATCAAAACTGGAAAATTGGTGTCACTATCAGAACAAGAGCTTGTGGACTGCGATGTCAAAACCGGGAATGAAGGCTGCAATGGTGGATACATGGAAAAAGCGTTTAGTTTCATAAAAGACAACGGACTCTCAACTGAAAAGGATTATCCTTACAAAGGATCAGATGGCATATGTGATGAAGATAGTTTGAAAAACCGTGCTGTGAACATTAGTGGCTATGAAAGCATACCTGCCAATAGTGAGAAAAGCCTCCAAGCTGCAGTTGCACACCAACCTGTCTCTGTTGCAGTTGACGCTGCCGGTTATGCGTTTCAACTCTATTCTTCAGGTATCTTCACTGGCCAATGTGGAAAGAATCTCAACCACGGGGTCACAGCGGTCGGCTATGGGGAAGATAGTGGTAAAAAATACTGGATTGTAAAGAATTCTTGGGGTCCTGACTGGGGTGAATCTGGTTATATAAGAATGACACGTGATTCAGTTGATAAGAAAGGTACCTGCGGCATTGCCATGCAGGCTAGCTACCCTGTTAAGGGTTGAGCAGTGTTGATGGGAAATTAACCTTTTCTGGAAGTACAATAGAAAGGTAGCTAGACAAGTTCCTTTTATGTAGTAATTTCATGTAAAATCAAGGTAAAATATGCAAGTGTGGAATTCCAATAAATAACAAGTAAGGTTTATACAAAGAAAAGAGGGAAACTAAAAAAAAGGAACAACAAAGGCCACCCAAAACATAGGTCATTTCAAAAGGAGAAGAGAACTACTTTTGAAGATGTTAGCAAAATCTTTGTATTAGAAACTTCATTTCAATGGAAAAAGAAGAGCATTTCTTATTCTGTCAATCCCACCTTCATTCTGTCAACTAAAAATAAATTATTTAAATTTTGTTGATAATTTTTTACATTTATAGTGCTAATTTAAAATTCCGTTGCACTTGGGTCCAGAAAAGTTTAAACATGCAAATTTGTTCAGTTGTAAGAAGAAGTAATTTTTCATCTCAAACACTATTTGGTCTTTGTATGGAGAATTAACCACCATGAATTTACCATCAAATTACAACAGACTTTTAAGAAGCTGAACTGCAGAACAAAGCAACATTGAACAAGCCAGCTCTTCTGTGCGACATAGGCAATGGTCTGAGTACCATCTCCCTTCGATGCAAAGAACTCGAATCCATGGACCCAAAGAATAAATACAAGGAGCTAAGACCTCAACTCTCCAAATCTTTGCCTCACAGAACAAGCCAGCTTCCATTCACCAGCACCAGCCAACCTCTCAACAACCTTCTGCCTGGTCCTAATATAAGGTATAAAACCTCTCTCTGTCATCCCCATCACCACTTTCCCCGCCAAAATATACTCACCACAATCCAAGCACCCATTAACCACCAACTCATAGCTCTCAAAGCCGACAGGGTAGCCATCCCTCTCTAAGAACTCAATCATCTCAACTGCTCTCCATATATCTCTGTTTGCTCGCAATGCTGCTGCCACTTTGCAATCGTCCCCTGCCTTGGTGTCAACCCAACTTTCTCTACCATTTGCTTAATCATATCTATTGCCTCAGCTGTTCTTCTGACAGTGCACATTGCACCAATTACCGTGTCAAAACTCTCCAAATCAGGAACACATCCTGCCTTACTCATTTCCTTTAAGACTTTCACTGCCTCATTCAACTGATCCACAGAACACAAAGACGATATAAGGTAGTTGCATGTACCACTGTCCGGATGATATCCAATTGACTGCATTTCTAATAGGATCTTAGAGACAGAGTGAGATTCATTCCGGCAGTTCAGCCAAGCAGAAGAGAGGAGAAGAAGGGTTTGGGGGACAGGAATGCAACCAGAGCGAAGAGTTCGTTGGAGGATGGCAAGAGCAAGAGGGAAGGGATTGGAGCATTGCAGTGTAAAGGACAGGAGGTAGGAATAGGCAATCTGAGTCCGAGAGCGAGGTCTTAGGGGGATGAAAGACTGCAAAATTTCATCAACCACTTGCGTTCTAAGGTTGTGGGGAAAGGTTGAAAGGAATGAGAAAGGATTCGGGTTTTGGCAAGCTTGAGCAGAGGATTTGAGAAGATCGGGAATATTCTGGTAGGTTTTGGCTTCAACTGCATTTTTTATAGTTTCTTGGAGCATCTGTGATGAAGAGATTGAGTAGATGGAACAATATTGGAGGAGACGACAATGTAGAGGAAGAAAGGATCTGCAAAACTTTGCTGCTCTGATAGCCATGTTGTACTTCTAGAGTGTAAGACATCAACATTTGCAAGATATTGGCAGCATCTGGATTACGAAAGGAAACCTGAAGAATTTGATCATTGCAACAATGTTAACATAAGGTAGCTGGAGAATCGATGACATGGTCAGCTTTTCACATACTGAAGAAGAAACCTAAATACATAGAAGTGTTAACATCTGGATTACAAAATGAAACCTAAAGCTGGGAACCAAATAACTTGGATAACCTTTCACAGATTTGAAGATTACCAAATATATCGAAAAGAGAGCATTGGTATATAAAATTGATGAACGAATTTGAAGATTTTGGGTCCAATTTAAGATATAAAAGTTATTTGTAAATCATCATCTTACTCTGTTAAGTACATGAATCTCAGAAAGTTTTGCTCACTAGTAATCGAAATACTATTGGCATAGGCAATTCCCCTAATCTACAAGCACGTTTTACCTCTTATTTCAATCATGGGCCATGGCTAACTACAATATAAGCTAAAACCACTGTAAATTCCATTGCTACTTTCAAAATGACCTACACACTCACATTAACTTATTTCAAGATAATATATATGTCATTAACATAACCTGC
This sequence comes from Prunus armeniaca, assembly GCA_903112645.1. NCBI lineage: Eukaryota > Viridiplantae > Streptophyta > Magnoliopsida > Rosales > Rosaceae > Prunus > Prunus armeniaca. Next base: position 11,914,672 of record CAEKDK010000003.1, on the reverse strand, counting down.
TCTTCACACTCCTTGTCCTTTCAAATACCTCCATCCAAACGGAGCCTAAGAAAATTTATTACACAAAGATTAACAAAAAGAAGAGAACAAAAAATAAAAAAGAAGCCCATTTCTCTCATAGGAATATTGTCAAACAGGAAACGTGCATTCAATGAATAATAACATTCAGTGACAAATAGCAGAGCATACCAGCATCACCAAGCCTGGAAATGGGTTACAGAGAACTTGCCGGTCTTCTTACTTCATGATTTCTAATGCTGCTAGAATGCGCACAATGTTCATTTCTGATTAAGATCTTCATGCTTTTAGTAATGCTGGCGAAGATTTCGGTATGGAGACAGGTTGAAGTTTGACCCCAAACCGGGTCGAATTAGGGCTGGCCCATTCTAAATGGGTTCGAAATCCGTGGCTAGTGGACTCTGGGTGCAGTCCAACAAATTTGTTTCGTGTTTTTTTTTGTTTTTTTAAATAAAAAAATTTATTTTATCTATATCTATATATATAAAGCAAGAGGCAGAGAATGATAAAACATTCAAAATACCAGAAAATGCCATTGATTAATCCAAACATTAAGAATTAAAATTATTAATTAAATGAGGATAATATGGTAAATTCACACTTTTTCATATTTAAAAAAATTAAAATTAAAAGAAAATTCAGATATGAATTCTATTTTTATAGAACACTACTACCCATTATCTCTTTTTAATTCTAAAATAAAATTTAAATTTTTTAAAAAAAGCCTCTTGAAGGCGCAAAAGCGCGTGCGGAGAGGCTAGTATATATTTACGAACTACAAGATGTTTAGAAAACTATGCCACCGTAATGAGTTAGTGATTGAGCTCATCAAAAATATGTATTATTCTCAAATTTATAGGAGTTGAATTGAGAATTCATAACTAAGTGAAAACAATTACTATTGGACCAAAGTTACTGGTTGATTTTAAGAGTACGAAAATGAACTCCAGATAATTAACAGAAAGAGAATGAAAGGACTTCTTTTCTTTTTTTTTTTTTTTTTTTTTTTTTCCTTTTTTTTTTAATTGATCAGTAGGGTTGGGAGTTTCAAACTTGGAACCTTTTCCAACATTGGGAAAAAAAGTACGTACCACTAGACCAAGAGCTAGTTGGTAAAACAACACTATCCTTTATATATGATTCAAACAAAGTGAGGTATGAATTGCCACAAATTATATTCAGAAAGTTATTAGTATATATGTAATTTGCTCAAATAAATCCTGAGCTTATTGTATAGGTTGTTGTTTTTCTAAAACAATTTCTCTATTAAACCCCCTCAACATGCAGTCAACATTTGCTCTGTATTCTTAGAACCACTTTTGATCCTTCCTCACTGCAAAAGCTTTGACACATACTTAGAAAAGTTGATGCTAATTTTCTCTACAGCCAAGCTTCCTGAAAGGTGGGAAACTACGAATTCTTCTTCATTCTTAATAACACCAGGACTCATTCCTTCTTTAGGACAAAAACGAAAACGAAGGACCTGTTGCAAGTTATGTATAGATCATTACAAAACTTTCCATATCTTTATCCACAGAGCATTATGTGTAAATCATGCCTAAATAGAACATCTTTCAAGGTTCAAGGCAAACAAGAAGAGTTGCCCCTAAGAATAGATTTTGAATTAGGAATATTTCTATTTTACAGGTTCAGATACGACCTCGAGCATACTTTTATTTATGCCAAGTGGATCATCGATGACTGGAACCCCTACGGCATCTTGTATACTGTGTGTTAAGCTTCATGTCCATTAGTGTGCATTTGCCGGATGAAAAAGTACATGCACAGTTGTAAACTCTTGCTATAGAACTTTTGGATCAGTGTGAAGCTTCCCAAAACTTTGTAAATCTGAGGCTCTTTTAAGGAACAATAAACCCTCCTAGGCAAGTCAACTTCATGTATTGAAATCCTTAGACATACTTGGAGGAACCCATGAGAAAATCAGCCATCAAGCTAGTATAAAACCTGAGAAAATATTACAAAATCCCATTTTTGTAAGGTATTGATGAAAGAATAACTGGAGAAGTCGTGGATAGTATTACCAAAAGCAGAATAACAAATGTTGAATTACTTTGTGGTAACGCCTTCTTTTAGATCTGGCACGACGACGGAGTATCCGGAAAACCACGACAATAATAGTAATAACTACTTGTATGATTATTAATATCTTCAAACCTGGAAACACAGAAGCGTCAACTAATGTTTACATATAATTTCAGCTATACAAAAACGTAGTCAGAAACAAGGGAATACCTTTAAGCTTCTGAATCAAGTCATCCAAACTAACTCCACTTTTGGCTTGTTTTGCACCGACATGCCCTAGATCCCCAGCTCTTGAGAAGCGATGGTCAGTTTTGTACTCAATATTCCCGCCCATTATGCATGTGTTTGGACAATTGACACTACCATCATACTCGTCGCTTCCATCACAGCAATCTACAAAGATGGTGAATAACAACAGATATTGGAAGTGGACAACACAAGAAAACACTTAAGCATCATATATCAAAATACAAAGTAGGACTATATACAGAAAGCGTACACATGATGAGACCAGAATAATTAGAGATAAATTGGATTATTGCCATGGATTTTCTGGTCGTATTAGTGCAAAAATTTGTCTATTAGGCCAGCAAGACTTCTTGAATGGAGACCAAGGACCTGATATTAATAAGGAAGCAATAGGACTGAAGAATGCGGCCATGCCATACCAAGGAGCCATTTCATAAGAAGTTCCATCATCCATTTCTGATTTGGTCCTCCATTGAACTGGCTTGCACAATGGATGTTATTCAAGTAAACACACCATCTTAGTCATCCAAAAACAATTGTAAAAAATTCTAATAATACCATTCACAGACCCACCAAGCAAGGCATCAACTCAATCCTATTTAAGGGAACATTCCCAGTATAAATTAAGCTGTTAACTCCATGAGCCATGTATAGCATACAATTAATTAAGAAAAGCCTAACTAGTTATGTGAACAAGCATTGAAGGAAAGAGGTAATCATACAGATGATACTTACCACAAAAATGGTCGTTAACTCGAGATGAAAATAGGAATTGTGGTGTACTTCCTATATTTCTACAATAAAATTTGCCTGCAGGACAGGCGGAAGTTCCTGAAAATACAAAGAAGCCCAATTGAATCACCAAGACACAAACAGGGGGATCTGAAAAACTTAAACATCCAGGGTAAAACCTCAGCAAATGCAAACACAGAATGTATGAAAACCCAAGTAAAGTAGAAGTTTAGCATTATCACTAATCACTCAAGGTTGGACTCGACTCGCTTACTGTCAAAATGGAAGCTGGATGCATCTGCTTCTACCCAAATAAATCATATGAATTTTATGATTTTATGATTCACATTTTAAAAAACAAAACAAAGAAAGACAATTCAGAAACTCATATGCAAATGGTTCCAAGAAAACATGAAATCAAATTCAATGGCTAACAACTAATCCAAGTGACGTGAGTTCAGGACATTCAAAGCGACCCAATAGGCAGTAAGTAATATGACATTAAAAACCTAAACAAAAATTGAAACATGTGCAAGAGATATTATGAAAAGAAAGAAAATAAATAAACTCAAAAACTTGTACATCAGAAGAACCGAAAGTAATATATTAATGGCTGCACAGATTAAAACACGAAAAGAGTAACCATACCAGGCTCGTCGGTTCCGTCAACACAATCACAGAAATTGTCATTGAGGCGATCTCTGCTGAAGGACTTGGAGTTGTCCTTGCACTTGATCACCTCTGAAGCAAAGTACTGCTCATCTGCATCCACAGAAACCATTTCAATTCAATAATTTAAGAAGAAAATGATAAACGAGCATCTGGGTATGTCTCAAATGGCTCTCCAGACCCACTTACTATTGGGATTAAGAGACCCATCTCAAATTTTCTGCTTGTTTTGTGCACAGAGTAACAGAGAGAGAGAGAGAGAGAGAGAGAGAGAGAGAGAGAGAGAGAGAATTACCGAGTGGGTGAACTCCAAGAAGAGGTGGTTTGGAGAGAGAGTGAACAATGGTGAAGGACGAGGCCAGAAGGAAACAGGCTATGAGTAGAGGTATGAAACTCGCATCCATGAGTTGGGGTCTCCTTCACTTGAGGAAGGATGGAAAAGGAAGAAAACCTTGTTATTGTACTAAAACTGAAACATTGACTTCCAAAATGAAAGTTCCTTCCACTGTGGAAGTCAAGGTCAATGAAACGCAGTCCCTAATTTTATACGAGAGCATTTTTTGGGTTAAAGTGTCCATAATTTTATACGAGAGCATTTTATACGAAAGCATTTTTAGGAGTTCTTCTCATCATCTTTTTTAACACTTCACACATATTCATATATATATAATCATAGTTTTATAAATAAAAAATAAAAAATAAAAAATAGTTATATATATGGACATGTGTTAAGTATTAAGAATGGTGGTGATGATAGGTTAAAATAGTGAACAAAAATATTTTCAATTTTATACACACTATGTGTTTACCCCGAAATTTTCATCCACACGGCCCGAAATTGGCCGCAGGATTGTTTGCGTGTTGTTGTTTGCTTAGGCGTGCCATGTAATGTAAAATCCGCACTAATATTGAGTTGATTAAATTGGCCGGAGAACTAGCCAAATATATGTTCTTCTCTATGCCTAATGAAGAGGACTTTAATATTTTGCTAGCGTGAAGGATAGGAACCAGTAGAAAATAAAAAACAGAAATGAAAATTATAGATATTTATATGAAGATTTCATATAACATTAAACCAAGAGCAATACATGAACATTAAATAAAGTCTGGAGATTTCTCTATTCAGACAACTTGAAATAAATACCAAGAAAAGAAGAAGGCAGAGCAATAAAAATAAAGAAATTCCTGAGGAGTTGTCAATTAGAAATTTCAAAGAGAAAGCAAAGTATTTCGGTCTTGAGATATTCAAGTTGTTGAAGACATTGAGTCTCTTGAGAGAGTTTAGTTGTTGATTATGACTAGAGGTATCAAACGGACTAGGTTGGCGTGCCACTATGTTATTGGGGTCGTACCAGGGCGACCCATTTAATTAATTGGGCAGTATCATGCTAGCCAATTTATCGAAACCATTGATCCTGGCCTAACTCAAAGCCCATGTCCACATTGAACTAGGCCGTGCTTGGGTTGGGCCCATGCAAAGGTAAGGATTAAAGGAGATGAAACTCAGTTGGGAAGGTACATACATGGTTAGCCGTTCTGGAAGCAGAGGGAGCTATACACTTGACACCCAAATTGTCTCCACTGCAGTTGAATGAAAGCAACTTCTGGTTTTTTTTTCTTCTGTTCATCCATTTATTTTCATTCAATAAAGCGTTGTAATCACAACAAACAACAATACAAGTTCGAGTCTTTCATTCAACGAAGTGTTCGAGACAAAACTATATTGAAGCGTCCTAAAGGAGACGAAGGCCAAGCATGCCACTGTCCTCAAGTGTCCTAAGGGAGACGCAGGGCAACTACATTGAAGCGTCCTAAGGGAGACGCATGCCAAGCAGGCCACTATCCAAAAGCGTCCTAAGGAAGATGCAGATAAACATTCAAGAATTCAAAGGGACAACTCTCGCAGTTGCCCAGCCAAGGCGTCATCAAGTCATTCAAGCAGTTCACAAAACTCAATGCAAATTGAAGTTAAAGAAATAACTAAAGTTATTCATAGCAAAGTGACCGACTGGCTAAAGTTTAACAAAAGAATATGGTCAAACGAGACCAATTATTACAACAACAAAAGTCATTGCCGTCAGCAGCTAGCAACTACCGAGATGACAGCCACCTCGCCGCCTGGCTGGTCCTGTTGTTGGTTGCACCTACACCAGCTTGTCGGCCCACACGGCCCAAGCCGCAACACAGCTAGACCCACACCATCCTAGCAAGCCACCCATCTTGGGCTGCGATGCAACCATAGTTAAAGAAAAAAATATTGAAAAAAGGACGCGACTAAAACCGCCAGCAACTGTTGCATGTGATTTGTCGCTCCAGCAGCTCCAGAAGCAGTGTCACGATGACAACCTGCCAACTGAGGTCAGCCGGTCCTAGCCCAGAAGAGCAAAAAAATAATCACGGCAATAACCTTCGCTTGTCACCAATGACTGCTGTAGGCGTCATAGATGGTCATGCCAGCCATTCCACGCGGTCACGATGACAACCATCATGGCCCACGCTAGCTGGTCTTCACCATAAGAAAAAATTGAAGAAAAATAAAAACCCAAGCGTGACCTATCTTGGTGTGCACGGCGACTCCTCTCCTTGACAAAGAAGTACACTCCAAGATCTCTCTCGCAAGCTAGAAATTAGAGGGAAACAAGTTTTTAATTTGAAGATGAGTGAAGAGAAGCCTTGTATTTATAAAGGTTGGGCATCCTAGGTCAAGTAGGAATCACATGTTTACTCCAATTAGGAGTCGAACTCCAAGAAGAAGTCAAAAGTCTACTCCAATTAGGAGTCCAACTCATAAAAGATGCTCAACTCATAGAAGGAAGCCCAGATACAGTTGGAAAGCTCGATAAATATTTCTCATCTCCTCCATGCCTCATAATTGCCATGTAGAAGTTGGGGAGCATTTGTGGGAACACATATTTCGGCAACCAATACAAAGATGACACGTGGAAAAAGGAATATTCATGTGGGGGTCTTTTTATTCCAGCAACCTGACGAATGGGCTTGGGCTGCAGAAAAAGAGAAACAGGTGAAGCTGCCCCTGTGTCTGAGTTCAAGGATCAGGCCCCAAGAGTGTTTCGAAAGGGTAGCTAAGCCTTAGAAAACACTTTGGTCTTCTTCACCAATGAAACCAACAGTCGCTTACAGATAAATTCTTAGCTTGGCATGAGAAACTTGTGGTATGGGAATTGAGCATTCATGAGTTTAGCATGAGAGAGAGAAAGAGCTGCGATTTCCAGAAGAAAAGATGGGAGGAGATGGAGGAATATGACTCGAAATTGCAGGGGTTTCAGGGATGAGAGATGATGATTGCTCTCTAGATGTGTGTTTATGGAAATAGAGGAAGAAGATGGAAGCATGAGTGGCTTTAGCATATTTCTAGCAGCTTGACGAAAGCTTCATCAAGCTTCTGGGTGATTTGACAGAAGAGAAAATGGGAAGCAATGGAAGAATAAGGCTTGAAATCCAAGGGTTCCAGAGATGAGAGATGATACTTGCTCTCTCTAGATGTGGGTTTTGAAAGAGAGAAAGGAGGAAGATGGAAGAACAAAGCATGAAATTGAAGAGTTCCAGAGGGGATGCTTGCCTTCAATGAATTCTCATGGTTGCTGGGAGGCTTGCAGCAACCAAGGTGAGTTGTTTTTGCTGGGCAGAAAGTGACTCCTTTTATAGGCACTAAAAACCTTAATTTTATCACGCCACCCTCTCCCATTTTCCTTCACTTTCTTCAATTTTATCTTATTTGGTGAAACTTCCCTAGCCTGAGCATGTAGGCATGAAGCTTTTTAGAGTTCCAAGGTCCTCAGGCAGTTGGACTTCTCCATGTGGGTGAGGAGCCACCTACTTTTGCTTCTTGTTTTCTCACCTAAGCTTGAAGAGGAAAGAATGGGTATGGGTGCTAGTCAAAAGTTGATCATCACATGGGTTTGTTTGGTTTTGCTGGTTTTGACAAATATGCTGGATATTTTCCACGATGTTGGGCTGACCTATTGGTATCTTGTTTCCAGCCGCCTATGAGTTTGCTCAAGTTGCTGGAAATAACCTATTTGATCAAGGTGCTGGATATTTTGGCTTATGTGGGATTTTTACAAGTGTTTGCAAGCCACTGGATATTTTCCTAAGCTATTGGGCCACTCATTCTCTCTCATGCTTACCCATATATTTGGGCTCAAGAAATGGGCTCGAGTTTTGGTGCTCCCAAGTAGCCCAAAACTTCTACTTCTTGGTCCATCAATGGGCCTCGTGAATGCTCGTAGCCATTCATACCACAACTCGCTCAGCAAGCCCCAGGCATTCGCATGGCTTGGGCCCACTTAAGCTTGTAGCGTGGCATGTTGCTTAAATAAGGATTTTTTGCTTGGTGTTGTACTAGGCCGAAAATATATTTGGGCCCAGCCTTGGATTTTTTGGGCCTCAACAATTCCTTAGGTCAAATAATTACCATAATTAAATCCAATTTAATGAGGAAATTATCCTTGATTTAATATATGAATATCTCCCTTAATCAAGGAGTCAATTTCCAGCAAATCTCATTGATTAATTCCTATCATCTTTTTGGGGAAGAATAATCCTAATTAAAATAGGGATTATTCTTCAAACCCTAACCTACAAGGAGCTGTATAAATACATGGCTACACAACACAATTGAGGTAAGATTCTGTTTCCCTCTTTTCGGCCGAGGCAGCCAACGGAAGGAACTTTTGGTCATTCTTCTTTTTTGAGTGCAGGGCGTGCCACCACCAAGCCCCGAATTTGTGCTTGAATGGAATGTTAGTAGATGGATGTGTTGCGTTCGAGATCTAACTTTAATCAAACGATTGTTCGGCCGAGCAAGGACCCTCCTCACGGCCTAGGTTCTTTCACTACCTCGGGGTCAAGGCTTTATGTGAGCGACCAAATGATGTGGAGTGGGTGAAGATGTAGATGAAGGTGAAATGTAATGAAACGGAAAACAAGTGCATAAAGTAAAGGTGCTTAAACTTAAATATAATTTAAAGACAAATGCGTAAAGTAAAGTGCGAAAGATAAATAACGTAAAGACAAGAATTAAAGTACTATAAAATGAATCAAAGCGATAAATAAAGCAAGAACGAAATGAAAGCGATAAGAACGATAAAGTAAAATGAACTTGAAATTAAACTTAATTGAAGTGCGATAACAATGAAAAGTAAAGCAATTGAAATAAACTTGAATTTAAATGACAAGAAAATATAAATTGAACAAGAATTTAAATTTACACTAAGAAAAGGAAGAACTGGCTACACTAAGTACATGAAAAGTAAAATCCTAAGTCCAGGAAAAGAAAAGTGCGAGACGAAAAATAGGTTTGTCTGTCTGATGTTGTGTGTCTTTTGTCTTCGTCTAGTGAGGTTTATATAGGGTGTTGACGCAGAAAAATGGTTCTGCACTTTCCCGCGCAACTTAGTGATTAAGTTTCTTCGGTATCTGATGTCCTCGGTAGGGTGTGCGATCTGTAAGATAGCAAACACACGGTAAATCCTAGGGCACCGGTGTGGTACCGGCCGAAGGCTCTCCGATGCTTAAGTAAGTACGGATTTAGTAAGTTTTAACTGCAGATCAATAGGCAGTATGCCGTAAGTTCTGATTGATTACCTTCAGGCTGGGATGGGTGTCCTCTTTTATAGGCCTTGGGAGGTGTGCAATTTGTTAAGAGTTTCGATGTGGGACTCTGGGCGTCAATCGTGGGGCTGCCACGTGCCAGAGTGGGCAAGGTTGCCCTAGTGTTGTGATCGGTAGGTCCGGTACCGAAGGTGAGTGCCGAAGGCACACGTAGCCTTGGGATAGTCCACGTGGTTGGCGTTCATTGGGTGTTCATTTTGGTATAAACAGGAGTCCCCCAAGTCCCCTTGCGAGAGTCTTCGGAAGGGGATTTGAATTCGTCCTCGGGAGGAAACACGGCCTTACCGTTCGGTAGCCCCACTGGGGGAAGGGCGAAACTTTGTTCCTTCCAGCACGACCGGTTCAGAGGCTGATGTTGGCGAAGTCAGAAGGTCGCGTCGATCTGACGGGTGAAGGGACGTCTGAGCGCTTCGACTTCCGCGCCTCGCGTGCCGTCAGTTCTCCCATTGGGTGAGCGACACGTGGCGGAAATAATGATGGCGCGCGGCGCATTAATGCGCCGTTTGGTTTTTCGAGGGATACCGTTGTCGAACTCCCCACTATAAATAGGGATGACCCCGGTGGCGAATTCACTTTGCATCTTGTGAGAAGTGAGAGCTCTGTCCGAGGCGATTTCCGACGAGTACCAACGGTAGGAAAAGCGATTCCGACGAGAGCTAACGGTAACCAGGCGATTTCCGGTGAGTGCTACCGGTAGGAGTGGCGATTTGCGTCCAGACGATCTGAAGCAGCCCGCGTTCACTTCCAGAAACCAAACAAAGGTACCGTTCGGTAGCCCTACCTTTTCTCTCTTTACGTACCTTAAGAGTTTACGTCCTTCCTTGGTTTGAACTAGACTGGCCATAGGGTTCCATTCGGTAGTCTAGTCGCCATAGGTGGTGATGTAGGGATCGGTAGGATAGCATCCGGCATGAGCCTTAGTTTCCCATTTTTCCCTTGTTTTTGTAGATGTCTGATAGCGAGTCATTCTCCGAGCGCGAGCCCAACGCGTTCGACGAGGAGTCATCGGACGGTCTCTTTTGACTCCGATGTTGAAGCGGTAGGGCCTGATGCCGAGGAGGGGAGCGATACCGACGTCGAGATACTCGGCGAAAGGCCTAGCCCAGTTCCCACACATGGCATCGGGAAGGGGCTTATGACCGCTCCGGTACCGTTGTCTATAGTGTATAGCGACGGTCGCCACGTGGGGCTTGGCGCTCCAGGGGAGGCAAGCGGTAGCCACCAGCCAGAGGCTTCTACTTCCGGCCGTGGTGAGGCGGCTACCGAACCTTCCATCCGGCCGAGGGTATCTGTAGTCTACCCCGGCAATCCTAGGGTGCCGATGGGGGTTCCGAAGGAGCTCGTCTTCGGGGTGGATTATCTGGAGCCCAACAGGATCACCGAAAGGGAGATTGCGAAGTTCCGGGCGGAGTATTTCATTCCAGATTCGGTAGGTATGAGGATCCCACTTCCTACCGAATCTCTAAGCAGTCCGAAAGACGGCGAGGTCGTCTTTTTCACGGACGTGCTTCTGCAGGGGGTGAGGCTTCCTCTGCAGCCTGCCGTTCAGAGGATCCTGGCGCAGATCGGCTACGCTCCCGGCCAGTTCAACCCCAACTTCTGGGTGGCGCTGATGGGGGTAGTCACAGCCTTCGGCATGGCTGGGGAGGGAGAACCTTCGTACGAGCAGTTCTCCCACCTTTACAGCATCACGAAATCAAAGTGTGCCGATCACGGAGGCTGGGTCCAGGCCAATTGTCTGAAGGCTGCCGAGCGTGGTCACTTCGTCAATGCCGTTCCGACCTCCCAGAAGACCTGGAGGAAACGGCGGGTGCTTTTGTCCGGTGACTGGGAGTCGCCCTCGGGACATCCCGTCCGTTTCCATATCCCAACCACATTCCAAATCGCCGGTAGGCTATCCTGCCGTTCGGTAGGGCTTGTAGGTATTGCTTCTATCGTTTTAAAGCTGATACCGTTTGGTTTTGTGCAGGCAAGTTGAAGCAGCCGAGTGCCACACAAGCGGAGATCCGGCAGATCGAAAGGGTCAGGCTGAAGGTTCCTGCCGTTGAGAGGGTCTACCCGAAGTTTCTCTTCACTGCCAATCTCATTAAAGCCCGGCTCGTCAACCCTGCCGAGAGTAAGTATACTTCCCCATTTTGATAGTTCAGAATATGTATCGTTGAACCTAACCGACTCCTTGCAGTGACCGAAGAGAGGAAAGCCGCCGAGGTGAAGAGGATGAACGAGTCCTCGAAGAGACGCCTCATGCTCGGCATGCAGGGGAAAAAGAAAAGTCGGCAGGCCTCAACGGCACCGGCGCCTTCGGGAGGCGTGGATCCTGACGATCTGACACTCAACGAGCGTCGTCGCCAGATGCAGGCTGAGTCGGCGCGTGCCGAAGCTACTGAGGCTGGTCCATCCCCTGGCCGAGTTCCGCCTACCGAGGGCACCTCCTCCAGAGCGGCAGGCAAGAGGCCGTTTACCGTGGACGTTGATGCCGACCCCGCTCCAAAACGCGGGCGACAAACAGAGCCTGCACGGGCCGTTTTCTCTGCCGAGGACGACGAGGCCCCTTCCGAGCTGTGACACTGGCCTGTCCTTCGAAGACGGTCCAGTTTGTGAACCATATGATCCTTGGTTCACAGATGGAGCTGTCGGAGATCGAGGACCTGCCGAAGAAGCTGCTTCGGGAGGAGGCTGGTCGCGCCTTCCGTCTCCAAGCCTCGGTAAGTGCCTTTTGTTTTCAGGGTTTCCTTGTCATCCAGTTCTCTTTTCATCTGACATCTTCTTTTGTTGTGCAGGCTTCAATGGACATGTGGCTCTGCGTTAAGCGGGCCATCAATGCCGCCGAGAAGGCGAAGAAATTATACGAAGACGGCAGGGCGAAGGTTGCCGAAGCTGGCAAGGCCATCCAAGCCCAGGCAAACTTGGCCAAGGACATGCAGGCTGCCGAACGGCAGGTGAAGGTTTATCAGGCCAAACTTGGCGAGATGTCTGCGGCATTGGAGGCGGCTCAGCTGACGGCAAAGGAGGCTCTGGAGTCGAAGGAGGCGATCCAGGTGGCCTTCGAGGAGTCCGAGCGGGCCAGGGCTTCCGAGATGGGGCTGCCGTTCAGAGGCGATCAGGGCTACCGTCGGTCTACCGAGTTCTCACCTTGCTGGACAAGGAGGTAGGATCGGAAATGGCGGATCTGCTCTACCGTTTCAAGCGGTACAACCCCTGGGAAAAAGCTCAACCTCAACTTCATTGCTGACCCACCCCCCCTTCCTGAGGGCATAACCGAAGAGATGATCGAGGAGTACGAGGGGGAGGATGTGACAGAGGAGGTCCCAGCTGAACCCGAAGGGGATAACTGCCGAAGCCGATGGTGCTGCCCCTGATGCCGACGAGGCTGCCGCCTGATGCAGGGTCCTGTCTATAGCTGCCTTTGTTTCCAAATTTTGTTCTGACCTTTTTTGTATTTTGTTTAAATTTGATGCCGTAGGCATCTCTGTAATTCTGTTGCAACTTTAATGCCGTTGGTATTTTTAGATAATTAATTATGTTTTTGTTTGAAGTTATTCGCAACTTACTTTTAAATCGGTAGCGTTCTTAGGAAATCGTTCTGTTGAATGCCGAAGGATTTTAAACAAAGGTCATTGGCCGTTGGCCAGTGACGTTTCCTTTTACGCAGGGAGTTATGGAATTGAAAACCAATGCGCGTGCTTGCCCAATAAAGTTTACAAAGTTGTCTTTTAATCGGTAGGATAATGGCGATGCCAAAATGCGTAGTTTGCTGCGACCGATGGTCCCTACCGTACCCCTTTTTTTTTGAACAAAAAATGGAGAGATTTGAAAGGTACAACAAAGGTGCCAAATATGTGTGCCGAAGGCCCTTTTATTGATAAACTGCCGAAGGCGAGATTACAATTATGAGCGCGTTTTACAATATAGAACCCGCCGTTGGCTTGGTAACGCTATAATGCCGAAGCGGCTTGTAGATGCGAGGCTTTTGTGACTCTCCGTGACCCTGCCGTAGGCAAGGTGACTTCATTTGAAATAGTACTTCAAATGCTCTACGTTCCAAGGGTGACCGAGGGTCTTTCCGTTGGAGTCTCTGAGTCGGTAAGTCCCAGATCGCTGGATACCGATGATCTCGTAGGGTCCCTCCCAGGAAGGTCCGAGGGTTCCTTCCGTGGGATTCTTGGTTGCCAGGAGACTTTCCGCATAACCCAATCTCCGACTCGGAAAGAGCGGGATTGACCCTGGAGTCATAGTACCGAGAGACGCGTTGCTTGTAAGCTTCGTTCCGAAGGTTGGCTTGTGCTCGGCGCTCTTCGAGTAAGTCGAGGCTCAAGCCAGTGCTTCCTCATTTGCCTTCGGTGCGAAGGTTTCCGTTCGGTAGGAGGGCTCTCCGATCTCTACTGGGACTACTGCCTCTGAACCGAAAGCCATGGAGAATGGTGTTTCCCCGGTTGCCGTTCGGTAAGATGTCCGTATGGCCCATAGCGCCTCCGGAAGCTTTTCTGGCCATGCCCCTTTGGCTTTGTCAAGCTGCCGTTTCAACAGCTTCTTGACAATTTTGTTCATGGCTTCGACCTGTCCGTTCGATTGGGGGTGTGCTGGCGAAGCAAAGAACAGGTTGATCTTGAGTCGTTTGCAGAATTGCCGGAAGACTTCCGAATCAAACTGCCTGCCGTTATCCGTGACGATGGCGTAGGGGATGCCGAATCGGCAGCAAATGTTTGTCCAAACGAAATCCTCGATTCTGGGCTGCCGTTATCGTCGCTAGTTCTTTGGCTTCTACCCATTTGGTGAAGTAGTCTACGGCAACAACAGCGTATTTTACCTGACCCCTTGCCCTCTGGCATCGGACCGATTAGATCCAGTCCCCATTGGGCGAACGGCCATGGGCTCACGATCGGTGACAGTGGCTCGGCGGGAATGTGAGGGACACTACCGAACCGTTGGCATTTGTCGCACCTCTTGACTAGTGTGTTTGCATCCTGATGCAGAGTCGGCCAGAAATAACCCTGCCGGAAGACCTTGTGTGCGAGCGATCGGGAACCAGAATGGTCCCCGCAGATTCCGCTGTGGACCTCCCGAAGGATGTAGTCCCCTTGCTCTTTGGTCAGGCATTTTAAGTACGGCGTCGTGTAGCCCCGTTTGTACAGAACATCGTTGATGACTGTGTATCTTGCCGATCGGTAGCGGAGTTTCCGAGCTTGGGATTTGTCGGTAGGAAGGGTTCCGGCTTTCAGATAGGCATAGATTGGGGACATCCATGTATCCTCGTACCGAACGGTACATACCTCAGCGGCGGTTGTACTTGGTTGGGATAATATCTCCACCGGTACCTTCCTTCCGATCTTGTCATTTATTGCCGAAGCCAATCGCGAGAGTGCGTCGGCATGGCTATTTTCCGACCTGGGGATCTGCCGTATCTCATAGGCTTGGAATTTCTGTAGTAGCTGGTGGGCTGCCGATAGGTAGGCTGACATGGAGGCATCCTTTGCTGCGAAGTCTGCCGTTATCTGGTTTACTATGAGCTGGGAGTCGCTGTGAATGCTGATCTGCCTCGCGCTCATGCTCTGGGCTAGCCGAAGGCCAGCCAGGAGGGCCTCATATTCTGCCTCGTTATTGGAGGTTCGGAAGTTGAATCGGAGGGCGTACTCGATTTTGCTACCGTCCGGAGTGGTTAACACTAAGCCGGCACCACAGCCTTGCTGGTTTGCCGAGCCGTCCACGTGCAGGATCCAGAGAGGAGTGGACGCGTCGAAACGTTCGGTATCCATTTTTTCTGGTTCGGTAGTTACAGCGCTCGGCGATGACGGTTCCGATAAAGCAGGGGTGTGAGTTCGGAGATGAAATCGGCAACGGCCTGGCCCTTTCTCTGCGGGCCTTGGCTTGAACTGTATATCAAACTCTCCCAACTCGATCGCCCATTTGACCAGTCGGCCGGATGTTTCCGGCTTTTGGAGCACCTGCCGAAGAGGTTGGTTCGTCAGAACTGTGATTTCGTGAGCCTGGAAGTAGGGGCGAAGTCTTCGTGCCGAGACGACCAGGGCCAGCGCTAGTTGTTCCAAGGGTGGGTACCGAAGTTCTGCGCTCTGGAGCGCCTTGCTGACATAGAAGATCGGTAGCTCTGCCTTCTCTGGCCTCCTTATCAACACTGAGCTGACGGCAGTGCTGGATACCGAAAGGTACAGGAGTAGTACCTCGCCTGGCAGTGGTTTTGATAACAATGGTGCTTGGCTCATGTAGTTCTTCAAGTTTTGAAATGCTTGGTCGCATTCGGGAGTCCATGTTATATGATGTTTGCCCCCTTTCAAAGCTTTGAAGAACGGTACGCATTTATCGGTAGCCTTGGAGATGAAGCGTGTCAGGGCAGCGACACGTCCGGTAAGGCTCTGAATGTCCTTCTGCGTCTTTGGGGTCTCCATGTCGATTATGGCTTTTATTTTCTCGGGATTGGCCTCGATTCCCCTTTGACTGATCATGAACCCGAGAAATTTTCCGGAAGATACACCGAATGCGCATTTCGCCGGATTCAGTCGCATTCGGTAGTCCTTTAGAATACCGAACATGAGGGCCAAGTTTTCAAGGTGATCCCCCCGCCGTTCGGCTCTTTACCAACATGTCGTCAACGTAAACCTCCATGATGCCGCCGATGTATTTAGCAAAGATCCGGTTGACGAGCCGTTGGTAAGTTGCCCCCGCGTTCTTCAGGCCGAAGGGCATGACGTTGTAACAGTACAAACCGCGATCTGTGATGAATGCCGTATGCTCTCTATCGGCAGGGTCCATGAAGATCTGGTTGTATCCTGAATACGCGTCCATGAAGCTGAGCAGCTCATGCCCGGCGGTGGCATCGACGAGCTGGTCGATCCTCGGTAGGGGGAAACTGTCCTTCGGACAAGCCTTATTCAGGTCGGTATAATCCTGACACATTCGCCATCCTCCCCTGGCCTTCCGAACCATGACTGAGTTGGCAAGCCACACAGGGTACGTAGCTTCCCTGATAAAGCCGATGGCTTTGAGCTTGTCAACTTCGGCACGCATCGCCTCATACCGTTCGGCATCGTACGATCGGCGCTTTTGCCTGACTGGTTTGTGGGGGGGGAGATGCTGAGCTTGTGGCTGATGACGTCGGGTGATATGCCGGGCATGTCGTCATAAGACCAGGCGAAGACCTCCGCATGCTGCCGTAAGAAGTCGATGAACTGCCCTCGGAGGTCGGGTTCCAGATTGGTGCCGATCTTCACCCACCGATCGGGGAAGTCCTTGTTCAGGATTATGGTCTCCAGCTCCTCGGCGGGCTGTGCCACTGGCGTTGGGTTTTCCTCCCGGGGGTCGTCAATGGGTTCGTTACCGTTCGGTAGTCCCTGCAAGGTCATGGCCTCCATTGGCGGTTTGCTGGCTACCGACTTAAGGGCCGTGGCATAGCACGTCCGTGCGCTGAGCTGATCGCCCCGGATGGCTCCGGTACCGTTGCGGGTCGGGAACTTCATCAGCAACATGTGTGTGGGATAGGTGGGCTTGATCCTGGTGAGTGCCGTTTCGCCCTATGATGACGTTGTATGCCGTTGGGCAGTCAACAATGAGGAATTGGTCATAGGTCATGGTCTTCCGGGGGGCCATGCCGAAGGCGATGGGCAAACTGATGCTACCGACCGGTTGTACCAGTCTCCCAGAGAAACTGAGGAGAGGTGTGATTTGCCGATTGACCATGCTGTCCGCAATCCCCAGTCCCTTGAACGCATCGGCAAAGATCACGTTTCACCGAGCTTCCGGTGTCAATCAGCACCCGACCCACGTCGTACTCGGCGATCTCGGCCCGAATGATCATTGGGTCGTCGTGGGGGTAGATGATCCCCTCCTCTCTTCTTCACTGAACGTGATGGGCTCCCATCCCACCTTCGACATCTTTCGGCACCGATCCTCTGCTATGCCGAAGACCTGAGGGCAGTGGGCGGCGCGCACATACTGCTTCGCCGATCGGTTAGAGGGTCCCGCCAGGGTGGGGCCACCGCTGATCGTGTTGATCATGTTGATCTGCCGATTTGCATTCGGTGCCGGGGCCTGCGGCGGCCTGGCAAGGTACTGATCCAACTTCCCTTCCCGAATCAGGCGCTCGACAATTTTCCTTAGACTGATGCAGTCTTCGGTATTGTGGCTGTTCTGTTGGTGGTATCGGCAGAATTTGCCAGTATCCCGATTATCCTGCCGATTGGGCTTCCGGTTGGTCGGCTTCGGGATCTGGTCGTGTTCGTTCATTAGAACGGTCTCGTATGTCGTGTTCAGCAGGGTGAAGACTTCCTGAGCACGATCGTGATTCGGTAGGGGTGCCCGGTGGTCTTTACGACCGTACTTGGAACGTCCTCGGAACAGAAGTCCTCGGTAGCTTTCCTCGGACTTGGTGATCTTGCCTTCGAATACTCCGGGGGAGCTTCCGAACGGTAGCTCGATTCGGTGTCCCTGGTGGGGATGTACTCATCGTCGGATTCCTGCGCCGATTCCAAACCCTGAGCCCTCCGAAGGGGCGACTTGTCCCCCAAGACCCTCATCCGGGAGTCTCTCAAGTTGGCGTTTAGTCTGATTGGGGACCTATGCCGTTCGGCATCCCTTCTTGTCGTTGATCCGATGACGACAATCGGTGTATACCTTCTTCGGTACGTGCGGTTGGTCCGGGGGTGCCGGGACTACCAGCTGTTTGGAGGGCGCAGGCGTTGCCTTTGCCCCCTGTTTTCCCTTCCTCTGCCGACCGGGGGTCTGCTGACTCTGGGAAGATTCGGTCGTCCGAACGTTTTGCGTTTCCTGCTGATTAAGCAACCGTTGGGTTTCGTCCACTTTGGACGAGAGGAGATTGTTACGTTCTTGGAGTTTAGCCATCTCCTTTCGGAGGGAGGTCATCTGAGCCAAAAGCTCTGCTTCGACCGTGGTCTGAAGCGCAGGGTGGATTACCGAAGGGAGTGCTAGGGTGCAGCGCGGGGCTTGCTCCACTTGGCATACCGTACGGTAATCCATCCTCTGATAGGAACTGTTGTCCTGAAGTGGTTCCCATTTGTTTTGTTTAGGAATTGTAGGTCGATTATATCGATTCCCACAGACGGCGCCAAACTGTTGACGCAGAAAAATGGTTCTGCACTTTCCCGCGCAACTTAGTGATTAAGTCTCTTCGGTATCTGATGTCCTCGGTAGGGGTGTGCGATCTGTAAGATAGCAAACACACGGTAAATCCTAGGGCACCGGTGTGGTACCGGCCGAAGGCTCTCCGATGCTTAAGTAAGTACGGATTTAGTAAGTTTTAACTGCAGATCAATAGGCAGTATGCCGTAAGTTCTGATTGATTACCTTCAGGCTGGGATGGGTGTCCTCTTTTATAGGCCTTGGGAGGTGTGCAATTTGTTTAGAGTTTCGATGTGGGACTCTGGGCGTCAATCGTGGGGCTGCCACGTGCCAGAGTGGGCAAGGTTGCCCTAGTGTTGTGATCGGTAGGTCCGGTACCGAAGGTGAGTTCCGAAGGCACACGTAGCCTTGGGATAGTCCACGTGGTTGGCGTTCATTGGGTGTTCATTTTGGTATAAACATAGGGCATTCGTCAGCCTATGGGCTGGCCATTGAATGGCCAAATGTCAACCCTTTTAAAAATCTTTCCTTTTGAGGTCCCTTGAATTCGTGGGACTACATTGGTTGAAATATTCTGATTTCTTGATTCTCTCTTGTTTTGGAGTATGCTGAACTATCATCAATCTCCTTGATTTGTTTCCTTATGAGGCCTCCATCACATGCACATTGACCTCCGAAAATCTTGGGCGTGAATCTGTGGCTTGGGCCTTGACCTCCGAGATTTCATATTGACATATGGTGGAACCTTGTGCCCCTTGAGTTTTTAGAATTCTAGAGTTGGCTTTCCATCCGTCGACCATCTGCCAAGATGGGTGGTATAGGAACTCCAAATATTTGGATGTTGGGTTTGGCCCTACATTGGACTATATTTTAGTTCTTAAATATTCGAATATTGGGAATTCGGAGGACATACCTCCCGCCGAACTTCAACTCCCTTGGCCCGACTTTGCTTGCCCAAGTGTTGAGAGGACTGCGCCAAGGTGAGCAAGGAGAAAATTAGCCCTAGCCTAACTTTTTGTAAGAGGGGTGGCCAACCAAGGTATTCAAGGAGTGCCCCGCCCAACTTTTTGAGAATGAAGCATTCGGCCATTTTGTAAGGATATGCCCGGCTACTTTTGCAAGAATATGCCCGACCACTTTTGTAAAGGGAAACGCCCAATCATATTTTTGAGAAGGCACCACGGCCTTTGAAGAAAACACCTCGACCGCATTTTTTAGAAGGCACCATGGCCTTTGAAGAAAACACCTCGGGCGAATTTTTGAAGATGCACCATGGCCTTTGAAGAAAAGACCTCAGCCAACTTTTTGAGAAAGCACTTCGGCCGCTAGGAATTCTTCAGTCGTTATGAATTCTTCAGCCGTTAGGAATTCTCGGCCGCTAGTAATTCTTTGGCCGCTAGGAATTCTTCGGCCGCTAGTAATCCTCGCCCTTTAGGAATTCTCCGGCCGCTAGGAATTCTCCCTTGGCAAATTGGGTGAATTTTGACCACCCCCAAATAGATTCTGAAACCTAGCAAAACCTCTCTCTCCCTCAAGCCACTTTCTCTATTTCTCCTTCACGGTTACATGCCAAAACACACACGGCTTTGGCCACCCGGCTCTCTCCGTAGGAGAAAACCTTCATCCTTTCCGTTACTTTGTCGTATCTTTCTTAAGATCCAATTAATTGACCTAGACATCGAAGGACCTTTGGCCAACACCCCCGATGCGGTCTATTTACTCCTGTCTTTTTTGTAGGAATTGAGGGGGGAGAGAGAAGGAATCAACATATGAATATTCCCCATGTGAAATTTTGCTCAAAAATTACCTTCCATTAACTCATTCTTAAAGCATTTAGTAACAAGACATTGATGAAGGCCTTATAATAGAGTAAGCACCTCTGCTACCAGAACTAAACACATACCAATTTGATGAGCCCTTGCATAGAAAGGTCTTTGAAAGACACCACATTGGTGTCCCTTCACCTTTGTTAGGTTTTCTCTTTTTTAAAATTTCTTTGTTTAGATTTCTTTTTATTTATTAATTGTTTACATGCTGGAGGTAGGCTCTACTTTACCACATCACCTACTTATATTAGTAGGTAAAGGGCCTATGTGTATGAAATCACACAAATACCTCTGCCATTTCAGAAATTTTAATAAATTTTTAAATGGTGTTACGATAGGGGCAAAGTGAAACGTAAAATATATGTCAAGGTGGCAATGTGGATCACTTTAACTTCCGAGGGGCAATGTTAGATTTGACCATATTGTCAGGAGGCACTGCTGTAAATAAGCTTGTATATAAATAGTCAGTTGAGGGATCCCTTAAATAAGCAATACACATTTGTAGAGCCTACTCACATCGTATTTCAATAATCCAAACCATCCATCTTTTAGGCATTCCTTTAAAGATCATCTCTCCAAGAAAAAAAATTCACTTGAATCTAAATTCATTTGACAATGAAAATAATAGTTGTTATTTTAGTGTTTTCTTAAAGCACCATATTCGTGTATTTTGTTGATCACAATTAGATGCCTTAATAACGTTCAATTTGTCTAATTTTATGTAAAAATGATCTATGAATGAAAACTAGAAAAACAAACCATTCAAATTGTTGAAATACAATTTGTAATAGGCTCAAAGGATATCCCTGAAATAAGAATCCTTCAATAATAAAAGGGGATGTTTTTGGTTCAATACTTCTGGCCCACAGTCCTCTCTTGCTCTCCATGTTCGAGTATCATGTGATGAGAGATGCGCATGCACAAGGTTTATCTTTTGAACGTTGATCCAACATGAGGATATAGTTGAATGCTCACTCCGAGTTATTTTCCCTAATCCAAACGGAGGGCAGTGGATTTCCTTTTTACAACAAGATCAACCAGCGAATATACTAGGCTACGATTCAGCAATATTTTAGTGCTTAATTCTTTTTAAATGAACTTTTAGTGCCTAATTCTGATTACTTATTATTAAGATGAATTTGATTGTTGATTGGCTGCTCTGTTCTCCAATCCCATTTTATATTTCAAACAACCACCATTCAAATGTCAATTTATCTATAAAAATAAGGAAGATCAAGTGAATTAAACCTTATTTGATTAGACAAAGATGATATCCAATTTGCTGTTATGAAGCATAATTTCAAGTCTCTTCATGGGTGAGCATTAGCAAAAAGGGGAGTTTATTATGTTTTGTGAAAAAAATTCTTGCTGCAGGAGAGCTCCTCTTCTAACAACTCGGTATATAATCTACTCAGTGTGGGAAGGCAGGCACATGTGCAGGCACACACACTGCATTTGACGACTTAGGAAACATTACTATAGAGACACAGGTAAACTTTCACCATGCGTGATTAAATGAGGTGAATTTTCATGAGTGATCAAATAAGGTGTATTTTCATTCTAATTGCTCAAGTTAAAGTGTTTCTCATCACAAGAGTTCCTTCACTACAACCCCTACAACCCCTCAAAAAATTTCAAAAAAGGCCAATGATTTCCAAACGCGTCACATATCTTGATGCGTTCGTGCCTAATACTTCTCAAAGCAAGTCGTCATTAGCCTACATTAAAAACTAAACTAAATATCTGTAATACAAGATTTATGCATCTTAGAAAGTTCAAAACATAAAAATAAAACAAAATAGCAGGTTGGACATCAACATCCAAGTTTATCATCAATTTCCTATATTATACAGAATAAGATTTTGCAAAAACAGACACAAGGGAAAGAACTACGAATGTCATGTCCATGATCAACTCAGTACCTTGGTAAATTGTAGCAAATGCAAGCTCAAATTGATTCAGTTAATCAACACTAAACATACTTGATACTAAATACTTAAGGTAATAAATGCATGTATGAAAAGATAGTCACAGTTGAAACAACTAATAAGCAACTTACACAGCTTCATCCAACAACAAACACTTTCAGAAACTTGACATGGGAAAAATTTATACGAACCTCGAATATTTTATGACGAGTAACATCTAAGTGCGACTTTTATTGCTATCCGAACTCATAAAATAGCTAAACTCCACAGCAGTGTCAAAGCAAAGAGAATGATAGAACACTATTTTCTACGCTTGTTGGGACCAGTCTTGTACCCACCCTTTGTAGGCTTGCCCCAAGGTGTTCGAGAACCTTTTCCATGAGAACCACTACTCTTGCTCTTACCCTCGCCTCCACCATGAGGATGATCTACTGGATTCATTGCCACTCCTCGAACTGTCGGTCTGCGGCCTAACCACCGGTTTTGCCCAGCCTTGTAGAGCTTCTTCGGCTTATTTCCTTCACTGGGGACCGTACCAATCGTGGCCCGGCACTTAGAATCAATCCATTTTTCAACACCTGAAGGCAGTCTCACTAGACACCTTGAAGTGGGTTCTTTCAAAATCTTTGCATAAGTGCCTGGTGCTCGAACTAACTTGCCACCTTGACCTGGGTGCATCTCGATGCTGTGTATTTTGGCTTGAATGTGCATATCGGCAAGCGGCATGCACCTTCCAAATTGTGAATTGACATCATAGTGAAACAACTGATTACTTGCCCCACCTACATATGTGGAAAGTGTAACAATATCAGTAAGATTCATTTTGGCAGCAACAAGGTCATGAAAATACAGCTTAGTTCAAGAATTCATTTATAATCTCCTCTTGGTCAAATTAACTCAAGTCAGCAGACATATCCACTTTGTAGAAAAGCAAGCAACAGCAACACTTTCAAATTGGGTGCTCCCATATTCATTCAGGCATAAAAACCATCTTTGGGTAAGCTTAATACAGCAGCAATGGATAAAAGAATTAGAGTTTTAGCCCCCTCATATTTCCCCAAAAAAGAAATAGTGAAAATTAAAATCCTCATTTTTATTTGCTCCTACATTTCAGAGCAATCAAACGGCACTTTGGCTTAAATCTTGTCCTCAATGTGTTCAAAGCAAAAGCAACATTATATACTGACGAATTCTAACAGCTCCGATCAGCTAATTTAAATTCAGCTGCATATGATTTTCCAACTGTACGATAAACAAAAAGAACACAAGGAGTTGTTTTTCTGGTTAAGGAAGATGTAATGAGGAAATATGACGAAATACCGGTGGAGAGAGTGCGACAGGCAGTGGTGGTGCTGCTGATGGCGTTGAAGTGGCCGCCGAGGAGCCTATTAAACAAGGTCGAAGAAACCGCTCGAGCTCTCCACAGAGCCATTCGATCCGCTTATTCTAGCCTTTATGAAAATTTTCCGGCGGTTGTATGGGCTGGAGATGGGATGGTTAGGAGGAGGAGGAGAAGAATTTCCGGCAAAAGCCGTCTGATATGGTGGCCGGACGGCGGCAATTTCTAGCCGGGAAGTGGAAATGTCGTGGCTGCACAGAGAGAGAGAGAGAGAGAGGGAGAGAGAGAGGATCGGGGCCAACGAGAGGGAAGGAGAGAGAAAATGAAGGGGTTTTATTTAAAGTTATTTAAACAACATTGATCAAAATGCCGAAAATACCCTTGGCATAAAAGGGCTTTTAAGTTACAACACCGATTCCGATTTGTGCACCGTTGGCTTTAGCAAGACTGTGAAATGAAAATGATGAGTTCCAAGGGCTCCGGCCCTGCTGCAATCTGGGAAGAAGAAATTGAGGGTTCTGAGAGGTTAATTATGCTTTAATTTCATGCAACTGTATCATCTACCTTTCTGTCTCCAATTTGTTTTGTTTCCTGTGATTATATCCAGCTACCTTGTTTCCTCATTGTATGAGGAATCAGCCTCATCAGCCTCCTCCATTTTGAAGTGGCTTTCTAAGCATAGTGAGGACCTTGAAGCCGGAGACCCTTTCGAATTGTATGACATGTTGGAATCTGCTGGTATGGTGCTTGTCCAATCCTTCAAACAACTTGGAAGGTATGTTTATATATTCTTGAAATTGCAGCTTCAATTTTTGTGGGATTTATGTGAATTACTGTGCTTGAGATTTTTATAAATTTCCATGAAAGTTAATGATTTAGTAGGCTTCATGTGTGGTTCAAAAGTAATGTGTTCATTGGAATACATACATTCATCCAGCTGTTTTGCCCAACTCTAGATTCTTTGTCATTTTATTTATCATGGATGTGACTTTATTTGGGTTAATGCAGCACATCAGAAATTCTGCACGAGCTCAAACTATTATTTGTCTCTGTTCCTACTATCCCTGTTCAACTTCTTCTCACTGGGTACTTTTATCTCCGGCTCAAGTTATCCTTGTTCGGATTCTTTGCTTGATAAGTATTTAATATGCCTATTTGGAAGGTTTGTCCATTTCATATTATTTGATTCTGAACTCCCAACTATTCATGTCAATTGTCAAATTCTACTTGAGTTAAAATAATCTTCGCTGGACTTGGACTGCCCGTGTTTAGGGAAATGTTTAGACTGCCCGAAAGTGTTTATTGGTTCTTAAAGTCCTTGAAGTCCTCACATGACATATTTCTAATTGAAAGGGAGGCCAACAAAACTTTAAGAAACTAATCTGAAAAGTTCTCCATTCTTTTACAGAATGAGGTTTCCATTGTTTTCTATTGAATATCTAAGTACAAAAAATCTAGTAGATTGACGAGGTCCGTTGGTTGGCTTATGTACTCATCCTATAAAAGAACACATAAAAGTGCGAGAGTTAATTGGTTGAAAAGTCTTCTTGTTTTCATGCAGCCTAAAAGATCACCAAATTTGTAGATATCTGCTAAAAAATCAGCTTTAAGTTTGAGCCACCAAAAATAAAAAAAAATAAAAAATCCCTTATTCACATTATTGTTGTATTGCTTTCACGCACAAAAGAATATGGTAAAAGCATCATTGGAAATTGTGGTTTTCAAAATTTCTGTCTGAATTTGCTTTTCAGGGCATGCTTTTATATATCAGAAGGGCATTCTCACGGTATTCAAGAATTTCTGGAAGAGTTCCTTAGCAGGTGGAGTTTTGTCAATGAACAATATGTTCTTGTTGGTACAGGAGAAAATGCAGATGATGCAGAAAAATGTGATGGGCCTTTTCTTTTGGGGGTTGATAGGTATCTAGAAGTTGTTGAGGTCTATGTTTTGAAACTTCTGGCCACCAATTTGAATGATGTTGACCTTGCATCCTTTTGGGTCGAGAATGCTAAATTACCTGAGGACAGAAGACAGGTAAGTAATCTATGCATCATATGTTTGATTCTGTACCGCGAGTAGATTGAAGTGGTAATATTGATTAAGTTCACTCTATGTCTATACAAATTTCAACTTTTTTTGCTTTCTGTTTTGTTTTTTCTAAAAGACCTTTCTTTGTGAAATTGGATGGAAAAAACTTGCTGTGGGGTTTAGATTATCTTTCTGACGTGTAAGTGAGGTTTACTATATGGTATGGTACTACAAATAGCAGTCTCGTGCTAGCAAAACTCTGTTGTCTACATCTGATGTGACTGTGATTCAGAAGATAATATCTCTACAATGTTAGAAGGGCAACTCCTTTTCTGCCCGCTGAAAGGGTCTTTAAACGCAAGTATACAAGACATTTTCTGGTTGAACTTAATGCCTATATAACAAGTTGAAATCATGTTACATATCCTATTCTTGTTTGATTGTTAAGTAGTGACGCCGCTGGATGTCGCAATACATTCAGTGGTCCAAACCTAAGCTGTTATCGATTTGAATCTCTTAACACATATCCTGGTGGTAATCATATGCAGTGAGAATTGTTTTTTTTTTTTTTTTTTTTTTTTTTGTAAAAGTTTTAAATTTTTTGAGAACTGGAAACTGTCCAAATAATGCAAGACCTTTCACTTTTTATATTAGCCTATTATGGGAGTTAATATGTTTGTGCCTTTTGCATGGTGAGTAGTACTCCTTATTGACTACAATAATTATGGCTTACTCACTTATTGAAGAAATTTTCTTCCCATGTGATATGAGACTGTCCTTTAACTTCTTTCTTTTTCTAATTATTGACATAATGCTGAGTTGTTTGAATTTAACTTAGTTTAAAATGGTATATTCAGTTGATTGAATTCGTAAGTTAAAAGAAATCATTTCACTTCAGTTTCTTCCATGTCTTTTCCTAGGTACTTCTTAGAAGATTACACTCACTGCATTCTGTTAAAGCCACTACCTCATCACAAGGATCCTTCTCATCTTTGCTGGCGGATGAAGCTCATTCAACATGTTTGAAGGAGATAGCTGTGCCGGACGGATATCCAAAAATAAGTACCCTCCAAATGGAGAGACTGCTAAGAACCCAGCAGTTTTAAATTTATCTAAAAGATTGGAACCATGTGTCTGATGGTTCCATTCCATACCATCCCTCTGAAATTTAGTAGTGCTCGGGTGGTAATATCAAATGGAAAGATTCTCCTGGGCTTCTTGATTCTGCTCATATATTATGTTTTCCGGAGAAAAGAAGCTACCTTGAAGAGGTGAGATATTCTCTCTTCATAGTCAACATGCATGCGTTCAATGTCCATGGACGTGATATTTGCTCCATTAACTCACATTCATCATTTAAAATAGTTGTCATCTGGAGATGGATGGTGTGAAACACTTGCTTGCATTAAATTAATCAATAGCCTTATTTTGGTAAATGGACCTGTTGTATGAAATTAATCAATAGCCTCTTCTGGTAAAATGGATCTGTTGCATGAACTTAATCAATAGCCTTATTTAAACCAATAGGATAATACTGAAAATGTGTTAATATATCTGATTCGCAGGACCTCTTTGAATTTGATTTCTCCTAAGGACACTTGTTTACTAGATATATATGTTGCATCTCCATCTTTGTTTTTCAATTTACCTAAATGGAGAATGCACTCATAGACTATACAGATTTTTTGATCAAATTATGTTTCATTTAATAATAGGTGTGATAATTTGTGTTTTTTCTTTCCCCTGAGCATTTTTCATTAACACAGAAATTTTGTACAAATGTATTTCTTTGAAGCAGAATTGTTCAGAGACGAGCTTTATCAATGAAGAATGCTCTGGTAGACTTATGGCAGCTTGCATTTTCATACCAGGTGAATCCTTTAGCTGCTGTTCAACCTCTTGCAGCTACAACGAGGGCGGGCCAGTGATAAATTTTTAAACATTTTCCTTTGAGGATTCTTTGCTGTAAAAACCAAGTGCCGACAGTAGAACATTCTCTTATGTGAAAGTGCAATTATAGTATGAACAAATCCTGGTACGAGTGATTGCGCTCCTTTACCAGTGCAATGTAGCTTCAGACGTTTGGATTAATAAACCATGTTGTTTTTGCTTTGGTTGGTTTTTTTAGGTCACAGGTAGATGAAAATGATCTCTTGTTCATACGTTTCAAAGCAACTCCACCCATTTGTCCTTAGCCATGGCAAAGGGGGAGCTAAGGCAGTCATTATTCACGTGAATAGTAGTTGCCCTTGCAAATAGTATTTTCCGTTTTCACCCGTTGCCATGGCAAATGGCAATTACTATTCATTTTTTAATTTTTTTCACAACTTTTTTTACCTCAATAATTAATTTGGATAATATTTTCGGATAAGATTTTCGGGTTCTTACGTGTCAATACTATTCATATCTCATAATCGGATAAAATTTCAATTTCAAATTTCAAATAGAAAGATAAAAAAAAAAAAAAAAAAAAAAAAAAAAAAAAAAAAATTAGTATTTATAGAAAAAAATTCATTAATTTTTGAGTCTTTTTTAAAAAAAATTTCAGAATTTTTTCCAGTATTTTATTGCAAAAAAATGGGCTGCCGTTGGATTGGAGGAAAAAATCAAATCGGAGAGCCTAGACGACACCACGTGGCAATATGAAAATAAATCAGTGTAGTACTGTAGCGGTACTGTAGCGATGACGTCAGCACATCACTCGTTTTGGACCTCGGGCCAGACCGAGTTCGTGGGATCCACCCACCCCCCCTTGGGGCCTGGGCTCACCGTTGGAAACAGCTTTTTGTATTTTTTTCCCCCCCAACCTTGGGCTCAGCTCATTGCTGGAACTGCTCTCAGAGATGAACAATTTTAAATTAACGAAACATTATACAGAAAGGCCGCAACATAAAGAAAGAAAGAACATCCATGGCTTTTGTAGTGGTAATTCTATTGCATCATACGAATTTCCTGAAACACACGAAAATGGGGTAATTCTATTGCATCATACATTTAACCAGCTTCATTTAGCTTCATTTAACCGGTCCATTATCATTTGTTTGCCAAGTTTTCTGCAGCGCTTCATCTGTTATATAAATTTTCAGTGAGCAATTCCCAAATTATATCTCTCTTTTCAATTCTTTTTCTAGATTTGCAAAGTGACCATAATGCCTTGAACAAGAGCATCTCACTTGTGTAGCCGATAAGGAGGGAGAGGGAGAGAGCGAGTGGCGGCGGATAAAAGCCCAACATCTGGTGCGGGGAAGGAGTATGATAAGTTTTAAGTATTACCAATAGGCTTAAAACGAGATAAAACAAGATAAGGAAACTATAGAAGAGAACTTTGGGCAGCATTTATCAGGATTCATCATTGGACTGATTCCAATTTCTGTTTTTCTTGTGTTTACTAAAATATATTGGTATTTTGAGTTATTCCAAAACCTGACTTCCCTTGCATTTACTAACACATAAGGAAACTATAAAACTTTAAATAGAGAACTTTGGGCACCTTTTATCAATGACCATTGGAGTGATTCCAATTCCTATTTCTCTTGTGTTTACTAAAATATGGGTATTGGAGTTATTCCAAAACCTGACTTCCATTAAATTTACTAACACATGAGGAATCAAAAAATTATGTAGATTCTATGTTAAATCTGTAATCAAATATCCTAAAAAATATGAATGGGATTAACAAGGGGGAGTAGTTAATCCAATTCCAATTCCCTTATTTCCCTATCTAAGTTCCCTGATTTATGGCTTCTCTTCTTAATTCCTGATAAGTAAATATATTGTTCGGGCCCACTTATTTAGCGGAGGCTTTCTTTTGGGGTAACTTGTTTTTTATTTCCTTGTTAAAAATTGGTTATATCAATCTTAGTAAGATTTGGTTTTCTTTTACCAATAGGATTTGGATGACTTGTTTTAGTATACTTTTTGGGAGCCTATAAATTCAGAGATTTAAGTTTGGGTGTTTTAGAACACAGAAGAGAGACAGTGAGAGCCAAAAGGTTTGAGAGTGATCTTCACGGGTTTAAGATACAGTGTACGAGCTCAGGTATGGGACTAAAATATTAAGTGGCTATTCTTGTTCTTATTTTGTTTTCTCATACATAGTCTCTCAATGATCTGAACCATTTATTTATTTTTGTGTCCTCATTGAATGATCAATGACAGCACAAAATTCATTTAAATCGACAATCCTTGGATAATCAAACTATTTTGCCAAATTTAGGAAGACAAGGGGGAACATAGTATTAATAAGCATATGGCAAACGTTGATTGGGCCAGTTGGCCATAACAGTGAACTTGCCGTCTTACACCCAAATTCGAGCCCCCTTCCACGGAGATTAGATTAATTTAGAGTAGTTTACTGTTTGTGTCAAAAAGTATTAATGCGAATATATATATATATATATATTCAAATTAACATGGTGACATATACATATGAATAAGAGCGTTGAAGTGTTAACCAGTTAGTTGTTAATATAACTACTAAATTAGTACTCATTCATGTTCAATCCATTATGTTATATCTCATGATCTACACTGTTCAATTTTTAGGTCTTCATTCGATGACGATACTTGCACAAATCAACCAAATCAGAAATCAGAATGCGTTCAAGTAAGTTAATATACTCTCTCTCGTTGATCATCGTTCATTCAAAACAGTTATAATTGTATAATCAATAGAAATTTCATGCCTCAAATCAATAACTACCGAGTAAAAAATTTATATCATCTAAATGACTTCATATAACTTTATGGTACACAGGTTGGAGATGGCGCATTGCCACCAAAGAAATAAAAGGAGAACAGAACCTCTCCATTGCTACCTGTTGACCTACCAAAGAAATAAGAGGAGGAGAGTGAACCCCGTAAAAGCATCAGAGCTTCCCTTTGATGTCATCACTGAGATTTTAAGCTGCTTGCCTGTGGACTCTTTGCTAAGGTTCAGGTGCGTCTGCAAGCAGTGGTTTTCGTTGTTTCAAGACCTCCAGTTCATTGCAAAACACATGGATCGAGTCCGTCCTCTGCAATTCTCCTATGCATTAATCAAACAAGAAACTAAAAAATTAGAAGCTGTGGTTGATGAAAATTTCAAGGTCCTTGAGGTTTGTTCTGGCTTGTTTTTGGAGAAGAGTCTTAATTCTCAAGTTTGCCGGATCAGAAATCCCGCAACTCATCAAGTACTTTACTTGCCTAATGCACATGACAGAGCAGAAATAAAGGACTTTGTTTTTAATCCATCGACTCATGAGTGTAAAGTGGTATGTGTTGGAGAAGCTGGTTTTCAAGTCATAACTGTTGGAAAGGATGAGCAATGGAGACCTCTGAAGCGCCCTAACCAAGATGTGCCTCAACAACATAGCAAGAAAGCACTAAACGTAAAATATCTGAAAGCAACTAACAAGGCAGAAGGGATTGGTCATTTGGTTATATTTATCGTCGACGGGAACAATTTGTGCCTGGAAATTCAATCTCTTGATATCTGGAACGAATGTTTCACTACTACTGCGGTGCCCCGGGGATTTTTAGTAGATTTGCGTAAAGTTTTGATTAGCTATTGGAATCAATGTGTAGCTTTTGCAGAAATCGCAGAGGGAAAGTTTAACATGTTGGTGTTAGAGGACGTGAAGGAGCACAAATGGAGTAGAAAGCAGATCACTGTTCCGTCGGAATTTTTAAAGGATCAGAATCTTCCGAATAGGAAAGCTAGTAAATTTATTGTGTGTGACATGAAGAGGGGGATAATTAAGGAGGTCATGTATTTAGAGAATGGGAAGAAATATTTAACTTCAACGCAGTACAAGCCAAGCCTGATAGCTCTTAAGGGAATGCAATCAGAAAGGGCTGGAGTGGAATTGGAACTATGATCATGTATATAGGCATATTAGCAACTTGGTGGCGTAGCAGGAATGAAAACTGAGACAGCCCATCTCCAATTCCATTATGCATGATGAGACGGCCACAAGCCTGGAGATTAGGTGGCTGGGAATATGGTGGTGCTCTGGTGGTTTGATAACACAATCAATTTTGGGGTTTTTAGGTTACACTCATAATTATTATTTAGGGCTTCTTAAATCTAGGTCCAAAATGATTAGCTGTTATTGGGTTTAGTCCATGCATTTTTTGTTTTAGATGTAGGTCCTTAGACATTTATTACTTTTTTTGTTATTTCGATTTTACCCTTCGAGTTAAATAAAGAAAACACATTGAAAATTTGAATTTGATGCATTATTTCGTTGTAATTGAATTTCAAAATTTAAATTTTGAAATCTTTCCTTTATAATATTGACCTAATATATGGATAAAATATAATTTAATCAATGAAAAGCAAAGACCCACATATTATACCAATCGATTTAATAAGCACCCACATGAAATTATGTACTTGCCATATATGCAAATAGTGTTATTATTAGCAACGAAAAAAACATAGTGATAAATCGTATTACCCATAAGTCAGGAACATAAATTAGAAGACTACCTATAAGTTGGGAACATAAGTTAGAAGACTACTTATAAGTCAGATACAAAAATAGACAAATAAAATTATATGTTACCTATAAAAAATAAAATTAAATAAAAATAAAGCTTAATTACTGTTTCACCCCATGGAACTAGGGCTAGCAATGGATCATGTCGTGTCGAGTTTGTGTCGTGTCAGGATTATATACATGTTAGGAATGCTCAACTCAAACCCAACCCGTTTAATAAACATGTCGTGCACAGGTTGACCCGTTAAGTTCTCGTGCGGGTTTCGGGTAGTGTCGTGTTGACTCGCTAAGTGGTCGCAACTAGAAGACATTAAAAAAAATAGAAAAATGAAGAATAAACAAATAAACGGGTTAGTGGGTTGGCGGGTTACATAGGTATTTAAGCGGGTTAATAAGCATTTTAACGGGTTGGTGGGTTGACCTGTATGACTCATTTTGTTAAATGGGTTACATAGGTATTTTAGTGGGTTAACCGGTTGACCGAAAACTCACCGTTTATTAAACGAGTCATGGCGAGTTGACCCGAAAATTACCCGAATTTTAATTGTGTGGGTTGAACCCTCTAAATTCTCATCCGAGTTTCGAGTCGTGTAACGGGTTGTGCCAGAAATTCCCACCCCTACCTGGAATGGACGCTCGGTCTCACTTTACCACTTGAAACTGAAATTTTCTCAATTAACCCCCTGAATCTCTAAAAATTGCTGAAATTTTCTCACTTTACCACTTCCTTCCACAAAATTGTAAAGTGTGCTGACGTGACATGGAATTTTAGTAATTTTACCTCATCTATCGTTTCTCTTTGCCTCTTTCTCACTCACACTCCCACCACCTCTCTCGTATCTCATCTCCCCTCCACTCCTCGACCCTACCCCCATTGCACCCCACCCCCTCCCTCTCGTCTCTCTCCTCTTCTTTCTTCTATCTACCTCTATCCCCTCCCCTCACTAAACCCAGCCTCCACCCCAAACCTAACCCCCACCCCAGACCTAACCTTCCTTGGAATTATTCAACAAACCCAAACCACCATCACCCACCACCTTAGCTACCACCACGCACCATGTCTTCTCAAGAGACACCACCTCGTGACGTAGGGCTCGTCAATGGGCTTGGGCTGGGCCTGGCCGAGCCAGGTTTTTTTAGAAAATTCAAAGCCCAAGCCCGACCCATGGGCCAGGCTTGAGAAAGCCCATCGGGCCGGGCCGGGCTAAGCCCAACGGGCCTACTTCATTAAAAAAAAATCATAAACTTAATCATAAGGGCATTTTAGTCCAAATTTGAGATTAAACTCACTTAATTCCAATATTTTCACATCAAACCAAATTCATAAAACACCCAATAAAGTCACACAACTTAATAAGATTTTCCACACAAATAATAAAACCAAGTATTATTTTTGAGGTTCTTACATAATTAGACCGTAATACATTTTAAAAAATAATAAGTATAAAAAATAAAAAAAATAAAAAAATTTAAGGATGGTATGAATAAATATGCAAATATTTGGTGATGTGTTCAAGAAAAGCATGATTATATTTGATGGTATGATTATGTTTCGTGATATGATTATATTTGGTGATGTGATATGTTGTTCATCTTATTTATATATATATATATATATATAATTGTTGAATTAATAATTGACACAAATTAATGTGCTAATCATCCAATTATAAACTAGAAATGAGTAAAGAAAAGTAAATGAAATGAAACAAATTATATATGTGATTTAAGTGATATAATCATAAACCTAAACTCTTATATATACATAATTGTATATGTATGCGGGCCTAATGGGCCGAGCTTTTGTGGGTGGGCCAGGCTGGGCTTTCTTGGGCTTAATCAGGCGGGGCCTATGGGTTGGGCTTAATCAGGCCGGGCCTATGGGTTGGGCTGGGCTTTAGACACTCAAGCCCAAGCCTAGGGTGGGTCGGGCCATCTCAAAGCCCATAACGGGCCGGGCCGGGTTTTTTTTCAATGGGCCGGGCGGGCCCTCATCAGCCCATGAGCCCGTGGCCCAAATGATGAGGCATATCGTGAGGCAGAGACATAGAGACGGTGCTTGCTTAGATTAGGGCCATGCCGAGAATAGAGCTGAAGACTATGGTTGCCCAAATTCTAACTTGTACAGGCATGAAGTTATTGGTCTCATCTCACATGCCCAAATTTCGCATTGGATTCCATTTTTGCAAGCTAGGAAACTCCACTACGATTTGCAAGCTTTCTAATGCTTCCAATTTTGGGCCTTTGGGGCTGGTTGGATAAGGAGGGAAAGTTTGTCATTGTGGAAGGGCGGGTATAGGGCAAAGTTTGCTGAAGAGAATATGGGGAGCAGCTGTCGATGAGATTTTTTTTTAATTTTGAGTTTAAAGATTTTTTTAATATATCTCATTTTCAATTACTCATCACACACAAGGAGATAAAATTACTAAAATGTCCATGCCACGTTAGCACACTTAACGGTTTTGTGGACCGAAATGGACGGAAGTTGTAAAGTGAGAAAATTTCAGCAATTTTAAGTGATTCATGGGGTTAAGTGAGAAAATTTCAATTTCCGTTTTAGGAGGTAAAGTGAGACCGAGCGTCCGTTCCAGGGAGTGAAACAATAATTAAGCCTAAAAAATAGGTATATAAAATACTATTACACATTGTCAAAAGAAAAAAAAAAAAAAAAAAAAAAAAAAAAAAAAAAAAACATATACCTATGTGCAATAGGACAATATACCAACACCATAGAATATGGATATGTTAACATAGAAAAAAATAGATGAAGAAAATAAGAAGATGGAGAACGGAGAAGAAGGGAATAAGAAATGGAGAACAAAGAACAAGAAAGCAAAAGATGGAGACAAAGAACAAGAAAGAAAAACGTGCAGATGGTTATAAGTTAAATTCAAGGAGAAGTTGCATCTCAAAAATAATAAATTGTCCTAAAATTATGGGATTTATTAGCCTATGTATATCCCTATATTAAAATCATAATAAAATCTCATAATTATTGTCCTATAAATTAATTTTTATAAGATTTATCCTTCAAGGGCATAATAGGAACAACTACATAATCTAAAAATAATAGGGTTAAATAATTTTTTGGTCACTGGGTTTTACACGAAAATTTAATTTGGTCACTAGGAAAAAAATTTAGCCAAATTGGTAGCTGTGTTTCCCAAAATTTACAATTTATAGACATTCCTTTAAGTGCATTTGTTATTTTTATTTTGTTTTAGGAAGCACGTCCAGCCTTCTTCCTATAACTCAATTAGGGTTTATAAATTGGGAGAAATCTTAGGTTAAAATCGAAATTGTGAGGTATAAGGAAAATCGAAAAACCAAACAAAATTAAAATGAAATCAGCAACTTACCAATATATTCTCAAAATTAAAAAAATTAAAATACCTACCAAAATATTTTGGTGCTCTATATAACCTTAATTACGTCTTCTTGCCATACGAGTCACAATGTGGTTCTCACTCAAACAATTCAAGCTTCAATATAGCATCCAATATGTGACCTTGTAACTCACACTTTCGATTTCAACCCAATATTTCCCTCAATTTGTTAAACGCTAATAGTGTTATAAAACTAGATGGAGAAAATGTAGAGAGAAGTGATATGCTAAAGATAAAGTTTCACCATGTTTATTCTTCACTTAATCTTTGGTAGAACAACCTATTTATAGGCTTACAAGATAGGAGATTGAATACCATCATTTACAATATACCTATAGGTTACAAGCACTAATTATAAATACTTAGTGCATAGGTTACATAAAATTCAACGGTGGAATACTAAGAAGTATGGTGGTCATCTACCAACTCAAGCATTTACAACACTCCCCCTTGGACGTCCACCATACAATGACATAATTCCCTCATTAAAAACTTTGCTTGGAAAACCCAGTGGGACAAAACCAAAGCGAAGGGAAAATGAGTGAAACTTTCTTCTGGATCATTGATATGGTGTTGGATACGCTTATGTTGCCTCGTTAAAACCTTGCTAGGAAAAACCTAGTCGAAGGGAAAAAAGTACAACGCGCATATGTCCTGTATGTAGTAGAATTGGGATGCTCCCCTTGATTAATATCTCCCCTTCTCTGATTTGGGCAATACAAGCAACATTGTCTTTATACATGATCGTCTATCACACTATTCGATCTGCTTTTCACTTTTCAAATGATTGAAATCTTTAGGAGCATCAACAACTAATTTAATAGTTAGAATATGTTACAACAATATCAAATTTGAATTCAAAATACTCAAACTCTTAATTAAGAATATTGTGGTACTTTATATCCTTCAAGGGATCACTTCATCCGATATATCTCAAGTATTTTATGAGCTTTGAGGATTTCCGTGTACCATATAGTCTTAATAAATATGCATTTAACACATGCTATAAGTTTCGCGTTAAAATAACAACTGCACTTATAGAAATGTGGATGCATCTACGATGAGATGGGAGACTAAAACCATGTCTCTACCAGGAAACCTTATGTCATATTAGTGATCTTATTTCACTTCACAAACACCAATTCGTAACCTTCATACTTAACATTTGTAATTTGGTGTTTGAGTTATAGATTCAATATCCAACCCTCCTTATTTAGTGATGAATGGAATTGCCTATTTCCATTTTTGGCCAATCACTTAACATGCAACTAACGAGGTTTTAACGAAAAAAAAATATAATAAATGAAGCTGGTTAAACTGTTGGTCCGAAAATCTAAATTCGGTTTGGCTAGATAAAGTAATTACTAAAATATACTATCCAATTTTTCAATAATGTAATAAATAAAAAATTCAAAATTACACACATTGCCAAACCTATTTTAAAACTTTATTTAAAGTCAATCACTCTATGCCACATGTCCGGCGAGCCGCCACCATCGCCCATCGCCAGCGACCAACTCCGGCACCCTTTATTCACCCTAAAGAAAAAGAAAATTTTGTATACTATCCAATTTTCCAATAATGTAATTAAAAAAAATTCAAAATTACACATATTGCCAAACCTATTTTAAAACTTTATTTGAAGTCAATCACTCTATGCCACATGTCCGGCGGGTGGCCACCATCGCCCATCGCCAGCAACCAACTCCGGTACCCTTTATTCACCCTAAAAAAATAGAAAATTTTGTGTACTTGAAGGGACTCGAACCTTGACCCTCAAAAAAGGAAGCCTCAATCACAAACCACTACACCCACCTTTTTTTTTTGGTCAATACACCAACCTTGTTTTTGTGATATTTGTTCAGTTACACAATATTTATATTAAAAATTTATAAATAAACCCAATCCTAGACATGTATTTATAAAAAAACCCAAACACTATTTAAACATAGAAACACACCCAAAATCAACAATTGTATATTTTTTGGGTGTGTTTATCAATGGATTTTGAGTGTGTGTAATGATGGGTTTTGGGTGTGTTTATAAAGTGTTTTGGGTGTTGGGTGTAAGGAATAAACGAAGAAAGTATTTGCTTGATTAGTCGGTTGCTTGGAGGTGAAGAAAGAATCAAATCAAAGGAGATATCTATCATATTCTGTCATGGATTCTAGAGGCGATTAAGGCATGATTTATGTGTTCTTTATGGGCAAGAAACCTAGGTCACTCACCTATAAATACAAGGCTTAGATCCCCAGACTCATATACAACTCAAGCACAAACCCTACCCTAAAGGCCTTTGCTTGTTGCTCATGAGTATGCTAGTTGATCTCCATGGCTTCTCAAAGTTAGTACTTATAGTTTGTATGATTTTATAGTCTTACATGTGGTATCAGAGCCTAGGTCATGCATCTATAGGCCTAAATCGAGATACAACATGAGAAGTATGCATGGAACTCTTGACTGGTTTTTAAGTTTTTGCTTCATGTGTTGCCTTGATATGATTGTCTACTAAACTCAAGATTAGAACTTATATTCTGGGACTGCTAAGCATGTTTTGAAAAATAAACCATGTTATATAGTTTATGTATCTGCAAATCTGCATAGGAGCATGACTAGAGTTAAAACCACTGAAGCATGAATGTATTGAAATTCCACGTCAAGTAAACCCATGAAGGATGTCATGTTATGATACAAGACCATTGTCTGATGTTCAATCCATAGATGAGCATGAGGCAATTGTTTGAAATCATCCCAAGACTTTGATGACAGAATTGCATCACTAGACACATTGATTGAGTTCTTATGCTTACAAGTGAGAGCCTCAATCAATTGTGCCTTATGGTGGAACAAGATGACACATTAATTGCTATAAAGATCAAGATATTTTCAGTCTACATATGGGACGATCTTGATAATAATTTATTATAGACAATCTATGATGTTAGACTTGTGAAAGAAAGTCAAGTATATTTGGTATTTTGTCCACAAATGTTTATCACATATGCATAAAGCCATTTGGGGATAAAGATTAATCATATTGCATGATTTTATGTTTTTAGTTATGAATCCTACTTCTATCAATTCGATTGAACCCTTGACTGGTAGCAACTTTAAGAAGTTAAAGTGTGATTTAACGATCTCTTAGATCACGACATAGCTTTAAGAGAAGAGAAACTAGTGCTCATTGATGAGAGCGTCTTTTTCTGGTTCACCTTGCTTTGAACTCCATTCCTTCATCATATGGAAAACTCAAGGTGATTTACAATGCTCAAAAGGACAAGTGGGATCTCATGAGATCATATCAGTTTGTATTCAAGATGAGGCTCCGATCAAGAAGGAAAAAGAGGTTAACATTGTGCACCTCAACACCAATGCTCCTAAACGTCACTTCTCTAAACTAAGCTCACATACTGATGCTAACAAAGAGAACTCTAAGTGTTACTTCAGTGACAAGGCATGTCATTGTCATATGAAGAGAGACTACACTAGGTACAAGAATTGAGTAGAGAAAAAGGGAACTTTGGGTGAGTCTAATTCTGTCCTAGTTTGTTTTGAGTCTAGCACTGTCATAGTTCTTACTAACACATGGGGGATTGACACTGGATTATCAATCCACATTGCCAATTCCTTGTAGGACTTCGCAAGCCAGAAGAAACCAAGTAGAGACCAAGACCATGTGTTTGTGGGGAATGGGAAGAGAGTACTAGTTCAAGCAATAGGCTCAGTTAGGCTTCAATTAGTTTCAGGCTTTTCTTTAATTTTGAAAGATGTTGCTAATGTACCTTCTATGAGAAGGAGTTTGAGTTTTACTTATATTTAATAAAAGTTTAGTGGGCAATGGCACTTTGATTGATGGATTGTTTTGCTTGAAACTTACTAGTAACAATGTTGCTTTTACCATTGAATCCATAGGCTAAAAACAATCACTAGATAATGAGAAGTTTGTAAAACTATGACACAAAAGATTATGGGCATGTGCCTAAGAAAAGAATGAAAAGACTGATCCAAGAAGAAATTCTTCCTTCCTTGGATTTTTCAGACTTTAGTGAGTGTGTTAAGTGCATTAAGGGAAAAATGACTAACTCAAAGAAACTAGGATCCAAATGTAGTCAACAACTCCTAGAGATAATTCAAACTGACATCTGTGGCCCACTTCCAATTTAAACTCTAGGGACATAGGTACTTCATTACTTTCATTGATGATTTCTCAAGATTTTGCTATCTCTACCTCATCCCAACCAAATCCAGTGCATTTGAAGTCTTGAAAGTGTTTAAAATTGAGGCTGAAAACCAACTTGAGTTAACGATTAAAGTGTTCAGATCTAATAGGGGAGGAGAATACTATGACATATATGATGAGTAAGGTGGACATCCATCACCATTGGCTCGATATCTTTAAGATTGTGGGATAGTTGCACAATACACAAACCCTAGGACTCCTCAAGAAAATGGAGTATCTGAAAGAAGGAATAGAACTTCCAAGGTTTTAATGGGGAGATGCTATCAAGATAACTAACTATATCCTAAATAGGTGTCCAAGTCAGTGCCTAAGACACCTTTTGAGCTATGGAACAAGTGGAAGCCTAGCTTAAATCATATGCATATATGGGGTTGTAAAGATGAGGCCAAGGTTTACAATCTAGACTTGGGCAAATTAGATCCCAAGATTGTGAGCTGCAAGTTTAATGGATATGCAGAGAGGTAAAAAGGATTTTGTTTATGTTGTCCCAATCACACCAATATAATTGTTGAGATAAGGAAGGCTAGATTTCTAGAGCATGATGAGGATAATGAAGGGGCAAACAAGAACTTTGTTTTTGAAGAAGAAGAAGAAATATGAACCAAACCTTGCAATGCAAGTAGTCCAGTTATAACCTATCCATTAACTCAAACGTTGTCACAAACGGAGGCATCAATTGAGCCTAGGAATGAAGAACAAGATGTTGGTGATATACAAGAAAAACTGCATGAAGAACAGATACCTATAGAACCACAACCATATCAACAAGAAGTTAGAATATCCACAAGGGAAATGAGGACCAATACAATGCAAGGTTTTGTCTATTTGAATGGAACAGACATTGAGGATTGTGACTTTAAAGATCCAATGAGTTACAAGCAGGCTATAGCTAGTGAACATATTGAAAAATAGCTTGAGGAAATGCAAAGTGAACTGGAGTCTATTGAAAGCCAGTAATGTGTGAGAGCTAGTTGAGTTGCACCACAGAATGAAGCTTATAAGGTGTAAGTGGTTCATGACCAAAAGAGACTCAAAGGGCTATATTGAGAGGCATAAGGCTAGATTACTAGCTAAGGGTTTCACACAATATGAGGGAATCGATTATAATGAAACTTTCTCACTAGTTTCAAGCAAAGATGCTTTTAGGATCATTATGGTATTTGTGGCACACTTTGATATGTTTTTACATCAAATGGATGTAAAAACTTCTTTTCTAAATGGTGAATTGGGTGAGGAGATCTTTATGCAATAACCATAAGGATTTGTAGAAGAAGACAATGGGCAGTTAGTATGCAAATTGAAGAAATCGATGTATGGTTTGAAACAAGCCTCAAGACAATGGTATTTAAAGTTTGGCAAGATAATTACATCATATGGTTTCATTGAGAACAGGTTGGATGAGTGCATATACTTGAAAATCAGTGGGAGTAGGTTTATCTTTCTTGTTCTCTATGTAAATGAAATTTTACTTTCTAGCAGTGATGAGAACCGCTTACATGAAAGCAAGGTTTTTCTATATATGAATTTTGAGATTTAAGATCTTGGAGAGGCTTCTTATGTCTTAGGGATTGAGATTCATAGAGATGGAG
This sequence comes from Prunus armeniaca, assembly GCA_903112645.1. Classification (NCBI taxonomy): domain Eukaryota; kingdom Viridiplantae; phylum Streptophyta; class Magnoliopsida; order Rosales; family Rosaceae; genus Prunus; species Prunus armeniaca. The sequence goes on along the minus strand of CAEKDK010000003.1, from coordinate 11,873,422 downwards.
CAAGAGGGTTACTAGGCTTATCACAGAAAGCCTATATGGAGAAGTGTTGAGAAGGTTTAAAGCATTCGAGCATAAGTGCAAATTTCCTAAAAGATTGTGAGGCATGTTTTCTAGTATGGGAGAAATTGGGTTGGGTCTTGGGGTTTAGGGTTTAGGGTTTAGGGTTTAGGGTTTAGGGTTTAGGGTTTAGGGTTTAGGGTTTAGGGTTTAGGGTAAGCAAGTTGTTTATTGTCCGAAGAACTATGATGCTAAATTTCAAAAGATTATGTTACTTAATCATAGGTGGTCTTCTTTGCTAGTTCCTGAGAAGTGGTGGCAAACTCCTCATGTTGGCTTCTTTAAAATTAATGTTGATGGTGTGCTTAATATGTCGTTGGGGACACGTGGTGTTGGTATGGTTGTGCGTGATTCAAAGGATGGTCTCTGTAGGGTTGTAGCGATGCGTGCTCCAAGCTTGTTGCCGTTCTGGCCACTGAGTTGTATACTCTTAAAGCTGGCATCTCCTTTGCGGTCAATGCATCTTTTTTACCTTTACTAACTGAGTCTGACTCCTTGACTGCAACCCAATTGCTTCTCAAGGAGGAGGCATGTTATGTGGTGAAAGGGGTCCTTGTCGAGGAAATCCGATGACTTCTTACCTCAACGTTGTCCTGTTCTGTTTGTTTTGTACTCTTCACTGCTAATGGTGTTGCATATCGCATTGTGCACTTCAGTCTTAGTCAGGAGGACCTATCTTTTTGGTTTGATGATCCACCCCCTTTGTTGAGGGATTGTCTTCTTGAGGACTGTCCTATTAGTTTTGTTGATGTTCGACTCTCTTGTAGTCTGTGGCATATCTGGTACTCTTTCCTACTCTGGGGTTTTGTCCCTCTAGATGTTTCTTAAGAAGTTTTAATGAGGCCACCTATATACATGTTGATGCATCTTGTAACGACTAGATTATCTAATGAAATCTTATCTTCTAAACAAAACAACTTTGAACCATACCTAATTAGAAGGTAAAATTGAAGCTCACATATGACTAGCATTTTACCTAATGAAGAGGTGGACAAATGCGAACTATATATCTATGTTGGTTGGTGGTAGATGATCGAGCGTACAATCAAGATTAATTGATATGAAAGTTAGTCACATAATCCTCCATAGATCCCGTCAAAATAATAATAATAATAATCCTCCATTGATATGATCTTGAGAGACAAGCCTTGCCAAAACCTTTTCTTACCACAAAATAGTTGAAGCAACTAATGCTTTAAAAATTATTGAGGGATATAGGCAATAATAATATCCATAATCAATTACCTTATAAGTAGAATATCACTTTTATAAAAACTAAAAATGCAATTGTAAAAAATAAAAAATAAAAAGCTTTCAGTCCTGCGTAGCACGCCTGAAGGCTTCTCACGCATGCAGAGAGGCTAGTACTTAAAAAGTGTAAGGCAAAACCCAATCTATAGGTTGCACTACTAAAAAAAAGGCAAAAGACGACGGGAATTCACTGTCGTGTATTCGGTTTTCAAATCATCGTGAAATCGACCGACATCTTTTACAAAATCAAACGACTACGGTAAATCCCCGTCGTTGTTAAAAGAAACAACGTCATTAACAACTAATAACTGACGTTTGTGTATTGAAAAATGAGCTAAAAAATAGTCAAGGATAAGAATAGACGACCAATTCTAACAAACAAACGTCGTTTAAAAGGCAACATATGACATATTTTAACAGAACATGGCCGCAAGAGATACATACAACGACGAGAACTAAAACCCACAGCCGTTAAATATACGTTTCACGACACATACAACTATGACGTCTTTAAATACATAATCGACGACGTTATTGATTCCTACTACGTCACCACAGTTTCTACAACCGTCGTGAAATAAATTTTCCACTTCGATTTTTCCATTAATAATGACATGGAAATAGATGTTATGGTCATTACTTACGACACATGTATTTCTACAGACGACGTTGTACTCAATAAACAACGTCATATCCAAATAAATGAGAGCCGTATTACATAATTTATACGTCATCTTTTAAAATATAATCATTGTCTAATGCATCTGAAACGACAACATTTCTCAGTCGATAGCCGTGTAAAACTATTTTAACGACATGATCTGAAAATAAACGACATGGAAAATATGTTAGGGTCATTACTTACAACACATTCATTTATATAGGGGACGTTGTCGTCAATATACAACGTCGTTATCATGTGAAGGACAGCCGTGTTTCAGAATTTATACGTCATCATTACTAAAATTACAATCGTCTAATGTCTATGAGACGACGTAGTTTATCCGATATTCACCGTGTAAAGTCATTTTAACGACATGATCATAAGAAAAGAGACGTGGATACATTCATATAACGTTGTTTTTGTAAAGGAACGACGTCCAAATATACCTTTACGTCGACAAATTTACCAATGGATTTCAAATACCGTCGTGAATTAATCCTTTTCCACTTCGTTTATAAAAGAACAAGCGACATGGTAAAATTAAGACGACGATTTTTGATTTGACACGGACGAGTTCATAATCTAAGACGTTGTCTTTTGTAACGTTCAGGTTAGATATCTTGTCTTTTAGATGTCGGTATTATGGGATTGGAGTCGTGTTATTTGGAATTACATGTCGGCTCTTTATGCTTCTCCGACGTGATATCCTTAATAACTGTTTCACAATAGCGTCGTGGTTCTTCATTGTTACGTTGCTTTAAGACGTCGGTAAATATATTGCGGTCGTTGAATGCTCCAAAATGTCATTTTTTTATGACAATTTTATAAAAACAGACATATGTTTTTCACATTTTTATCAAGACCGTCGTGTTTGTAATCTTGAACTAGTATTTTTTGTACTGATTGTTTTGTGGCCAAAACCTGAATAATGAAAGTGAAGAAATCACATTACAATATATTACAAAATTAATGTCATACACTGCCATTTAGGGCACAAGTAATTTCATAAATTACATAAGCATCATTCAATCCATATATCTTCACACCCATCTCGAATATTTTGACTCCCAAACTCACACACCAGTTCATCAAATGTGTCAACATTTGGCATCCCTCTAGTAAATGGCTCACACTCAATTCTCACATCACCTAAGACATCATCACCAATAACATCATTATATTCTCTATTAGGCATTGATAACACTACCGACCAACCACGATGCATCCGGTCGTTAACAAAAAATACTTAAAATGACGATCATTTTAAAAACAACTTAGAACACCTTTCAGATGACGCTAGGACGACTGACGAACCGTCGTGGTCTATAAATCTAACCACGTAAATAAGAAGCTACCGTAGTCTTATTTAGTTGAAGTAGAATAAACAGAGTTGTGTTCAAAGTTGGAAACTTTCCCTCTTTGTGTGTATATTTTATCAAACTTGGACAGAATTAAAATGATTTTGGCCAGAAAAAAGGTAAAAAGATTTTCAAAACAAAAACCGTATGAGCATGTAAAACAGCAACAAAAATAGTGAGAAATGCTTACCTTTTGTGTGCAATGAAAGCTTTCTCTCGGAGTTTGGTGTTTAAGTTCAGAGACAACGACGAAGACGAGAGGAAGACGATGAGATACACCGACAGTGCTTTGAGAAGGAAAAAAGACGAAAAGTTTTCTCTCGGAGCTTGAAATTTTTTCTCGAGTTTGGAAACAGTGCAAGTGTAAGTCAGGTAGACGAAAGGTTGAATATATTCACATACCGTTTCATAAAATGACACGATTAATAGAAAGCGCCCTAGTATTATATATTAGACGTCGGTATATGTTTCCACCGCCCTAGTAAATTTTTTTAATGACCCTTAGTTTTCATAAAATGTTGTGTTTATATATAATTCCACGACGATATTATCTTCAATGTCGGTTTTTTCATACAGCGTCTTGGTTAATTATGTTTATACGACCTCACTTTATTGTTAACCGACGTCTATGTTTAAGTTATACACTTTGTTGATTTATATTTTCTGATCAGTAGAGATTTGCCTTTCAAATTTTGCTCCTATTAAATATTGATCTGTGGATGTGCAAGAGCTTGAGAACAAGAGGAAGGAGAGGGCCCAGCTTGGCAGTAGTTCTTTATGATAGATATTAAGAAAGATATTACCAAAATAAAAGAAAAATTAATAAATTTTAAAAGGCAATAAAAATAAGACGGCGGTTTACAGAGACGGCAGACGTATAAATAGAAAAAAGATGACGGTAATTTGAACTTAGGACGTGGTAAATAAATACGACAGTAATGTTGTAGGTACCGTCGTAGTACACTCCAAAATAATAAGTCGATAAATTAATCTCTCGCGTCATGGTACGTAGATTTAACACGTCGTGTTTTTGTAACATATTGTCGTGTTTAAACGGCGTTATTTTAAATGTAACCGACGTGGATATGAAATTTTTTGTATAAATTGAGTTTTTTTCCACGATTTCTTTCAGTTTCAGTTTTCAATTAGGGTTTCAATTTCTTCTTGCCCTCTGTCTCACCTCTTAGGAGGCAATTGTTTTGGATGTTGATGTGTGTGTATTTGTGTCTCATTTGAGACACAAATACACATACATCATCAATCTCTAAAATATTGTCTCTCTTAATGCAAATTTGTGGCTGTCGTTGTCAAATTTTAGAGGCAATTGCTTGGATGTTGATGTGTGTGTGCGTTTGTGTAGATACACAAACGCACACACATCATCAACTTCCAAAAAATTGCCTTTCTAAATGTAAATCTGTGGCTGCCGTTGTCAAATTTTAGAGGTAAATTTTTGGATGTTGATGTGTATGTGCCTTTGTGTGTCTCAAAGACACGAAGACACATACATCATCAACCTCTAAAATATTGCCTTTTTGTGGTCCGATTATGATGAGGAACAGAGTTCCATCTGGTAAGATTTTGTAACTCTTGGGATCTCAGATCTAATTCTGTCCGCTGTTTTCTATATAAACCGTGGTGGTTATTCTCAATTCTTGACATTAAGTTGATCCACAGACGTAGGAGGACAAAATTCAAGAAAAAAAAATTACAATTTAGACGACGGTTTAGATATAAGGTCCGACGTATAAAGTTAATAAATACGACGGTAATTTTAACTTCACGACGTATATCTTGTATCTCAGAAAAATCTATTCTGTCGGCGGTTTTCTATATAAATCGTCGTGGTTATTCTCAATTCTTGTCATTAAGTTGGTCTGCCGTCATAGGATACCAAAATCTAAGAAATAAATAGTAAAAAATAATGTAATTAAGACGACCGTTTAGGTGTAAGGGTAGACGTATAATGTGAATAAATACGACGGTAATTTTAACTTAACGACATAGTAAATTTTATTACACGGCGTTAATTGAAGAAACTAACGTGGTTAGAGTTAAAGATACCGTCATAGTATGAAACATGAAATAAGTCGATAAAATTATATTTTACGTCATTGTACATGTATTTAAGACGGAGGTATTTTGTAATATACCTCCGTGGATTCTTTTGAAATTATGCGACGCCGGATACGAAAACTTGGTCGTGGTTATTTCGGAGAAAAGACGGCGGCTGTTTCTTTAAACTGTCGTCTTTACATTCTACGTCGGTGGATTCATATCTTCTGCCGTTGTTTGTTGGCTCCGAGTTGCTGTAGAAAACCTTTTTCAATAAGACGTCGTTTTTTAAAATAGGTGTGTCGTGTTATAAAAACAACCATTGGATTCCCCATTTTTTAGGTGTTTAAGTTATTCTTACACGGCGGTTTTATAAAACCATTGTCTTTTCAAAAACGTAACGACGGTTTTCCGTTAAACCGTAGTTTTTTTCTGGTTGTCTTTTTCACTTTTTGTAGTAGTGTTGACTTATCAACACACATTAGCAGTGGCGGACCCACATATGCGCAAGGAGGTGTCATTGCACCTTCTCTCACCTGAAAATTCACAGAATTTGCCAATCTGCTTGTGCCCATCAAGATTCAAGTTTCGATTAAAAGCCTCAAAGAAGCTGTTTTGTTGCTGTTGTGTGGGACCCTGAATATCTACCTTACATTGTTGGGCTCGATCTCACGATCGTGTAGGTGAAAACGGTTCGTCAATTGGACCTCCACAACAAAAGTTATAAATTTGAGAAGATTTTTTTCACTTAAGTTGCAGACTAATAAGTCGAAGAAGAAGACGACTGGATGTGTTTGAAGTTAGAATCCCGTGCTTCTCAACTTTAATTCCTTTTTAATACGGTCTACTATCAAGGTGCCATGTGTCAAATTTTAACTAGACTAACTTTTAAAAATTCATTAAAAATTCATTTGTGCTCCAAAAAATTCACCAAAAATTACCCCCAAACTTGTAATCACATATACTTTCATCTCATGACCTCCAAATAACATGTACTTTGGGTTAGATTAATGGGTCAATGGGTTTAGATAGAAATGAAAAATGTTTGTTATTCCTAATAAACACAACTCATTTTGAGTTGAGTTTTTCTATTTAAACCTAGCACTTCTCTTTGTTCAACTCATATTCTAAGTTCACCCCAACTTCTAATTCAAATTTTCACAATTTCTAAAAAAACCTGACTATCTTCCCAAACTACTCCTAAAACAAACACACAAACAACAAAAAAAACAAAAAAAAAAACTTCACACACCCCAACTTCACACCTTCACATTACTTAAAGAGATAAAAACACTTGTCAAATGTGTAGAAGTATTATTTTATTATTATTTTGATTACTTTAAAAAAAATTGAGAATGAACTAGGAGGTTTTTGATAGATAAATGTTGACAGTTAAATTGATATGTAAGTTACCATCATCAAACAAATTGACATACTAAGAAATAATCTAGGAGTCCCAAACCAAGAAATAATCTCACATTACATACATCAATTAACGACCCACAAGCCATTATTTGCACACCGTATTTAGGGTTTGTGAAGAGAAGATGAGAGTGTAGTAGGTTTCTTGGATTGAAAGAGAAGAGTAATTTGGCAATAGGGTATAGAGGAGTTTATGTTTTTTTAAAACTTAATATGAAGAGTGGTGGGGTGTGTGTATAGATGTACTAGGGTTAAGTATTACGTTGGATGACCTTTTGTCTTTTTACACAATAATAAAACTTAAGAGGAGCTTAAAATTTTAAGTATTTGGGTGGACAAAGAAAAGTCTTTATAATTATAGTGTGAGCCCTTAGATCAACTTTATTTATTTATTTAGTTTTTAATTTGCCAAAGTTAGGAAGAAAGAGGGGGTTTTCTCACATATATTGACAAACAGGGACAGACCCACAGTGGGGTCAATGGGGTCAAACGACCTTATGGATTCCATGAAAGTAAGCTACAAGGTCCCCTTTAATGGCTGTGTGACCCCATGAATGGCTGAAGGAGATGGTTGCTGGTTTGAGGAAGAAGAAGACGCAGAGCGCGTTTCTGTTTGTCGTTTTGGCCTAGTGTTTAATTTTTTTTTTAAACACGCTGGCCAAAACGGCGTCATTTTGGCCCCGCCCCAACAAATTTTTTTTTTAAAAGACCTGGCCAAAACGACTTCGTTTTGGTCCAGGTCTTTAAAAAAAAAAAATTAGAACAGATTCAAAGAGAACTCTCCTGACTTTAGCATCTCCAATCTAAAACCCCCATTCCTAAACCCTCAAACCTAAATCCCCAATCTCCATCCCCCCAAACCTTTAACTCTCTCCCCCACCAAACCTTTAAGCCCCAGCCCCAGCTCCTCCAAAAAATTGAATTTTTACACTATGACTCTATGAGATAAGATTCCTGGGTCCGTCCCTGTTGACAAAGTGCCATGACTCCATGAGTGGTCGAACCTAAGACCACTCATCTACAAATCAATGTCTTTTTTCATTGGGACCATTGGCGATTGTTGATATTTGAACCGATATTAATATTTCTGTATTTTTTAACCTTATATTGTTATTGTTGTATAATATTTGATACCGTGTGTCCACGTACAGGGTGATATCAAAACAGATTTCAATGGGGTACTTTACCATGAGATGACACATACATGGCAGTGGAATGGACAGGGTCAAGCTCCTGTTGGATTGATAGAAGGGATTGCAGACTTTGTGAGGTTGAAGGGGGATTATGTGCCCAATGGATGGGTAAAGTCGGGTGAAGGTCAAAAGTGGGATGAAGGTTATTCAGTGACTGGATGGTTCCTGGACTATTGCAATGATCTTCAACAAGGGTTTGTGGCTGAACTGAACAAGAAGATGAGAGATGGCTACAGTGACAACTTCTTTCAGGAGCTGCTTGGGAAGAGAGTTGATCAACTGTGGACCGACTACAAAGCTAAAATTGCAAACTAATTAACCATGTGCACTATAGTTATTAATGTTATGAAAGTCTAGTTCTAATACCAATAAATAAGATGTGGGTTTTGTTTTGTATCCACAGTTGGACTCAAATAAATTAGATAATAAAAAAAGTCCGAATAATTAGGAGAATAATAGTCTGTTGGGCATGTAAGCCAAATACAACTACGAGTAAGCCAAAGACTAGTTGTTTACATATTTGTGAAAGTAAAATTATATTGTTGATGCATAAATATTGGAAAAGTTCTCATTATTTAGACAGTTGTTTTTTTTATTAATGCTAAAATAACATGTACTTTTATTTTATCACATTATTTTCATATTGCTGACTTCCATATATGTTTAATTCCTCGATCAGTCTCCATCAGCAGATGTAATATCATGAACCTGGAATTTGGACTAGAATATACTTCTGAAATATGGGAGATAAAAAAAAGCTTCATGTGGTGTAGTGGGTTTTAAATCTTTTGTTCCTGGGAGTTTTTTTTATTTATTATTATTTTTTTCAGTACAATCGATATTCTAAATTAGCCCAAATTATAAAAAAAAAAGAAGCTCTATATGAAATGGACTTTAAAAACACATCCAAAGCCCATTTACAACATAACAAAAGGGCTTGTAACTTCTTTTTAATTACAAAACTGCCATTGATTTCTTAAAACAAACTCAACTCAAAAACCTCATAAAAAAGCCCAAAACACTTAATGAGGTATCAAAGTAATTTAATAATTAAAATTAAATTCAATAAGGCCAGCTTTCATTTTTGAGTATTTTTTGGGTATGTTTATAGAAATTAAATGGTATAGGGTTTATTTATAGTTTTAGTGCCAAGAATGGGTATTTGACTAAATATCTCTCTAAATTATAGGGGCGGGGTGGGGGCCTCTCACACACATAACTAAGATGCCATAAGAGTTGAAATCTAAGACCTCTATAGTGCAAATCAAAGCTATTTTCCACTGTGCTAGACCTCGTTGACTTATGTTGATTTTGTGTGAGCCCCCTCTTTATACGATTGAGACGAAAAACTCTTTTGAGTTTGTACCTACTTTCATATTCACAATTTCTATATTTTATCACAACATCGATATTTGGAGAATATTTTTCGCATTTTTGAACCCCTTATTGCATAGCAGAACGGCTCACCTGAGGACCGTACTACATATATTGGAAATTTATTTATTTAAGTGATAAATATGGCAATGGCTATATATATCTTGTGTTATAATATAACTGAAATATCGGAATTGCCAATTGTGACTAAATTACTGTTTATGTATCATGAAAATTCTTTTGTAAATTATTTCCTCAACCCTTACACGTCTACCTCCCATAGAAGACTGTTGCCCAATTATTTTATTCTTTCCATAGAACTCTTTTTCTTCCCATGAACTACCTAAAACCCTATTCAACCCTTACACAACTCATTGCCATCTTTACATGCTGCTTTTTAGATACAATTAAACTTTCTTCCATTCTACCCACTTGTATTTCTTCTTCTTACTTATACCAACATTGTCTTTTCATCTCAACATCAAATTATATATATGTATATAGCACAAGGTTTGTAAAGCTTCTTGTTCCAATCTTGTTTATGTTACTTGAATGACTTTTCGTTGTGTTTTGTTTTGTTTTTTCGTTCACATTCGTATAATTAAACAAATTGTTCTTGGTGTGGTACGTATTATCTTGATTTGTTTTAATTAACAGAAGTACTTGATATATATATTAGGATGCAGAGGAAGAATAGTGGCACACCAGGAACACAACCAGCATGTGCAGCATGCAAGCATCAAAGGAAAAAGTGTCACGATGGGTGTGTATTGGCTCCTTACTTTCCTGCTGACAGAACCCGGGAATTCCTCGCTGTGCACAAAGTTTTCGGGGTAAGCAATGTAACGAAGATGGTGAAGAATGCCAATGAAGCGAATCGGAGAAATGTGGTTGATTCGTTGGTCTGGGAAGCTCTTTGTAGGCAAAAAGATCCCGTGCTGGGTCCTTACGGGGAGTACAGGATGGTTTTTGATGAGCTAAAGCGATATAAAAACCATGAAATTCAAATGGTTCATCCTTCACAAGTGCAAAAGGGAATGTGTTTCAGTAAATCTTTGTCAGATTTTGTTGGTTGGAATGGTGGAGGAGCTAATGGAATCACTAATCACAACATTAATTTGGGTGGTTATCTTCATGAGAACGAGAATGTGATAATAGATTCAGCCTCATATGGTTATCCTTCAAATTGTGAGTTCCAAAGTCCAGAGAAGATCATAAAGCAAGCAAAACTGGTTGATTCTGTTGTTCTTCCGCTAAACCAGCACCAGCAGCGTTCAATCAACAACATTAATCAGCAGTATTATCTTTCAGGTAATTTTCAATTCTTATTTATAATATATATATATATATATATAGTACAATTAATATTACTTTAGATTAGGAATGAGGAAGCGGATGATATATGCAGATCAAAACATTTTTGCTTTGCTTGGCTTTGTTTGTTATATCCCAGATAACCATTCACATCTCTTAACAGGACTTGAATTTTAATCGTGACACCCAAAAGTTATATTTGTTTACCATTGACATCCATGGCAAACTAGGGTTTACCAAGGCATCATAAATAAGAAATTGGAGGCTGAAAATACAAATTATATGGCAATATATTTATTCATAATTAATTTTCTATCCCTTTTGTTTTATTATTTTTTTTTGGGCCAAGTTTTTTTTTAATTCAAAATTAATGTTGTAATTTATTTGGTGACCTACATAATAAGTTTTTTGTTTTTTTTTATGTTTCTTTTTGTAGGTCAACTTAATCAAATCATTAGCAAGCCCATAGAAGGCACAATATGGGAAGGAGGATCATAATACTTTGCATATATGGGGAACTCATTTTCTTGTGTTTTTCAAGTTACCACCTTCCTTCATCTTGAGCTCGACTGCTTGAGGATAGAACAAAATCTATTATGTCATTTTCTTCTTTTAATCATTCACGTCACCTGTATCAGACATATTTATCCTGAAGTGATAATTAAACGTTGTTAGCTATATATATAATTACATTCTTGGCCAAAAAAAGAAAAATAAGCTATTACCTGGAAAACAAATAAACAATATTGTGTGTACATATGATATAATATAGGAAGATATATTTTTGTCATGATTGTGAATGTGGACTATTAATTAGGTCAACTGCCGCCTGTGTGGTTTATATTCACAATTTAGCAAGAGGACATTACAATACATATACTGGGAAATACTATTTTTTTTTAGAATGTCTGGCAATTTGTTTTCAAACTATGAATTTGGACTATTGATCATGTTAATTTTTATTAATGTAAGATCTAGATTCAAATTGGGCAACATAAATATGTGTCTCACAAAGTTATATCTCTAATAAGAGAACATTATAATATTAATGTATTTTAAGGGATCTCTCAAATAAGCTTATTTGAAGAACACTCTTGTAGGGCCTACAACGCATTGTATTTCAATTATTTGAACGGTCTTTAGGGGTCCCCATTTTTGTGAAGAGTGTTGCTAAACAAACACTAAAATTAATTGAGTACACTATATGATCTAAGTACACCATAATATTTTAATCAAACGTAAAATTAACTAAGTACACCCTATTCAACTACCAAAAATACCACTTGTACACCATAATATACTCTGTCACACAACACCATAATATCAGTCCTAAGTAGTTAATTCAACAAATGATTGATAGTAGGGGTGAGTTAATTTTGCCCTAGTTACGAGTGTTTGGGCCAAAATCTGGCACACCCAGCCCACCCAGGATAACAAGCCACAAGGTCCAAAATCTGGATTGTACAAAATAGGAATCAAAGGCCCAAAGTCCAGAAAGACCTAGCCCAAGATTTATTGAAATATGGCAAAGCAAAATTGGGACTCAAAAGAAAAAGCAACTAGCCATGGGCTCCACAAAAATAAAGGCAGGTCCGGTATGAATAAAAAGAAGAAAAACCCAAAAATTGGAGGCAAACCCACGTGATCTCCTGACTTGGAAAAGTCACAGGGGAAGTGATTGGAAATTAAATAGAAGCAGGTAATTAAGCAAAGAGACTTCTCTGAAACTCTGGGGCTCAAAGATCAGAATCCTCTTTAATACAATTTCACGTCAGAGGAAGGCGACCCTTCCAAGAGATAAGCAAATTTTTGTTCTCAAAAAGAGATAAGTAGGAAAGCAGGGATCAAACTAACCATCACAGTTTGACCTATCACAAAGGGCAGTTGGGAATTAAAAAGAGGGATATGTTTTCTTTCAAAATACAAGGAAATGGCTACCATAGGAAATGACTGGTGAGAGCTTATCTACCATAATTGATAAAATCCCTTTTTCTCTATATTTAAAATTGAGAGATCTTTTGAGAAATTTTGCCGCCCATTATTAAAAGAATTTCCCTACTCCAGAAAACACTTCTTATAAATATAAGAGAGGGTGAACAGAATAAGACACACTCAATTCATCAATCAAACAAACAAACAAAAAAATCAACCAAAAGCTCACTTGAACCACAAGAGAAACCAGCTTTAGATCAGAATTCCCAAAGTTCAGACTTAGACAAATAAGTCATTCAAAACGAGATTCCTCTCGTTACAAATTTGGTTAAGCAAAAACCAAGAACAAGCAGAGCTTGAGTTTTCACAAATATGAAAACCTCAACAAAGTTTACAGTGCAGTTCCAACTCATTAAGTCCTCAAGACCAGCCACTTCTGCCCATTCAGACTGAAGAAGCAGCAGTTCTGCCTGTTCAAAAGCCTCCCAAAGCTTGAAGTAGATTAAAACTCTGCCAAAATTGAACGTTGGCATCAATTTACAGCTGAAGCTGAGCAGTTGAAGTTGTTAACAGTCCAGTCCAGCATAGACATATTCAGTCCAGCCCGAATCAGAAGCTTCTATCCAGGCAGAAATGGAATTCCAGCTTTCTTTTTATCTTTCTAGAGTTGATTTTTTCCTTCCAAGTCTTGTAAAGGGCAGCTCTGCCTAAAAATAGTCCTCTTTATCATCATTTATTCTAGCCAGAACTACCAATCTTATACTGTGATAAATTGTGAAGTCCTCACTAGTCTGAGGCAAGAAAAGAACTTACTTGGGAGATATTCCTCACCCAAATTCACAATCACTTATTTAGAAATCAATAACTTGGGGCACAAGTTATCCATTTTAAAGAAGTCTGCTAGGATTTTCAAAGCTAGTAGTGGCACGCTCGCACACCGAAGAAAGCTGACTTGTTGACCAGTCAATGGTTTCCAAGGCAGTGGTGAATTTTACCCTTCCATCACAGGAGCAAAAACAAAACGGGTGAATAATTTGGCACGCTTAGTGGGACTTCTCAGTATACAGACTTTGACAGAATTCTTCTCAAGTTTATGAATATTGGAAGCTCTAGCCAGAACTTGCACCACGCCATGGAGATAAACTAGGTAGCTCTCAGGGAAGGTCTGGAGTCAGAAGAAAGTGACGCCAGGCAATCAGCCAACGGCAGTACCGGAAGCAGACGTTCCAGGACCGGCTCTAGGAGGATGAATCAAATACAGGAATCTGTGTTCCGACAGGAGATTACAACACAAAGGAGCCAGGATACTCTCAATAACATGACAGCTATAATGCAATGGCAGGTTAACAGGCAGTTCAGGAAGAACCGTGAGGCTGCTATGGCCAGAATTTCAAATCCTCATGGCCCTCCACCAGGATTAGCGTGGCCATGCTAGGAGAACCCTCTCATTGCACAAATAGCTGGAATACCAGGGCATGGAGAGATCCAAGCTGGACAAAGGGGATGAGCCCTTCCCGTCCAAGAACGTGAGGTCCCAGTCTGGCCAGAAGGCCCTGTACCAGTTCAAATTCAGCAGAATCAGCCAGAACCTCAGCCTATTCCACAGCCTTTGACCCCACATGATCAACCTTTGGCACTTCTGCTTGAGCTACAGCAGTGTTGCCTTACAGACTCAGAAGGATGGATCTCAATCCATTCCCTCCACCTGCAAGAGGCAGAGGGGGGAACAACCCTTTTGCTAACAATGACAGGAACAGGCCGGGGGCAAACTGGAGGAATCATCCAGATCTAGAAGTGCAGGACGAACACAGGGAGGAAGCTCTGCCCAGGCCATATAGGGCGGAGCCCAGGATTGATCACGTCCAGCCAGAACAGGGACGAAATCTGCACCATGTCAATGCTTTGAATGACATGGGGGCATTACAAAGAATGATCAGAGAGATGATGGAGCCTGAAGCCAAAACAGGAGAGAGGCCCACCTATAGAAAGCCATATCCGACTTATATCGATCAAATACCTCTATCACCAAGCTTCAAGGTGCCAAACTTCACCTTGTTCAATGGAGAGGATCCCTATGCTTCATCAGTTGAGCATATAGGCAGGTTCTCTGTCCAGTGCATAGCCATAGAAAATAACCCTCTGTTAAAGCTAAGGCTTTTTGGAAATTCTCTCTCCGGACAAGCTTTCACCTGGTACACCAATCTGCCAGCCAATTCTGTTCAAACTTGGGAGCAGATGGAAAGTGTTTTCCATGACTATTATTACAGGATTCAGCCAGAAGTTACCATCAGTGATCTTGCTACCCTCAAGTAGGGTGAAGATGAACCTGCTCAAGACTTCATAACCAGGTTCAAGAAACTCAAAATGAAGTACCGAATCCTATGGAAGAAAGACACTTCATCCAGATCTCTGAGAAAAAGATTTGATGGGATGCTGTTTGGAGATCTGGAAGAACTGGCAAATAAAGCATCCAAATACTAGGAGCTGCTTAGGGAAGAACAACAGAAGAGGAACTCCTCCAAAGGCACGTATTACAAGTCCTCTTCTTCTTCAATACATCTGGTTGAGGTAGAATCAAAAGAAGAAGCAGAGGGCTCGAAGGAAAGAGAAATTGCAATAGCAGAGATGGCAAAATTGAAACATCCCATCAGTTGCAAGGCTCTTACAAAGCCACCAAAGGATCAGAAGCCGCCACCATTCACAGGAGGGTTTGTTCCAAACAAGCCAACCTAGAACAAGGTCTATTCCTTCGATCTGACCAAGGTGGATGCCTTGTTTGATGAGATGTTGTTGCAGAAAACAATAGAGACACCCCACAGGTTGCCCAAACCAGAGGAACTCAAGGGCAGACAGTATTGTAGGTGGCACAATTCTTGGAATCACTCCACCAATAGTTGTGTTATTTTCAGGGATGTCATATAGGAGGGAATAACAGCATGAAGGCTAAAATTGGCGGAGAAACCTTCATCAGTCACAACAGATCCTTTTCCCCAGCCACAAGTCAACATGGTCAACTTAAATTGGCTAGAACAGAAGAGAAGCAGACCAACGACGGAAGCTAGCTCCAGCAGAGGCATAGCAATCACAAGGGAAACTAATGAAAGGCCAAAAGCAACTATCTCGGCTGGGGTGGTGCTCTACAGCAAGTGCAAGTGTGAAACTGAGCTAGAAGTGGTTCTGGACAAGCAGAATCAGCCCACACCTAGTGTTTTTGATAGGATTGGAACCTCATTTCGAGACAAAGCCAGGCAGAATGACTATCTTAGGCATGCTCAGTATAGCAGAAGAAAGATAGAGCAGCCCAAGAAGGAAATACCAATTAAGATGCCCGGGAATGAAAAGCCCTTAGCAACTATCATAGAAGGCAGATGGTATTCTATGGGGAAAAGTGGTAGACCAACTCTAGAATTAACCATAACTCAAAAGAGGAGGGTTCAAAGGCAGTACTGCACATTCCTCAAAAACCAGGGTGATACACAGGTACTTCCAGAGACCAGTTCTGCCAGAAAAGGAAAAAATCTGGAAGTACTTCCTCAGGCAAAACGAATAACCTGCCAGCCGCAAAAGCTGGTAAAAAGCAGAATCTCCAAGCAGGCCCTCTATCCATCTTGCCTCATCCTCAGTCAATCAACCTGAGCCTTCACAAGTACAAATGAATCAGAACCTATTCTAGTAGAAGAACAAGAAGACTGGACTGAAGAGTATGAAGAGGAGCAGCAGGACTATGAACCATCTGCAGATGACCAGAACGGACTCCTCGAGACAGGAGAACAGGGAGACTGGGCAGAAGAATATGGGGAAGAACAAATGGGGTATGATGGAGAACTAGATGAAGAAACTGAGGCTTTTGGTGCAGAATTAGAGAGCCTGTTGCAGGGTGATCTGGGCCTCAACATGGTCTTCATCTTGCCAGAAGAATTCAGGGCAGCAGAAGGGCAAGAAAACACTTTGGAAGGAGATGTTTTCTCCTAGGAAAGCTTTGAGTGTAGGTTGGTAGAAGTAGAAGAGGCACCAGAACAGCAAGCCCCTACTACCAAGACAAGTGGAACTGCCATGAAACTGACTGCAGAACAGCTTTGCTTCTCCAAACCAACCAAGGAGATGGCCAATCACCTCAGACCTTTGTTCATAACAGCAAACTTTGGGGGTATTCCTATTCCCAAAGTCATGGTAGATGAAGGTGCAGCCATTAATCTTTTACCCCACAGATTGTTGAGCAAGATGGGCAGAACAGAGAAGGATTTAATTCCAACACGTTTAACTGTCACCAATTTTGCTGGGGCATTACCAAGACTCATGGAATCCTGGATGTGGATGTCATAATTGGAACCAAATAATTGAAGATTGCATTCTTTGTGGTAGATACCACTTCTACCACTTACAATGCATTGCTTGGCAGGGATTGGATTCACTAGAGCTTATGTCTTCCTTCCACTCTATATCAACAATTAGCCCTTTAGAATGAAGAAGGTTACATGGAGATAGTAGAGGCCGATCCACGGCCATTTATGCCCTCTGCCATGTGTTTTGAGGCAAGGTATTATCATGATGACCTTGGTCCTTTCACCTTCCTTGGAGTCAACCAGAATGGCCGCCCCCATGGTGTCACGGCCCAGAGACTCATTGAAGATGGTTTAGCCAGTTTTCTAGATGACTGGAATAGACCTTTTGTTCTAAACCTCCAGAACTCTGATGTTTAGTCCCAATCAACAAGAGAATGATCGAGCTGCAACAATCTGATCCATTACAAAAAGATTGTTGGTATATTGGGAAGAAGGGAAGCTCTTTATGCAGGATCTAGCCATCAATATGACAGAATTCACTCATGAGAGCACTGAAGAACAGAAAGAGAGTTTGCATAAGGAAGTACTAGATTTTGCACCAGCAGCACTAGATGATTCTCTACCAGAAGTAGAAGATCCACTGCAAGAAATAAACTTAGAGACGGAAGAGGATCCAAGACCCACTTTCATTAGTGCATTATTGGAAGAAACACTCAAGAGTGAGATGATTGCACTTTTGCATGATTTTAGAGACTGTTTTGCTTGGCATTATCATGAAATACTTGGATTAGACAGAAAGCTGGTGGAACACAAGCTGCCAATTAAAGAAGGTTACCTTCCAGTCAAACAGGCCAGAAGAAGAATGTCTATGGACACGGAACTGAAGGTCAAGGAAGAAATAGAAAGATTGTTCAAGGCATGATTCATCAGACCAACCATTTATGCTGATTGGCTAGCCACTATTGTACCGGTTCTGAAAAGAAAAACAGGGGCAGTTAGAATCTGTGTGGACTACATGAATCTGAATGAAGCATCTCCCAAGGATGAATATTCTATGCCAATGGCAGATATGCTAGTAGATGGAGCTGCTCATAACCAGATGCTATCTTTCATGGACGACAATGCATGGTATAATCAGATTATGGTGGCAGAAGAAGACATCCACAAAACAGCTTTCACGTGCACAGGACATATAGGTGCTTTTGAGTATACTGTAATGCCTTTTGGCTTAAGAAATGCATGAGCTACTTACCAAAGAGCTATGAATTCTGTTTTCCATGATATCATAGGACATTCTCTGGAAGTATACATAGATGATGTGGTGATTAAATCCCCAAATAAGGAAGATCATGTATCAAATCTAAGAAAGTTATTCCTAAGAATGAGACAACATAAGTTGAAGATGAATCCTAAAAAATGTGTTTTTGGAGTTCAAGCAGGGAATTTCTTAGGTTTCTTAGTCCACCAAAGGGGCATAGAGGTTGACAAAAATAAAGCAAAATCCATCATAGAAGCTCTACCACCCCGAAACAAGAAAGAACTACAGAGTCTCCTAGGAAAAATTAATTTTCTAAGGAGATTCATATCCAATTATGTAGGAAAAATCCAACCTTTCTCCCCCTTGTTAAGGTTGAAGCAAGAACAGACATTTAGTGGGAGGAGCAGCATCAACAGGCTTTTGAGGATGTGGAACCTGAGATTAAATTCTTCGTTTCCCTCGTCAAAGCTGACGGTTGGCTAAAAGGATATGTAAGTTTAATTGATTATGCATTTCTTTTAATGTACATAGATTATGAGATTGACAAGAAAAATATGTGCAGCACATTGATTTGGGGTTGTATCTCATCCGAAAGCAACAACAAGAATTGGAGGTTGTAGAAATATCGAACTGGACAACGACCAATGTATTTTTTATGGTATGTCATAGGCCTTGACTAAGTGCAGTTAATAATTACAAAATTATCCATACTTGCTTTGTGGAAGTGTTTAACCATTGATTGTTTTCTATTTCACATAATCACATCCATACTTGCTTTGCAGATAATGAAAGAAATACAGAGCAAGTTGGGTGGAAAATTAGAAACAGTTTATTGAATGTTGTAAATGGCAAGGTTCCGGCGTGTGGGATGAGTTGGGAGAACGCGTATAAGGTGTATGCCCCTTGTATGTTGACGAAGTATAAGCATTGGGTGGCTCTAATGATTGATCTGGTTAAGTGTGAAATCAAAGTGTACGATTCAATGGTTTCACTTATTCCAGATGAGATCTTAAAGGAAGAACTCGCCCCGCTTTCAATTACGATTCCAAATCTTCTCAACACCATCGATTTTTATGAAGAAGGTTTTTACGCAAACTATTGCAGCCGAGATTGGTGGTGTCTGTGGCCAATAGAACGTGTGGATGTTCCACAATAGTCTAATAAGTTAGCGCAGCTTGTTAATTTAATTTTATTACTTTAAATTGTCAATTACAGTAGAATGTCATTACTTGAATTGATCAAGTTATTGTTTTGCTTCAGAGGTGATTGTGGCATGTTCGTGTTGAAGTACATTGAGCTTTTGAGCGTTGAGATTCCTTTAGCTACTTGCACCTCGCAGAACATACTTTTTTTCCAGTTGAAGTTGGTTGCAGAGATATTATGGGGAGATGCTTACATGCCATGATATTGGTTGAAATTGGTTCAGGTACAAGATGATTAAATTGGTTTTAGGAATCTCCAATTTGAAACTCATGTAAATACACAATGCAAACCCACGAGTCCTTTTCCAATTCTACCTCCGCTCCTCAATTCTTCTTCGTCTTTCTCAATCATAGTGTATTTTTGTACATAATTTTAGGTTGAAGTTATTGGACAATAACAATTAGAACCAAATAGTGGCAAATATTATAGCGGATGCATGGTTTCATTTCGATTAGTATGATACTATGCTACATTTATTCTCATACTGAGCTAAATGTATATGGTAGCTGGATGCAGAGCATAGACAGAAAAATGAAAATCTGAAATGGAGATGCAGAGGCTTGGTGAGGAGAAAAGTAAATAGATCTGTAAATCTATTGCACGTGGGCAATCTAAATGGATAGGCGGATGCATTTTTGAAGTTAGGCACATGTCATTCCCATACATAGAATGTGCATTTGGAGTGTAAAGTTTTTTTGGATTTAATGAAACAAACATCTGTGTAATATTGGCCTAACTCCTTCATGACATTTACATAACCTTAACCAAACTGCATTGAATTGGGATTTGAAGACTGCATATGTGAATGGGGACTGATGGCTTTTTAAGTTTATTACATCATTGCAAAGTGATTTGTCATGATTTATCCAAGCCACCATTCCAAATATCAAATCCCAATCTTTAAGCCATTCAACATGCCTTGACTTAATCGCAATGGGTTGCATCTTAATAAGGTAATTCTGTAAGGGAAATAGGCGGCTATGCCCTCGCCTCCAATGTTTTATTCAACTATGCCCTCTTTCATGAAAAAATGTCCCCAGCTGCAATGCTATAAAAACTCTCTATTGGTTCCGTACCACCCCTCGGGTTTGAATCCCTCTCTCCTTTATAATCAGTTAATAAATTCGTTGATTTTCTTTATTTTATTGGTTTTGGGCAGCTCAGTAGCATAAAAGTAATGTATATTGGTGTGTCTATATTACATGTATGTTGTGTCTATATTGCTTGTTTATTGCATGTGTATTGATTGTTTATTGCTTACGAAGGAAATAAACAACAATACACAGGTAACAGACAAGAAATATACATGCAATGGACATGCAATATACACGCAATAGACATGTAATAAACATCAGTCCCCAATTACACCATCCATAAGGAAGTTGTATTGAATAGGAAATTCTACTTAATAGTTGTTCTTTCTACTAAAAGAAAGAATAAGGATCGTTTCCCCCCTTAAATTTAACTCCTTAAATCTTACTTAAGTGGTACTTTTGCCCCCAATAAACATGCAATATTGGAGCAATAACATGTGATATACATGCAGTAAACAATCAATAAATCTTCAATAAACATTCAATATCGGAACAATAATATGCGAAATACATGCAGTAAACAATCAATAAACCTTCAATAAACATGCAATATCCGAGCAATAACATGTGATATACATGCAGTAAACAATCAATAAACCTTCAACATCTGAGCAACAACATGCGATATACATGCAGTAAACAATCAATAAACCTTCCGTATACGCAAATAAACAATCTATATACACAAAATAATTATGCAATTTTAAAAAAATGTATTGTCTTATTATTGCATCGTATTGGCATTGTATTGTGATTTTATCGTCTTCATATGACTTTATTTTTTTAAAGTCAGTCTTGGAAAGTTTTTGCTGGGTTTCAAACAAATAAATGCTTTTGTTTCAAACAATAATTTAAACTCAATGTCAATCCACCAATTTCAAGAACAAAAATTACAAAATTGATTTCAAAACTCATCGGTGGTGCGTGCAACATGTCTTTTTTGGGGAGAACTTTTACAATCCTTGAAACTATGCACTTAATTGGTCATTAAAAGAACAAATAATATGAAAATTGATACAAGTAATAAAACTAATACCAAGTCCTTAATGGCCTTCAGCATATTCAGCACAGTAGCATCATACATGTCATCTTGCTGTTCTGCTTGATCGGAGGTTACATCAACCCATTCGAATCCATTGCAACTAGTGACTCCCTAATTGCAGGCATCATATATGCAAAATAATTCCGTCATAGTTAGACATAGGTTTTTTTCACCCACATACATATTCTGGAAATGAAAACTTATATAGGAGGTTAGGCACTTCCAAAATGGCTTCCCTTGATTTTTATCTAATTTTGAAATCCAAAGCACCATTGCAGCTCCACAATACTGACACCTCTTTGTTTAAGCGAGAGATGAAGACGAAGACATGTTGAATCTTCTCACTTGTACCTCTTCTCACTCAGATCTTCTCACTAAAACCTCTTCAGACTCATACCTTCTCACTCATAGTTCTCAGTCATACCCCTTCACTCATAACCCTAAACTTCTCACTCAGCTTTCTCTCATCTCTGCCCAAATCGAATTATATCATTCTTTTCTGTGTGTGGGTAGGTTGGTCACGATCTGGACACCTGTACCGTCAGAATTGTGGCACCTTTTACCCCAAAAACCAATATAATATTTCACTACCAAATATTAATATGAAAATTGAGGGGACACTGCTTTAAATATATTATTTTAATTATATTTCATTAAGGCAACTAGTTGGTGTGGGAAAATGAAAAAGTATCTGATGGGACCTTCTGTGACTAGTCAGTAATCCATCACATTTGTATCAATGATTGTGATGGCGGGAAAATCCTAAAAATGGCTATGCAAATAGGTTATTAATTGACTTTTTGACTGTCTGACTCTCTTTGCATTTCGATGACGTTTTCCCTACTCTTCTCTTGAGTTTTAGGGTGTTGGGTTTAGTTTCTTTAAAAAGGGTCAACTTGGAAAAACCCCAAGTGGAAACACCTTTTCAAAACACAACAAACAGAGGCTGAAACAAAACCAAAACCCCATATATATTCTCATTTCTCTCCTCTTCCACTCCTCAAATCGTTCAATTCCAAAAACATTTCAATGAATTTGAAACATTTCACTACACTCGGAGGAAAGAGAAGGAAGCATCTCCATTTGGATATGCCCCAAGCCTTCATCCCGGAGTTAGCTTGGTTTAAAGTGATGTTATACGTGGCAACCCAATCATTAGAAGATCTCTTCCGTATGACATCTGTGTGTCAATTATTCCATACGTTGGCAAACAATCTACAAGTGTGGAACACCATTTCAATGGCAAAGTACCCAGACCATCCTAGCTGGTACCATGCCAATCCTGTGGTCCAGCTTTTCTTGCAACAATGCAGGGCTTGCAAGAACCCTGAGTCAATATTTAGAGAAGTGTTCGAAGTGTTTTCCATGCAGGATAAAGTGGAAGCGTTGTATGGGATGCGCATTGCAGCCACGGCAGGCCATATGGAAGCGGTATATCTAGTTGGACTACTTGGCATGTCTAGAATTGATCAGTCAAAAGAGGATGCATTAGAATTTTTGTGTTCTTTGAATCAACGTAACAACATTGATATGAAAGGAACCAGGGATGCTTTAAGACGAAGATTAAGCTGAGTTTTCTCTGTTGCAAGACATATCGTAGATATGTTTTACTATGGGAAGATTAAGTTCAATCACTGCAGCGCTTGTAACAACAAATGGTGTTTTGTTATTCAAGGTTGACCTACTGAAGCAAAGATAAATCCTGCCTTCTAGACTTGTTGCAATCGATGCAAATGGCACCGTGAGAGTGTTTTTTGGTTCGAGGTGATGCGTGTGTATGTTGTGTCAGGGAATCCATACCCTTATAATTAGTTGTAGTATGTTTTTACGGTTTTTATGCATTGTGGACTTGCTTCTCTTCAGTTTTAGGTTGGCTGGCTACGTTGTACAAATGTTGTTTAAACGTTGGGTTTTAATCTATTTTGTCTGGCGTTTGTGCTGTCATAAATCGTTTTATATATAAATGCATAATATATATATATATTATATAGTGGAATGATTACTGACATCATAGATGCGTACGAACGACATTTTACTAACACAGATATTTTGCACAATTGCAATCTTAAAATTTGGTAAACAAAAGGCATGCATGGAGTGAGTAGGTGTCTTTTCACCGGGGCTTGGGAATGACATTTTCCCACTTATCATATCCCAAACGATTTGGTTACACGTTTCTTAAGCAAAACTTGAACAGTGAATGACTTTGAATAATTTTTTCCTCATGTTGTAGAATGGATGGCTTGTATATTTCCATTTTATTTTTCAAAACATCCCTTAACCCTAAAAAAGAAAAAAAATTAACAAATTGAAGAAGAGAGAAATTGATTAGCACCAGAAATGGTTTATTCGCACGCAAAATTAAAATTTTGAGTAAATATAATTAACAAATGTACAGGCTAAAAAGTAATATAATAATAATAATAATAATAATAATAATAATAATAATAATTTAGGATAAATAATAATAAAATACTAATGTAGCGTAACCATGAAACAGGGAATTCAGTAGGAAGATGAAGTCTCAATGAGTTCGTAGCAATTTTTGGAACATTATTGTGATTTTTGTGTATTTAGTTATGAATTTTCTAAGAAAAAGTAATAAAATAATAATTTATGGTAAAAGGCAAGGATGTGGTCATATTGACTGACGTACACTTGTGCAAGTTGTGAAAGGTGACGGGCTGAGATCACGCCCGGTGTTTGCTTGCGATTATTTTGGCTTTTTTAATGCAAAAATCTTTGAAAAAATGTAATAAATAGTAGGAAAATCCTAAAAATGCCCTGAAAATTAGGGGACCCTATAAATCATCTGTTTCTCAATGAAAAAATCCAAATTATTTTAGATAACTTACTTTCCTCTTAACCCTAAGTATATATGTTTGTTAACTTTAACTTCAATAACCTACATCAACAAGCATCTCCCGTTAATGTTCGGAATTATTTTATAAAATGCGTAACCATGAATCGGAGAATTCAGCAAGGGAGATGGAGTCTCAATGAGTTCGTAGTAATTTTCGAAACATTTTTCTAATTTTTGTGTATTTAGTTATGAATTTTCTAAGAAAAAGTAATAAAATAATAATTTAGGGTAAAGGTAAGGATGTGGCCATGTTGACTGACGTACACTTGTGCAAGTGGTGAAAGGTGAAGGGCTGAGATAGCGCCATGTGTCATCTTTCAATTATTTTGGCTTTTTTAATGCAAAAATCTTTGAAAAAATGTAATAAATAGTAGAAAAATCCAAAAAATGCCCCGAAAATTACTTCGGCCTCCTTGTGATGTTATAAAACTAAGGGAACCTATAAATCATCCGTTTCGCAATGAAAAAATTCGAATTGTTTTAGATAACTCACTTTCCTCTTAACCCTAAGTATATATGTTTGTTCACTTTAACAAGTATATTTCCTTAATATTCGTTATATAATTTGTAATAATACAATAATTAGTTTCCTTTCATATATGAGGATGTAAAATTATCTATTTTGTTATAATAATTTACATATATAATAATTGCACACTTCTTTGAAGCCATCATTGCAACTGCGCCTAGAGCTTTGAACACGTCAAAGGTATTCAATAAGTTGTCCATATGCAACTGCGCCTAGAGTTTTGAACACGTCAGAGGTATTCAATAAGTTGTCCATATGACGCCGCATTAGGAATGAGTAATATATCTCTATCATGTCCAATCACATAAAATAATGTCATACTTTTTCTGAAAAAATCTCATACCGGTCAAGTAATTTTAAAATATTAGTGAATATTTGTCCTAGTCTATATGAGTAATTATATATTCACTATGCATTTTTTTCATAGTATATGTTAACTTTGAGGGATTCCACAAACATATAATATAAAGAAAGAAACCAATAGTAGGAGATGAACTAGTACAAAAAACAATATATAACTTGAAAGTACATGTAGGACGTCTATATGTGCCTAAAGAAGGTTAAACATGCTAATTCTAATTTTTTGCAATAAACAATAATCAACTTGTGAAGCAGGATTGATATGAGTTATCAATCCTATGATGTGCAAAGCTTAAAACAAAAGAATACGCAGATATTTATTTTACGTGGTAAAACCCCACCTCTGGAGAAAATCCATGGGAATCACTAGTCCAGAACAAATCTACTATAGAATTGAGATTACAAGAAGTACTCACACACACTTATCCTAGACTCAATCTAGATAATGTTTACCGACTTCTTCGTAACTCAACTTCTGTCACAGGATGATCTTTGTTACTCCTTATGTTGGACGCAATGCTGGTCACGATTGCTTGAAGCTCACCGGAGTATAAATGCCACAAACGTCTTGGTGCCCTCAACCGTATGAGACACCGACATGCATATGTATGCAATATGAATGATGAATGAATTCGATAAATCACCAAGTACCAAAAGCCCTTGATGACTTACCGAGAGAAATAAGTGCAGCAGCTTTTCCAAAACCAGATTCGATATGCTCTCAAAAATAATACGTTGAAAAAGCAACGAATGAAAGGAAACAAACATCCTTTTATTCAAAGCAAGTTTCTCTCACAAGAGAGAAACTTGCGAGACTACAATTCCAAAGCAAGTATAACTCTAAGACCAAGTCAGCTAAGTCACCTTAAACCTGATGCAATATGAACTCCTTAAAGTGACGCCACCCAAGAGCCAAAAACTTATCCAATTAGCAAGATAAATTCTGATTCAATAAACATACCCATCTTGGTTCATTATGGACTCTTCATGATGTTACCAAACGTCCACTTTAATAAAGAACCAATTAACTTCTAAAGCAAGTTAATTGGAAGATAAACATAGTGCATGCCGCAAAGGAACATCTTATATTTTAACTTCAATCACAAAGACTCTAAAACCAACTTCAACTATAAGTCCTAACATGAATGCATGATATGTCATGATTTACCTATAGTCAAGTTTCTCATATAGTCAGGGCATGTCTCTAAAGTATGGGGTTGAAAGAGTAGTGACAAAGCGTTTGGTAACAATTCCTCACAAACTAATTTTCACCCTATACTAAAGTCTAGGAAATGCCAATACGAATTTCGTACTAACAATCTCCCCCTTTGACATTTCCTGGACAAAACACTGGATTACATTTCAAATACGTTTACAAGAAAAAAAACTTGCATATCCTACTTTGCTTTGTCAAACAGATATTCAGTTCTTGCAATGTCTGCACACCAACAACCAGACTACCAGTGAAGCATAATAGAATTGAGATAATAATAGCCAGAACTTAGCACAGTTAAATATTTCATATGTCAGGAGGTTAAGCAGAGTACCACAGGTTCTGATCCCAAAGACAGAAAACATTAACTCCCCCTAAATCTCATATGTACCACAAAATATTTACTCCCCTTAAATCTCATATGTACCACAAAATATTCTCCCCCTTTTTGTTTAGGAAATCCAAAGGGACACAGAGATGACCTCAAAAAGAGTATAACCAGAAGCAGAACAGAAGAACCTTAGATGCTGCGAGCCTGAGGAGGACTAGGAGGATCAACAGGCTGAATGTGCCCAGCAACTGACAGCAACAGCTCACTATAGGTGTCAAGACGATTCCAGATGCAACGAAGAAGTGCATGCGTCACCTGATGGGATGCAGAGAGCAAATCCAAAAGTGCCTGTTGCTCGATGGAGAAACCACCAGAAGTACAGTGAGCATCACTGCGGTGTAAAGTGACTTGGTTGTTGACTTTGATGGAGTCGGATGAGCCAATATCATCTGTAGGTAGGGCAGGGACACGAGCATGAGCGGCCAAGGCAGTGATAATCCGAGGAAGAACAAGACTGGATGTCGGAACTGTGGCATTGGCAGCACCAGCGACAATAAGGCTTTCACGAACATAGAACTTAACATTGACAGATTACTCAATCACTAGCTGGAAGAGAATATGAGCAGCTTTCCAACTCACTTTCCCATGCTGAGAAGTGGGATTCAGATAGTTTCGCACAAGCATATACAGAGTACGGGTCCACTGAGACATCATACCAGAGGAGAGTTTAGTGGGGAGCACCTCAGGTGGAGACACATAGAGGCAATTCACTAGCTGACGACGCGGAAGAAAATCAAGAACGGGCACACACGAACTGCCAGAGCGAATAGGAGGCAGATCCAGTGCAGCCGAAATAAAATGGAAACTGAGCGGAATCGCAACCCCACGCACACGCACAACCAACCCAGACAGAGCAATAGAGGCAGCGGATACATCAGGAAAATTTGCATAAAACTCCCGAACAATCTGAAAATTCGATAGAGGCAACCCACGAACTAATGGCAAGAGACGATGCCTTGTGAGAAAATCAACAAAAGTGGGGCCAAAACTAGAGAGATCGAAGTCCTCTTCGATTAACATAGGACGATGACAGATTACATCTGTATACCGAGTAGCGCACACCTGAGAAACGAAGTAGGAGACCGGTGGATGAGGGGACGCACGAGACGTAGTACTGGAGCGAAAGCGCAGGGAGGAGGACGGCCGTGATGGGCTTGCAGTCGGCGTGACAATTGAGGAAGGAGAAGCATCAGTTCGGAGGTGCACGGAGCTAGGGGGCTGTGATCAGTGGCAGCGGAGGAGGAGGTACGACAGCTCCGTGTGGTGACCATGGTGATGCGATGGAGCAAGACCCGTGACCCTTGGTTGACGGCAATGGAGGCTGAAGAGAGATCGAATATGATTGAGGAAGAAGACGACCTAATCTGCACAATTTAAACGCACAAAGTAAAACGCACCGTGTGGTTTCAATTATCTTTTCTCTTTTTTTTCCTTTTTTTTTATAATCATAAAAATTTTATGGACAAAAAAAAACGAAAAGAAAACTAGGAAATGGGAAACAAAAGAAGGAAAAAAAACATAGAACACGCGTAAGATAGAAGACTCAAGACAACCAAGATATAGAACACACTTTTGATGCAGACACAAAGCTCTCAGGAAGATGAAATTATTTTCCATTCATAAACATGTCAGGTATGTGAGGAAGAAGAGATAGTAGGAGCAGACCCATTGATAGGAGCATATTTATGCGACTTTGGTATCTTATTTCTTTGCATTTACTTAGTTAATTCCCATTTATTAGAGTGATTTAGCTTATTTTCGTACTATTGTAGGTCCAGATGGCAAGATTGGCAAGAAAGGGCATTTTGGAGCATTTTAGAGCAGTTTTGGACT
This sequence comes from Prunus armeniaca, assembly GCA_903112645.1. Taxonomy (NCBI): domain Eukaryota; kingdom Viridiplantae; phylum Streptophyta; class Magnoliopsida; order Rosales; family Rosaceae; genus Prunus; species Prunus armeniaca. Next base: position 11,844,733 of record CAEKDK010000003.1, on the reverse strand, counting down.
TGGAATGGGTAGCATATGCATGGGCCAAGATGGATGGACGTTTTTGAAGTTCGAAGAGGCTAGGAATGTGCTAAAAAGATGGGGAAATTAATTCAAGAATCAGCTTCTGGGAAGTAAAAAACCCTAACTGATTTTATTTTATTTTACCTTATCCTAATCCTATTCGACCTAAATTCCAGCTGTAAAGGGGGGGATTAATTTCAGATTAGGAAACCTAAAAACCCTAATTTTCGTGGGTTTCTATTGGGCCCTATTATTCCTAAAGAAATCTTTCAAACAAAACCCTAATTTCGTGGGTTTCTGCTGGGCCCTTTTACCCTAGATCTACCACATATATAAAGGAGGGGTTGCCGCAGGAGAAGGGAGTTCTTTTGGTGCCGTAGCAAGAAAGGAGAAAGGGAGAAGAAGAACTTGGAGCCGGAACCTGCTGCATCCATTGGGTTTTTCAGAGTTCTTCCCTTGATTAGTTCAAATGTTTATTCTATATTGCTTTTCAATTATTATGAACATGTGTAACTGAATTTCTTCTTAGTTAGAGGTGAATTCGAAGCCATGGACATATGTTTTACATGAATTGATTACTTCCAGTTATGGTTTCATAAAGTATGAATGTGATTTACTTTTCTGTTTTATTGAGGACTTATTCTTGCATGTTTATTAAGGATGCATACTTAGTTTGTATGCAGGGATTTGATGCTAGAATATAAGGGAATTTCACCTAATCGTTATGAACTTATATTCACAAGTAGTAAAAGTCACTAGTCATGATTGTGTTAAGTAAATTCTTGGCAGGAGTATCATGCTTTTCATAGTTACAATTGTCTTGTCAAGGCTTATGATTTTCATAGAACTTAATGATCTTTGATATGTATCTCTATCATGCTGTTCATATAGGGAACTTGATAAGGATAATTTGATTGCGTCGCTGAGTCCAATTCAATGAACTTAGGAAAATCTGAGAGTTAATTAGTGCATTCACAATTAATTTGGGGCTTTGTCATTCATACTTTATAGAAAGAGTAACTGGAGATCGATTTGTGTGCATATGTTCCATGTGTGGAGAAGAATCCTCTAGCTATCCCTTAATCCATATTTCATTCACAACTTAGTTGTTTGCTGCTGTTAGTCTTACTTTAGTCTAAATCGTCAGAATTCCCCCCAATCATTGTTCCCTTAACTTAGTTTCCAGTTTAATAAGTTTAATTTGTGTTGATTAGCATCCCTCCTAATCCCCGGAATAGAACGATCCCTACTTACTCGTACTACGATTGCATGATTTATAGGGTTTAATTTGTGCGTTAGTTATTTTCTCACGCCACCCATCGCTGTCTGTAGTGCATAAGAAGCAAAGCATGGCAGGGACAAACGCAAGCCCACCACATGAAACACACAATTCACAGATAATAAAGGAGGCATACCACATGCATGGTGAAAATAAACATCACCAATGAGTCTACCATCAGGAAGCAAAGTGTGAAGTGAACTCCTTTCAATTAAGCACAAAAAATATGTCCACCCAAGACTGATCCCACCAAAGATGACACATACACTAAGTGCATTGTAAGTATAAGAAGATCGGTTTATTTGAGACTTGAATTGTAATTTTAATTTTTTTTTTTTTTTTTTTTTTTTTTTTTACTTTATTTAGCTTTTGTAGCTTGTTTCCACATGTAACGGATGGTCAATCGGATGTGCAATCAACGTTTCAGATGACTGGAAGCAACTGGGGTGATAAAGCACCCCTGGGGAAATACTGATCCGAATCATGAAGGCTCCAAAGATAAGCAAGGATAGCAACCAATCACACAACCTGTTGACTCGAACCTCGACGTTGGTTAGACAAGAGGGCCCAGTTACTGAGCAATGAGAAGTCACCACCTTTTTTTTTTTTTTTTGAATTAATGATTTAACCAGATCAAGAACTTACGCACAGTAGAGTTGTGGCAATCCAAAGAGAGATAAGTGCATGAGTAGAAATATTCAAGGGACTTCAAGGAGAAGAGTGTGGTGTGCAAATAAAAATAAGGAGATGGATAGATCATTGAACGAAGTTTATAAAGCACCACGACAATGGAAACCTTTGTGGAAAGCTGTGAGTGTGTGTCTTCAATGGAGTGTTGTACCATAGCCCAATCTAAGATCAGTAAATACGTTCAGACAGCTACAGGATTGATACAGCCTAACAATCCTTGCACGAGCTGGACAGAGTTATAAAAATAGAAAATAATTTAAACATCATGCAACAAGAATAGGCTTTGGCATGCAGTAGTCTCCGAATTAATCTAGAGCACAAATACCTAATGACTGTCTAAGGGTTTCAAACTGTAGATTGTCTAGAGGTTCTGTGAAAATATCAGCTAATTGTTTTTCAATAGAGACAAATTCAAGTGAGAGCACATTCTCTTCCACTAATTCACGAATAAAATGGTGACGAATATCAATGTGTTTTGTGCGAGAATGTTGAAACTAGATTTTAAGAGATATTAATTGCACTCATGTTATCACAAAAACGTTACCATTTTACCTTGCCGAATGCATAGTCATTTAGCATTTGTTTCATCCATAACAACTGTGTGCAGCAGCTCCCAGCAGCTATGTACTCGGCCTCGGCCATGGAGAGAGAGACACAATTTTGCTTCTTGCTAAACCAAGAGACAAGGTTGTTGCCTATGTAAAGCAGCCGCCAGTTGTGCTTTTTCTATCATCAATGCTCCCAGCCCAATCCGCATCGGAATAGCCTGCAAGTTCAACATTTGAGTCAATGAGTAGTATACACCAAAGTTTGTGGTACCACTCACCATAGCGGAGAATTTTTTTTCACAGCAAGTAGATGTGATTCTTTGGGATCAGATTGGATGCGAGCACAAAGTCCAACACTGAAGGAGATGTCAAGGTCTACTGGCAGTCAAATATAACAAGCTGCCAATCATGCTTCTATATAATTTCTGGTCTACACTTTTGCCACGTAATCCTTGGAAAGTTTGGTGCTTGTGCTCATAGGATTTCGAATGGGCTTGGCAATTCTAGACCGAATTTGGACACCAAATTTTTGGCATACTTTGTTTGAGAGATGAACATGCCTCCATTGAATGTTGGACCTACAAACCAAGAAAAAAATTTAGTTCACCCAAACATGCTCATCTCAAATTCGGTTGCATTACCTCATGAAATTCTTTGACAAGGATGTCTGAAGTAGATCCAAAACAATATCATCCACATATACTTGAGCAACCATTAAATCCTGTTTGGTTCTTTTGACAAAGAGGGTCTTATCAATGCTACCACGTGTGTACCCTTTTTGAAGAAGATGTGTGGACAATCTATCATACCATGCTCTCTGGCTTGTTTGAGTCCATAGAGAGCCTTTTTCTGACGATATACATGATTGGGATGGATAGGATCGTGAAAACTTGCAGGTTGTTCCACATAGACTTCCTCTTGTAAAACTCCATTTAGGAACGCACTCTTTACATCCATCTGATAAAGCTTGAACCGAAGAAAACATGCCATGGATAGCAACAATCGAACAGATTCTAAACGTGCAACCGGAGCAAAAGTCTCATCAAAATCCAAACCTTCAATTTGAGAATAACCTTGGGCAACAAGTCTAGCTTTGTTGCGCAATTTGCCCTTTCTCATCTGTCTTATTTCGAAAGATCCACTTGGTACCAATTACATTTGAGTCTTTGGGACGTGGAACAAGATACCACACATCATTTCTTTCGAATTGATTTAATTCATCTTGCATAGCCAGAATCCAGTCGTCATCTGCAAGAGCATCTGTCACACTCTTAGGTTCAATAAAGGATACATAACATAAATTGGTTACCTCATTACAGACTTGTTGTCGAGTTCTCAATTTATCATTAACATTCCCATAACATCTGAGGGTGAGTGATCTTTCTGAACTTGTTTTGCACCAGGTCTGCGTATCACAGGATTGATGGGCTGGTTACAATCCTCGAAGTCAGCTTCAGTACCATCTGTAGATTCGTGAGTTTCCATATCTGTCTCTTCACTCCTAGGTTCAACCTGCAATATAGAAGTGTCATTTACAACCACATTAGCTGATTCCATTATTATTTTAGTGCGACTATTAAACACCTTATATGCTCGACTATTCATAGAATAACCAAGAAATATTCCAACATCACTTCTTGCATCAAATTTTCCAAGATATCCATGTCTTTGTAAATGTAGCATTTACTACCAAAAGTCCTTAAGTGCTTGACATTTGGTTTCTCTTTCCTTTCCAGATTTCATATGGAGTGCTTTGGTATGTGGCCTGAAAAACACACGGTTAGATGTATAGCATGCAGAACTGATGGCTTCAGCCCAAAAATGATCCGCCAATTTGGCACTTTTTAACAAGACACAAGCCATGTCAAGGAGGACTCTATTTTTCCTTTCAGCTACCCCCATCTGTTGGGGAGTGATTGGCCCAGAAAATTCATGTTTTATTCCTTGTTCAAAACAGAAATAAGAGAAGCTCGATTTTCAATTCCATCCCATGGTCTGTCCTAAGTCTCATGATACAAGAATTAGTGTCATATTTTTCATTCATGATTAGCTTGTACAAAACATAGAAGGAATTAAAGGCTTCTGTATATCATGCAAAAAAATGACCCAAGTAAAACGTGAGAAATCATCTACTAAGACAAGAATGTATTCTTTTTCCCTCCTAAGCTAGCAACTTGAATTGGACCCAACCAAATCCATATGCCTCAATTCCAAAGTTTTAGAAGTGGAGATTGAGTTTGTAGCTTTGTGAGGGTTTTTGGTTTGCTTCCCCAGTTGGCAACCTTCACAAACACCCTCACGTTTACCTGAAAGATTGGGCAATCCTCTTACAAATTCACAATTGGACAATTTAATTAAGTCTTGATAGTTCATGTGTCCCAAACGTTGATGCCATAAATCAAGATGATTTACTTGTCCTAAAACAAACTTGAGAAACTTCATTAGTGGAAAAACAATAACAATTTGCAGGTGATCTGTTTCCAATCATCACATTTGATCCATCTTTATCATTAACAATACATTGGGTTTTAGTAAAACTTACCTCACCTATTTCATCACAAAGTTGACTTACATGATGAGATTTGCTTGACGATTTTCAACTAATAAAACATTGTCCAAGCTAGGTGTACCAGTTGCCATAATCTTTCCTTTGCCCAAAATCTTGGATTTTCTTCTATCTCCAAAAGTGACCATTCCACACACACATTCTATAGAGATTTCTGAAAAATATGATTTTTCACCGTCATGTGTCTTGAACATCCACTATCAAAATACCAAGATTTAGATTTAGGTCAGAAAGAGCAGTAAGAGCAACAAACCATTTCACATCTAATATTTCAGGAGAATTAGTTTGATGTGTATCACTTGAAATTGCCAGCAAGCAATTTTGATTATCTTTTCTTCTCCACACTAGATTTGAACTTGGTAAAGATAGGGAATGAGAGAGTTTTGACAGCCTACTTACCTCTTTTACAAGATATGCAATCTTGTTTCGAATTCTTACCTGTCCCTCCTTGGTGGATTTTTGACTTACAAAAATCTGTTGAAACAGTTTGCATTTTGGTCGGATGTGTCCACGAGCTCCACAATAATGACACTGTGGTGTAAATCTCCAAGTTGTTTGAAGAGTTGGAATACCAGTAGAAAGTGATGGTTTGACAAACTTTGTAACAGATACAGCGGAAGACTTGTTGAGTGAATCAAAACCTAAGCCACGTTTGTCTCCATCTTCGACCCATGCTAATCATTTTGTCAACCATTTCTGCACCAATTGTCAAAGCAATAATCCTTTCCCTTGAACTTTTAAGCTCAATTTCAAGGGCTTGGTTGTTAGAGGTCAAAGATCAATTAATTATTTTGATCAAAGCATTTTTCTGTAATAATTCCAATTTTTTGTACATACCTTCACACATACCTTCACCAATTGTTTCTGGTTCAGCAGCAGAGGATTGTAATGTCCTGCAATCCTACTATTTTCAAGCTCCAGCACAGCAACCTTTTTGGCAAGCTCTTTGGTGTGATTCAGTTTCTGAGAAGCAGAGAAAGATCGTCATATTTCCAGCACATAACCAATATTTGGTTTTCATCATTCCCATTGTTTTGCTGTGCCTATCCAAAACTACACTGTGGTGATTAACGCAATGGTATTTTCTTCACTTTCTGATTCTGAATCGCTGTCACTCCAGGTTACATTCAGTGCTTTGGGTTGCCATTTTGCTTCTTTTGTGTGTTGGCACATTCAGTGGAAATATGTCCATATCCTTCGCATTCATAGCATTGACTCTGTCTTTAGTGGTCTTCTTCTCAGTAACCTACAAGATTTTAAATACCATCAGTATAATCACCATGCTTAATTTTTGAATTTATACTTGAGTGATTTTTTGAATCATGACTTCGAATTTTGATATTTGAAAAACTTCTTGAATTGTCGTGAAAGATAAGCAAATTCCTCCCCATTGACTTCTCATTGGGGTTCACCATCTTCTTTATCAACTACTTTAAGAGCAACGCTTTATTTTTCTTAGGAGCTAGATGCTTCATCTCGTAGGTTTGAAGAGACCCTATAAGTTCATGAACACTTCTCCCCATTGAATTCTTCATATTGGGGGTTCACCATCTTCTTTATCAACTACTTTAAGAGCAACGCTTTTATTTTTCTTAGGAGCTAGATGCTTCATCTCGTAGGTTTGAAGAGACCCTATAAGTTCACGAACTTTCAGAGTGTTCAGGTCATGAATCTCTTCAATGGCTGTGATCTTTGGTGAAAAGGTGGAGGCAAGGACCATAAAATCTTTTTCACCACCCTATCTTCTGGAATTTTTCACCTAAATTGAACATGCATTCACAATAACGCATAGTTTGGCATAAATTCAGAAAAGGTTTCATTCTCATCCATCAGAATTGTCTCAAATTGTAGGTGTGCATTTGAAGCTTGGCACCCTTGACAGTATCTGTTCCTTCATGAGTGACCTGCAAAATATCCCAAGCTTCCTTAGAAGTATCACAACTAGATATATATATATATATTCAAATTGATCAGAAGATACAAGCCAGTAAATATAGCATTTAACCCTTTTGATTATTAGTACTAGTGTGACTTCTGCAGTGGTCCACTCCTCTCTAGATTTGAGAATTGTGGTTTCTTCATCTCCTTTTCCGATCTTCTTTGTGGGTTCAGAAATCCATGAATACTATGTACAATACACGTTCATCTAAGGACCAAAGAAAACGACTTCATTTTAGCCTTCTAGCACCATAGTTGTTGCCATCGAAAATAGTGGATGTGCAACAGAAACCGCGGCACGATCCATCCTAAGGTATGTTAGATCTGCTGAGTATGTCCAGCAACTTGCTCTGTGCCAATTGAAAGTACCTGTAGGAGTCTATATGTGCCTAAAGAAGGTTAAACATGCTAATTCTAATTTTTGCAATAACATAATCAACTGTGAAGCAGGATTGATATGAGTTATCATCCTAGGTGTGCAAAGCTTAAAACAAAAGAACACGCAGATATTTATTTACGTGGGTAAAACCCCACATGGGGGAAAATCCACAAGACTCACTAGTCCAGAACAAATCCACTATAGAATTGAGATTACAGAATTACTCACACACACTTATCCTAGACTCAATCTAGATAATGTTTACCGACTTCTTCGTAACTCAACTTCTGTCACGGGATGATCTTTGTTACTCCTTATGTTGAACGCAATGTGGTCACGATTGCTTCAAGCTCACCAGAGTATAAAACGCCACAAACGTCTTGGTGCCCTCAACCGTATGAGACACCGAGTCAGCTAAGTCACCTTGAACCTGATGCAATATGAAACTCCTTAGGTGACGCACCCAAGAGCCAAACACTTATCCAATAGCAAGATAAATTCTGATTCAATAAACATACCCATCTTGGTTCATTATGGACTCTTCATGATATTACCAAACGTCCACTTTAATAAAGAACCAATAACTTCTAAAGCAAGTTAATTGGAAGATAAACATAGTGCATGCCGCAAAGGAACATCTCATATTTTAACTTCAATCAGAAAGACTCTAAAACTAACTTCAACTATAAGTCCTAACATGAATGCATGATATGTCATGATTTACCTGTAGTCAAGTTCTCATATGGTCAGGGCATGCCTCGGAAGTATGGGGTTGAAAGAGTAGTGACAAAGCATTCAGTAACAATTCCTCACAAACTAATTTTCACCCAATACTAAAGTCTAGGAAATGCCAATACGAATTTTGTACTAACATAACTGGTACAAAATAATGCCATAACCTTGTCACAAACGCACTCACAAATGTTTTTCATAAACCTTGCCCTAACATATAATAAATAAAGGCAACATGGCATATGATGCAACCATGTCCAAATTTGATATGTGATAAAAGAAATGGACATGGCAGCAACATATGACTGAAGTAGATGGGCACTTTGCATATTGTGTTATCATAATTAAATACATCAAAATATTAAGGTTTGAAGCAGAGTTGAACGAAAATTTCAATTCCACTTATTTGCCTCTGCTAAACACAAGAACCAAAATGGTTACTTCCCTTGCTGAGTATTTCGTTAACGTCGGAAACGGTAATAAATGACCAATCAAACCCGGGTACGATGAGTTTTGCATAGGATCGGAAGTAGTCGAATCCAGCTTGCATGACACGCTTCTTTGACTCCACTGCATTAGATGAGTTCTTGTATTTTTGAACAGCTACACTCCGAAGTCGTTGTGTTTACACTTCATGTGCTGCAACTTCGCCCTATCCAGATTGGCCTGCCTTTTGTCATCTTCAATTTGGCCTTCAACAAATTCCAAACATGCCTTTGGCCTTTTGGATTTCATCACCAAGTTGAAGATGCCTCTCCTTCCAGAAAGCAAGAACTCTTTCAAACTCAAACTTCCAACAAAAGGGTCATTCTGTTCAGGAATGTGACACTGCTTGTCTAGTGACTCACTTGCGTTCGAAGGCGGTCTTTTTTTGGAGAGGTGTGTATTATGCTCACATCAAACTTGGTTAGTAAATCCATCTATGGGGGGAGAGAGTTTCTGTGGAGGAGAGAGTTTCAGTATATGGAGACAGATTCGGTGAAGGAGTGAGTTTTTTGTGGAGGGAGAGTTTCTATGAAGGGGGTGATAGTATACTAATAAAAGGGTTCCCGCCAAAAAACATTTGGTTGACAATGTATAAATTAATTTTGGTATGATACAATCTAAGTTTAATCCTAATAGTTTGGTTAGTTTGGTTGGGTTCACTAACTAGATGTCACTTCCATTAAGTTTCTTTCAACCACTAACAGTGGTGTAAGGAGAGGTGTGAGGTTGACATGCTTGAAAAGCAAAACCTAACATCTCTTTTTTTAAAAATTGAAATAAAGTACATATGTTGACCACACGCAAGCTTTGGTATGTTGGTCTATAAAGCTATATCCCCTTTCTCAAATGAAATTGCATATGCAATCCTCATCCTCTAAACAAATAGGATTATTGAAGCATGTCAAACTCTTCAGGCGCAAACAACACAGCGAAGATGAAAAATTGGAGTTTCAGGTTCCTTTCCACGTTGTACTCGCCGACCCCTTCCATTTTCAACATCATTTGGGAGTGAGGGGGACTCCGATGATCCATTAGAGACAATACATGCAGTCAATAGCAAGCTAGATTATAATTCCATACTGATCAATTCATGGCACAAGAAATGTGTTGAAGACGAGGCCATTTTGGCTGATCTTAACATTAGAGTTAACAAAGCGTTCTCCCAAAAGAACAAGTACTTGAAGCTGAGTCATAAAAGGAAGCTGAATGCTGAGGAGTTGGATACAGTAATGAATGATGAAATTATAGGTCGTTTGATGAACCATATGCGATGCGAAGAGCACCACAGTGAACTGGAGTTGGTATTCAACGAAGGATTCAAAAAATTCCGAGCATTTGCGGCAACTACTCATACAAGTTATAATTGGGACTATGTACCCCCTGATGCTGTGAGAGAGATACTAGATGATGGTGGTGACATGAGTGAGCATAAGCACGTCAAAGCTGCTCGGAAGAAGCCGACTGATACGACTAAGTGATTGCAGCTACCGCTGTTCAGTTGGTTGTGGGTGATCGTGGTATTGCATAAATTAGAAGTATATTCCCCTAATGTCATTATCTAATTTAAAATAACACAAATATCAATAGCTGTCAATATCACAGCATGTTGGAATCAGTAAAGTCTCATTATCATGTCCATTCACATTAAAGAGCTGGCGTACTTTTTTCTCAAAAAGCTAACCGTGAGTCATAAGTAACATACCATGTGCTATACATTGTTTAGTGAATGGTTTATGGTTTATTTATATATAATAAAATTCCAAATATTGCTGAATATTTATTTCATCTATATCACTGGGACATGAGTGACCATAAGCACGTGAGACCTGCTAAGAAGAAGCTGACCAATACGACCGAGTGATTGTGGCTACCGTTGTTCATTGGTTGGGGAGATCGGGTATTGTTAAGAGGGAGCACATAAATACTTTACAATCAAATTTTCTTATGTGTGGAATTATGAGTAGTTCAAATGTTAGTGTACCCTTTAATATTCTCCAAACGTTCGAAATGTGATTAGCTGCAATGTACTTTTTTACACGCTGCTTTCTAATCATTTCTGTTCCAACAAAGTGCTTCAAGTATCCTTCAGTTACGAATGTTTACAAAATCGTGCACCTAATAACTAGTCGAGCTCGGATCTTAATAACCAGTAAAACACTAGAACATAACATTAGGAAAAAGTGGGTGCCGCTGGAAATATGAGTGCTGTTGGAAATCATTACTGCTAATGGAAACAACAGCTAGCTGCTGGAAATGCTGCATTAGCCTGATATAATCAATGAATCCCTGTAAAAACATAATTCACCATAAACTACCCATTTTACATGGTAAAAGTCATTGCTTCTTCACATAACTCAAAATTTGATACTTTATCAAATGTCTATGAAAATTTCTAAATAGGAAGAAGACGTAAAATTAACATATGTCCAAATTTCATGCAAGAATCAACCAAGCACATTTTCATTTCATTATCAGTGACATAGTAAGAGCTCATCAGTGAACATGAACAAAAAAATATAATAATAAAACTGCATCTAGAAAAACTTCACCTGATCATTAGTCTTCATAACAACTGGGCTTCGTATAATAGAAACATAAATCATTCAGTTGGTCCGTGCATCCTGTCAAATTCGTCCAATAATGGGTCACTAAGATCTATTAGAGTTGATTCGTCATTGTTCGACGGTGATGTCCTGCATAAACACCAACACAAGCACATAAAAAATTTACCTATTCAAATTTTAGGTGTTATTATAAATAGTTTTAACATCTTACGGTGTGTTCAAATTTCTTAGGCATTGTCTTATATCATGACCAATTTGTCCACACTCCTGACAGTGTCTAATCCCTCGCTTCATTGCCTTTTCCTTTGCTCCCGTTACTCCTTTCGACCTTCCTTTGCACCTTACTCTCTTAGGGTCTTTCATATATTGTGTTTGAGAGCTGGACCCTCCAACTTCGTTATTACTTGCTCCATCCTTCAACAACTTCACCCGCAAACTTTTTAGAGTCTCTGACAGTAGCTCACATCCTTCTTCATACATTAATGCATCATCAACCACATCTGAAGCACGTCAGGGCATTGTACTCCGCTTTATTAAAAGACCAGGATCTGCACAATCTTTAATTTCGTTGCCATTTGCATCTTATACCAATTCAGATTTCGTAGTTTTCTTCCACCTCTTCAAAATATATTTATCGGGCATATATTCAATCTGGTCCCTTCTGAACAATGCTAGGATGTGCTTGCAAATAATTCCAACAAATTCAAATCTTTTGCAGCTACACGATGCGTGGTCAGAATCTTTGACATATACGACTTCTGCCACTCTTGTTTCCAAATTTTCCTTTCACTCACATTAAAGACAACTTTAGAAGCATCCTCTGTTTTGAGCTCTAGGAAACATGTTGTACTTTGTATTAGTTCTTGCTCAAACTTTTGAAACATTGTCCTTGTGTACAAGGTAGCCATTTGTTTGTTCATTGGCATCGGTAGAATACATTGAGCCACTTCAAATGCATCTACGTGATTAACAACTAACTCTTTTGACATTGATGAGAAAGTACCCTCTCAAATCATATTATGAAATCCATCAACGAATTTCTCCTTGATATGTATTGCTTGAAGAAAGCATGAGAACCTTCCACTATTTGGTTGCTTGACATTCCAGCGGCAAAAAAGTGTTGTGCATAGGCTGGAACTCAAGATTCCCTCAAATCAAACATTGAACTTAGCCATGGATGGTCAGTCAAACTAGCCTTTGTAACCACAATATTCCACTTTGCATCAACCTCATCCTTATTGTCAGTATCCCATATGACTTTCTGAAATTCACGTCAATACTCCTTATAAGTAGAATGTGGTAACTTAACAGAGAACTTTGATATGATGTGCCATATGCAAAGTCGATGACATGTAGTCGGGAAGGCTATTGAAATTGCTCTGGTCATTGCCGCATCTTGATCTATAATGATCATTGTAGGTTCGCCACCTGGCATTGTTTTCTTAAACTCCTCAAACATCCAAATAAACGACTCAGTCATTTCCTTGCTCAAAAATGCGCATGCTAAGACAATTGTCTGACCATGGTTATTAACTCCCAACATTGGTGCAAATGTCAAGTCATACCGATTCGTGTTGAATGTGGTATCGAATACAACAACATCTCCATAAAACCCGTACGCTCGTTTAGAAGTTGCATCTGCCCAAAAACATCGACTAAACCTATCATCGCCATCTCCCTCTATCTTGAAATAAAAAGCCTCATTTTTTTTTCTGTTCAGCCATAAAATACTCGGTCACTAGTTCAGCATCGTGGCTCCTCAACTTCCCATTCACACTACATTCAAGATTGTAAATATCCTTTTTTATAAAACCAATTTTATCCATTCCTCCGAATTGCACCTCGAAAATACTTACCTTATGATGAATGGGGATATTAACCGAACCCAACTGTTTTGTGAGTACTTTTGTAGAATCTGAAATACGAATGTGTGATCTCAATAAATGCACTCTTTCTGAGGGTGTCATCTTATGATTGTGTCCCTCTGCAAAAAGAGAGATGGTATACTTCTTGCTCCCATTTGTCTTCACAACCACAATCCTATCTTTGCAATTGCATCTACTTATTCCCCACTGTCTTTTTCTCTCCCGAGTTTCATCTTTCCTGTATGCACCTTGTTTGCAACATACAAATTCTTTCCTCATAATCTCTTTCTTATTTTTCCCCCAAAAGCTGAAATGAAGTCGAATACCAAAGCCAGCCAAAAATGCATATCTATTATACAAATTATAAACGAGGTCAAGCGAGTCGAACTTCATCCCAACTGCTGGTGTTTCCTCATTTCTTACTTCAGGAATGTAAACCGTCCCATTAGCTGTTACACAGTCATCACTCTCTGAGCCCCCAGACATTTTACCCACATATATTATTGAACTATTTCTATATTACTGCATAGCAAATATTAATTCATTAATCAATCATTACTGCATTACTACATATCAATGCATTCCACTTACGCAAAACATTGCCCAAATTGACACAAAAGACGCATAGCCTAGCTTGTTGGATTCCGATTACACAAAACGCAAGTAAAATTTAATAATAGTTACATCATCTCTTGTGAAATAATCTGGAAAAAATAACATTAGAACCAACATGTTCAACTAAAAACACAAATGTAATTCAAACCAGCAATTACATAACTTCACCCAATATCCTCTCCAAATGCTTACTCCTAATGCCATTAAGCCTAAGTTTAGGATCTTTTACCTACATTTCATAATTTCCCACCCCCACAAAAAACAATCAACTAAATATATTGAATATTCATAAGGAAATGATGCATTATTGATGGCAGAAATGACGCATTATTGATTCCACAAATGACGCATTATTGATGCCACAAATGAAGAATTTCCCACCCTCACAAAAAACAAACCAAACCTAATAAAATCAATCTAGCAAGAGTGAACTTACCTCTCAAAGTCAATCGGGAGCTCCGAAGTCAGTTAGCTTGAGAGAATGTGGTGGAGACTCCATGTCTACCACAATCGAGGAACAACTGCTGCTGCGGCGTCTAGCTACAGAAAAAGATATGCTACTTTGCTTTCATCTAGAATCTCGTCTGCTGAACGAAAAAGAGAAGGGGTTTTCACTTGAGCCATAGAATCAAAATAGGGCAACATCTAGGTAAGAGCCATTAATCATCATACTGAGGATACCATAAATCACAGGCCTCCCAAGGAGCTGATGACATAGAGCGACTATAGGGTTTGGGAGTTTTGGATCTTTCTAATTGTGAGTTTGCGTTACATTCAAAAAGAGAGGATTGTGTTCTTGAGTTTTTCACAAAGAGGGTAAGTTCTTCAACTGAAGAATGGTCTCCAATGGGTCAGATTTCAACCCGGTTCTACATGCACCCTCTTTAAAAACTCACCGTTAGATGAATCTAACGGCTCTTACATACCCCTCAAACACACCCCTTATAACTTCCCCTCACTATAGACGGACTCATTTGGTTATCATGCTTCTATAGTGGGCTTTTTAGTGAAACAGACCTAGGCACTAGCCCATTGTGAAACTTAGGGGGGTGTATTCAATTAGGATTTTAAAAGACTATTTTGGGATAAATAAGTCTTGTGGTATTCAATTAAGACTTTTAAATAATCTAAACAAGTCTGTTGGTATTCAATAAGGACTTTTAGGATTTTTTAAAGAGGGTGTCCAAATCTAGTGGTATTCAATCGAGACTTTAAACAAGTAACAAAAGTCTTTTGGTATTCAAAAACTTGCTAATTTCAAAGGATTTTTTTTTAAAGAAGGAATTTGTGTGACTTTTTAGTGGGAGGTATAAATACCAAACCCTAAAAAAATCTCACCATAACCCGTCAGACTTTTCACGTGAGATTTTTTTCTCTCTGCGAGAGAAGATGAACAGTTCTTGGTGAAATCGCAAGAGAAGTTAAACGGTGAAATCGATTCTCATACCGGCTCGAGGTAGATGTATCCATGAACTTTGTCCAGAACATGCTTCATCGATCTCCGATCCCGATAGCTCCCATTGTTCGCAGTAGCTCTCATTGTTGGCTCACAACTGAACTTGGAACGCTGACAGATTGATAGAGATAAAGGGGTTTAGCAAATATTAATCGATTTCACAGATTGACATATTGATGAAAGGATTGAAATCGCTTACAAGCAAGAAAGCCTTCACATGAGTTCTGGAAATCTTGACCTCGGCTTTATCATCTTGATAGGCCTTCAATAGTATATCCATCAAATCTTTATCTTCTCTATCCCAACCCTCTCTCTCTGCTCTCTCTTCATGCTGCTTCACCCTCCAGAAGTTTATCATACCCATGGTCACATCCATGAGCTGCTTCCCATCAACCCAGAAACCCAACCTCTTCAGTGGGCCCAACACATCCCCAAAACAAACCTTTGCAGCCAACTCAAATGATTCTTTTACCAACTCCCTGATTTTTTCAGCTTCCTCACCATTCTCTGAACAACTAGTGCTCATAGCCATCCTGCTATTAAACAGGCACTTGTTAAAAATAGAAATATAGGAGAAAATTTCAAGGATCATATCAAATTAATTGTAGAGCATGCCTGCATATACTGTTGTTTGTAAGACTCATCAGCTCAGCACCCACATCAACCATCTCTTTCCTCGTAGCACTCTCCAACATTTTCCTCAAAAACTCTGCAACCTCTGCATGTCGAATGGCACGTGACCTTTCTATTTTGCAAGAGGAACATCACTCACATGTATGTAACCCTTGGATAGTTACATATTAAATTAATAAGAAAGTTGAATTTTAAGCTTAAATCCAATTTGGATGCAGAACCATTTTAGTCAAGCCTTCCAATGTTGGCAGAGATTGGTGTCAATTTTATAACCCATTTTATAAGCCTTCCTGTTTTCATTGACTCTTGTAACTTTGAATGTTTGCTTTTATTTATTGTTCCATTCCATTTGATCTCGTTTATGTTATTGCTGATGCAAGTGCCCACAACTAAGTTGGTTGGTTATCGTACAAATAAAAAATCCATGTGGTCCTTTCAAATCTTATAAATTCTTATGATATAAATCTTTAAAATCCAAACATAAAAAATCCTGAATATAAAAAATCTTTCAAAAAAATCTTATAAGTCATTATATTCTTAAATAGTCTTTTAAAATCCACTGGACTTATTTATCCATAAATAGTCTTTTAAAATCTCAATTGAATACACCCTTACTGTCTCTTTCACTCGGAGTATGCAAGTAAAACGATGCGTATTGTAATTGGAGCACCTAACATCATCTTCTTGACGATTTAGACGCCTCTTCTTCCCAGAGCAACTGCAACTGGAGTTTCGCAGCAGCTGCAAGCGCAATCTTTTCTTCTTCCTTCTTCTTCTTTCTTCTCTACCTCCGAAAGAAGTAAAAACTAGCCCTATGTCAAATCCAGAAGAAGAGGCTAAGTATATTGCAAAATAAACTCCGCCATATCCTTGACCGTATCGGGACCGTATCGCTCGTGTGTCCATGGCGTATCGAAGGCGTATTGGATGGTCAACATAACAGAAAAGTCCACGATACGTCGTTTGCCGTATCCTCGGAGGCGTATCGTATCGGAGGAGTATCCGATACGAGCATACCCCTTCTTCCGTCTCAGTTTTTAGAAATGGTGGGGCCGGTGCTTCGCTCTCTCTGGTCCTCCACCCGCAACTCTTTCTCTTCCTCAGCTTCATCCATCGCTCCCAAACCGTACCTACTGCCCCCACGCGCCTCAGCACTCGCACGCGCCTTCTCGGCAGCCACTGCGGCCTCCGATGCTACTTCACCGAGCAGCGCGCTGAACCCAAGCCGGCTCCGCAGCGTGGCGGTAATAGCTCATGTTGACCATGGCAAGACCACGCTCATGGACCGCCTCCTCCGCCAGTGCGTGGCCGACATCCCCCATGAACGCGCCATGGACTCCATCAGCCTGGAGCGGGAGCGCGGCATCACCATCGCCTCAAAGGTCAGTGACTTACTACAGAAATGCAATGCAAATTGCAATCTAATCTGAGGGCGTGTTTTATTTTTCTTGGATGGATCCGAGGACTTTTTTGGTTGCTGAGAAAATGGAAAACAAGAGCCAAAGTCGAGATTTTGTATAGTACCCATATGTAACATTAAAAAATGGATAGGGTGAGAAATGTAGAATGCAACTATGGAATAAAGTCGGGGAACGTCTTTGTTTTTTCAAAATTTATTTGTTCTTTAATTTAGTTTTTTTTATTTATTGTCCAAGTTCTTTGTTTTTTACTTTGGTTGATTTTGGTTGTGATAAGGTGAATCTTGATTGAATTACCTTATAACTGTATGTAGGTTACATCAGTTCCGTGAAGGAGTATGAGCTAAACATGGTTGGTACGCCTGGACACGCAGATTTTGGTGGTGAAGTAAGCGACTGCAGCAGACATTCATTTAGACTTCTAGTTGAGAGTGGAAGTCGGAAACAAGTTTTAATTTTTTTCCTTTAATGGATGAAATTGGTTTTCATTGGTTTTTGTTAAATTTTTTTTTAATGGATGGATTCATAGGTTGAGCGGGTTGTTGGTATGGTTGAGGGGGCAATTTTAGTTGTTGATGCTGGGAAGGTCCGCCTGCGCAGACAAAGTTTGTACTTGCGAAAGCCTTAAAATATGGGCTGCGACCTGTTCTTCTTCTAAACAAAGTAGATCGTCCTGCAGGTACTTATTCACACTGGGTGCATCTTTAATTTGCAAAATTGA
Organism: Prunus armeniaca; assembly: GCA_903112645.1. NCBI lineage: Eukaryota > Viridiplantae > Streptophyta > Magnoliopsida > Rosales > Rosaceae > Prunus > Prunus armeniaca. The sequence continues at coordinate 11,826,840 of CAEKDK010000003.1, read as the reverse complement.
AGTTATATAATTGCATGAATAATTTTAGGGTGGGGACATTGATAAAGGGAGGACATGAGCAGGTTGGATGGGTTAGGAGGCTTGCTTGCCAAATTACAAATTCACTTTGTTCAAGGAAGACTAAGGGGTCTATCTTTGTTAGTCCAAGTTATTATTGGGTTCTTTGGGTTTTTCTGATTGCCAAATCATTGTTTCACGGGTGAGTTGAGGAAAAAAATGACATTACAATTCTCAATCATTGTTTCACGGCTTAGTTAACAATATTGACTTGGAAAGCATTTTGGTTATTGCTAATCTTCGTATTACAACTAAATGATTAAGTCAAAGAACAGTATATGGAAATTGTCAGTGACTTCTCATGTTGTAACTTCTACAATTTGGTAATAGAACTCATCCTAGAAATGGATTGGACTGTTGAAGACTTCAGATTCTGTTGAACTTTTTATTTGGGCTAAGAAATTATTTCCGTATTTGTTCAACTTATTAACTATACTTTCCCAGGTAGTTATTCAAACTATGGGTTGTGTTTGAGTTGGTCGGGTTTGTCAAACCAAAGTGCTGATGCTTTGTTTGATAACAAACAAAAGAATGATAGTCAACTTATGATATGTAAACACATGTATATGCGCAAGCAGACACATGTTAACTGTATAAGAAAAGATGAGTTGTGTCAAGATGTTTTGGGTTGCCTCCTTGAAAGCATTCTGTTTGTGCATAATGTTTTTCTCTGTGTGCTGTGTGTCTGAACTTAATTTGTCTTATATTTTATTCGGCATCCTGTTTAATTATTATTATCCCCCTTTACCATTTCACTTTACTCTTGCCATGCTTTGTAGGAAGCAGTTTTCATTTATTTAAAAAACAGAAGAAAAAGGAAACAATTTTCATTTAGAAAAAGAACAGCTTCCATCCCTCAGATCATAACTGTTAAGCTGTATTTCCCATTTACTTGGGTTATTGCTAATGTTATTGGTTATTGTGGTTATGCAGTTTCAGAAGAGATGTGTAATGAAGTTGAGAGTTTGATATTCGATCTTTTTGCGAATCTTGGTGCTTCAGGTGTGGAAATATAAGAACAGAATATTGAGATTATAAAATCCCACATCAGGTATTTCAAGCATTGCACCACGTTACATAATATCATGGACCTCTCTAGCCATTAATTTTGGGTTGGATTCTCTAACTTTAGTATGTTATGAAAATTCATCCACACGTCAGACCCAATCTGGTCTCACATGCTCCATATTACCAATATAATTTATCTATGTGTCAGGTGAAATCCTGCCACACGTTAGTGAGAATGTTGAGATTTTAAAATCCCACTTTGGGTATTTCAAGTCTTGCACTATAATAAATATTATCCTGGGGCCTCTGCTCATTTTCAATTGGTTTTGAGTTGGATGCTCTAATTTTAACGTGATATCAAAGCCGGCAATTCATTCACTTGTTCAGCACAATTTGCCACATGTGTTTTACACCACCTGATATAATTAATCCACATGTTTGTCTCATTCCTGCCACACATGAGGATCCAACATTGGATTGTTGGAACCTTGCATCACAATATATAACATCATGGGCCTCTTCACCCATTACCAATTGGTTATGGGTTGGATGTTCCAACTTTAATTTCCATTGTCTTAACTTTGTATTAGTCAGATGAAAATCTGAATCAAAATATTTCCTATTCTTGATTTAGAGGAGCAGCTAGATTTTCCTGTGCTGTATGCATCTGCTAAGGAAGGTTGGGCTTCCACCACTTACACCAAAGATCCACCTGCTGATGCAAGAAATATGTCACGGCTGCTTGATGCCATTATAAGTCATGTTCCTCCACCAACAGCCAATCTTGAGGCACCTTTCCTTTTTTGAGCTGAATATGTAGGTTGAATCCATATTATTTTTTCTGCTTTTGGCTGGTCTGTTCATGTACTTTCCTCCTTGATTTATGAAGTGGTTTCCTTAGAGAATTCTGCTTGTACATTTCAAATTCTGTGGGAAATTTGACCATCCTATAAATGAGGATTAGACAACTGCTAGTAATATTTGAGATTTCAACTGCTTGTTAAGGTCTTGGGCACCATAACCAATATCCTCTAAACTAGCTATTAGTGCATTGCTGATTATGATTTTCTTTTTTATCCTCTTCATAATCTTAGGATGTGGAAATGCCTTCGTGGATGGATTTGAAAGCTAGGCACCGGTAAAGCTTTTGGAAAGTTTGTTTTCATGCTAATTTAACTTCAGATTTCAATTTTGGAAACTTTATTACATTCCTGGGATTATGTAGATTTAGGATATGTTCAAACCAAAATCTTCCCAACTGTGGTGAATTCTGAGTTTGTATGATTTTTCTGTTGCTTTATTCTTTATGAATTTGTATGATTTTATTTATTCTTTTTATTTTTTAGGATTCATGTTGCTTTATGGTTTATTGCTCTATAAATACAAGTTATTGGCAGAAGACTTCAATATTAGTGCATGAAATAGAGTTATTCACACTGGAGCGCAGTTCCACTTTTTATGGATAATACAGCAACACATTGCACATGCAAGATACACATAATTATGCTATAGAACCCATGTCACCGGCTTTGACTTAATGGATAAATAACTTGTTTTTATCTTTTCTGTTCATTCCTTTTATTGTTCATAGTGTTGGAGAATTTGAAATAGCATTTATTGGCATTGCTCTAAGGTTTCCATGATGGAACGAGACTTCTACCTTTGACGAATATTGACTGGACGGGTTTCTTCTGGCAGCATTCGTGTTGGTGACAGAGTTCATAGGCTGCGTCACAAAGGTTCTGGGGTTGAGAAAATTGAAGAAGGGAAGGTTTGTGGCTGTAAATTTTCCTCATTGTAGTTGGAGCTCAAGAAATATGTTTCCCGCTTGTAGTGCATCTGTACAATATTTGATTCTTTATCACAATGAGGTTTAACCCATGTTCAGATAAAGCTCTTGTAGAGTTCACTATCAATGTCCTCGTTCCAACCTATATATTATTTGATCTATGTCTATGTGCTGGTTCAGTTAATTTGACTTATCTGAAATGGCGTTAGTACTACTAGTGCTCTAAGGCTGTATTTTGTAATTTCTTAATTAGATTATTGAGGCTTATAGCTTCGTTTTTATCTGACTAAGTATCTAAGATGAAAATATACAACCTCTGAAGCATCCTTGTCTCTCACAGAATAATAGTAAAGTTTGAAAAATTCTTTTGAACTCGTAATAATGCATAGTTCTCTGTTTCCTCTTTCTTTTCATGAACATGTTACAAACATAGACCAATATTTGTGAACATTTTGTTTCAGAAGAAGTTATTACTTTTTATTTTTTTAAGGAAGCTTTATTAATCATCACAAATAAAAGAACTATAACATTCTTGAGGCAAATAAAAAATGAACAAAAGCTTATTTCAACAACTTTCTATGAAATATCAACATTAGCTATCATTTTTTCCATAATGAAAGAAGCACGACACCAAATTGGAATATTACATTTAATTTTTTTTCTCTAAACTAGTTTTTTGTTTCTTCTTCTTCCACAGGCAATGGTACTAATTTACAGGGTAACTGCTTACTTTTTGTAGGTTGTGAAACTGATGAAAAAGAAGGGAACACAGATGGCCCTAATTGATAGTGCTGGAGCTGGTGACATAGTATCCATGGCTGGGTTGGCAAGTCCATCTATTGGCCATACGGTCGCAAACGTTGAGGTATGTTAGTGGAAATTATGTCTATGGCCTTCACAAGTCTTTTCATTTTCTTCTCTTTGGTCTCACTCACTTAATCAACTGATCTTCCCATTATTGTTTTTTTTTCCTATTTTCTTTTTTAAATCTGAATATATAATTACTTCACTATATATTTTCATGTATCCCTTGTACTTCCGTTCCTACCTTGAGAAGGCTTGATACTGGGGCTCTCACTAAGGTGTTTCAGTCCCTTTCTTGCAGAGTCATAGGCATTCACTTTGGTTCCCTTTTAATATAATTATTTAAACTGATCCTAGTTTGTGTTAACAAATTATTAGTGGCCGTTGTATAAGGCAAAGTGTAGGTGCTTTGAATCTTGTTTAACATTTGAGTTTGAACTTTTCAAATAAAAATTAAGGCTGCTTGTACCGTGGTAAAGCATTTCATATTTTGATATTCTCTCTACATACATTTGATATTCTGTTTGTTCAATTGAAATAGTTTCGGCGCATATAGTGATGTAGAAGTTTATTACTTTAAAGCAAAGCTATGAGAAGTTCTCACCATAGTGGGATTGCTTGATGTAATGCAGTTCAGTGAGGACTGTGGATATTATGGTAATGGGTGGGAATGCATTCTTGCACAGAGAACAAAATTATTTTTTTTTTTTTTTTTTTTTTTTTTTGGAATTGGACCATATGAATTGAAACTTAGTCTTGTTAGACAATTTATGACTAATGGCATGTTTACTTACAAGTAATGGAAATAAGAAGAAAGGGAATGATTGCCATTCTTGACTTCCCTTGCGTTTATTGACACATAAAAAAATCATTTAATACACATTCCCACCTTAAAATCCTTAATCAAATACCCCAAAACCAGAAATTAAATCAACTAGGAGGGGATAGTTGATCTGATTCCCATTCGTTGTTTATTCTAGTCTCTTTCTTATTATTCTCATTACTTATAAACAATCATGCCAGAAGTGTGTAAAAAGTATTTTAATTTTAATTCTTATGTCATAAAAGTACTTGTCGTTATTTCTTGGTTGAATTGGATTTCTGATTTATTCTGATACTTTGTTCCCAATGTTTTGTTATATGCAAAGATTAACGGTCAATACATGGTAAAGAAGGTGGAATGAAGAGTTCTTTTTAACATTTTTGTTCCCAATGTTTTGTTATATGCCTTGGAAAAAAGGTCTTGTGTTATAATTTTACTTTAACTGATATCCTTATAAATAAATAAAAAATCAGTGATTATACAGTAGCAGGTCCTATTTTCTAAAATTCATCTTGTTATATCTACTGTGCGTGCATTAGTGTATGTGTATAGAAAATTAGGAACGCTACGCAATATAGCTAGTGATATAGCGCACTATGTGAGCATGATTTAAAACACTGATATGCGCACACGCATTATTCACCGTATGATTGTTCTTCTATCCTTGGTTTTGTTGAATTACTCATTTTGACAGCTTGAGCAAAGTTTTTTGTTTTTTGGTACTGAATCAGGTATAAAACGGAGAATGGTCTAAAGCTTGAGCCAATTGAAGAAGTTACTATTGAGGTGAGGAATTGCAGATCTGAAAATTGTGTTGTTCCTTTCAACAATTGAGACTCATGTGTTATTGTTGCAGGTAAATGAAGAGCATGTCGGGTTAGTTATGGAAGCCTTATCTCATAGGCGAGCTGAGATTGTTGACATGGGTCCTGTTCCAAGAAGTGTTGACAGGACTAGATTGTCTTTGACATGTCCATCAAGGTTCTCTTACCATCTTAGTGTCAATTCTTCTTTCTGCCTCATTGAGCCTATATTTTGCCACATAAGCAATAATTATCTGTTTAGCATTTGAGAGGTTGTACTGTTCATACATTTTCCATATTGATAGTCATCAGAACGAAAATCACTATGTCCATCGTACTCATTTGGTCTTGTGGTGACTCTTTACCATTATTGCACATCTAATGTTCCATTGCATAATCTTTAACCATGTTTTATCTATGCAGTCAACTAGTTTCATCACCATTTATGATTTATATCTGGCCTAGTGATTTATAGTTTCATTGGCGATACATTCTATTTAAATGATAGAAATTGATCTTCTTTTGTGTTGTATTCTTCAGGGGTCTGGTTGGTTACAGAAGTGTGTTTAGCAGTGACACATGTGGAACTGGATTGATGCATCGCACTTTCTTAAGTAAGATTTTCCCGTCTTGTTACTTTTATCTCTCCATTCCCTTTGCATTTCGGTTTTGCCTTTAAATCTGTCATGTAACTGGGGCCTCGTTAGGGAGGTAATTCTTTTCCTAGTTGGTCATCACCTAGTTCTACATTTTCTGGTTGCTTGGATTTAACATGGTTCTCTGTCCAGGTCTATACCCTGACATATGGATGTGCTTGTGTTTGTGTCCGGACACCTGTGCCTATATGTATATATAGTGATGTATGCATGCATGTATAACTCATGCATATGTATGTTTACATACTCTTAGTGTATGATACTTATGCATCTGATGAACATAAAGTAAGAATTGAATTTTTTTATTTTTTTTATATTGTGTTTATTTTCTTAAATGTGTATTTTTATAAATCTGATTCTCAGCCTGGTTAATAACAGTTATTATGGTCCAATCAGATGAATCTTAATTTTGCAGAATTGATTTTGATCTATTCGAGATGGGAAGAAAAGAATAAGCACAAAAATCAAAAGAGAAAACCTTAACCAACAGATAGAACAGCAACACAGAAAGCACTCAGCACAGTACGCCCCCTCCAATGAAGAAAATCACACTAAAATTAATGTTTTTGAAATGTTTTTACAGAGAAGTCCGGAAATAATTTCGTGATAGTACCTTTCCAATCAGTTTAAAACCAAATAAAGCAACTTTCAGTGTTTTTCCTGACCAAAAAAAAATGCTTTCAATTTTTCATTTTTCCCCTAGATTGTAAAATAGTTTTTCTGTAAAATGTAACAGTGACTTGGAGGTTGAATTTCTGGACTTGGTGGCTTAGCTTTTGCTCGAATCAATTGCATGGGACAGTGACTTGGAAAACAGTGCAGCAAATGCTTATATTATACTGCTCTAAAGTGTAACTGGCATTGCGCATTGTCTATCGGGAATTGTTGCATTTACAATAAGTCAAGAAAACGTGTGTTATTTGTGCAATATAGTTATGTATGTGTATAATACGCGAATAATAAGTTTGCACTCAAAGAAACACTTATTCTTTCGTATTTTTGCGAAGTATAAGGAACCTCTGCAATGAAATATTATCACCATTTGACAAACAAACAAAAAAATTCAACATAAAATACTTGTTAAAGATGCTCCCTTTTGCATAAGTTTGATAACATGTAAATATTGAAAAATATGGAAATCTATTTTTTATATAGAAAAATCCATTTCATTAAACCCCAAAAAATTGGGAAGAAAGAATGTATCAATGTGGCCTCGTTAAAACCTTACCAAAAAAATTCTGGGACAAAACTCCGGAGTGGGAAACCTGATTCCATCCCGCATGAGAGATCTCTCGTTCACGGAGGCTAAACTGTGCAATACGATGAGCAGAGTATTAGCTTGGCGGGGAATATAGGTACTTGCTGCAGAAGAGTGCGAATTCCCTCCACCGAACTCCCTTCCGGAGCTAAACAGACTTCCTCGTTGTTAATCAATTGTACAACATTCAAACAATCAGTTTGAACAAACAGAGGCACAAATCCTGCGTCCAATGCAAAGAGTAACCCATTCTTCAGCGTGTAGAGCTCCATTGGGATCACGAAGCACAAAACCAACCCCCTTCGATCCATCTTTCATATCTACAACCTCATCCACATTTAGTTTTAAAAAACCATTGGGGGGCTGCCACCGTACCGTAATAGTTGGCATGGGGGAACTCCTATGATGACATTCAGTTATACGTTTAACCTAAGCATCATAGCACCTTACCTGTTCCAGCAATCTACCTTGGAAAGTTGGATTATAACCAAATAAAATAGCATTGCGCTCATTTCATAACAGCCAAACTGTAATTGCAAATACAGGTAATTGGTCCCCAGAGGACACCTCCAGCTCCGCTACAAGTAGAGATGTCGGATCATGACTTTGTGATATAAGAGGCATAACAGAAAGCCCCACCCCCTCCCAGACTTGCCGACTGCTGTCACAATCAAACATAGCATGGGTGGATGATTCAAGAGCAGTAAGGCAACGAAAACAAACAACATCAGTGATCAGCCTGCGCCGATAAAGTACATCCCTCGATGGGAGAATATTCTGCCCAAATCTCCATATATAAAGCAAAATTTTTGGAGGCACCTTCAGCTCCCACAAGTGTTTCCATAGTTTGTTGACAAAAGATGAACTGGCCCAATCAGCAGCTATATTACTAGCAAGTCGTTGATGTTCCGTAGCAACCCAATATCCACTTTTTACACTATATCTACCATGTAGATAGTTAACTTGAAAGTTAAAACCATGTAGTGCTTTTCTCCATCGAAAGAATCCGAAGTCAAACATACAACCAATATTAGATGGAATATGCAATCGACGGCTCCAGTAATTTCAATTTTATTCTTTTTTGGATTTGTAACCCCTTCTTCTTCTTCTTTTTCTTATTACATGCATCGATGATGATTATTTGGTCAACTAAGCAATGTTTTTTTGCCAATGGGTCTAGCCAAGTGAAAAAATACCTTAATTTGTGGACTAGTAGTCTCAAGTTTAGACCCCAATGATATATATATCTTGGTAGTGTGCGTGAGAAAACCTTCCCCATTTTCTAACTTTGACAACAACAAAAAAAAAGTATTAAGCAATATTATTTTTTGTATAGGAAAGTAAGCAATGTTATATTTCCACAATACTCATGATTAAACCTCTCCCTTCTCCCATACTTAACCAACTAACACTAACACCAAACACCAAACTCCTCCTTTATTGGTCTTTAGCCTCTCTGGCCTCCCCTTAAAGAAACAGAAAAGCCAATGGCAATCATAGTAAAACAATAAAGCAGCAAAGCTAATGGAAGTGGGTGGTGTGGTGGTCCTCCCCTTATTAAATGTCTCCTTGCCCTCCATTTCTATTCAAAATTCAAACTCAACCCAGCTCCCAGATCCCTAGCCTCCCTCTTCCTTCCTACTTCTCTTCTCTTTTCTCTAATTGCTCCACTTAACATTTTTTAACAGAGAAGTTTATAGTTGAGGAAGAGACGCAGCCGAGAGGCTTGGGTCAATGGAAGTGGACAGAGAAGAGAGAAGGGTAATTTGGTAATTGAGAGCAGAGGGTGAGTGAAGCAAAGAAAATGAGCACAGCTAGATTCATCAAGTGTGTCACTGTTGGAGATGGAGCTGTTGGGAAGACATGCATGCTAATCTCTTACACCAGCAACACCTTCCCCACTGTAAGATTAAGCATGAATATATGCTAATCATGTTTCATGGTTATTTATTTAAATTGTGATCTTTCCCATTTTTAAATTTTTAAATTTTAATTTATTTTATAGGATTATGTGCCTACAGTGTTCGACAACTTTAGCGCTAATGTGGTGGTGGATGGCAGCACAGTTAACCTTGGATTATGGGACACTGCAGGTAATTAAGTAATTGCTTTGCTTCTGTATGTGGGTGCTTTGTTCTTGAATTACTTGCTACTGTGGTGAAGAGATTATCAAGGTCATATATACTTGTTGAAGTACTGACCTAAACTACAAAGAAAAAAAAAGACAGAAAATAAATTTCAATTGAGTTGCTGCAATGAATCATGCTAGATGCTCTTTCTGATTTCATAGAAATTACAACAATGCATGCAATATTTATTGGGGGATGGGGAAATCAAAGACACAACCTCGGTTGTACGAGTGATTGTTGTTAACTACTTGAACTACAAACTCCTTCTCGTAAGGATAGAGATTACAATGTTCTTTGTTCATATGCTTTGGCAGTTTCTGGCTCTGTCAATCACTATCTGGATTATTGAACATGTGGATTTTGCATAAATTAAGTGGTGTTAGTTTGATAACCTAACTGCTAAGAAAAAGAAAAGAAAAGAGAGATTGTTTAGTTTGAACATTTGATTTTTTGAACCCGTCAATTTTGCATAAAATGATATGGTTAGTTTGACAAACTGACTAGAATACATCTGCAAAAAAGATTACTTGTATTTTCAATATGCACGTGCTTATTGTATGTGCTCTTCGGAATTCAGGACAGGAAGATTACAACAGGCTGAGGCCTCTGAGCTATAGAGGTGCTGATGTGTTCTTGTTGGCCTTCTCTCTCATCAGCAAAGCCAGCTATGAAAACATTGCCAAGAAGGTTTGTTAAACATTTCAATATTTTGATTTGTTTTTTTACTTGTATTTTTGTACTCTTAGCAGTCAGAATCTAATATGCACATCAACTTTTATTGATTGACACCCAGTGGATACCTGAGCTGAGGCATTATGCTCCAACAGTCCCCATTGTGCTTGTGGGAACCAAACTTGGTATGTGTTATTTATAGTAGATAAAAGTCATAAAAAGCACAAAATGTGCGTATAATATATGTGTGCGTGTGTGCACGCTCGTGTGCACGCATTTCTGTGTTTTTGGTTGCTTGTGTATGAACACTAGAATTTGATCTTGATGTAATTCTGATAGTAATTTTGGCTGCAGATTTGCGGGAGGACAAAGAGTATTTGATTGATCATCCTGGTGCTACACCAATATCAATTGCACAGGCAAGTTAACTTACACAATAAAGGGCATAGGAGTTGATTGTCTGTCCTCTTTATCTTGCTTTCTAACAGACTACTTCCTACTGTCAATTCTTAAACTATGAAATGTTCTTCAATGTTCTTGAGCAGGGTGAAGAGCTGAAGAAGGCAATTGGTGCTGCTGTCTATATAGAGTGCAGCTCCAAGACTCAGCAGGTTTGCTTAATTTCCTAGTGCTTATTGTTAAATATAACTCTCTAATTAGCTAATTATTTGAATTTGATCTGATCTTTAAAACTCCAACTAGGATTACACATAAAACTCAAATTATTTGGTTATACTTATAACTAGAACTTGATCTGATGTATCTATTTAGAATGCTGCTACATTTTCTCAGTTCTTATGAAAACTCATTTTCTCCAAGAGGTTTTTTTAATTTTTTTTTAATGTAGGGAATCCCTTTCATGTCTAAAGTCATGGAAACAGACTGTATTTTCTTTTGGTAGCAAATATCATGCAAAAGGCCAAAAGTTCTCTCTGCCTACAACTTTAACTGTGATTTGAAAGTATTGTTTCCCTTTACTCTGTTTACAAATGATTAACCAGGCTTTATATAGATAGTGTAGTTAGTCAATAATCATTACACTAATTACGAATGTCAAGGCTGTGATCAAGTGCTCAAACTAACTTACTGTTCTCTGGCTTGAACTTTAGAATGTGAAGGCTGTGTTTGATGCTGCCATCAAAGTTGTTCTGCAACCCCCTAAACCAAAGAAAAGGCGACGGAAGGCGAGGCATTGTGTGTTTCTCTAAATTTTCATGTTACTTTTCTCTCTTGTAACAACCACAGTTCCTCTTCTAAGTCCTCATTTTCCATTTATGCCAGTACTCTTGGCATTTGTTGTTTTTCATTTTCTGCTTGTATTTTCCCTTATGTAATATTATTGTGTTCCATACTTCTTGTGGACTATAAAGAAGGCAAATATGTTGTAATCTCAGTGCTCAAGCAAAGCAAGATAGCACTGGACTGAGGCAGATAGTGGTCTGTATGCCCTATTATACCATACAGAATTTTTTTAATTTTTTTCCCAACTGTGAAGGCCACACAAAGCCCACCTCACTATCCCTTTCTCTTTCTTGTCTGCTAGCCTCTCTCCCCGTGCGTGAAGCCTTTTTTTTCTTTAATCAAATAGTACTTGTCTTGAGTAAAGTATTAAAACAGTTTTGCAACAAAACAGTAAGACAAATGAGAAGAATTGTACGGTTAAGATGAAGAGCGGAATACATAAGGGAGCTTTAGTTTTCACACACAAAATAGTACTAATTTGAAAGATAGAGATACAATTTAACCTAATTAATATAAGACCAATTAATAGAGATACAATTTTTACTCTTTTGTTCTTTTTAAAAGAAGATTTTTGTTTTTAATTCTTTGCCAACCAAGTCTAACCTAATAAAAAAGGGGCTTCACTTGCATATCAATAGTTTCATGTTTGAACCCTCATGATGGCACCTTAACAATGTGTCTGTAAAAAATCTCCTCCCCATTATCGCTTTTCTTTTTGTTGCCAAAGTTAGAAAGAGGGAGGGGGAATTTCACTCACAGACGTACCATGAAGGCTTGAACCCAAGATCACTTGGGAGCACACCAAACACCAAGCCAATCCAACTAACACCTCATTGGTTAAAAGAAGATTTTTGAGTTAATAAGTTTAGTAAGAGAAATTTTTTTAGAAAATGTCACCTAAGCTTGGATTCTGAGCCTCTACATTTACACAAATGTATTTATCCGCATTTTGCAACATCTAAGTCATTCCAATAAGGGGCTTTGGTTTAAACTCAATAAATACTTTAATAATGTGAAAGATAATAACATAATTTTTCCAATTCTAGATAAGGTCAATTACTAAAATATATCATCCAATTTTACAATAATGCAATAAATAAAAATCCTAAAATTACACACATTACCGATCCTTCAGTATTTTAATAAATTCATTTAAAGTCAATCACCTTATTCCACACACCCTTGAGAAAGGATTGGCCCAAAGGTTGAGACGCACTTTGATTGGTGGTGCGAAAACCAAGTATCAACAGATAACGAAACCCAAACAAGCCCTTAATTTAAGCTAAGAACACCAAATTACTTAAAAACCCTTAATTAAAACCAAGCCCCTAATTAATAACCATAATTTAACTAGCCAGCACCATTTTCAAACCTATAATAAACTTAGCCAAACCCTTAAATTCAAAGCTCTAATCTACTACCAAACTTATTAGAAAACTTGAATTAATAACTTTATTAAAGCCAACGTCTAAACTAATGGAAAAGTGCTTTAACTTGCAGACTAGCTATAAAAACTTTAATCTCCATGGCACCAGTGTGTGTGTGTGAGAACCCTCTCCCCTTATAGTTTTATCACTTGTACTAAAAAAATACATAAAAAAAACCTAATAAAAAACCCCTAATACTTTATAATAAAGACCTTAGAGCATGTACAATCATGCTCTCTATTTTTTAGTTAAAATTTAGCTAAAAACATACAAAAACTATTTAGGAGCTCTCTATAAAATAACTTCAATCATACACTCTAGTTTAGGGAGTCATAAATGCTATAACTCTTTTTAATTGGTCCATCTCTATAAAAAAAAAAAGTTAGCATTAATTAAAGGTTTAAAATACTCATAAAATAAAGCAACATTAAATTATAGGGAGCCACTAGAAATCCTTTCTCTCTCCTCAGATTTAGAGCATCTATAATGGGCTCCCTAAACCACCTCCGTAGACAAATTTTAGGGAGGAATCGTAAAAATGCAACTCCAACCACGCTCCTTATCCACCTCTTAAAATAGGGAGTCCTCTATGAGCTCCTAAATCTGAGGAGAGAGAAAAGACTCCTAGTGGCTCCCTATAATTTAATGCTGCTTTATTTAAGAAGTATTTTAAACCTTTATTTAATGCTAACTATTTTTTATTTTATTTTTTGATTAAGATGGACCAATCAAAAAAGAGTTATAGCATTTATGACTCTCCAAATTAGGGAGTATGGTTGGAGTTAAAATTTTTTAGAGAGCTCCTAAAATAGCTTTCTTATATTTTTAGCCAAATTTTAGCTAAGAAATAGAGAGCATCATTGTGGATGAGCTCCTATAAGTCACTCTATTTTAGGAGGTGGATAGAGAGCATGGTTGGAGTTGTAATTTTCCAATAACTCCCTAAAATTTGTCTAAATAGGTGGTTTAAGGAGCCCATTATAAAATAAAATTATAAATAAAATAAAATTATAAAAAAAACCCAATTCAAAACTAGTAGAAACCCCAATCAGCACCCTTAATCAATATCCAAAACTAATTTAAACATAATACCTAAAATTGCAAGCATACACAAAATGGCACAAATGATATTTACCCACCGAGTGACGAGAGGAGACAGAGGTGAGGGCAATCTCCTGGAAAGTGGAGGGATTGGTGGTGGTTATGTGGAAGAGAAAGGTGCTTCAATCAAATAATAGAGATGGAGAAGATGATTGATGAGGAGGAGAGAACAGAGATGAGAGGGAATCAAAATTTTGTAAGAGAGAGGAAATGAGAGCTCGAAAGAGAGAGTTGATCAAATGGAAAAGAAAGAAGAGGCGACTCCGATATTTCTGTGGGCTGTGATAATAGCCAATTCTAGTCTAATGTAGAACTAGCTATTTTAAAAAATAACATATCGCCACTTGTTTACTATAACCAATCATAGCTTGACATGTGTACATTATAAAGAGAAGAAATATGTATAAATATATGTCGGTTCGGTTTGGTAACGGATGCTTTGGAAAGTTAGGGTACGGCAACCGCCTCCGATATAAATCGAGTTGGTCCCAAAAACCGAAGTTTTGATTTTTTTTCTTCCTCTAGTTTGGCGGCAACGACCTAGAGGGAAACGTCTTAAACCTTATAGGTTAGAAACAACAACGTAAAACCCAAACAAGTGTACAGAACTCAGCCATTTCTCTTAGTTTTTAGAAATGGTCGTTGCTTCATTCTCTATGGTCCTCACTCGCTTCAGAGATACCCTTAGAGTTCTATCCTAAATGGGAGGGTTGTTGAGTCAAGTCAAGAAGAAGAAAAAGAAAGTCCCACAAAGGAATCTTGGACAATGCACAAGTCTTGAGCTTTGTAAGGGCCAATAGCAAAGATACTATCCTTAATTTCCTGGTCACTCACACTTTTACCGAAGTCAGCAACTCTTTCTCTTCTTCATCTCCATCCATCGCCCCCAAATCGTGCCTACTGACCCCACGAGCCTCTGCACTCGCATGTACCTTCTCAGCAGCCATTGTGGCCTCTTATGCACTTCACTGAGCATCGCATTGAACCCAAAATGGCTGCATAATATGGCGGTAATAGTTGAAGTTGACCACGACAAGACCACGCTTATGGACCTCCTCCTTCGCCAATGCGGCGCCGACATCCCCCATGAACGTCCCATGGACTCTATCAGCCTTGAGCGCGAGCGCGACATCACCATTGTGTCAAAGGTTAGTGACTTCGTACAAAAATGCAATGCAAAATGCAATCTAATCTGAAGACATGTTTTATTTTTCTTGGAAAGATCCTAGGACTTGTTTGGTTCTGGCAGTATTGTCCACGATTTGCTAACACAACACGAATTTGTAAGAAAAAAATAAGTATTCAGGTTTGACTAAACGGGTCGGGTTGAAAACAGGTAGACCCTTTAGCCACTCGTTAAGGGCAAATGTATTTTTATAAATTTTTAAACCTTTCATTTTTCTTTTTCTTTTTTTCTTACCTTTCTTCTTTTCTTACCTTTCTTCTCTACCTAACACACACTCTCTCTCTCCCACATACTTTGTTCTTCATTTCCTCATAGACAGATAATCCCAAATAATTTTACTTGCAAAATAAAAAGGCAAGGGCTGCTTATGCATACATGTGGTCTGATTTCCTACAGTTTCTTAGCAACCAAACACCCTACCAAACCCTTATAAACGAAAATGAGGAAAAAAAAATCAAACTTAAAAATTAAACACTTGAAAATACAAATTTTTAATCTAAAAGCCCAATTGCTATGAAATCAACAAGAATTCTATAGTAAAGGCATTCTGTATGGCCTTTAGGTGATGCTCTATCTCTTAACCATTGGATTAAATTGATTAGCCTAATCCAACGGTTAGGAGATATGACCTCACCTAAAGGCCACATATAAGGAGAAAAACTTCCTGAGCACGAGGATGCTAGGGTAAGGACTCCAACTAAGTATCCCCAACCAATCAGTTATCAACAGTTGTCACCACAATATGAAAGAATTATTTTTTGGCCACGTTTTCTCCATCCTCCACGAGTCCATCATTGCAACTTAAAACCGCTCTTCTTCTCTCTCATCTCTCACTGGCTCTCTCTTTGTCTCTCATCTCACTCTCTCGTCTCCTGCAACTGAAATCCTCTCTCGTCTCCTGCAACTGAAATCCTCTCTCCTCTCTCAGCTATCGTCTCTCCCTCCCCCCCCCCTCTCTCTCTCTCGCTCTCTCTCTCTCTGTCTCTGTCTCTGTCTCTGTCTCTGTCTTTGTCTCTGTCTCTGTCTCTATCTCTCTCATCTCACTAGCTCTCTATCTCACCCTTTCTTTCTTTCTCTTCGCATAAGAAATTCTAGAGGTTGGCCTTCAGATATGATGTTAGCCACATGAAATTTGGACGTTGGCAAGGTCGCCGCCTCCATTATTGTCGGTGTGAAGAGAGAGATGAGAGTGAGAGAGTTTGTGAGGAGAGATGTTGACGATGATGAAGGAAGGACACAGGGAGGATGGAGGATGGTGGTGTAAACGTTGCCGCCGAGGCCAGTTGCTGTGGCGGGGGAGCAAGTCAGGAGAGAATGAACGTCAACACCGAAGCTAGCTGCTGTGGGTGGGGAGCAGATCGGGAGAGAAAGGACTTAGTGTTGGTCTAACCATTTTTTATTTTTTAAAGAGTGATTTCCAGCCATCAAGAAATTACTAGTTGGGGATACTTAGTTGGAATGCTTACCCTAGCATCCCCACGCTAGGGAAGTTTTTCTCATATATAAGGTCCTCACTGTAGAATGACTCATCAAATTAAATAAAGGCTATTTGAATACAATGAAATTGAAGAGTAATCAGAAAGGGCAGGGCGTTGAAAGGGGGTTAAGATAGAGTGCGGGAAGGAGGCCTTTTTTTTCTTTTGGGGGTGTAAAACTCAAATCTCTTAATAGCATACAGACTGTCTCAAACTCAAATGAAGAGCAATAGCAAACACAACAAAAGAGCCAATTATATTGGCAAGACCAAATAACTACAAATCGAATGATATGCAAGTATTTGATTGATTCTTGAGTGGTCTTGGAAATTGGGTGAGGGGTTGAGCAACGCAATGTTTGATATATATATATATATATATACAGTCCCGTTCTATTGAGAGACCCCTCAAACCTTTGGGGTTCCCTACAAATTTTTTTTCAACCATCTAAACTATCTATTTTTTAAGTCTACATTCGTAGATCATCCTTGCAAAAAATTAGACAAATCGGAAACCGTTTCAATATCTAATTGTGTCCTATAAAATCAATGAATACAGTGCTTCAAGAAGGTACTAAAATTTTAATAGTTTAATTGAGTGGTCAAATGACATCAGATTTAAGTGATTTTTATTTTTTATTTTTTATTTTTTGGTAGAGATGATCTTTGAATGAGTATCTACAAAATAGACAATTTGGATTAGTGAAATACAATACGGAGTGTGCCCTACAAGGGTCTCCTTCAAATAAGTTTATTTGAGGAATCACTCAACTGAAGCTCCCTGTATATATAGTACATTCTTGAAGCATGATGTTTATTGATTTTGTAGGACACAATTTTGTATCGAATGGTTTTTGATTTGTCTAATTTTTTGCAAGGATGATCTATGAATGTAGACTTAATAAATAGATGGTTTGGATCGTTGAAACAAAATATCGTAGGGGACCTTGAAGGGTGTCCTTCAAATAAAATTATTTGAGAGATCTTCCAAAATATATATTTCAGTTTATCTATTTATTTTATTCTTAACAAATAAAACAGATCGTTTCGTGTTATTCGCGAATTGTAATAGGTCGTGTTCGTATCGTGTATTTTTCATCCATTAACTTAACGGGTCGTGTCGTGTCAACCTGTTAATGACACGAACACTACATTACAAACATGACCTGTTTGCTAGGTCTACTTTAAACCTATTGGTCAGAAACAACAATATAAAACCCAAACAAGTGTACATAACTCGGCCATTTCTTTTAGTCTATGTTGCATAGATATAGATACGGGTACGCCGATACAACAAGTCTCCAAAAACTAGGATACAATTACAGATACAATACCGATACAGCGATTAAAATAATATAAATAAGTCCATAATGGGTCCAAATAATTATAAAAAAGTTTGGGCCACTGGGTTGGGCTTACTTTTTAATAACCCAATTCGGTTCTCATGCTTCTTATAGTGGGCCTTTTAGTGAAACAGACCTAGGTAAGTAAAACGATGCGTATTGTAAATAGGGCACCTAACATCATCTTCTTCACGAGTTAGACGCCTCTTCTTCGCAGAGCAACTGCAACTGGAGATTCGCAGCAGCTGCAAGCGCAACTAAGTTCTTTTCATCTTCCTTCTTCTTCTTTCTTCTCTACCTCCGAAAGCAGTAAAAACTAGCCTCTGTCGAATCCAGAAGAAGAGGCTAAGTATATTGTAAGATAACCTCCGCCATATCCTTGACCGTATCGGGACCGTATCGCTCGTGTGTCCATGGCGTACCGAAGGCGTATCGGATGGTCAACTTAACAGAAAAGTCCACGATACGTCGTTTGCCATATCCTCGGAGGAGTATCCGATACGAGCATACCCCTTCTTCCGTCTCAGTTTTTAGAAATGGTGGGGCCGGTGCTTCGCTCTCTCTGGTCCTCCACCCGAAACTCTTTCTCTACCTCAGCTTCATCCATTGCTCCCAAACCGTACTTACTGCCCCCACCCGCCTCAGCACTCGCACGCGCCTTCTCGGCAGCCACTGCGGCCTCCGATGCTACTTCACCGAGCAGCGCGCTGAATCCAAGCCGGCTCCGCAACGTGGCGGTAATAGCTCATGTTGACCACGGCAAGACCACGCTCATGGACCGCCTCCTCCGCCAGTGCGGGGCCGACATCCCCCATGAACGCGCCATGGACTCTATCAGCCTGGAGCGGGAGCGCGGCATCACCATCGCCTCAAAGGTCAGTGACTTCCTACAGAAATGCAATGCAAATTGCAATATAATCTGAGGGCGTGTTTTATTTTTCTTGGATTGATCCGAGGACTTGTTTGGTTGCTGAGAAAATGGAAAACAAGAGCCAAAGTTGAGATTTTGTATAGTACCCATATGTAACATTAGAAAATGGATAGGGCGAGAAATGTAGAATGCAACTATTGAATAAAGTCGGGGAACGTCTTTGTTTTTTCAAAATTTATTTGTTCTTTAATTTAGTTTTTTATTTATTTTCCAAGTTCTTTGTATTTTACTTTGGTTGATTTTGGTAGTGATAAGGTGAATCTTGATTGAATTACCTTATAACTGTATGTAGGTTACATCAATTCCGTGGAAGGAGTATGAGCTCAACATGGTTGATACGCCTGGACACGCAGATTTTGGTGGTGAAGTAAGTGACTGCAGCAGACATTCATTTAGACTTCTAGTTGAGAGTGCAAGTCGGAAACAAGTTTTAATTTTTTTCCTTTAATGGATGAAATTGGTTTTCATTGGTTTTTGTTTAACTTTTGTTATGGATGGATTTGTAGGTCGAGCGGGTTGTTGGTATGGTTGAGGGGGCAATTTTAGTTGTTGATGCTGGGGAAGGTCCGCTTGCGCAGACAAAGTTTGTACTTGCGAAAGCCTTAAAATATGGGCTGCGACCTATTCTTCTTCTAAACAAAGTTGATCGTCCTGCAGGTACTTATTCACACTGGGTGCATCTTTAATTTGCAAAATTGAAGTTAATAATTGCATGAATAATTTTAGAATGGGGACATTGATAAAGGGCGGACATGAGCAGGTTGGATGGGTTAGGAGGCCTGCTTGCTGAATTACAAATTCACTTTGTTCAAGGAAGACTAAGGGGTCTATCTTTGTTAGTCCAAGTTATTATTGGGTTCTTTGGGTTTTTCTGATCGCCAAATCATTGTTTCACGGGTGAGTTGAGCAAAAAAATGACATTACAATTCTCAATAACTAATTTAATTTAAAAACATATAAGTGCTTAGTTATAATTTAACAATATTGACTTGGAAAGCATTTCGGTTATTGCTAATCTTCTTATTACAACTAAATGATTAAGTCAAGAACAGTATATGGAAATTGCCTGTGACTTCTCATGTTGTAACTTCTACAATTTGGTACTAGAACTCATCCTAGAAATGGATTGGACGGTTGAAGACTTCAGACTCTGTTGATCTTTTAATTTGGGCTAAGAAATTATTTCCGTATTTGTTCAACTTATTAACTATACTTTCCCAGGTAGTTATTCAAACTTTGGGTTGTGTTTGAGTTGGTCGTGTTTGTCAAACCAAAGTGCTGATGCTTTGTTTGATAACAAACAAAAGAATGATAGTCAACTTATGATATGTGCGCAAGCAGACACATGTTAAGTGCATAAGAAAAGATGAGCTGTGTCAAGATGTTTTGGGTTGCTTCCTTGAAAGCATTCTGTTTGTGCATAATGTTTCTTTCTGTGTGCTGTGTGTCTGAACTTAATTTGTCTTATGTTTTATTTGGCATCCTGTTTAATTATTATTATCCCCTTTTACCATTTCACTTTACTCTTGCCATGCCTTGTAGGAACCAGTTTTCATTTAAAAAAATAAAAAAACAGAAAAAGAAGGAAACAATTTTCATTTTAAAAAAGAACAGCTTCCATCCCTCAGATCATAGCTGTTAAGCTGTATTTCCCATTTACTTGGGTTATTGCTAATGTTATTGGTTATTGTGTTTATGCAGTTTCGGAAGAGATGTGTAATGAAGTTGAGAGTTTGATATTCGATCTTTTTGCGAATCTTGGTGCTTCAGGTGTGGAAATATAAGAACAGAATATTGAGATTATAAAATCCCACATCGGGTATTTCAAGCATTACACCACATTACATAATATCATGGACCTCTCCAGCCATTGATTTTGGGTTGGATGCTCAAACTTTAGTGTGTTTTGAAAATTCATCCACACGTCAGGCCCAATCTGGTCTCACATGCTCCATATTACCAATATAATTTATCTATGTGTCAGGTGAAGTCCTGCCACACGTTAGTGGGAATGTTGAGATTTTAAAATCCCACTTTGGGTATTTCAAGTCTTGCACTATAATATATATTATCCTGGGCCTCTGCTCATTTTCAATTGGTTTTGAGTTGGATGCTCTAATTTTAACATGATATCAAAGCCGGCAATTCATTCACATGTTCAGCACAATTTGCCACATGTGTTTTACACCACCTGATATAATTAATCCACATGTTTGTCTCAGTCCTGCCACACATGAGGATCTGACATTGGATTGTTGAAACCTTGCATCACAGTATATAACATCTGGGCCTCTTCACCCATTGCCAATTGGTTTTGGGTTGGATGTTCCAACTTTAATTTCCATTGTCTTAACTTTGTATTAGTCAGATG
This sequence comes from Prunus armeniaca, assembly GCA_903112645.1. NCBI lineage: Eukaryota > Viridiplantae > Streptophyta > Magnoliopsida > Rosales > Rosaceae > Prunus > Prunus armeniaca. The sequence continues at coordinate 11,805,766 of CAEKDK010000003.1, read as the reverse complement.
AAAATCTGAATCAAAATATTTCCTATTCTTGATTTAGAGGAGCAGCTAGATTTTCCTGTGCTGTATGCTTCTGCTAAGGAAGGTTGGGCTTCCACCACTTACACCAAAGATCCACCTGCTGATGCAAGAAATATGTCACGGCTGCTTGATGCCATTATAAGTCATGTTCCTCCACCAACAGCCAATCTTGAGGCACCTTTCCAGATGCTGGTTGGTATTCAACTGTTAAAGAATGTATTTGTATATTTATCCTCACCCCACCCCACTTCCCTTTTTTGAGCTGAATATGTAGGTTGAATCCATATTATTTTTTCTGCTTTTGGCTGGTCTGTTAATGTACCTTCCTCCTTGATTTATTAAGTGGTTTCTTTAGAGAATTCCACTTGTACATTTCGAATTCTGTGGGAAGTGTGACCATCCTATAAATGAGGATTAGACGACAGCTAGTAATATTTGAGATTTCAACTGCTTGTTAAGGTCTTGGGCAACATAACCAATATCCTCTAACTAGCTATTAGTGCATTGCTGATTATGATTTTCTTTTTTATCCTTGTCATAATCTTATGATGTGGAAATGCCTTCATGGATGGATTTGAAAGCTATGCACTGGTAAAGCTTTTGGAAAGTTTGTTTTCATGCTAATTTAACTTCAGATTTCAATTTTGGAAATTTTATTACGTTCCTGGGATTATCTAGATATAGGATATTGTTCAAACCAAAATCTTCCCAACTATGGTGAATTCTGAATTTGTATGATTTTTATGTTGCTTTATTCTTTATGAATTTGTATGATTTTATTTATTCTTATTATTTTTTAGGATTCATGTTGCTTTATGGTTTATTGCTCTATAAATACAAGTTCTTGGCAGAAGACTTCAATATTAGTGCATGAAATAGAGTTATTCACACTGGAGCGCAGTTGCACTTTTTATGGATAATCCAGCAACACACACTTGCAAGAAACACATAATTATGCTATAGAACCCATGTCACCGGCTTTGACTTAATGGATAAATAACTTGTTTTTATCTTTTCTGTTCATTCCTTTTATTGTTCATAGTGTTGGAAAAATTGAAATAGCATTTATTGGCGTTGCTCTAAGGTTTCCATGATGGAACGAGACTTCTACCTTGGACGAATATTGACTGGACGGGTTTCTTCTGGCAGCATTCGTGTTGGTGACAGAGTTCATGGGCTGCGTCACAAAGATTCTGGGGTTGAGAAAATTGAAGAAGGGAAGGTTTGTGGCTGTAAATTTTCCTCATTGTAGTTGGAGCTCAAGAAATATTTTTCCCACTTGTAGTGCATCTGTACAATATTTAATTCTTTATCACAATGAGATTTTACCCATGTTCAGATAAAGCTCTTGTAGAGTTCACTATCAATGTCCTCGTTCCATATTATATATTATTTGATCTATGTGTATGTGTTGGTTCAGTTAATTTGACTTATCAGAAGTGGCTTTAGTTTACTCAGAATGTTCTGTATTTGACTACTAGCGCTCTAAGCCTGCATTTTGTAATTTCTTAATTAGATTATTGAGGCTTATTGCTTTGTTTTTCTCTGACTAAGTATCTAAGATGAAAGTAAACAAACTCTGAAACATCCTTGTCTCTCACAGAATAATGGTAATGTTTGAAAAATTCTTTTGAACACGTAATAATACAAAATTCTCTGTTTCCTCTGTCTTCTCATGAACATGTTACAAACTTAGACCAATATTTGTGAACATTTTGTTTCAGAATTTTTTTTTTTTTTTTTTTTTTTTTTTTTAATATTTTTTTTTTATGTAATGCTTTATTTAATCATTCACAAATAAAAGAACTATAACATTTCTTGAGGCAAATAAAAAATGAACAAAAGCTTATTTCAACGACTTTCTATGAAATATGAACATTAGATATAATTTTTACATAAGGAAAGAAGCTCAACACCAAATTGAAATATTACATTATTTTTATTTTTATTTTTTCTAAACTAGTTTTTTGTTTCTTCATCTTCCACAGGCAATGGTACTAATTTACAGGATAACTGCTTACTTTTGTAGGTTGTGAAACTGATGAAAAAGAAGGGAACACATATGGCCCTAATTGATAGTGCCGGAGCTGGTGACATAGTATCCATGGCTGGGTTGGGAAGTCCATCTATTGGCCATACGGTTGCAAACGTTGAGGTATGTTAGTGGAAATTATGTCTATGGCCTTCACAAGTCTTTTCATTTTCTTCTCTTTGGTCTCACGTAGTCAACTGATCTTCCCATTATTGTTTTTTTTATTCTGATTTTCTTTTTTAAATCTAAATATATAATTACTTCACTATATATTTTCTTGTATCTGTTGTACTTCCGTTCCTACCTTGAGAAGGCTCAACTGGGGCTCTCGCTAAGGTTTTTAAGTCCCTTTCTTGCAGAGTCATAGGCATTCACCTTGGTTCCGTTCTAATATAATTATTTAAACTGATCCTAGTTTGTGTTAACAAATTATGGATGGCTGTTGTATAAGGCAAGTGTAGGTGCTTTGTGTCTTGTTTAACATTTGAGTTTGAACTTTTCAATTAAAAATTAAGGGTGCTTGTACCATGGTAAAGCATTTGATATTTGATATTCTCTGTACATATATTTGATATTCTGTTTGTTCATTTGAAATAGTTTTGGCGCATATAGTGATGTAGAAGTCTATTACTTTAAAGTGAAGTTATGAGAAGCTTTCACCGTAGTAGGATTGCTTGATGTAATGCAGTTCAGTGAGTACTGCGGATATTATGGTGATGGGTGGGAATGCATTCTTCTTGCGCAATTTAGGGTGGTACCAATAGAGAACAAATTTTTTAGTTGTTTTTTTTTTTTTGAGGAGAATGTGAATTGAAAACTTAGTCTTGTTAGACAATTTATGACGAATGGCATGTTTACTTACAAGTAATGGGAATAAGAAGAAAGGGAATGATTGCCATTCCTGACTTCCCTTGCGTTAACTTACACAGAAAAAAATAATTTAATACACAGGTCCCACCTTAAAATCCTTAATCAAATACCCCAAAACCAGAAATCAAATCAACTAGGAGGGGATAGTTGATACGATTCCTATTCCTTGTTTATTCTAGTCTCTTTCTATTATTCCCATTACTTATAATCAATCATGCCAGAAGTGTGAAAAGTATTTAATTTTAATTCTTATGACATAAAAGTACTTGTCGTTATTTCTTGGTTGAATGGATTTCTGATTTATTCTGATACTTTGTTAAAAAGTTAAATAGGTCAATGAAATTGAGTATTTTCAATAATGATGCAAAGAGAAGAAATGGGTAGGGGCTTTATTAGTTTTTCATGAAGAAATGCTCCAAGTTTATTTTGATATATGTCAGAGGGGATTTTAGATACACACATTATGTTGAATGCCAGAGTTTTGTAGAGGTTAGATGAGAAACTAAGGGTCCCTTTGGGAGGAATTATTTCAAACCTAGGAATTCAGTTAATATTATATAGTTAAATTGCTTGATTGCATTACTACAAAACCCAACTATTTGTATTTGTATTAGAAGGAAAAAAAATTGAAATTATTCATTATATTAGCCATTTCAAATATATTTATCTAGTTATTTAAATCTCAAATATATTCTATTAGTTATAGTTTTAAACTAATTTAGCTTATCGAGGCACGAAGGAAAAACTAATGGCATGTTTACTTACTTGGAATGGGTGATCTCTTACCCATTCCTTCTCTCTCCTATTCTTGACTTCCCCAATTTTTGCCTTCCCCATTTCAAGTAAGTAAAACATGCCATACCTTAGCCTATTGTCAAATCTAAATTTTTTATTTTATAAAAAAAATCATTCCATCCAAGTGGAGTAGATTATTGTTGCTTCCCAATTCGATATAATCAACATGCTCTGTTATTTACTGTTTGTGAACTTTTCATTAGTTTATTTTTGAATAAGTAAATGTATACTTAATGTCCCTCACAGTGTATAATTATATTTAATTGGGTTTAATAATCCATATCTGTGGGTACTAGTGTATGAAAACTTATACCACTTACTAAAATGAGGTGCTATGGATTAGTGATACACATAAGAAATCAATTATAGTCACTAATATAGTTAGACATGCTCTTAATAGACAGATGGGATTTGCAATCGAATGTAATATCTGTTCAGCATCATGGGATCCTTTTCTTTCAAGGATGTACAACTTTTGCACCATGTTATGTCTGACTCTGTTTGCTCGTTCTCTTGGGTGCGATTTGTGATCTGAATGTCTATGTAGGTAGTCTACATCACTTGTCTTTTGTCTTTCAAATTAGTTACTTAAATGATTTTATCTACCTTTGTCTTAAGATGATGGTAAAACATTATGATGTGTAATTCTTATATTGCATCATTCTAAGGGTTTATATGTTTTTATCTTTCTATAAAGCGTCATAGTGGTACATTTTGTTGAAAACTGACTTATGGTTGCATCTGATAGATTATGAGTGCATTACCCACCGTTGAGTTGGATCCCCCAACTATTTCCATGACTTTTGGTGTTAACGATTCTCCATTAGCTGGTCGTGATGGTACCCACGTAAGTCATGATTTTTCCGTTTTGGTTTTTTTGCAATCAGTATATATATACTATATATTTTTTTAATGCCCTTAATTTGCATTTAGCTATTTACTTGTCACTTTGATAGATGTATTCATTTTATTTTTCTCATTTTTGGTTTCAAATCATTATTGTATGAATAGAAAATCAGTACTTGCTTTAGAACTAGGATAAACTATGAAAAATATATAGATAGAGCACAAACAGTAGAGATATGAAAGTTTGTATTGTAATCTCTTATTGTCATCTATGTTTTCCTAAATTTGACATTAAAGTGGGGTGTCAATTTTTATGAAAAGTAGGGTTTGAATCACCTGTCCAATTGAAAATTATGTAGTACATAAGGACGGTAGAAATTTGGCAGGTGTCCAGCAACTTCTTAGTTCTAAGTAATGAATTTCATTCAACTTGCATAATAATACATCCTGCTAGGAATACTCTGTATCAGTCCCAAGCCAGGCTAATGTCCAAAAATATATATTTTTTCCACCAACCTGTAAACGCCCTAGACATGCTCTAGGCAAGTGTTATTGGGGTCACAATACATGTTGCGCCCTTTTTAACATGGTCATCCGTCACTCTATGTATTTTCATTCCACTTAAATGTAAGCAAAAAACTGATGACTGCACCTGTAAGAATGGGTTGCACTTGGACCAGTCTACATGATCTGACATACTGATGATGTTATAATTTGCAGCTCACTGGAGGAAAAATTGGTGATCGGCTATCAGCTGAAGCGGAAACCAATCTTGCCATTAATGTTCTTCCAGGCTTATCAGAATCATATGAAGTTCAAGGGAGGGGAGAGCTTCAACTAGGTTTGTTCCTTTTAAGTTCGCAATTATTTTTGCAGTTTCTTGTTTTCTTCCAAGAGACTACTTGTCAACCAAATATATATACTACATTTCATTGTCAATTACGTTTAAACATATTCTCAGTGTAGTTTTCATGATGTGTAAAACAGGTATTTTAATTGAGAATATGAGGCGGGAAGGCTTCGAGCTGTCTGTCTCACCTCCCAAAGTCATGTGAGGCACTGATTTTTGATTTATTGCTAAGTAAATGTGATTTTGTTTACATATATATGGATTTCCCAAATCCAGGGCTTTTTATTATAAAGAAAAATATATTGAGGTTCTGGAAATATAATGGTGATCAGTTTAGAGTGTTAAAATTATAAAGACATTTGCAGCAAAAATGTGAAATACTTGGGGAACTTTGGTAGTATACTAATGGAGGAGACATAAGCAAAGATTAACAGTCAATACATGGTAAAGAAGGTGGAATGAAGAGTTCTTTTTAACATTTTTGTTCCCAATGTTTTGTTATATGCTTTGGAAAAAAGGTCTTGTGTTATAATTTTACTTTATCTGATATCCTTAAAAAAAAATCAGTGATTATACAGTAGCAGGTCCTATTTTCTAGACTTCATTTTGTTATATCTACTGTGCGTGCATTAGTGTATGTGTATAGAAAATTAGGAACGCTATGCAATATAGCTAGTGATATAGCGCGCTATGTGAGCGTGATTTAAAACACTGATATGTGCTCACACATAATTCACTGTATGATTTTTCTTCTGTCCTTGCTTTTGTTGAATTACTCATTTTGACAGCTTGAGCTAAGTTTTTTGTTTTTTGGTACTGAATCAGGTATAAAACGGAGAATGGTCAAAAGCTTGAGCCAATTGAAGAAGTTACTATTGAGGTAAGGAATTGCAGATCTGAAAATTGTGTAGTTCATTTCAGCAATTGAGACTCATGTATTATTGTTGCAGGTAAATGAAGAGCATGTCGGGTTAGTTATGGAAGCCTTATCTCATAGGCGAGCTGAGATTGTTGACATGGGTCCTGTTCCAGGAAGTGTTGACAGGACTAGATTGTCTTTGACATGTCCATCAAGGTTCTCTTACCATCTTAATGTCAATTCTTCTTTCTGCCTCACTGAGCCTATATTATTTTGCCACATAAGCAATAATTATCTGTTTAGCATTTGATAGGTTGTACCGTTTATACATTTTTCCATATTGGTAGTCATCAGAATGAAAATCACTATGTCCATCGTACTCATTTGGTCTTGTGGTGACTCTTTACCATTATTGCACATCTAATGTTACATTGCATACTCTTTAACCATGTTTTATCTATGCAGTCAACTAGTTTCATCACCATTTATGATTTATATCTGGCCTAGTGATTTATAGTTTCATTGGCGATACATTCTATTTAAATAATAGAAATTGATCTTCTTTTGTGTTGTATTCTTCAGGGGTCTGGTTGGTTACAGAAGCGTGTTTAGCAGTGACACACGTGGAACTGGATTTATGCATCGCGCTTTCTTAAGTAAGATTTTCCTGTCTTGTTACTTTTATCTCTCCATTCCCTTTGCATTTTGGTTTTGCCTTTAAATCTGTCATGTAACTGGGGCCTCGTTAGGGAGGTAATTCTTTTCCTAGTTGGTCATCACCTAGTTCTACATTTTCTGGTTGCTTGGATTTAACATGGTTCTCTGTCCAGGTCTAGACCCTGACATATGGATGTGCTTGTGTTTGTGTCCGGACACCTGTGCCTATATGTATATATAGTGATGTATGCATGCATGTATAACTCATGCATATGTATGTTTACATACTCTTAGTGTATGATACTTATGCATCTGATGAACATAAAATAAGAATTGAATTTTTTAAATTTTATATTGTGTTTATTTTCTTAAATGTGTATTTTTATAAATCTGATTCTCAGCCTGGTTAATAACAGTTATTATGGTCTAATCAGATGAATCTTAATTTTACAGAATTGATTTTGATCTATTCGAAATGGGAAGAAAAGAACATAGTCGTGCTGAGTAAATTGAAATATATATATATATATATATATATATATAGAGAGAGAGAGAGAGAGATAAACACGAACAAGTAGTCAATGAAACACGTAAAATAACAGAATAAGCACAAAAATCGAAAGAGAAAACCTAAACCAACACATAGTACAGCAACACAGAAAGCTCAGCCCAGAATTCCACCTCTAATGAAGAAAAATGACACTAAAATTAATGTTCTTGAAATGTTTTAACAGAGAAGTCCAGAAATAATTTCGTGATAGTATCTTTTCCAATCAGTTTAAAACCAAATGAAGCAACTTTCAGTGATTTTCCTGACCCAAAAAAAATACTTTCAAATTTTCATTTTTCCCTAGATTGTAAAATTTTTCTGTAAAATGTAACATAACTTGTGTTATGCTTGGTTCAGGATATGAGTATGGATACAGAGTATGGCAATTTGACCAGAATGTCTTTTCCGTTAAATTCCCAATACGCGTTGCAGTTCCTATTATGATCGCAACTGTTATAAAGTATTATACCTTCATATTTGGAGAATATACTTCTAAAATGTGATAGTGTGGAGAGTGAACCACTAGCGTGTTCTGAATTAAAAGCACTAAATACTAATTACATTCCTCTTGTTATAACTCATCCATTTTCTTTTTCTGGTATTCAGTCTAAAATCAAATGTTCTACTGTTTAGCTTTTTTTTTTGCTTCACTTCATTTATTTGTTATTAGCTTTAAATATTGTTGTTTTTTTAAGTTAAGGCTGCTGTTATTTGTTTTATTGCAATTTCTCATGCATGTTATCTTTTTTTACACAGCCTATGAAAAATACAGAGGTCCTCTTGGAAATGTCAGGAAAGGAGTGTTGGTATGTGTGTACTTGCTTTTTGATTTATGATGAACTATTTGATTCTACACTGTTTCTGAAGAATAATTATCTGTTAAGGTTTGTTAAAATGTATTTTTCAAGTTAACTGCTCTTGTCTTGAGAAGATGTATAGCTTAAACATTAGAGACATCTCAAGAGAACCACTTTTTATTTTTATAATCTACAGTTGCTTCATGATTGATGCTTATTTCAAACATCGACTATTTTTTAAGATAGGAATATGGATGTAACTTTCATCATAACATATAATGTTAAATCTTCTTTGTGTTACACCTGTTGTTTACATGGAAGTTGTATGTGTTATATGACTGGTATTTTCCTTCTTTTTACTTAACTCAATAGGTGTCAATGGGCTATGGTACAATCACAGCCTATGCGTTAATGAGTTTAGAACCTCGAGGAACTCTTTTTGTGAATCCTGGCATGGAGGTTGGTACATATATGATCAGTTCTTGTTTCTACCTATCTTTTAACTTCCCAAATCTCTTTAGTTATTACAGATGTGGTAGGTAAGGATCCTATTGTTTATGCTAATTACATGTATTCTAGATGATAAAACTACATTCATATTGACTAAAGGATGCTTCTTTATTTTGAGAAGATTAAATTCATATTTCTTTAATCATTCGCTCTCTCTGTATTTCTTTAATCATTCGCTCTCTGTCACAGCCATCTTTTTCCAACTCCAAATACTCTAGACCCTTTTTCTCTACAAATGTGTGGTACTGTTCAGACAAAAAACAAAAGGACAAAAAGACAAAAAGAGAGAGTGTGGTCTTGTTCTTCATCTCTATATAAAGAAGAGAAATTAAGGACAGGATAAAATTGATCACTCTGTAATTTTTGGGGCTAATTAACTTAAACAGGATGGCCCAGGATAAAAAAATTTGTTTCAAATGGGTTAAAATTAATAACTATAGTGAAAGGATGAAAACTGTGTTTCCTATACTAGGTAGACTGGTAAGTGGTTATTTGATTCAAAGAAATTATAGATCCTAGAGTACCTAGTAAATGAACTGGATAGACGTGGTTTTGTTTGTTTGATAAAAGTCTCTCTTTTGCTCATTAATACGCAGACATATGATGGCATGATTGTTGGCGAACATTCGAGGGACACAGATCTAGATGTAAGGAAATTATGTGCTTTTCATGTTATGAATTGTGTTATATTTATGTTATTAAAATTGTGGTTTGTATAGTTGACTGACCTTGCCAATACAGGTCAACCCTGTAAGAAATAAGGAACTTACAAATGTGCGTGCTGCAAGCAAGGATGAGAATGTGAAACTAGCTCCTCCTCGCCTTGTATGTATCAACCAAGTTATTCTTCTTTAATCTTTGTTGCATACAGTTTTCTCCATGGGTTGTCTAGCATGCATTATATAGTCACTGTATTGAAATAAGGATTGTTTTGTAGCTTAGCCATATATTAAATTGGGCAATGTGCCCTAGAGTAAATTTATCCATCATTAAGGGGATCAAGTCTATCTATAGATGGTCTACAATTTGGAAATCGTTAATCCTAAAATATATTGACTTGATAATCAAAGCAAGCTAGTGTTAATATTCTTCTACAGTTAATCCCCCAGCCTAATATAGGGGCCAACTTGATAGCACTTTGGTAATATAGGCTGGTTATTAGTCATTTATTTTAATGACTGATTATGGGACCTTTAGCTTAGTCCATTAGCTTAACGTAAGGTCTGACTTTTTAACAAGCTAAATTTGATTCTTATTGTCTGATTAGCATAATTCAAGGCTTATCTGGCAAATTTGTGTCTTCTGGCCATACATTAAACACCCATGTGCTCTATTGATAAGTAGTGTAACTCAAGGATCGTCCTCTTATTTTTCTGATTTGTTTTTTTTTCCTTTAACATGTTGCCCTTACTTTGAACACACACACACACACAAAACAATAATATGAGGAAGAACAAAAAGTGGCCAACTTATCTCTAGCTACTATGTGATAGATATGTTGAAATTCTTGTGGTTTTTTCTAGTTAAGATCTCACCTCAGTTTTTTTCCCTGTGGAGATTCCATCTTGCCTCGCTGAGATCTCCATCCTGATGAGATCTCTTCTTGGTTCTCATCTTGTACAGATCTCATCTCATTTAGAATTCGTCTCAGTTATACTTGTAGCAAGCTGGAAGTTGTTGATATACTCTCCAGCTTGAGAGGGAAGCATTGTTGATATAGGCTGATAAAAAAAGCAATTTAGTCATTTACTTTAGTGCTTTACTTAACATCTGATCATTTAATGAGAAAAATTTGAGGCTTATGGTTTGATTAGCTTAATTCTTGTATGATTAGTGACTTCGTGTCATGTATAAAGCACGCTTGCACTCTATTGATAAGTAGTGCACTACATTAATCTTCCTATTATGTTCCATTTTTTCTTTCCAAAAGCATAATATTCTGTTGCATCACATTTTAGAGAAATTCTTTAAAATTTGTTAGTTTCAACAACGGATTCAAAATGTTCAAAACATTAAGAACTGCTGGAGAATAAAAATGCCACTTCTATAATCTGCTTTTCTGCTTTTGGTAGTAATAAACCCGCCATTAATTTTAAATAAAGTAAAACCTTCATTGTCTTTACACTCTTCATGCGGTTGCTAATATCTGAAAGCATTTGGGTGCAGATGACTCTTGAAGAAGCGATAGGCTATGTAGCCTCTGATGAGCTTATTGAGGTACCTCCTGATTTTAATTTTATCCGTCCATGTGTGATTAATTGTGAACAGTTGTCATATGTTGTCATATGAACTGTCAGCTGAGGTCCGTTGGGTAACATTTTTTCATTTAGTTTTTAGTTTTTATTTTCAAAGGAGAAATGAGAGGATAGTGAGAAATAGGGATGATATACTTGTGCGATGGAGAATAAAATGTGAAATTATAAATGATATATGCATGGGATGGAGAATAAAATGTGCAATGGTTCATACAATAAAACTAAAAACCAAATTTAAAAGTAGAAGCGCTTTTTGTTCCCTCCTTCCCCCCACACCCACCCCCCCCACCCCCGGAATTTATTTTCATCCTCAATCTTTAATTTAGAAAATAAAATAATTGAAAACCAGAACATTACCGAATGGGTGCTAAGTTCCTCGTTATATGTACAGATTGTTGCAACTTTCTGGTTCCCGAACATTACAGAATGGTGCTAATTTGTAGTCACATTACTTATCATATGATGCTTTTATTTGTGCAGGTTACACCAAAGGCCATTCGGTTAAGGAAAAAATATATGGACGTTAACAAGCGTAAAAGCATGAGTAAACGGCAAAAGGAATAAATCTCACTGTTCGTGCAGTTTTGTAACTTCATTAGGTAATACTTAAATGTTTCAAAACGGGTGATTATAATACGCACCCAACTGGTCCACCTCAATTTTGGTGGGAGTGTCACGGAAGGCATATTCTTTAACAAACATGGATGAGCAAAGAAACTTGATGTAATAAGTGTTAGATTTAATTATATAGTTAGCTATCTTATTGGGGCCCTTTCGTGGCGTTTGCCAAATTTTGGTGATAACATTATTATTTTATGGAGGTTGAATTTCCAGACATGGTGGCTTAGCTTTTGCTCGAATCAATTGCATGGGACAGTGACTTGAAAACAGTGCAGCAAATGCTTATACTACACTGCTCTTATTTGTAACTGGCATTGCGTATTGTCTATCGGGAATTGTTGCATTTACAATAAGTCAAGAAACGTGTGTTATTTGTGAAAAATAGTTGTGTACGTGTATAATACGTGAATATTAAGTTTGCATTCAAAGAAACGCATATTCTTTTGTATTTTTGCGAAGTATAAGGAACCTCTGCAATGAAATATTATCATCATTTGACCAAAAATCTTAAGAGAACCTGATTCCATCCGGTATGAGAGATCTCGTTCATGGAGGCTAAACTGTGCAATAGGATGAGCAGAGTATTAGCTTGGCGGGGAATATAGGAAAGAACAGTGGAAGGTACTTGCCGCAGAATGCGAATTTCCTCCACCAAACTCCCTTCCGGAGCTAAACAGACTTCCTCGTTGTTAATCAATTGTACAACATTCAAACAATCAGTTTCAACAAACAGGGGCACAAATCCTGCGTCCAATGCAAAGAGTAACCCATTCTTCAGCGTGTAGAGCTCCGTGGCATGGATATACACCATGTCAGGAGCTCGCATAGCCACAGCTCCAAGTTAATTCACCATTGGGATCACGAACCACAAAATCAACCCCCTTCGATCCATCTTTCATATCTACATCCTTATCCACATCTAGTTTTAAAAAACCATTAGGGGGGGCTGCCACCGTACCGTAATAGTTGGCATGGGGGGACTCCTATGATGACATTCAGTTATACGTTTAACCTAAACATCATAGCTCCTTACCTGTTCCAGCAATCTACCTTGGAAAGTTGGATTATAACCAACTAAAATAGCATTGCGCTCATTTCATAACAGCCAAACTGTAATTGCAAATACGGGTAATTGGTCCCCAGAGAACACCCCCAGCGCCGCTACAAGTAGAGATTTCGGCTCATGACTTTGTGATATAAGAGGCATAACAGAAAGCCCCACCCCTTCCCAGGCTTGTCGACTGCTGTCACAATCAAACATAGCATGGGTGGATGTTTCAAGAGCAGTAAGGCAACGAAAACAAACAACATCAGTGATCAGCCTCCTGAGCCGATAAAGTACATCCCTTGATGGGAGAATATTCTGTACAAATCTCCATAGAAAAAGAAAATTTTTTGGAGGCACCTTCAGCTTCCACAAATGTTTCCATAGTTTGTTGACAGAAGATGAACTAGGCCAATCAGCAGCTGTAGTACTAGCAAGTCGTTGATGTTCATTAGCTACCCAATATCCACTTTTTACACTATATCTACCATTTGATTTAAAGTGCCACATCCTTCTATCCAAAGAGATGGGAATAGAAATAACAAGCTCTTCCTCGAGAAAATTGAAAACTTGATAAATCTTTGGTATATCCCAACCTCCGCTGGCAGTGAGTAGTTCAGACACTCGAGCATCAGGATCTAAAATGGCCCATGATTGGGCCGTAAACACACGGGCATGTCGAATCCAAGAATCTCCATAAATTCGAACCAACCGTCCTTCGCAAATGTGCAAATGGAGGCCAAGTTGTAACAGTTCACGTCCCCACAAGATGGACAGCCACGTAAAAGATGGGTAATCACCATGGGAAGCTTGTAAGAAATCTGTATCGAGGAAGTACCGTGCTTTGAGCATACAAGCTACCAAGGAATTGAGGAACTCTAACAGGCGCCACCCTTGCTTGTATAACAGGGCATGGTTGAAACTACCCAACTCCCGAAAATCCATACCTCCATTAATTTTATTATAGTAAATTGAGCTTAAACCCATAAAATTCATTTTAAATCACCAAAAATCCTTTCCTTTATTTTCCTATTTAAAATACCCAATTTTTTTCAAATAATACCCATAACTAGAATCCAACTAAGCAAGTTACCTAATATAATTTATAATCTGATTTATTATATTTTTAGGATTCCAAAACTACCCTTATTTACAAGATAACGTGTTATGTGGGGGTGTATTAACTCTTTGGTTCTTGAGTTTATTGTTTTGATTTCCGCCCACCAAATTAGCCTGCAATTCAATACTCTTTTGCATCAGTTTTGATTATGAGTTTAATGTGCATAATGATCTCTTGCATAGGGGTAGTCATTTGTTGGATCCTCTGTCATAAAATTTATTTTTCTGAGCAAAGCCCTGATTTTCCTTCACGCGACTTCTTGTTGCCTCCAACCGTCAGTGTATGCGTGAGTTCACCTCAAGAATTTTTAGGTTCGTCATACTATTTTTTATGGTGTATTTTTTGTTCATAGTCCACTGCATTCCTGTTTAATGGGTCTTTTTTTGTTTCTTAGTAGCCTTTGGGGTACTCGGTGCTCTATTATTTGATAGTTGATTCATTCAGTTCTTTCTTGTTCGTCTATTATTTCATTACTTGTTTTGATAATCTACTGCACTCACTTCTTTCTTCTTCGTCTATTTCTGTGATTATTTGTTCATAACAAGTACGTAAATTACCCACAAGAAATTTACAGGTAGATTAATTACCCCTGCAGAAATTTACTGGGTAATGATGTGTGTGTGTGTGTGTGTGTGTGTGTTTTTTTTTGTGAAAAGAAAGACTTCATTTAACGAATCAACATGACAAAGGAATGTCGGCATGGGTAGAGCGCCTCATTAAAACCTCCATAAAGAAAACCCGATGGGAAAAACTTCTGGGGAGGAAAAAGAGTGCCACATATGCCCGATTACACATGAAGATATTAAATCAAACGACAGTAGGCTCGTGCCAATCATCATAAACAGCATCCATAAGCCACAAAGGACCCACATCCAACCAGTACGACAAACTTTGATCGCGCAAATTGAAGCGGGCAATGCGATGGGCAGCCTTGTTCGCTTGGCGAGGAATATGACGAACAGCAGCAGACGCAGACCTGACCAGCTTTTGAAACAATCCACCAGACCTCCCTCAGCAGCAAGGCATTCCTCCTCGCTGTTGGCCAGAGAAGCTGCTTGCAAGGAATCAGACTCAATCTCCAGAGGCACTAGAGATGCGTCCAACGCAAAAGAGAGTCCAACTTTAAGAGCATACAGCTCTGTTGCTAGTACAGAGATCCGACTTGGCGCCCGCATAGCTAGAGCCCCAACCAGATTTCCATGAGAGTCACAGACGATGGCTCCAGCTCCCCTAGCTCCCGACTCCATGTCAGTAGCCCCATCCACGTTCAGCTTGAAACAATTACCCGTAGGAGGCCTCCATTTAATATCACGAACCGGCGAGGATAAACTCCTATGATTGGTAGCAGAATACCGTTTAAATTCATCATCATAGTCCTTCGCTCATTGTACCAAAACTCCGGAAGGGGTGGGTTGAGAGCCAAACAGCACCCCATTACGTTCGTTCCACAACACCCACACAGTAAATGCAAAGAGGGACTGCTTATCAGGGGGAATAATAGACCAAGCTACATCCATCCAGGTTCCAACGTCAGCTATAGTAGGAAGAAGAAAATCACTGGGAAAATCTAAAGCCTCCCACACTTGCAGACAAACAACACATCCAACCAACGCATGCAACGTAGTTTCTCTCGTAGCAAAACAACGACAACAGACCTCCCCCTGTGTAATCCGGCGCCGGAATAATACCTCCTTGGAAGGGAGGATATCTTGAGACACACGCCATAACAGATGAAGGATTTTTTGTGGCACTTTCAGCTTCCATAGGTGCTTCCAACTCTTCAAAGAAGAGGAGGAAGGGCCAGCGACGCTCCCTGCGGACAGCTCCTCCAGCCTCTTGTATTCCAGAGTAGCCCAGTACCCATTCTTAACCGAGTACCTTCCATTTTTAGTAAAGTTCCAGATTCTCCGATCCAGAGTATCACCCATTAAGGGAATAGATAAAATAGCTTCAGCTTCTGGAAACGAGAAAGTAGCATAGACCTTCTCAACATCCCACCCGCCACTCACGGTAAAAAGGTCACAAACTCGGGAGGTAGCTGGAAGAGTAGGTATCGACTGGATAGTGAAAAAACGATCATAAGGCACCCATGGGTCACCATAGATATTAACCAACCGGCCATCACCAATGCGCCACCTTAGGCCCAACCGGAGCAGATCCCGCCCCCATAGTAACGACTGCCAAGTAAACGATGGAAGTGACCCACTCGAAGCTGCCAAAAAATCAGATTGTGGAAAATAACGAGCCTTAAGCATCTGGGCAATCAGTGAGTGAGGGAATTCCAGCAGCCGCCATCCTTGTTTACATAGAAGAGCTTGATTAAAGCTTGTCAATTCCCTAAAACCTAGCCCCCCATCAGACTTGTGTTGGCACATGAATCTCCACATTTTCCAGTGAATACCTCTACCATCATTTTTAGACCACCAGAATTTGGCAATGATGCTCTCAATCTCGCGACATAACCCGATAGGCAAACAAAACACACTCATAGAATATGATGGAATTGCCTGACATATTGATTTGATGAGCACTTCTTTCCCGGCCTTAGACAAAAGCTTGCCTTGCCAACCATTAACTTTATTCCAAACTCGATCCTTAACTGTACGGAACAATTTTTTCTTATCCTTACCGACAACGGTAGGGAGGCCCAAATACCGCTCATGACAAGGGACAAGAGTCACGTTCAACAGCTGACGAATATCGTCCTGCAACACCCTTGGGGTGGA
This sequence comes from Prunus armeniaca, assembly GCA_903112645.1. Lineage (NCBI taxonomy): Eukaryota > Viridiplantae > Streptophyta > Magnoliopsida > Rosales > Rosaceae > Prunus > Prunus armeniaca. The sequence goes on along the minus strand of CAEKDK010000003.1, from coordinate 11,789,215 downwards.
AGGGCTAAAGCAAAGAGCGGATTTTCCAAGGTTGACCTTTTGTCCAGAAGCCGCCTTATACACTCCAAAAATACGTTTTAGCACTAGAGCCTCAGTTGTCCCAGCATTACAAAACAGAAGGCTGTCATCAGCAAAAAAGAGATGGTTAATAGAAGGAGCAAAAGGGGCAATGGAGACACCATGTAATCTAGAATCCCTCTCAGCCTGTTGGAGGAGAGTGGAGAAGGCTTCAGCCACAATAAGGAAAAGATACGGTGATATGGGATCCCCTTGCCGTAAGCCTCGAGAGGGAATAATTCGCCCAAATGGGCGCCCCTGAATTAACAACGAATAAGAAACAGTAGTCACGCAGCCCATAATTAATTGAATAAACCGGATTGGGAAACCCATAGTCCGCAACATCTGCTCCAGAAACTGCCATTCAACTCGGTCGTAGGCCTTGGCCATATCAAGCTTCAAAATTAATTTCTTTTTTACCTGTTTTTCCCCTTCTCTTCAGACAATGGATTGTTTCAAAAGCTGCTAAGACATTATCCAAAATCATATGGTTGGGAATAAACGCACTCTGGAACTCAGAAATAACCTCAGGTAACACCTTCTTCAGTCTATTGGCAAGAGTTTTGGAGATAATCTTGTAGAGGACATTGCATAAACTGATAGGACGATATTCAGAAACACGGGTGGGAGAATGAACTTTCGGAATCAAAGCCACCAAAGTATGGTTGAATTCGTTAACACCATCGCTACCATTTAAAACTCTCAGACACAAATCACTAACACCCTGACCCACAATGCCCCAATATTTCTGATAGAAGAGTGCAGGCATACCATCTGGACCTGGAGCTTTTGACGGGCCAATAGATTTAAGAGCTAATTCGATCTCATCCCTAGAATACGGGAGAAGCAGATTATGATAAGAACGTGAGGACACTCGCGCTTAGACAGCATTAAAAACCTCCACATCAGCAGCTCTCATATCCGACATGAAAAGATTTGTAAAAAACTCCACAAAAACTCCACCTATTTGATCATATTCTCGCTGCCAACGATCATTCTCGTCTAGTATCCCTACTAGGGCATTTTTCTTCCTGCGACTTGTGGCTTGCTTATGAAAGAAAAAGGTGTTATGGTCTCCATGCTGAAGCCAATGAACCCGCGATCTCTGATGCCAATAAATTTCTTCCTGTTCAAGACACTTATCAAGTTTAGTTTCAATTAGGCTACGGGTATGAAAAGTCTGCGTCGACGGCTCTTATGATTGGAGACTTGCTAGTCTAAGCCGTAAGTCCTTAACTTTCTTGGGGACCTGGCCACCCTTCCTGGCACACCAGCGTGACAAGTTGCTGGCACAGTTGGCAATATTAGAGAGGGGTGACACTGCACTCTGCCAAGATTGACGAACAACCTCATCACAGTCAAATTTCGTAGTCCATGCCTCCTCAAACTGAAACCGACGACGACCTCTAGGACCTCTAGCATTGTCACCCTGTGGACCGTCAGATGCAATGAGAATCGGATGGTGGTCAGAGGAGAAAGCAACTAAATGATGGGACATGAAATTGCCCCAGTGTTGCAGAAGTGCCAGGTTTCCAAAACCTCTATCCAATCGAGCCTCCACATGAGCTGTATCCTTCCGTTTATTGCTCCAAGTAAATGGATAACCTATAAACTCAAACTGAAACAAACAACAATCTGTAATGGCCTGTTTAAAGTCCTCCATCTGCACATCACGTCTCAACCGGCTCCCACTCTTTTCATTGCATTCCATTACTTCATTGAAATCCCCACAACATAGCCAGGGTCCAAGACCCACTCTACCCAAATTCCATAGTAGCTCCCATGAATGATGGCGCTGGGTTTGGTCAGGATGACCATAAAAACCAGTCACACGAAAAGTCTCAGAAGTATTCACAGTAACCCGAACATCTATATGTCCTGGAGAGGAAGAGAGTAGATCAACCTGGAGCCCTACCCGCTAGAGTAGACATAGACCTTCTGAAAAACCAACACGGGGAACACAAACCACCCAACCAACACGGGGAACACAAACCACCCCACCAACACCTAACCTTGTATGTAATTTTCCCATCTGTACTGCAGTCATACGTGTTTCAGATAAGAAAATCACATCTGGCCTCTTATCCTGAAGAAAGCTCTTCAGGTCACGGATTGTTCGTTGGTTGCCAAGCCCCCGAACGTTCCAACTGAAGACTAACATTGAGACCGGGGAGACCCCTCAAGGCTGGTCTCCTCCGCCTGTATAGTAGGCATATTATCACATAGTCGTCGTTTTCCGAGAGCACCATTAACTTCATGCTCGCTACCGTCCACACCCAGGTGATTTGCCAGATGCTTTCTTTTGAGATAAGGCGCAGAGACCCCTTGTATACCAGATTCGATGGGCTCTGCCACCCGCCTTGGCCTCCCACGTCCGCGACCCGTAACCTTATGTGCTGTTTTCTCAATTATGGGCATAAAGTTACATGGGTCACTAGTTTGTGCAATGACCTCATTCGTGTCTCCCCCAAAGGGGCCAACAGATGCTTGTACAATCCAAGAGGGATCCATCAAAACAGAAGGTATGCCCGCCACAGGGACCACCGTACTTGTGCCCCGCTGATCAAGTGCTGAAGGGGTACTCTTGACAACCGAGTTGACTTCCTGCACCAAACCGAGATCTATCACGCTAGCAACAAAGTGGGAGATACCCCCTATCCCAGCGTCATCTGTTGAACGACATCCAGTCATGGGAGCTAACCCCGGGGCTGGACGGAAAAGCCTCATGTCGTTGACGCAGTTTAAAAGGAGAGGTCGTGTCCATGGCTTCCTTAGAGTCATTATGAGACGCACGCCAGGAATGCCCACCGGACCATTCCCCACCATTCTTTCTCTCCGTATGTGATGAGCCATGCTGTTGAGAGAAGAGGCGCCTTGCCGACGACCCAATCGATTTCCTCCACAAATTGATGACTCCTTCTAGACCCTCAAAAGCAGAGGTGAAAATAGCAAGGTCCTTGGGGTTAAGTTTGCCTCTTAAAGCCTCATGTTTCTTCACACAGTCTTGGGTGGGATGCCCCAAGCAACCATAAGCAAAACAATATTCTGGGAGATACTCATAGCGAAACTCTATGATCTTCTCCCCCACTTCCGGAAAAGTGATTGGAGTCCTTCTCATCAAGGGCAGACGGACATCTAACCGAACCCGGACACGAATAAAATGACCAACACAGTCTTGCCCATCCCTATTGTCCACCCGTAGTATCTCACCCACCGTCGATCCAATAACGTTGGCAACAGCCACCGTGATATAGAAACCTGGGACCCCATGTATCTGGAGCCAGAAAGTGCCATGGGTGAGCATCATCGTATGAATACAGTCCTCCTCAGCCACCGCAGCCAATAAAATCATTGACTGTCGAAATGTCCAAGGCTCCATGTCAAGAACCCTTTGGCGGTACCGATCACAAACAAATCGAACCCAAAATCGATTGTGGGCTATCTCCTTGATCGAAACCTCGTCAGAGCCTTTCCACAGGCTGGTAAAAGTCTTAATAAAATTATCACGGTGAACTTCTTGCTGCGATACAATCTTAGCCACCAGACTATATGGAAACCCAACAAAGCAGTCTGACACTGCCGCACTGCCGATCACCACCCCAACTCGTTCCCGATCAGTCAGATCCAATTGCCGCTCGAAAGAGCTCTCAAAATCCTCCAGAGCCATGTCGGCCCCAGGAATTCGTACAGGAATATGCAGAGCATGTTCCCCAAGTCACACCACACAAACCCTAACCCTAGAAACACTGCACGAGTAGACACCAGCACGCAGACACCGCTGTAGCCCTGAGGCAGCCCTCAACCCCTAAGACCCGATACAGAGAAGAAAAAACCTGTGATAGACCTAAAACCCTAGAACCGGCTCTCCTCATACCGTAATGATGTGTTTTTAGTTGTATAAATATAATTGGTCATTTGCTCAAATTTGTTTTATAGCTCGCTTTGTCCTTTTCTATTTTTTTTTTGGGTTTTAATTTACTCATGGGGAATGTATCTAAGTATATTGATATATAGTTATGTATGACAAATTTTTTCCATGAGTGCTGGATTGATATTCGGATAAAATCTGTTATGTTATTAGCCAACACAGAATCATGTGCACCAGTAGGTGTAAAACTTAACCATGAAAGAAACATCAATCGGGGTTCCCAAATCTGATGTTGTAACAAAACCAAAACCAGGTGAAACAAAATTACCAAATGACAAGCATATAAAATCATTCCTTTTTTTTTTTTTTTTTTTTTTTTTTTTTTTTTTTTTTTTTTTTGGGGAAATGTAAATTTTATGAAATTCATTTTGGGATTAATTATTTATACAAACCAGCAAAACGACGTCATCGTGTGTGGATTTAGTCTCCACTTCTGGATTATTGCTTATCTCAGTTTGTAAAATTTCTGTAAATGAATCAATAACTTGCAATGAGTAACCATTATGACCTTCTCTTTTAAGATTTAAAACCCATAATTGACTACTTACATTACACCTTATTGCAGCTTTTGTTAGTAGGTCCCGCGAATCATCCTTATACACAGCCGAGTATGATCCTTGCCACAATGAAACCCTGCTTTACAATTACATATTTGCTTTAATATACTCATATGTGACTTAAAATCATGATATATTATGCATAATTTAAACACAATGCTTCGACTCACCCGGAATCAATGCAAATAAGAAAATGATGTAGTCTATCTTGTTCTTCCTTTGATAGATAAATCCACACAGACATGCAAGAAGGGTCAATAGTTGCAAATATCTGTCCTTTCCCTCCAACATTGTTACGACCAACAACTGTTGTACCTAATTGTTGCTTCCCTTTGCTTTCATCACCACACATGAATGATATAGATAATTTAGGTGCTTCTTTGTAAGGCTTATTCTTTTTAGTACTCACAATAACATGTCCATGCCCATCTACCTTTGCCTTCCTTGGTTCCCTTAATATCTTGATCTCATCGTACACATACCTAGGCAAGTGTTTCAGTTTCCTATGTTTCTGTTTATGCCTTATAACCCATGTTTTCAAATCATGTGTGGATTCATTACTCTTTACCCTCTTCTCTTTTTGAATAAATTCAAGAAGTTGTTGGACGTCGTTTGACAACTCATCATATTGCTTATGTGCATCTGCCACAATGACTTTTGCATTACAACACAGTTCATTGTACATCACAAGCCTGCACCTGTGCTTCCTCGAGTTTCACCTTTAATTTTAAAATTTCATCCTTCATTAGCTTATTTTCACTACTTAGGTTTTCCAAGTCAATAAATCGCTCCTTCACCAACCTATTATTTGAGCTCGTTCTCTAACAATGCGTTTGGATTAGGGAAATAAACTTGAGATTTTGACAAAAGTCAGAATTTCTAAGTTGACATGGACCAATTCCTGTGTTTGGATAAAAAAAACATAGAAATTTCGAAATTCCGCTTGGGATAAAACATGGAATTTGGAGATCATAAATCCCAACTTTAAATTCTATCTAAAAGTCGTCCTTTCTAAAGAATGTTGCTATTTCCACCCACCTGTCCTATTTTCCCACCCACCTTATCTTCAAAATTTTAATGAAAAATTGACCTAATTGTAAAATGACTTCTAAGGACAACTTTACAGCCCTTTCTCTCTCTCTCTCTCTCTCTCTCTCTCTCTCTCTCTCATGCACCCACACCCATATTTTCTTTTCTTTTATATTTTTTTTTCCAAAACCCACACCCATCTCCAATCAATTTAGGGGGTTGTACAACCATCTCTGTCACTAGTTCAGGTGTTGGTTTCAGATGGTCTACTTGGACCTCCTTAATTGTAATGCTTTGTTGGGAATTTCTCTTAGTTGGTGCATAGTGCCTCCGTATGAAAATTCCTCTTTTGAATGCTCTGTATTTTGGCCCCAGTGGCGTTGGAATGATATATATATATATATCTATTCATTTTGGGTTTTGTCTAGTGAAGGAGGCGTAAGGGTTGCGGTGGGAAAATCAAATTGGTGGTGGGGATGGCTGCGGATGGGAGAAGGAGAGGTGGATATGGGTGTGATGTTCATGGTGTTAACTGTTGGGTTTTCACCAGAGGTGGAGGTTGAGGGGGCGGCGGTGAGGGTAACTTGGGGTGAGGATGAGCTAATTGAAGAAATTTTTTATAGAAATTCTTTTTTATTGTAATGGCAAATATGAAAAACAATTAAAGGGTATTTTAGGAATAATGATGGGTGGAAAGATAAATTTGGGTTTTTTCAAATTTACATGGTGGGTGTGAAGATAAGGTGGGTGAGGAAATAGGATAAAGGGGTGGAAATAGCAATACTCTTTCTAAAATCCCAAGAGAGATTGAGTTTAAAAAAAAGATAACTTTACAAATAAAGGTTAAGTTCCGTGTTTTAAATTCGTCACCCAAACAAGAAACTTTACAAATTCTAGAACATTAATTTCCGTCATTTTAAATTTCGTCATATGAAATCCTTTGTATTAAATTTCCTCATCCAAATGCACTGTAAAAGTAATAAACACTCCTTTAGCCTTTCCTCCATATCAAACTCAGATTTTGTAGGTGTTATGGGGGAATCATCATGACCACAGTCGATCACGACTCCATAAAAACTAGTGTCTTGTGTGTGGATGAGTTGGAACATGTTGGGAGGGTCCAATTCAGCGACAATTTTTTTGAGTAAATCATGACACAGAGAACATATGGAAAATAAAAATGCACAATTGACTCAATCATATCAGCACACATCCGTCCGCTACCTTTCCAGAGGCAACACTAGTGATCATAGATAATGACCTTAAATATGTAGTGTTAGTCTCAGTTCCGTGCTGAAGTGTAGCACTATGTGATTTATGCCTCATATTTCTAGCATCTAGTGTCTTACGCAAATCTTTGAACACCTGCTACACAATTAATAATATAAAAAAGAAAAATTCATTAATCAAACATGTTTGCAAAAAACATCATTATTAAAAAATAGAAAGCAAAAGAAAAATACTTCATCATTACGAATTACGATATTTGAGATGTCAATTTTATAATAAATATCGACACGTGGCAACTGAAAATTTTATCCAAAAATCTTATCTGAAATTTGAGATGTCAATTTTATAATAAATATGGACACATGACAACTGAAAATCTTATTTGAAAATTTTATATGAAATATGGATGTGAATTTTATAATAAATATTGATACGTAGCAACCGAAAATCTTATCCAAATTAATCGTTTAAGTATAAAAAATTAAAAAAAAATTAAAGTGAATAGTAATTGCCCTTTGCCATGACAATGGGTGGAAACACAACTTGCCTTTTGCAAAGGCTGCCACTATTCATGTAAATAGTAACAGCTTTTGCCTCCCATTGCCCTTTGTTATGGCAAATGGGTGAAAATGCTGTAAAAGGGGGACACCAATTTGGGGACGGGTGATCTGCTCTCATTTTGATATGGGAGAACACATTCTACTATCAATGTCTTGCACGCGTCAGGGGTAGTTGGAATTTTATCGCTTTTCCTTTTCTATCATGGGTAAACGACGGCGTTTTCATGAGGTAGATCTGAAGCGTGCTCTTCGCCTATCCATACCGAACTTACGCGCGTAATTTCCAACTACCCCTTCTCTCTCTCTCCATCATCGTCTACCTTAATTTCACACGCACACAAATTGACTTCTTTCTCTCTCTGCAAAAATTCCTATCCTTAACCCTAACCCTGAAATTCCTCCACCCATGGATCGCTTCACATGGCGAACCCAAGTCCTCTCGAATCATCTCAACCAACCTTCTATGTCCTCGCCTCTCTCCCCCAACCCATGCGTCGGCTTTTCTCCTCCTGAGCTCTCCGAGCCCTTCGAATTCGATACCAAGGAGATGCGCAAGCTCCTGGACGCCCACAATCTTGAGGACCGGGACTGGCTCTTCGGGCTGATGAAGCAGAGCAAGCTGTTTAATCCCAGAGAGGCCGGTGGCCGAGTGTTTGTCTCGCCTGACTACAACCAAAGCATGGAGCAGCAGAGAGAAATGACCATGAAGCGAATTGCCTACTTGTTGGATCGTGGGGTTTTCGAAGGTTGGCTTACAGAGAAAGGGGTCGAAGCTGAGTTGAGAAAGCTTGCGTTGCATGAGGTTATTGGGATTTATGATCACTCCCTTTCTGTGAAGCTCGGTGTCCATTTCTTTTTGTGGTATGGGAATTTGGTTTATATCACATTTGTTTTTGCTTGTTTTATCCTTTTTTTTATTGCTCAACATGACTCGTTTACTTGTACGTGTATTTTTTCGTTTTCTGAGTATGGTGGCGTAGTCCATCTTAACTGAGGTAAAGACTATTGGTTGCGTTACATTTTATTGAAATTGGAAATAAATTCGTAGTTCTTATTGATCTCAATGTCAATGAATTGAAGCTTAAATGTGAGATACGAATCAAATTGAGCCGAACGGATGTGGGGGGGGGGGGGGGGGGGTGGTGTGGTGTGAGGAGCACCAAGAAAACTGAAATCAAACATCAAGCAATTGAAGTTGAATGGCATTATTTGGTATAATGGGAACTAACCTCTACAAAAGTGACTAATTTGTTGATTTGGTTGGAATGTCAAGGAAGGAGTTCATTTATTATTAAGTTTTATATTCATTGATGAATTTCAGGGGTAATGCCATTCTGTTTTTTGGCACAAAGCGCCATCACGACAAGTGGCTGAGGGATACCGAGAATTATACAATCAAGGGTTGCTTTGCAATGTCAGAGTTGGGGCATGGGAGTAATGTATGTTGAGGTTGTTCAGTCATTTGGTCTGCATTCTCAGGCCTGTAGATGGATGTTTGCATACTCTTTTGCTAAGTTTTCACTGATGTTTTCAGGTTCGAGGAATTGAAACAGTCACCACTTATGATTCAAATACTGGAGAATTTGTCATTAATACTCCTTGTGAATCAGCTCAGAAGTATTGGATTGGAGGAGCAGCTAATGTAAGCCCCCCCCCCCCCCCCCCCCCCCCCCCCCCTTTTTTTTTTCTTCTGTCTTTTTTATAATGCAAGGATCACATTAAAAAATGTGCATTTTTTTTAAATTTCTCGCCCTTAATTATACTCCACATCACTGCTGAATTCCTTATAAAGTTCCTCCTCCTGTGCTGTCTGTACACTGATATGGTGCTTTTGTTGTTGATGGTTAGCATGCCACACACACAATAGTCTTTTCACAACTCAACATATCTGGGAAAAACCAAGGTGTCCATGCTTTTATAGCCCAGATCCGGGATGCAAACGGTAACATCTGTCCAAACATTCGTATTGCTGACTGTGGTCATAAAATTGGGTTAAATGGTGTTGATAATGGTCGAATATGGTAACGTTCATGTTTCTAGTTTTCATTTCATTTCACTATTAATGTCAATTACAGATTTCTGTAAGTTTCAACAACGTGTGACTTAGAGGATTTAGAAATGTGTTTTCAGGTTTGACAACGTTCGAATCCCCAGGGAAAATTTGTTAAATTCAGTGGCTGATGTTTCTCCAGATGGGCAATATCTGAGTGCAATAAAAGACCCAGATCAGGTAGTTCTATTCAAGATGGATATATATATGTCTTCCTTTTGTTTAGCCAAAGAAGTTCTCTCCTTTTATCATCCTCTGTTTTTTTCTTGTCATTCAGAGATTTGCAGCATTCTTGGCTCCATTAACATCTGGTCGTGTAACAATAGCAGTTGGTGCAATTTACTCATCACAGGTAATTGGTCATAAGCATGGTGACAATTAATCATTCTTGCATCTACGTATTTTTAGGGTTAGGGATTGCAGATATCTCTTACCAGAATTTTCATAATTGATAGAATTATTTATTTCCCTCTGATCAGATAAGTTTAGCAATAGCCATAAGGTACTCACTGACAAGGCGGGCCTTTTCTGTTACGCCAAAAGGGCCTGAAGTCCTATTGCTCGACTACCCTAGTCATCAACAGCGGCTTTTGCCTCTTCTTGCAAAGACGTAAGAATTCTGTGGCATTTTTCGTGTCTCAGTTTAATAGGAACTTGTTGGAATAACTGCTTTTGCATGAGAGTGTAAAATCATTGGATTTTCATTTCCAATTAAATTCTTTTCCCATCACAGTTTCTATAATAGATTTCATGCTCTTAGATGGTGGATACAGTCAACTTACTAGTGTATTTGCTACTTTTGTAACAAAACTGATGGTTCAGACAAATTCCTGAAGTTGCTTTATTTTTGGTGTCACATGTTTTAAATAAAATTAGTAAATAATAGATATTTTTCTCCTAGATCCTGTGCTTCCTGATCCCTTCAGTAAAATTTGGTACAAATGTTCAACTATTGGTGGTCAAATTATTGGCACTGTGAAATGTTGTTCCATTAAGCATATAAGCCACTTTTTTTAATCCTGTGTTCTTACTAATATTTTAATTCCTCATGTGCTTCAGATATGCTATGAGTTTTGCTGCAAATCACTTAAAAATGATCTATGTTAAGCGTACGCCTGAGTTGAGCAAAACCATCCATGTTGTTTCTAGTGCATTCAAGGCTACACTGACCTGGCATAACATGCGAACTCTTCAGGTCAGGAACTGGAATCTAAAATGCAAGTTAAAGTTATTGTTATATTTGGCCTTGCTGAATGTTGTTGACATAAATATCAGGAATGCCGCGAAGCCTGCGGAGGGCAAGGTCTGAAGACTGAAAACCGTATTGGTCCTCTCAAAGGTGAATATGATGTGCAGTCCACTTTTGAGGGGGACAACAATGTTCTGATGCAGCAGGTAGCATCAAGTATTATAGTCTTCTTTTCAAAATGCAATGTCTTTCTGTTGAGATATGAATTGCTAGCAACTGAAGAAATTTTTTCTCAAAAATAAAATAAAACATCTAATGTGAGCTGTGGTGTGTGCGAAACTTGTTTTATAATAGACTTTTGACATGTACTTAACTGTAGAATAGGGATGGCCTTCTTGGATGGACATATATTATGTCCAGTCCAATTTATTACTTTTAAATTGATTATCTATTTTTGCATAAAACAACGTGCCAGTAAGGTAACATATGTGTGTGTGTGTGTGTGTGTATACATATATAACACAAATGCGGAAACATTTCTTGCCTAGGTTCAGCGAGCACCATGCTGAATTTTGGCTAGTTTGTGTAACTGTTTTGTTATAAACTTAGAAATTGTCACTATACCCATCATTTTTCTATGTTGCCCAGTTAACGTGCAATTATAGAGTGGATCAACCCATGTATCATCAATAGTAAAATGTTTTTGTAATTTGAATCTCCTCGGGTAATATTTTATTTGAGTAGAGAGTACGGATATACTTATCTAAGGTTTAATGGACCTATGGATAAATGATGGCAATAGTCCATTATATAAGCATGATATATTTATCAAAGATTTAATGGACGTAGGGATAATTGGTGGCAATATTATAGTAGATAAGCATTCATTTAGTCTCTGAAAATAAAAAGTATTGTTTGTGACTTTTACTATTCATCAGAATTCTATCTAAAGCAGTGGAAATTTTTGGGTTTTAACTCAGGTCAGCAAAGCACTTCTTGCGGAGTATATAGCAGCTCAAAAGAGAAGTAAACCATTTAAAGCTTTGGGGTTAGAACACATGAATAAACCTTGTCCTGTCATTCCATCTCAACTTACAAGTTCTACCCTCCAGAGTAGCCAATTCCAGGTGATCTAATTTTTTTCAAACACTTGGTGCATCTTCAAATCCTATTGGATGCATTGCTTTTTACATTAGTTGATCGATAAAACTTTAAATATTGTAACTTCTTGTCTACATCAGATGGATGCTTTCTGCTTAAGAGAGCGAGATCTACTGACTCGCTTTGCTATGGAAGTGTCAGAACGTCAAAAACAGGGAGAAAGCAAAGAATACTCTGTCATTCTGGTGAGCGGTGTCTTCCCTTCACTAAAACTACTCTACTCTTTCTCTCTCTCTTGACTCACAATTTTCTTCACTTTTTCCTGTACCAGAGTTATCAACTTGCCCAAGATCTGGGCAGAGCTTTCTCAGATCGAACAATATTGCAAACCCTCCTAGATGCTGAGGCAGGTGTACCTTCTGGTTCATTGAAGGTAATTCCTAGCAACTGTTTTTGACATTGTGTCTGACATGACACTTCTTGATGATTTAGTCTGAAGATCTGAATCTCCTATGACTAAAGGAGTAGGATATGCTGTCATAAATTGGCTTTGAGTGGGAGATGGGTTGGAAAGGGGTTTAGATTCATAGATGGGAAATAGAACATATGCTCAGGTTTTGTTGTGCCTGAGTCAAAAATAAAAAATAAAAAATAAAAAATCATGCCTCATGTTCCATCTGAAATCAACAATCTGCCTTACTTCTTTTGCAGCCTGACGATTGAGTTAACAGGCGAATTAAATTAGAGTTTCTTAGTAGACTGTCTATATTGAAGTTACTTTCCCCATTGTAATGTTTGGAATACTTTCCTGTATGAAATGTCTGTTACTAATCAATTTCCAGAAGCTATAAAATTATTTTGAGAAGGTGAAATAAATCCAGTTATTGATTACATATTTGTTTCGGCTGCAGAATGTCTTAGCTATGTTGAGGTCCATGTATGCATTGATTTGCCTGGAAGAAGACCCGGCGTTCCTCCGATTTGGGTACTTATCAACTGATAATGTTGCTGCTGTGAGGAAAGAAGTAAGCAGACTGTGTGGTGAACTGCGACCACATGCACTTGCCTTGGTCAGTTCCTTTGGCATCCCTGATGCTTTTCTGAGTCCTATAGCTTTTAACTGGATTGATGCAAATTCGTGGTCTTCAGTTCAGCACTAGCACAAGTCTCAGTTTATCCCTCCCTCATCCCTCATTTTTAATTGAAGAAAACACATTTCATGTGTGGAACTATTAGAATTAGTTGTGTAATAAGTAATCCTGTATGTCATTTAATTTTATAAATTATAGACGGCATCAACTCCAAAATCATTTAATAATAAATGTGTTCGTTCCTTATATTTTTCATCACATCAAGTATGATGAAGCAATTTATGCCGTTCCACCTACGTCAATCAAACCAAACTATCATGACTCTGTCATATGAAGTATTTTGGATTCTGTCGAATTTATCATGCAGCTTGCAGGTTTCCCCTTTAGTCAATGTGGTTCAAAAAGTTGCAAACTTGGAATCAAAATTCCATGCATGAAATTAAACTATTGTGATTAAAACCAATGGGATTGTTAGTTGGATTTGCACAAATGGTTTTAGGTTCAAGCCCTCGTTGTACTCGTGCGTGTTAGTATTCCCCCACCCTCTCTCCCCTTCCTAACTTTGGCAACAACAAAAACTATTGTCCTTAAATTGTAATAATTAATAAAGTAGATGTATTTACCTTAGTGTTTAAAATCAGCAAAGCACCAACTAGTATAGTTGTTTGGAGCTATTGCTTCCCCAGGAAAGGTCCTGGGTTATGGGTTCGAGTTCTAGTATCCATGTAGTATGTGTGAGTTTAGTATGTTATGCCTTCTCTCAATAAGAAAGGTCCTAAAAAAAAATTGTTCAAAATCATATTTCGGTCAAATTTGTCTGGTAAGTACATGGGACATAGTAAAGAGAATGGTTGGTAAGCATTATGATTTTTCATTTTCTAAGACCAAAAGCTTTCCCACTTTCTCTTTTTCTTTTTTGGGCCAAAGTTAGGAAGGTGGAGGTAGATTTTTTTATACATATCAAAGTGTTATGAGGGTTCAAATTTAAGATCACTAGTCTGCAAGTACATACTATTTTTCACTATGCTAGACGCGTTGGCAAACCGTCTTTCCTGATATACAAATAATGAGAGATTCTCTAATAAATATTTTATGTTAAGGATTGGTTACACACTTCTAGTCTTGGGTGTTGGATTGCATTCATTGAATGTGTTGGTAGTCTCTTAGATGCAATCCAACGGTTGAGATTAGAAGTATGTAACTAATCTTTAACTTAAATACTTATTGGAGAATGCTCCTACAAATAATATTAGATAATTATACAAGCTAATGAGAATGAGAGTTGGTGGCTATGTTGCAGGGACACGGATAAGGGGACACGAAAACACGGCACAATGACATAACGACATGGAAAATCTCAAAATACACGGACACAGACACAGCTAGGGCACGACAATTTAAATAATAATAAAATTATAATAGTATATGCTTACACCATAATCAACTGAGCATATCCAGCCTCAAAACAACTAGTACCAAGGCAGACACGCCTCCTCCCCTACCGAAGGAAGACATTCTTCCAAGGTGCCAGACACCTGCCGAAGCTCCCGACTGCTGAAGCTCACAAACTGCTAAACCTAATTTCCACGACACGTGTCACCACCGCAACGACTTGCACAAAGTCCCACATCGGAAATCTACACCAACCTCCCACTTTCACTTCCCTATAAAAAGAGCACAATACCCTAGTAAAAGGGTAACTACTTTTCTGCTTTTTACTGTTACTCTGCAAAGGTTACCCTTCTTAGCTGACTTAAGCATTGGAGAGCCTTCGGCCGGCACCAGACCGGTGTCCGAAGCTTAACGACTGCTTCCCCTATTTTTGTCTTCTGTAGGCTAGTATTTATTGAAGGTCCAGACCCTTTCCTTGCTGAAGGCAAATCCCTTTTTCTCTAAGTTGACCCTCTCCGAAAAAGAGCATCAACAGTTTGGCGCCGTCTGTGAGAATCGATACTTGAATCCCATTTTTCTCTACCAGCCCAACTGGCTCCTTCTTCTATCCGGCCCCGTCGCCTCTTCTTCACTACACACTCAGTTATGCCTACTGAGGATAGCCACGGGACTCAGCACCATACCCCCCATGGGGGTACCTCCTAGAGGAGACCTTCAGCAGATGCCAATCTCCAGGCAGAACTGGAGAGCCTCTGCGCCAGTGTCACCAAGATGTCCGAGAAATATGACCATCTTCATGCTAAGAACGTCGAGCTCGAGCATGACTACCGCACACTGAAGCATAACTGGGAGATGAATCAGACCCAATGCTCCCAACAAAGTCTTACCCGGGAACCTGAGCGTACCTAGCCAAACCAGCCGGAGCACTCCCACCACAGTGTCCCAATCCAGCCTAGGCCCAGCAAGGGTAAAGGCCCTCTCCATCCGGAGGAGACCAAGTCGCGGCTCCTTTGCATCTCCCCGCCGAGGAACCGGCCCCAGCCCCATGAACCAACAAAGGTCTACAGGGATTGCAGGGACCGTATCTAGACCATCAGACGGAACCCCCTCTTATCCTCGTTAATCTCTAAGACCCAAAGGTGACACACCTAGGCCCCCCACCAAATCCTACCCAACTACCCCCTCAAGAAGGTATAGGGGACTCGGAGAACTGGGGACAGGATTACTTAGAAGACTACGAGTCTTATCACACCGAGGTGTTCGAAGAATTTTACCCAGTCCATGGCCACCCACACACCAAACCTCTAGCACCCGAGACTCTCCCTCATACCGACCCGGCAATGAGGCTTCTCTTTGAGAAAGTCCGGTGCCTGGAGAGCGAGCAACAGCGCAACCACCAACCTTTCTGGGCAAAGCCATGACCTGGGCCCTTTACCGAACGCATCCTTAATTACCATCAGTAGAAGGACATCCAGCCACTCCGCATCGCCTTCTACACTGGCACGGAGGATCCTCTCACCCACATACATTCTTTCCAGTCTGCCCTCGGGTGTAAAGGCTTAACTGACGAAGGCATGTGCCTCCTCTTCCCCTCCACTCTTAGTAGCGCGGCCCTGAATTGGTTTTACAAGCTGAACCCCCGCACCATCAACACATTTGACAGTCTAAAGCAGGCCTTCCTGGACCAGTTCATGATCCAGACTGCTCGCCTCTACTCCGCCGACGACCTATACATGCTTAGATAGGGTGATGACGAGCCCCTTCTGGAGTATGCAGCCAGGTTCAACCACGAATACTCCCGCTGCCCAGATACTGATGATCGTGCCGCCTTTTGGTGCTTTCAAGAGTGGCCTCCGAGAGTCCAACTTCCGGTACCTGGTGCACAGCAACCCTTGGAACACATATGCCGAGCTGATGAAGCAGGCAGCAGTTCACGCCAAGGCCGAGTACTTCAACTTCAAGCGCAGCCCAGCCACCCCGGCGCGTAATCCTTTTGCTGATCCTCCACCTGCTTCAGTACCCATCCCAGCTCCACCTCAACATTCTGCCCCTACACCAAGCACCCAGGGTGCCCAGCACCCCAAGAGGAAGGATAGCTACCAGCATACCTTCAGCAATAATAAGCGGGGCAAACATAGCAACCACCACCAGTCTAGTGGAAGCAACCCCCCCAGGACAAATGACCGGGCCCCACTCCCATTCTCACCCAAACCCAGGTTCGAGGTCTTCACCACCCTCAACACTACCTATGAGAATGTCCTGGTGCACGAGGCACCTATCATACCTCAGCCTCCACCCCGGAAACCAAGCAGCAAGCCTATGCCTAACACAGGTGTCTTCTGTCGCTTTCATCAGTTCGGTGGCCACGATACCGAATCTTGTGTTGCCTTGTGCAACATCATTGAGGGGCTTATTTGTGAGGGGAAGCTGGATAAATACGTGCACAACTTCCCACCCCCATCTAACCCTCACCAACGGTAGATAAACATGATCTCAACCATCAGTGGTGGCCCTACCATGGCTGGAATCTCCAACAACTCCATCAAACATTATGTCCGCTCCACCTATGCGCACCAGGTCTTCAGCACTGAGCAGGGACGCTTGCCAAAGACGCAAAAAACAGGCTGGGCCTCCATTACCTTTTGCGAGGAGGAGGAGCGTGGCGTTATCCTCCCTCTTGATGACCCAATCATTATCCGCGCCGACATCTCTAATTTTGACATTGGGCGCATCTCGGTAGACACTAGCAGCTAGGTTAGTGTCATGTTTGCTAATGCCTTCAACGAGCTCTAAGTCCCGTCTCATTTGCTCGATCGAAGCGTCACACCCCCTGGTAAGCTTTTCGGGCGATGTGGTCTAGCCTATTGGGAGCATTCATCTCCCTATCTCTATTGGAGCAGCACCTCAAGGAACGATGGTCACTACTCCCTTCCTCATTATTGATTGCCCCACAGCGTACAACGTCATCTTGGGGCGCCCTGCCATGGCCCAGATGAAGGTTTTCATTTCCACACATATGTTATTGTTGAAATTTCCTACGCCCCATGGCACGGGCGCGGTGCGCGGCGATCAACTTAGTGCCCGAAGCTGCTATGCTTTGGCAGTAAAGTCTACCAATCGCCAACATAAGGGTGAGGCCCTAGTGGTAACCCAGGCCTCAGCCCCACCTCGAGCTGGCACTGAGTGCCCAGAAGACCCTAGGGAGGAATCTACCACCTAACAGGCCAAACCTGTGGAGGACCTCGAACTGGTCACTCTCTATGAGGACATCCCGGATCGACAGGTCAGAATCAGCACCTCCCTCTCACAAGAGCTTCGTTCTGATCTTGTTACCTTCCTCCGCCTCAACTCTGAGGTCTTTGCTTGGTCTTACAACGATATGCCGGGCATATCACCTGACGTCATGTCCCATAGGCTCAGCATTAATCCTGCCGTCCGACCCGTTCGGCAGAAGCATCGTGCTTATGACCTGGAGCGGTATGAGACCATGAAGGCAAAGGTGGATAAGCTGAACACCATTGGATTCATCAAGGAGGTGGATTATCCCACCTGGCTAGCCAATGTGGTAATGGTACGTAAACCAAGGAAGGGCTGGCGTATGTGCGTGGACTACACAAATCTCAACCGGGCCTACCCAAAGGATAGTTTCCCCCTACCCCGCATTGACCAACTAGTTGACGCCACAGCTGGACACACCCTTCTCAGCTTCATGGATGCTTACTCAGGGTACAACCAGATCTTCATGCACCCTGAGGACCAAGTTCATATATCCTTCATCACTGACTGTGGCCTTTACTGCTACAAAGTCATGCCTTTCGGCCTCAAGAACGTCGGGGCTACGTATCAGCATCTGGTGAACAGCATCTTCGCTCCACTAATTGGCAACACCATGGAAGTTTATGTTAATGACATGCTGGTCAAGAGTCGCACTGCTGACCAGCACATCCCCAACCTCCCTGCCATGTTCACCATTTTGAAGCAGTATAGGATGCAGCTCAACCCCACCAAGTGTGCATTTGGGGTGGCCTCCGGCAAATTCCTTGGCTTCATGATCAGCCAAAGAGGTATTGAGGCCAACTCATAGAAGATCGAGGCTATCTTGGACATGACGATACCCAAGACGGTCAAGGACATTCAGAGCCTTATCGGGCATGTCGCAGCCCTGATCAGATTTATCTCTAAGGCCACTGATCGTTGCGCCCCATTCTTCAAGGCACTTCAGGGTAGCAAACGCAGCATTACCTGGACTGCCGAATGTGACCAAACATTCGGCGAGCTCAAGGCATACATGAGCCGAGCCCCTTTATTGTCAACCCCTGAGTCTAGGGACGTCCTCACCATCTACCTCTCTGTCTTGGCCACAGCGGTTAGCTCAGTGCTCATTCGACCATACGAAGGTGCTGAGCATCCGGTGCACTATGTGAGCAAAAGATTGCAAGATGCAGAGGTTCGATACCCAGACATTGAGAAACTTGCTTTCGCCCTGGTGGTTTTGGCTAGGCACCTCAGACCATACTTCCAAGCTCACATCATCCATGTCTTAACCAACCAACTGCTCCGGCAAGTGTTGCAGAAGCCAGAGACTTTTGGGAGGTTAGTTAAGTGGGCCATTGAACTTGGTGAGTTTGATATCCACTACAAACCCCGCCAAGCCACAAAAGGCCAAGCCGTGGCTGATTTCATATCTGAATTCACCGAACCCCATACTCTGGCCAGTCTTCAAATTGCAATCAAGCCTACTCCTATCTCGAACCAGGTCCACGTCGCCAGCAACGGCTTCCTAGACTTAACTCAGCCCTTATGGACCTTATATGTGGATGGCTCTTCCAATGCCTAGGGATGTGGAGCTGACCTCGTTCTCATCTCCTCAGACAAGGTTGTCCTTAAGTACGCCCTCCGCTTCAAATTCCACCCCTCCAACAATGAGGCCGAATACGAAGCACTCTTAGCCGGCCTTCGGCTAGCCAAGGAGATGAGCGTCAAGCAAATCCAAATATTCAGCGACTTGCAGCTTGTTGTCCACCAAGTCAACCAGGACTTCACGGCCAAGGACGTTTCCATGACAGCCTACCTCCAACATACCCGCCATCTGCTTACAACTTTCAATGCTTATCTCATAGGCCAGGTGCCACGCTCTGAGAATAGTCATGCTGATGCATTAGCAAGGATAGCCTCGGCAATGGAGCAGGGCATAGGTCGCAACATCCACATAGAGTTATTGGACCAGCCCAGCACACGGGCACCACTCATCTGTGTCATCGATCACAGCCCTACATGGATGGACCCTATCACTCAATTCTTGCAGAACCAGACACTACCTGTTGATCCTGCTGAAGCGCGGCGTGTTCGCTATCGTTCCGCTCGATACTTGATCATCAATGGTGCCCTATACAAGTGCGGCTTCAGCCTCTCCTACCTTCGGTGCCTAACCCCAGAAGAAGGAACCTACGTCCTAAGGGAGATTCATGAGGGTATCTGTGGCAACCACTCAGGCGCTCGCTCCCTAGCACACAAGATCATTCGGCAGGGATACTTTTGGCCATCACTTCACACTGATGCCCAGACCTTCACCCAGAAGTACGATAAGTGTCAACGATTTGCCAACATCCCACAACTTCCAGCTGAGCCATTGACAGCCATGGTCAGTCCTTGGCCATTCGCCTAATGGGGACTTGACCTCATTGGACTTATGCCTGAGGGCAAGGGCCAAGTCAAGTATGCAGTTGTAGCTGTGGACTACTTCACCAAGTGGGCTGAAGCTGAGGCCTTAGCCACCATCACTGCAGCCCGCATCGAAACTTTTGTTTGGCAAAACATCGTATGTCGCTTCGGCATCCCCAACACCATCGTCACGGACAATGGCCGGTAATTTCACAATGCCAGGTTCAAACAATTTTGTTCCAACCTCAAGATACATCTTTGCTTCGCCTCCCCACCCCATCCTCAGTCTAATGGCCAGGTGGAAGCCATGAACAAGATCATCAAGAAAACTCTAAAAACCAAGCTTGACAAAGCTAAGGGTTGCTGGCCAGAGCTACTCCCAAAGGTTCTCTGGTTCTACCGCACCACCTTCCGTACCTCAACAGGAGAAACACCTTTCTCTCTCTTCTTTGGTACCGAAGCAGTGGCACCAGTGGAGATTGGCCAGCCCACATACCGAACCTCCATTTATAAGGCCGAAGCTAATGACGAGCAGCTAGCCCTGAACCTCGACTTCATTGATAAGCTTCGTGACCAATCCAACATGCGCAATGTCGCGTACAAACAGCGTATCGCTAAGTACTACGATTCCCGAGTCAAGCCCCGTGCTTTCAAACTTGGGGACTGGGTCATGCGCAAGGTTTCCTTGGCCACCAAGAATCCCACTGAAGGTACCTTAGGCCCTACATGGGAATGTCCTTATAAGGTTACCAAAGTCTGCCGCCCCGGCACCTATCAGCTTCGTGATACTAAGGGCAAGACCTTGCCTCATCCTTGGAATGCTGATCACCTTAAGTACTACTATAAGTAAACATACCTAGCCCTAGGACATTATGTTTTCTTAGACTTTGGTCTCGAGCCTTAACTCAACCAACTCTTGTACTTTTTGCCTTCCGGCACATATTTAATGAACGCCCGACCCTGGCTCATTCTCATCAATCACATGGTTCCCATTTTGCTAAGCGCAATTGATATCAAATGACAACAAGTCTAATATCATAGCAAGTCAAAATAACCTTGCCTCAGGCAAGGCAAAATGTTCATACATAAGCAAACTAAACATCAAGTGTTTTACATAAACAACTGCAGTACATAAAGAAGGCAACGCCTTTAAGACTCGATGGAAGGGGCATCCGTAGTGGCTGGCTCTGGCTCTGGCTCTCGAGCAGCATCAGTGTTAGGACTAGGTGAAGGGGGCTCGCCACTCGTATCAAAGTTAATCTCCACCGAAGGGTTGAACTTCGCCACCCTCACCTCCTAACACAGCTGCATCGCCACCATCTAATCCATGATATAGCTCATCAGCTCCTCCGAACCCCGAAATGACTCGATCGCATTAGCTCGGGTAGCAGCTACCTCCTCGGCCCTCGACCGCTTCAGCTCTTCCATCTCTTTGGCTATCGCCGCTTTCTGCAGCACCAGGGTGTTCTTCTCTCGGATGGCCTCCTGCGCCTCCGCTATCTTATCCTTGGCCATCTCATTACGTCTTTTTAGCCTCTGGATCTCATTATCTGCCTTGGCCATATTCACGTTCATCTCGCCATAAGCCTGCAACACAAAGCATGATCAGTCAAATTCGAATGATATGAACAAATTCTTAAAGTAGGACAACTTACATAGGCCTGGGTAAGGAGCGTCTTCTGAGCCCGATCTGCATAGGAGGTGGCCGGAGTCCTCTCCAGAACCTCGAGGTCACTCTTCACGCCTTCCAGGAAGACGTTCACCAAAGAAACCTCATGCCGATGCATGGCCAGGTTCACCTCTTCCTTCTACCGACGCAGCCTAGAGAAGTCCACCTTCTCCACCCCCTCGGCGTAAACATCATCCATACCAAAGGGGAGCTTCAGCGGCGCCTGCGGGTCAAAGGGAGGAAGCCTCAGCCCTGTCCCCATCACGCTCCGGTGAGCTTCCTCCAGCGCTCTTTTCTTTCCCAGCACATCGCCAACCAGGCCTTCATCATCTCTGGGACACTTCCCAGCCGCCTGCTGAGCACCTCCCTTCTTCACCCTCTTGGCCCGAGACTCCCTCAGCCGTTTCTGCATCTCGGGATCATCCAGATCCATAGCCACCTTCGTGCTTCCCCTTATGATACCTGCCACTGGACATCAAAAACTAAGTTAGTCTCAACTACAAAAAGAATCATAAGACAAATAACAACAGTGACCCAGGTACTTACTCCCTTGCAAGAGTCCTGACTCGTACAGGTTCTTCTGGGTGACTAGGTTTTTGCGCTCACGTTGGGTCTCCGACAACAATGACCTCACTCTCTCAACCTCGTCTTCTCGCTCCTTGGAGATCGGTCCCCACTTCATCGAACTTGCACCAAAGTTTAGATACAACTCAGCTATTTATACTTGCACAAGCAAAAAATGAAGACCCAAGAGTCAGAGCACAAGTAAAAACACTACAAAACAACTAGTCTTAAAAGATGGGGCTAAGGACCTATAAACTGGAAGTGGGTTGGAATGTGTCTAGAGACGGTCTTCCCTGGAGGACACTCCCAATCACCATAGGCTAAGCACCATCTGTTCGGCCAAGACTTCTGCGTACTCGGCTTATGCCCAATAAAATAACATCTCTCCTTTGCCTTTCGGCAATTGGCTTGTACCCAGCCAAAGGTTCCCTGTTGTTTGGAGATCGAATACAGGTACATAAACTGCTCAAATGTTGGCTCCCCCAACCCAACCAACCACCAAGCAATATAAACTCCATGCAGAAGCAGCCAAAAGTTGGGATTGTATTGCCCCGGCGCATACCCCAACTTGGCCAACATCATCTGTACCCAAGGATGAAACGGTAGTCTGAGGCCATACTGGTACATATCCGTGAAAATCATAACCGAACCCTCCAGAGGATATCTCACTACATCCGCAGCACTGAGTAACCTCAGGCCCACATAGGGTGGCACACTATAATCTGTCCGAAGCTCAGTCACCTTTACTTATGTAAGTGTATTCTGCTTCGCCAAAGGGACACCAACCCTAATGTCCACCCCCTCTGAAGCTGAAGCCACGGTTATACCCACAAACCCTGATGGTGATGTCTGATTGCTCGAGCCCACCTCCGGTGTATGTGCCAAAGCTAGAACCCGATCAACACTGGCCTCTAACACTTTATACTTCTTCCACATCTCCCTATATGCCTCTAACCCAGACTCTACTGATGGCCCAGCCATCTCACCCTCATGAACTACCATCCTAGCTTCTATAAGCCCTTCTACCAAACCCTTTGTTTGGGAACTCTCATCTTCAGAACAAACATACTCACTGGCCTCTTCACTCTCAATATCATCCCCACCAAAGGCAAGGGGGTCCGGACCTTCTTTATCAGAACTGTCAGACATCTACAACATGCAGAAACAAGAAAAAGGAACTAATGCACATGCAAGGAGGATCCAAACACAGAACACAAAATTGGACGGCATCCACATGCTTTTTGATCTAGATGCATACATTCAACAAGTTCGTCTCAAGGTTCGGGGTGTTCATCATGTTCATACCCATATTCAAGGTGTTCATCCTAATCTTCAACAAGTTCATACCAAAAGCTGAATTTCAATTCAAAAGGTCAAGGGAAATGAGGTCTAACCTTGTTTGCACCACCACGAATGAGTTGCCGGAAATCACCTTGGCCACAAGCACCACCACCAAAATCTCACCGGAAATCTTTTTCTCCTTCTCCTTTCTGGAAATCTTTCTCAAAAATCTTCAAGTGTGATGCCTACGTCACTCCAAGCTTCTATTTATAAATACCCTAGGATACACAAGAAACCCTAGCACCCTTTCACCTTCCCTCCCAAATCCTTGTACCTGCACAACATTTGATATTCAAATTCATTCAACCAAAAAAAAAAAAAAAAAAAAAAAAAAAAAAAAAAAAAAAAAAAAAAAAAAAACTGAAAGGTAAGGGAACTTAAGGCCTTGAACGGCAAGGCCCATGAAAAATCATTTTGGTGTCAAAGAGTACCTTGTTGCCGAAGCAACAAAAAAAATGAGACATGCCCTTGCCGAACAGCAAGGGCCACGCAAACAAAAAGGAGGCCTCACGACAGTAGTTACCTCAGCTTTGACAAAGGACCCAGCTCCAAGCCTTCCTAGGCCAAAACCCAGCTCCCGTTTCCAACTCTAATCCGGCCCAGCACTAGCCTCCGAAGACTCGGACCAAGAAGAAATTCTTGGGCTCACTACGGGCCCGGGACTCTGCAAAAAGCCCTAGGTCCCTCTTGCCGAAGCTTGCGACAAGGCACTCAACAACACCTCACGGAGCTCAGCTCCAAAACTGGACCGGCTACAAAGCCCAGCCTCGAGACCGTCACTCTAGCCCACAAGAAAGCAGACCCGACTGCCAACAACAAAATCATCATATCAGGGAATCAAGTATTTGATCAAGACACCCTTGCCGAACGGCAAGGGTAGGCCAGACAAAAGAGATATGGCAAAATACTCACTCAAACCTTGCCAAAGCCCCAGCTACACGGATCACTCCTAGCTCCAAATCCTCAAATTGGCCAAGGCCCAAGCTTGTAACCAAACCCTCAAATAGCCCCGTCCAGACTATAATGAGGGTAAGTTTTTTTTTTTTTTTTTTTTTTTTTTTTTTTTTTTTTTTTTTTTTTTTTTTTTTTTTTTTTTTTTTTTTTTTTTTTTTTTTTTTTTTTTTTTTTTTTTTTTTTTTTTTTTTTTTTTTTTTTTTTTTTTTTTTTTTTTTTTTTTTTTTTTTTTTTTTTTTTTTTTTTTTTTTTTTTTTTTTTTTTTTTTTTTTTTTTTTTTTTTTTTTTTTTTTTTTTTTTTTTTTTTTTTTTTTTTTTTTTTTTTTTTTTTTTTTTTTTTTTTTTTTTTTTTTTTTTTTTTTTTTTTTTTTTTTTTTTTTTTTTTTTTTTTTTTTTTTTTTTTTTTTTTTTTTTTTTTTTTTTTTTTTTTTTTTTTTTTTTTTTTTTTTTTTTTTTTAAAGGGGGGTTTATAAGGGGTTCACTTTATAGTCATTGGATCAATCGAAGGGCTGGGGAGAATTGGGATAAAGTTGTGCAATCGGGTAGGTGAGGAACCCAAACCCGAATTTAATATCCAGCAATGAAGTTGGTCCCAACAAAAAAAAAAAAGAGAGGCAAGTTCGAAGTTTGAACAGAAAAAACCCATTGATCTCAAACTCATAGCTGAGAGAAACCGCTAAGCTCTGAGAAACGGTTGAAGGCAACGGGCAACGACGGTTGAAGGCAACGGGCAACGACGGTTGAAGGCAAAGGTTAACGACGGTTGAACGCAACTCCACTATCTAAACCGTGAAAAAGTATTTATTTTGAGTGGAAGGAGCAAAGGCGTGGATTCTGAAACAGTGAAGACGAAGCAGTGGAAGGGGAAGGAGAGAAGCCGTATTCGTTGGAAGTGATAGGTTCCATTTGTGGAGCAAAGCCGCACAAAGACCCAACACAGACACCTTGCGATTGTTCAATAACCAGCATTTGGTGAGTAATTTATGGAATTTGAGTTTAGGGTTAGAGTAACCGTTTTCCCCAATTTGTAGCATGAATGTTGTTAGATTTGGCATCTCTTCTTTGTGCTTCACTTGCATGTTAATTTTTGCTTGGGTATATGTTAAAAAACGAATGAATATAAAGTCAATAACATGTCAATAACATGTCAATAATGATATGAATAAGGTAATGGTGTTGAATTGGAGGAGGCCCTCAAAACCTTCCACATTTGAAGCAGTGCAGAGTGCAGATTATCTCTCTGGAGCTAGAATATATATAATTTTTGAAATAAATATTATTTCCGTTGTTACTAAATTTGCCTGTTAAAAATGAGAACAGATAATAATAAACTCATGAATAAAAGTGCAAAGCATTTGAAAAAAGGTTGATCTATGACGATTATGGCTGACTGAAGAAAAAGCTAGAAAGAAAGAAGGATGTGGCAATGGCTTAGCGAGCAGATAGCAGAGCAGATGCTTTGCTTTGCTTCCTTCCACCATCTTTCTCATTTATTTATTTATTTATTTTGTGTTGTGTATGAAATGACAATAATTGTCATGTGTGTGAAGTGCAGAACTTGCCTAGATTGCACTCACACTCACTCATGCATCAACCATTGATTGGAGTTTGGATCCATAAATAAAACACATGCTAGTGCTTGTAATTCACAGAATCATTGCATTAACAGGTATTTGCACAAAATATGTCATATTGCTTTGATGATGTTAAAGCCTGTGATCAGTAATCCCTATGCGCATGTACTTTGTAAAATTTGTAATGTGCTGGTTGACTAGTTGTGTAAATACCAATGTGATTGTGCAAATACGTGGTAGTATATGTGTTCACGTTATTTCATCTTGTATTTCAGGAAATGGGATCCAACGTTGAGCTGGTATGGCCAGAGTCAGAGGCATATTCCTCACGGGTGAACAACTGCTCACATGCAAATTCATCCCTAGCTGTAATTCGAGCGAAGTTGAGTGCCGAACAATTAGAACAATTCAAGACATCATGCTTTGGCCATCTTCTGAATATAGATAAGATTCAGTTTAGCGGGCAGATTGTGCATGGGGTTGTGTTGCGTAGAGTAGCGGGGCAGGGTGTGAAAGACTTGGATGGACTGAGTTTCTTAATAGGGTGCGACGTTGCTCAGTTCACTCGTCAGGATTTCTGTTTGATCTCAGGGCTTCGTTTTGGGGAAGTGCCTGAAGTTTCCAGTGGAGAAAGTGATGAAATTAGACTTCAGAAAAGATATTTTATAGACGAAGGAATTACATGTAATGCTTTAGAAGAAGCATTTGTGAGGTGCACAGAGGAAGATGACGTCTACAAGCTAGCTCTTGTTTACTTTGCTGAGTTAGTGGTTTTGGGAAGGGACAAACATTTGAACATCAATCTAAATTACCTGACCCTTGTAGAGGACTTGGATGCGTTCAACAGGTTTCCATGGGGTTCGGTGTCGTTTGACAAAACCCAAGACAGTCTGTTTTCTGCACCAACAAAGTATGTGAAAAGCTTTGAAAATGAAGAGGGAAGAGGGAAGGGGAAATGTAAGGTAACCGGAACAAGCCGGAGAAATGAGAAGGGCAAGAAGGATAACCATGGTGAAGTGCAAAGGGGTGGCTGGAGTTTTAAAGGTTTCACGTATGCTTTCCAGGTACATGGTAATAATGTTCATGTCGTTATGTTCTGTTGACTTTAAAACTTAAATAATAACTTGTGTCCTGTGAATTGTGTAGATTTGGGTATATGAATTAATTCCTAGAATGGTGGACCTGAATTACTGCAAGGTTGTTGATCCGACAGCTCTCCCGCGTATTTTGCGATGGAGAACTACTACGTCTGTTCCCGAGATGAGAAAGTTGAACAATTATTTTTTCCAGAGCAAAGAGGTTTGGTTTGCAGCCCTTGGAACTATTTATAAGATTCAATGAAATTATGAAGTAGAATGATTGCATATGACTCTTGTCTGTTTTCTGAAACAGTCAGTTCAGTTGCGGGCGCTATGTCCAAGTGAAGAGGAAATGAGACAACCATATTGGAGTTGGCCACAGGGTCGCCCTGCTGTTGTCTCGGCAGAGTCAATTCCTTCTTCATGTGCTGACCTTGATGAGTTGAACAAGGCGGTAAGCTTGTTGAGGTCCGAGTTGTTTCAAGTAAAGCGGGAAAAGGACGTCCTTGAGTTAAAGGTCATACGGATGGAAAAAAATTTGGGCCACTGTTTAGGTCCTCATTTTGAGCAGGAAGTGAGAAGGGACATAGCTTTACTGAAAGAGAGGACGAATCGTTGTGTCGTGTCACATCTATTTAAGGGATATGAGGAAGTGGATGGCATGCAATGGGATGAAGGGCCAAGTAATAGAAATGAAGGAGAGGCAAATGAAGAGGAGGACATTGAAGGGGGTGAAGGGCCAAATAACAGAAATGAGGGAGAGGACAAGGAAGAGGAGGGGATTGAAAGGGGTGAAGGGGCAAGTAAGACAAATGAGGGAGAGGAAAAGGAAGAGGAGGGGATTGAAGGGGGTGAAGTGCCAAGTAAGAGAAATGAGGGAGAGGAAAAGGAAGAGAAGGGGATTGAAGGAGGCCAAGTGCAAAGAAAACCAAGGGAGGTAGAGGAAGCTCAAAGGAAAAGAAGTGAGGGAGAGCAAGTGAAAATAAAAAGCAGCAAAGGAGAGGAAGCGCAAAGAAAGAGCATTGAGGGAGAGGAAGAACTGCAAAGAAAAAGCAGTGAGGGAGAGGATCCAAAAAAAAAAAAAAAGGGCAAGGAAGTGAAAAGACAGAGAAGTGAGGAAAAGGAAGTGCAAAGAAACCAATGTGAGGAAGAGGATGATGAAGTTATGTTGGTTGGCGATGACATTGGCGAGAGCACGGAGGGGACAAAGGTTGAGGTTACTGTCGGGGACATTGATTTGGATCAACCTAGAGCTGTGTTATCTCAGTTGAACGTTTGGTTGAATGATGAAGGTCAAGGTGTGGAACGAGGGGTCCAATTACGGAAGAGGAAGAGGATTATTCCTATGTGGAAGATCGTTGAAGCTAGTGAAGTGGTTAAAAAAAATTTGCCAAAGACAACCGGACTTCGGACGTTAGACCCAATGAAGGCGATTCCGCATGATGATATGGTGAAATTGCTGAAACTTTGTTCGGAATGGCGCCATAACCCAAAGTAAGTCCTTTGTTTTTTGAGATAGAAGGCATGAGTGTATATATTTTGTAATTGTTGTGTTCTAAAACTTTTTTATATTCATAGTTTGGTGATGCAATTTGGCAACGTGGAAGCTGAGATTGAATTCTTCGCTTCCCTCGTCAAAGCTGACGGCTGGCTGAAAGGAGATGTAAGTTTAATTGATTATGCATTTGTTTGAATGTGCATAGATAATGAGATTGACAAGGAAAACATGTGCAGCACATTGATTTGGGCTTGTATCTCATCCGGAAGCGACAACAACAGTTGGAGGAAGTAGAAATATCGGATTGGACAACGACCGATGTATTTTTTATGGTATGTGATGCAGGATGCATAGGACCTAAATTGTTTAGTTTCCTAATTTATTGGTTAGTTTCCTATATTCTTTAGTTTTCCAAATCCTAGTAGGATTTCTAAGTTAGTTTTCCAAATCCTATTAGGATTTCTAAGTTTCCTATTTTATTAGGAATAGGATTTCTGTTTTACCTGGGGATTTTAATTCTATTCTCTCTAGGTTTTAGTTTGCTATAAATACCCCTGTGTAGTTCTTTACAATTCAGATTTGAATATTGATTAAACATTCCTTTAAACTCTCTGATTTCTGCCTGCCTTCTACCTTTTCTTCCCTTCAGCTTTTCTTATCTGTTATGTCTTATTGCTCTAAGTGTTTAAACTAACACACCCAGGGCTGTGCTACATCAGTATGGCATAGGCCTTGACCAAGTGCAGTTAATAATTACAAATTATCCATACTTGCTTTGTGGAGTTGTTTAACCATTGATTGTTTTCTATTTCACAGAATCACATCCATACTTGCTTTGCGGATAATAAAAGGAAAAAAGAGCAAGTTGGGTGGAAAATTAGAACCAGTTTAGTGAACGTTGTAAATGGCAAGGTTCCGGCTTGTGGATTGGATTGGCAGAACACGTATAAGGTGTATGTACCTTGTATGTTGCAAAAATATAAGCATTGGGTGGCTCTAGAGATTGATCTGATTCAGTGTGAAATCAAAGTCTACGATTCAATGGTTTCACTCATTCCAGATCAGAGCTTAAAGGAAGAACTCGGCCCCCTGTCAATTACGATTCCAAATCTTCTGCACACCCTCGACTTTTATGAAGAAGGTGTTTACGCGAACGAGTGCACCCGAGATTGGTGGTGTCCATGGCCAATACATCGTGTGGATGTTCCACAACAGGCTAATCAGTGAGCACAACTTTTTATTTAATTTTATTACTTTAATTTGTCAATTATGTTAGAATGTCATTAGTTGAATTGATCGAGTTCTTGTTTTGCTTCAGAGGCGATTGTGGTATGTTCGTGTTGAAGTACATTGAGCTGTTGAGTGCTGAGATTTCCTTAGCTACTTGCACCTCGCAGAACATGCCATTTTTTCGGTTGAAGTTGGCTGCAGAAATTGCACGGGGAGATGCTTACATGCCATGATATCGGTTGAACTTGGTTTAGGCACATGATGATGAAATAGGTTTTGGGAATGTCAAATTTCAAAGTCATGTAAATACACAATAGAGACCCATGGGTCCTTTTCGAATTCCACCTCTGCTCCTGAATTCTTCTTCGTCTTTCTCAATCTTAGTGTATTTGTGTACAGAAATTTAGATTTAAGTTACTGGACAATAACAATTAGAACCAAAATAGTGGCAAATATTATAGCGGATGCATGCTTTCATTTTGATTAGTGTGATATTACGCTATGTTTATTCTCATATTGTGCGAAAATGTATATGGAGCTGGTTGCAGAGCATAGAAAAATGAAGACTCTGAAATGGAGATGCTGAGGGTTGGAGAGGAGAAAAGTAACTGGATCTGTAAATCTATTGCACGTGGGCAATCTAAATGGATAGGCAGATGCGTTTTTGAAGTTAGACACATGCCATTCCCATACATAGAATGTGCATATGGAGTGTAAAGTTTTTTTTGATGTAATGAAACAAACATCGGTGTAATATTGGCCTAACTCCTTCACGACATTTACCTAACCTCAACCAAACTGCATTGAATTGGGATTTGAAGACTGCATATGTGAATTTGGATTTGAAGAATGCATATTCACATAGGGACTGATGGCTTTTTAAGTGTATTACATCATTGCAAAGTGATATGTCATCATTTATCCAAGCCACCATTCCAAATATCAGATCCCAATCTTTAAGCCGTTCAACATGCCTTGACTTAATCGCAATGGGTTGCATCTTAAGGTAATTCTGTAAGGGGAATAGGCTGCTATGGCCTCGCCTCCAATATTTTATTCAACCATGCCCTCCTTATAGAAACACATGAAAAAATGTCCCCAGGTGCAATGCTCTAAAAACTCCCTATTGGTTCCGCACTGCCCCTCGGGTTTGAATCCCTCTCTCCTTTATAATCGGTTAATAAATTGGTTGATTTTCTTTATTTTATTGGTTTTGGGCAGCTGAGTAACATAACAGTAATGTATATTGGTGCGTCTATATTGCATGTCTGTTGGGTCTATATTGCTTGTCTATTGCGTGCATATCTTTACATTTATTGCGTCTGTATTGATTTGTATTGCTTACGACGGAAATAAATAACAATACACAGGCAACAGACAAGCAATATACACGCAATAGATATGAAATATACACGCAATAGACATGCAATATACATCAGTCCCCAATTACATCAACCATAAGGAAGTCGTATTGAATAGGAAATTCTACTTAAGTTGTTCTTCCTACGAAAACAAAGAATAAGGACCGTTTCCCCCCTTAAATCTAACTGGAGTCCTACTTTTGCCCCCAATAAACATGCAATATTGGAGCAATAACATGCGATATACATGCAGTAAACACTCAATCAACTTTCAATAAACCTTCAATATCGGTTCAATAACATGTGAAATACATGCAGTTAACAATCATGAAACCTTCACGAAACATGTAAACAATCAATAAACCTTCAATAAACACTCAATATCGGAGTAATAACATGCGAAATACATGCAGTTAATGAACCTTCAATAAACAGTCAATATCATGCGATTTACATGCAGTAAACAATCAATAAACAATCTATATACACTGAATAATTATGCAATCTTAAAAAAAGGTATTGTCTTATTATTGCATCGTATTGGCCCTGTATTGTCATTTTATCGTCTTCGTATGACTTTATTTTTGTAAAGTAAGTCTAGGAAAGTTTTTACTGGGTTTCTGACAAGTAAATGCTTTTGTTTCAAACAATAATTTAAACTCAATGCTAATCCACCTATTTCAATAACAAAAATTACAAATTGGGTTTGAAAAGTCATTGGTGGTGCGTGCAACATGTGTTTTTGGGGAGAACTTTTACAATCCTTGAAACCGTGCACTTAATTGGTCATTAAAAGAACAAATAATATGACAATTGATACAACTAATAAAACTAATACCAAGTCCTTAATGGACTTCAGCATATTAAGCACTGTAGCATCATACGTGTCAGCTTGCTGATCTGCTTCAGCGGAGGTTACATCAACCCATTCGAATCCATTGCAACTGGTGGCTCCCTAATTGCAGGCATCATATATGCAAAATAATTCTGTCAGAGTTAGACCTAGGATTTTTTTTCACCCACATACATATTCTGGAAATGAGAACTTACATAGGAGGTTAGACACTTCCAAAATGGCTTCCCTCGATTTTTATCTGATTTTGAAACCCGAAGCACCATTGCAGCTCCACAATACTGACACCTCTTTGTTTGAGCGGGAGATGAAGACGAAGACATGTTGAATCTTATCACTTGTACCTCTTCTCACTCAGATCTTCTCACTAAAACCTCTTCGGACTCATACCTTCTCAGTTATACCCCTTCACTCATAAGTCATAACCCTAAACTTCTCACTCAGCTCTCTCTCATCTCTGCCCAAATCGAATTATATCCTTCTTTTCTGTGTGTGGGTGGGTTGGTCACGATCTGGACACCTGTACCGTCAGAATTGTGACACATTTTACTCCGATAAGCGATATACTATTTCACTACCAATTAATCTTACAATTGAGGGGACACTGCTTTAAATATATTATTTTCTTTATATTTCATTAAGGCAACTAGTTGGATAAGAATCCGTCATTTAATAGGGGTAGTGTGGTGTGGGAAAATGAAAAAGTATCTGATGGGACCTTCTGTCACTAGTCAGTAATCCATCACATTTGTATCAATGAATTTAATGGCGGGAAAAGCCTAACAATGGCTATGGAAATAGGTTATTAATTGACTTTTGGACGGTCTGACTCCCTTTGCATTTTGATGACGTTTTCCCTTCGCCTGTCTTATGTTTTGGGTGTTGAGTTCAGTTTCTTTAAAAAGGGTCAACTTGGTAAAACCCCAAGGAAACACCTTTTCAGAACAGTGCAACCAGAGGCTAAAACAAACCCAAAACCCCGTATATTCTCATTTCTCCCCTCTTGCAGTCCTCAAATCGTTCCATTCCAAAAATATTTCAATGAATTCCAAACATTACACTACAGTCGGAGGAAAGAGAAGGAAGCATCTCGATCCGGATGTGCCTCAAGCCTTCATCCCGGAATTAGCTTGGTTTAAAGTGATGTTATACGTGGCAACCAACTCCTCGGAAGATCTCTTTCGTATGGCATGTGTGTGCCGATTGTTCAATACGTTGGCAAACACTCCACAAGTGTGGAACACAATTTCAATGGAAAAGTACCAAGACCATCCTAACTGGTACTATGCCGCAACGCAGGTCCGGCATTTCGTGGACCAATGCAGGGCTTGCCAGAACCCTGAGGCGATATTTAGAGAAGCGTTCGACATGTTTTTCAGGCAGGGTAATGTGGAAGCATTGTCTGGGATGCGCGTTGCAGCCACGGCAGGCCATATGGAAGCGTCATATCTAGTTGGACTACTTGGCATGTCCGGAATTGGTCAGTCAAAAGAGGATGCATTAGAATTCTTGTGTTCTTTGAATCAACGTAACAACATTGATATGAAAGGAACCAGGGATGCTTTGAGACGACGATTAAGCGGAATTTTCTCTGTTGGAAGACATATCGTAGATATGTTTCACTATGGGAAGATTAAGTTCAATCAGTGCAGCGCTTGTAACAACAACGACTGGTGTTTTGTTATTCCAGGCTGGCCTAGTGAAGAAAAGATCAATCCTGCCTTCTGGACTTGTTGCAATCGATGCAAATGGCACCGTGAGAGTGTTTTTTGGTTCAAGGTGATGCGTGTCTATGTTGTGCCAGGGAATCCATACCCTTATAATTAGTTGGAGTATGTTTCTACGGTTTTTATGCGTGTCTATGTTCTACAAATGTTGTTTTCTATTTCATGTTTTAATCTATTTTGTCTGGTGTTTGTGCTGTCCTAGCCCGTTTTATATATAAATGTATAATATTTGCTATATAGTGGAATTATTACTGACATAATTGACGGCTAAGAATGACATTTTACTGACACAGATATTTTGCACAACTGCAATCTTAATATTTGGTAAACGAAAACGCATGCATGAAGTGAGTATGTGTCTTTTCACCGGTTCTTGGGAATGACATTTTCCCACTTAGCATATCCCAAATGATTGGGTTACACGTTTCTTAAGCAAAACTTGAACAGTGAAAGACTTTGAATAATTATTTCCTGATGTTGTAGAATGGATGGCTTGTATATTTCCATTTTATGTTTGAAAACATCCCTTACACCTAAAAAAGAAAAAACATTAACAAATTGAAGAAGAGAGAAACTGATTAGCACCAGAAATGGTCTATTCACACGGAAAATAAAAATAAAATTAAAAATTTGGAGTAAATATAATTAACAAATGTACAAGCTAACAAGTAATATAACAATAATAATAAAAATAATTTTGGATAAATAATAATAAAATACTAATGTAGCGTAACCATGAAACAGGGAATTCAGGAGGAAGATGAAGTCTCAATGAGGTCGTAGCAATTTTCGGAACATTATTGTGATTTTTGTGTATTTAGTTATGAATTTTCTAAGAAAAAGTCATAAAATAATAATTTAGGGTAAAAGGTAAGGATGTGGCCATGTTGACTGACGCACACTTGTCAAGGGGTGAAAGGTGAGGGGCTGAGATCGCGCCAGGTGTCCATGTGGCAATTATTTTGGCTTTTTTAGTGCAAAAATCTTTGAAAAAATGCAATAAATAGTAGAAAAATCCTAAAAATGCCCCGAAAAATACTCCGGCCTCCGTGTGACGTTATAAAACGAGGGGAACCCATAGATCATCCATTTCGCAATTAAAAATTCAAAAATGATTTACATAACTCACTTTCCTCTTAACCCTAAGTATATATGTTGTTCACTTTAACTTCAATAACCTACTTCAACAAGCATCTCCCGTTAATGTTCCGAATTGTTTTTTAAAATGCGTAACCACTAATCGGGGAATTCAGCAAGGGAGATGGAGTGTCAATGAGGTCGTAGCAATTTTCGGATCATTTTTCTGATTTTTGTGTATTTAGTTATGAATTTTCTAAGAAAAAGTCATAAAATAATAATTTAGGGTAAAAGGTAAGGATGTGGCCATGTTGACTGACGCACACTTGTCAAGGGGTGAAAGGTGAGGGGCTGAGATCGCGCCAGGTGTCCATTTGGCAATTATTTTGGCTTTTTTAGTGCAAAAATCTTTGAAAAAATGCAATAAATAGTAGAAAAATCCTAAAAATGCCCCGAAAAATACTCCGGCCTCCGTGTGACGTTATAAAACGAGGGGAACCCATAGATCATCCATTTCGCAATTAAAAATTCAAAAATGATTTACATAACTCACTTTCCTCTTAACCCTAAGTATATATGTTGTTCACTTTAACTTCAATAACCTACTTCAACAAGCATCTCCCGTTAATGTTCCGAATTGTTTTTTAAAATGCGTAACCACTAATCGGGGAATTCAGCAAGGGAGATGGAGTGTCAATGAGGTCGTAGCAATTTTCGGATCATTTTTCTGATTTTTGTGTATTTAGTTATGAATTTTCTAAGAAAAAGTCATAAAATAATAATTTAGGGTAAAAGGTAAGGATGTGGCCATGTTGACTGACGCACACTTGTCAAGGGGTGAAAGGTGAGGGGCTGAGATCGCGCCAGGTGTCCATTTGGCAATTATTTTGGCTTTTTTAGTGCAAAAATCTTTGAAAAAATGCAATAAATAGTAGAAAAATCCTAAAAATGCCCCGAAAAATACTCCGGCCTCCGTGTGACGTTATAAAACGAGGGGAACCCATAGATCATCCATTTCGCAATTAAAAATTCAAAAATGATTTACATAACTCACTTTCCTCTTAACCTTAAGTATATATGTTGTTCACTTTAACAAGTATATTTCCTTAATATTCGTTATATAATTTGTACTAATACAAGAATTAGTTTCCTTTCATATATAAGGATGTAAAATTATCTGTTTTGGTTATAATAATGTACATATATAATAAATGCACCACTACTTGGAAGCCATAATTGGAACTGCGCATGCGCCTAGAGCTTTGAAGACGTCAGAGATAGTCAATAAGTTGTCCATATGCACCTGCACCTAGAGTTTTCAACACGTCGGCGGTATTCAATAAGTTGTCCTTATGACGCCGCATTGGGAATCAGTAATATATTTTCTATCATGTCCAATCGCATAAACATATAATATAAAGAAACGAGTTTTGCATAGGACCGGAAGTAGTCGAATCCAGCTTGCATCACACGCTTCTTTGACTCCTTTGCATTAGATGAGTTCTTGTATTTTTGAACAGCTACACTCCGAAGTCGTTTGTGTCTACGCTTCATGCGCTGCAACTTCGCCCTATCCAGATTGGCCTGCCTTTTGTCATCTTCAATTTGGCCTTCAACAAATTCCAAACGTACCCTTGCCCTTTGGATTTTATCACCAAGTTGAAGATGCCTCTCCTTCCAGAAAGCAAGAACTTTTTCAGACTCAAAACTTCCAACAAAATGGTCATTCTGTCTAGGAAAGTGACATTGCTTGTCTGGTGACTCACTTGCGTTTCGAAGGCGGTCTTTGTTTGGAGGGGTGTTTATTACGCTCACATCAAACTTGGTTAGTAAATCCATTCAATGGGGGGAGAGAGTTTCTGTGGAGGAGAGAGTTTCAGTAGATGGAGACAGATTCGGTGGAGGAGTGAGTTTTTTGTGGAGGGAGAATTTTTATGAAGGGGGTGATAGTAATACCAATAAAAAAGGGGTTCCCGCCAAAAAAAACATTTGGTTGACAATGTATAAATGAAAAAAGGTCTCATACAATCTAAGTTTAATCCTAACTAGTTTGTTTAGTTTGGTTGGGTTCACTAACTAGATGTCACTTCCATTGAGTTTCTTTCAACCACTAACAGTGGTGTAAGGAGAGTGTGAGGTTGACATGCTTGAAAAGCAAAACCTGACACCTCTTTTTTTAAAATTGAAATAAAGTAGATATGTTGACTACACGCAAGCTTTGGTATGTTGGTCTATAAAGCTATGTTCCATTTCTCAAACGAAATTGCATCTGCAATCCTCATCCTCCAAAACAAATAGGATTATTCAAGTATGTCAACCTCTTCAGGCGCCAACAACACAATCGAAGATGAAAAATTGGAGTCGCAGGTTCCGTTTCCACGTTGTACTCGCCGACCCCTTCCATTTTCAACATCATTTGGGAGTGAGGGGGACTCCGATGATCCATTAGAGGCAATAGATGCAGTCAGTACCAAGCTGGATTATAATTCCAGACTGATCAATTCATGGCACGAGAAATGTGTTGAAGACGAGGCCATTTTGGCTGATCTTAACATTAGAGTGAACAAAGCGTTCTCCCAAAAGAACAAGTACTTGAAGCTGAGTCATAAAAGGAAGCTGAAAGCTGAGGAGTTGGATGCAGTAATGAATGATGAAATTAAAGGTTGTTTGATGAACCATATGCGATGCGAAGAGCACCACAGTGAACTGGAGTTGGCATTCAACGAAGGATTCGAAAAATTCCGAGCATTCGCGGCAACAACTCATACAAGTTATAATTGGGACTATGTGTCCCCTGATGCTGTGAGAGAGATACTAGACGATGGTGGTGACATGAATGAGCATAAGCACGTCAAAGCTGCTCGGAAGAAGCCGACCGATACGACTAAGTGATTGCGGCTACAGCTGTTCTGTTGGTTGGGGGTGATCGTGGTATTGCACAAATTAGAACTATATTCCCTTAATGTCATTATCTAATATAAAATAATACAAATATCAGTTTCATTTGCTTCATATATAATTATTGGGACTATGTCTTGCAAGTCATCATGTGTTCCTTCTGTCTAACATTATATTTTGCAACTATGGAAATATTATTCAATAAGCAGTCAATATCACAGCACCTTGGTAATCAGTAAAGCCCCATTATCATGACACGTGAGTCATAAGTAAAATGCCATGTGCTATACATTGTGTAGTGAATGGTTTATGGTTTATGTATATATAATAAAATTCCAAATATTGCTGAATATTTATTTTGTCTAAATCACTGGGGACATGAGTGACCATAAGCACGCGAGACCTGCTAAGAAGAAGCTGACCAATACGACCTAGTGATTGTGGCTACCGTTGTTCAGTTTATTGGGGAGATCGTGCTATTGCTAAGAGGGAGCACATAAAATGCTTTGCAATCAAATTTTCTTTTGCGTGTGGAATTATGAGTAGTTCAAATGTTAGTGTACCCTTTAATATTACCCAACCATTCGAAATGTGATTAGCTGCAATGTACTTTTTTACACGTTCCTTTCTAATCTTTCTGTTCCAACAAAGTGCTTCAAGTATCCTTCAGCTACGAATGTTTGCAAAATCGTGCACCTAATAACCAGTCCAGCTCAGATCTTAATCACCAGTAAAACACTAGAACATAACATTCGCAAAAAGTGGGTGCTGCTACAAATGATGTGTGCTGCTGGAAATCATTACTGGTAATGGAAACAATAGCTGGCTGCTGGAAATGCTGCATTAGCCTGTCATATAATCAATAAATCTCTATTCAAACATATTTCACCATAAACTACCCATTTTACAAGGTAAAAGTCATTGCTTCTTCACATAAATCAAAATTTGATGCTTTATCTAATGTCTATGAAAATTTGTAAATAGGGAGAAGACGTAAAATTAACATGTGTCCAAATTTCATGCAAGAATGAAACCAAGCAAATTTTCATTTCAATTATCAATGGACATAGTCAGAGCTCATCGGTGGACATGAACAAAAAAATAATAATAATAAAACTGCACCTAGAAAACTTCACCTGATCATTAGTCTTCATAATAACCGGGCTTCGTATAATAGAAACCTAAATCATTGAGTTGGTCCGTGCATCCTGTAAAATTCGTCAAATAATGGGTCACTAAGATCTATTGGAGTTGATTCGTCATTGTTCGACGGTGATGTCCTGCATAAACATCAAACAGAAGCACATAAGAACTTTACCTATTCAAATTTTAGGTCTTATTATAAATAGTGTTAACATCTTACGGTGTGTTCAAATTTCTTGGGCATTGTCTTCTATCATGACCAATGTGTCCACACTCCCGACAGTGTCTAATCCCTCGCTTCATTGCCTTTTCCTTTGCTCCCGTTACTCGTTTCGACCCTCCATTGCACCTTACTCTCTTAGGGTCTTTCATATATTGTGTTTGAGAGCTGGACCCTCCAACTTCGTTATTACTTGGTCCATCCTTCAACAACTTCAACTTCACCTGCAAACTTTTTAGAGTCTCTGACAGTAGCTCACATCCTTCTTCACACATTAATGCATCCTCAACCACATCTGAAGCAAGTCGGGACATTGTACTCCGCTTTATTAAAAGACCAGGATCTGCAGAGTCTTTAATTTCGTTGCCATTTGCATCTGACACCAATCCAAATTTCGCAGTTTTCTTCCACCTCTTCAAAATGTATTTATCGGGCATATATTCAATCTGGTCCCTTCTGAACAATGCTAGGATGTGCTTGCAAATAATTCCAACAAATTCAAATCTTTTGCAGCTACACGATGCGTGGTCAGAATCTTTGACATATACGACTTCTGCCACTCTTGTTTCCCAATTTTTCCTTTCGCTCACATTAAAGACAACTTTAGAAGCATCCTCTGTTTTCAGCTCTAGGAAACATGCTGTACTTTGTATTAGTTCTTGCTCAAACTTTTGAAACATTGTCCTTGTGTACAAGGTAGCCATTTGTTTGTTCATTGGCATCGGTAGAATACATTGAGCCACTTCAAATGCATCTACGTGATCAACAACTAACTCTTTTTGACGTTGATGAGAAAGTGCCCTCTCAAATCTTATTATGAAATCCATCAACGAATTTTTCCTTGATATGTATTGCTTGAAGAAACCATGAGAACATTCAGCTCTTTGGCTGCTTGACATTCCAGCGGCAAAAAAGTGTCGTGCGTAGGCTGGAACCCAAGATTCCCTTAAATCAAACATTGAACTTACCCATGGATGGTCAGTCAAACCAGCCTTTGTAACCACAATATTCCATTTTGCATCAAACTCATCCTTATTGTCAGTATCCCATATGGCTTTCTGGAATTCACCCCAATACTCCTTATAAGCAGAATGTGGTAACTTAAAAGAGAACTTTGATGTGATGTGCCATATGCAAAGTCGATGAAATGTAGTCGGGAAGGCTATTGAAATCGCTCTGCTCATTGCCGCATCTTGATCTGTGATGATCGTTTTAGGTTCGCCACCTGGCATGGCTTTTTTAAACTCCTCAAA
The DNA here is from genome assembly GCA_903112645.1 of Prunus armeniaca. NCBI lineage: Eukaryota > Viridiplantae > Streptophyta > Magnoliopsida > Rosales > Rosaceae > Prunus > Prunus armeniaca. Next base: position 11,748,929 of record CAEKDK010000003.1, on the reverse strand, counting down.
CATCCAAATAAACAACTCAGTCGTTTCCTTGCTCAAAAATGCGCATGCTAGGACAATTGTTTGACCATGGTTATTAACTCCCAACATTGGTGCAAATGTCAAGTCGTATCTATTCGTGTTGAATGTGGTATCGAATACAACAACATCTCCATAAAACCCGTACGCCCGTCTAAAAGTTGCATCTGCCCAAAAACATCGACTAAACCTGTTATCGCCATTTCCCTCAATCTTGAAATAAAAAGCCTCATTTTTTTTCTGTTCAGCCATAAAATACTCGGTCACTAGTTCAACATCGTGGTTCCTCAGCTTCTCATTCACACTACATTCAAGATTGTACATATCCTTTTTCATAAAACCGATTTTATCCATTCCTCCGGATTGCACCTCGAAAATACTTACCTTCTGATTAATGGGAATATTAACCGAACCCAACTGTTTTGTAAGTACTTTTGTAGAATCTGAAATACGACGGTGTGATCTCAGTAAATGCATTCTTCCTGAGGGTGTCATCTTATGATTGTGTCCCTCTGCAAAAAGAGAGATGGTATACTTCTTGCTCCCATGTGTCTTCACAACCACAATCTTAGCTTTGCAATTGCATCTACTTATTCCCCGCTGTCTTTTTCTCTCCCGAGTTTCATCATTCCGGTATGCACCTTGTTTGCAACATACAAATTCTTTTCTCAGAATCTCTTTCTTATTTTTCCCCCAAAAGCTGGAATGAAGTCGAATACCAAAGCCAGCCAAGAATGCATATCTATTATAGAAATTATAAACGAGGTCAAGCGAGTCGAACTTCATCCCAACTGCTGGTGTTTCCTCATTTCTTACTTCAGGAATGTAAACCCTCCCATTAGCTGTTACAGAGTCATCACTCTCTGAGCCCCCAGACATTTTATCCACGTATATTATTGATCTACTTCTATATTACTGCATAGCAAATGTTAATTCATTAATCAATCATTACTGCATCACAACTTAGCAATGCATTCCACTTACACAAAACATTGCCCAAATTGACACAATACACGCATAGCCTAGCTTGTTGGATTCTGATTACACAAAACACAAGCAAAATTTAATACTAGTTACGTCATCTCTTGTGAAATAATCTGGAAAAAATAACATTAGAACCAACATGTTCAACTAAGAACTCAAATGTAATTCAAACCAGCAATTACAGAACTTCACCCAATATCCTCTCCAAATGCTTACTTCTAATGCCATTAAGCCTAAGTTTAGGATCTTTTACCTACATTTCATAATTTTTCAATCCCCCTCCAAACAAAAATAATCAACTAAGTATATTGAATATTCATAAGGAAATGACGCATTATTGATAGCAGAGCAAATGACGCATTATTGATGCCACAAATGACAAATTTCTCACCCTCACAAAAAACAAATCAAACCCAGCAAAATCAATCCAGCAAGAGTGAACTTACCTCTCAAAGTCAAATGACGCATTATTGATAGCAGAGCAAATGACGCATTATTGATGCCACAAATGACAAATTTCTCACCCTCACAAAAAACAAATCAAACCCAACAAAATCAATCCAGCAAGAGTGAACTTACCTCTCAAAGTCAATCGGGAGCTCCGAACTCAGTCAGCTTCAAAGAATGTGGTGGACATTAGAGAGGATTCTTTCGTAGTGGAGACTCCATCTCTACCAAAATCCAGGAACAACTGCAGCAGCACGAAAAAGAGATATGCTACTTTGCTTTCATCTGGAATCTCTTCTGCTGAACGAAAAAGAGAAGGGGTTTTCACTTCAATCATAGAATCAAAACAGGGCAATAGCTAGGTAAAAGCCATTAATCATCATACCGAGGATACCATAGATCGCAGGCCTCCCAAGGAGCTGATGACAATGGAGCGATTATAGAGTTTGGGAGCTTTGGATCTTTCTAATTGTGGATTTGCATTACATTAAAAAGAGAGGATTGTGTTCTTGAGTTTTTCACAGAGAGGGAAAAATCTTCAGCTGAAGTTGGGTCTCCAAACGGGTCAGATTTCAACCCGGTTCTACATGCACCCTCTTTTAAAAACTCACCGTTGGATGAAATCCAACGGCTCTTACATACCCCTCAAAAAAACCCCTTATAACTTTCCGCGCACTATAGAAGCACTCGTTTATGTACACCTTAATGAACTGGATTGGATTTGGGCCAAATTCACTTGGAATTTTATAACCTGAATCTAAAGATTTCAAATACCTTCTTTTTTTCCTACCTTTTGGCGAGGCAGATTATATGTATATTAGTTATGTCCACCGTAAAGTGTCTAGTTTTTATGATTTTGTACATGTGGTTATGAATTTTTTTTAGCCATTAATGCTCAAAATGTGAGAGTAACAAATGCATCAAATATAGATGAAGTGAACAACCATATCAATTAAAAAATATTAATAAATCATAAAAGAAAAGCAAATGTTAAATTAATTTTAATTGATGTGGTTGTCCACCTCATTTGCCATATAATATGGTATGAAAATGTGATATACAAATATAGTAAGAGTAGCATTATATGAGTGCTACTAAAAGAATCCTAAAATTAACTGAGTATACCTTATGATCTAAGTACACCATAATATTTTAATCAAAATGTAAAATTAACTAAGTACACCCTATTTAACTACCATAAATACCTCTGATACACCATAATACATTCTATCACACAATACCTTGATGCCAATCCTAAGTAGTTAATTATGAGTAGTTAATTCAACAAATGAAACATACCTAGTTTATAAATGGTCAAGAAATTGACACATTACTATTTGGAAAAACCGAATCAAACAAAATACACAGAGATAGCACAAGAATTTACAAGAAACCATTTACGCTTATACCTTAGATCTAAGAAAAGAATATGGGGTGAGCCCAAGATGAATATCAAAGAGGCCAAGAAATCACACATTCTTCTGCTTCTTTTTGGATCTTCTGTAACCCCCCAAATAAGACCAAGATTACTCCTGTAGTATTACTGGAATTCCCCTCCCTTTAAATATCAATAATTATATTGCTTGAATTCATTAGCAATCATAGTCAGCCAATGAAGAGAAAAATAGCCCTTCAGATTAATAGATGAGAGACTCACTATTATACCCAATATAGGAGCCAAAATTATATATAAAAAAAATTCTATATGAAATGGACTTTAGAAACACACCCAAAGCCCATTTACAACATAACAAGAAGACTTTTAACTTCTCTTAAATTACAAAACTATCATTGATTTCTTAAAACAAACTCAATCCCAAAATCTCATAGAAAGGCCCAAAACACTCAATAGGGCATCACAGTAATTTAATAATTAAAATTAAATTCAATAGGGCCAGCTGTCATTGTTTGAGTTTTTTTTTGGTTTGTTTATAGAAATTAAATGGTGTAGAGTTTATCTATATTATTAGTGCTAAGAATGGGTATACGACTAAATATCTCTTAATGGATCAGTGGATATGGGGATGAAATGATCGAACCATTGAAGTCTACAACAGTAAAGGGTATTGCAAAATAATGGGCTTAATTATCAGATTTTCTCTTTCTCTATTCTTCTTTGTGACTCTTGCATACTTGAATACTTCCCATCCAATCCCATTCTCCTCTGTCCTCCTTCCTCTTTTCGTTTCTTTTATGTTTGATTAAGGTCGAATATGGTGAGTAGGGTGTACTTATTAAAATTATATTTGTTTCATAATCCAGTATATCTTTTTTGGTAATTGTAAATTAGTAATTCAATAAATGGGAAGGAGGTTCGAACTCAGATACAAAACATTTAGCAACACTCTTAGCAACACTCTTATTCAAAACACTTTTAAACTACTCTATATATGGGAAGGAGGTTCGAACTCAGATACAAAGGAACGAACACATTACCTTGCAAATTGGCACAAGCCACATTTGCTAGTATTTGTTAAACTTTAGGTTTAATGATATACTCCTCTCTTTAATGATGAAGACGGTCCCAAATTTGAATGACACCTAGTGTAAGACCCTTACAAGTTGGCATGGGCCATGGCATGATTTTGATGTTTTGCACCATGCCAAGGCAAGCCAAAGGTGCATGGGAGGTGCACTCGTGAAGCAAGACAAGGTCGGAAGACATGTGTTTTGGGCTGGGACTTGGCAGCCAAGACATGGCAGCAGCACAGCAGACTGGCGGCATGGCATGGGAGTTGTCAACAGATGCTGAGAGCTGTCGATAGAATTTGCCGACAGATGCCGAGAGATGTCGACTGGAGCTATCGACAGGCGTTGTCGACAGATGTCGAAGGATACCGAGAGAAGATGCCAATAGGAGCTGCGCACAGCATGAGCGCAGGATGCGCGAAGGATGTCAACAGCACTGGGCACAAGGCTGCAGCGTGCAGGGCAGTTATGCGCAGCGCAGCAATGGCAGGCAGCTCAAGCAACGCACGTATAGACTGCAAAACACACGTTGGCAAATCATGGCCAGAAGTGGCAGTTTGGTTGAAAACCTGCTGGAGTGGGTCTAAGACGTGGCAAAACTGTTTTTGTGCAGTCCATGGGCAGTTGGACGTGGCTAGAGTGGCTGTATGCTTAAAACTCGGGTTGTGGATGATCTTGGAGCAATGATGGGCGGTTACTAGAGAGTGGCTGCATGTGCCAAGGAGTGGGGGAGATTTTTAAGGAGGAAAAATATGTCCCATGATCAAAGTGGGCTGCGAGGTGGCGCCTTGTGCGGCTAGACAGGTTTTTGAGTTAGAGAAACATGTCTAGGTGGCTAATCTAATGGTTGGCAAAGTTTCCTAAGTAGATGTGGGTGTCATCTACATAGTGTAGGCTTATAAATATCTTGTAAAGGTGAAGGTTGAGATGACCAAGTGATGTGGTATCCAACCAAAAGTGAGAACTTGTAATCCTTTTCTATTTGTGAATAGAAGGTTGGGAATTTCTCGTACATGTGTGTGTGTGTGAGAGTTTCCTGCGTGAGGCAAGTCTTGCTTGTGTGTGTGTTGGTGTCACTTGTGTCGTTATCCCGCTACGTGAACTCTGAAGCCTCACAGTTTGGAGGTGTAGAGAAGGCTGACTTAGGAAGAGTCTAAGTGCCGGACAAGGGTCAAAAAATTAAAGGCGGTTTTCACCCCTGTTACACCTAGTGCATTGATGAATTTTTTTAATAAAAAAATTCTGTTTGCTAGTATTTTTTATACTTTTTGGTTTAACGGTACTCACTCTTGTTTTCATTTTCGGAAATCAGAATTTGGGCCGCTAAGACATTATAAACAGGGCCTAATCTTTCCAACAGTTTCTACCACTCAAAATCAGAATCTCGATAGCGGTGATAATGTACAAGTAAATCGAAACAAACTACAAGAAATAGTGGCCTCGTTAAAACCTTCCTGAGGGACAACCTCAGGGTAAGAAAGAGTACCACACATGTCATAGACTAACAAGAGAGTCTGAAATAGTCACGCAGGACCAATGCTAGAGTAAGATAAAATAAAATAGCAAACTGACACATAGACCTTTGATGCAAAGACCTTCGACGAGAGCACTACACCACAATCCAACTATCAAAAGAGTCATGCTATGAAATCATAGTCCTTTGCACAGCCACAAGATAGTGAGAACATCCGATAGAGAACACAATACGCCAAGAAAAAAGAAAACAGTTACTAATCTTACCATCTCCAGCTACCTCCATGAAAGAAGAGAAATCTTCAAGGAGCAACACAAATAAGAGACTAACCGCAAACAGGCCAGGAAAGAAAATAAATAAAAAGATCCCCAAGAACACCGTATCATCTCAACACTGACAAAGAAACCTCCTATGAAAATAGTCCTTGAGACAGACGGAGAATTAAAGATCAGCTAAGAGGAGAAAGAAGAAAACACCATGCAACAATAACAAAATTGGCCTAGCCACTTAACCTAAACACAGGGATTAGGCATAAGAGCATTCGCCGTATGCCAAGCTAGCGAATGCTCTAAGAACACATTAAGGAAGGCTTCTGGAAGACTCCACTGGGCCAGTCTCCATAGGATTGTCAAGAAGGACACCAACATAAACCGGATTCACAGTTCCCATTGCAAAGTAACTAGCCAAACCAGTAAAGATGGGTAAAAGGATGGTACCCAACAAACCTAGTGGCCAAAAACTTGGCCCAACACTGTGAAAAGGAGGATCAAAGGTATAGACCTTAGGTGAAGAGCCAGTCACGCCAAATCTCTAGACATTGGCCTTCTTCTCCTAAAGTTAACATCGTAGATCGAACGATGGAGGGTACGAGAGGAAAGCCACCTCTACCTTGACTGCCGACCCCAACGAAGTAGCTTGCATCATGATCGTTGTTGACTGTAGGCATACTAGCAGGAGCAGACCAGATGAAACCACCATACCAATGCAACCACCAGAGACGTTGACGCACCGAGGAGAAAGAGAATGATGAAACCAATGCCTAGGATATGAGAGAGACAATAATGAGGCCGACACCTTTAGAGTCGAAGAGAGGAGTGACTGTAGCGACCCGATGTGGAAGAAAAGTGATGAGGAGGGTGACAACGGCGGCTGAACGTGGATGAAAACTAGCGTGGTTAGGCCGTGGAGGGGATGATGACTGAACGTGAAAAACCTAAACCCTAATATTTGACGCACGACTCTCCTCGAGTAGCAAGCGAGCGACCCCTTGTTTTAATTGTTATTGCTACTATTTTGTTGAGTATGAAATGCATTTTGTTATTATCATTAAAAATTGACTTTTCCTCCGGTGGAGTCGCATTTTTTTTGTGTGCTAGATGGCTAGGGGTTTATAGAAATGAACTTTTCGATCTTTGGTGATGGCGTCGGGTGAAGGACAAAGAGAGTTTTAGTTATATTAACATTTTCATTTATTTATTTTATGTTACAGGTGATTAACTGTATAGAGGGTAGTAAATACAGTAAATGAAACATGAATAATAAACGAAACGTGTACATATAGAAATGATATTTTCAATCTTTGGAGACGATGTCGGGTGAAGGATGAGATAATTTTAGTTATGTTAACATTTTAGTTTATTTATTTTCTGTTATAGGTGATTAACTGTATAGAGGGTAGACATACAGTAAACGAAACATGAATAATAAACAAAACGTGTACATATAATCCAAAGTAACCACATGGTGTCTCCATGAAACCTTATATAATTCCTTCTACCTACTCGAAAACCGAATTTCCGGTGGCATTGTTGACCTACAAGTAAATCCAAGCAAGACTGCAACAAGATGCAATATAAGTACAAAAAATAATGGTGGAATAAATAAAGACCTAAATTTATTTAAGTGGACTTAAGAGAAGATGCTCGCACCTCTTTAATAGTTGTGGATGCAATTTTCTCCTCTGGTAGATTCATAGAAGATGCTCACACCTCTTTAATGAATTCTTCCAAGAACCTTGCAAAATAAAAAGGGTCAATTGGAGAACACTAGTGTGGTGTTGGCCAGGGGGCTCTTCGATGCCTATGTCAGAATATAGTCTCAAGAAGATACAGATATTTTTGAAAGGAAGGGAGTTTTTGTTAGATATATGCCCTAGAAGCCGATATAAAAATGGATAATTCTAAGGAAATAATATATAACAATCAAAGGGGCAAGAACGTTGCTTTAAATACATAACGTACACAAAGTAACAAGTCCATGGATTAAGATATAAATGGAAAGTGTCTAAAGAAGTTAGATGCACGAGACCTTTCCATACATATGAATATCGTATCCTAAAATGTTCCTGGTCATAGGATCATCAATTGGATAATGGTGACCCGCAAAGATTGGTACACATTATGTTTGGGCGATTGGGAGGATGACTAGTCTCAAGTCATTTATGTAGAGACACTGAGACAGATGTGTAGATGCTCTATAGAAGATGGAGTCTATTGTGAAATTACCTGTAGGATGACTGAAAATGCCTAGAGGAGGGTGAATAGGCCAATTTAAGATTATAATAAAATAAATAAAAATAAACTTTGGTAGCATGATTGATATGGCTTATCAATCCTGAAATGTGCTGGGCATAAAAAAAAAGAACACGCAGAGAATTATTTTAAATGGTAAAACCCCGCCGTTGGGGAAAATCCACGGAACTCCTCAGTCCAACACAAATCCATTATAGAACGATGATTACAAGAAGTACTCACACACTTATCCTAGAGCTATTCTAGATAATGTTTATCGACTTCTTCGTAACTCAACTTCTGTCACAGGATGATCTTCGACACTCCTTATGTTGAACACAATACTGGTCACGACTGCTTCAAGTTCACCGAAGGAAAACTGCCACCACGGTCTTGGTGCCCTCAACCGTATGAGTCACCGACATACATATGAGTACAATATGAATGATGAAAGGATTTGATAAATCACCAAGTAAACAAGGAACACTTGATGATTTATCTCAAATAAATGCACAACAACTTTTTTCCAAGAATTCTATATGCTCCACATAAATATGTCAAAAGCTGTACATATGAAAGGAAAAGCCTACATTTTATTAAAAGGAGTTTTTCTCTTCAGAAAGGAAAACCCAACAGACCATGAATCCTATTCAACTATGACTCTACAAGACTGATCCAATATAATCTCTTAGCCAGGATGTCAAAGCAGGACCACATCTCTTATTCACTTATGACCAAGAGATTTGATTCAATATGGATTCTTAGTAAATATGCCAACCAACTAATCTTTAATAGAAAAACAATATCCACCTAAACAAATTAATTAGACCAAACAAGTAGGAAATAATATCAAGAGATAAAATCTAATCCTATTAAAAATAGGGCTAATAAAAAAGTACTTGATTGAAAATAACTCTAATTAGGAATCCTATAATGAATGCATGATTATATCATGATTTACCTGAAATCAGTTTCTCATGTCGGTCAAGTCATGCATCGGAAGTATGGGGTTGAGCGAGTTGTGCCAAAACGTCCAGTAACAATTCTTCACACACTAGTTTTCAATTCATGCTAGAGTCTAGGAAATGACAACACAATTTTCATACTAACATATTGAATGCGATCAACTTTGGAATTCTTGCATGGAAGTCTTACTCACAAGTGTCAAACAAAGAATTCTAAGTTTTGATAATGCAAATTAATCCTTAGACCTGAGACATCACAATTTTCTTGTATATATATGTTGTTTCTCTTTGAGAGCACCATATGGTCATATCAAAATAATGTGACTTAAAGGTGTTCCTCAGGATTCTCAGCATGTACGCAGAGACAGGCGAATGTACCACAAGGAATCTATGCTCTTAGTAAGAAGAGAGAATACTCTAAAGATATGATTCGTGAATCTTTGGCCAAAGTATCAGATGGAAATTGAAACAAGAATGTTTGCAATTTCATCAAATTAAATCATATAATCTAGAGATGTCATATTAGGGATTTTGACACAAGTTTACCATATCCCGAGAATATGACATAGAGTATTGAATTGCATTGTAATCACAAATTGACTAGGTTCTCTAAATGAATTCTTTTTAGCTTGGGAAGCCATGACATACTGCTAGGTGTCACTCATAGCTTATGGAAGCCCTGTAAGGACTAATTATAATTAGCCTTCGCCAATAGGTTGAATTGTAAGGAGGGATACAATTCACACTTGATTTAGAGTGAATCATTCATACCTACTGCCTCGCTAATTAGAACTTACAAGATCGCACACCGAAAAAGAATTGATTGGGAAATTAAGAAGAGAATGAATGATTTTGTGACTTGGTCTAAGTCAATGTGAAAGTCTAAGGTCAAACGGTTGACCCGACACTTGAAACAGTCAACTAAGGATGATCGAGACCAACACTTGTTAGACAAGTGAGTGATTGAATTAGTCAAGTCACTAGAGTAATTAAATTGATTAGAATAATTTAATTATTCAATTTAAGTTATGAAATTTTAATTAAAGGTCCCATATAACTTGGAAATTCATAAGGGATTTGACCATATGGACTTAGGCACATATGTGACACATTATAGGATTAATGTGTTGGACCAAGATAGCACAAAGATGACACACAAAGGGGGGTGTGCAGCACACTAGGGAATGGGGGTATTTTTGTCACTCTTGTGACATTTTTGATCCTATAAATGTGTAGTTATGGTATCCTATCATCCGAGGGTTTTCAAGTTGGTGAAATTGGAAGAGAGAAAACATCAAGCTTTCTCTCCCTGACCCCTTGAATCTATCACATCAAGTGAGGGTGCTAACAACACTCTTCACTTGTTGTCTGCTCATTCTCTCATCCCATTCAATCCTTGGTGAAGAGCTTTGGGGAGCTATCTTTGTACCTATTTAGAGAGCTACAAGGTAGAGAGCTACAAGGTACAAGGTAGATAATCAACCCTTGAATCTATCTTTGTACCTATTTAGAGAGCTACAAGGTAGAGAATCAACATCAAAGGGAGAGCCAACAACAAAGGGACCACTCCCTCTACTTGAACACCATTCTGGGTTTCAAGATTCGCTTCAAGGGTATGAACATCTTATCTTTCTCTCAAATAGGATTTAGAGTCTTTGGTGCACACTTTCATAGACTTATAAAGATTGGGACTAAATGAGACTTGCATGAATCCCTGTTTATTTAATTCTTCCGCTCCTACTTTGATTTCATATTAGATATGGCATGCTAGGTGATTTATACTTTCAAAGTTTGGTTGTAGAGTTTTTAGAAATCTCTACACAACACCATTCCCACAATATTCCCTTTAGTTTTCTCTATGGGGGAGAGAGAGAGAGAGAGAGAGAGAGAGAGAGAGAGAGAGTGGCATGAGCTTTGGTCTTGTGTTAGGGAGTGGAAGTGACCTCATTGTGATACAATGCTATCTTTATATAGCCTTATCATCTTGTGCTATCTTTGGTATGATTTATGGGAGAATAATTCCTTTTTTAAGGGAATTATTATTATTTTTCCATGAATAAGGAGATTGGGTAAATCAATTAGATTTAATGAAAATCAGATTGTTGATTTATGGCGATATTTCCATTTTAAATCATAATAATCCAAACTTACACGTGATAAACGAAACGCGTATATATAATCCAAAGTAACCACAGGATGTCTCCATGAAACCTTATATAATTCCTTCTACCTACTCAAAAACAGAATCTCCGGTGGCATTGTTGACCTACAAGTAAATCCAAGCAAGACTGCAACAAGATGCAATATAAGTACAAAAAATAATGCAGGAATAAATAAAGACCTGAATTTATTTCAATAGACTTGCATCATATGATACATTTTTTACATTTGTTAATTACTCTGCTACTTTCAATTTTCTATACTTACATGACTTCTGGACCACTAGTGGCGTCGATGATGTTAATTATTTATTATATAGGATGCAGATATGTAAATCAGAAGAAGGCTCTAGGCCATTCAATTCATTGCCTATTGTAGTTTCTCTCCCCCATTCTAAATGGAAGCAAGACCACAGAGATTCCAACTGTAAGCTGAATCGCATCCAACTTCGATCATCCTCTTTTACATAGTTATGTAAGCAACATGCTTCTCTTTTAAATATATATGTAGAAGTTTGAATTTTGATTGTATTCCTTTGTGTAAATATTACAATATTTATAATTGTACAATCAAGATATAAACGGTAAGAGCATTGGCAGTAAATACAAAATATTTGGAGAGCAAGTCAACTATTGTGATTAAGAAGAATCCGTTTCAGATTGTTCTTCCTTGATGAGTGTGTGTGGTTTAAAACCCTGCCACAAATTGAGCGGCCTTGTTCGAACAAGTTTGGAACATAAGAGATGGTGGTGTGGCTTGTGAAGTGGTTTAGTGAGAATATTCGCAAGTTGATCAATAGAAGGGATGAAGCAGACTTGATGAATCCCAAGGGCTACCTTCTCGAGAGCAAAGTGGTAGTAAAGTTCAATGTGGCGAGTACGAGCATGGAATACCAGGTTTGCCGCCATATAAGTTGTGCTGAGATTGTCAAAATTCATGAGAACTGGAAAAGGCAGTCGAACACCCAATTCATGTAATAGAGAACAGAGCCAAGAGATTCGGCACAGGCATGCCCAAGAGCATGATACTTAGATTCCGCGCTGTAGCGCGAAACTGTTGGCTGCTTTTTGGAGCACCAGGAAATAAGATTGGAGCCTAAGTAGATGAGGTAGCCAGTTGTTGAACGGCGGGAGTCTGGGCACCCAGCCCAATCGACATCTGAGTAAACGATGAGACGAGTGGAAGGACCCTGGGGTGTAAAATGGAGGCCAAAGTCAATCTTAACATAGTGGAGAATCCTCTTGATGGCAACCATGTGAGGAGAGCGAGGATAGCTCATAAATTGGGCCACAGTGTTGATTGCAAAGGAAATATCTGGGTGGGTAAGGGTGATGTATTGAAGACTCCCTACAAGTTCATGATATTTTGTGGGAGAAGTGAGCAAGTCACCATCACTTGCAGTTAGAACAGGCTTGGTAGCAAGAGGAGTGGAAGCGGGCTTGGCATGTAGGAGATTACTCTTGTGTAACAAATCATGAACATACTTGATTTGATTGAGATGAAGAGCACCATCATGAGAAACAACCTGTAAACCCAAGAAGTAACTAAGAAGACCACAATCCTTGATGTCAAATTGGCGGCTCAAATGAGATATAAAATTCTGTAAAAGAGAGGAATCACTGCCAGTAATCACAATGTCGTCAACATATAAGAGGAGAAAGATGGTGTGGGATCCCTGCTGAAAGATAAAAAGTGAAGAGTTTACCAAACTTCTTGAAAAACTAAGGGATAAGACGAAGGTGCTGATACGATTAAACCATGCACGCGGAACCTGTTTGAGACCATAAAGAGACTTGTGAAGTTTACATACATGAGTGGGATGAGAAGTGTTCACAAAATTTGGGGGCTAGACCATATATACGTCTTCTTCAAGGAACCCATAAAGGAAGGCATTCTTGACATCGAGTTGCCGTAAGGACCATCGGCGGGAAACAGCAAGACTGAGAACAGTGCGAATTGTGGCTGGTTTGACAACATGGCTGAAGGTCTCAAAGTAGTCAATGCCACGGCGTTGATGAAATCCCTTAGGTACTAGGCGTGCCTTGTAGATTTCAATAATGCCATCAAAGTGACGCTTGATGTAGAAGACCCATTTGCAACCGACTGGAGTATGTGCGGGGGTTGGAGGAACAAGAGACCCAGTCTGATTCCACAACAAGGCATTGATTTCTTCAGACATTGCTGCTCGCCATGCTAGATGTTTGGAAGCCTAAGAAAAACAAGTGGGTTCAACATCGTCAATTACATTTAAAAGAGCACGAGGGATCGGGTATCGAACTGTGCCATTTGTGTAGTTTTTAGGCTGAGAGACGCCATTACGCAGACATGTGCACATGGGATGGGCAGGTGCTAGTTCAATAGGTGGTGGAGGAGCTGGGTCCGTAGAAGCAAGGGGAGTAGGGACTAGTGCAGGTTCCATAGATGGTATGTGACGTCTCCTGGAATATGTGTGGAGTAAGGGCTCGTATTGTGTTCTCATTCATAGATTATACTCCAACCCTCATCTCACCTACATAAAATACCCTTAAACATTTGAGGTCCTCTGCAAAATTCACGATGGCTAGTGTGGCAACCACTCTTGGGGCATGTCACTCGCTAGAAGGCTCTAAACATAGACTATTTTTGGCCTACCATGAGCCATGACTCCACTGAATATGTCAAAAGATGTGATCGTTGCCAACGATACAAACCAGTTCCTAACCTGCCTGCCGAAGTCTACTATCAGCAGAACAGTCCATGGGCTTTCATGCAATGGGCCATCAACTTAGTGGCCCCTATGCCAATAGCACCTGCCAAGAAAGAAATGATGATCGTCGTCACTGACTACTTTACTAAATGAATTGAGGCCGAAGCTCTATCCTCTACTAAAGAAGCCGATGTGGAACGATTTATCTGGAGAAACATTATCTACTGATTTGGCTGTCCACAATCATTGGTTATCGACAATGGCTCACAATTCATCAGCAAGTAGATCACCACATTCTTTAAAAAATATGGCATCAAGCAGCATCTGTCTACCTCGAGATATCCACAGGGCAATGGCCAGGTCGAGGCATCCAACAAAATTATATTGGACTATCTAAAGAAGAGATTAGGAGGCGCCGATGGGAAATGGGTAGATGAGCTCCCTGGAGTATTATGGGCTTATTGAACCACCAAAATGCGATCAACTGTCGTCACCCCATTTTCCCTCGCCTATGGAACTGAAGCAATCATTCCTCATCACATCACTGTCACCTCTATATGCATTGAAGTGGGCAGTATTGAGCAAAACTCCGAGCAAATGAGGCTCAACCTTGACTTACTTGAAGGCAAGCGCGAGAAGGCCATTATCTGAGTTGTCTCCTACTAACAGTAGTTGAAGTCTTACTACGAAAAAAGAGCCAAGATCAGACAGTTTCAACCAGGTAATTTTTTGCTAAGAAAGACATTCATTACCACACAAAGACAAGGGTCCAAAAAGATGAAACCTAATTGGGAAGGCCCTTACGTAATCAGCCAGTCAGGGGCAAAGGGAGCTATACACTCGACACTATAGGAAGGAAGGATATTCCAAGACATTGGAATGCCTCCACCTTCAAAGATATTACCCATAAGACTTCCACCTACAAGCTCAGCCCTCGGTAGGCGATTGATCTTCCACAATCTTGAAGAAGAAAATACAGTTATCGGATTACTTACTTAGTTATTTCAAATAAAGTAATGTAATCATGCAATGTTCAGCTTTTTGTTAAAAAGAAGTGTGTAGTTCTCCACAAAGCGTCCTTCGAGACCATCACCCATAAGCCGCATCCTCAGAGAGATGCAGGGTGTAAACTACAAAATAGGCCATACATGCCTTTACCCTTAAGTCGCGCATTCTGAGATATGTTTGGCATAAAGCACTATCTAGAAATATCACCCATAAGTAGCATCCTTAGGGAGATGCAGGATGTAAAAATATGTTGTACACACCTTTGCCCCTAAGCCGCGTACTTTGGAAGATGTAGGGCATAAAGCATTCTCCGGGACAATCTCCCATAAGCCACATCCTTAAGAAGATGTAGGGCATAACAGTAGGCCATACACTCCTTTCCCCTAAGCCTTGCATTTTGAGATACGTAGGGCATAAAGCACCCTATAGGATTATCACCCATAAGTTGCATCCTTATGGAGATGCAGGGTGTAAAAATAGGCCGTACACACCTTTGCCCATAAGCCGCGTACTCCGGAAGACGTAGGGCATAAAGCATTCTCCGGGACAGTCGCCCATAAGTTGCATCCTTAGGGAGATGCAGGGTGTAACAGTAGGCCATACTGTCCACCCGTTTTAGGTTTGTTCATGTGATGGTAAGGTAAAGTTCCTAATTGTCTTGAAAACCATTAATTGGTCAACAAGTCAACTTTCTTTGGTGTGCGAGCATGCCACTGCTAGCAATGAATATCCTAGCAGACTTCTTAAAAATAGATAAGTTGCGCCCCAAGTTACTGATTTCTAAACAAGCGATTGTGAATTTGGGTGAGGAATATCTCCCAAGTAAGTTCTTTTCTTGCCTCAGACTGGTGAGGACTTCACAATTTTTCATAGTACAAAACTGGTAGTTCTTGGCCAGAATAAATGATAAGAAAGTGAACTGTTTTAGGCAGAACTGCCTTTTACAGAGCTCAAAAAGGAAGACCAACTCTAAAAAGACAAAAAGAGTTTCTGGACTTTAATTACTGCCTGGATAAATGCTTCTGATCCAGGCTGGATTGGGTATGCCTGTGCTAGACTAGACTATCAATACCTTCAACTGTCAAGTTTCAGCTATAAATCAATACCAACGTTCGAGTTTGACAGAGCTTTAATCTGTTTCAAGCCCTGGAAGGCTTTTTGAAAGGGCAGAATTGAGACCTCTTCAGTCTGGAAGGGGCAGAAGTGGCTGGATTTTATGATTACTGAGTTGGAACTGCACTGTAGCACATGTTTTGCTTGCTCAGGGCTCTCTATAAATTTGTTGAGGTTTTCATATTTGTAAAACCCGAATTCTGCTTGTTTTGGCTTATGCTGAACCAAATTTGTAATGAGGGAAACCTCGCTTTGAATGACTATTTCTCTGAAACTGAACTGAAGTTAGAGATTCTGAATTGTAGCTGACTTGTTTCTTATGGATCAATGAGCTATTAGTTGCTTCAGTGTTTTGAAGGTTTTTTGGGATCAAATGATCATTTTGAGTTTTTGTTTTGATTGATTTTTTTGGCTGTCCTTCGATCTGTTCACCTCCTCTCATATTTATAGGAAATGCTAGAGTGGGTTTTCTAATCTTCAAATAATGGGCGATAGATTTTCTAAAAGCAAGATCTTTCATTTTTAAATGTCAAAGAAAAGGGGAAGTTATCCGTTTTGGCAGAGAAGAACCATCAATAATCAGTTTTCATAGAGGTCTTTACCTTGCTTTTTCTAAAAGAAAGAAACCAACTCTACTTTGTTCCCTGTTGTTCCTTGTAGAGAGATAGAACACAATATGCCATGATGGTCAGTTTGCTTTTCCTGTTGAACAACTCCCTTGTTCTCTACTTATCTCTTGAAAACGTAGTCTGCTTATCTTTTGGAAATGCCATCTGTTTTGGAAAGGCCATCTCTCTCTCTCTCTCTCTCTCTCTCTCTCTCTCTCTCTCTCTCTCTCTCTCTCTCTCTCTCTATATATATATATATATGTATAAAGGATTCTAATCTTCTTCTTTTGGCTGGAGAAAAATAGAGAAGTCTTTCTGTAAGACCTGCCCTCATTAATTTCCTATCAACCTCTCTGTAATAGTTGAAAATTTTGACTTTTTCAAAGCCAGGTAGTCAAGTGGGGTTGTTTTAGAAAAGATCTTCTGATTTTGTCAATCTTCTGGGGTAGACATTAAATGGTAAAAAAAAAGGTTGGGCTAGTCTCTTTAATGGATAAAAAGCCCTAAATGTTTTGTCTCATGACCCTTTTCTGAAAAAGAAATGGGCTGGGTGTGTTAGAAATTGGTCTAATCTTTAAGAAAGACCCTGGTGGTTGCCCAAAATTTTGACATGGCTTTTTGATTTTGGGCTCTTGATTCTGATTGAACGAAAAGCCTAAACTGCTTGGATCCTGAGTTTGCTTTGTCTGCGTGGGTTTCTAGTGCTGGGCTAGGTGTGCAGATTTTTGGCCCAAACACATACACGCTTTTGTCCCTAAGTTGCGTATTTCGAGATATGTAGGGCATGAAGCATCCTCTGAGACTATTGCCCATAAGCCGCATCCTCAGGGAGAAGTAGGGTGATAATCAGAGCAGCGCTGATAAGCCACATCCTTAAGGATATGTAGGGTAGAAGTTGTAGAGCAGACCTTATAGACAACCACCCATAAGACAATTATGAGGCGTCCTGAAGGAGCAGAAGAGCACCCTCCAAGTAGGCGGTGTGTAAACATTCAAACATCCTAAGGGAGATGCACAACCAAGATAATAGCCGGTTACTCAAGCAGTTCACAAGACAATATGCAAATTGAAGTTGAAAAAATAACTAAAATTTCCAAAGCAAAGTGACTAACCGACCAAGTTCAATAAAAAGGAGATGGCCAAATAAGACCAATTATTCTACACAAGAAAGCAGACTACAAAAAGCTGAAAAGAAATAAAGTAGTCTTCATCTACTCCGAGACGCAGGCAGGAGACCTCTGATCTGTAACCTCTTCGGCATCCACCAAATCATCCACGCTCTCAAGAGCTCCACTTTCCCGATCCGTCACAATCTCATCAGCTGTGTCCTGCTCTGCTCCATCCTCTTCGACTACTGCCTTTTCGGTTGCCCGCGTGCTCTTCAGCTTCTTCCATGTTCACAGCTTTAACCTACTCACTTTGGACAGGAAGCAAGTTACGGCAGAGCGTCTCGATGTCTTCATCTCCAGTGGCATAAAAGGGAGCATTCCTATTTGTGCAATCCAAGTAGCCCAGCTTGTACGCATCCATGGTAGCTTCTAGCTTGGATTTTTTAGCAGACTTACGATAGACGCGAAATCTAGCTAGGAGCTCATCATAGCTAAGGGAGATGTCAGCATTCTTGCACTTAAGATGGAAGCAATCATATTTTCGACTATCCAAGTTAGTAGCGGAAGAGCTAAGCTCAGAATCCTTCGCAACAAGAGAACTCTTCAACTCAGATTTCATCACCCTCAAACGAGTTTGCTTGGTAGAAAGCATGCTAGTAAGTTCAACATTCTTCTTTTCCGACTCGCTGAGCTGAGCAGAAGAGGGGGCACAGCGGATGAGTTTCAGATAGTCTTAGCAGTAAAAACTACTCTTTTTTGAAGTAGATGAAATGTCGCTTCCCTCTGTTTTTCCAAGGAAAGATTCGAGAAGGTATCAAGATCACCGGCTTGATGGATACGATCAACTAGCTTAGCACAAGCAGACGGGCTTGACAGAAAGTTCGTCTTGAGCAGATCAGACACGCTTGCATCCCCAACAAGATTGGACTTGTCCAT
This sequence comes from Prunus armeniaca, assembly GCA_903112645.1. NCBI lineage: Eukaryota > Viridiplantae > Streptophyta > Magnoliopsida > Rosales > Rosaceae > Prunus > Prunus armeniaca. The sequence goes on along the minus strand of CAEKDK010000003.1, from coordinate 11,730,445 downwards.
CTCGGGATCAGCCGCTGGCATTGCAGAAGAACCCTTCAAAGGAGTCGACGATGCCAACCTCACCTCCAAAGGAGTCGACGATGTTGAATCAAGTCCACGCTAAACTGCTCCTGACACAACAACTGGATCATGATGATGGGCAGACCTCCTAGTTTAATCTCCATCCTTTGACTGGTGCAGACTATCCAAACTTCGGAGAGGAACATATGCTTTTCTTTGCCTCTCAGCAGGTGAACTAGATCGCACACAGACTAATTCATAAAGCAGATCACGGTCTCCAAACTTGTCAATATGAGGCTTAAGTAGAACATCCCTAATATTGTGCATGCCGCCAATCTTCTTGCTATATGCACCAACGAGATGTTTAACCTTAGCAGATGATGGGGGACCAGTCCCTACACGAATATTCTCAACATCAGGGAGCTTTGGCTTCTTCCTCGATGGAGACACATTCCTCGCCCGCGAAGAGGTAGCTTTATTTCTTGAGGACTTGACATCAGCCTTCCTCTTTTAGGGAGGTTTAGCAGAACACTCCTTCTATCCAGCAAGTAGATCATCAGGATCTAAACCATTCTACTTCCATCTCTCAACAACCTGGGTAGGGGGAGTCCACCGACTTCCTTTTGATACTCGCTCAACAGCCAGCGCCACTCGCGAAACCTCAGTGTGATGTTTATAGCCCGACCGACCTTAGCCATGTCCAGCCTAAGTTCCAACCTCTTGCAGATGTTATTCACTACAGACAGAAAACATAAGTTAGTTGGTCACACTTCAAGAAGTTCAAATAAAAAGGAAGCATATCAAACTAGGAGGTCTGTTCATCATCATGATCACCCAATAGATGTTCGGAGTGCACTGACTTGGAGCACACCCCATGGCGCAGAATGCCTCCTTAAAAAGCTTTGACAACGGGAAAGTGATGCCCAAGGAAAAGTAAAAGGGACGGAAGGTGATGAGCCTAGCATCTGGATATTTTGCATCCACACAAGGCACATTGTCAGTCAAAGGCTTCGCCAGCTTCACATGCACGTCATTAGGAATGGTAAAGCATAAGCGGCCCACCACTTCTGGGACTGAGCTTTAGTCGTAACGCGGTGTAGATTAGCCACGAACGACTTCTTGTACACTTGGGAGCCTCCCCACAGATACCAAGACACTTGAGAGCTTGGTAACTTGCTACCATTTTTGGAAGACATGATCAACAAACAACTGCAAGAAGAGAAGAAAATTCTACAAGTTAGAATACAAAAAAGCTCACAGTAAAAAAGAAAAAGAAAAAAAAAGGGCCCAAGCCGCCAACCCACAGCCAGAGCAGATGCAGCCCCAGCCGCATGAAGCAGCAAACGCCAGGCCTGGTCCGTGCAGCGCAGGAGGCCCACCTTGCTTGCCCAGCCACTTACTCCAGCTCCATCGTGTGGCCCATGTCGCACCACTCCAAGACAAGGCCTAGGTCCAATGCATCATCCCTCCAAGATAGGCCCGGATTCAGGCTACAACTGCCAGTTAGGTTGCAGCACAATCGACTGGTCCCTTCCGACAGCCACCAATGGCCCCAGCACCTCCAGCCGCCAAACTTTGACGCTACCAGCCACGATGACGACCAACCAGCTGCCCAGCTTGTCCCCAGAGCAGAGAAAGAAAAAAGACGAAGAAAAAAAAATACATGCTTGACTTTCCTTTGGATGCATGACAACTTTTCTCCTCAACAAGTGGGACGAACTTTCTGAAATTTCTCTCAGGCCAGGAAGTAGACAAATTTGTATTATGAAGAAAAGAAAAGATTAGTCCTATATTTATACAAGTAGGACGTCCCAGGTCAAGAAGGAATCGTAAGCCCATTCTTACTGGGAACCCAACTCCAAGAGCAGTCAAAAGCCCACTCCAATTGGGAACCCCATCTGTAAAAGGAGTGCAACTCACTGAAGAAAGCCTAGACACAGTTGGAGAGCCTGAAAAATAATTTCATCTCCTACATGCCACACAAGTGCCATGTAGAAGCTAGGGGGCATTTGTGAAAGCAAATATTTTCGTCTCCAATTATGGCACGCCACATGGAAAAGAAGAATATCCCTTAAATTAATTAATTGAACCAATTTATTTGGCCAATTAATTAATATGGATAATATCTTAATTATGGGATATTATCTTTGTTTAATAAGATAATACCATTAATTTAGATATTATCCTGATAAGGAGATATAATCATCATCAAATTAGGAGATTTGGGGAAAGAATAAACTCCTTCCTAATAAGAGTTTTATTCTCTATGAAACCCTAGCCTCCAAGGATCCTATAAATACATGGTTTCATTCATCATTCAAGGTACTTCAAAACCTAATTCTAAAACCCGAGAAAACTCTCCCTCTCTCTCTCTCTCTCCCTAGTTGCCACAGGCGCCACCACCGCTGCCGGCCATACATCTCTTCTTTCTCCATATATTACACACACAGCTCTAGCTGCCTTGTTCACACCACACACGGCTCCGGCCGTTCGGTTCACACCATATATATATATATATATATCTCCGTACCCTTTTTTAGCTATTGTTTCTCCTAGATTCAATCAACCTAACTTAGGCATCAAAGGGCATTTGGCCAACACCCCTTGGGTGTGGTTTATTTACTATGGTCTTTTTTTTTGTAGGAATCGAGGAAGAGAGGGAAGAAAGATCAAAGATTGAAGAATCACAAAGTGAATATTCTCCCACCAGGATTATTGCACAAACACTTAATTTAAATGCTTCTTATTAAACTACATTGTGCATGCAATGCAAGTTGCAACAAAGGACATTGATTTAGTCCATGCACAATTATTTGCATCCAAAGTTTTTGTTTTTGTTTTTTTGTTTTGTTTTTGCAATTGTTAATGTTAGAGCTTCCTATATTCTCATAGTTTCTTTGAGCACGGATGTTTCTATTAAGGAAATTGGAAGTGATGAATCAATTGACCATCAGGAATTGCTAGATGTACAAGATTCCAAGCAATCATGCAATTCTGAAACCAAAAGGATGGTAAGTGTTTAATTTTCAAGGTTGTGGACTCCATTTTATTGCCTCAATAGTGGATTGCCCTTTTGTTTACAAATGATTCTTGCTCAAAGTTTCCTTGAATTGCATCGTACAACTTGTTTGTGTGCACTTGGTTGTGTTGTTTGTTTCTTTTTGCATATTTGAGATTCCTGCTGTATATCTACTTCAGATCCGTTGTTTGTTTCTATTTGTGATTTGAAGATAGACGAAGTGATTGAGTGGCTTGTGTTTGCAATTGTTTGAGTCGCAATAATTCCATCAAGACTTTGTGAGTTGGGTGTTTATTTGTGTTTTAGTCTCTACTTGTATTTTACTTGTGAGAGTTAGTTGTAGTTGTATTTGTAATTTTGGGTGCTGTATTCCATGTCTGAGTTGCTTAGGCATATGACTTGTTGATACCGTGACTAATTGAGCAACTAGCTAAGCAAGATTAGACACGTGCCATGCTTTGAGAAGTCATTACCTTAGCCAAAAAAGCCTTGCCACAAGTCACAACTAGGGGCAATGCCAAGAGTCCCACATTGGAAGACTACAATAGGTGGAGACTCCCCTCACATAGAAAAGAAGACCACTCTTTACTTAGAAAAGGGTCTTGACCTTTGGGCTTCGGATTTTTGGGCTTTGTACCTAGGACTCTTGGGCCTTCTTCCCTTTATCTTTGGGTCTAATCCCCTTGTACAAATGTCACTGGTTGCCGAAGGCAATAACTTGCTGAAGGCATTCACTATGCCCCAACTTGTCGAAGCGTTCAATAGTCATTAACTTGCTGAAGGTCCTCACACCTTCCACTTAACCCACTGAAGGCATCAACCTGTTGAAGGCAGTCACTTGCCTTGCCTTCCGAAGGCACATACACATGCTAAAGACCCACGCCTTCACACATCATCCACAAATCTCCAATCACCGGAGAACCTTTAACCATCAGCAATGACCTTGCCGATTGGCAAGTTGACGACAAATTGTGTGGGGAGCTCCTAACCCATCTCCAAACCCATTGGACATGCCCTTGTTGATCGGCAGACGTGATGTCACACCTATCGATCGGTAGGAAGTCAATCGAAAATATGGAACATCCCCAAACCATCTCCATACCTCCTAACCAACAAGCTGACAATAGGGACTCAAAGTGTCAAACCTTCTCTCTGCCAAAATCTATTAAGACACCCAAGCCCACCAAACTGATTGCCGATGAGTAGGCCAACTACAGATCAAGCGGACAGCCCCCATCCAACCTCCAAAACCATCAGCAAGTCAACTACGGCACCTCCACAACCACCCAACTGATCAGTAGGATGACGACGTAGCTTGAAGACATCTTCTCAGTCCACTAATACCATCGGATACACCCTTACCGATTGGTAGGGTGGTGAGGAAACGAGAAGGAGAGCCCTCATCCAACTCCAAACCTATCAGAAATGCATTTGCCAATTGGTAGACATGACGTCACAGTTACCGATTGGTAGGCCGTCGACCGAAGGAATTAGTCAACCTCCAAACCATCTCCAATTGAGCGACAACGACCTTACCAACTAGTATGCGAGGCCCATTTGCCAAAGAAAGCCCATAATTTTCTCTTCAAAAATCCATGATTCAATACACTTGGGTCGTATAGAAGAAGAAGCTGAAACCTTACATCCTTGTTCAAGAACAAGAAAAAATTCTAAAGCCCACTTAACTTGTGGCAATCGGCAACTTGCCACCAAAAAATGGGGATATATTTATAGGGCCTACAGCACCCACAAAAAAAAAAAAAAAAACAAAACACATTTACAATTCTCCCTTCGGTACCTTGCCAAGTTTCCTTGTGACACACAAGTTTTATGCAAATTTCTTCGGCACCCCATGCCCTTTGGATTCTTTCCAAGTTATGACATACTAGTTTCATGCAAATGCCTTCAGCAATTTCCTTACGACAGCAAATGCCTTCGACACCTCGTGCCTTTCGGTACCATGCCAAGTTTCATGACCTTTGGCAATTTTCCTTGCAACATGCAAGTTTTATGCAACTCTTGGCACATTGCCAAGTTTCATATCCTTTGGCAATTTTTCTTGTGACACGAAAGTTTTATACAAGTGCCATTAGCACCCCGTGCCCTTCGGTATTTTATCTTGCGACATGCAAGCTTTGCGCCTAGACCCGGCAATATCAGACACAACCCGTTAACACAACACGAATTCGCACGAAAATAATAGTATTTGGGTCGAGCTTAATGGGTCGGGTTGAAAACGGGTGGACTCGTTACTCACCCGTTAAGCTAACAGGTCGTGTCAGTATCATTCGCGAATCACCCGTTAACCCGTTAAGAGCAAGGGCATTTTTGTAATTTTCATTATAAAATTAACCTAGCTTGGATTGAAGCTTCTGTTTCGTTATTCCCTCATCACGCCGCTTTATGGTCTTTCTCTCAAGAAAAACAAAAGCTCTCTATTTCTCTCCAGATCCAAACCAAACCATCAACTTCAACTACCTACCTTTCCTCTTCTCCAACGAAAAGGTATGAAAATCTCAAGTATTTAAGAGTTTTAATTTTCATTTATGCATTATATCAGTACCAAAGTGAGTTGGAAGGATTGCTTTTTTTCCTTCTATCTTTCCCTTCTCTGTCTTTCTCTTAGCAAAGTAGGCTCAAGTTAAGATTCATTGATTCATTCAATGAGCATCCTTTATTTCATAGAAATTGGGGAATATAATAAAAAAACAACCGATCCAGTCCTTTACTAGTTTAGTGGCTTTTGCCTATTTTATTCACTTGCTGCACTATTTTATTAATTTCCACTTTGAGAGTTTGTTATCACTCTTGCATTTATCTAATAAATCTCCCCATAAACTTTTATTAATTTCCAGTTGATAGTTGGAATATATGCATTATTTTCTACTTTCCTATTTTCTTTGTTTTATTTATTTATTAGTTTAGATGAAGACTTGCTAATTAAAAAAACCAAACAATTGCAACTCGAAAACCAAAGAATTTATTCTACTTTTGTCTTGACAATGTTGCTATACAAATATGTGTGTTATAATAAAGTCATTCAATGGTGTTTATAGGGGACATTATGTTACCATTATTTAAATTTATGTCTCAAGATTGAGATATCATAAAATATCTTAGTGGATATGATGGATTTTCTATACAAGTATTTTATCTTCTCTTTTTTGTTTTTTTTGGATATTCAATGGGTATGGTAATGATTGATTAGCTGCACACTAGGCTATTATTTTGATTCTTGAAACACTCCATCCTTGAGTTTTATAGTACTGTAATTGATATTGAATTTATTTTTTTTTTTTTTTTTTTTTTTTTTTTTTTTTTTTTTTTCTCTTTTGAAGCTTGCTCTTTTTGGGAGGTCAACTTAGGAGAGAAGTGAGATAGCCTTCAGCAGGGGAGAAGGTGAGGACCTTCAGCAAGGGAGGAGCTTGCAAAAGACAAAGTAGGAGAAGCAGTCGTTAAGCTTCGGACACCGGTGTGGTGCCGTCTAAAGGCTCTCCGATACTTAAGTCAGCTATGGGTGGTAAAATTGGCAGAGCCATAGTAAGAGTGATAGAGAAGTTACCCCTTTTTACTTGGGTACTGTTCCCTATTTATAGGGAAGTGAAAGTGGGAGGTTTGCACAAAGTTTCGATGTGGGACTTTGTGCAAATCGCTATGGTGGTGACACATGTCTTGGAGATTAGGTTTGGCAGTTTGGGAGCTTCACCAGTAGAGAGCTTTAGCAGGTGTCTAGCACCTTGGAAGAGTGTCTTTCTTCGGCAATGGAGAAGGCGTATCTGCCTTGGTGCTAGTCGTTTTAAGGATGGATATGCTCGGTTGATTATGGTGTAAATAGTAGTCCCCAAGTTCGCAGTCAAGAAGTAACTTCTGGGTTGGGAACTTGTGAGTTTTTGTGTAATCATGACCGAGCATTCCAGATTCACTGGGAGCCGTAGGGCATTCCCTAGTCCCCCAAGTTGGCAAGCTAGAAGTTGCGTCAATTTTTGGAAGGTATGGTAGAAGCTGTGTGAGCCTTCAGAACCGTAGGTAGCTGGGTACTTGGGTTTTCAGCAAGGAGGTTGGAATTGAGCTCTGTGGAGCTAAGCTTCGGTAAAGGCCGTGGCCTTGAAGCTTCCGCAAGGAAGCCTTGGGGAGCGTTTTGTGAGTCCTTCACTCTTCTTCCATGGCCCTTACCATTCGGCAGGGGGGGGCGCCCCCCCCCCCCCCCCCCCCCCCCCCCCCTCCCTTTTTTTTTGGACCTTGTGGGCTTTTATTTGACTTTTATGGTCCTTACCATTCGGCAAGGGACCAAGATGGGCTTGGCACTCAGCTGTTCTGGGCCATGGAAATTTACCAAAGGCTAGGCTTCGGCAAGGATTGGTCTAGCTTAGTCTAGAGCCAATTGGTGCGGTACCCTAAGACCTGCCAAACGACAAGGTTGATTCAACATTTCTTGAAACCCTCTTGCGTCTTCCGAAGCTAGAGAAAGTTCTTGGGGCCTATGAGCTGGGCTTGGAGCCGGGCCAATCGGAAGGGAGTTGAGATTAGGAAGAGGGGGCCTGAAAATGTTCAGCATGACCTTTGCCTTTTAGCAAGGGTAAGTTGGAAAATGTTGTCGTGAGTTGGGCTTTGGCAAGTCATGGGCTGGGCTTAGAGCTGAGCTGTTGTCAAGAGGCCCTCTGATTGGCAAGCTTGGAGCTGGACAAATGAATTGAGGGTTGGGCATCTTGGCTTTGGCAAGAAAGGTCTGCTCCATTTATGCCTTCGACAATGATGCCCAAGTTTTGGGCTCTGGTCCCTCGCCAAGAAAGTTAGGCCTCATTTTCGGTAAACACAATATGAGGCCGGCTCATTCGTGTTTAGGTTAGGGTTTTTTGGAGGAGGGTGGATAGTCCTCCTAAATGAGACCTGCCGTTCAGCAGTTTACGCGGGAGGAGGCCATTCATCCATCAAGAAGGCATTTCGGCAAGAGATTTTTTGGCAAGGTTTTGAACTCGTGAGTGCCCAATAACTTTTGAACCCAGACTTGCCAAACGGTACTCTCCATGCTGAAGGAGATGGGGTGAATTGAAAAATTTCCGGAGACCCTTTTGTGTTCGGCAAGGGTTTGGAGCTTGTGATGTCTTCGTCTCATTCGGCAGGGGAAGATTTTTCAAGGGGTTTTTCGTGTCCAAACCCTTGGTGCAGCACCAGTTCAGTAAGATCCCTCTCGGAACTAGGGTAGGTTCGGTAAGGGCAGCTCGGACCAGCTCCGGTTTCATGAGGTCGGATTTAGCGAGGACTGCGAGGAGGTACACTTCGAGGCCATCCTTTCCTTTGCTCAACCCTTGCCATTCGGCAAGGGTGGTGTTGTGTGTTTGCTTTGTAACCGGGCTTGCCTTGGAGCTGGGCTTTGTGAACCTTTGGCAGGTAGGCATTCAGACTAGAGAGGGTGAGTCCCCCCTTTGCTTTTGCGCGGAACCTGCCATTCAGCAGGAATCCTTTTGGTGCTGTGAGAGCTCTTGGGTCTTCGGTAGGTTGGGATTAGAAATAAGCTATTGGGCTCCTTGGCAACAATCCCTTTCGGATTTGGCGAGAGTGCTAGGTCTCCTTAGATTGTCGGCAAGAAGTGAAGGCCTAGAGATGGGCCTTTGGTGAGCACATTTTTTTTTGTGAGCCCCTCATTTGGTTCTACATGGACCTTGCCGTTCGGCAAGGTCTTCAAATTAATTTTTTCAAATATTTTATTTTTTTTGGGAATCTGAAATTTGAATTTCAAATTGTTGCAGGTACAAGGAATTTGGGAGGGAAGTTGAAAGGGTGCTAGGGTTTTCTCGTGAACCGAGGCGTTGGTACCCTTGAGGCTTTATAAATAGGAACTTGGAGTAATGAAGGCATCACACGAGTTTTGGAGAAAAATTTCTAGAAGGTGAGAAGGAGAAAAAGAGATTTCTGGCGAGATTTTGGTGGTGGTGCTTGTGGCCAAGGTGATTTCCGGCATCTCATTCGTGGTGGTGCAAACAAGGTTAGACCTCATTTTCCTTGAACTTTTGAATTGAAGTGTCCTTTTTTGCATGAACATGTTGGAGACTAGGATGAACACCTTGAATATGAGTATGAACTTGATGAACACCTTGAACATTGATATGAACTTGTTGAATGATGTTCGTAGATCAAAGAGCATGTAGGTTTGTCGTCCTTTTTGTGTTCTTGTGTTTTCGATCCTTCTTGCATGTGCATTAGTTCCCTTTTCTTGTTTTTGCAAATTGTAGATGTCTGAAAGTTCTGATAGAGAAAGTCATGACCCCCTACCTTTGGTGGGGAAGATACGGAGAGTGAAGAGCCCAGCCAATATGTTTGTTATGAAGATGAGAGTTCCCAGACAGATGGTGTGGTAGAAGGTATGTGAAACGAACTGACCCAATTTCCACTTTGGAATCCGGGTCGAAACCTGTTTAAAACTGACACATGGTAACTGTGGGTCATAAATGACCAAAATGCCCTGAAAATAGTAACATAAACCCTGAGCCCCTAACTCGTGGCTGCACTTGATAAACTGTAGGCTGCCTACGTACCCTTACTGAGGGATCAAGCCACACGTAGTTCTTTCCTCTGTTCCTGACCTGTAACTGGTTTGTTTTACTGTAAACCTCACTCTAGGGCTGAAATTTCTGGAGTATCCGAGACTCTATTTTATGATCCTTCAAATGCTATACGATCCTGAAATTACCTAGATCAACATACTGGAACATGATTACGATCCAACGGTTCAAACCTGCTGAACCCAGGAATCACCCACTAGGCGAGATCCGTTCAGGGTTTAAACGTTATCCGAATTAAGATCCGCGAAATCCTACGCGCTCGTGGGAACTAGGAGATTATTCTAGGGCTGACTCTGGTCCCCACCCTATTGCCCACGCGCCACCACACGCGTCGGCAGAGCGTGGTGCCTAAAGCGATAACACTCCGCCGGAAAAACTCTAAACCATGGCTCAAGACTTCTACCCTAGGTATAATACCCTATTTGGAGCCACTTTTGTTCTTTTACCTACCCCAAAAACTGGCCGGAAGTGGCCGGAACAGTGACCCGAAAGTCTGCTGAAAGCTAACTTAAAAATTGAATGATCTACGCTTGAAATCTCTGAAATCATACCCATCCAGCAGCTAGAGCATGAAAATAGCTAGAAAACCATACGTCACTCGTCCGATTTGGTGGCTGGACGACGGAGAACGAAAGGTTGGAAGTTCTGTCAAAAATGTCTAGCACCGCCTGTTTGGATTCCGGCGACTACGACGGCGGATCGAGGCTGGGATGGGCTGATACTGAAAGAGGGGAGTGAGGTGGTTCGTTTGGCACCGGTCTTCCTCAAATAGGTGCTCGGAGCTGAGAGAAATCCTCTCCTAAAGTCGGCTGGTCGAGTTGTCGACATAGGAGAAATCTGGGTTTTTAAGAACTCAACTTCGAAATATTTACGGTTATGTCACTGAACTTCTTTTGATCGTAACTCCTTCGTTACAACTCCGATTTGAGCCCACTACATGTCTATGGACTCATCTCGCTGCGCTCTACGCAACAGTATAACTGAAATCCCCAAATTCCTTCCTGGTCAAAAAGTCAACTTTAAACTAATAAAATATTCTATGGGTGTAATGGTCTTTTAATGGAATAAATTAATAATTAAATATTAATTAAGGACCGGGTTGTTACAGTATGATAGAAAGTATAATGGTAGTGCATGAGGGTGAGAGAGGTGAGCCATTAGTAGATTCCTGGGAGGCCGAGTACAAGGAGATGCAGTGGAATTACAGCGTGTTAGAGGCTGTGGCTGATCGGGTTCTAGCCTTGCCTCATACACCAGAGGTGGGCTCGAGCAATCAGGCATCACCGTCAGGGCCTGTGGGTGTAGCCGTGGCTTCAGCTTCAGAGGGGGTGGATATATTGGTTGGTGTCCCTTTGTCAAGGCGTAATATACTTACAGAGGTGAAGCTGGCAGAGCTTCGAACGAATTTTAGTGTCCCACCTTCGGTGGGCTTGAGGTTACCCAGTGCTGCTGATGTGGTTAGATATCCTCTGGAGTGATGCGTGTTGATATTTGCTGATATGTACCAGCATAGCTTTAGACTACCATTTCATCCTAGGGTACAGATGATGTTGGCCAAACTGGGATGTCCGCCAGGGCAATATAATCCCAACTCTTGGATTCTTCTTCATGGGGTTTACATTGCTTGGTGGTTGGCTGGGTTGAGGGAGCCAATGTTTGAGTAGTTTATGTACCTCTACTCGATCTCCAAGCAACAGGGAAGTTTTGGCTGGGTACAGGCCAATTGCCTTCTACTCATAAGTCTTGGAGGAACATGTGGTGTCTGGCTTATGAGGACTAGAAGTGTCAGCCAGGGAGGACCGTATCCAAACACATTCCTACCCACTTCCAGTCTATAGGTCCTTGGCCCCATCCTTTAAGACTGATTATTGTTTTGTAGTGTTTTTACCTGCTTTGACTCTTGGTTCTACATTTTTGCTTGTGCAACTGTAAATGGCTGAGTAGTATCTGACCTTTAGGGCAGGTTCGATGAAGTGGCGGCCGATCTCCAAGGAGCAAGAAGACAAAGTTGAGAGGGTGAGATCACTGCTGTCAAAGACCGAGCATGAGTGTAAAAACCTAGTCACTCAGAAGAATCTGCTTGAGTCCGGCCTTTTATACGGAAGTAAGTATTTGGGTCACCTTTGTTGTTTGTCTTTCGATTCCTTTTTGTAGTTGTGATTAACTTAGTTTTTGATGTGTAGTGGCGGGTATCATAAAGGGAAGCACGAAGGTGGTTGTGGATTTGGATGATGCCGAGATGCAGAGACGGCTTAGGGAGTCTCCGGTGCAGAAGGCTGAGAAGGAGGTGCCAGGCAGGCGATGGGTAAGCATCCTAAAGATGAAGATGAAGGCCTGGTTGCTGATGTGCTGGGAAAGAAGAGAGCGTTGGAGGAAGCTCACCAGAGTGTGATGGGAACAGGGCCGAGGCTTCCTCCCTTTGACCTGCAGGCACCGCCGAAGCTCCCATTCGGTGTGGAGGACGTTTATGCCAAGGGGGTGGAGAAGGTGGACTTCTCCAGGTTGCGTCGGGAGAAGAAAGAGGTGAACCTTGCCATGCATCATCAGGAGGTTCCCTTGGTGAACGTCTTCCTGGAAGGCATGAAGAGTGATCTCGAGGTTCTAGTGAGGACACCGGCCTCTTCCTATGCAGATCAGGCCCAAAAGACGTTCCTTACCCATGCCTATGTAAGTGGTCTTGCTTTGTGAATTTGTTCCTATCATTCTAGTTTGCTTCTGATTGATGATGTTTTGTGTTGCAAGCCTATGAGGAGATGTATGTGAATATGGCCAAGGCAAATAAGGAGATCCAGAGACTAAAGAGGCGCAATGAGATGGCTAAGGACAAAATAGCGGAGGCGTAGGAGGCCATTAGAGAGAAGAAGGCCCTGCTGTTGCAGAAAGCTGCGCTAGCCAGAGAGGTGGAGGAGCTGAAGCGGTCGAGGGCCGATGAGGTAGCTGCGGCCCGGGCCGAAGTGGAGCAGAAGAAGGCCGAAGAGATAGCTACTGCCCGAGCCGAAGTGATCGAGTCTTTTTGGAGTTCAGAGGAGCTGTAGAGTTACATCATGGATCGATTGGTGGATATGTAGCTGCTTTGGGAAGAGAGGTCGGCGAGGTTCAACCCTTCGGTTGAGATTAACTTTGATACGAGTGGCGAGCCTCCTTCACTTAGTCCTACCACCGAGGCCACTCCAGAGCCAGAGCTAGAGCTAGCTACTACGGATGCCCCTTCTACCGAGTCTTGAAGGCGTTGCCTTTTTTATGTACTTTAGTTATTTGTTTGGAACACTTTATGTTTATTTCTACTTTGTATGAACATTTGGCCTTCTTTAGGGCAAGGTTATTTTGATTTTCTATGATATTAGGCTTGTTGTCATTTGATATTAGTTGTGCTAGCAAAATGAGAACCATGTGATTGATGAGAAATAGCCAGAGTCGAGCATTTCATTAAATAGGTGCCGAAAGGCAGAAAATACAAGAGATGGTTGAGGCAAGGCTCAAGGCTAAAGTCTAAGAAAACATAATGCCCTAGGGTCTAGGTGTGTTTACCTATAGTAGTACTTGAGGTGATCAGCGTTCCAAGGATGAAGCAAAGTCTTGCCCTTAGGATCACGAAGCTGATAAGTGTCGGGGCAACAGACTTTGGTAATCTCATAAGGGCCTTCCCATATAGGTCCCAAGGTACCTTCAGTAGGGTTCTTAGTGGCCAAGGAAACCTTGCGCATGACCCAGTCCCTAATCTTGAAAGCACGGGATCTGACTCGGGAGTCATAGTACTTGGGGATGCGCTGTTTGTACATGACATTGCGCATGTTGGATTGGTCACGAAGCTCGTCAGTGAAGTCAAGGTTCAAGGCTAACTGCTCGTCATTGGCCTCGGCATCATAAGTGGAGGTTCGGTATGTGGGTTGGCCAATCTCCACTAGTGCCACAGCTTCGGTACCAAAGGAAAGAGAGAACGGTGTTTCTCCTGTTGAGGTACGGAAGGTGGTGCGGTAGGACCAGAGAACCTCTGGGAGTAGCTTTGGCCAGCAACCCTTAGCTTTGTCAAGCTTGGTATTCAGAGTCTTCTTGATGATCTTGTTCACAGCTTCAACATGGCTATTACACTGAGGATGGGCTGGGGAGGTGAAGCAAAGACGTATCTTGAGGTTGGAACAAAATTTCTTGAACTTGGCATTGTCAAACTGTCGACCGTTTTATGTGATGATGATGTTGGGGATGCCGAAGCGACATACAATATTCTGCCAAACGAACGTTTCGATGCGAGCTGCAGTCATGGTGGCTAGGGCTTCAGCTTTAGCCCACTTGGTGAAGTAGTCCACAGCTACAATTGCATACTTGACCTGACCTTTGCCCTCAGGCATAGGTCTAATGAGGTCAAGTGCCCATTGGGAGAATGGCCAAGGACAGAACATGCAAGGAAGCCTGCTTGTGTTCTAATCGCTTCAAAGGGAAGTTTTTCTGAACTCTAACCTTTGGTTATGTCTTTCCCTTATCTTCTTTCCTTTCATTTATGAGGCATTGCTTTTTCTTACACTCTAAACATTGAGGACAATGTTTCATTTAAGTTTGGGGGGAAGGATTTAGTTATGTTGTTTCAAATTTTAAAATTTTGAGTGTGTCTAATGGCCAAAAACGCAGGATTTTGTGTGCTGTTTCGTTATCCTTCCAAACACCTATGATAAGACTTGGATCTAATACTAATATGGTTTCTCAGAAATTGATAGTCATTGTTTAAGGACTTTCTGTGGTTCTGAGTTAACTCTATCTTGCATGTCATCCTTGCACTTATTGAGCACTTTGCCAAGTTAGTCCAATTTCTTGCTACTTGGAGACGTTATGCAATTCTACTTATCTCATGATCTTGGTTTCGTACTCTAGAACTTATTTGAATATCTCTTGAGACATTTTGTTGCCATACAATGCTTAGGAAGTGATTTAGGCCATGTTTGAACCGTTTGAGCCGTTGTAACCATCCCTCTACATGTATTTATCCCTAGTCAACCCATTTGAGCCTAAGTTAAGCCTTTCTTTGTGTAAACCATTCCTACCATAATGAACCTCTGTTTTCTTATTCTTACTTATTCTATGAGCAATTAAAGCTATCTTCAAAAGAGAGTTATAAAGAAGAATGCAAGGTTTTTGGAGCAAAAGTGAATCATTAGTGCCATAACCCAAGTGTTGAAAAGAAATAGTTTGGGGGTATTGGTAACTCATCAAAAGAGGTAATGAAGTGTGACCAATGTAGTCACGGCCCTAGGGTGTTATAAAAGAGAAGATCATGGTGATCTAGGGTAAGGAGACACAAAATTAGGCCAAATAAACATATATGAAGGTGCTGAAATTATGTTGAAAATCTGCTCATATATGTGTTCCTTGCTTGTTACAAAGTTCAGTAATCTCTTATGCTCTTACCTATGCTTTAATTGTGCTCAAAATATTGTATATCTCATATCCCTTCTTTCATTCAAACACTACCCTAAACCTCATTACTACCCTTGTAAAGTCCTTTTGATCCTTGGTGTTGCATGGTATTATGTGGAGAGCAGATTGGATAATGAGCTTATGGGGTTCGAAATTTTTTATTTTGCTCTAAGTGTGTGCGCATGTACTTATTTGAGTTGCAGGTGTTGTTCTGATTTGGCATTTACACACTACACTTAAGGATGTCATTGTGAGCTTTGCTTTCTCGTGAATCATGTATGGAACCTAGATTGTGATTTTTATGTTTCTTTGGAATCATATACGTTGGTAATTCTTTGAGGATATTGTTTGGAAGGCTAGTTGCGTATTTCCTGTTTCCTAAGTTGTAATTTTCCTTTGTTTTGCTCGAGGACTAGCAAAATCTAAGTTTGGGGGTATTTGATAAGTTCATAATTTCAAACATTCGCATGACTTCTTTACTTAGTGACTTTTCTTAGTTTCTCTTTATTTTGAGTCACTTATCTCTTTTTGTTTGTTTTGTAGGTTAAGATAGCAAGAGATCACATTTGATGCAATCCATGCTTGTTAAGGGCTGATTGGGATAAGAAGATATGAGCTTAAAGACAAACCCAATTTGGGCCACACTCCTTGTCAGTCCAGTTTCGTGGGTCATCTTTCAGTCCTCATTTCAGCAACTTACACAGGTCGGATGAGGAGACATCCTTGATAGAAGTTGTTCCAATGGGTGTCTATTATCACATATCCAAATTTCAGCCCAATTGGATAAATCTAGAGCCCTCAGCACGTCAAAGACTTAACCAAGTTCACAGAAATGTCATGTTGGCTGCCATCACATCTACATCCCTAGAGCCATGTGCTAAGTATGGGCAGCCACACATGGGAGTCAAATCAGCTCAGAAACTCAGAAGGATGAACAAAAGTTAAGTTTTCCATTAAAAAACCATACCAAAGCATGTATTTGGCAGCTGGAGCAGGTGGCAAGTATGGGCATCTGGAGCAGGTGGCAAGTATGGGCTGCTGGAGTTGTTGGGAGCAGCTAAGAGAGGTTTGCTTCACCAGCCAAAGGGGAGGACGAAATTGCACTCTATAAATAGAGGGCTGCACACTCATTCAAAGATATAGAGAGTCAGATACACATTTTCACTTCACCCATTACTCTCATACACAAATTCAGATTCACCACAAAGAGAGAAGAGAGCTTGGAGCTGTCCTGGGAATTCCTTGCTGCCATCATCTAGTTCTTCTCCTCTCTTTATCCTATCTATGTATTTCTTATTTTCTGTATTCATAGTTATGTCTAACTAATCCATTTAGTTAGGGCTTAGGATGAAGCCCTAGTCATGAATATTCAATGTTATGGATGATTTTATAGTTAATTGATTTCCTTGCTTTCATTATCAAGTTGTTAATCTCCAGTTTATTATGTGCTTGATGTATGTTTTCTTAGAGTAGCTAACTAGGATTTTATGCATCTAGCACAGGTTGGGAAGGGGTTTAGATTCACCAATTCTACTCTCCTTTCACAAGCAACACATGAATGGCCTAAGAATCATTCAAGGGGTTAATAACCATAGGTTGACTAGGACAGATACCATGTTCTAAGACTTGTGTGATTATCATATTCTCAAGGAGCTTAATGACTCTTGTATGCTTTATTCTAAGTAGATACCATGCTTAGGTTGCATATTAGAGATCACGTGTTGTGTAGATACCATGCACAATTACATGCCTTAGGAGAATCATGCGTCCTGCACCTAGATACCGTAGGCTTGTATGCGATAATCTGTTGTTGATGAAGCTTGAGTCAATTTCTATGTATTCATAACTTGGATAGGAAAACTAGTGGTGGATTCCAAGGCTCTAACACCTCTCAATTATTGTTTCACAATCTGTCCAGTGTTTACTTTCAAGCACTTTCATTTCACTTTCTTCTTTTCATTTCAACAACAAAACCCCCCATTTTGAGTGCGTGTGTGGTGCTAGGATTCTGTCCTAGACCTTGAGTAATTAGCAAGAGGCATTGTTGAATTCGACCTTGCCTTTAGCTAGTTAGTCAGTTTCCTTGTTCTATGTTTTTCTAGCATTCTAAGTAATTTAACTTGAAACCAAGTTACCATTCTCCGTGGGATTGACCTCGTATTTACATAAGCTATACTATAAACGGTTCGTGCACTTGCGAGAATTAAAGTTGCTGTTTTTAATAACTCATTTTAGTTGTTAGGAATAGAATCAACACTATTACTCTTGATAATGCTTCTGCAAATACTGCTTTTGTTGATATTTTGACGAATCAATTGAACTTTAGATCTCTTCTATTGATCGGTGGTAAGTTTTTTTCTTGTGCGCTGTTGTGCCCACATTTTAAACTTGATAGTCCAAGATGGACTTAATGAAATTGATTATTCAGTGACAAAGATTCGGGAATGTGTCAAGTATATAAAGGGATCCAAGGCGAGGAAACAAAAATTCTACGATTGTGTTGCACAAGTAGGGATTGGGGGTAGTAAGAGAGGATTGAGACATGATGTCCCTACTAGATGGAACTCAACTTATACCATGCTTGACAGTGCACTTTTCTATCATCGTGCATTTATTAATTTAGGGTTGATTGATTCCAATTTTAGTAGTTGCCCTTCTCCATAAGAGTGGATTAAAGTAGAGAAGATTTCCAATTTTGGGGTATTTTTATGAAGTGACATGCTTATTTTCTGGGACAAAGTACCCCACATCAAATTTATTCTTCCCTAAGATCTTCATAATCCAACACCAAATCAAGGTAGCCATGGAAGATGATGATATTTTCATGAACAAGATAGGAACTAATATGAACATGACGTTTGAGAAGTATTGGTCAAAGTACAGTTTAATTCTTGCAATTGCAATTATTTTGGATTCTCTTTATAAGTTGCATTTTGTAGAGTGGGCTTACACTAAGTTTCACGGTAAGGATTCTCGAGAATTCAAGTGTGTTGCAGACACATTGACTTCCCTTTTTCATGTGTACACATAAACTTTATCTCATCTTCTTCATGCAAGTTATCCAATGAATGAGACAACTAGTCACAATGAAGGTGGAGATACCATTCTTGAGGTAAATTCAAATTATTTCTTATTATTTTATTTATGTATTGTATCATATTGTATATTTGCATGTAACTAATAGTTGTGTTTTGATTTTGTATGGTGTAGGATTTTGATAATAGTTACAAAAATGGTTGAAGTTCATGTAAGAAAAATGAATTGCATAAGTATTTGGATGAGGAAAGACTAGATAGAAAGCAAGATATAGATATTCTTTCTTGGTGGCAAATGGAGCATTTTCATTATCCGATACTTTCACATTTAGCTCGGGAAGTGTTAACAATTCCCATTTCTACCATTGCATCAGAATCGGCTTTTAGTATTGGCGGTAGAGTATTAGATCAATATCGTAGTTCATTATTACCTCAAACTGTTCAAGCTTTGTTGTGCACTCGAGATTGGCTTTTTGTAAATGGAGGTAATATTTATATAACTTAATACTAGTAGCTATTTTTCTCTTTTATGTTTTTCCATTATGTGAATTCTTTGTAAGTTTTGTTTTTTCAATGCTTAGCAATAGATGAAGGAAGTGCCAAAGTGGAAAGCCATACTGAAGATATCTTCAATCTTACTTGTGAAGAGACTAGATCAGGACAATGTTCCAATTGTATTTCCCTTGAAGATTGATGAAAGGTAACGATAAATAATTGATATTTTATTCATATTGTATCCCTCCATAATTTTATTTTATTTTCTCATATTTGGTTGTTGCGTTTTTTGTTTCCTTACAGTGAGATTGCATAATTGGTGAAAATTGCAATTTTGAGATTATGTTCATGGAGGATTGAAGTTTTGAGATTAGGTTCATGGAGGAGGCTCTAGACTTATTCCTCTTCTACTTAACATTTTATTTAAAAATTCAATTGAGATTAATTTGAAACTCACATTGTCTAAGAGTTTTTTTGTTTGCCAATGTGTAAGACTTATTTAAGGATTTCAGCTTTATTTTTATAATATCTCTAATTTGAGGTGTTTTCATTTAATAATTTGTTTAAAAAAATATTGTTATTTTTTAAATGGGTGAAACGGGTGAAAAAGGACCCATTAGCCATAACGGGTCGTGTCGTGTTATTCGCGAATTTGTGCGGGTCGTGTTTGGGTTTAGTATTTCTGACCCGTTAACTTCACGGGTCGTGTTCGTGTCAACCCATTAAGAAAATGTGTTAACATGAACACGACCCGTAACCCGCAAAAACGACCCGCTTGCTAGCTCTATTTGCGCCTTCGGAACCCTTGTGCCTAGGCACACAGCCTTGCGACATGCAAGCTTTGCGCCTTCGGCACCCCGTGCCCTTCTGCATTTTATCTTGCAAAATGCAAGCTTTGCGCCTTCGGCACCCCCATACACTTCGCCCTTTTTATCATTTGGCACCTTACCTTGCGAACCGCAAGTATGCCATTCAGCGCCGACCTTGTGACATGCAAGCATGCCCTTTAGCACCTTGTCTTGAAACATGCAAGTCTTATGCTTTCGATACCTTGAGCATACATACATTGTCTTGCGACATGAAATTCTTGAGCCTTTGGCACCTAGTGTAACATCCCACATCGACCAACAGAGAGGGAGTGATGTGCCTTATATGTACATGCCTGCCTCCATCTAGCACGAGGCCTTTTGGGAGCTCACTGACTTCGGAGTCATGGGAACTTCGAAGTTAAGCGAGTTGGGACTAGAGAAATCCCAAGATGGGTGACCCACTGGGAAGTTGCTTGTGAGCTCCTAGAAACAAAACCGTAAGGGCAGAAAGGGGCCCCCAAAGTGGACAATATCATGCTATGCAGAGCCGATCCGGGATGTGACACCAAGGGCCCTTCAGTACCTTTTCTTGTGACATGCAAGTCTTATGCGTTCGGCACCGTCGTGTCTATGCACATTGTCTTGCGACAAGCAAGTCTTAAGCATTCGGCACCTACGTGCCCTTCAGTACCTTTTCTTGTGACATGCAAGTCTTATGCCTTCGGCACCCTCGTGTCTATGCACATTGTCTTGCCACAAGCAAGTCTTAAGCCTTCAGCATCTACGTGCCCTTCAGTGCCTTGTCTTGTGACATGCAAGTCTTATGCCTTCGGCACCCTCATGCCTACGCACATTGTCTTGCGGCGTGCAAGTCTTACGCCTTCTGCACCTACGTGCCCTTCAGTACCTTGTCTTGTGACATACAAGTCTTATGCCTTCGGCACCCTCGTGCCTACACACATTGTCTTGCGACATGAAAGTCTTGTTCCCTCCCTCCAATTTCCTTCTTACCCGAGGACTTGAGGGACTGTGGGTAGTGCACTATATGACTTGGAAGATGGACTACGGTGTTACTCGGCCTGTGCACTTAAAATCACAAATTCCCAAGCAAGAAGTACCTTCTTACTTGCGAACTTGGGGAATACTGTTGATGCCTTGACTAACCAAACAACTAGCTAAGCAAGATCAGCCACGTGCCATGCTTTGAGAGGTCATCACCTTAACCAAAGAAGCCTTGCCACAAGTCACAACTAGGGGCAATGTCAAGAGTCCCACATTGGAACACAAGAGATGGAGACTCTCCTTCACCTAGAAAAGAAGACCACTCTTTACTTAGAAAAGGGTGTTAACCTTTGGGCTTTGGACTCTTGGGCTTTGTATCTAGGACTCTTTCGCCTTCTTCCCTTTATTTTTGGATCTAATCCCTTTGTACAACGTAAACAAACAGTATCATAATGAGAACATCCTTCTTTGTGGACGTATCCCATCATTCGGGTGAACCACGTATACCTTGTTTTCTACATGCTTATTTACTTTACTTATGCTAAATGTCACTGGCTGCCGAAGGCAACAACCTGATGAAGGCCTTCACTATCCCCCAACCTGCCCAAGCCTTCACTAGTCATTAACTTGTTGAAGGTCCTCACCTTCCACTTAACCCACTAAAGGCATCAACCTGCCGAAGGAAGTCACTTGCCTTGCCTCCTGAAGGCACATACACATGCTGAAGACCCACACCTTCACATATTATCAACCACTTCACATCTATCTAAGTTGAACCCCATTTTGAGCGTTTGTTGCATTGAAATGTATTTGGTTTTTTAGGGTTATTAGTGGAGATACAAGTTGTATAATGTCGCCGGTGTATGCTTTTTAATCTAAATTAATCATTTGTCGTTATTGTGCATCCATATTTGTATTAACCCTTTATGGGTATTTGGTGTTTGTGCCCAATTATTTAATACAATTATTGTTAATTTATAAAAATAAAATTAAAATTAAAAAAAAAGAAGAAGAAAGAATATATGGTTACCAATAAACACTAAAGACAACAATTATTGGGAAGGAGCAAAAAATTGTTAGCATCATTTTGTAAATGAAGCATTTTTGCTGACCACTATTTTTGTTAGCATAGTTTCAAAAATCGACAACTACTTTGTTTAGGCATATTTTTGAAATGCCCTTTGTGCTTTGCAATTTGTTTTAGTTTGCCCCCTGAACTTTAAAATGACCAGATGTTCTAAATGAAATTTTGTTTTGTGAGCCACATTACCCTATCCGTTAATTTGAGCTGAAAAATTGTTAACTTGTTGTCATGATATGGGTATTTTGGTAATTTTAACTTTTTAACATTCCAAATATCAAATTAAATAAAGAATACTGAAATTATTTAAAATTGAAACCCACTCCTCCCTCTCTTCTCTCTCTATACTTTTTCTCTCCAACTATCCAGATGCGACCAACCCCGTCCTCCTCCACCACCCCTGCTGCCACCTCTTCCCTTCTCTGGCACTGAAATTATTGTGTTTCGATCTGTTTCAGATATTTAGAATTGTTAGAAAGGGTGGGAATTGCAGCCTTTAGTGGCTTTAATTTTACGTTTTTGTTCGACGAGTTAATCTCTTTCTTTGAAATTTTCAATGTGCAGAGAGAACCTTGAGTGGTGGGCTAAACCAACAGGGTATTGATCACTACAATAGCCTGATTGATGAACTAATCAAGAATGGTAAGAACTAAGAAGCTATGCCATTATTATTATTATTAAATATCAAATCTAGGACTTTATCCATTGTCAATTTGCAAGTTTGATGAAAGAGTATCCATTTACTTGTCATTTCTGTTTTTACAGGAGTGTTGCGAATGTCGAAGGATATTTCCACTGGGCTCTATTTGACGACTTTGAATGTGGGGAAGGCTATCGGGCTTTACTACGTCGACTACAAAGACAATCTCCAGCGAATTCCTGAAGAGTCAGCTAGGTGGCTGCCTAAATTCCTAAACAGTGTGGCCTGATGTACGCAAGCCTAGACATAATAAAGTGTAAGAATATTTTATAAATATTCTGTGTGACCCACATGAAGTGACTTATGTAGTAAATAAATTGTTTAATTGGTTTAATAAATATTATTCAAAATAATTATATTGATTAAATAAAGAAAAGTAGTTTCCTATTTTATTACCGTGATGGGTGGTAATTGATTATGAACTTCACTAGGGAACGGGTCCTCTATCTGCCTATAATAGTGCACATACCCATCTTATGTGTACACTGATGAAGACACGTATTAGAGTTTTCTAAAAGTGCAAAAGGCTAGAAAGAGAAATCTATTTTCTTCACACTGACGGTTCGCCTATGGATCGCTCAAGGCAAATATCTTGATATGGTAGAAGACTAATCATTCACGGTATGTATGTAATTTAAGTCTAATTGAAAAGCATAAAAGGGAAATATAGCTGCCAGTTTTCCATTCAGTATATGGTATTACATATGAACGACAAATTAATAGCAAATAAGCGTATTGATGGATATGTCATGCATATGTAATTTTGGGAAAGTTGAATTAGCAAATATGTACTGTGTATATGTTAGTGGTCTGGATGAATTGGCTATCAGACCAGTACATATAGAATGGAGTACTGTTTCTTTATGCAATACTAGTTTTGGAAAAATTGCATAATATTTACACCAAATTAAGAATTGCAATTATATAAAATGAAATTTGTAATAGGATGATGTATTAAATGTATGACCACTTATGAACTCATGGAATGATCCTAGTGTAGACATGTACAGTGGATTAAAGTTATTTAAAACAAATATATGTAAGCATATTGTATTTCATTGTCACTGTACATTGTCTTATGAAGCGAGGCAATCTAAAGGTCTATTGCCCACTACCGTGTTAAAAGGTCATATATTTATCGGTTAATCTAATGATCGGTTAACCATTAAAGTGTATTAATTGATCCTATGCAATCTATTAACAATTACAGCTGTTAATTTAATTTGACATTCATATTATGAATAGTTTGTTAGTCACCAAAGTGGCCAAGCTAGAACGTTCCTTGAATATCAAATTAATAATTAATCTAATGATCGATTAATCATTAAAGTGTATTAGTTAATCTTATGTAATTGATTAACTAATACAGTTAATTTAATTTGACGTTCATATTATGAATGGTTTGTTAGTCACCAAAGTGGCCAAGCTAGAACGTTCCTTGAATATCAAATTAAATGATAATTAATCAATTCCTTGTGATTTAAAGATGCATATAAATGAGGTTGAACCTTATAATGTTTTCAAGGTTCGAACGTTATGAGTATATTGATTTTCATCATTCATAAGATATACGGATCACCCGAAGGTGGATCCACTATTCATATGATTGGTGATATAAATGAGGTAACTTGTATATGTCTTTATTTAGATTTGTTTTTATTTAGATTTGTTTTGAAAGCCTTTCTAACTAAGAATATACATTTACCAATAATGTAAAATAAATGCATCATAATTGTTAATTATTGGTACTGTCATAATTTATCCCAAAGGAGAGTTATGATGATACATCTATTGATGGTCAGACTATACAAGTCTTATATATGTTTGTACGTGTTTATTACTCAAAGCATTAGTATTCTGAGCATATTACAAATTATATTGCAATGTCACTTTTAGGTTCGCTTCATTGTCATGTTTGATCTAGTTTAGATTTAATTTCACATTTTGTTTTGAACAAGTCCAGTATCACCAAAGTGTTCTGGGTCTTGATTAGGCATTTCAAAATGAGAAACTCATTGCTATTATGGTAAAGCACTGAGGATTAAAGACTTCCCATAAAGCCTGTAAAAGATCACACATATTGAGCTTTATGTTTATGCGAATAAATAGACATTGTAATATAAATTAAGGCTATGCTCCATTAATGTGAATAATGCTAAAGAATTCTTGAGAATTGCTAACAAGTCCATTACATGGACAATATTGGCTGACCTTACTATCATGAAATTTGATGGTATGCGAAGCATGAATGAGTGCATTATTCAGCGGACTAATTTAGCGGCAAAATAAAGTCCTTTAGATGAAGAAGATGAATCAATTTTACTTATGAAGAAGGCGAAGCATTTACACAATACGAATGATAAGTCTTCCGCTTTTATGTGTTTCGAATCAATTTTTAGATTAATTTTCTTATGATGTTTGATGGATTAAATTATGTGCTAAAATTCATGTTTCTAATAGTTCAATGCAAAGTTGCTTTTGGTTTCACTTTTTGGAATTATATATTCAATTTAATGGCCATGATTTAGATTTATTGAAAGCGTATTACGTACTTCCTGTTTCAAATCTACTTGGAATTTTGTTTGGAATTTGGCAATAATGTTTTATCCTTTAAAGTTTGGCGATGACTGTTTTAGTCTCTTAAAGAATGTCTATTTTGTTAATTATGGTATTCTATTAATGATTTAAAAAATTAGACCATGATGACTTTTTCTTTAAATATTTTTGATACTTCACATGATTAATTTAGAAGTGACTACTATTTGACAAATTAAAATTTAATGTTCTTATGGCATAAATGACTGGTAATGTGTTCACAGAAAGAACTAAGGGATCAGTAAGGAATAGGGTTCTTCTGAACCTATATTTTATTGATCTCTTATTGGTGTGTAAGTGGATTGTATTGAGGAAAACAATTTAAATACACCAAGAAAGATGCCATAAGAAATATTTAGCTAATTGAAATTATTTATAAAACATGTGTTCAACTTATAATGCTCTGCCTTTTGGTTAGGGGTATGTGAAGTAATTTATTGTTACCTATACCAATATGGATACATGTTCTTACTACAACTATTATGCTAATTGGGTTCCTATTATGGCAGTTTCAAATAAGAAATTATTTGAACAGCGGAAAGTAAGGAAATCCAGGTTGAGGCACCTTGATGTTTTGGGTTGCTTAGTGGGAGTAAGAATATAATGTTCACATGAGAAGGGATTGGACCTTCAGAATGTTTTTTGA
This sequence comes from Prunus armeniaca, assembly GCA_903112645.1. NCBI lineage: Eukaryota > Viridiplantae > Streptophyta > Magnoliopsida > Rosales > Rosaceae > Prunus > Prunus armeniaca. Next base: position 11,705,097 of record CAEKDK010000003.1, on the reverse strand, counting down.
TAACCTTATTGGTTACCTAGAAAAGTACAAATGGTATAGATTTTACTGTCCTAACCAGGGTATGAGATTATTGAAATCAGTAACGTTAGTTTCATTTTAAATGGTGAAATTAGTGGGAGTGGATAACCAAGAAAATTGGTTTTATGAGAAGTTAGTGTGCAAATTTTTGCATGCATACTTCATAATGAAATTGTTGTTCCTATAGTTGTGAATAGTTTTAACAACAATGACCAACAAATTAATGAATAACTAATCACTCCATTATGACTGCTTCACCAATGAAAGTGTAGTAGAGACCCACAAAGAATAGCATTATGATGATATCAAGACATTAAACGTGTTGGTATCTGCTACTCTAAGTGATTATTTGGTATATCTACAAGAATCTGACTGTAAGTGTTAAGTAAGATTTTGATTTTATTTTCACATGTCATTAAACATATATTGATTCTACTAAATAGATTTATGCCATGAATGATGAGTTGAAATCAATTTTCCGGAATGAAGTTTGTGATTTCGTCGATTTGCCTGCAAAGGACAAGGTGTGTGTAAAGGTGTCTTCATGACTACATACAACTCCAATGGCAATAATATAGATGGATATAAAAACACACTATTGGCCAATGATTTTACTAAGAAAGAAGGCATATATTATAAAGTGACATTCCCACTTGTTTCTAAGAATGACTCACTTAGAATCATTAATGGTATTCGTAACTCATTATGATTTAGAGTTACACTGTATGGATGTGAAAGATAAAATATTAGATGAGTGTTTAATAGAGAAGTCTGTATGAATGAACCTGAATACTTCTCTTTTATTGAAAGAAACACATGCTTTGTAAACTGAAGAATTCACTGTATAAAATTAAAAATTTAGCAATTATTATGGTATGCAAAGTTTAATAATATCATAATATTTTTAATTTTTAATTTTTGATGAAAGCACTATTAATTGTTGTATGTATCTCAAGGTCAGTGGGAGTAAGTCTATATTTCTCACTTTGGATATTTATGCTATTTTGCTTGCTAAATATTGGTCTTGGTTTTCATTGTTGAAACCATTAAGCTTTTCTCTAAGAACCTTGAATGAAATATATGGATGAGACAATTTTTGTGATTGGAATTGAAATATTCCAGAATGGATCACATGAATTGTTAAGTTTGTCTCATTAAGCATATATTGTAAGTGTTCTAAAGAGACATGATATGAAATAATGTTTATCCATTAATGTTGCTCCAAATCAGAAAGGAGACAAGTTTAGCATTATGTAATGCCCATAAGAGTGAATTGGAACGTTAACAGTACAATGAGAGTTCATTATGCATATATGGTTTGCTTTGAGGCCATAGTTGATGAATTGAAGTTGCAGGTTTTAATCTTAGGACTTGGTGTTTATGTTTTATTGCCACGCCGCTAAGAATTTATGTTGATACCGCAATTGTCCTTTTCTCCGAGAATGACAATTGTTCTAAGAGTGCTAAACATAATGGAATTAAATACCTTGTCATCAAAGAGGTTCAGAAACAAAGAGTGTCTATAAAGACAAAACTTATGCTTGCAAACCAAGTAAACGGTTCTGGCCAAAGACATTAATAGTTATGTTGAGAGGACTATTCTTGGTCAAAAACCAGGATAGTATTTATGATGTTGTGGTTTGCACAATGATATTTTATTTATTTTGACACTCTGAGCTCAATAATTGAATATGTTTATGTTATATCCTGTTTTCCCTTATATGTATACATGAATGAGATTGGATGAATGATAATAGGAGTCGTCTTTGACAAAGACATTATTGGATCTTTTATGATACTTCTCACTTATGGACTGTTTTAGGTGATTTGCTAATGTTGTGGTACATGGAACGGATTGTATCGTTTATTGATGCATAACCGCCATGACTCACATTGGACAATTGCTTGAATGCGGTATTTATGTCAACCATATGAAAGTGAGGATTATTTTGAATGTATCGCGCACCTAATATTTATTTATTGAACCATAAAGTAAATTTATCATATGGGCCAAGTGGGAGAATGTAAGAATATTTTATAAATATTATGTGTGGCCCACATGAAGTGGCCTATGTGGTAAATAAATTGTTTAATTGGTTTAATAAATATTATTCAGAATAATTATATTAGTCAAATAAAGAGAAGTAGTTTTCTATTTTATTACCGTGATGGGTGGTAATTGATTATGGGCTTTATTAGGAAACGGGTTCTCTCTCTGCCTATAATAGTGCACATACCCATCTTATGTGTACACTGATGAAGACACGTATTAGGGTTTTCTAAACGTGCAAAAGGCTAGAGAGAGAAATCTATTTCCTCCACACTGACGGCTCGCCTATGGATCGCTCAAGGCAAATATCTTGATATGGTAGAAGACTAATCATTCAAGGTATGTATGTAATTTAAGTCTAATTGAATTTCCTCCTAATGTTATTGTGAAAATCATGAAGTTCAAGATCTTGGGTCATGGATTGGGTTCTTATGGTTTTACCCAATATTAAGTTTACATAAAGCTCTAGATATATAGGTTGAGTGGGAGAGAAGTATAAAAAAAGGAGTGCCCTGAATGTTCACTTAGGCTGCTAGTTTCTTGTAGTGTCTTTGGGAATGCCGTATGATGTTCAAGTTCAATAAAGATATAATTTGATAAAGCTTAAAACCAGAAGCACTGCAAGCACAACTATTCCTACGTTGTTTTCCTCCAATGGATAAGCAATATGATATTCCAGAACAACGGATAAGCAATTCCCACCAAAGTTAACAATTCCCTTTTCTGATTTAGTTCTCAAACAAAAAGGCAACTCACCTGTCACACTAATATTTGCTTCCACAGCTTAGATGGCCACACTCAACAAATTTATATTGTTTTATAGGAATTAGATTTACATTGTTTATTGCTAAACTTGGGAACAATACATACCCGCAAACAATACTTAATACATAGTCGTAGCTTTTATTGGGACATAAAAAACATAACTACTGCAGGAGGGTGAAACAATTAACAGTAGCTAATACAGTTGGCACAGAACGCGAGAACATACATAATCATGGATAATGATAGCCTTCATCACCTTTAGGAGCCTTGTAAGCCAGGATGGCATATAAGGTTTGCATGAAGGTCAAACCCAAACCCAAGAGGGCACCAGCAAATGCCAAAGTTGACCACGGATTGTTGAAATAATCACGTGCGAGAATTGTTTTCCATCTATTGAAGCGACCGTGATAATGCTCATTCACTTTGTCAGTGAGCTCTTTATAAGAGAAATGGCCAGGGATGGTGTTATTGTAAAGCTTATTGAAAAAGCTAGCTATATCCTCCTTGCTTAAATGGGTAAATAAAATTCCTTTCTGCATCAGAATGTCCACATCCGAGCTGGTGTTGATCAGGTTATCCAACACCACAGCATAAGATGTAATTTTACATTCGTACACGCTGGCTTCGCACTGCTCGTAAACAATGAGATTTCTGAAGAGGGACTCGCCATTTTCGTTAACCACGATCGGTGGAATTTTCATAACTCCATTTTCAAAGGTTATGTTGAGCATGCTATCGTCAGTACGTCGAAATTTGACTCCAGCTTGTAGAAGCTCTGTGACGCTAGGGATTGGAGCCCAATCTGTGGTAGGATGATTATTAGTACTATCCTCTTTTGTTCCTCCTAGTAAACATCTTCTTATAAAGTCAAGTAAATGCTTGCTTCCTGTTTCTTCAATTTTCTTTGGATATCGCCCTAAGGTGTAAAACTCGAAGTAGTTGAGAGTAAGCTGGGATAGAGAAGTTTCTTCTATTTCATCGTTTTCTCTTGTGAGCTTGAATAAACAGTCGAGAACTCTCCAAGGAATCTGATTTTCAAGTAGAAGCAAGTCGTATAGGAGCGTCGCGATCATCCATGATGTGTCGAACACAGGATCATCCCTTTCTGGGAAAACCTTTGTTGCACACTTTCCAGCGGTAGCATCAGTAATATACTTGCGGAAGAGTTCAATTATAAAGCAACCATCAACCACCATTATTTCCACAAAGTCATCACTACTTAAATTAACCTTTTCTCCGTAGCAATCACGACAGTATTTTTCCATGCTTCTAATGCCTTTCACAAAGGACATCATACTGGCCTCCTGATTGCCTCTACGCTCAAGGAGACAATGCAAATACCATTGTTTAATTTCTTCAATGGCTTTCAGGTCCTCATGTCCATGGTGATATGGCCCAATTGAAACTAGGTTTGGAACAAAAACATTTTCATTACCCCTGCGTAATATATGAGGGATTCTAAATATGCAGCTACATGCGAGTGAAGAAGACTGCTGAGGAAGCTTTTTTCGAATCAAGGATGCTAATAACTCGTCTTCCTTTCTGTTCTCACTCAAACCCGAACTTTGATTCTTCAAATCATTTCCTGCTGCTATTGCATTATCTGTATTTCCCACCACCGAGTCATCATCTTTATTGCTCTCTGTCATTCTGATCCCCACCTTAATTAATAACCGGAAAATGAAAGTTGTTAGCGATAATCAAATAACACCAAGTGATCCTCTACTCTACTATTCTATTTCATCCTTTTTTTTTAGAATTTTAGAAACATCTGTTAAATCGACGGATTGCATAGGGACTTGTGAAAAACTAAAACTTTTAATATATTAACTCATTTATTTGTAGGTTAATGATTTTGGGCTTTCAACTAAAGATATAACCAAGGTGTTTGTTGGATTGGCCTAGGTCTTTGGTGTGCTTCCAAATAATCCTACATTCAAGCCTGCATGGTACCGTGCGTGTAAGTTTCTCCCATTCCCGTTTTAACTTTGGCAAATAAAAAAACAAAAAAACTAAAGACGTTACAATAATATTAGTTTTGAGTCTAACATATATTATATGTAAACCAGCTCTCAAGCAATTGTCCACCACCACACCAACGGGCACACCAAGTTGTGCATTCAAATTTTTTACTTTATTTTAATACAACCGATATGGGGAAGGAAGAATTGAAACTAGGACCTTGGATGCAAGGGTAAAGACTCTTGAACTACAAGCTCCTTACTTCAAATGCACATATCACTCTGTAAGCGCTCTATTTTGCTGAGTATTCTTCAAGGCTAACAAGTCCTGAGGTGGGTGAGTCTTAGGAAGGAATGGAAGAGCTATTTGCGGTGTCAGAGAGTCTATAGGAAAAGGTGGTTGTTGGTGATAAACTTAGATTGCTCTGTTAGCAATCTATTTTGTTGATTAACTCCATCTAGAGATCTGAGTAATCTCATCAATGAAGAGGTGGAAAATTGAAAGGATCGATACCAAACAACATGGATTGGTACTAGAAAAGTTGTTTTGCACAAAAGAATGAGTTGTATTGATCTAACCAAAAATCACAGTTAAAGATCAAATAAATTGGATTAATATGTCATACATGAAATAGGTGATAGAGAGAATTCGACCAATTTGGATTGATCCAGAACGAAGTCCAATGGTACAGCTTATTGATCTACCAACCAACTCACAGGACTTAAAGCCGAGCCCAACTCAAGCCAGGCCAATCAAACATTCTTAGTCTTATCCTAACTTGTCAAATCTGGCACACCAAACGGGGCCTTAGTACTTACCCTTTTCTATATTTGTTGCAGGATTTGAAATTGAGGTTTAATATGAGATGTGCAAATAAGAGGAACTAATTGCAGATAGCATTGTACTGTTTTTAAGTAGAAGCTAGGATAAGAGAGTATTGTTCTTCCTTCTATTTTATTTTTCCTTATAAAATTATGATGTAAATTACTTTGGTTTAAATAAAAAAATTTTGTTTTAGTTTTCTTATTCATTTACCTTACACCCTAATAAGCAAATAAGACGATAAAACATAAAATTTGGGTGTGACGGGACTACTCTAGTTATATAATTTAATTTTTAAATTTCAATATATAGGCCTTCTAGTATTTAAATGTTTCATAAAAATCATGAAACTGTGCACTACATATATAGTCGAAAAAACGAACATATAATTCGTAAACAAAATCATTAATTAACCTGATGAAGCCATTAAGAAATCTGTCAGATAATAACGTGAACATCCACAACATGATAGGCAATGTCAATGTAGAAGTTATTTAAACAAATCTGACAGCAGAGTGAGTAATCTGTCAAGATTTAAAGCACAGAGAACGCACCTGAAAATCGAGTCATACACGGTATACACCCAAGAAAGAGTCGTCAAAAGTATTGCTAGTGTTCAAAGGCTTTTGAAAACCTTACTAGGCATCAAATATATATATACTGAAGCAGTTTGGAAATCCAACCTCCAATTTGTGTCAAAAAAGAAAAGACAAAATCGAAAGCAGTTCCATTCTTTGCTTAGATTATAATCCAACCATGCCTTTAGTATCCACAACAACAAAAATCACGCCTTTAGTCTTACTGACGGGGCATCTTTTAAAGTAAGTAACTGCCCCAACATTTGAGACTTTATAGGATTCCTGCAATACAAAGTCCTCAATGATCGTACGGTACCTAAAGGGATCCTCATGTAACACAACACAAGAACAGACGTAGGGATTGCTCTAGACATAAAAGCAAAAGGGAAGAATGGACTCTTAAGTTTGAATCAGTTGAACATTGCTGGTGACTTACAGATCACGAGCTTCTAAATGTAGAAGTCCTGCATTATCCGCATTTCACTACGGTCCCATTTGAGATTGTTTTTTTATGGGTGAGTTATGTATGTATGCTATTATATTTATAAAACAATAATATAATAGATAATTAATTATGTATACTTGTTAAGTAAATTTTTTTTAAAATTATTAAATAAACAGATTAGGTACGTTAAATATGAATTTATTGCTAAATTTTTAAGAAGTTTCCAAATTAATTCCTACATCCATGTGTACAATTAGTTACAATCCAATTAAAATTTGTTTCTATATTGGTAACTACATTAATATACACAATACAATAATGACTTAGTTGGGGGTATTTTAGGAATTGAAAAAGTACAATAAATTCGATTTTGCGCTTGATTAGGTAACTTACCAAGTTGGATCTTAGTCATCTGGTTTTATTTAGAAAAAATAGGATTTTATTCAACAAAAATAAAAAGATGGGTTGTAGTTGAGGAAAAATGACTTTGACCCCCCCGCCCCCCAAAAAAAGTAGCTTCATTGTAAAGTTAAGTAGTTTAAGGTGTTTGGTAAAAATAAAATATCTTGATCATTTTAAAATAAATGGTCTTTTCACATCCACTTTTAAAAGTATGTTGCTTTTGAAAGCTCATTTCACAAGAAGCAGAGAAGATCCCTTCATGAAATTTTCCAATTGCCATAAGACCATCATTAATTTTAAAAAATGACATTGTCTACCACCACCACCTCCACCTCCATCACCAACCCAACACCATTGCCACCTCCATCACCAATCCAACCCATGAGCTTGCCTCAGCTTGATTTTGGGCGTCTAAGCTTGGAATAGCTAAGACTTATTTCTGGGTTGGAATGACTAGGGCTTATTTGTGGGTGTTCGTAGAGGGTATGTTTGCCTTTGTGTTGCTTGTCTGAGCTTGGAATATCTAAGGCTTGTTTCCGGGTTTGGAATGGTTGAGGCTGGGTGATTTCCAGTAGAGGGTGAGCTTGCCTCTGCCTTCCTAGGGGAAAATGAGAGTAATGAAAGGGTTAAGCTTGAGTTTGGTGTGTTTCCAACAATGAGAAAATGCTTGCTACTATTGTTGTGGTTCCCCCCCTCTAGTTCTGGATAATGCCTCCTTTTATAGTCCCTCGAGGAGCAACTGTTGGTCTAAGCTTTTAGTGGTGACGATTGAGACAGCGAAAGCTGGGTTTTAATAGTGGCAGGTTAAGTGCTAGAGGAAGACGTGTGGGTAGCTCTGGCTTTTGTGCTAGTAGAAGAGGCTGGTAGTTGGGTCTGTGATTTAATGCACGTTCTCTCTGCTTACCCATTCAACGGGCTCAACAAAATGGCTTGTGTTTTGGGGCTCCCAAGTAGCCCAAAACTTTCATTCTTTTGAACCTTTGATGGGCCTCATGGATCCTTGTACCCATCCACACCACAAACCACTCAGCAAGCCATAGGCATGTATAGTATTTGGGTCTACTTAAGCTTGTCAGATGGTTTAGCATAGGAAAATGTATTATTTGCTTGGCATGAAATGTACACTATTTCTATATTTATTTAATAAATTAATTCCCAAATATTATTTTGATTAGCATGTGGCAACTATTGTATGTTATACTAGGCTTGAGATGCCTTTGAGCTTCTCTTGACATTTTGGGCCTAAGCATTAGCCCCTTTGATTATTGGGGCCATGAAGTGGTAGAAAGATGGGTCAAATAATCAATTTTAGCCCAAAAATAATTGGAATATGCTTTTTTATGGGTGAGTTGTGTATGTATGCTATTATATTTATAAAACAATAATATAATAGATAATCAATTACGTATACTTGATGAGTAAATTTTTTTAAAAAAAATTATTAAATAAACCAATTAGGTATGTTAAATATGAATTCAATGTTAAATTTTTAAGAAGTTTTCAAATTAATTCCTACATCTTTGTGTACAGTTAGTTACAATCCAATTAAAATTTGTTTCTATATTGGTAACTAAATTAATATACAAAATACAATAATGACTTAGTTGGGGGTATTTTAGGAATTGAAAAACTACAATAAATTCGATTTTGGGCTTGATTAGGTAACTTGCAGAGTTGGATCTTAGTCATCGGGTTTTATTTATAAAAATCCTGATTTTATTCAAACAAAAATAGAAAGATGGTTTGTAGTTGAGGAAAAATGATTTTGAAGGGGTTAAGCTCAATTTAGTACTTTTTTCCCTAAAAAACAAGTAATTTCATTGTAAAATTAAGTAGTTTAAGGTGTTTGGTAAAAATAAATATCTTGATTATTTTAAAAGAAATGGTCTTTTTACATCAGCTTTTAAAAGTATGTTGCTTTTGAAAGCTCATTTCACAAGAAGCGGAGAAGATCCTTCATGAAAATTTTCAATTGCCATAATACCGTCATTAATTTTTAAAAATGACATCGTCTACCACCACTACCTCCACCTCCATCACCAACCCAACCTATGTTTAAGGATTTGGAAAGGCTAAGGCTTGGGATTCTAGGTTTCTGGGTTTTTTGGGCAAGTTGAAGATGAGATTGTCTCGGCTTGATTTGGGGTGTCTAAGCTTGATTTGGGGCAAGTTGAAGATGAGCTTGCCTAGGCTTTAATACTAGTAGGTTAATTGCTGGAGGAAGACGAGTGGGTAGCTCTAGCTTTTATGCTTGTAGAAGAGGCTGGTGGTTGGGTCGGTGATTTAATGCACGTTCTCTCTACTTACCTATTCAATGGCTCAAGAAAATGGGCTTGGGTTTTGGAGCTCCCAAGCAACCCAAAACCTCCATTCTTTTGAACCCTTGATAGGCCTTATGGATCCTTGTACCGATCCACACCACAAACCACTCAGCAAGCCCTAGGCATGTATGTTGTTTTGGCCCACTTAAGCTTGTTAGGTGGTTTAGCATAGGAAAATATATTATTTGCTTGGTATGACATGTACATTGTTTCTATATTTATTCAATGAATTAATTCCCAAAATATAATTTAGATTAGCATGTGGTAAATATTGTATGTTATACTGGGGTTTAGATGCCTTTGGGCTTCTTTTAACATTTTGGGCCTAAACATTAGCCCCCTTGATTATTGGGGCCATGAAGTGGTAGCGAGATGGACCAAATAATCAATTTCAACTCAAAATAATTGGCAGAGGCACGATTGGAATTGGACATTGCATGTTGCTTGCAGACCAGGATTGCATGGTATGGTTTGGCATGAGAGTAGGCATGTGTCCAAATAGCTTGCAATGATTTATTATGGCTTGGACCTATTTGAATAATCTTGACTGCTTGGATTGCTTTCTCAACATATTATAACTCGCTTGGCACATGTGAATTGTGTCGATGAATCTTCTTGGCATGTTGTAATTGTCTTGGCATGTGGGTTAGAGAATTTTCTTGGCAAGCTGTAATTGATTTGTAAGTTTCCTTTTGCCTTGCTTCGATTTTCCTGATCAGTTAGCTTGGTACGTGGATTAAATTGCTTGGCATGTTGTGAAAGTTTTGCTTGATTAAGTGTGTTTAGTGTGTTAGAATTTGAATTTATGATGTTTCTTGCGTGTTTAGTGCATAGATTATGCTCGGATAATTGCATTGTTGAGGGGCTTGTTGCATTATTCTTCTTCCAACCTCACTATGCTTGTAAATACTGTAAAGAGTTTGGAATGGCACTTGTCCTTCAAAGCCACAAAGGGAGTAGGGATTTGATCATACATATTTAAATGTAACAATAAACAACTCAAGGATGACCATTTGAGGGTCTCCAAAAATCACAGCCAGGTACTTTCCAGGAAGGTTGGAGGGGCCACAAAGGTCCCGCTTAAAACCCAATCCTTCTTAGAGACCAAAGGTGTTTCCTTCAAGAACTTTTCCTAGACACTATAATATTGGAAGTTATTCACTAGAGTTACCAAAAGTTGGTTGCTTGGTTGAATTTGTTGCTTAGGCCAAAATAGTTTAGCTTGCCTGGTTGATTTGCTTGAGTGACAAAGGAGGCTTGATTTTGAATGGTTATGGCTTATGTTCTTTGTATTGCCTTGCATCCTTGATAATGACTTGTATACTTGATATAGGCTTGCATGCTTAGTATTGACATCTATGCTTGGTATTGGCTTGTACGCTTGATTTTGGCTTGTATGTTTGGTATTGGCTTGTAAGCTTGTTTTTGGCTTGTATAATTGGTATGGGCTTGTATGCTTGGTATTGGTGTGTATACTTCGTTTTGACTTGTATGCTTGGTATGGGCTTGTACGCTTGGCTTTGGCTTGTATACTTGGATATGTTGTATTGGTGTGTGCGCGTAGCTTTGGCTTGTATGCTTGGTGTTGGCTTGTACACTTAGTATTGACTTGTATGCTTCGCAGTTTGGTATCAGTTATGGTAGCTTTATATGGATTCCGGGAAGGCCATGGGTGCGACACCTTCCAACACTTTGCTATAAGTTCCAGCTGCTTGACTTTGGGCTTGATTGTTAGAGTGTTCTTTAAGGTGGCATGGTTTCATATAGCTTTTAGACTATTTAGCAAGGTGGATGTGCTTGAGTGGTTTGGGTTTTAGCTATGAAAATTATAGAAGTTGTGAGTAGTGGGGTTGAAGGCTAGAAAAAAAAATATATTTTAACATGTTTATTGGCATCATTTAGCTTTGGAACTATTTGGGAAAGAGTGAGGGTTATTTTGGACAAAACCTCAGCGGAGGTGATGACGCACCGTCATGATGGCTAGATGTTGGAAGGATGTCTGAAAGCTTGCTTGGAATATATGCTGGAAGTGTTTTGCTTGACACTGCTTGATGTGGGATAGGTATTGGAATTGAAAATCTGAGGAGATTTCTTTGGTCTTGCAATTGTGGTTTTGGTAAGCTTGTGTTGGGTTTTGTCTGGTGCGGTGGTGGATTTAAAGAATTCGTTTCTCAGCCCCCAAGTGCATCCTAATCATCAGAAAAGATTTGATTTGCATGAGCTTGTAGCATGAATTTCTTGGTATTTGATTGAATTATTGCATGGCGTGATGAACTTGGGGCATCCGATTGTTGCAATGGTAGCATGATTTTTCTTCATGAATTTACGATCCTACCATTAGTCTTGCCTGGGTTTAGGATTATGCCACCAATTTTGCTTAGATTTCCAATTCTGCCACCACATTTGCCTGGATTTACGATTACGCCATTAATTTTGCTTGAATTCACCATAGCGCCACTAAGTTTGCTTGAATTCACAACAATGCCACAGAGTTTGGTTGGCATTATTTATCACAACATATATTTTGCTTTGACTAATATGCCTGGTTATGGATAAAATAACTTCTTTTCCTTTTGCATAGCATAATTTTGCTTGACTGGTTTGAAGCCTTCACATAGGCAAAATTCAGTTGCCCTTTTTTTTGTTTTCTTAATATTTGCATTGGTTGTTTCCTTTCACATAGGTTGCTCCCCACCTTTTAGTCTTTCTGCGTGTGTATCACCCATCCTCAGCAATTCAAACCTAAAAACAATCCTTAGCTATTCCAAGCTTAGACAAGCAACACAAAGTCAAGCTTACCCTCTGCAAACACCCAAAAACAAGCCTTAGACATTCCAACCCAGAAACAAGTCTTAGTGATTCCAAGCTCAAACACCCCAAATCAAGCCTAGGTAAGCTCATCCTAAACTTTCCCAAAAAAACTAGACACCCAAGCCTTAGCCTTTCCAAATCCTTAAACACAGAACGACCATAACAAGAGGAAGCCATACCTAAGCCATACTCTATAGCTGCTATAGAAACCTCAAAAACCAACCCAAGCCCTAAAACATCACCTATATCTTTTCCAACACCATGCTTCAAGCATCTCAACAATTCTCTCTTGCTAAAATTATGGATTCTTAACTCCCATGCCAAGCCATATTGTAGAAATCCAAAGAGCCACCGAAAGATTTGCTGGAAGAAGAACAGAGCCAAGCATGTCGTAGAAATCCAAACAGTCGTCGGAAGAGCCACTAGAAGAAGAAAAGAGTATTCCCTAGGACTTTCTTTTCCTTCGGGATACTTTGGGCCTAGTTTTTTCTTACTTAGAAAGGGGGACTTGAAGGTTGTAACCACCTATTTTCAACTATTTAGCCTAGCTAAGCCTTCTCATAAATGGTGACTTCACTAGAAACTAGGCCATTATTCTTTTGCTAGTTAAGTCTCGCATAGTTATTCTTGAGCTTTCTGTGTACCTAAGCCATGACTATACACCTCTTACATGTCTTACCTAATTGTATGCATTTTTGCTTGTGTGATTCACTTGTGTGTCTTACCCATCTTTGTTAAACCTCCTTTTCCTCCATCAACCCCTACAATACATGTTCCATTGTAAACTTTTTTGTACCCAACACTTAGCCGTTTCTTTTTGTCACTTTATCATTCATTAAACATCTTACCATCTAGGGGACATGTAGAGCATGATTGTATTTGAGATTCTAATGTATTCAAGACAACAAATGAGCTGGAAAAAAAATTATGTTGAAAAGAAAAAGTGAAAAGAAGGGTGGCCAATATAGTCACGACCCTAGGGTGAAGAAGAACAAGAACTAAAATTGAAACTTGGAAACCAATCAAACTTAAAAAACTTAAAATCATCATGATGTTTATTAAAACAAAGTAAAATTGAGGAAATACAAGAAGAAAATAAAAAAAAAGGAAAGAGAAGAAGATAGGGATAGCATGCTAGAGATGGAAAAGCTTCATCCCCATGGCTGTCAGGACCCCAAAGCCTCCCAATTGCTGCCTTCTCTCTTATGTCCCTTTGTGACTCTCAACTTTCCCTCTCTTTGCGTGCAATGTGATGGAATTTGAATGAATATGCTATGAATGCTTTTGCTCCTTGAAGACTCTCTATTTATAGGCACAGGGGTTAAGTGAATCAAAGTTTACATTAAGTTCACCAACCACACATACTTTACCTAACACACAATTGCATTAAAAATTAGTTCACCAACAACACCCACTTCATCTTCTTTATTTTATATGGCTGCCAGAAAACTCCACTTGAATTAGCTCACCTAACTTCCCCACCATCAGAAATCACCTCATGCTTAGGTTAGAATGACCAAGTAACATTTAGCTCATCCTTAGGTTAGCATGACCAACAACTTCATGGGCTCACGGATTGGGCTTCCGTTAAGAAAATGGTGACGTTGAGATGTATCTTTCTAACCATATATTATTTGGGCCAATACAAAGTTGGAAGAAGAAGTTAAGGCCAAAACAAATTGCTAACTTATTTACGAGCGTAGACAAAATGCCTCCTGAGCATAGTTCAGTGTTTGGTGGGCTGAGGACTCCATATAATTCCAATTGTGCTCCATTCTTGATGTGTCATAGTAGAGACCCATTGGATCAACTTTACTTAAGAATACCTCCTCATTTGAGCTATGCAGATCGTTGAAATAGGCATGCAATGTGACCTACGAAATTGGACTAACAAGGGAGTATAGCCCAAATTGGGTTTGTCTTTAAGCTCTTCTTCCATTCATCCAAATCAGACCTTAACATGGTTGAATTGCATGAATTAATGCCCTCTTGCTCTATTGACCTACAAAATACACAAAGAGAGACAGATAAATGACTCAGAATTCTAAGAAACTAAGCAAAAGAACTAAGTAAATAGGGCATGTATATGTATGAAATTATGAGCTTAACAACATTTGATCATTGTTGTCATCAATCTGTCCTATTAGGGCTTTAATGTACTCCCTTTACCCGAGTACCAATTTCAGTAGTTGAACTTTATTAGGAGATTACAACTGCTTTTCAATTCTTTCATCGACTTCATCAAAATTCACTAAGATCTAATTTTGTTCTTTAATTACCATTCCAATCACATGCATCATCTTCATCAAATATAACATCTGGACTATTTTTTTCAATGATTGGATTGTACAACCTGTTCATCTTGGATTCCTCACTAACTCCGTAAAACGTACACTTCACTCGTCATTGAGTCTACTTTTCTTCTCATCTAGAACATGCGCATATGCTATGCAACCAAATATTCTCAAATGATCCACTGCTGGTTTTTGTTCACTCCAAGCCTCTTCTAGATCTCATTTCACATCTTTGACAACAAATGTAGGACTACGACTCAATACATGGACACTCCAATTTATTGCATCTGACCAAAAACTTTTTAGAATGCTTCTTCTTAAAAGAATCACAATGTGCTTCCTCATGAGGGTTATGAGAATGATTGCATTCACATAAGTGCTTCCCCAAGATGACTTTAAATCTTTAATGAGTGAATGTTTTCTTTACTTCAATCTCTTCATTTAATGTTTCAGCTAGTATATGTTACTTGTGAGTATACGATTGATAGTATACATATAACCTTCTCAAAGTATACATTTACAAGATTTCAATTGTAAACCTTTTCTTTGTTGTTGTTATGTTGAATTAAACTATATGCTTCAAGTTCTTTACTTTTAGTCTATTCATCACAACACTTAGGTTTCATTTGTCTAGTTCAATCATACTCTGTGATTGAGAGAGATGGATTTGTGAAACCATAACTCACTCCATACATCAAAAGACATGCAACTAGAGCTTGGTGCTCTTGAGAAGATTTGCTGCTAAGAGATAAAGAAGAGGTGCTTGCTGAAAGGTTGATTGAAGCTACCTATAAGTGATAGATTGAGCTAAGTCTTCTTTCGTTTTTCTTGTATTTCTTAATGAGTGGATTGGATCTCTCCTAGCTTGGTGCTCCCTGTTTTTCACCCTTTTGGGTTTTCTGGGTCAACAATTCTTGCATGTCATTTATTTCCAGCTGTTAAATGTCTTACCTTATGAATCGCATAATTGCTCATGTGTGCTTGTATGACTTAACATAATCTGTTTTTTAAATTGGTAGGTCTTTGACCTGTAGCCTACGTCACCCCACTCTCTATAGGCTTTTAGAGCTTAGGGCCTGGTTTACAATTGGTATTAGAGCAGGCACTACATTTTAATTAGTGTAGATCTGACTCTAAGTCATCTCTATGGAACGAGATAAATCTCAAACCTCTATAGCTCACCCACCATTATTTAATGGTGAATACTACTCTGCTTGGAAACACAAGATGCATGCCTTCTTACTTGCCTTAGATTCTAAGGCTTGGAAAATGACTATAGATGGCTGGAATCCTCCAACCACCATTAATCCCTTTGGGGAATGTGAATTAAAAGAGGAGGATGATTGGACTATTGAAGAACAGACTCTTGCTAACTTGAAAAGAAAGCCTTGAATGCCTTATTTGAAAACTGTGAAACTTCTAAAGAAGCTTGGAATATTCTCAAGCTCACTCAGGAAGGAGATGCAAAAGTAAAATAAGCTAAGTTAGATATGGTTAGCTTTGAGTTTGAGAGTCTTAGAATGCAAGACTTAGAAACTATCCAAGAATTCTATGTTAAGTTCAGTGCCCTTGCCAACTCGTCTCACAACCTAGGTGAAAAAATTTGCGAAATAAAATTGATAAAGAAATTCCTTAGATCTTTGCCTAATAGGTTCGATGCTAAGAGAACTATTTTTCTGAGATGAGAGATCTCACAACTATTAAACATCATCAAGTCATTGGGTCTTTTAGAACCTATGAAATGGAAATGAATATGAACCTCTCTAAGAAAACCGAAAATATTGCTCTCAATTCTGTCAAAGAGGAAGAAAGTTCTTCCTCTCTAGATAATCTTGTTACTGAGAAGGAAATGGCTCTTTTCACTAGACAATTTAGGAAGATTCTGAAATATTAGAAAACCAAGGGGTAATTGAAATAATTTTCAATCAAACTCTAGCTTTAACAAGAATAAGAATACTGCTCAATTTGACTCTAGAGAAAAGAAATCAAGAGGTTCCATCAAATGTTATGAATATGGTGGAATAGGACATATAACTCCTAAGTGTGCAAACACTCTTAAAAGGAAAAGTCATTCAAAAGATAAAGCTTTAACAACCACTTGGAGTGATAGTGAAAGTGAGTCTATAAATGACTCTGATGATGATGATGAAAGTGTCGTTGCTCTTATGGCAAAATCCACTATTGAACCTTGTGAGGATCTTGAGGTAGAACTCATTGATAGTGAAGAAGAGTTAATTCAAAAGTATGAGAACTTGTGAAAGTGTCTTACAATATAAATAAGCAAAGTGTGCATCTCTCAAATAAAGTCATTATGCTTTAACAAGTAAACTTAGATTTCTCCTTTCGTGTGAGTCAACTTAAGCAAGAAATTGAAAAGTTAAAGTTTGACTTAGATCTGTCTAGAAAAAGAGAAATTAATTTGACCATTGGTGCTGAGAAAATAGACAACATGATAAACTCAGGAAAATCTTATGGTGACAAGTCTGGTCTTGGATACACCTCGGAAATTGTTAAGATGAATAATAAAGTAAAATTTGTAAAAGCTGTGGATTCTGTGCAAATAATGGATGAATCCAAAATCACCATGGATCAATACAAGTCAGCCTCTGTACAAAACATCATTTTTTTCGATGGGTCAATCCATTTCTGAGAAGTATCAATCCACAAAAGTCAAAAAACCTAAAGTTTATCCCTCTGGATTAGATTCCTTTAAGAGAGACTCCTTCATCCCAGTATGTCGCTTTTGTAAGAAAAAGGGGCACATAAGACCTAATTGCTTTAAATTAAGAAATGGTTCTTTTATCTTGGAAGGTCAAATCCAAAGTCTCTTAAAAGAAATGGCTATCATCTCAAAACTTCTAAAGCCTTATCACAAGATTAAATCTCCAACCCAAAAGGATATTGGTTTAGAAAAATAATGAAACCTGTCTTGTTGTCTTAAATGTTTTGTCTGTTCAAAACTCTAATCTTTGGTATTTTGATAGTGGTTGCTCTAGACACATGACTGGTGATAAGAACTCCTTCCTTGAATTCTCTCTCATATCCAGTCTTGGTAATGTAACTTTTGGTGATGGTAGCAAGTCTAATATCTTAGGAAAGAGAACCATATCTACTCCAGGGATTTATAAACTTGAAAATGTTTTGTTTGTTGAAAATCTAAAATCAAATCTAATAAGCATAAGTCCACTTTGTGATCAAGATACTTGCAATGTTCGTTCCACTAAAGAAAGATGTATTGTCTCAAATAACAAAGGAAAAACTATCCTGACTGGCTTAAGATCAACTGATAATTGTTACTGTGTGGAGACTAATTTGTTTCCTAAAGATTCTGCTTGTAATCTCTCAATTGACAACTCTATCACATTGTGGCATCAAATATTAGGTCATGTCAATCTCAAGGACCTTGAGATTCTGTCTAAAAAGGAAATAGTGAGAGGTATTCCCAAGTTTGGTAATTCCTCAAGATTCGTGTGCAGTGGGTGCCAATTAGAAAAACAAACAAAGTCTAATCATGGAACTGTTAACTCCATGACTACCACTAAACTCCTTGAACTTGTTCATATTGACTTAGTTGGACCGATTCAAACCATTAGTCTTGGGGGAAAGAAGTACATCTTGGTAATTGTTGATGATTTCCCTAGATTCACTTGGGTTGCTTTTCTAAAAGACAAAGGAGAAATTTTTGTTCATTTTAAATCCATCATGAATAAAATGCAAAATGAAAAAGTTAGAAAAGTACAAATTTTGTC
The DNA here is from genome assembly GCA_903112645.1 of Prunus armeniaca. NCBI lineage: Eukaryota > Viridiplantae > Streptophyta > Magnoliopsida > Rosales > Rosaceae > Prunus > Prunus armeniaca. The sequence continues at coordinate 11,686,880 of CAEKDK010000003.1, read as the reverse complement.
TAGAATTAGGAGTGATCATGGAACTGAGTTTGATAACTCATCCTTCATTGATTACTGTGATGAGCTAGTTATTAGACATGAGTTCTCATCTCCTATCACACCTTAACAAAATGGTGTAGTTGAAAGGAAAAATAGGGTTCTAATTGAGATGGCTAAGGTAATGCTCTCTAGTAAGGAATTGCCCAAACATTTTTAGGTTGAGGCTATAGACACTGCTTGTTATGTAATAAATAGAGTTTATTTATGGCCAATGTCTAGCAAAACACCTTATGAGTTATGGAATGATAAGAAATCTAACTTAAAATACTTTAGAATCTTTGGCAGTGTGTGTTACATTTTGAGAGATAGGGAGCATCTAGCAAAATTTGATTCCAAGAGTGATGAAGGTATCTTCCTTGGCTACTCTTCCAATAGTAGAGCTTATAGAGTTCTTAACAAACGAACAAGACTATGATGGAATCTAGTAATGTTGTTATTGATGACTCTTTGAATGATTCAATCCCTTGTTATGATGATGATGTTAACTTGTTTGAAATGGAAAAGGAAAACCTTGTCTCAGTTGTCACTGAACTACCTCCACCTAAATCTATTGAGCCTATACCTCATGAGGTTGTTCATACAGAACCAGTGGAACCTAGTCCTGCTCCTTGGGTTGGTAGAAACCATACTAGTGATGTCATCCTAGGTGACCCCACTTTGGAGTTAAAACAAGAAATCAGTCATGTGTGTTTTATGTCTCAAATTGAACCAAAGAACATCAAGGAAGCTCTCTCCCTTGATGATTGGGTAATTTCCATGCAAGAGGAACTAAATCAATTCAAAAGGAATGATGTGTGAGATTTAGTTAAAAGGCCAAAAGAAAAAAACTTAATTGGAACTAAATGGATATTCAAAAATAATCAAATGATGAAGGAAAAGTTGTGACAAACAAGGCTAGACTTTGAGGAGACCTACGCTCCTGTTGCCAGATTAGAATCTATTATACTTCTGCTTGCTGTTTCCTGTTACATGAATTTCAAACTATTTCAAATGGATGTCAAAACAGCTTTTTTAAATGGAATTATAATGAAGAAGTCTATGTTGAATAACCAAAGGGATTTGAAGATTTAAATTATCCTGATCATGTTTATAAACTGAAAAAGGCCCTCTATGGTCTTAAACAAGCCCCTAGAGCTTGGTATGAAAGGTTGTCTAGTTTTCTCTTAGCAGAAGGTTTTATTAGAGGATCTACTGATAAAACCTTATTTGTAAAAACTTGCAACTCAGATAGGATCATTGCTCAGGTTTATGTTGATGACATTGTTTTTGGGGCCACTTCGAAAAAATTAGTGAATGATTTTACTAAACTGATGGAAAGTGAATTTGAAATGTCTATGGTTAGAGAACTCACCTATTTTCTTGGTCTTCAAGTAAAACAATGTATTGATGGGATATTCATTTGCCAATCCAAGTATGCTAAAGATAATGTCAAAAAATTTCACTTGGATAATGCTAGGAAAGCTAGAACTCCCATGTATAGCAAAACTGAAATAAGTGCAGATTTAAATGGTGATTCTGTTGATAAAAAAACTTATAGGAGCATGATAGGAAGCTTGCTTTACTTAATTGCCAGCAGACCCGACATTGCTTTTAATGTTGGACTATGCGCTAGATTTCAAGCTAATCCAAAAGAACCCCATCACAAAGCTGTGAAAAGGATTATCAAGTATATGAACTCTACCATTGATCATGGTCTTTGGTATTCTAGGTAGTCCAACACTTCTTTTATAGGCTACATGACTCAGACTATGCTGGGTGTGTTGATGATAGAAAAAGCACCTCTGGTGGGTGTTTCTTTGTAGGACATAACTTAGTCTCTTGGTTAAGTAAAAAACAAACTAGTGTCACCATTTCCTCCACTGATTCTGAATATATTGCTGCAGGAAGCTGTTACACTCAATTAATGTGGATGAAACAAATGCTAAGAGATTACGGGGTCATTGAGAACACCTTCCTCGTTCACTACGATAATATATCTGCCATTTGCCTTGCCAAGAATCCCATACAACATACAAGAACTAAACATATTAATATTAGACATCATTTTATTAGGGATCTTGTAGAAGATGGAATTTTGCAACTTACTTATTGTACCACTGAGCATCAACGTGCAGATTTGTTGACCAAATCACTTGATTCTCCCAGATTTGAGTTCCTACGAAAATCTATAGGTATTGGACCAAAAGATTAAAGTTGCACTACGCATTTGTTCTTCAAAACAAAAAACAAAAATGGTGTTTTTTTTTCTCTTCTTCTTAGTTTCTCCGCCCCTTTCTCAGTTTCTCTCTCTCTCTCTATTTTCTTCACATCCCACTTCTCTTCTCTCTGCTTCAATGGAAGAAACCACCTTTGGCCCCTCTCACGTCACAAACCCGGCTCCCTCAGGCACTCAAGCGCCACCTCCTGCTGGTCCATCCTTTCATCCTTCATCCCCGGGCAATCAACCCTCTTTGATTGTCAAAAGGTTCTCTTCTTCCACTGAGCAATCTCATTTCAACTCTGTCACAATTTTTCAAAAAATTCTGTCTGAATGTGTGTTTAATCTACGCTCTATGCCTAAGGTTTTTCTAGAACTTGTCCATAGGCTTTCTATCAAACCTAGGCTTTCTCTCAAACCTCTGTGCACACACATTCAATAGTATAATGAACATATTGTGAAGGAATTTTATGCAAATATTCCATCTGATATTGACATAAATGATCAAGATCAATCCATTTCTGTCCGATGTGGAGGAAAATATGTCTCTATTAGTGTCCCTATCCTAGATTCCTTCTTCAAATTACCACACACCTCTGCTGCCCATTATGTTGTGTTTTGGAACAAAGCTGAGTCAGTATCCCTTGAGCAAATAAATTCTGCTCTTTTTAAACTTAAGAGTCCTGTCAAACCTAAAGGATCCTTCACCATTGGCAATATGACTCCTCTAGTTAGATGTTTGTGTTATTTACTAAGGGAATTTGTAGAGAGAAATCAAGAGTAGAGGAAGACAACATAAATTAGTCTCTAAAACTTGTTTATCTTCTTCTTTGATAATCACCTATTTATAGGCTTACAATGACAGGAAGCTATAACCCACAAATTATGAATCAAAGGCTACTAATTGCATAGGTTACAAAATATCAAAAGGTAGAGGTAATGGATGTAATGGTGGTCATCCATAATTTATGTATTTATAACAAGTAAAAAAAATTGAAAAGAGAAAAGAAAACATATATGACTACCAGAGTGAAATTTTTTTGGCAAAAAGAACATAAGGAAAAACCTCTTTGACATTCTCTAGTGCAAAGAGCATATAGAACGAGAAAAGAATAATCTTCCTCTAATGGGTATATTGGAGGAGGCAAAGCATGAACTTAACAACACCCACAGATCTTGAAGTCCAAAATTTTTTTCCACTTCCCCTGCCCACTGCTCAAATCTTATGACTTGGATTTAGAGTTGGCAGAGAAAAGGAGCTTTGGCGTCTTGAAGAGCTTAAGGGGAGGAGAAGGGTTTGGGATTGGGGATGAGCAACATGAATTATGGTATTTGATTGTGATGGGTTTGTGCAGTTGGGGTTTGGAATTGGAGCGGAAAAGTGACACTATGATGGAGTTGGGATGACAACCCATAAAGCAGCATTGTCCAATTTTTTTCGGCTATAATTGAAGCTAAAGATTGACAAATTAGATCTAGTTGTGGTTCAAAGAGGGAGCGTGATCAATGCATAATTCTGTATCATTTTGTAGCACTTTACCGTATTGTTTGGTCAAGTTCTAAAATAAAACTTGTACTTGTTATTCAGTTTATTGAGCTCTAGGTACCACCCGAGGCATTTAGAGTAAAATGGAGCAAAATGGTGCAAAATTGTGCAAAAACTGGAAACTGAGTTAGAAATTCGTTTAGGATGTACCTTCATCATCAGAGCTTGGATTGGGCCAAATTACATGTGGTTGGAAAGAAGACATTTTGAACTTGAGGATCGGGGGCTCAAAGTCGTCATTTGATTAAGAGGCACCCAATTCGTGAGCCCAATAAGTTGTTCATCATTTTGACCTAAGCATGACCTAATTGATGCTTGGTCATGATGAGCTATGCATGAGGTATTGCTTATGGTGGGATTTGTTGGTGAAGTGCAGCAGCCAAGAAACTGATTTTCAATTGCAAGTGTTGTAGGTAGATATATTGAAATTAGATGTCCCATTTCCTTCTCCCTATAAATACCACTTCCATTCCAAACATTTTCATCAATCACATCCTGGGATTCACAATCCCTCTCTTCCAATTCCTACCAGATGACCTATCCCATCACAATTCTCACTAAAACATTCATCAACCACAACCTCATACACCTCTCCCAGAAACCACTCCACCCTTCACATTCCCATCATTTCCCAAGCACATCACCATTATTTCCCAAACACAATCCACACATCCACACCACTCTTCATCTCTGGCTGCAACCATACATGGTGGAAGCTGTAAAGAGCTCTTCAACAACATAATTCTTTCTTCATGGTTTTTTCTTACCTTCTCCATATTTTATTATGATTCAATTGTACTTTCCATTAATGGGGTGTAACTAATTACCATAACTAGGGTTTCAATGTAGCATGATAAGACAGTTTCAAGTTTTCAAGTTATTGATTACTTATTATTTTTTGGTCTCATTCACTTGTTCTTAGTTGAATCTTTATGCATGTTTAAATAACTGGCCACTATTAACACATGCATATTGGTTATCTAGTTCAAGCTTATATAAACACCATATGACTCTTGAACTGATTAGTGAATGAGTGGGTATGCATTTACGACAAACACCATGTTTAAATGTTTACTTGGTTCCTTAGTGTTCTTCTTAAGCTTAATGGATTCATATTCATAGTTTAGACTAAACACCATAGCTAAATTGTGTATTCTGAGGACTTGATTAAAACCATACACCATATGGATAATCATATATAAGAAAGAACGAACTCCATAAATTGAACTAATCAACTTGGGTGATTGTTAACTTGTAGCTTGAAATTGGATTGTCATGGTGAAGTTGAACCCCTAGTGCTTGTTTCATTATTGTCTATAAATTTTCTAAACATCTACTTGCTGGTCACTTGTTATTTTGCATTCCCTTTTAGTAATTTTCAGTTACTTGCTATTTAGCATTCCCTTTTTGTAAGTTTTTGCTCCAAACAACTAAACTCAACCTCATTAAAATTCTATTTAGTCTTAGGGTTACTTGTGAGTCTAAGTAGTAGTAATAAGTGTCTTCATCCAAGTCTCTATGGAATGACCTCGTTCTTGCATTCCTATACTATAATTGATTCATGCACTTGCGAGAAATAGATAGAGTAAAATCTATCCTACAAGTAAATGGCGCCACTACTGCGGACTTAATTAAGAGTCTTGTTACTATTGCTTACTTCCTTAGTTTTTCTTTGTTTTCAGGTATTTCATGTCGAACAAACCATTGCTTGAAGTTCTTGGAGTAGTAGTAATAAGTGTCTTCATCCAAGTCTCTGTTGATGTCGTTGACCCCTGGATCACTAACCACTTGGGATGCTGTAGCTAAGAAGTTCTTAGAGAAGTTTTTCTCCTCCCAAAAGACAGTCACCTTGATGTCACAGATTTTCAACTTTTCACAACATGATGGCGAACCATTCAACGAATGCTAGGAGCATTTCAAAGGAACTCTAATGCAATGTCCATATCATGGGTTACCTCTAAATTTACAAATGAAATTTTTTTATGATGGACTAACCGAAACTTGTCAATCGACTGTCAATAATGTTGCAGGTGGAGCTCTAAAGAAAAAGAATGCTCAAGAGTCATATGACATATTTGAGATGTTGGGATCCAATGCTCAACATGAAGATACAAGAGGTAAAAGTGCAGGTGTCTATGAGATTAGTCCTAACAATGAGCTTGTTTTACAGGTTGTTGGTTTACAAAGGAAGCTCGATGTTGTGCTCAATATGGTACCTAAAGTTCCTCAAGTTGAAGTTTGTGCTATTTGCAATGTTCAAGGACACTCAACTCACATATGTTCAACTAGTAATGATTATCCTACGTTTTTCCATGAACAAGACCATATGATGAATTCGTACAACCAAAGGCCAAGAAATGACCCCTTCTCGAACACTTATAATCCTGGTTGGAGGAATCACCCAAACATCTCTTGGAGTAACAATCAAAATTAACCAAGTTCAATCAAGCAAGTTCATCATTCCAACCCAAACTGAGTTCATTGGAGGACACAGTCAAGTTGTTGGCCCAAAATACTTTGCCCTTGAGGTTTTGAAACCATTCCATTGTTCCATTTCACCCATTATAGAGCCTCTTGAACCTGGCACCACTAAACTAGTTCCCTCCATTGTCAAGCCACCTAAACTTGAGCTCAAACCTCTTCCCTAACACCTTAAATATGTTTACCTTGGTGAGACAGAAACCCTTCCCGTCATTATAACTTCTGACCTTTCACCATTAGAGGAGGACAAGTTGATTAAAGTTTTAAGAGACCACAAGAATGCTATCGGATGGACCATTGCACACATCAAGGGAATAAGCCCTACAATTTGCATGCATCAAATTTTGATGGAAGATGCCAAGCCAACTCGTGAACCCCAAAAGAGACTCAACCCACATATGAAGGATGTTGTAAGAACTGAAATACTTAAATTGTTTCATGCAGGAGTCATTTATCCTATCTCAAATAGCAAATGGGTGAGTCCTATCCAAGTTGTTCCAAAGAAGTCAGGCATCATAATGGTCAAGAATGAGAACAATGAGCTAGTGCCAATAAGACCCATCACGAGATGGAGAGTTTGCATTGATTATCAGAAGCAAAACACTGCCCACTAGAAAGGATCACTTTCCTTTACCTTTTATTGATCAAATGTCTGAAAGGCTAGTTGGTCACTCACATTATTGTTTCCTTGATGGTTTTTGAGGTTATAATCAAATTGCAATAACCCCGAAGGATCAAAAGAAGAAAACATTCACAAGCCCTTTCAGAACATTTGCATATAGACAAATGCCATTTGGTTTATGCAATGCCCCAGCTACCTTCAAATGATGCATGATGCCTTATTTTTCAAACATGATAGAGAGGTTCATTGAGGTATTTATGGATGACTTTTCAGTTTTTGGGTCCTCTTTCGATGATTGTCTGAACCACTTGCCATTAGTGCTTAAAAGATGCCAAAAAACGAATCTGATTTTGAATTGGGAGAAGTGTCACTTCATGGTGAAGCAAGGTATTGCGTTAGGCCATTCTATTTCCAACAAAGGTATTGAGGTAGACAAAGCAAAAATTGATTTGATTTCTAATTTACCAGCCCCTACTTCAGTGAAAGGAGTGAGGAGTTGTCTAGGACATGTAGGTTTTTATCGTCGTTTTATTAAAGATTTCTCCAAAATAGCTCATTCTCTATTCAATCTTTTAGCTAAAGATGCTGTTTTCAACTTTGATAAAGATTGTTTAGATGCGTTTAACACTTTGAAACTTGAACTAACATCAACTCCAATTATCAAGGCACCAGATTGGTCTTTACCTTTCGAATTAATGTGTGATGCTTCTACCTATGCTCTTGGTGCAGTTCTAGGTCAAAGAGTTGCTCAACTCAATTACTTTACAACTGAGAAGGAGTTGCTTGCTGTAATTTTTGCTTTAGAGAAGTTTTGTTCATACCTTGTTGGTTCTAAAGTGATTGTATATTCTGACCATGCAACACTTAGGTACTTATTAACCAAGAAGGATGCTAAGCCACTCTTGCTTCGATGGGTATTGTTGTTGCAAGAATTTGATTCAGAAATCCGAGATAAGAAAGGGTGTGAGAATGTTGTTGCTGATCATCTCTTTCGTCTCATCGATGGTAACCAAGAGAATGAGGATGTCCTACCCCTCAATGAATCTTTTTCGGATGAACAACTATTGGCCATTCATGATCAAGAACCATGATATGCTGATCTTGTTAATTATCTTGCTAGTGGTGTTTTGAGAGATGATTTAACTTTTCAGGAAAGAAAGAAGTTCCCTGCCACAGCCAAATATTACTTCTGGGATGATCCATATTTGTGCAAACTGTAATGACTCGGTCCTAAATAAATTGGTAAATAGTAATTTATTCAGATAAAGGACCATTTTGCCCCTAGAATATTTTATTAGGTTTAAAGTTGACTTTTTGACTAGGAAGGAATTTTGGAATTTCGACTGTACCATTGTGTAAAGCATGGCGAGATGGGTCCATAGACACGTAGTGGGCTCGAATCAGAGTTATAACGAGAGAGATACGATCAAAATACCTTCAGTGGCATAACCGTAAATATTGTGAAAAGGTTTGATAAAGTCAAAAAAGCCCTCACCTCTCTCTCTCTTTCCTTTGCGCAGTCTCTCTCTCTCCTCTGTCGCGAAACCCCCCCTTTACTGTAGTAGCCGTGAGTTCCACCGGCTGCTATCGTCACGTTCAGCCATTTAAGCCTAGTTTTGCATCCAAACATTTCAACCTTTCTTTCATCATACTACAAAAATCGAAATAGACGACGGGAAACCACCGTCGTGTAGAAGGTTTTCCAACCGTCATGAAATCGACCACCATCTTTTGTACTATCAACAACGACGATTAATAACCGACGTTGTTAAGGAATTCAACATCCAGATTTATTACTAACCAACGTGTAATTACTATATAATTAGCTTAAAATGAAATCTCCGACAACATTAGACGACGGCTTTATGAAAACAGAGACGTCTAAAGACTGTTACATGTCAAGATCAAAAGAAGAACCGATGTACAAATAATTATCCACGTCTCTAAGTGAAGGAAAAAAGACTTGGATAAGCTAGAAACCGTCATGGTTAATATAAAACCACCCACAAAACAACAAACGTACACACAAACAGATTTAAAGAGTTTATTAAATGTCATTTGTCTTTTCAATTACCGTAGTAAAATAAAATAACCACGTCCTGCACCAGACATCACCGACACTTATGTATTTATCCACGTCACGAACTATAGTACAAACCGACATGTTAACTCGTTGACACGTCTTTTTTTTTCCAGAATTGTCGTTTAAATAGTACAAAGAAGGCCCTTTAACAGAGGAAGACTATAGTTTTTCTAAATAACCGATGTCTAAAATATTTAAAATGATAGAATATTACTCAATATCGACGTACAAAACTCTCCCCCACGTCGGTTTATGTCAAAGGTTGAGGTTATAAATAGTATTTAAGGCGTGGATAGGAACATAACCGACGTGGATTATAGATTCAACGTTTGTTGCTTTAAAATAAAGGACGTGGTTAATTACTTCACTATGTCTACAGATCCACCTGCTTTACGTTGTAATTACTTACCACGTCGATTCTTATTACATAATGACGTGGTTGTCCTTTTAAAAGTCGCTTGTTTGACCTGTCGTGACGTATGTATGCGCGGAGACGTCAGTTGTTTTAGACTAGCAAACGTGCAGAACGTTTGTCACGATAGTTAATGGAACTGGACGACCTTTATTTTGAGCTTTAGACGACAGTTTATTTTAAGCAAACCGTCTTGATTTCTTTTTCAGATGTCTGTTTTTTTGTTTTACGGTCTGTTGCCTTTTTGAAACCCGACGTTGTTTTTATCTTAGAAGTCTGTGTTTCCAATTTTTATCCCTGGCCGTCGTACTTTACAGCTTTAACCCAGCTTTTTTAATTTTTGATTTGCCTTGCGCAAAGCTTGCATAATGAAAATGTGATAATAATTAAAATGTTGTACAAAATTATTAATTAATGTCAGACAATTAACTAAATAACTAAGGTCATACATTATAACAATCAATCAATCCATATATCTTCATACCCATCTATAATATTTTCATTCCCAAACTCACCCACTAGGTCATCAAATGTGTCAACATTTGGTATCCCTCTAGTAAATGACTCACACTCAATTCTAGTATCACCTATCACATCATCACCAATAACATCATTATATTCTCTATTAGGCATTGATAACACTACCGACCAACCACGATGCATTGGGTCGTCAACATAAAATACTTGTTTGACTTGAGAAGCCATAACAAATTGGTCATTCCTATGTTCAATTTTACTCAGATCTACAAGGGTAAATCCAAGTTCGTCAACTACAAGGCCCACAATGTTATCTATCCAATCACACCTCAAGACCAGGATTCTAAACTTTTGGTAGTCAAGATCCCAAATTTCTTGAATAACACCATAAAAACCCATATTTGAGACAATAGGATTTTTATCCTTGGCACTAGCAACTTGCATAGTATGTGCAAGTAAATAAACTACACTATTTTGGACAGTTCGCACATCATCTTGTGCCTTGGTGTTAAATTTAACAACATTAATAAGATAGCTCCTATATGATGGCACTGCCATGCTTGGACTAGCTGCTAGCCACCTCAAATTTTCTGATACGCCATTATGCTCTTCCTCATTAAGTTCACTTTGAACCTGCAAATTAATCATATATACCTTAATTCAATCTAACATATAAAATGGAAGAAAATTAAAAGTTGAATATGCATGTCATTCAATAACATATATGTACCTTAAAGTGGAGCCATTGAATGAAAGTGTTATTGTGCTTATCTTGCAGCCACTTTGTTCTTTTTCTAAATTTTGGATAAGTGGTCTTGATGTGGATCATATGTTCCCTACATTGACACCAAAAAATCAAGCATTACAGTCCCTTGTATATAAGATAAACATAAGGAATAATAATATTTTAAATGGCACTCCATATGAAAAATAAAAGTCATACGTACTCGATATAAGGTAGGACTTCCTCCGTATTCTCCAAGACATATAGATGTGTCTGGTTTAACAAGTCCAGATCAACTAAGCTTACTGTGCAACCTAATAATGGCTTCGAAACTCCCATCTTCTGGCTTGAAGGCACTCCAACTGTACTAACATCAGATAAATGTTCGGTGCAAAACTCTACAGCTTCTTCAGATATATACCGCTCAGCAATGCAACCTTCCGGACGATTACGGTTCTGAACATACCCTTTTAGCACTTTCATATACCTTTCAAACGGATACATTCATCTAAAATATACTGGGCCACATAGACAAACTTCTCTGACAAGATGTACTACTAGATGAACCATGATATCAAAGAATGAAGGGGGAAAGTACTTCTCAAGCAAACACAAAGTAACTACTACATCTTCTTCCAACTTATCTAGCTTGGAAACATCTACCGTCTTTGCACATATAGAATTGAAGAAGAAGCACAATCGAGTTATTGCATACCTTGCAAGCTTCTCCAAAACAGAACGAATTGCTACAGGGAGCAATTGTTGCATCAAGGTATGACAATCATGAGATTTAAGTCCAAGAAGTCTATTAAAGATACAAGATTTTTTATATTTGAACAATAACCTTAAAGGACCTTCATACCATAGAAAGAATTGCAAACCGCTCTCTTCTCTACTCTTTACAAATTCCAAGGCCCTAGGGGCAAGCGAGTACGTCTTTGTCCATACTCGGGTTGCAAATCAGTTTTGACCCCCATGTTCAATAAATCTAACCAAGTAGCAATCTCATCTTTATTTTTTTCAGGGATCTCCAGCAATGTACCAATGATACTATCTCAAACATTCTTCTCAATATGCATAACATCGAGGACATGCCTCACATAAAGGTATTTCCAATACTCGAGATCAAAGAATTTTGATTTCTTCTTCCAACAAACTCTGTCACCATCATTCTTACCAACACTTCCCCCATTTTTCGAGCCCGATATGTAATTAATATCTTCAACCATGTGCAACACTTCTTCTCTGGTTAATGGCTCAGGAGGTGTGCCATATTCAGGTTTCCCATTAAAAGCTGCACGCTGCCTTTGATATGGATGATTCATTGGTAACCATTTTCTATGCCCAATGTAACAAATTTTGTGGCCATTTTTCAACTTGTGACTAGGTGTATCATCGCCACATATTGGACTAGCTTTATATCCTTTAACGACACAACCAGGTAAGTTTCCATAGACAGGAAAATCATTAATTGTCCACAATAATACACCTCTGAATGTAAAGTATTCTCCGAATATGTGCATCATACACTCCTCTAATCCTATCCCACAGAGATTTTAAATCATCAATCAAAGGCTCTAAGTAGACGTCTATATCATTTCTAGGCTGTTTAGGACCGGAAATCAATAAGGTTATGAACTTCCGTTTCATGCATAGCCATGGTGGGAGATTATATGTAACTAAGATAACTGGCCAACAACTGTATCTGCTACTTAAAGAACTGTGGGGATTGAATCCATCAGATGAGAGAGCCAATCTCAAGTTTCTTGGCTCTTTACCAAACTCGGGCCATTTATCATCAACAAGTTTCCAAGACGGGGAATCCGCTGGATGAGACATTTGACCGTTAACTGATTTTCTAGCAGCATGCCAAGTCAAACTCTTAGCTATCTTATGTGATTGAAACATCCTTTTAAACCTAGGAATTGGAGGAAAATATCACACCACCTTCGCTGGCACACCCTCTTTCAAGATTGAATCTTTTCCTTCCTTCCACCTTGAGACACCACAAGTAGGACAATTAGTTGAATCTTCATAATCATTCCTATACAAGATGCAGTCATTGGGACATGCGTGCATTTTCTCATAACTCATCTCTAAAGCAGACAATGTCTTTTTGGCCTCGTACATAAAGGAAGGTAGTGTATTTCCTTCTGGAAGAAAATCTCCTTGAAGTATCAATAATTCTATAAAACAAACGTCACTCATCCCATGTTTTACTTTCAAATTATATAACTTCACCAAAGCTGACAACATCATGTACTTACTGCTACCAGGGTACAAGGGTTGATATCCATCCCCAATCACAGTGGCAAACTCATAAGGATCAAATTCAATATCTCCTAAATCATTATCATCCATCCCTACTACTTCATAAACAAAACTGAACCCACATTGCTCATCCTCTTCCACATTTCTACTAGCATTAGTAGTCCATTCCCAAGGTTCTCCGTACCATGTCCAAATCTTATAGCTTTGGTCAATTCCATTAAAGTATAAGTGGTCCCTTATAATTCCAACTCCAAACAATCGAATATTCCCACATTTAACACATGGACAACGAATATGAGTTGTATTTATAAGATTTTCTACAGCAAAATTCAAAAATCCTTCCACATCTAACTCATATGCCTTCGATCTTTTATCCGCATGCATCCATGACTTATCCATCTCACACACTATAAAATCATACATATAATAAAGTGAAAAGACCAGCAATGAAACACTACTATATTGACAGAGAAGAGAACAAAGTGGGAAAAATGAAAAAAAAATGCACAATAATCAGACAATGGTTTTTACAAAATAATCATCGCGTAACATAGATTAAGACGACAGTATGTCTATTTACCATCGTCTTTAGGCAAACAACAAGATATTTGTATTCTTTTTGAAGAACAGGGCTGGGTTATGGTCGACTAAAAATGACGGCGGTAGTAAATAAAAAGCCGACGTATACTAAAAATTTAGACGACGGCACCAACCGTCGTCGTGGTTTACAAAAAACCAATGCCTAATTCTTCCATCCCCATTCCATTTCAAAGAACCCTTAACAGAATGCAAACCTCAAAACATAAAAAGAACCCATATATAGCTCCCAAAACATAAAAGAACCCATATTAAGAAACCAAAGCTAAGAGAATATACAAACTAACAGAATATTTAGAGAGATCTAAGAGAATATACAAACTAAGAGAATATTGAGAGAGTGCTGAGAGAATATATATAAACTAATAATAAGAGAATATTGAGAGAGAGCTAAGAGAATATACTTACATGGATATTGAGAGAGAGCTGAGAGAAAATATCAAATGCTTGAGAGAGCTCAGAGCATATACCCAATACTTGAGAGAGAGCTCAGAGAAAATACATAATGCTTTGAGAGAGAGCGAAAACTTTAAGACAAATTTACGTTGAAGAGAGAGAAGGAAATACTTTAGGGTTAAATGGAAATTCGGAAAATTTTAGATCCCGGTCAAAAATTTCAAAGGACCGTGTTTATTAAAGACGACTGTAAATACAACCCAATAGTCGTTTAATTTCAGATTTACAACGATAGTTATGTTACATTTACGACGTTGTATTGTGTTTTGACATCACCCATACAAAAACCGACGTCTAAAATATTAAAAAATTAGCTTTGTTGTGTGTTTCCTAAGATTCGAAAGCGCATATTGACCAAAAAGAGCGAGAGCAAACCAGCGTCGTTTCAATAAAACCTAAACCCTAAATTTTACAATAATTATAAAAAAATACACAAGTATGAGAAAAATGAACCAAAAATTGCTATGGACTGCTTACAACAATGCCTTCTATATTATTAGGCTAAAATCTATATTAAAGAATTTTCAATTTTATGACCACCAATGGATCACATAAACCTTAGGGTTATGTAATGGAAAGTATAATAACTATTGTGCTTTGTCTCTAAATCATTTTGACTTTTGTTATCACTTCTAATTTTGAAATCTAAAATTAAAATTTTCAGGCATGTAGGGGATAGATATTGTCTCAATGAGTGCATAGAATTTGTCGGTTTATTTTTTGGATTTTTTATGAATATTTTTTTAATATTAGTAATTAAATACAAATAAATATAATTTTAACATTAAATTTTTTAAAGATTTAGGGGAGATAAAATCTTCCAATGAGTGCATAGTAGTTGTCAGTTTATTTTATGGAATTTGTTTTGAAATTATTATGAATATTAGGAATAAAATATAAAAGTCATACAAAAATTGAATACGAAAGTACATAACCGACGTTTTATCAGTTTACAACGACGTTAAGTAACTCATAATGTCGTCCTAGTAAACATTAAACGTCGCAATATAATAACCGTCGTATGCTTCAAATTCCAAAAAGTAGTGCCAATGACATTCGGAACCCTCACCACTAGTACATAATTCCATTTCAACTCCAGTACAATATATAAAACCTTAACACTTTTAACCTAACATCCATTGTTCAGCAGCCCCCCACATATATATATATATATATATATATTGTTTGAACGTATTTTCCTTTGTCTCTTTGCCTTCTCTCTCTTTCTTTATGTCTTCTCTCCCTCTTCACACTTCCCCCAGTCAGCCTCAACGGTGTCGACAAGCTTCTTTGCGAGGAGGATGTTGGTTCACTTGATGGTTGATTAGCCGCTGGTCTCTTTGCATCAACCACCTTTTTGGTGCCGTAGCGATTCCCTTTTAGCCATATCAACCGTCATCGGTCGGTAGGCGGTTTTACTATAAATGTTTGGTTACCAAACTGGTTCCAAACATAGTCCCTGGCATTTGTGGGCTGTTTCCCATTGTTTTAATTTCTGCCATCGTTTTTTGTGCCTATTGAATTATTCCAAACTCTCTTTCTAAAGTTCCATGTGGTTGGAGAAAAGCAATCAAGCATAGAATACAGTAAATATCATCTTTTCTATTTTAACTTTCCAACTTTAAAATGTCAAACAAGTGTTCTTTCTTTCCTCCTCCTTTACTCTTTTTTTTTTTCAAGAACAAGGACCTTAAAAGATCTTATTCTCTTCTCCCTCTCTTTCACAAACATATCAACCTGCGACCAAAACATTTCCAAATTTCAATTTCATGTATTAAGATCTTATTATGTCTCTTCATTTCGTTCTCAATCTTTCTCTCCCTCTTCTCTTCGGCGATGCTCTCTCTTCCCAACTCTTTACTCTCTATCTAGGCTGAACGATGCCAAATCACCACCACTATCATGTTAGAAATATGCCCTAACGCCAACCATGTGATGTTGCTTTTTGGATATTTCACCAACACTAATTAACAAGATCGTTGTTTTCAACAATGATATTTGGCATATTATCATAACAGTAACACAACAAGTCATTGGAATATGAAATAGTATGAGAGCTATGAAATGAGATTGGATATAAGGAGATCTCTCATACTTCCACATTAAGTCATTGCATGTAGAATGACTAGTCTCAAGTCATTGCATTTAGAGACACTAAGATAAGTGTGTAGGTGCTTATATAGACAAGTATACTGAACACGATCAAACCATGAGTTCTAGTATGGAAGTCTTAATAACATATCAAACTAGAACTCATAAGTTGCAATCGTGCAAACTAGTCATCACACCTGAGACATCTGTAACATCCCGACCCTAATTTAAGTATTCGTTTAATTTAATTAATTTAATAAATTATGAAATTACAATTTTGCCCTCAGGGATAGGATTATTTTGGCCACTTCGGATATTAGAGACATGAATGGCACCATGACGTAGATCGCGTCGAGATGCGTTCCTAGACATGTAGTGGGCTCAAATCGGAGTTGTAATGAAAAAGTTATGATCAACGGAAGCATAATGGCATAACTATAAATATTTCAAAATTGAATTTAAAAAAATATGATTTCCTTCTCTCTCTCTCTCTCTCTCTCTCTCTCTCGCGGTTTTCCCTTCGCACACGACAGCCCCCTTTCCCTACAACTGACGGTTTTTGGGGCCGCCGCCGCCGCCACTGCCCACCTCCGACCACAAGGCTAGTACCAAAAGAACCGACTCCACCTCCTCTCTCCATCCCGCCTCTACCAGCAGCTGGAGCAGTCGATATCGCCAGCAAAGTACGAAAATTCGGCCAATTTTGACCAAAAACTTCCACCTCTTGTTCCAGCGATTTCAGCCACCAATTTAATCATTTTATTCAATTTATGTAATTGTGAAATTATATTTTTGCCCTTGGGGTGTAGGATTCACTTTGGTCACTTTTTGATCTGGTTGGATTGTTTCCCTCGGTACATGATAATGATGTGTTAAGTTTGGGTGTGTGTATTTGTATATCTATATATGTATATGTATATGGGTATATTTGTGGAGATACTTTCCAGGTTGAGATTTCTTGAGTATGTGCATTGAGACTACTCTGCACAGGTATGACCATTGGAAACGAAGTTCGGAATTGAGGTTGGATATTTGGAAATTACTGGCATATTATATTTTGTGTTAACGAGATATTTTGGTGGGTTTAAATTTACAGTTTTACAATAAGGATTAAATAAACAAGTTTATATTTTTCCAAGAAATTGGAAAAGTATTAATTATATGGTTTTCCTTATCTTATGTTATGACATGAACTTACTGAAGTGAATTATTTTCAAGTATCGGACGGTAAATATGCACGTATACAAAAGAAATTTGTTGCATAGTGTTTTGATAGTTATTTCCTAAAACGGAGGGGGTTATTTATGTTGAATATAAATTATGTTTAACGCTTTGTTTTCATCTGCTCGCATTTTCTGTTTTGCCCCCCAAGTTCTAGATATCTAAGGTCGAGACCACCATGTCGAGGCATCAGCATTGTTTGCTCTGTAAGCTTGCAGTGTAGGAACTTCTCTTTATCATTCTCTACTTTCCTTTTTCCTCATCAGGTTCTAAACTTAAATCTTTAGTTGCTCTGCTTGCTCGTTTCCAGTTTGGGTAGAAGGCGTGAAGCCCATTTCAATTGTGTTAACTGTTATGTGTGCCCTTACCTTGTGCATGCTGCAGATTGGCGTTATTTCTACACTTGTTTGCAGGTGCTGTAATTTGGGAAATGTTCCAATTACAGGGGGGAGACTCTGCTGAAATTTCGGTAGGAGTCGCAGTCTTTATAAGTTCAAATTAGGGCTAAAGGGCTTGTTAGTAAAGTGGGTCCAGCATCGATTAGATGTCAGACAGGAAGTAGGGCTTGTCACAGATTCTGAAGGAGAATCCGGGGCGGGTCCTATTAAAGGGCTAAAGAGTTAACCAAGTTAAATTGGTGTTAAGTTAAGGAAGAAACGTGAGGTCACATGGTTTTGGTAACATGAAAATTGGGCTCATAGAGGTATTTGAAAGAAAGGAATTGGATTTGACAACAAAGTTAAATTTGCTAAAGAAAACTAATTGTTAGTCCCTTTTCCTGTGAACACTCCTTTTGATGGTTTGATAACTTGGATCTGATTGCTCTATAGAGTGAGAAGGTCTTGGATCAACATCAATGCCACGATTGGATTTCTAGCTCACGATGAGGATTCTTTCAACTTCTGAACAAAATTGAAATTTGGATCAGGTTGACAAGAACAGGGGAGCTTGGGTTGGACTTTATCGGCTTGTTCCTTTTATCTTGATCTAGAGTTGTATAGGCGTGGGTATAAGACTAGCCAAATAGACACGGTATAATAGTGTACGTAGGATGTTGATTTGTTGTGTTTGCACTTATTCTGGACTTCTGCTCAAGCCATTATGCTCCAAGGGAGGTATTGGCCTTGTAAGTGTATGGATTTTGTAATTTTCTTTTGGCTTCCCTTGACAATTTTGTAATAGGACAATCATTGTCTTTTCTCAAGCTCTAGTTTAGATTAAGAATTACATCTCTAGGTGTTCTTATCTGGCTGCATTGTGATGGACAACAATGTGTTTGACAAAGGTAAGTTTTGCATTGCATTAAATTGCATTAACTAAATTCCTAAAAATTATGACTAGTCATCTTTCTTTCGTATGACTAGTCAAATTCTGTATTGTTAGGATTTCCAGCTCACTGTTTCCAGTTGGATCCTACCCAATTTTTTTTGTCATATTCTGCTAAATTCTCTGTTGCCTTGTACAATTCTAACCTAGGAATTTTGTGTAAAAACAAACGCATTCCTCATTTGGCAGCCGTCACTTTTGTAGGCAAGTTTTGGAAAATTTCTTTGTTAACTTTCTCTTCTTCCTCAAGTGTAACCATCATATTTTTCATCTTCGAGTTTTCCAAATTGTTTCTTTTTGAACAACTACATTTGAAATATGAAAACCTCATCTTGCTAGACCAAACACTCTCTCATATATATCTAGGTCAGATTCAAGATTGATTTCTTCAAGAGTATGGTTTCTTGAAAAAATTGGTCATTCTCCCTTTGAATCCAAATTTCTTTCTTGTTTGAGTTGGAGAGCTAGCCAGCTGGTGCCATGGAATGAAATAGCTGAAGAAGGAGATGTCATTGCCATGAAGACCTAAGATGCTAGTTTTGCTAAGTTGGAGAAGAAGATTGCACAAAAGAGGTAAAGCTCATCTTCCTAAATAGACCTAGGATTTCTTGAGTTTGCTAGTGTTTCTTTGTAAGAATCTTTTTGCTTAGTGGATTGCCTGGTCGGTTGATGACCCCCCAATTTTTCCCAATTGTGGGTTTCTAGGTGAACAATTTTTGGTTTGCATCTCTGTAATTTTCTAGGTTTATGTTCTTAATAGTTGACTAGTCATCGCATGATGTTCATGTATTTTTGGATTTGTGTTCTTGCGGTTGACTAGTCATCATTTCCTGTTGTTTGATGTTTACTTGATTATGATGCCTTCACACACTTTCGCCATAGTTGTTGCTAGTACAAGGGATGCCTAGATTGACGGGTCCTTCTAAGTGCCTAGATTGTCACTAGTAATTCTCTAGGCTTGCAGGTACATCTTGGTATGCTCTGTGTATGCTCTTGGTTATATTAATTCATGTATGACAGTAGACTAGTCATAAGAGTACCTGGTCAAAAGTGTGTGAAGTTTGTTGTGTCTTGCTTAATTATCATTTAAATTTACCCCTCATCACCTATGTACCAATTTTAGGCCTGGATGAGTTCTTTTCTATGCCTCAATCAAAAGGACTTCAATATTCTTTCATTTATGCGTGTCGGTCTGATAGATACAAGCAATACCTAATCAAACAAGGAGGGAACTAGAATCATGGTTAATGGTACCTATTTGGGTTTAGATCAACCCATAGATCAGGTCAAGATTCTTAGTCAATTCGGGCCCAATGATATAGTTTGGGCCTGAATTAACCTTTTACTTTCGAACTAATAGTCCTTATTCAAGCCTAGACCTCTGCTTTAGGTCCGAATGATAAGTTTAAATAACACGAAGGCGGGAAATTAAATTAATCTATATAGATATTTAAAATATGTAAAAACAATTAAATAGCATATATTTAATGAAATAGTTAAGATAAACTCAGAGGTCTCTTTATCTTATTTTAACTTGATAATAAAGAAGAACGTGACTGAAAAAATGGTAACTGTTGCCACTTTTTTTTGTAGTGAGATTTCTTTTCTCCATTTCCTTCTTATTCATATTGGGTCCGTGCATATTTAAAGTCTTGACGTATCTATGTATTCTTTTTTTTTCCCATCACATGAATCCTATACCTTGCTTGGGTTCATATTTTATCTCTTTAGTGATTGAAAAAGGAAACCTCTAAGCTTGGATATGCTTCTAGTATTCTGTACTTCGGTTTTCAAGGAATAACCTTCTCTTCAAGTGATGCTTGTTGTATTTCTTTCCACTTCTTTCCTTGTTATACCTTACACAACTCATATTATAAATTGTTCTAAGCTAGTATGATCAAATTGTTAGTCTTTAATTTCTGTGAATCGATCAGTATTATCCTCCTTGTGATTCCTTCAAACAATTAAATTTTTCTCTTCTTCAATTCGTGGAGCACCTGCAGCACTTTTGTCCCATGACATCGCATTCTCCAGAATTTCTCTCAGGTTCTCTTACACCCTAATTCACATTGGTAGTAGAGGTACGTCCACGTCGAAACTCAAATAAACAAATTAACGTTATAATGTCATCTAAATCCCTAGATTTCTTTTCTCCATTTCCTTCTCATTCATATTGGGTCAGTGCGTATTTAAAGTCTTGATGTATCTATGTATTTTTTTTGTTTTCCCATCACATGAATCTTATACCTTGCTTGTGTGCATATTTTATCTCTTTAGTGATTGAAAAAGGAAACCTCTAAGCTTGGATATGCTTCTAGTATTCTGTACTATAGAGTTCGGTTTTCAAGGAATAACCTTCTCTTGAAGTAATGCCTGTTGTATTTCTTTCCACTTCTTTCCTTTTTATAGCTCACACAACTCATATTATAAATTGTTCTAAGCTAGTATGATCAATTGTTAGTCTTTAATTTCTGTGAATCGATCAGTATTATCCTCTGTGATTATTCCTTCAAACAATTAAATTTTTCTCTTATTCAATTTGTGGAGCACCTGCAGCACTTTTGTCTCATGACATCGCATTCTGCAGAATTTCTCTCAGATTCTCTTGCACCCTAATTCATATTGGTATTAGAGGTACGTCGACGTTGAAACTCTCTCACACTTCAGTATTTGTTAAGAGATAGTCTCTTGAAACTCTATTCCAGCCAATGGGGGCTCTAGGTTAGTGGAAAAGGATATTGACTTGCAGACCACAGATTTCAGGTTCGAACCCCTATGACATTAGTTGTGTGTAACTCCCACCCCTCTAGTTTAGACTATCCTTGTACGAAATAAATAAATAAACTCTTATCTCTAGACATAAACCTACCAATTTTTTAACATTTATGAAAAGCCCAAATTTTAATATAGGTTATAGTTGTCCTAGTATTGTAACATATTCATAGACTATGCCATCTACCTTAACTACTTGTCAAATCCCTTATTTTTAGCATTTAAATTTAATTCCTTTAAATTTGGAAACCTATTCAATAATTAAACGTTTCAAACAAAAGTAAACACCTAATATACATAAATAATAATAGAATACAAATTACGTATGTACAATAATAATACACATAAATAATAGTAATATAGCTAAACAAACAATGATAATAATATACCTAATTAAAATTAATCTTTTGCCTAAAAAGTATTGGTTAGGTCATTATCCGTTGGAAACTTATGGTGATACATGCAAAATAGATAAATTACCTACATATTTGATACATGATCAGTGAATAGATAGGTAGGTATTATGTCTAGTGGGTCATTTTCAAGTTCATATCCATTTTTGGGGACATTTACAATTACATACTCAAACTCATTGAGAATTTACATTCCACCCCCTTTGTTAGCCGAACTATGAATTAAAAAGTGCTGCTAAACGAACCCTAAAATTAACTTAGTACACCCAATGATCTAAGTAAACCCTAATATTTTAATCAAAATGTAAAATTAACTAAGTACACCTTATTTAACTACCAAAAATACCTTTGGTACACCCTAATACACTCTATTATACAACACCCTAATACCAATCCTTCTTTTTATGAGCGTTATACTTTTCCAGCTCTTACTAGTTGCAATTTCTGCGCTCATGAATCTCAATGTCTACAATTTATTTAAATTTTTTACTTTGGCAGGAAAGCAAGGGCATAGAAGACTTTGGTGATGTCATTTGAGAAGCCGGTGGAAATCTCAATGTCTGCAATTTATTTAATATTCCATCCTTTCTCATCTTCTTCAACTTTAAATTAAGTAAACCTACTTATGTGATTATTTGTTGGTTGATATCTAGCTTGATGTCTTGTTTGGTTACAATCTACTTGTATTTAGTGACTAAAATTAATTCTTTTTCTTTTGTCATGAAGGCTATATTGCAGCTGGCAGAATCAGGTTCATTTTCCTCCAGGTTGATCTGTTTAAAGTACGTGGGAAGTTTGCGTTATCATATATGCTTATGAAGATCACTTTTTACTCTGCAAAGGGAAAATTCTTCTAGTCACTCATCGAAGATTGATACTGTTGCAAGTAAGTTAGCTGGATTAGAATCATTGCTATCTATCCCTTCCTATATGCTATACACCATTTAACGACACCTCCTTGCACCTTCGTCAGTGCTCGCGACATTGTTCGTGGGCACCAAGTAATATGGAAACTTCTCTATATTTGATTAGGGTTGAATATGGTGAGTAGGATATACTTATTAAAATTATATTTATTTCACAATTCAATATATTCTTTTTTGTCATTTTATATTAGGGTAAATTAGTAATTTATTAAATAGTTTGGTAGTAGGATGTACTCAGTAATTTTAAGGTTTGTTTAGCAGTACTCTTAATAAAATCATTAAGTGCTAATGTGGCATTTGTGGGACCTATTTTTAACTGACGTGGACTCCACATAAGCAATAAATTAAGAAAACAAATCAAATAACAAAAGAATAAAACAAAATAACAATTAAAAAAAGGGAGTTTTACTAAAACACCCAAAATAGGGGTTGAAATTATAAAAAAACCCAACACTCAAAACACTTTATAAACACACCCAAAACCCATCATTACACACACTCAAAACCCATTTATAAAACACACCCAAAAAATATACAATTGTTGATTTTGGGTGTGTTTCTATGTTTAAATAGTGTTTGGGTTTTTTTATAAATACATGTATAGGATTGGGTTTATTTATAAATTTGTATTAAAATAAAGAGATATTTAGTGATATACCCATTCTTAGCACTAATATTATAGATAAACCCTACACCATTGAATTTCTATAAACAAACCCAAAAAATGACAGCTGGCCCTATTGAATTTAAGTTTGATTATTAAATTACTTTGATACTTATTGAGTATTTTGGGTTTTTTATGAGATTTTGGGGTTGGGCCGCTTGTTTTAAGAAATTGATGGTAGTTTTGTAATTTATAAGAAGTTAAAAACCTCTTTGTTATGTTGTAAATGAGCTTTGGGTATTTTTCTAAAGTCCATTTCATATAGGGTATTTTTATAATTTGAGCCCCTATATTGGGTATAATAGTGAATCTCCCTAAAATAAATATAAAAAAACACATTAAAGAAGAAAAAAAAACCTTAGCACTCTCATCCTCTTCCCCGTAGCCACCATCTTCCCCACAGCATCTACCCTCTTCCCTGCAACACCTCCCCATTCTCTGTCTCTATGTCACCATCTCACTGTTGCAATTTGGGCAAGTAAAATTTCAAAAAACTATGTCTTTCTCTCTCCTCAACGGGTGGGCTAGCTAAAGTTACTACCTTACAATCTAATGATATTTTTTGTTTTAACTTCCAGTTTCTATAGTCTTTCTAGAAATAAATGTATATATTAAATCATATCAATTACGATAGTTCATAATTTCATTGACTAATTTTCAATACACTTTTTTTCTTTTTATACAAGCTATATTTGTGGAGCATCGGACCTAGGACCTCGAGTGCACGGCTAAATGCTAATTTCCAATAAAGTTTAACATATAAAAAAATACATATTAATGAAACCAAAAAGCACATATTATAAAATGAAAAATACGTTGGATAACATAATTGAAAGTGTACCTATTTTAATGTGTATTTTTATTGATGTCTTGCACCTAAACTCATAAAGAATTGGACTTTTCTGGACTAGTAATAGGTTAATATACATATTGGACTATGTTTAAACAAGTCAAATATATAGGTTTGATTTTTTTAATCCCCAAAACTCTCCTTAGGCTACAGCCCACCATAGTCATTAAGGTATAGTTCCGCCCTTGATTAAGATTGATTCAGTAACTTGCTTTGTTGGACCTTAATCATTAGTTTTACTTAGAAAAATTTGACTTTTATTTATAGAAATATAAGGGGATGGGCTGCGCAACATGCTGGTAAGAAAAAAATTAGTTTGAAGTAAAAAAAAATCAAATTTGTTAATTTTAATATTATACCCTAGGTCCAGGAAACATCAATCCTCTCACCCATCATGTCGCGGTAGCCAACAATCCTCAAATAGCTCTAGTAGACTTTGAGACTGGTCAATAATATGAATTCGAGGTGAAGATCATGTATCTCGATATATTTAAGTCTCTGGTTATTTATACTATATCCAGCAGGCTAAGTCGACCCTTAGTTTCTCTTTCTACAAATATTGTGATTTGTAGGAAGGACGAATAATTATTTCTACATTTGTTTGGGATTGCGTACCTAAGTGAGTTATTTGGGATTGTTTGGACAACAATATGCAACCCTTAGGCATCAGCCAAATTTCATTATAGCACCTGGTTTTTTCCTTAGTAACAATCTTTCATTTTTATTTTAATTATTTATTTTTGTTTGACAGCTCCGTGGATTTTTATATCGGGAGAAGCCTTCAAATTACTGTACAAATACATAGAGAGGAGCATTTATTCCAATTGCCTTTGAGTTTTTCCTTTCCCCAACAAAAAGAAGATATTGTTAATTCATCTATATCCGAAGTTGGGAAGGTAGTTAGTGACGATGATGGGGACACAGAGTGGTTGTTTGACCTACTGTGATCCTAACATAGAAGATCTTAAAGATGAGTTCACAAAATTAATTGTGAAGAGAGATGCGTTGCAGAGGTTGGTCAATGAGGCCGAAAGGGAAGGGGAAGTGATCAACTATGATGTTTTGATTTGGCTAGGCACGGTGGATGTGATGATCGGCAAAGTCTCGCGTTTTGAAGATGAAGTCAACAGGAGAAGACGATGCTTGTATTGGCTGAGTTTGAGTAGGCAAGCGCAGAAGATTAAACATGATGTTCTTCATCTCCTTGAAGAAGGAAAATTCCAAAATGTAGCCCATCCAGCAGCTCCACAGATCCAAAATGTAGCCCATCCAGCAGCTCCACAGACGATACTGCCAACATTAACAGCAGGCGTTAGAGGCCCTAAATCCAGAATAACAATCATGAATCATGTCTTGGAGGCTTTGAAGAATGAAAAAATAACAATGGTTGGGATTTGCGGGATGGGCGGTGTGGGTAAAACCCTAATGGCGGAAGAAATCATTAAAATAGTACAAGGAAAGCTGTTTGATGCGGTTGTGATGATAGTTGTGTCCCCAAACCCAAACATTAGAAAAATAGAAGCTGAAATTGCAGATAAACTAGGTCTTACAATTGACCTAGAAACTGAAAAGGTAAGAGAAAGGATCCTCATCGTATTAGATGATGTATGGTCAGTACTTGATTTTGAGGCAATAGGACTTCCGTTTGGACCTTCACATAAAGGTTGCAAAGTTTTGGTGACATCATCGAATTTGGATGTGTGCTATGAGATGGGGAGTCAAAAGAACTTTACACTCCCGATGTTAACTGCAGAAGAAGCGTGGGAGCTATTCCAGGAGACAATAGGTGAACCCTTGGATGCTGATCCTGATTTATGTGGTATTGCAAAAGCGCTCACAAATGAATGTGGAGGTTTACCGTATAGTGTCGTAACTATTGCGAAAGCGCTTCAAAATAATAAGAGTAAGTATGAATGGTCTAATGCCCTTCAGAAACTAAAAGGGCATGAAATTCCTCCCCAAGCTTATTATTCTAGTATAAAACTCTGTTATGAAAGACTGGAGAACGTTGAACTCAAGTCATGCTTTTTACTATGTTGTTTATTTCCACAAGGTTACGATATTCCAATTGATTATTTGGTTAGATATGCGTGGGGCCAAGGAATAATTTATGACAGGTTTGATTCAGTGGAGGCAGCAAGAATGCGAGTACATGTTTTAGTTGTCAAACTAAAAAGGAGGTTTTTGCTGCTAGATAGCAGCAAGGAAGGCTGTACCAAAATGCATGGCGTAGTTCATGGCGTTGCCATATCAATTGCTTCCCAAGATATGGATGTTTTTATGGTACAAGATCAAGCTGGATATAGAAGTTGGCAAATAAATCCTCCATGCAAACAGTACACAACAGTTTCACTGAATGATGTTCATATTGACGACCCCATTGTGACAGGTTTGGGGTATCAAGAACTTAAACTTCTACAACTAAAAAATAGCGAAATTTCAGAATCTGCCCTGGAAAGCATGTTGAAAGGGATGAAGCTCCAGGTTTTATCTTTCATACATACAGGTTCAACATCAATTAGAGTGCTGCTAAGACACCTTCGGACCTTGTCTCTAGATGATTGTACACTGGGAGACATATCTAGTGTTGGGAAATTGGAGAATCTCGAGATCCTCAGTTTTGCGCGTTCCAACATCAAAGTGTTACCGAGAGAAATTGCAGATCTTCAACAATTAAGGTTGTTAGATACGACAGATTGTTCTTATCTAAAGGAAATTCCTCATGGTATCCTATCCACATTAAGTAAACTAGAAGAGCTGTACATGACACGCAGCTTTAATAAATGGGAGCCTGCAGAGGAAGTCGATCAAAGCAAAGAAGGTGAGATCCGGATGGCAAGCCTAGCTGAGGTGATGTCTCTACCCTCTAAAAATTTGACAGTTTTAGCCATAGATATACCGGATTTCAAGTTGTTGCCGGAAGATGAAGTGCTCTTGGAAAAGGAAACAACAAGATTTCATATATCTATATGCAAGGCTAATACTTTTCCTATGCCACAACCCCTGGATTACGGATTTAAAAATACTGTTAAGCTTGCTGGTGATGCAAAAGAGTTCATGCAAATGGAGATATTAGATTTCTGTTGAAGTACTCTAGAGCTTTGTACTTCAGAGAAACTAAAAATTTGAACTGTGTCCTCAATGACCAAGTAAGTTTTGAAGGCTTGGAAGCTTTATCGATTCAAAATAGTAAGCACGGCACAGAGTCTCTTATAAGTGATCGAACGGGTAAGACTGCCTTCCTTCAGTTGAAGTCACTTGAGCTAAATGGGATACCGGATTTACTAGCAATATGTCATGGGCAGCTTCAAAATCAATCTTTTGGCAACCTAAGATCCCTTCAGATCAGTTGTTGTTCTGAGTTAAGATATGCCTTTCCAGTGTCTATAGCAAGAAACTTGGTACAACTCCAGTCCTTAGTTGTTTATCTATGCGACAAAATGCAAGAAATTGTCTCAAATGAGGGGATGGAAGATGAGATTGATGCATCTTCCAAGGTTGCTTTTCCTAATTTAACGGAGCTCAATCTGTCCGGTGTATCAAACCTGGTTAGTTTCTACATAGCCAACCAGCCATGTAGCTCAAAACCTGAGGTATGTGTGTGTCTATATATAAATATATATATATATATATAATTGCGTAATTGTTTATTTTCTTTTTGATAATTAAATGTGTGTCAAATTTCTTTTTTCCTCTGAGAGTTAATCCATTATTAGATATTTGGTTGACTTACGAATAATAATATGCTAATCAACTCCTCCCATTTGGCAAAGATGGCAGAGACTTCGTCGTCAAATCAAGGAAATGAAGCTGGCGGGTCCTCTTTTAAGAAATCAAAAATACTACTTCCACCAAATTGCATTTCCTGGTTAAAAAATCTAGAAGAACTAGAAGTGAAGCTGTCATCAAAAATAGAAGTGCTATTTGATCTAGAGGGCCAGATGGTTCAGGGGAATACTGAAGAAATTCCAGTCTCCTTCACTCAACTACGAAAAGTGTCCCTTGCAAATGTAACTCTGCTTGCACACTTGTGGAAGAACGTTCCATGTCGAATCCGGTGCTTTGAAAATTTAAGGTTTTTAACAGTCCTAAGTTGTGACAGCTTGCATTACCTGTTCTCCTACTCAGTGGCCAGGCAACTTGTGGGTCTTGAAGAATTAAAAATCTCTTATTGCAGGACTATGAAAACCATAGTCGCACTTCAGTATAAAGAAGAGATAGGGTCCACAGGGATCTTGTTTCCCAAACTGAGTCTTAGACTAGAAGACCTGTCAAGCCTTGTGAGCCTCAGTGATGGTCCCAAGACTTTTAGCGACGATGCTGATAATACTTTTGTATGGCCATCCACAAGAGTAATGTACCTGAGAAGATGTCCCAAATTGGAGACATTGGGTTCATTGATTCCACGAAAACAAAAACAAAGAAAGAATATTCCACAAATCCAAAAGTCGGGCGCAGGTCCTAGTACTCGTTCGCAACCATCAGTTTCCGCACCATTCTCGTCCAGTGAACACACTTCCAAAAAAGAGGTAAGCATTTAAATGACTAACCTATTGTTGGTAATATATACTTTCCATATCAATATGTATATGTACATATGCGTGGGCTTGCGGGTGTAAATATGCTCAAAGATCTGGTAAGTACTGAAAAAAGGTCAATGGGCATGGGCATATGCCTCCACGAATAGGGTTTCTATTGGTACTTTAGATGATGAATTGCCTAAAATGTTTCCCGAATAAAATGTTTGAACTTTAGATGATGAAATGCTTATTCATGAAGCCACCTATTCTTTTTCTCTTACTTAGTTCCTATTATTTTGATCTGTTGTTGATTAGTGGGCCATTTTAATTTTCAGGTTACACTGTCGGTAACTATTAATGAGTCAGATGACAGTGACAATCTAGAATGTCTTGAAGTGGAAGGCTGCGAGTCACTGCAAGTGATATTCCAACCTAAAGAAAGCAATTATGCACACAAATTTACCAAGATCAAACGATTGGTATTAAAAGCTTGGCCAATGTTAATTGACATATGGGAAATGGGTTCACAACAAATCGACGGCTTTCGGAACTTGAGATGGCTAGAAGTACATGGTTGTGAGCAAATGAAATATTTGTTTTCACCTTCCATAGTTAAACTTCTTATCAGCCTAGAGCAGATAAAAGTTATAGATTGTTGGATGATGGAAGAAATTGTTGCAGAGACAGAAGCAGAACATGCAGAGGAAATGGAACTTCCTCTAGTGAATTCCATCATGCTTCGTAATCTACCAAACTTCAAGCGTGTGTGCACTGAAGCTTATACTTTAAAGTGCCCATCCCTGGCAGTGGCGGAATTGGTTTACATTGAATGCAATCCAAAACTGAAAATAAAAATTGATCTCGGGATTCTACGCACAATTCCTGCAGAGAATGCATCTGTCTTGAGGCAAAGGTATGTTGTACTGTCAACACCAACTCTCACTAAAAATATTTTGGGGTCTATATAGAAATGATCCATGCTAAAAATGCCGGGAAAAACCCTTGTATTACACTTACTGAAACGAGGCCCAATTTGCATTTATTACTTATTTTCTATGGCTATTTTGTCCTTAAAGGTATTAACCAGACAGGAGATTAAGATACCAGTAAGAGAGAATGAGAGTGGTGGTTACCAACAAAGAGAACAGGTACCAGTGTAGGGAAGATTTCTTCTTCTTTAAAAAGTCGTGACTATTTTTTATTTTAAATATTCTATGTAATGAAAATTTCTTTTTTTGCCAAAGTTAGGAAGGTGGATGGTGGTTTTCTCACACACATTTTCAAGGTGGCATGGGAGTTCGAACTTGAGACCACTGGTTCGCAATCAATGCCCTTTTCCACTGGACTTGGATAATGACAATTAATGTTTATGTTGTTGCTATCTCTACTTCACATTCATTCTAGGTTGCTGATTTAGTTAACACCCCAGTCCTTCAACAAGATGGTTAATGCAGATAGAGGAAGGAACAATTTTTCTCATCTGGCAACAAATCACTTTCTAAGTATTGTTTTTCTTCTTTAGACAATTTTTCCATGTAATATTGGCGAGGCTAATGCTCTCCGTGTAAATTTGTAAACGCTTTGGTTGTTGAAGCTTTTGATGTTATTTATGCAAAGTTGCAAAAACCCCTGCCCTGGTATGAGAGGCAATATTGACGAACAAAATGATTTTAAATCAACTGATGAAATTGTTCAGCGCAAGAATATGCTTTGCTGATGTTAAATAAGAAAGTAGGATGCTTATGGGGTTCAACCTAGGTTGCTAAAACTTATGTTTTCGATACAAATCTTGTGTAGGTAGCAAGAATGCAACAGAAATGTGATCTTAATGGAAACATAGAAATGGAAGTTGCTGATTTTAGCTTGCAAAAGCTGCATCCTTGTTACATTTCTTTTGAACAGCTTCTAATTTGAGGTTGAAATGCACTTGGGACATCAGTGCAAGAAAACGAATCTGAACCGGAAGTGGTCTTCTCGTAATTAATGGCTTCTATTGGAAGTTCTGTAAGGCGCTGGAGGAACCACGGCATTGGGGATATACCAACATCTGAAACTCCCTCGAGAACTTGAACAACCTGCCTCATGGTTGGCCTATCCTTCTCATCATCTTGAATGCACCAACAAGCGACTTTGCATGCTCTACCAAGTTCATCCTTGTCGGCTTGGCCTTCAAACCTGTAATCTAACAAGCTAATAGCATCTTTTCATTCAATTATTACATTTGCAACCCGGATAGGAAGGTAATTTTCTAACCCGTCATCGAACCCATCTCTGTTTCTCCTTCCTGATATATAACCTCAATCAGCAACATTCCATAGCTAAACACGTCAGCTTTTGGAGTGATGGCTTCGCCTGAAAACCATTCTGGTTCAAGAGAGCCGAGCGTTCCTCACATGGTTGTCAAAACTCGGCTGCAGTTTCCGTCTCTCAGCTTTGCAAGACCAAAATCTCCAAGTTTCGGGTTGTATTCTGCATCCAACAAAATGTTATCAGACTTGATGTCACAGTGCATGATGCACTCTCTGCACTCCTCATGGAGGTAAGCCAATCCTTTCGCAGTCCCTATTGCAATATGATATCTAGCTTTCCAATCTAAGATTAGTGGGTTCTTCGGAAGCAAGAGGGAGTGTAAAGAACCATTTGGCATGTACTCATAAACTAAAAGTCTTTTTGAAGCTTCTGCACAAAATCCCCAGAGGCGAACAAGATTGATGTGTTGGATTGCACCAATAGTTCTCACTTCAGCGTGAAACTGTTTCTCTACCTGCTGCAGACATTTAAGTTCTTTCACTGCAATGGCAGTTGAATCAGCCAATATACCCTTGAAAACGGAACCAAAACCTCCTTCTCCAAGTTTTTCAGAGAAATTCTTTGTTGCTTTTTTAAAATCTCTATACTTGAACAGCACGAGAGAATCCTCAATTGTATCCAATGCTCCTACTGACTGTTTCCTTCTGAAAATGACCATGACAATGCTTAAGACAAAGAATAACCCTGCAAGTACTCCAATAAAAATCCAACAGTCTCTCTCTTTTTCTTGTTTGCAGAATATATAATTTGATCCTTCTCAGATCCTGCAACTCGGACATGCCAATCATGGCCTCTCTTTCCTACAGATGCTAGTTGCTTTAGATTGAATAGGTCTCCTTTCCAAATCAGACACTGATAATCATAAGCAAAAGCAGTGCATGAGCAATTTCTTAACCACGCTAATTTACATTCATCAACATTCTTTACTGTCGAAGACTCAGAAGCATAGGATTGAGAACATCATGCATTACAGGAAATGAGGAATTTCTCACATCATTTCATTGTAAAGGAGTTGTCCTCACACAGCTATTTGTGATCTTGTAATTTCCAATCTTTTGGGACTTGGGGTTCAAATCCTTGCAGGCAGCCACAAAGAGACACATTCTTCTGGTTGCAGATGCTAAAAGCACCACATGAACCATAAACGTCACATTGTTCGAGTGGTGGCATCCAGGTCAAAGTCCATTGTGTGAACTCCTTCCCCCTGATGAATAACTTGAGCTGACCAGTGATTTCTAGCATAATCCTGATAAAGGTATTTGAAGAGGCATCAGCATAAGTAAAATAACTTCCATTCTTATTTGAAGCAAAAGTAAAATTTGAAATATAATTATTCTCCGCCATTTCTGGAACAATGCTGAAGAGTTTCCCTGTCCAATATCCACTGGTCCAATAAGTTTCAGAGCCATTCCAGAGTAACCAAACACTTGTTCCATTTTGTTGTAGCTCTAAATAGAAGAGGCCAGGTGCTGGATCACTTGAAGTTCTCCATGGCCTAAGAATTAGTTTTTCCTTGGTAAGCTTATTATATCCAAGCCTTGCACCCGGCAGACAAGTATCAGTTGGGAAATCAAAACTCTGCCATATTACAGCGGATGGATCAGATGCATCTCTTAGAACAAAGTTCCCACTATCAAGAAGCATTCCTATAGTGGAATTAGCAATCTCTGATGTTGAATTAGTGGACCATATTGGAAGTTTGGACAATCCATGTAAGATTAAGTTTCCATTAGCATGGAGTTCCAATGTTGAAGAAATTGGATCAGAAACAGGCTGATTTCTGTTAGCCACCCAAACTACTGTTTGATGTGGTAGATTTTTGTACCATATGCCTATGTAATAGTTTTGAGAGTTACCTGGTGTGAAGAAACCCAGTTCAAATATGCCACCTGTAGAGGTGATTGTCTGGTTTCCTGAAAGAGATTGGCCTGGGGAGAAGATGCTAGACGCCACAGAGATATACTCGCTGAAGGTACAGCATAGTAGAAGCATAATTGACTGAGAAATAAAGTGGTTCTCACTGATGATATCCATCTTTTCATAGACTTGCAAACAAAGATTTGCGCTAATTAAGCTTGGTGATATCAAAGCTCTGGACTTACTCTGTTTTTTGTTCCCTTCACAATTGCCAGCAAAGCTAGATATTACTCTATTACCAAAAGCCTCGGTAGAATTTCAATATAATTCAATTTATAATGAAATGGATTGTTGAGACATGTATGGGGAAGTTGCAACTGAGCTCCCTGTCTTCTAAAAATGAACTACTATTATTGAGAGCTGGATCTAACTCAAGCATTACTCACTTCACATGGCTGAATGGGGATGCATGTATATATATAGCTTAAACATCAATCTGTGATCCTAAGAAGGTGGCTGCATTGAATTATCTCTAAGCAAAGAATTTCAACAAGGAATCTTTAAAAGAAGTTGAGTTCAGTTGGAATTTAGATTAATCACAAGTGTGAAGATTAAAAACTGAGGAAGACAGAGCAAAAGCATCAGTGAATGAAAGATCTAGTGTCTTTTCCCTTTTGTACGGCCATGTTTTCTTGTTCCTTTTTTATATTTTTCAATCAATACACAAAAAAATAGTATATGACTTCAGAAGAGTCATAGTCTGGTTACAAGCTATAGTGAAAAATTGTATCCTCTTCTGTCCTTTTCAATATAGTTTCAATGAAGTTTTCAATTTCAAGGTGTAATCAGTAAATCCGTGCAGCATTTAACTTGATAGTCAGAGAGTTTATGAAACCAAGAATTAAAAGATTAAAAAAAATCAAAAAGAAGCTAGCTACTGATCCAATCTAGTACTGAATAATAAACATACTCTAAATCAAGTGAACCTCATCAGAGAAAGAGGATTCTCCAGATGCTTAATACAAGAGCTCTCAGTGCCAGTGTTCCTCATTATAATTTATTTACTGGCAATCGAGATTAGAGGTTGAGAAAATTTATGTTATGATACATATCTTCTGTAGCTGGTGTGAATAAAAACGTGAGGAGGTATGGAGGTTACTGGTTTGAACTTTCCAAAAAGCCCAAAGGGGCATTCTTATTCATTTCCACATAATAGTTGCTGATTTTAGATTGAACGCAGAAAAGGCATCAGATCATGCCGATGAATCTGAAGTGCAAATTGTCTCCTGGCTACTGGTGGCTTCTATTGGATTCTCATTAAGGCGCTGGAGGAACTGTGGGATTGGAGGTATACCAACATCTGAAACTCCCTGAAGAATTTGAACAACCTCCCTCATTTTTGGCCTATCCTTCTCATCATCTTGAATGCACCAACAAGCGACTTTGCATGCCCGGGTGAGTTCATCCTTGTCTGCTTGCCCTTCCAATCTGTAATCTAACAAGGTAACAACATCTTCTCCTTTGGTTACTATATTTGTAACCTGGATTGGAAAGAAACTCTCTAATCCCTCATCTAACCCTTGTCTATTTCTTCTTCCTGATATAATCTCAATCAGCAACATGCCATAGCTAAAGACATCAGCTTTGGGTGTGATGGCTTCACCTGAAAACCATTCTGGTGCTAGATAGCCTACAGTTCCTCTCATGGTTGTTAGAACCCGACTATTTTGTCTGCCTAAGAGTTTTGCAAGACCAAAATCTCCCAGTTTCGGGCTGTATTCTGCATCCAACAAAATGTTCTCAGGCTTAATGTCACAGTGTATGATACACTCTCTACAATCCTCATGGAGATAAGCCAATCCCCTGGCAGTGCCGATTGCAATATGATATCTGGCCTTCCAATCTAGGATTATCGGATTCTTTTGAAACAAGAGAGATTGAAGAGAACCATTCGGCATGTAATCATAGACTAAAATTCTTTTTGAAGCTTCTGCACAAAATCCCCAGAGACGAACAAGGTTAATGTGTTGGATTGAACCAATAGTTCTCACTTCATTGCGGAATTGCTTCTCTCCCTGGTTCAGACTTCTAAGTTCCTTCACTGCTATGGCAGTTGAATCAGGCAATACCCCCTTGAAGACAGAACCAAAAGCTCCTTCCCCAAGTTTTTCTGAGAAGTTCTTTGTTGCTCTTCTTAAATCTCTATACTTGAACAACACTAAAGAATCATCAACTGTCTCCAATGCTCCTTCTGACTGTCTCCTTCTGACTAATATCATGACAATTGTCAAGATAAAGGTGAAACCTAGAAGTACTCCAATTACAATCCAAGTAGTCTTCCTCTTTATCTTAATGGTAGACCCTGTCTTTCGATACTCATTGTCAGATGCTGCAACTCGGAGATGCCAATCTTTTCCTACCTTACCTTCAGATGGTAGTAGCTTTACATTGAGCAGATCTCCTTTCCAAATCAGACACTGATTATCATAAGCAAAAGCAGTGCACGAACAATTTCTTAAACATGCTAATCTACATTTTTCAATGTTCTCAACTGTCAAAGACTCAGAATTCACAGGATGGAGAACATCATGCATCACCAGAAATGTGGAATTTCGGACATCATTGCACTGTAAAGGAGTTTTCCTCAGACAACCATTTGAGTGATCTTTTAATTTCCAAACTTTCGGGACTTTGGGTTCAAATCCAGGCAGGCAACCACAGAGAGAAGCATTCTGCTGGTTGCAGATACTAAAAGCACCACAGGTAGCATAAGTGTCGCATTGCTCAATTGGTCGCATCCAGATTAGAGTCCATTGTGTGAAGCCCTTCCCCCAGACATAAAACTTGATTTGACCAGTAATTTCTAGCATGAATCTAATAAAGGTATCGTTATATGCTGAAGCATAAGTGAAATAGCTTCCGTTTTCATTTGAAGCAAAAGTGAAACTTGCAATATAGTCATTTGCTGCTGTTTCTGGAACAAGGCTAAAAATTTTCCCTGTCCAATACCCACTAGTCCAATAAGTTTTAGAACCATTCCAAAATAACCAAAAACTTGTTCCATTTTGTTCTAGCTCAAAAGAAAAGGGGCCAGGTGCTGGATTTTGTGGGCTTCTCCATGGAGTAAGACTTAGTTTTTCTTTCGTAAGCTTATTATGTCCAAGCTTCCCTCCTGGAAGCCAAGTATCAGTTGGGTGATCAAAACTCTGCCATATAACAACAGATGAATTAAATGCATCTGTTATGACAAAGTTCCCATTGTCAAGTAGCATTGCTACGGTGGAATGAGAAACCGCTGACATAGAATGAGTTGACCAAATTTCAGCTTTGGATTGGACCAGTAGGGTTAAGTTTCCATTTTGGAAAAGTTGCAATGTTGAAGACGATGTATCAGAAACAGGTTGGTATCTGTTTGCCACCCAAACTACTGTTTGAGGGGGTAGTTTTTTGTACCATATCCCAATATAATAGTTTTGAGAGTTACCTGGTGTGAAGAAACCCAGCTCAAAAATGCCACTTGGAGAGGTAATTGTCTGGTTTCCAGAAAGAGATTGGCCTGCGGAAATAACATGAGACGCCATGGAGATACAAGCATCGAAGGTTAAACATAACAAAAGCAGAACAGGCTTATAAATAAAGTTGTTCCTGCAAGTGAATTTCATCTCCTTACAAACTTGCAAAAAAGAGCTGTTTTGCTATAAGCACAGGCCAAGCTTGGCCTTCCTTGTTCTACTTTTGTCCCTTTCACTTGACAGCTTAGCTAGACATGCTGAATCAGGATATCGTATGTTTGACTTTGGAAGTCAACCGATCGCCTCAAAATATGACAAACGATCCACAGATCCTCAAAAGCAGCAACGTGTATGTCAAGTTGGCTGGTGAAACAAAAAAACCATTGACTTTTATCAATAATTCTCCTTCCACGAGCTTGCATTAGCTGTAAAATATTTCATTCTATTAGTGTTGGACTAAATTATCAAACAACCAAAACCTGAAATGAAAAGTAATCTCAGAAAGATAAAAGTCAATAAACTGAAAATTCTACACTTCTGTACCATGTATGAATCTCTATATGATTTAAATCAGACTGGTCATATCGATACAAGCTGCACATTCTACATATGCATCTGCAGAAATCTGAGCTTCGTACGCGGTTATACGAGTCCCATTTCTAAGGAAACAGACAGTTTGAAATTTCAAGAGGGATGTATCTAACTTCACGCATCACTTTGTGAAACTTTTCCTTGACTCCAACCATAAGTTTATGATCCATTTAAAAGAGCCCTAAGAGCTAATTCGGGTAGGCTCGCACAAATCAAAACAAGTCATCAGACTTAAACAAAGAGTTAAGTTGTTGCTTCCTCTGTTTTTAACTCTTATCAGCATTAATAGTCTCTGGTTTTCCAGGTTACAAAGTCGTTGAAAAATTTTATGCTGTTAAGATAAAATTATAGGCCATCATCTCTCAATCAGAACTTGGTAAATCAGGGCTGCATTAGCTTAATACATCTCTCAATCAGAACCCAATAACTTGTAAAATTGATTCAAAAGGGGTACAAATTTAGGCAATTTGGGGTACATAATGGTGATTTTCCACCCAAATTATAATTACTTGATTAGCTTCAAATTCATTAACTAGGTTTAGAGTACTTCTGTGTTCATCAATCTGGAAACACAAGTTTTCAGTGGAAGCAGAAAATCAAGGAACTTCGAAGCAGAGAAATAACCTGCATGAGAATCTGCAGTTTTAATCAAACATCTCCTCACATCAAACAAAAAATGCACCATTACAATCTGTGGTTGCTTAAAAATAAATGTAATTAACGGAGCATTGTGTTTATTCGTATTTAACCCAATTTCTGCACAAACAAGTTCGAAGATTTAACATTAAACAAAAAGGAGAAATAATAGAAACTAGAAAAATAAATTTAAATTTCTAAATAAATGGGGGGCCGAATGGCAGTGGGAGTATAAGAATCAGAAAGAACGTAGCGAAGAGAATTTGTTTGATCACGTGAAATCGAATGATCATCACCCTTACACATCTCTTTCATCATTTTCATCAATCAAAATTCAGAGAAAAGAATAATAGTAAGCCATCTCGGAGAATTAAAAGCAAGGAAGACGAAGGAGAGAAATCTCTGAAATTTCAAGAGTTGGGGACCGTGGGCTTAGAAGAAGCAGAGTATCAAGCTTTTATAGCGAAATGTTGAAACCCTAGAAATTATACCATTACACTTTGGTCCCTCTGTTTGGTCGCAAGGTTATACTGTCATTGAGAAGATTTATGCGCTGGTTGAACTTATTTTTGTACCAGTTTAGGCTGCGTTTGAATTTTTTATTTTTTTATTTTTATTTTTTTTGGGTCTAAACGCTAGAAGATATTATTTTTTGGTAGGAAACGCAGGAAGATTTTATCAAGGGGAAATTATCAAAAAGTCCCTAAATATGAAAAAAAAATTGCATGTCACAGGAATAGCATTGTTCTATTATCCCCAATCAATCATGTTCCACCATGCGTGATACGGATTCCACATGACGAAACATGATTGG
The DNA here is from genome assembly GCA_903112645.1 of Prunus armeniaca. Classification (NCBI taxonomy): domain Eukaryota; kingdom Viridiplantae; phylum Streptophyta; class Magnoliopsida; order Rosales; family Rosaceae; genus Prunus; species Prunus armeniaca. Next base: position 11,648,472 of record CAEKDK010000003.1, on the reverse strand, counting down.
ATTGAGATAGAAAAACAACGTTATCCCTATAACATACAAGTTCTTCTCCTAAAATACAAACTACCTAAATCTGTCCTGCATACTTTCAAAAAGACTAAAATGGGCATACAGGGGCCTTCTCTATTGCGAATTACATTGATGCGGATTGAATACGAATTCTATTTTGATCCATTAGATGGCTTGGGCGGTAGAGATTTAACACAACAAATAAGACATATAAAAAAAATTGGGAAATAGTTCAAAATGTCACCCATTTTATAATTTTTTGTAAAAATACCACCCCTTCTTATTTTTTTTGCAATTACCACCTATAAATATATATTTATTGTCCACTTATTGTACACATATCACATTTTCATAACTTTGGTTCTCTCTCAGCTCACTCAGCCCCGTTTTCTCTAGCGCAGCTCTCTGTCTCTCTCTTTGCTCTCTCTCTGCTCTCTCTCTCTCTCTCTCTCTCGCAGCTCTGTCTCGCTCTTTGTTCTGAATCACGAACCCCTCCCTCGACCCAATATTTTAGGTATATCTTCTGAATAGCTGCTTGCAACCTTGAAGCTCAACTAGAACGCCAACCTCGAAAAGGTAAGGTTGATGGTTATTTTCCTAATATCTGTGGGATTATGTGAAATTGGTTTTGTTTTGATTGCTTGGGTTTATGTTAAATTGGTTTTGGGGTTAATTGCTTTCGGTTAGGTTTTTTGAATTTTCATGCTCATCCATCTGGGTTTTTACCAATTGCATATAGATTGATCTGGATATGTGAATCTTGAAACTTGGGATTTTCCATTTGATGTAGTGGATGTTGTTGTGTTCCTGTTATTTTGCTGTCGTATTGTCGTTGTGTTGCTATTATATTGCTATTATATTGCGGTTATATTGCTATTGTATTGCCTGGTTATCGTGGTTGTATTGTGGTAATAAAATGTTGTTTTGTCATGGTAAAAAATGGAGACAGTTGTTATTTTGGTTTGCTACAATGAAAAATAGGTAACCTCAAAGAAAATGTGTAAATACGAAGGGGGTGACTCAAAGGGCTTAATAGTTCCACGAACCATCACATTTGCTAAACTGTTGAATCGTGTGCACCAGATTGGTAATACAAACAGCAGGGAAGACAACGTTTGCTTAAAGTTCTTAGTTTTGGTGGCCTCGAATGAGTGGAAGCACATAAAGATTGAGGACGATGATGATGTCAAATTTTTTATGAAGTACAATTGTGAGGTAACACCTTCAAAACTAGCTCCCTTACTAATGAGTATAGAAGACAAAGGACTGACAAATGATGTAGTTGATAGTATGCATATCACGACAGATAGTAGTTGGATGGGTCGTTCTTCAGCTGCCATTGTTGAAAGTAATGAAATAACTCTAAATTATACAAATGTCGCTGATGTGGGAGGTGATGTTAGGACATATTTTATGGATATGATTGATTTTAGCGAGGTGGAGGAGATGCATGGTGGTGATAATGGTACCAAAAGAAATGAAGTGTCAGTGTACTCTACCCCTCCTATTTTGGGCAGCTTGAACACATCTCCCCAATTACCAATAATGTGTTTAGGAGGAGAATCTGAACCCACTAGTGAACATTATTTGACTCAAATGGGTGAACAAAACCAGTACAATGTGGCCGGTGTAAATGATGGAGAAGCATATTTGGACACATGTGCCATTCCCATCTCCACCTCTGACTTCCAATCACGATCCCACTTCATCTAAAAGTGAGGCTGAGAGCAATGATCCACTTGACACAATCTCTGCCGTCAAGCACAACCTTCAATATTTGTCTAAGGCAACAGATTCCAACAAGTTGAACAAAGAATATGCTGGAGAAGTGAAGCAAACTCTAAAAGCAAAAAGTCGGAGCAAAGAGTTAGAGTCCCTCAAGTTAAAATTGGAAGAGACAAAGAAATATGTTGTCAAAAAATTTACAAAATTTGAAGAATATAACCATGACATGGTTGAATGTTTCAACAACGGATTCGAAATGTTCCAAGATTATGCTTCGGTCATCTCACCAGACTACAATTGGAGTAAAATTGATGTAGCTAGTGTCTGGGAGGTGCTGAATATGGGTGGAGAGGGAATGGCTCACCATAGCCTCGTGCATGCAGCGAAGAGGATTGACAAAGACATGGATCTTTTGATGGACCTATAGTATGGGTGAGTGCTGGTTCAGTTCATGCGGTGCTGGGTGATGCGATGTCAAAGTGTTGCCTTCCTTTTTCCTTCTCGGGATAGTATTGTTAGGGTTCGGTGGCGATTTATTTTGCATGTCTAAATTGTAGCCTGTAATGGATGTGTGTGTATTGTATGTAGATTTACATAATATTGATGTCCTATTGCACATATATTGTACTAATATTGCATGTGTATTGCATAGATATTGTGTGCATATTGCTACCCGATTGCATGTATATTGTGATACTATTGTTGTCGTATTGTGGTTATATTGGCCTAATATTGCCTATCTAGTGGATATATATTGGCATAATATTGCCATTATATTGTATGTGTATTGACTACAGCTCATCAATGGGTTTACGGTTTAGGCCTTACTTCATTCAAAAAGAAGACGACGACAAGAAAGAAACAACGTGCCTTTAAAAAACCGGCAGTCATGTGCATCATAATTGCACCGTAAGACATTGTAAGAAATTATTTTAAAAAATAATAACAACCAACAAATTATTTACAAAAAAAAGAAGGTATGAATAAATATGCAAATGCTTCGTGATAGGTTGAAGAAAAGGATGATTACATTTGGTGTTTTCATTATGTTTGGTAATACGATATGTTGTTCGTCTTAATCTTTATATATGTAATTGTTGTATTAATAATTTACACAAATGAATCTCGTAATCATCTAATTATTAAAGCTAAGTAAATGAAATGAAACAAAAGAAGCCCAAAATATACAGAAACAACAATTTCTAGCACCCTTTTATCGCTTTTGTATCGCCACTGTATCACCAACGTACCACCAGTTTATTGTGTTTTAGGCAGAAACAAATTTGCACTTCCTCTGTTTTTCATTTTTGACATAAGACCATTGTTTCACCTCCATTTTCCTGTAAGGAACACAAAGAACACATGAATTTAATTTGGAATGGATAGATAGCTTTCCATTACACCTTTTGACAAAAAAACAGTAAACAGCAAAGCTTCTCCAAGCAAGCAAAGGTAGGATTGAGTTGATGACCATTAGTTCAAACATTATGTGATCTAATAAGGATAACTAATTTTTGGAACAACTAATGAATCTTCAAAAAGATAAAGAACAACTAGTAAACTAATTTATGCAGTTTAACTTTGCACGGGTCACAGTGGTTAACATGATATTTGGTAACCATCTCTATAGTTAGTGTATATTGCAGGCTTCTATGCATTCCAAACCTTCATTCTTCTGTGTTAAAACTGTTAAATTACCATGATTTCCAACATATGGAAGGAAACAAAGGAATCTGCACATTTATTTATACATGCACACTACGCATTGCACGTCTACGCATCTATTAATGACCACACCAATGTTTCAAAGATTGAGTCCTAGGGCAAAATGATTGATTACATATTTCAAATTAGTCATCTGCTCATACGAACTTGGCCCTAAAACTGTACTAATGGTAAATATACTAACAGAATAGCTATTAATGAAAAATTCTGAACAAACAAGGGATTTATTTTTCTAATATTGTGGTTGAAGCGTGTTAAGTGATTTTCCACATTTGTTCATGGGGGAAAAGTATGTCTTACCCCTTTCTAAACATTATGAGGTTCCAAATTCCGATAACAACAGAATCCTAAGCAGAAAAGTAGAATTGCTGCATAAATTATTTAAAAGGAACAAAGTCAAAACTAATTTGAGAAATCTTAAGAAAGCTGTATGCTTCACTAAGTCCACTAACAGATTCCCAGTGCAAGAAATGAAATATACCTATATCACATAAATTGCAAAGAAAATCACAGAGACTAAATGTCAACAATGAATACAAAAATGAGCAGCATTTAGTGGAAACGAACACTTCTTTTCAAACAAGTAAATTGTTATACCTCTATAAAGAGCTACTATGTTTATATATGGAGGTGTACAAAATAGTTCACCTTCAAAATGTACAACAGGGCCATGTAAGGCAATTAGCCATTGCTTGTAAGGCAATTAGCCATCGCTTGTAGACTGTACAATATTACACTTCACAATGTACAACAGGGCCAAAGACTCGGGAAATGATTTGACCTTGCTACACATAATAACTAAACCAACTAGCTCTATCAAAAAGGCCGAATTCCCTTATAAAGCACCTCCAGCAAAGCTTTTATGTCTGCATTTTCATGTAAAGGAGTTCCTAACATAATTAAGGAGCACAGTGAATTCCCAAGTCATAAGCCCGAGAGAACCAAGGGAGTTAAGGCATGAGATGCAAACATGATAAACACCGTTAATCACTCGGACGAACCCATGCCATAATATAATAGATATTATTATATAGGTATACAAGCTGAGAATGTCATTGCTTGGGTTAAAATATAGCACACGTCTCAAATTCATTCCACTTAACGAAAGAGAATGCAAGTTTGTAGATAATACAAGCATCTAAAAACCAACGCTCAGCAGAATTAAAGGGTAAGAAAGATGTGGTGTACCAAGAAACCCCTAAACCCTAAACCAATTTCGAAGAAACCCCTAAACCAATTTCATACAAACCCATAAACCATAAACCCTAAAGAAACCCCTAAACCAATTTCATAGAAACCCATAAACCCTAAACCAATTTCAGAGCAACCCTTAAACCCTAAAACCCTAAACCAATTTCAAAGAAACCCCTAAACCAATTTCATACAAATCCATACATCCTAAACCAAATTCACAAAAACCCCAAATTTCTAAGAAAAGGACGATGAACAGTACCTTGTGGATGTGAACCGTGGAGTTAAGCTTGTATGAACACACACTACAGAGGGAGGAAGACCACTGCGTCAGAGAGAGAGAGAGAGTTACACGAGAGAGAGAGAGTTGTGCAACAGAGCTGAGCAACAAAGATAGACGCAGCCAAGAGAGAGACGGAGCCAAGAGAGTTGAGAGAGAACCCAATTTCTAAAAAAGTGATATGGGTGCAATCAGTCTACAATAAAGATGTATTTATATGTGGTAGTTTTAAAATTTTAAGGGAGGGGTGGTATTTTCACAAAAAAAATTATAAAATATGTGGCATTTTCAGCTATTTCCCAAAAAAATACCCATATTTGACTTTGCACTGCCATTTGAGAACAGAGAAACAAGATACCACTCATCTTTCTCTTTCTCATTTCATCTCCTCAATGTTCGATTTTTTTCATCTCTCTTTTTTAGTCAAAATATATCAATGGGGGGGTATGGTAAGTGGGGCATGGACTATCTTACCCATTGTGATTGCAATTAGAAGGGTTGGCTTCCTTGTTTGATTCACTGGAGTGGAGATGGAGATGGATCCCTTGTGAACAAAATCATGCAGCTTGAATTGGTCTCGGAGCAGTGGTTGTGCAAACTGATCAGCAAAAGACCACTATTCTTCCCCGTGCTTTTCTGAGTTCTCTTCCCACTTGAAGAGTTTTCCCAAGCTTTACTCCATACCAATAGCTCAAAGAACATAAATTTAGAACCAAAATATATCACAACAGACTAAATTGAAGTGCAATCGCTGATAGCAAACAAAAGCTTCTCCACAAACAAAGAGTTAATTTTTCTCTCGTTTTTTATTTTTATTTTTTCTAACACAATTGGTTTTTGGTCTGAAACAGGGGTTTGCTTCTTAGACAATGATTTCTGAGATGAGTTTTTTGAGCTAATTTTTTCAATAATTTATGGGCTTTTTTCTTTCTTTTATGTCATTGTTTATTGAATCCCTTATATATATTGACTCAAAAAGAGAGCTGAAAAAATCGAACATGGAGGAGATGAAATGGGAAAGAGAAAGCATGTCGTTTTTTCAGCGGGGATGGAACACTATAAACGTAATAAGATACCTTAGCTTACTCCGGAAAATGCCACCCGCCTTTTGGCTAAAGAATCTATCATTGAATTCACCAGCTCCAGCTGAACCAGGCCCCTTCTTAGCTCTTGGTGCCTGCTTTAGCTTGTCAGGGGCCGTAACGTAAATCGCTTTCTTGAGCTTGCATACCATACCAAGCCTAGGAGAAGAGAAGCCTGGAGTTGGATGAGGCTGAATAGAAACTTATTCTTCGACTCAATGTCTATTGTTTCTCTGGTTCTCAAATGGCGGTGCGAAGTCAGATATTGGTATTTTTTTATGTCTTGTTTGTTGTGTTAAATCTCCACCGCCGAAGTCATCTAACGGATCAAAATAGAAATCCGTATTGAATCCGCATCAATGTAATTCGCAATGGAGAAAGGCCCTGGGCATACATACCAAATGAAAAGACTTGTAGGTCTTGTTTGTTAATGTGCGTGTGAAATATTGTTGTGGGAACAAATTTTTGGTACAATTTTTGGAACAATTTTTGGTATTTCCTTGTTTTTTAATGTGCGTGTGAAATATTGTTGTTTGTAATTTCTTGTTCATTTGTGCACATATGATGTGTAAGAGCATGTGATGTGTAAGTTGTGGGAACAAATATATTGGCAACCAATCACGAGGCACTATGTGGACAAATAGAATATCTCTTAGGTCACTAAGTATCTCCATTTAATTGGATAATTATTTTGACCAAAAATAGATATATTATCATCGATTAAGGATTTGATTCTTATTAAAATCCCTAATTGACTCAATCTCTCCATTTAAGGGAAAGATTAATTCCCTTCCTTATAAGAATAATTTTTTGAAAAACCCTAGAAGGCAAGAGTAGAGCACTATAAATACATGACTACATCACACCCCCAAGGTATTTCGAAACCCTATAGAAAACTCTCTCTCTCTCTCTCTCTCTCTCTCACGGCTCCAGCCACCACATATGGCTCGGGTCACCCAGCTCTCCTCGTGAGAGAAAACTCCAACCACTTTAGTTATTGTCGTATCTTTTTCAAGATCCAATCGAACTAACTTAGACATCGGAATGCCTTGGTCAATACCCCCTCAAGTGTGGTCTATAACACCCCGACCCTAATTCTATTATTCATTTAAAACATTTATTTTATTTTATTATGAAATTATAATTTTGCCCTCATGAATAGGGTTATTTTGGTCATTTTTTAATCCAGTAGGATTTTGGGGGATTGAATGGCACCATGACTCAGATTGTGTCGATACGAGTTCGTAGACATGTAGTGGACTCAAATCGGAGTTGTAACGAAGAAGTTACGATCAACAAAAATGCAATGGCACAATCGTAAATATTTCAAAAGTTGGATTTTAAAAAATCAGATCTCTCTCTCTCTCTCTCTCTCTCTCCCTCCCTCCCTCACGATCTCTTCTCTCTCTCTCTCACATGAACAGACCCCCCCTTTTTTTAAAAAACAACCGCCACTCTTTTAGGCCACCACCACCACCTCTGGCCACCCAAAGTAACTGGACCAGTGCCAAAACGAACGGGCCGACTTCCTCTTCTAGACCCACCCCACCTTCGACGAAGCCGCCAGCCATCGTCGCCGAAAAATGCTGAAAAAGGACTGGTTTGACCTTAAACTTCTGACGTTCGTTCTGACGATTTCGACCACCATTTTTGTCGATCTAGGTATGTTTCCTCATCCTTTCAACATGCTCTAGCTGATGGTTGGGTTGATTAAGATTGTGTTTTGAGTTTTGAAACTCGAATTACAATTCAAAGATTTGGCCGGTTTTTGGCTTGAAATTCCGGCAAGTTCCGACCACTTTTTGGCCATGGTCCAAGAACAAAAGTTGCTTCACTCGTTGCCTTGATCACGTAGGTATAGGTATTGTTGTATGATTTGAGAATTTTGTGGTCGCCAGAATTTTCTCAAGCCACCCATGCGCTATCAAAGCTTGTGGCGACACATGGGCCATGTTTAGGTTGACAGGACTCGCCCGAATTCCTCGGAATCCACGACGAATCCTATGATATTTTCAACATCATACCGATGCCGAGCCCACTTACTAAAAAAACGAGACTATTTGCCTCACCAAAACTTTCCCAAGCTTTCATTAGGATATTGTTTATGGCACCCTTGTTTGGTACCTTGTTGGCAATGATTGCCCCAATCAACTTTGGACCACTCTCGATGACAGGACCCGACCCAAATTTCACTTTGGAATCCGAACCGAACCGAACCCTGTGAGTGTCCGACACCTGGCTAATGCTGGGCACAAAAGACTAAATTGCCCTTTTAACTGAAATTAAATGAAATTCAGGTGCGACCTCTACCTAAAATTCAGCAGAATCTCCCCTGTAAACTGAACATTTCCCAACAAAATTCCACCTGTGAAACAAGCATATATGTTTAAATATATATATATATATCACAACTGCCAGCATGTATCGAATTATATACAAAAGAAATTAAGCATCATATCATTCTGGCCTTAGGCTACAACAAATTAAATAAATCAATCTGCTAATAAAATTCATCTCAACTTCCGGAACAACAATAATACATTGGCAATCTCAACCATTCTAACTCATGGCTGCACCTTGTAACCATAGGCTGCCTACGTACCCTTACTAAGGAATCAAGCCACACGTAGTTCTCATATTTCATCTCAGCTTTATGTTTCAAGCTTCTTGGCATTTCTCGCATGGCAATATAATCAATTGAAGAAATAAAAGCATTTATAACACTATTCTTCATTATCTTAAAATCCTGCTACCATTCAATCCGATAACTATCTCAATTCTTACTTTCCATATCCTTTAACATATTCAGCTAGGCAGCATATAAATAAAAATATTTAACTTCAACAATTCATGCTAGGCAAGCCATAACCATCAATTTCTCGTGGCACCATTGGTGACACGTCTTGCCCTGTAAGCCTCGCTGGACTCAGGACTTATGTCCCAAGAGTCTGGTCTTGATCAGACGGTCGGACTACTCACGATCGCACGATCAGACGGTTATTGTAAACCTAGCCCTAGGGTTGGCCTTTTCGGAGTATCCGAGACTCCGATTCACAATCCAATGAATCCTACACAATCCTGGAATTACATAGCTCAACCTATAAGAAATTGACTACGATCCTACGGTTCAAACGTATTGAATCCGGAAATCGCACAATATGCGAGATGCATTTGGGGTCCAAACGTTGTCTGAATTAATATCCGCGAATTCCTATGCGCTCGTGAGGACCAACAGATCATTTTAGGTTCTGAAAGTGACTTCACTATGCTGCCCCACGCGCTGCCACACACGCCGGGAATCTTCATTTTATTTTCTCAAATTCCAGCAACCGGAAATCTTCAGAACGGGAAACCCAGCTTCCTACCCTAGGTAAAACACCCTATTTGGAACCACTTTAGTTCTTGGACCTACCCAAAAAAATGACCAGAAGAGGCCGGAATTTCTAATTGAAAACTGACCAAACTTAGGGTTATAAATCGAACCACCTAGGCTAAAAATCGATCAAATCCTACCCAATAATCAGCTAGATCATAAAAAATAGGTGAGAAATCATACCTCACTCGCATGAAACAGTGGCCGGAGGAGGGAGAACGAGTTGGCGAAAGGTTACGAAAAAAACTGTCCAACACCGCCTGTTTCTTGGCTGTTTCCAGCGACTACGGTGGCGGATCGGGGGAGCTAAAGGCTGGGGCTGGAAGAGGGAAGTGTGGTGGTTCTAAAGGGACTGGTCTTGCTTCAATTGGTAGCCGGAGTTGAGAGATATCACCTTTGGAAGTCAGCTAGTCGAGCTGCCCCAACTGCAGAAATTCTGGGTTTAAAAAAAAACTGAACTTCGAAATATTTATAGTTATGCCACTGAACTTCTTTTGATCCCCATTTCTTCATTACAGTTTCGATTCGAGTCCACTACGTGTCTACGGACTCGTTTCGACGTGCTCTGCACAACGGTCCAACTGAAATTTCCAAATTCCTTCCTGAACTTAAAATGACCTTTTTGCCCCTTTTTATATTAAATAATATCTTTAATTTTCAAAAACCTTAATTAATTCAAATCTTTTTCATTTAAATTTTTTTCCTCTTATTTTAATCATTTAATCTCCCCCGAATGAAAGTCAACTCTTAAATCATTTCAATATTCCCGGGGTAAAATTGCTTTTTTCTTGAATATTTTAATGTTTAACTAATAACTTAGAATTGGGTTGTTACACTCGAGGCTTGAAAAACCCAGAGATTCCTCAAGCTTGATCACCAACTCCTCAGTCTTGGCATTGTCCATATTGGACCACTGAGATGGGTTACGGAAGTCGATTTCTAAGATGTACATGGTGAGTAGGGTAACAGAATAGTAGATGGCCAAGATTTGCTTCCTGAGGTTTGTTTGAGGAGACAAACTTCAGTCCATGGGGGCTCCAAGGAAAGATACAATGGTCATTTTCTTGAGTGCAGTAATTGGTCCAAGCACTGTACCAACCAAGTATCTTAACACTCCAAAAAATGTAAATTTGGAATGTTAGATATATGCCCTAGAAGCCAATATAAAATGGATAACTCTAAGAAAATAATATATAATAATCAAAGGGGTAAGAACGTTGCTTTAGATACATAATGTACACAAAGTAACAAGTCCATGGATTAAGATATAAATGGAAAGTAGTCTAAAGAAGTTAGATGCACAAGACCTTTCCATACATATAAATATCGTATCCTAAAATGTTCCTGGTCATAGACAATGGTGACTCGCAAAGACTGGTACACATTATGTTTACTCAATTGGGAAGATGACTAGTCTCAAGTCATTCATGTAGAGACACTGAGACAGATGTGTAGGTGCTCTATAGAAGATGGAGTCCACTGAATGCAATCAACTCTAGAATTCTTGTATGGAAGTCTTACTCACAAGTGTCAAACAAAGAATTATAAGTTGTGATAATGCAAATTAATCCTTAGACCTAAGACATCACAGTTGTCTTGTGTATATGTTGTTTCTCTTCGAGAGCACTATACGATCATATCAAAATGATGTGACTTAAATGTGTTCCTCAGGAATCTCAGTGTGTACGCAGAGACATGTGAATGTACAACAAGGAATCTCTTCTCTTAGTAGGAAGAGAGAATACTCTAAAGATATTATTCGTGAATCTTTGGCCAAAGTATTGGATGAAAATTGAAACAAGAACGTTTGCAATTTCCTCAAATTGAATCATATAATCTAGAGAATATGACATAAAGTATTGAATTAGAAAATGATCGAATTGCATTGTAATCACAAACTGACTAGGTTCTCTAAATGAATTCTTTTTACCTTGGGTAGCCATGACATACTGATAGGTGTCACTCATGGCTTGTGGAAGCCCTGTAAGGACTAATTATAATTAGCCTATGCCAATAGGGAGAATTGTATAGAGAGATACAATTCACACTTGATTCAGAGTGAATCATTCATACCTACTGCCTCGCTAATTAGAACCTATAAGATTGCACACCGAAAAGGGATCGATTGGAAAATTATGAAAAGAATGAATGATTTTGTGACTTGGTCAAAGTCAATGTGAAAGTCAAAAGTCAAAGGTCAAACGGTTGACCCGACACTTGACACGGTCAACTAAGGATGACCGGGACCAACACTCGTTAGACAAGTGAGTGATTGAATTAGTCAAGTCACTAGAGTAATTAAATTGATTATTACATTAATTTAATTATTCAATTAAAGTTATGAAACTTTAATTAAAGGTCCCATATGACTTGGAAATTCAAAAGGGATTTGACCATATGGACTTAGCCACATATGTGACACATTATATGATTAATGTGTTGGACCAAGATAGCAAAAGATGACACACAAAGGGGGGGTGTGGCTACACTAGGGTTTGGGGGCATTTTTGTCACTCTTGTGACATTTTTGATCCTATAAGTGTGTAGCTATGGAATCCTATCATCCTAGGGTTTTCAAGTTGGTGAAATTGGAAGAGAGAAAACATCAAGCTCTCTCTCCCTAACCCCTTCAATCTATCACATCAAGTGAGGGTGCTAGCACCACTCTTCACTTGTTGTCTACTCATTCTCTCATCCCATTCACTCCTTGGTGAAGAGCTTTGGGGAGGTGCATATCTTTGTACCTATTTGGAGAGCTACAAGGTGGAGAATCAACATCAAAGGGAGAGCCAACAACAAAGGGACCACTCCTTTTACTTGAACACCATTTTTGGTTTCAAGATTCGCTTCAAGGGTATGAAAACCTTATCTTTCTCTCAAATAGGATTTAGAGAGTCTTTTGTATACACTTTCATAGACTTATAAAGATTAGGACCAAATGAGACTTGCATGAATCCCTAGTTGATTTAATGTTTCCGCTCTTACTTTGATTTCATATTATATATGGCTTGCTAGGTGATTTATACTCTCAAAGTTTGGTTGTAGAGTTTTTAGAAATCTCTACACAACACCATTTCCATAATATTCCCTTCATGTAAAAATACAACTACTTAATGACACAATATGGACTTGAATCCGACTTACCTACTAAAATCAAGGAGATGAATTCCAACCCAACCAAATACACACTTGTGTTATGTTCTTGCACGCTCATGTATATATATAATACATATAATATTAATATACATAATATATACGTAAAAAAATTTCGGGACCCTTAAAAATTGGAGGCCATGTGCAGTGGCACCACTTGCACACCCTCAGAGCTACCTCTACCATTAATGTTTCCCTTTTAGGTGGTTGGCCTCGATAAATACCCCTGAGCATATTGCCAAAATTTAGAAAGTCAGGATAAACTTTCAAAGTCATCAAGTCCAAGCGAACTTTGAATTCATGCATCTTTGGTGGTTGGTAGTCTTGAATGTGATGTAGCTTGTTTTCTTCAGTTTTGTTTTTCTGATTTGGTTTCTTACACATAGGCGAGGGAGCTCTCATTTTAGAGAGAGGCATTACCTTGTGTTTGTTGTATAAGAATTGAGGGTGTTATGGTGGTTAGAAGTAGGCACTGACGTCATCAAGTTGACTCGAATTTTGACCAGCTCATTTGGGCTATCCTAACCTCCGTTTTTCTTTCTGTTTTCACAATTGCGATCATCACGACAAAATCTATCTATCCATTTATGTTTGCAAGTTTCCTTGGTAATTTTACCCCTAAACTTACTAAATTACAATTATACCCTTAGTGCATTGAAGTATTGTTTCTTCGCATATTTTGGTAGATGCATATGTGTACGTAACATTAGAATCTGAGATGTGACGTCTTTATTTTATTCATGTGGGAATTACTACGAAACCATATGTGTTATTGGAACTTTGTTCCGTATGTAATGCTTCTAGTTTACGTTAATTACATGTTATGTTAACATGATAACATGCTTTTCTAACTTGATATTTGAGCACCATCCGTCCAAGAAAAAGGCAAAGTAATCTCTCACTAATTTACAGCCTTGCTAAATTCACCTAAGGAGTTGTCATTAGGCATTAATCTATAGTGATTTTAGAATAATATATTTGTTTAGTATATAGCATCTGTAACTTTGTTATGATGGAGCGTTTTCAAAAATATAAACGCGTTGTGGACAATTGGGAATTGTACTATTTTGTGCTCTACTATGAAAGAGCGTTTTGTTAATTAATATTTAAGATCCTTCTCTTCAATCTAGCTACTTTGCATTTCCACATTTCACCACCAACTTGAAAAATTCAACTGTGACCCGGTACACCATTCCATGTTACATGTAGGGGTTCATCCTAAAGAGTAGCTATTTAGCAGTTAGAGGCGAGGAGCTTCCAAACATGTAGTTGGGTTATGTTATTTGTTTACTTCTAGTGAGTGACTCCAGAGAGTTGAATTCCTTTTTGTTATTTTTGTTTTTTAACATTTGACTCTAAATTTATTAGTTTAGTGTTGACTTTAGTTTGGGTTTGTGGCCTATTTAAATCTAGCATTAAAGGACAACAATTTTTCCTTTAGCGTTAAAATGTTTTCTCATTCATGCTCTGATTTTGATTTTAGTTTAGTTTTATTTTTATGGGTTAGAAATTTGGGGCGCGACTCCTAAATCATTACTTATTTGGCCCTTATGGGCATCAAAGGTGTTGGGAACATGTGCGTGTGATGAGAGTCTCAAATTGCATCTTTTTAATATTCTTTTGGAGATTTTATAATATAATTTTGACTTAATAATGATAATTTCAGCTTTTGTTATATTTTATTCTCACCATTTGAAATTATGAACTTTCTATATTTAACTTATTACGATATTTTTTGTGTGTAGGAGTTACATTGGAAGTGGAAAACATAAAAGATGAAGATATCGATTTGTCCACGTTCAAGCAAATTGTAAAGAGAATTGTTCGTGGACTTTATTAAAAAATTAATTTTGAGATTACTGTAATTATAAAAGAAAAGTAAATAGGGAGAATATATGGAAGACAAAACCGTTAATGAAAAGAGCCTATTCCACAGCATTTATAACTATTTAACACCCACTATCCTCACCATTTATTTTCCACTACTCTCAACCATCAACATCTCTTTAATCCATTTAATTCATCACTTAATCCCTTCCCTACCCACCATGAATACATTAACCTTCCACATACCTGTCATTGCCCACTATAAATCACTCGTCCACCCTTTTTGCAAAGACACACCATCACAATTTGTTTTCATTCTCGTTCAAAGAGTTAAATTATGTTTTCTTTGTAATGAATTCCAAAAACTCTAGCTAAGGCTAAAGGGAATGTTCTTTGAGTAAGTTTGTGAATTGTTCTTTGATCCCGCATATGGTACGAATTGCTAATTTTTTTAATTTTAGGTTCAAAATTTTCATTTTTTTTTAATACTATTGATATTAAGTGCTAATGTTTTCATGAGTTTAATTGTATTTTCTCATTGTTAAGAATTGACTTAATATTATTTTCATTTAAAAAAATCGACATTAAAGAATTCAATATGTTGAACAATATCATTGTTAAAAGGTAACATTGAAAAATTAAATTGGTTTTAATTTTTTTATCTTCTGGTCAACATTTCTCTATGATAATTTTAATCGATATAATTTGGGTTAAAGAGAATGAAACATGTTTTACTTAAAGAATTAAACCTTGATGCCTTGGTATTTTTATCATTGATATTTCTTATAATATTCAAATCAAATCACCTTTTCATTTTTGTTGTCGTTTTCATTTTGGTACGTTTAATTGCGACTTGTGTTTAGACTTTTTCCTATATGCTTATTGAGGATAGGATACTTGGACTTCCAATATTACTACCCAAAAACTTGTTGCAAAGTCCAAGTATTGTATATTCAAGGGGCAGATAGTAAAAGTTCTGAATAAAAGTGACAACAAAAATGAAAATGTAATTTGATTTGAATATTGTTGAGATTGAGTTTAAGATCGAAATATCAATGATGGAAATACAAATGCACGAAGGTTCAGTTCTTTAAGAAAAATATGTTTCTTACTCTTTAATCCAAATTATAACTTGATTAAAATTATCATGGAGTTTAATCAGAATATTAATAAATTAAAATCAATTTAATTTTACAATATTTATCTTTTATCAATGATATTTTAGAAAAATTGAACTCCTCAATGTCGGTTCTTATAAATTAAAAGAGTGCTAAGCCAGTTCTTAACAATGAGAAAAATACAATTGAACTCATAAAAAGATAATAGCACTTAACATCAACTATACTAAAAGACCATGAGATGAGAGTATTGAACAACAAAAAATAAAATAAATTATAGCAATATTTCATACCATATGTTGGATCAAAGAACAATGCAGAAACTTACTCAAATAACATTTCCTTTAACCTTAGCTAGAGTTCTAGCAACTGAAAACAATGAAAACATATTCTTTGAAAGATATGGAGAAAGAAATATGTCGTAATGGTGTGTCTTCGCAAAAAGAGTGGACGACAAATTTATGATGGGCAATGAGGTAAGTAGAAGGTTAATGTATTCATGGTGGGCAGTGAAGGGATCATGATGGATCAAATAGATTAAAGAAATGTTGATGGTGGAGAGTTAGCGAAAAAGAAATGGTGAGGTAGTGGGTCTTAAATGGTTATGAATTTAATGCCATGGAATGGGCACTTTTGCATCAACGATTTTGTCTTTTATTTTTCCTCTTGCTGAAGGGAAGTGTTGTCTGTTGTTCCAATTCTTATCCACACGTAATTTTGTGATTCGCATGTGAAATCTTGCTCCCACAATTATATTTTCAACCCACAAATTATGAGTTCTCCATCATTTATAAGCAGGTAAACATGGATACCAAAGTTGAATAAGAACACAAATTGCGATAGAAAATTCAATTATCTTTTTATGCTTTTCACATTACTTCTCTATACTATTCCCCTATAATACATAACAAAAACGAGCATACATAACATAACAAAGATTTAATGTGATTGTTATTTCACTAAGCACAATTCAGATATGATCGTAAACGAAGCCAAATCGAGGTCTTTTATACATAACCACACAAACATATTAAAATAGCATAGATTAACATAATTTTTATTTCACTGAGCACAATTCAGATATAATTAAATGAAGCCAAACGGCAGAGAGGCGCTTCTAATATGTCCACGAGTCTACATGGATATTAAACTTGAACCTTGGACCTTGTGGAGTCCTTTGCAAATTTTTAGCCTTTTAAATATTGCACCTCCCCTGAAAAATCCCTGGATCTGCCACTGCTTGTGTAGGAATATTGTCTGTGGCTTCAAGTATCATCTTAAAGGCATTTTCCATGCAGGCCTTGAATTTCTCAGGATCAATAAGGCCCTTTTGAGTTCCGAAGGCAATCCTCAGCTTTCCCATATAACTGACTACTGTTACGATAAGGTCCTGTAAAACCATTAAGCGAAACATTGCAATCAGACTATGAAACTGATTGTATGATACTAGAATACGATTATGTGGTATAACCCGTGCACGTGTTGTAACATGAATAGACAAAATGATTAAGATTTCAGTTGTTCTACAACTATCCAAGGACCGAACATGGGAAGGACTCACCAAAATTAGGAAAAAACCTATAAGTACCAGCACACCCCATCCCCAACCACAATGTCACAGCCCATCGCAAGTCGCAATAAAAAAAGACTAATATCAAGCTGGTTACATATAATATTTATCTTGCGGATCACTGTGATTATGTGATGTGTATTCTAAGATAAATGTGAAATATAATTGACACACGATAAAATTCCGCAAATGGACAGTAATAAGTATTAACCACATACCTGCGGGATACCTAACACCATAAAGTAAACTCCTCTAACTGGATGATCCGCCAAAGCCATTTGCTCCGTTGGCCCTATCATATTTGATATCATGAAGCTCGAGTTCTTCAATCTGCTGTGCATGTATCTTGATGCTCCCTGCAACACCGGTACCAATTCCAGAGGAAGAATACATTATGTTATATATTCTTCTATCTAAGTATGTAGGAAAACAAATACATTACGCTACAAGAAAAAAAATTAATAGTGATTGGTATGATGTGATAGATGAGTTGGCTAAAAGCACTATTAGGATCTAAGGGCACCGTAGGTACAAATAATCATGTGTTAGTTATATTAGGACCTAAGCCAACAGTGTTTTTAGCCACCTCATTTTATGTCACGGATGTCAATGGATATTAATTATGTTTTCTTTATTTGGGAATGATGGCCACCTCGTAGCCACTAATTTTCTTCACGATTTCTGACATCTTGTTGTTAATGTAAACAGCAAAAGAACTTCTCTTCCTCTTTATAAGCTTTTGTGCCTTGAACACGAAGTCCAGTGGGTTTGAAAATTCAGTTAACTTGGGCATGGTCACCGGCATGAAGGCCATTCGGTTCCCCCACGGCATCTCGGAATCCGGTTTGATTATCTCTTTGATCGGCTTGTAATCACCATGAGTGATCCTGGTATTGACCAAAACCAAGGCTGTGCAACTTGCAGTGCTTGATTTTTGGCTCTTCTCTTGCATGTACAGTCGAGTGGCAAAGAACAGTGCTCCAGATATCACATCATTTACCGTCTGCCACAAAAAGAAAAAAAACAATGTTAAACACGAGATACATGAAAGAAGTCAGTTCGTACAACTGTGTACCTGAAATGATGTTTGCGAAAATAATGCCTATGTGTAGTCACTTTCTCTTTTCTTTTTTTTTGGGCGAAAGTCACTTTCTCATTTAGTGCTCACACCCGACTTGGTTTTTGGTGGTTTATGGTAGGATGATAGGTCGTTATATGACAAGTGTATCTTGTTTTAAAGGATGGGAAATTTCAAACTCTCCGCTTTAAGTTTGGGAGTCATTTCTTGGTGTGATAATCACAATGCCATGTGGTGTTACGTACTAGGCAAAATATGATTGAGATGAAAATATCGGGTGAGTGAGATTGAGGACATGAGGCTGGTAATTAAAGTTTGTTACTAAGTGTGAAAATTAGTAAAGTAAAATAAGTGTAAAAAAATAATGAAAACGAACTAGGTAAGTTAGGAGAATGTTATGCTTGATAAGTTTGTTACCACGTTGAGCTTGGTCTTGATAAGTTTGATTTCATCAAGGGAGAATGTGATGCTTGATACTGTCATTGGCAGAAACTCGACTCCATAATTCCCAGATCTTATTGGTGTGCGATCATCTTGAAACAAAGAGTTCCAGCTGAAATCTTTCAGAGTGTCAAAAACCGAGGCAGAAGTTTCAGACACCCGCCTGAAAATACTTCCACTGTCACCACCCCGCTGCAATCCCCGGCGCGAAGGAAGAGTTAATGGAAGAGGATTGTCAGCTCTTTGAAGACAAGAAAGCAGGGCACTCATAAAGGAGTAGCCATCACCAAGGGCATGGTGAAGCTTGAATATTAGGTTACCAGCTGCACTGCTTGTTGGGTACTTGATTATATGAACTTCCCATAGTGGTTTGTCTTTTGGATATTGTGCAAGTATTATGTTTGAAATATAGTCTTGAAAATGATCATCATAAGATTTAGGTGACATTCCAGATGGAAAAATAGGAACATGGACGTGATCTCTAAGCTTCACTTCAACCCTCTTCCATTGCTTCTCTCCGTTAATGTCAACCTGCACGTTTTTCAATATTGTTTTAGTTTCCTTTTAGTCATATGATAAAATGCTCA
The DNA here is from genome assembly GCA_903112645.1 of Prunus armeniaca. NCBI lineage: Eukaryota > Viridiplantae > Streptophyta > Magnoliopsida > Rosales > Rosaceae > Prunus > Prunus armeniaca. The sequence goes on along the minus strand of CAEKDK010000003.1, from coordinate 11,629,316 downwards.
TCAATAATTTTTAAATTGACCGCATAAAGTATTAAAACAAAGCTACATCCAAAGTTTTAACTGAAAACAAATATGATATCTACTTGTAATGATCCAAAATAAGTACAAATGCACAAAATGCATGTGTTTTTCTTTTTCTTCTAATATAGATTGAAGTATACATTCATATGCCCCATAATAGTCTAATTAAGAAATTTAACCATATGTATGTATATATATGGGAATCCTTTCTTAAGGATCGATTTTGCATCGATAAGATGCTTTTGTTATTGACAGTTTGTCTTTTAACGGCGAATATTTTGAGGAATTCCACAATTAAAGCTATATATATATATACACTAGGGTTTACGGTAGAAAAGAATAGAGAGGGAAAAAAACAACCATGATGGAAGAGAATCGAGGGCTGATATTGAGGAAGACATCCTGAAGGAATGACAAGATCTTCGATTCATTGATTGGAATCTCAAATTCCAAAACACCAAGAATTGACATGGATAGCACAGAGCTGTTGAGGCATTGCCCAGTAGGACTCACGGGCTCATTTCCATGCACCTCATACTCCATCCTACGTTTCTTCTTCTTCTTCTTCTTCTTCTTATCTAATTTATATATGTGTTTTCTTGAGCTCTAGGTAACTCAATTAGAAGTTGTAGTTTCGTTATTTTTCGCTTGCATATTTATAGGAGGTCCAGGCTGACCACTGTACGCACGTGTATTTTTAAATGAAATGCAAAACTCACTATATGCATGTTCCTTAACATTTCCCTGTACAAAGGGGCCCATTTTGATTTGGCATGAATTATATATATGCATGAATCATCAGACTAATTAATGGCAAAACCTTTTCTAAGAGGATTAGAAAAATCTAAAAATCTGGGGAAAATCTCAAGCAAATTAATTGCACAGACCATTGAAAATTAATTTCATTTATTAAGAGGCTGCAAACTTTGGTTCTTCTTCTTTTAGAAGTGTGTGGATTTAAAAATAATCTTGGTGAGGTGGAGCCTTGTCCCGGAATCTAGACAATTAGCGTCATTCTTGGTGTGATGTGTGGGCGTTGCATAGCAGCCACGACATGTCAAAAGTGCAAAATGAGGATGATTATGATATGGATCTAACTTCTGGAAGCCGAACCCTTTCGGTGCGCCTTGTGTACTTCCTTGTGATAAGGACTTACCCTTTGGCTGAATTCAGAGTGAGATACTATTGGAGACATTGAACATGAAAGTCGAACCTTTGGCAAATTGGCATAGTATACGTGCACACCAGTTCAACACCTAAAACCTATGTAGGCTTTTTGACTCATAACCAAGAACTTAGCAAAGAAATGTACTTCAATTTTCCTTTCAATGAGGAAAAGCTAAATTGCAACTACATAAAAACAAGAATAAAGAGATCGGGAAAAAAAAGAAAAAAGAAAAACAAATCATATCATGGAAAAAGAAGTTCATATCTCAACCATCATTTCACAAAAAGGCAAATCCATTTCTTCAAACCACCATAACCCGGAAAAACTCAATCCACATCACCACCATAACCTAGTCTAATCACTAGATGTGTCAAATGGGCGTGCTGAGTTAGTTTGGCTCTACTCGTTTAGAGTCAGCCTATTTAATAAATGGGTCATGTCAGGCCCATCTATTTATGAAAATCATCAATTTCGGCTTTATCCCATATGAGCTCGAACCGTGCTCGTATCGGGCCACTAAACGGGACGAGATGGGCCCACACCAAATTTGACTTATGTTTTTTATTTATATATTTACAATTATGTATATACAAGCAAGATTTATTATTTGTTGAAAAACGAGGCCAATAAAATTATTTAAAGTACATTTAAATTGAAAATGACTACATTATTGTTTGAATTTTAAAATTTGAAACTTGAAAAACAAAATCATTATTTTATATGTAAAGAAAACATTAAATTTTAATATATTAGAGAAAAGAAATAGACTTAAATTTAAGATATAAATGTAGTAATATTATGTATTATTTTTCTCTAAAATAAATATAATGTACTAAAGAAGCTTTAAACTAGCCGGCACAACCCATTAGGCCTGATTACCTCATCCTAGCCCGCTCAAAGATACGAGCTGTGCTAGGCCATGCTCAGGCTGACCCGATCCACTTGACACCTCTACTAATGACCATCATCTCCCAATCAAACCACTACCAACCATCAACTAGTGGGAGAGAGAGAGAGAGGAGAGAGAGTAGGCCATGCTCGGACTGACCCGATCCACTTGACACCTCTACTAATGACCATCATCTCCCAATCAAACCACTACCAACCATCAACTAGTGGCACAAAGAGAGAGAGAGAGAGAGAGAGAGAGAGAATAAATTGGTCGGGTTGAGTCAAACCAGGGAGGTAGTAGATGAATCAAACCTTGATGAAGCTGCATTAATGACGAGGTCAACCCAGAACCACCAACCGCCTACAAACATGGCACTGACAATGCTTGGCTCGAAGATCACCCAAAGCTCTGACACATCTGTATAAAACGACGCCGCTTGAACTTGCTTCGGTGAGTTTGGTGGTTATTAATTCGCAAAGACAAACTAGATCAAGTGCCATATGGGAAAGAGAGAGAGAGAGAGAGAGAGGAGAGAGAGAGAGAGAGAGAGAGAGAGAGAGAGAGAGAGAGAGAGAGAGAAGAATAAGAGGAAAGAGAACCAGCGAAAGAAGAAGAGGAAAGCGAACTAGAGACTGATCCATCCGAATTAGGAAAGAGAAAGAAGGGAAAATAAAGGAGGAGAATGGGGCTGGATGCTAACGTTGGGGTCATTCGGGTTGCACCTAACGAGGCAAAAAAATTTGTATGAAACAGGGATAACACTGTTTTGCTATCCCCAACCAATCACAGATAGCCACGTGAAAAATTTATCACGCATGGCATGCCGTGATTGGCCGGAGATAGCAAAATAGTGTTATCCCCGTTTCACACAAGTGTTCTAATGAGGGTTGTTTTTAAAAGATAATTTTAGGTAATATTATTCTTTTTTTTTCTACATAAGATATTAATAAAAATAAGGGAATTTTACTCATCTACCATCTAAACTATTAGGGGTGTGTCCATTCACCACCCAAACAAATTTTTTATAGCAATTTATCATCTAGACACACCCCCGAAATGTTCTTTACCCACCCATTTCTCACAATTTGCGTCCAAATTTCAGTTGTATTTTGTAATTAATAAAATTATTTATAAAAAAAAGTAAAAAGCACCCCCTACGCACATCTCCTCTCTCACATAGCTCATTTCCTCAACCACCACCACCACCTCCACCGCAGCCCCTCCCCCTCTCGAATATACCATTCTTAGTGGTTTTAGTCATGAAGTGCTCGTTTGGGAGTGTTTTTGGAATAGCGAAAAGCACTTCTAAATGGGTGAAAGCGTTTCTGTCTTTTAAAAATGGTGTTTGGCAGAAATTGCAAAAGTTCTTTGGGTTAGATCCAAAAGCACTTGGAGTGATTTTGGAAGAAGCACTTGAGAGGTGCATCTTCTTACAAGCGTTGTAGGACAAAAACACAGGAAGCACTTGGCTCCTTCCCTTTAATGAAACTTTTAAAATGCAAAAAATACCCATGTTTAATTTTTTTAAATGCCAAAATACCCTTTCTTTCTTTCTTTCTTTCTTTCTCTCTTTTTTTCTCTCATATTAAAACCAAAACACTACCCGCAAAAATTATATTATAATTTTAGTGCACTAGCTTGATGGGACGAAATTCGAGTCGACCAGAGATAGAGATGAGGCTCTCACCATTAAGCTCGGTGAGGGTCAAGTGGTGAAGGGTTTGGATCATGGCGTCATCTCTATGATGAAGGGAGAGATTGCATTGTTCACATTGCCTGCTGAGTTGGGTTATGGTGTTGTTGGTGGGGGTGGCTCTGTTGTGACGTCTAATGTTGCTGCTCAATTCGAAATCGAACTCGTTTCTTTGTAGAAGCGCTTATGTCATAAGCGCTATGGGCATAAACTCTACTAGCATAAGCGCTTCGGGAAGAAGCACTCCCAAACGAGCCCGAACTATGCGTAACCAATTGGCTTAATTGCATGTGATGAATATACCCAGGAATATGAAATAAGTAGTGGATTTGTTTGACAATAGGAGTAATCCTTATCCAATTGCATCTATGGATATAGTTGTAGGGGCTTTTAGGTCTAATGGTCCCTGAATTTTGATTCCATTTGCATTTTGGTCCCTCAATTTCTAAAATCGTTCCCGTAGTCCTTCAACTTTAGTTTTGTAAGGACAAATGGTCATGCCGTCAGTTTTGTTAACTTTTTCTATTAAATTTGAGTATGTGCATGGTGCATGGTGCATGGTGTACTGTTGAGGGTCAAAATCAAGAATTGCTTCACTCCGGGGTACATGGGCAATTCCTAGTTCACCCAAACCCACACTCACTCCCCCACCATTGTGGCTTAACTCTCCCCATCCATATATCTTCCTCCCTCCCCAAGTCAAGCCCATTAAAACCCATCACCAATCGAAGAATGATATATCTCCCTTCATTCAATCCAACAAAGCCATGGACAACTTCTACCAGACACCGAGCCAATTAACACACCACCCTGGCAACAAAGCCATGTGGGTTGTGTGTGTTTAGGTGGGGTTGGGTTGGAGAGGTTGTGGCTACTGTGGCAATGATAGGAAGAAGGTTTTAGTTTTTATTTTAATTTTTGGGTGAAAGAAATATTCAGATGGTGGAAATTAAAAATAATACAAAATTATCATTTTGCCCATGCATTTAACAGAAAAGACAACAAAATTGACGGTAAGACCATTTGTCCTAACGAAACTGAAGTTGAAGGACTAAGAGAATAATTTTGAAAATTGGGAGACCAAAATGCGAATCAGGTTAAAATTCAGGGACCATTAGATCTAAAGACCCTAATTGTAGAGGCCCGTTGTTACTTTGACTTAGTGAGATTACGAATAATGTAAAAAGTTATCTTAATTACTAGGAAAAACTATAGTGGAGTCAAGTCTTAATTAAATACATATGGGGGGTATTTTAGTTTAATCGGTTTGTATTAAAGAAAAAAAAATTCAACTTAGGGTCTTTGCCCCCCTACTTAATGATAATAAAAAAATAAAAAAATCAAGTTAGCACAGTTAAAAGCCCCTACTAATTAATCTCATAGCTTAATTCTTCCTATTCTTTGAATATATTTTGCATATTGACAAAATCTTAGGTCCATCGCTGACTTCACTTATTATTGATGTATCAGTCTTTGTGTAAAAAACTTATTCATCTTTTGATAAATAAAAAAATAAAACTCAGGACAAACTAAATAAAACCCCCAACCTATAGGGTCATTTTCAAGTTCATACCCAATTTTAGAGACATTTACCAGTACATACTCAACCTCACGGAAACTATACAATTTGCCCCCTCCGTTAGCGAGATCATCAGAAAATCCGTTATCTACCTAGCTGAACGATTTTTTAAGGGCATTTTCGACATCTCATATCCACGGGTTTCATGCCCAAACAATACGTGGCGCTCATTAATTCCAAAAAAACAAAAAAAAACCCATATCGTCCAGAGCCCCCTCCCCCACCCAAATCGATTTCCTCCCCAAATTGAAACTTATACCCCAAATTGAAACCTAATCCTCATTTCGCATCGATCGAAACCACAGAGAAGGTTGGGTGACTGTAAGTCGAGATGTCGTGGGGATTTTGTCCTCCTGGCTGTCGTGCTCTTAGTTACTATAAGTTGCTTGGGGTTTTATTCCTTCTAGCTCTTTGGTTTCATCGTAAAGGGCTTGCGGTTTTGTTTTTTCTGAACCTTTGATTTGCTTTAAAGTGTGCTTGAGAAAGTGATATTTGTGGTCCATTTTTGTCGGTGTGTTATTGGAAAAGCATAAAAGGTCGATTTCTGTCGGTCAATTGTTGGAAAAGCATAAAAAAGCACTTTTTTTGTCATACCAAATTGCTTTTGATTCCAGACAATACTTAGTGGTCCAAGACCTCTGCATTTGTTTATGTCCTTCTTATTCACCATTTCTTATTCAACAATTGTTTATTGATAGGTTTGACTGTTATGTGGCTTTGTAGGTGAAGGTGATAATTTTACTATTCAAATGAACCGTGGGGGTTCTATATGTGACAACCTGTATGTAAATGGGACTCTGGACTTCATTGATTTTTGAGATAAAGACCAAATGTCTATGCTTGAAATTGGTCTGATGGTTAAGGAGTTAGGCTATGAAGGTATAGTGTTATATCACTATGAGTTTCCCAACTCTTCTTCTATAGAAAAGCTTCTCTCTGATAAAGTTGTTATGAAAATGTTTGAATGTGTGCCAAGAGTGAGGGAGATAGATATTTATTTGACACAGTTGGCTGATGACCCTTATACCTTTTTAAACAACACACAAACAGATGGAGCTGCAAAGGGTTGAAGGTTCCGGGGCACAAAAACAAAGGTCAGTGGTGATTGAGGATCTAGGATATGCTTATTGTAGTCCTGTTGTTCCTTATAAGACAAAGAGCAATGTTGAACAGCCAACTAAATACCCTGAGCCACATAAGGTGAAGATAGTGGAGCAAGAAGCAGTGAATGATGTTGGGGATTTCTCAAAACCTAATGCACCAAAGCAGGGAAAGGGTATAAGGTCTTCAAAGGGAAAAACATTGGCTCTACAAAAGGCACCAAAGAAAGGAAAGGCTACAAGGTCTTCAAAGGGTAAAACAGTGACTCAACCTGAGGCACCAAAGATTTAGTAAGATCCACTCATATGGCCAGTGGCAGAGCCAGGAATTTATGTGTTGGGGGGCCAACATATAAACCAAACAAGACATTAAAATTTTCAGTTTTTCAACCTTAACAATGTTTGGAAAAATTAAAGGCAGGAAATAATTGTTTATTCAATTAGGAATCAAAATAACACTTTTCATTCTTTCATATCTCGAAAACCATCTATGATTGAGTCAATGCTAAACCTTTCTGCAATTTTTCTTTTGATGTACATAATCAAAGAGTTTGTAAGAAATTCGTCTTTTATCTTGTTACGAAGCCTAGTTTTTACTATATGCATAACAAAAAATGATCGCTCTGCAGTTGCTGTAGAAACAGGAAGAGTAAGCACAAGCACAACCACTCTATAAACAAGTGGATATGTCGTTGATCTTCTAGTCATTACCATCTATTGAGAAAGATCAGAAATTGCTAACAAGTTTATGAACTCTAGAAGTCGAACTACGTCACTCTCAAAATGTTGAAGTTGTCTTCTCAAACCTATCTTCTCATGATCTTCAAAGTCTTGCAGGTTGAACTTATCTACCAATTGACAAATATCATCAGTTCTAAAATATTTATTCACTTCGCGAGGATCCAAAGCTGACCCCTAAATAAGCAGCTCTACTGTTTGATCACTAAATCTACTATTTAATTCTTGGAGTTGAGAATCTATTGCAGCATTAAAAAATAACTTTCATGTAATAATTCTTAATTGTAAAATCATCTTGTTGATGGCGAGCTCAACCTCGTCTTGTAATAATATCCTGTTTGGAATTTTTGATGCGTTCGGTGAACGATCCTAGTCGAAGCGTACTCCACTCTGGTTCTTAGGAATGGGTTCTGTCATCCTGCAATTTCTGAACCTTTTGTAAAAGAATGCGAATGACGGGATCTCAGCTAGGGATTTCTCCTTCTCCATAATCTTTCAAACAGCGTGGCGACCTCCTGGAGTAGATTTCTAAGTATCGCGTAGGCGTTGCCGAACGGTGGGCAGCCCTTTAAGTCTCAGATGGAATATACTAGTGACCTAAGTCCCCAGTGGATTCCAAACACTCCACTCGCCGAATGGGTGATTTATTACCCAAGATCCATGTTTGAGTATCGTTAAGGCTTGCCTAAGTCCTAATCGGTGACCTGTCTCTTTCCTCTTGTCGATCCATCAAGCGGTGGCGACAATCGGACTAAACCTTCTGTGGAAGATGGAATTATTCCTGGGAGATAAGACGACCAAGTGCTTAGAAGGTGGGGGTGCTGCCTTCTCCCCCCTTGTTCCTTTCTTCTACAAATTAGGGGTTTGCAAGCTCTGGGAAGATTAATCGGTTTGAATGTTCTAAGTCTGTTGCTGTTGTGTTTCATCCACTTTGGATGAGAGAATGTTGTTGCGTTCCTGCAATTTTACCATGATCTGGGCTAAGAGTTCTGCGTCGGTAGTGGTTTTTGTGCTGACGAATCACCAACTGAAGTGCATAGGGGCAGCGTTCGGCTTGCTCCACCCTGCTCTCCAAACGATAACCCTTATGTTGGCAAGAACAACGGTACGGATGTAATCCCCATCTTAGGTATGATAGAGTTTGTGAATCGATTAGTGTCGCTTCTCACCGACGGCGCCAAACTATTGATGCTAAAAAATGGTTCAGTACTTTTGGGCCCAATTTAGTGATGCTTTGACATTCGGTCACCTTCTAAGCTTTGGTAGAGCGATCGATCTACAAGATAGAAAACACTTGGTAAGCCCTTAGACACCGGTGTGGTATCGGCAGAAGGCTCTTCAGTGCTTAAGTAAAATAAGTATAAAGTGTATAGTAATTTGGACAAAGTAATGGATGAATTGCTAAACGTCTCTATTGCCTCCTTTTTGGGACTTGTGCCCACTTTTATAGTCTTGGGATGTTTGCATGTTGAGTGAAACTTCCATGTGAGATTGTTGATATTGCCTGTGGTGGCTCCACGTGTCCCAGAATGAAATGATTGGCAAAGGGGTCTTGTGTTGTGTTCGGTAGTAAGGGGTGCTGAACACTCCCCTACCAATGGCTTCTAATTTTCCACATCTGACCTCCTCATTAGTCATCAGATAGGGTATAAACAGAGACTAATCGCATGTCATTGATCAAGGTACATTGATTTTTAAGGAGTATGCTTCCTATGTGAAGACACCAATTCGTATTGTTGATCGAAAGACAAAGCAGCTTCGTAGGAAGGAGGTTCCTTTGGTTCAAGTGTTATGGAATACTCATGATGAAGGTTATGCTTCCTGAGAATTGGAGTTAGAACGAGAACCAAGTAGCCTTACTTATTCGACAAATAAAGTACGTAAGTTTTGAGGAGGAAATTTGTTTAACAAGGGTAGAATTGTCATAATCCCTTTAATGAGAATTTTTGGGGTTTTCTTTGCTACGAAATTTTGGGGTTGCTTTCCTATTAGTTTTATTTAATTTAATTTTACTATTGGGCTTTCCCTAATTTTTTGCTAGGTTGTTGGCTTAATTTAAAAAAGGAATCAAAACCCTTTATACATTAGAAATGAAGAGAGGATAGGAGGGAGGTAGAAAAAAGAAAAACCGTAACTCTCATAGTGAAAGCAAAACAAAATAATAATAATAATAATAATAAAAGCGGGGAGTGTTGCACTCTTGTAATTGAAAGGTGAGTAGAATTCTTCTCTTTCAAATTATAGTATGCTTCTTGTTGATTCTTTGTATGGCTACATCTGGGACATATTGAAGTATTAGTTGTCCTTAGGCTTAAATTTAAGGGAGTGTCACTAAAACACCCAAAATGGGGTTGAAATTATAAAAAAACCCAAGCACTATTTAAACATATAAACACACCCAAAACCCATCATTACACACACTCAAAACCCATTTATAAACACACCCAAAAAGTTGACTTTGGGGTTGATTTTGGGTGTGTTTCTATGTTTAAATAGTGCTTGAGTTTTTTTATAAATACATGTCTAGGATTGGGTTTATTTATAAATTTGTATAAATTTAATATGGAACCATCAACATACCAAATTTTAATGGGGTCTTTATTAATATACTCAAAATAGGGACTGAAATTATAAACAAATAAAAAACCCACATGGAATGCATTTTAGGAACACACCCAAAACTCATTTATTACATAAGAAATTGGTGTTTAAGTTCCTATAAATTACGTGAACAAGACCAACCCAATTTTATAAATAAAGCCCAACACAAAAAAGCCCAACACAAAAAACTCAAAAAACATCGAAAACAAGACCAACCCAATTTTATAAATAAATAAAAAACCCAAGCAATTCATTATAAAGAAAACGTCTCGAAAATTGTAGCCGGTTTTTTCTTTTTCTTTTTTCAAAGAACACAACTACATCTACCACTAGGGTAATAATACTGTTATAGTTTACGGTCATGTTGATTAATGGTTGTAGGGTATTAACACTGCTATTTACTGTCATTTTGATTAATGGCAGTACTGTTCCAATCTAGGGTATTAACACTACTATTTACTGTCACGATGATTAAAGGTCGTAATGTTCCAGTTTAGGGTAATAACACTGCTAATTTACTGTCACGATGATTAATTGTTGTAATGTTCCAGTCTAGGGTAATAACATTGGTAGTTTACTGTCATGTTGATTAATGGCTGTAATGTTCCAGTCGAGGGTAATAACACTGCTAGTTGATTAATGGTTGTCATGTTGCTATTTCTAATACATGTCTACCACACAAAGGATGAAGAAAGAACAAAACAAACCAACATCCAAAAAGAAAACCAACGATCCAAGTATAATAAAGATTTCACAAGAATTCGAAGCAAAAAATTTGAAATCGGAGCTCGAAGATGAGGAGTAGAGCTAAGAGCATATGACCGAGGTTAGTTCGAGGTTCCGAACAAGCCGGAAAAAAAAATTATGAATAGAAGCATGATTTTATTACAAGAAATCAAAAGTGAGATATTGAAAATTGTAGATTAGAGATGAAGAATGTAGTTGAACCTAAGATTGAGCTTCAATGGAAGTTCTTCTTGCTCCAACACCGAGAAAGCAGTAGCGAGAAAGGATAAAATGAATCTAATTTGGTTTTGTTGGTAATTTAATATTATTATCAAAATTTACTGTTAGCAGATCTTATTTTTCTCTCTCAAATCCATAGTACAAGGGCAGTATAGGTATTTGACACACACAAATAAATTAAAAAGTAGCTATTAAATTTTTAAAAAATTAACAGCTATCAATTTTTGGATTTTTTATTTATGTGTTTATAGTTTTTAAACAGTATAGGGTTTCTTTATAAGATTAGGTTTAAGATTGAGTATATAACTAAATTTGTTAATTTGAATCTCCTACATGTTATTAAGAAACCAATTGGATGAGGTTGTAGTCCTTCAGAAATACTATGAAATCGATATATTTTTTGCTTGGTTTGGTGAAGAAACAAGTTAGATATCATGGATTAGACCAAAAAAAAGTTAGATATCATGGAGGGAAGTTTTGATTTTTCTGGATAATGTTCATGTCGTGACAACCACTTCGTGGCACTTCGTGGGCACACAACTCTTCACACACACCGACTTTCCAGTTGTGACTGGTATATATGGATTGTAAGTGTAAATGTTGTATTAGAACGAGGCCTTCTTCTCTCTCCTCCCTCCAAAACGTCGAGTCAAAAACTGACATCCCCTCCAAAACAGACGTCCCCTCCAATCCAGCTGTTTGGTTTGTTCAACTAAGTGGCCAATTTTTTTATCAGCTTTGATAAGCAAGGCCAATAACACTGAAGAGAGAGCGCCCCTGTTATTCCTTATTCGATTCCAAGAAGAACACAGAAGTATAGCCCTCAATTTTCTGGGTTTCTCATTCGGCTGTTCGGTTTCTCATTCGATCTTTCTGGTCGGAACATTCGTCAATCCTTGAGCAACGTCTTGAGTTGGAAACTGGTGACCGTGACCGTTGTGCTGTTCTCTTGGTTTTGAAATCATTGAGCATAGTTGAAACAGGGGTTGAGGAAGAAGAAAAGTGTGTGGGGTTGACGTCCAGAGAAACAGGGGTTGGAAATGACTCACGAGGTAAGTGATATATTGTATTTGTCAAGCTTATTATTGGGCATAAGCATGAGTTACATTAGTTTGTATGTAGGTCTTTAATATTTCACCAGAGAATCATTTTCATATCATATGTTAGTTAACGTATATATTTTAAAGCTCTTTATACTGTATGTGTCAAGTTAATTATTGGACATAAGCATGAGTTACATCATTTTGTATGTTGGTCTTTAATATTTCACCAGAGAGTCATTTTTATATCATATGTTAGTTAATATATATATTTCGAAGCTCTTTATACTGTATTTGTCAAGTTTATTATTGGGCATAAGTATGAGTTACATTAGTTTGTATGTAAGTCTTTAATATTTCACCAGGGAATCATTTTCATGTCATATGTTAGTTAATATATATATTTTAAAGCTCTTTGTAAGCATGTGCCAATGTTGGTATGATGGTGGTTAATTCAGGGTTAAATTGCAAGAACTGTGAAATGGATTGTGAAGGACAGGTAACACCAGAAGCAAGGTCAGAGTTGAAACCAAAATTGGGACTTGAATTTGATTGTTGTGACGATGTGTTCAATTTCTATAATATGTATGTTGTGGAAGCTAGATTCGGCATTCGGTGTTCTACAACGAGGACGTGCACACTGATAGGAGAGGTAACAAGGAAGGAATATGTATGTTGTAAACAGGGGTATGCGTTGACAAGCATTGTTAGTCGTAAGAGAAGACAGCGAGGTTGTACTCGAACTGGTTGCAAGGCTAAACTTGCGATATTGAAGGTGAAAGACAAGAATAAGTACATTGTTGTAAGATTCAATGAGGTACACAACCATGACATGACCACAGTTGATAAAGTCCATCTATTAAGATCTCACCGTAACTTAACAGAGTCTACAAAGGTGTATAGTGCAAATATGAGCAAAGTTAATATTCCGGTACATAAACAGTTAAGCCTTCTTAAGATGCAAGTAGAGGGAATGGAAAATGTTGGGTTTGTTAAGAGAGATGTCTATAATTATCTAAGGGACGTGCATGGAGAGGTGATTGGCCATGATGCAGAGCTGCTTAAGGAGCATTTTATGGCTATGCAAGAAAAGAATGAATCCTTTTAATTCAAGATGGAGGTAGATTCGGAAGGAAGGATGGGTAATGTTTTCTGGTCAAATGCAAGATCAAGACGAGCTTATGGGTTTTTTTTGGAGATGTGGTGGTATTTGATACGACGTTCAACACGAACCACTATGGGATGGTCTTTGCGCCTATGTTAGGCGTTAATAACCATCGGTAGACAGTGTTGTTTGGTTGTGCATTCCTAACTAGCGAAACCACGGATTCATTTGTATGGTTGTTAGAGGAATTCAAGAAAGCCATGTTGAGTGAGCCACCCAAAGTTATCATCACTGATCAAGATGCAACCATGTCAAAGGCAATTGATGTAACTCTCCCGACAACATTCCATAGATATTTCATATGGCATATCTTGAATAAGATTACAGAGAAACCCGGCATTGGAGAATGTTTTTCGGAAATGTGCAAATGCATATGGGGTATGGACAAGAAAAAAGAATTTGATGCGAAATGGGAGGAAATCATCACAAACAATGGGTTGCTAGACCATGCGTGGCTGAGATCAATTCATGCTATGCGGGAGAATTGGGTTCCATCATATGTAAAACATGTGTTTTCGGCTGGGATGTCAAGTAGTCAACGGGCCGAAAGCTATCATTCATTTTTCAAACAATATATTCACCGGAAAAAACACATTGATGGAATTCATTGTACGTTTTAAGAGAGCTCTTGCTTCACAAAGACACAAGGAGTTAATGACTGATCATGTTGATAACAATGAAAAACCTCCACTGCTATTTCAAACACCAATGCAACATCAAATGGGATGCATTTACACTCGGGAAATTTTGGAAATGCTTGAGAGGGAAGACTTCAGAAGTCTTTTATGCTTGTTCGACTTGCGTGGCTAAGCTCAATTCATCATATGTAAAACATGTGTTTTCGGCTGGGATGTCAAGTAGTCAACGGGCCGAAAGCTGTCATTCATTTGTCAAACAATATATTAACTGGAAAAACACATTGATGGAATTCATTGTACGTTTTGAGAGAGCTCTTGCTTCACAAAGACACAAGGAGTTAATGGCTGATCATGTTGATAACAATAAAAAACCTCCACTGCCATTTAAAACACCAATGCAACATCAAATGGGACGCATTTACGCTCGAGAAATTCTGGAAATGTTTGAAAGGGAAGACTTCAGAAGTCTTTTATGCTTGTTCGAACTTGTAGAGCAAGATGAGACTCAGTGCAGATACAAAGTAAGTGAGCGGGTAAATCCGGGAGTGACACGGATGAAGGAGCTTGTGCATGATAAAGATGCCGATAAAGCTTATTGTAGCTGCAAAGGATTTGAATTTGGGGTATTCTGTGCTGGCACATCCTAGCATTCTTAAGAATGAAGCAAGTTGAGCACTTGTCAGACAAGTAAATATTGAAACGATGGCTTCAAAGTGCAAAAAGTGGTGTAATATATGATAAGAATTACAAAGAAGTTAACAATTGCATTGATGGTTTGGTTTTGGTCAAGAGATCGAAAGTTTGCAAAGTTGCAAGTGATTTGATTGATTTGGCTTTGTTGTGGGATGAAGGTTTTGAGTTGCTGGAAAAATCTTTTGAGGACATTCGTGGGAAGCTTACAAGGTTGGTGTCATCAAGAGCTCATGTTGAAGAACCCAATGGAGATGTCGGAACTAGTTATCCCCAACTCAGAATCAAAGATCCACATTGAGTGAAAGTAAAAGGGCGTGCGAAAAGAGTTAAAGGAGAAAAAGAGAAGGCAACGCAACGACATAAACGTCGGTGCACTGAATGTAGGAAGACTAATCATGATAGATGGAGTTGTCCAAAACTTGCGAGCCCGTAAGTGAATATGTGTCATATTGTGCTTTGAAATTTATGTTGTTGACGTTTATTATTATTTTTTTTCCGATATGGCAGCTCTTCATCTTCCGACACAAAACTTGGTGGTCTAGTTGGTGAGAATTTGCAGCCCACTCAGAGCACGCAGGACAGTGAACCTACTATGACAGAGTCATTTATGCAAGAGTTTGATTTCATGTATGGTCCCAGAGTTTGAACACTTATTGATACTTATTTACATCGTTTTTGAAAGTATCTGGAAGCGTTAGTGAATCTTAGGTAAACGCCTCATGTCCATTGATACTGAACTATGGTTTATTAAACACATAACTATCTGGAAGAGTTTGATTTCATTTATGGTCCTGGAGTTTAAACATTTATTGATACCTATTTACATATTTTTTGGTCGTGAACAGCACCACGCTTTCAATGCGTAACCTTGAGTTGCTGGAAAAATCTTTTGTTGAATGTGGATGTCCCGGATGTCCTCTGGGGCTTTGGGATTTTCAGAACCTGAAGCCCTTGTTTGAAGGAGAATGAGTTTGGGGGAATCATGCAAGGGGTTTTCTACACAAATTTGCAATGGTTGCAATGAATATGAAAATATCCAAGGGAATCTTGAAACCATGACTATGTGTCAGTAACAGAATCTTGAAACAATCACTATGTCTTTGTAATGTCTCAACCAATGAATATCTGTGTCAAAGAATCTTGAAACAAATTGTCTCTACACTGACAATGAATTAAACAAAAAATTGTGAGCACCATTACAAAATGAACGCTTCTAATCCGGAAGTTAGTGATCGAACTGTGATTGAACTCTAGGTTTGATAGTAGTGTAAAAGGAAATAATAAGCTGCACGTAAGCAAGATCAGGCATTAACATTAAAACAGTAACGCAGATCGGGCATTTTAAAAACAAACAACTGCTAAGGGATTGCCTACAGAGTGATATGGCTATCACTAGTCATTATCGTTGCCTTTTGCTGGTTGGTGGCATTGTTTTGTTCGGTGTGCACCGCTGGAGATGATTTCCTGTGCAGCAGATGGGGTTATGGCGTCCCAGTCAATATCTTTGTGGACATCTGCAGCGAACTGTCGGAATTTCTCAAAACCTTCGTTGAAAGCCACAGACATTGTCTGGCCTTGGTTGTCGCCTCCTCCTCTGTCATATGCAAATCCTCTGATGTGTGCTTTCTTCTTTGGGCACGAATTCTCTGCTTCTCTTTTCTATAACAAGCTTTGTTAACTTGTGGAGTCAAATAAGCCAACTTCTGCTAAGCTCCGACATACTTTTGAGTCCAATAATGGACCAAGGAAGAGTTGTGTTCCAGTTTGTTCTTCATATCATTTATTTCCACAACAGGATCATCAGAGTCCCCCTCGCTTGCGGAGGAGGTTGGAAGAGGCAGCGATGGTGGACGGGACCTTGGATAATCGGGGGCATATTCCCATGAGCCATCGGAGTCCCCCTAATTCGCTTTGGCGCTTGAACTGGCGGACAGGTTGAAAAAATCGTTAGATTGGGGGATTCAGTTGAAGGTTTGTATGCAAAAAAGAGGACTGGAAAGAAGAAAAGAGAGATGTAAGGCATGAGTATCCCATAGGCATAAAACAATATTTATATATTATGTCCGGAAGTTTTCCATTTTGTTTTTTCTCCTTTTGTCCCTTCACTTTAAATTTTTTTTTAAAAAGTAATCAGAGTATTTGATTTAGTTAATCACAGGAACCTCGCATGATTAGTAAAAATGTTAGCACGCACTTGAATTAAGATTTATCAAGTTTGAATGAGTTCGTAGCAATTTACGAATTTTTTTCCCGATTTTTTTATATTTAGTTATGAATTTTGTAAGAAAATAGCAATATTCATTTAAATTCACACATAAAGGAAGGATGTGGCAATGGCCTGTGGCGTACACGTGGCAATGGCCTGTGGCGTACACGTGGCAATGTCCTTAATTTCGTACTTAATTTCATCTGATGTGACAATACAGAGTGAACACTCCATCGTTGGAATATGGTGATAACTTGTTTTCCTTTGAACCGTAACATTATATTTTGCAAAAATTAGAAGTATACTTCCTTAGTGTTCATTATCTAATTTATAAGAACACAAGTATCAGTTTCATTTGCTTCATATATAATTGTTCGGAAAAATATTTCTATATTTTCTCTTTTCAATTGACAGACACAATATGGTTCTTGTTATTTCATTGCTAAAATTATATATTTGAAACCAATAAGCAAACATCTAAAATGCCAAGTTACGAACATAATTAGCTACCATATAAGTGATCAAATATATGCTCAAACCTCAAAACTCACCCAATTACTTAAAAAATGGTGAAACAAAAACAAACTTCCAAATAACCCAAAATGGAAACACACAAGAGCATTTACCTCATATATAAATATGCTATGAACATACAGAGTATCGACTAAGTTTTATATTTTATATTAGTAGATTATATTGTATACAAATCTTAAGCCACAGTACTTATTTATTTAGTTAACTTCCAACATATATATAAACATTGTTATATTGTCTTCTAAGTATGTATTCATTATGTTGTCGTACTGCTATTTTTTCTTTTCAACATAGTAGTTATATAATTGGTTTTTTCTTCCCTAATGGGGCGGGCCATGGGAATGGCATACCCACCCCCGATTCAACCCATTGCCATCCCTAAACGAACGAGATAAAGCCAACCCCCCATTACTTGATTACTATGCGACATAAATACCTGGATTATCAACAAATCCACCTCTGTTGTTTCTATTCCATGCCTTTTAGGCGTTATAAAATAACACAAAGAAATATGTGATCAGAAAATAATATAAACAAACTTCATAAAAGCACAAAAATTTATGTAGACAAAAGTACGCTTAAAAAACTCAAAATAGTTTCCCCATTTGTTTACAGTTGTCCTTCACATCTTACAGTTCGATACATTACCTAAGAACTATGAACACTTCAAACCACAGTTTTTACACCTTCAGGAGCCCACACAAAATGCCAAAAAACGTACTCAAAATGAACCACACATTTGTTCCGAACAAAATACTGACAACCCCCAAAATGAACTTTATACAGGGACGGTTTACTCCATGGCGATCTCGTCCCAGTTGTAGCTTGGGACAACACATCTTGCAAACTCGTGGAACAGGTCAAACCCTTTGCGTGTTTCTGCTTCCCTCATATGCACAGACTCATTCGAAGTACTGAACCTTCGAACACCTTTTCCTTTCGCAAGCCAAACCCTCACTTTCATTATTTGGACTGATCGAAGGTGGAATTTCGCTTTCTTTTTGTCCTTCCCCAATGTTTCTTGATACCATCTTAGACGTATCTTCAAGCATTTGATTTCCATGATCAACGCATCATACCTCATCTTGCCGATTTGAGCTACATCATCGTGGTCCTCAGATGAAAAGTTTATGGATTTCCCAGCTCCATCAGCAACATCTTCAGCTTTATTATTCCTTTGTGACAAAGGTTCTGCATTTTTCGCTGGAGTTGTTATAAGTATGGGGGAATTTTTGTAGGGGAACCCATTCTGAGTTTAGGCTTGTTTGGAGCAAGTGGAGGTGCAATGGGAGGTAAAATACTCTTACATTGGTATTTATAGAGCAGTCCCCATTTTCATTTTACCCGCCAAAATGCCAATGTTGACTTCGAGTGGGGAGCTGCAACTTTAGTTACCTTAAGAACTGGTGATGTCATATTTGCATTATTTGTATCATATACGATATTTTAATTTTCTTTACCGTTCGTATTTAGTATCATATTTGCGAAGATGAAACTGTTGACTTGGTCATGTTCAAATGTAAGTTACCTTCACAACTTGTGATGTGAGATTGCATTATAAGTACCACAAGCACATTTTTTGTTTCTTTACTGGTGATATGAGTTCATATTTAGTATTATATTTCAGAAGATGAAATTGTTTACTTGCTCATGTTAAATTCAGATTACCTTCATAACTGGTGATGTCATAAAACACTATTTCCATTTTCTTTACTGTTAATGGTGCGTTCATATTTAGTATCATATTTCAGAAGATGAAATTGTTTACTTGTTCATGTTAAATTCAGATTACCTTCATAACTGGTGATGTCATAAACACTGTTTTCATTTTTTGTACTGTTAATGGTGCGTTGATATGATATTTTGTTTCATAATTGGCTGTTAAATTATTCACATGGTCATGTTCAAATGCAACGAATTTTACCTCCATAAGTAGCGATGTGATATTTGCATAATCATTATCATAAAAAGTATATTTAATTTTTTGACTGCTGACGTTGATTAGTAGTATCATAAATGCGAACACCCACGAGGTGTACCTAGGCATGGAGCCACGAGAAGACCAATTTACAGCCAAAACCTGGATCATCGAGGTGTGTGAACTGTCCTTTCAGTCACACCGGTTGGGAAACGAAGCCAATAATACATGATCTAAACCCAATGTTGTCTTCGTCCATAGTTTAGGTGACTACAGTTCGTTCCAATATATACCTTTCTTCCTGATTTGTCTAGACACACCGTTCATTATTCCTCCACATACCTTTTGCACTCCCTCTTCTCCAACAACCCAAATGGATATCCCAGACTTGGCATGGTTTAAGGTGTTGTTTTTGGTTGCAAAGCACTCCTCTGAAGATCTGTACAGCATGGCGGGGACATGCAAGTTATTTGAAGAAATGCTGAATGATCCTGAGGTTTGGTGAACCGTGTCTGTAGAGAAGTACCAGTGGCATCCTGAATGGTACGGGTTTTATCAAGAGAAACTTGTTGAGTTCTTGCAAAAGTGCAAGGAACACAACAATCCAGAAATCATTTACAGAGAAGCTGTAACTCAACTCTTCATATTCAAAGATGATGAGGCTGTCAACAACTTCCGGGTGGCAGCTAAGGCAGGGCATATGGAATCCTTCTACATTGTTGGCTTGCTAGGGCTGTGAACCTTACGGAGGGCGAAGAGGATGCGATGGAATGGTTGTGCCATCTAAGCAAAACGAAGAAAATTGACATGCAAGCATGCAGGGCATCATTTTTCAATCGACTGATGAGGTATACCATTTCGGGCGTGGTGACTCCTCCAACTCTTTCAAAGTTTACTGCTGACAGAAATTTTTTTCTTACCTACGTTAACTGTGAGGGTAATCGGGAGTGGTATTTCAAATTCTCATGGGATTGGGCGGGTGACTACTCTAACATGGTAGCTACCTGGAACTGCTGTGAACCCTGCAAATGGAAGAGGGAGCTGTACTCCTTCCAGCGTAAACTCCGTAGGGAGACCTGTTGGATTTAATAAATTAAATATCCATGGTATGATATGGGTATTAAAGTGTGTTTTGGGTTTTGTTTGTTTTTATTTACAGGGGAAGTTTACTTTCTATTTAATGTTTTTAATTCAAGGTCTGTTTATGGTAATGTTGTAGACGTTTGTGGTTTTAAGTCCTGTTTATGGTTTGAATGTCTGTTTTTGTAATCGATGCACTTTTAAGATCCAATTTAAGTACAGGTTTGTAGACGTTTGTGTTCCATAGACCTTTATAGCTTGCGTGCATATGTTTTGGATGGTTTTGGGTCCTATGGTTTGACTATGTGTTCTGAAATGGGGATTTGCTGGTTCCAATTCCCGAAGCAGTCATTCGTTGAAGATGATAGACACCAAAATGCCAAGGAGGTTGTGTGTTGTCAACGCATGAGGGATTATCCTTTCAGTCAAACCAGGTCTGAGCCATCCTTGATTTTCTAAGATACTCTGGTGATCCTTTAATTACGTTTTCAATTTCCCCTCATTTCTTGATTTGTCCTGCATTTGAAACTATATTTTAAAGATAAAAAATAGTTTAAAAAAGAAATCCGAAATTCTATTTTCACTAACATAATGATTCAAATATCGAATTTAAGAGGGGAAATAAGTGTTGGGTTTTTCTCCTTCACATTCGGAATTTGTCATGCAATGTTTACGATTGTTGCAACAACAACAAAAATACAAAATTTCAATCCAATAATCCGGAAATCCCTTCTGACTAACAAAATGATTTAAATAGCGTATTTAACCAAAAACTCCTTGAGAAGTATAAGTCAAAACTCCTGACGGAGTATTCATCCCGATACATACTTAGGAATTTTCCTGTATTTTTTATGATTTTCTGAAGAAAAAAAAAGGGAATAAAATACACATGGAATGCCAAGTGGCGGAGCCGGAGTGGGGAGCTGCAGACCTCAGCGACATGCGGCGCATTCCCATGCTGCCACGCGCCCCTTTTCAAATTTTTTTGTTCATTACCAATTAAATATTCATTTAAAAATCGAATTGAAGGGGGAAAAATTCCAGAAAAAATCTTCCGGACTCGTGACGACATTTCCTTTCATGAAATATCCGGAAAAAGGCCGCGTGATATAAATATCCATACGGAATTAATGTGATCGAACAAATAAGAGTCTAGGGTTTGAAAAGTGTACTAGTGTTTTCATTTGCATCATCCAACACTATGGTTTGTTTCCTAATTTTATTTTTCCCTCACACCAAAATTCGTTATTGTACTTTCAGTATGAAGTATTCATCCCGATACATACTTAGGAATTTTCCCCCATTTTTTCTGAATTTTCCTGTATTTTTATGATTTGCTGAAAAAAAAAGGAGTAAAATACACACGGAATGCCAAGTGGCGGAGCCGGAGTGGGGAGCTGCAGACCACAGCGACACGCGGCGCATTCCCATGCCGCCACACGCCCCTTTTCAAATTTTTTATTCATTTCCAATTAAATATTCATTAAAAATCAAATTGAAGGGGGAAAATTCCAGAAAAAATCCTTCGAACTCGTGACGACATTTCCTTCCATGAAATATCCGGAAAAAGGCCGCGTCATATAAATATCCATACGGAGTTAATGTGATCGAACAAATAAGAGTCTAGGGTTTGAAAAGTGTACTAGTGTTTTCATTTGCATCATCCAACACTAGGGTTTGTTCCCTAATTTTATTTTTCCCTCACACCAAAATCTGTTATTGTACTTTCAGTACGAAGTTTTCATCCCGATACATACTTAGGAATTGTCCCCCATTTTTTTTGAATTTTCCTATATTTTTTACGATTTTCTGAAAAAAAAGAAAAAAAAAGGAATAAAATACACACGGAATGCCAAGTGGCGGAGCTGCAGACCTCAGCGACACGCGGCGCATTCCCATGCCGCCACACGCCCCTTTTCCTTTTAATTTTTGTCTTACTTATATTTTCATTTGATAAACGCCTTTAAGGCTACGGTTTAGGGTTTACTATGGAGTGTTTAGGGTAAATTTTTTTAAAAAAATTCCCCACAACAATGCTTTTTATTTTCCCGCTCATGCATTAGGGTTAAAAAAAATATATATATATATATTCAACTTTGGTATTTCCCACTCACGGATTGTCAGGACCAAAAAAGGCGAATTCAAACTTCAAACTCCATATATATTTTGACCAAATAATAAAATCCAATTCATTTTCAGAATTGGAGGACAATAATTTGGGGGTTTTGACCAAATATTTGGAAGGGTATAATTCTTCTGTTTTCTTCATTTTCAACTCTGGGCAAAGCGATGTCGATTTCTTCATCAAACACTAAAGCAAAGAGGTGTCGGCACTGCAATGCTGAGATGGTGAAGATAATTTCCAAATCCAAAAGGAATCTGGGCAGACCGTATTGGAAGTGCTTCACAACATATAGAAGTATAATCTTCCCAAACCTCGTATGTTAAACCGAATAAGCTGTATATAATAAACAGTAATCCCAAACTGAAACTACTCCAGATAAAAGAATATGGTATGACATTGTAATCCCAAACTGAAAAATGTAGTTTTTTTTGTTTTGTTTTTTAGGGAGCTACAAGGTGTAGTGGCTATGAATGGGTGACAGCAGCCAACACCCCAACTGAATCTGACATTCAAAACCAGGTGTATGTGAAGGAACTTAATGCATATGCTGAAGTAATCCATATACTGAAGGGCATTAATACAATCCTCCTACTGCTGTTAGTTCTATCATTTCTGAATTTGGCAGTTAAATTGATGAAAAAGTAAGAAATGTTTTAGGTTTAAGTATTTGTTTTGTAATTTTGTAATTTGGATAGCTACATATAAGACGTGTTTGGAAATGTACAAATATAATTAAGCCTTCAGCACAATTAGTCAATGACAAACTTCAACATTTCATATGCCTGCATCTTAACTTCACAATCGTGTTTGCCCCAAACAAGATACATTATTATTTATTCGACATTTGAAAAGAATAATGCACCATTTAGGGTTCGGGTTCAGCATACTGTCAAAAATATGTGTTGAGGGTTTCATACAGCTTGTATTTGAATAGAATACAAAAACTAATTCTTTAATTTTAATTTTAAGTGAAAAGGGGGAGTTGGATCATAAAGAAGACTTTGTTCCTTAACAAACAAGAAACCTACCTTTTCAAAACCTTATTAAAATAGAAAGGGGAAAGATGCGCTCAAGCATGCGAAGAAAGCTCTTCAAGCTTCCCTTATATTATAGAAAGGTTTGTTTTGTAAATCATGAATATAAGGTCTGTTACCAACAAAATTGCCCACCCTATTAAATTAACTTTTCAAGTTCATATACTACACTACACCCACCCAGTTAAAAACTTTGTAAGTTATAGTATCTCCTAATGAATCACAGCTACCAATATCCTTGCAACAACTGTACAACGAGCTTCAACAGATAGAAGGGCATGGCGTCCTGGGAAATCTTGGCTTCTCTAACCTGCTTGCTTTGTAGACTTCTTCGCGGCGATTCGATCGTCATCCTAGAGCTCGTAGCATTCCGTAGTAAGGAAGATCTTCCTTGAATCTCTTGATGTAATCTGCAGGGATTCATTGGACTTCTTGTTTAGGTTGAACAGGTGGCTAGGGTTCTTCTTGATCGTTCAATAAGAAGTGTACTCCTTAGTGAAAACGTAAGCTAGCTCCTTGAATCTTCTGATTGACCCGGACGGCAGGGTGTGGAACCAGTCTTGGGCTGTTCTTCACAAGGTCATTGCAAGCACCTTGCACATTAGCGTGTCTTCGGCCTTGTAGAGAATCATAACACTCTTGAAGTGCTTCAGATGGCTCTCGAGATTAAAATCCCTTTTGAAGTGTGAGGGATTTCCTGTGGGGTATCAACGGGAATGGTTCTTCGGGAGCAGCCAACAAAGCGCATTTCCTCATTGTGAGGGTCGTCAAGTTGACCTTCTTGCAGTCTTAGCCTTTCGTGAGCATTTCCTTATGGGCCCAAAAGGGCACGAACATCGAGTTGCGGGCCCAGCCTCGTGCATGCATTGGTCCTTGAACTCAATCTAGATTGGATACTTTATATGCTAGGAGCGTGGCTCGCAGATGCTTGTGACATGCCAGCTTGCAGGTCACGTTTTTGTCTTCCTTCTTGTCTACTCGCTCCTGCTTGATCTGCTTGAGATCTCTCAAACTGCCTGTCGGCACATTCGTCTATCCTTCTCTCTTCGCCCTGTTGTCCAAGGTCAAAATTTTAGACCAAGTCTATTTGGTTGAGGAGCTGTCTCAACAGCTCGTTTTGGTTGTCCATTCTTTGGGCCTGTTGGTTGACTCTAAGACTGAGGTCTACTTAACTTTGTGCACCGAAAGGAGAGAATTGTGTGAGCCCAATTGCATATGGGCTAGGGTTTCGATGAAGGTGTACGCAGGAGAGTACGTCGAGCACGAAGACAAAGGAGGGAACGAATGTATTTGCTCCAAGATTGGGTTGTACCTCGTGATGGCGGTAAAATCACCATGATGGGAAGTTTCGCAGTGTACAGTGGTGCCATGGTGGTGGCTAGATTCGGCCACTAGGTGATGTGGCGGCAAGGACACGGCGGTGGACCCGTGAAGGTGCACGATTGTGCCAACCATGGGGCCTTGCAAGGTAGATCCGGCATTGGGGTTGTGACGAGTTGCCACAGTAGCTAGGGCCAGTGCGGTAGTCGTTGCCGTGGAGCCCGCGGGTTATCAAGGTCAACGGGGATAAGGATAGGCTTTGGCCAAAGCTCCAAGATACGGGCCCTACAATCTTTATAGATCTTGGTCAAGGCATGGGGCCGATCCCTGGGGCGGTTATGTCACTCATCTTCTAAGGGCTTGTCTGTGTGTCTGATTGGAGTGTTTCTTTCCTTTGGCAGCTAATGTGTCTGCCTAAGTATTTGTCGTCTAATGCCGAATACGCTTGGTTGATTATGGTGTAAACAGATTAACCTTCACTCTCAACAGGTAACACCCCCTTTTCTCTTACTCTCTCTTTCTAGTTGTGAATGTGAGGATTTGAAATTTCAACTTGGCATTGTAGTTTAGGCTTATTTGCGTATTAAATTACGTTATATTATTTGGCTATTCAACTGTAAGTCCCAAAAATATGTTCAGTTTTATATAGAATTTGGGGTAATTTTTTTTGAAATTATATTGTAGGTTTTTCTTTGAAAGAGATTTTGCTCCAATTTCTTTTCCCTGTTTCATTATTGTTTTACTTTTGTAGTTTTCCTTTACAATAAAGTCATGTCTGGCAGATAGCAGGTGTTCAACTGATGGTCTGGATCTGCCGCCCCAAAGTGTTCAATGAAAGGTCTGAACAAAGAGAGTTTGATGCAGGTGCTTTTGTTCTGATTATGAATATGATTTTTTTTGTTGGGCTAAGTATTCCATGTTTTCTTAGTCCACTTATAAACTTTAATGTGAACCTGATTGTCGTCACCATGGATATATAGCTGCATAATCTCTTTAATTTTTGGGACTTTTGGCATTTAGTCTTGCACATTTGTTATGCCTTGAAATGAGAGAAATCACAAATCACGTCTGGTTTCTATTGAAAAAACAAGGAAACACAGTTTGATTATCAATCTAATTTCTATGTAGTGTGTTTCCTTGAACAGAAGTGAGGCTAATTTCTAAGGTAAAGCACAAAGACCTTGTAAGTCTGGATGAATTTTGTGAAGAACCATCTGGTATGTACATGCATTGTCTAAGTTTCAAGTCCTCCCCTCTTCGTTTCCATAAGTACTTCATGTGCATTAAAATGGTATGTACATGCATTGTCTAAGTTTCAAGTCCTCCCCTCTTTGTTTCCATAAATACTTCATGTGCATTAAAATGGTATGCACATATTATTTTTATAGAAAATTCGGTATAAGTCCAAAATCGAAAACAGAATTTGGATGCTATCCTCGTAGTTATTGTTGTTGATACAAGTCCTTTGACTTTTGTGCCATGTGTGATTACATTCCTTTTTTGATTTTTTGATATTTACATAATTTTTTTTTTCCATTTTTAAATTACTTCATTATTCCCATCGTGCCCCTAAAAATTAATAAGGTAAGAAATTAATTTTTATGATAATAATTATGATATTGTCTACCCTAACCCAATTCGGACTCTCTCTCAGCCACAATCTCTGCAATTTTCACCAACAAGTCAGTGGAGCAGGTGCTCTCCGTCCCCCATTAGGTCTCCGAGCAGGTCCTTTTTGTGGAGGTTGTGCAGCTGGTACTTTGGGCACCCGATTAGGCCTCAAAGTAGGTGCTTTGGGCACCAAATTAGGTTTCGGAGCAGGTGCGTCCACCAGAGGTTTCGGAGGCGGTGCTTTTGGACGAGGTTTTGAGGAGGGAGCTGATGCCGCCTTAATCTTTGGAGGTGGAGGTGGCAGCGGTGCTTTCGCTAGAGGTACTGGAGCTAGTGCTTTCCCCAGAGGTTTTGGCGAGGGAGCTGGTGCCTCCTCCGGTGCGCCCTCCTCCTTGTCTGACGGTCGTGGTGGAGGCGATGCCTTCTTCTTTTGACAGGAGTTGTTTGGGGTTTTGGTGTCGGGTGGGGGTGACGGTTTGGTGTTGGGAGAGGGACCAGTTGTGCTCGGGCTCCGGGTTCCGCTGCCAGATATTGGAACAGGTGGTACAATTGGGAAGCCAGATCCTACAATTCCATGTATGTTGGTTGTTTGTGATCTGTCTTTATTTACCTAGTATTTAGGTATATTATCTTATATTTACCTAGTAAGTAGTTACATTCTCTTATATTTATCTAATAATTAGGTATATTATCTTATATTTACCTAGTGATGAGGCACATTATCTTATATTGACCTAATAATTAGGTATATTATCTCATATTTACCTAGTAATGAGGTAAATATTTGTTGGGAAGACATCATCAATAATAGTCCTACTTTCATTGTTTTATATGAACTTTTTTTATTTGTTCTTATGCTTGAAACCTCACGAATCAACCTTATGGATAAGTACAGTTTTATGTTGGTGCTTGCCTATGGGTCTTAATTTTCATTGTAAGATAAAATATGTGGGTCATTGCTTTCATGACTTAAATTATATTTTATCTATATATTAGATAAATATTGCAATAGTTAATTGTTAAAGTATTTTTTTTTTTTTTTTTTTTTGTTGGTCGATGGTCGGCAATGGAAGGATTCAAAATTTAAAATATGAAATCCATTTAGAAAGAAAGATCGATATATTAATTTGGATTTTCAATTAATGTTCCTTTCTTATTTACCTCAAAGGGTAAAATTGACACAAGAAAAAATTAATAAAAAAACAATGGATCCAAATCTACAGCAAAAAAGGTGTGGACTCAATCTAATGACGGCTAGAGATTTTGGACTTATATCGAAGAACCCCTTATTTTTATTTCCTTGTGTTATTAAACCCCACATCATTTAATTTTTATAAATAAACCCAAAAATAACCCAAAAAATGATAGCTAGCCCTATTGAATTTAATTTTGATTATTAAATTACTTTGATGCCGCATTGAGTGTTTTGGGTTTTTTATTTATGAGGTTTTGGGGTTGGGCTTGTTTTAAGGAATTGAGGACAATTTTGTTATGTTGTAAATGAGCTCTTTGAGTGTGTTTCTAAAGTACATTTTATATAAGGTATTTTTATAATTTGGGCCCCTGTATTGGGTATAATAGTGAATCCCCCTTTTTCTATTTTATTCAATACTTTGCAAGTATTGTCCCGTGAAACTTATGCATACATTATGGTTTAATATAATTATGACAGATTGCAGGGAGACAAATGTGGTATGCATGACGTCAACTGCCCAAAATGTTCACTATTTCTTCATGATCAGTTTGTCAAATGCACGAATATCTCCAATCTGCAATGTGGTAAGTTTCAATATAATCTTCTTTTTTTCCAGCTCTTTTTCTAAAGCTGTTGCTGGCTGATTCAAATTAGTCTTTCTCTAACTTTGCATATTATCTCCTCAGTGTGAATACAGAAGCAATTGCATACATGATTATATATGGCCTCTGCTAATGCAACGTTGGTAGAACAAAAATCCAGCTTCTATATTGCTATATGTTTTTCGATATCGGTGTTTCCCCGTCATTTATTGTCATTTTTATAGTAGTGATTATTGAATTTGAACCATGTATGGAAGTTTTGTGTATGTTTAGATGCCTTATTGTTTACTCTTGCACAAGCAGTGATTATGTTTTTGAAATTGGTATAGTTATCAATGAAATGGTTCTTTCTTTAAAGTTTGTTTGCTATACTTCTTTCTATTTGTGAAATCATGTGTCCAGGGCAATAATTGATAAAGTATATTTGTTAATATGAAATAAGGGTAGTGAGGAAATTAATTAAAACTTAAACGCGGCGTGCTTCGCAGGCCTTAAATGTTAATAAATGACTCTATTATAGCGTGCAATGTGTGTCGTGAAAGCTATTTTACGGCACGTGAACTACGCTGTAATTAGTTGTCCAAACTTTTATGAGAGCTCTGTCATGCCGTGCATTATTAACACTTATGGCAAGCCAATGCACACCGTAAAAGAAAATAATTTTTACGGCACGGCCTTTTATGGCACGTGGTAGCACGCCGTGAATGGTCATTTACGACGCGCATCTCACGCTGTAAAAAGCCAATTTTCTTGTAGTGGCACA
The DNA here is from genome assembly GCA_903112645.1 of Prunus armeniaca. Lineage (NCBI taxonomy): Eukaryota > Viridiplantae > Streptophyta > Magnoliopsida > Rosales > Rosaceae > Prunus > Prunus armeniaca. Next base: position 11,600,634 of record CAEKDK010000003.1, on the reverse strand, counting down.
AACTTACTCAAATAACATTTCCTTTAACCTTAGCTAGAGTTTTAGCAACTGATTACAATAAAAACATATTCTTTGAAAGATATGGAGAATGAAATATGTCGTAATGGTGTGTCTTTACAAAAAGAGTGGACGACAAATTTATAGTGGGCAATGAATAAGTAGAAGGTTAATGTATTCATGGTGGGCAGTGAAGGGATCATCATCGATTAAAGAGTTGTTGATGGTGGAGAGTTAGTGAAAAAGAAATGGTGAGGTAGTTGGTCTTAAATGGTTATGAATTTAATGCCATGGAATATAGGCACTTTGGCATCAACGGTTGTCTTCTATTTTTTTTCTTGCTGAAGGGAGGTGTTGTCTATTCTTCCAATTCTTGTCCACGTGTGATCCAAAACTTCTAGTCGATAGAACTATGAATTCCTAGTTTATAGGAATAAGGGAACGAGAGGAATTTTAAGACAATTTAGAGAAACAAAAGGAAGAAGCTAAGGAACTGCTTTGAGTTCTGCCTGTTTTAATTCATTCAACTACAATGGTTTATATACAAGCCTGAATGCCTAGAATAGAAAACTAAAAATAATAAATGAATTTAAACCACAAATGTTAAATGGTTTAAATTCTTTAGGTAATTCAAACCATTAATTTTTAAATGGTTCAGAACCATTTCTTCTTAAACCATTCGAGTCGAATGGTTGATAAATTATTTAATTTAAATAATATTTATTATTTAATTATCTTGAAAAGATCCACCTGGATCATGGCTCTCCCATTTAAGACCTTGAGCTCCTGCTCAAGTTAAATGGTGAGATGTGGAAATTCTTGAGTAGCCTTGTCTCGAATATACCATTTCGATTTGCTGGGAAGTTGCCCTTTACTGCCAATACGAAAATACTCATACTTTCCATGTCGGGTCTCACGAACCTTCTGCTCCAAGATACAATCCTTCAGCAAAGGGTCTTCTAGTTCAATTTTTAAGTCATCAACTGATGGAAGCCGAATGTCTTCGTCGGGATCATCATCAAGTAGAGATGGCTCAAAAAGCTTAAGATTCTCGGCATTGATGACCGAGTACATATGCATGTATGGTGGTAATTCAAGTTGAAAGGCATTATCACCAATTTGTTTGATGATCTTGAACGGTCCATAACGAATAGGCTTCAGTTTCTTGCCTTCACCTGTTAGCCGCTCCTTTCCAAGGTGTAACCATACTAGGTCACCTTCTTTGAAGTTACATGGCACACGATGCTTATCATGGCGAGCTTTATATCGTTGCTGAGAACGTTTCAATTGTGCCTCCACTTCAGTATGAATCTTTCTGACTCGTTCGAGAAATTTATTGGCTCGAATATGTTCTTCTTCTTCTTTCCCACATAATGGTTGGTCACTCATAGTGAATGCTAAATCAAAAGGACTCTGGGGTAAATAACCCAAACAAACCTCAAATGGAGATTTGAGTGTAGAGCCATGAATTGCTCGGTTGAAAGCAAACTGTAAGTAAGGGAGACTTTCATCCCAAGTCTTCGGATGCTTGGAATTGTAACCCCTCAACAAGTGTACCATAGTCCGGTTTACGACCTCCGTTTGCCCATCTGTCTGTGGATGAAATGCAGTGCTTCTTTTCAATCTAGTATCCATCATTCCCCATAACGACCTCCAGAAATGGCCTAAGAATCGACTGTCTCTGTCAGAAATAATTGATGTAGGTAAGCCAAAATGCTTCCAAACATATTGGAAAAATAACTTAGCAGCTCCTTCTCCAGTTACGGTCTTCTTGCATGGAATGAGAATCACCATCTTACTGAAACGATCTACCACCACAAACAAGTAGTCATTTCCAGACTTGGTTTTAGGCAAGCCACCTAAGAAATCCATCGAGATACTCTCCCAAGGTCGAGTAGGTACTGGTAATGGAAGATACAGTCCTAACTTCCTGTTGGAAGGCTTTGATGTGTTGCATAGAACACAACCTCGAATGTATCGTGAAACATCGAGATGCATCTTTGGCCAATACACATAGCGACGAAGATTCAATAAAGTCTTCTCAACTCCAAAATGCCCTGCTACTTTAGAAGTATGAGCCTCACGAATCCATTGCAATCTGTCACCATCTTCTGGAATGCACAATTGTGTTCCCTTATACATTAGTCCATCTTTCAATTGAAACTCACTAGTCTTTCCTTGTTCCAGCTTGGCATAGGCTGAGTTGAAATCAGCATCTGTGTCGTACCCTTTGTTTTGAATGCAGTTTTCCAAGTATCTTCGTCATGGATGCGGACTTGGTGATAGCCAGATTTGAGATCAAGCTTAGTGAAGTAGTGTGCACCATGTAGTTGATCTAGTAGGTCATCAATCCTCGGCAATGGATACCGATTCTTAATGGTTATTTTGTTGAGTGCCCTATAATCTACACACATACGCCAGTCTCCGTCTTTCTTAGGCACAAGTAACACTGGCGAACCACATGGTGAGCAGCTGGGTTTGATGACTCCTTGTTCAAGAAGTCCTTGAATTTGCTTCTTGATCTCGTCAGATTCCGTCACAGATGTACGATACAAACCCAAGTTTGGTAGAGGTGAATCTCCTACCAACTGGATCTCATGCTCCACAGCTCTCCGTGGTGGCAAACCCTGCACATCATGAAATAAGTCCTTGAACTTCTCCTGTAATTTCCCTATGTCTGAGCATTGTGCAGGAGATAAAGACAATGTAGACAATGTCACAACTCTAGAACTCTGATCTTGCGGTCGAATCATCAACAAAACGAATCGCCCACATGAATTGACTAACCTCTTGGCTTGGTTAGCTGTCAGCAAATTATTTGTAAGCAAATTATTTGTAGCTTGAGGCTTGCAAGCGTTGATGTGGAACTCCTTCCCATCTTTCACAAGTCGATACTTGCGAAGCCTTCGATAATGGATGGCATCTCGGTCCCATAAATATGGACTACCTAATATGACTTGGCAAACATCCAAAGGAACCACCTCACATGTCACCTCATCGATATATCGATTGGTGATAGCAAATTTGAAGGTACATTGCTTCGTGATCTGTAAGTCAACATCCTTTTGAATCCATCCTAACGGGTACGGCTTAGGATGTGGTGTGGTGTTTAAACCCACTGTTCTTACTAAAGCCTCTGAAATCAGGTTTTTCTGACTTCCAGGGTCAATAATAGCTTGTACAACACTTTGCTTCACCTGGATATTCACATGAAACAGCTCTTCACGGTTGTACGTGTCTTCAGTATCTGCTGGTCTTCTGCCCGTTGTGCAGTTAATGTGGCTTTTCTGTCATTTCTCCCCTGGTTGTTTTTCTCGCGCTTTGGCCGTAACTCTGGATGGAGTATCCAGCACTTGTCTTTGGCATGTCTGCTGGTTTGACAGTGATCACAGTAGACATTCTGTGTCTGACCTTCCTTGCTCTGCTTCCCCTTTTTCTGCCAGTCAGTTTTGTTGACAGGTTTTGATCTGTCATCCTTCTTGTCAGTTCTTTTATTTTTTGCCTCAATGGCTATGGCCTTCACAGTAGCATCTTCAATAGTATCTACGGTGAACAATTTTAGTTCTTTCCGTATGTAGTCGGCAAGACCTCCGGTATACTTCATGAAAACGTCGTAGTCGTCAACGTCAATGTCCAGAACCATAGCTTGGTTGTGGAACTCTGTTGTATACTCTTGTACAGGCTGCCCAAATCTTTGTCTGAAGTGTTGCCACTTATACCATCTTTCATCTTCATAGCCAACTGGATAAAATTGTTTTCTCAAAAGCTTCTTGAAGTTCTTCCAAGTCAATTCTGAGACATCATACCGTCTCTGATAGGACTTCCACCATGTAAGGGCATGGCTTGAAAGTTTCAAACTCGCATATTTTATTTTTTTGCACATTAGAATACTTATAAACTGTGAAATAAGTTTCTAATGTGTCTATCCAGTTATCTAGCTTTTCAGGATCAATATCTCCTTTATAAATAGGGATGTCAACCTTAAAATCAATCTTTAAGGTATCAATAGAATTTTTATTGTCACCTGATTCAGCTTCCTTTTTTCGTTGGATCAGCTTGTATGTCGTCTTCATCTTCGCTATCCTCAACAACCTTTTTCTTGAGCTTTTGATCAGGCTCAGATGAAGTTGATGGACGTGAAGATTTTCCAGTCTTCAAACTCTCCACGAGTTTAAGGATTGATGCAGACAAGTTTTCAACTTGTTGCTCAAGTTTAGTGATGCGATCGCCATCACTAGATGTATCCTGTTTGTTTTCTCCAGTCATATTGTCTCTCTTGGACCTTGGCTTTCGGTGTACGAGCAAAGGACCTAAAAGTTCTTCTCCAGAAGCTTTGCGTTGGTTGCGAGTTGAGACCATAAACCACCGTCACCCTCTCGGATCTGGTGCTCTGATACCACTTGATCCAAAACTTCTAGTCGATAGAACTATGAATTCCTAGTTTATAGGAATAAGGGAACGAGAGGAATTTTAAGACAATTTAGAGAAACAAAAGGAAGAAGCTAAGGAACTGCTTTGAGTTCTGCCTGTTTTAATTCATTCAACTACAATGGTTTATATACAAGCCTGAATGCCTAGAATAGAAAACTAAAAATAATAAATGAATTTAAACCACAAATGTTAAATGGTTTAAATTCTTTAGGTAATTCAAACCATTAATTTTTAAATGGTTCAGAACCATTTCTTCTTAAACCATTCGAGTCGAATGGTTGATAAATTATTTAATTTAAATAATATTTATTATTTAATTATCTTGAAAAGATCCACCTGGATCAACGTGTAATTTTGTGATTCGCATATGAAATCCTGCTCTCACAATTATATTTTTAACCAACAAATTATGAGTTCTTCATCATTTATAAGGATGTAAACAGTGGATACCAAAGTTGAATAAGAACACAAATTGCGATAGAAAATTCCATTATCTGTTTATGCTTCTCACATTACTTCTCTATACTATTCCCCTTTAATACATAACCGAAACAAACATATAATATAACAAAGATTTAATATGATTGTTATTTCACTAAGCACAATTCAGATATGATCGTAAACGCCAAATCGAGGTCTTTTGTACATAACCACACCAAACATATTAAAATAGCAGAGATTAACATGATTTTTATTTCACTTAGCACAATTCATATATGATTAAACGAAGCCAAACGGCGGAGAGACGCTTCTAATATGTCCGCATAGAAATATTGTCTGTGGCTTCAAGTATCATCTTAAAGGCATTTTCCATGCAGGCCTTGAATTTCTCGGGATCAATAAGGCCCTTTTGAGTTCCGATGGCAATCCTCAGCTTACCCATATAATCGACTACTGTTACGATAAGGTCTTGTAAAATCAATAATTGAAACATTATTTCAATCAGACTATGGAAATTATTGTACGGTACTAGAATACAATTACGTGGTATAATCCGTGCACGTGTTATAACATGAATGGACGATATGATTAAGATTTCCTATTTTAGAGAATAAGATTAATAAATATCTAGTGATATTATAACATGTGAACAAATTATACAACGTGCCCTTATTCTACAACTATCCAAGGACCGAACATGAGAAGGACTCACCAAAATTAGGAAAAAACATGCGGAAAAACCTCTAAGTAGAAGCACACCGCATCCCTAACCTCCCTCCACCCCACCACAATGTCACAGCCCATCGCAAGTTGCAATAAAAAAGACTAATATCAAACTGGTTACATATAATATTTATCTTGCGGATCATTGTAATTATGTGATGTGTATTCTAAGAGAAATGTAAAATATAATTGGCACACGATAAAATTCTGCAAATAGACACTAATAAGTAATAACCACATACCTGCGGTATAACTAACACCATAAAGTAAAATCCTCTAACTGGATGATCCGCCAAAGCCATTTGCTCCGCTGGCCCTCATATTTGATATCATGAGGCTCGAGTTCTTCAATCTGCTGTACATGCATCTTGATGCTCCCTGCAACACTGGTACCAATTCCAATAAAGGAGGAATACATTATGTTATATATTCTTCTATCTATCTATGTACGTAGGAAAACAAATACATTACGCTACAAGAAAAAGCATTAATAGCAACTAGTATGATGTGACAAATGAGTTGGCTAAAAGCACTATTAGGATCTAAAGGTACAATGGGTACAAATAATCATGTGTTAGCTATATTAGGACCTAAGCCAACAGAGTTTTCAGCCACCTCATTTTATGTCACGGATGTCAATGAATATTAATTATGTTTTCTTGTAGTGAAATTAATTTATTTAGGAATGATGGCCACCTCATAGCCTCCAATTTTCTTCACGATTTCTAACATCTTCTTGTTGATGTAAACAGAAAAAGAACTTCTCTTCCTTTTTATAAGCTTTTGTGCTTTGAACACGAAGTCCAGTGGGTTTAAAAATTCAGTTAACTTGGGCATGGTCACCGGCATGAAGGCCATTCGGTTCCCCCACGGCATCTCGGAATCCGGTTTGATCATCCGTTTGATCGGCTTGTAATCACCATGAGTGATCCTGGTATTGACCAGAACCAAGGAAGTGCAACTTGCAGTGCTTGATTTTTGGCTCTTCTCTTGCATGTACAGTCTAGTGGCAAAGAACAGTGCTCAAGATATCACATCATTTACCGTCTGCCACCAAAAATAAAAAAGAGTTAAACAGGTGATACATGAAAGAAGTCAGTTCGTACAATGGTGTACATGAAATGATGTTTGTAAAAATAATGCCCTATGTGTAGTCAACTTTCTCATTTAGTACTAACAGGCGACTTGGTCTTTGGTGGTTAATGGTAGGATGATAGGTCGTTATATGACAATCAAACAAGTGTATCTTGTTTTCTTGGATGGGAAATTTCAAACTCTCCGCTTTAAGTTTGGGAGTCATTTCTTGGTGTGATAATCACAACACCATGTGTGTGGTAACCAAATTAAATCAAAACCCTAGGTCAAATAATTCATTCCATTTGGGGATTATTTGACCTAATTGGGAATTAATCAACTTGATTGGGAGTTACTCAATTTAATTGGATACCCAATTAAATTGAACGTTACCTAATTGGGTTGAGAATTGATTTGATTCCTACCACGATTCCCAATTAAATGAGGAGTTACCTAATTAAAATGGGATTTGATTTGATACCTACCACAATTAGGGATTTGACTTACCCTAATAAATCAAATCCCTAATTAATCAAATCAATTCCAAATAGGGGAGGAATAATTCCCTTCCATCTATGGAATTATTTCTCTGAAACCCTAGCTGTAACACCCCGACTCCAAATTTATTCCTATTTTAATTAAATTAAGAGAATTATTAATTTACTCTTGGGTTAAGGGTAATTTTGGTCATTTTCTTATCCGGAAGGATTTTGGGACCACGTGTGGTTTGGTTGCGTAGGTGGTACTGAGACGAATCCGTAGACAGGCGGTAGGCTTGAATCGGAGTTGTAACGAAGTTTTGGCGAGCAAATTAGGTTCGGTGGCGCTACTGTAATTAATTTGAAAAGAGTTTGGGGTAAAATCAGATTTTTCACTTTTACCCCTCACTTTCTCTCTCTCTCTCTCTCTCTCTCTCTCTCTCTCTCCCGCGTCTCCTCCCTCTGTGATTTCCCCCTTCCCCGTGTTTCACTGTTCACCGAATCGGGAAAACCCTCACAACCGTCACGTCCGGCCACCTCAGCCTTCGAGACCGATCCCGTTCGACTCGTCGTGAAGTTCCGATCAAAACCCACCTATTATCCCGACCGGAAAGCTCGAAATCCGGCCACGATATTGACTGGTTCAAACCGGAGGTTTTCGCACTATTGCACCGCCGTCTCCGCCGTCCATTTCTGGCGAACCAGGTGAGGTTTCTTCTCCTTTTTACGTGCTTTAGCTGTTTTTGGGGTTAGATTAGAACGATTTTGAAGTTTGGAAGTTGATTTTGGAAGCTAGGTTTTGGCCGGTTTTCAATTTGAAATTCCGGCCAGTTCCTGTGCGAATTGGACCTCGTGGTAGCTGAATAAAGTGATCCTGACCTTGAGAAGAAGCTAGGGTAGGAAGGGTGAGCGTTGGTGTGGAGATTTTCCGTCGCCGGAAATTTCTCTACACACCCACGCGCTGCAGGCGCGTGTGGCGGCACGTGGGCAAGGCTGGTGAAGTTGCTTTTCATCCTGATGAGATCCTTAGGTTGCCACGAGTGCGTAGGATTTTGCGGATCTCAATTTGGATGTCGTTTGACTATCGAACGGATTTTGCATATTGTGCGTTATTCGGGTTTGATAGGTTCTAACCGTTGGATCGTTTCCAAATTGAAGTATGTTGATCTAGGTACTCTTAGAATCCTATAGTAATTCGTGGATCGTGAATCGGAGCCCCGGATGTTCCGATTCATTAATTCTAAGTTTGTGGGATTAGCGATAACCGTAGGATGGGAAGCGATTCCCAAACCTGTAACCGGACCTTAGGATATCCTATTGGACGTACACGCACCGGGAACTTGGGGATTTAAGTATTCTCTTTTGTGAATTCCCGTTTCGAAGTGTATTATATTAACCAAGGGTTCGTATCTCGAAATAGGTACTTCGGTCGATCATTCGCAGCAGGCAGGACCCTCTCGGGGCCGGGCAGCGTGGGATTACCTGTGAGTGGACTTTGTTTTCAAGCATTTGCATGGTTTTATTGATAAAAGATTTGTGCATATGTTTTTAAATGGTAAATGTGATTTATTAAGTATTTGGTTGATGGATTTGGATATTCATATACGTATTGGCAATATATTTTGAGTATGGCTATGTTTGAGTATTATGGATATGTTTATATGGATTTTGGGATATCTATCTATATTGCCTATGTATAGAGTACGAGGAGTTGTTGTTGTGAGATTGTGGAAAGATATGAGTTTGAGGGATGGTTGTGAGATGTATGAGTATGTTAGGTGAGTACCATTCCCTGGTTACTAGGCTTCCCACACACGTCGTTGGCAGTGCCGGTGGGGTGGGAAGGCCATGAGATTGCGGGTCTCACACATGTCGTTGGCAGTGCCGGTGTATGGGAAGAGTATGTATATTGCTTAGTATCATCACACATGTCGTTGGCAGTGCCGGTGTATGGGAAGAGTATGTATATTGCTTAGTATCATCACACATGTCGTTGGCAGTACCGGTGGGGTGATGATACTGTCTGCGCGCGTAGGACTTGATATGAGATTTGTGAGCTACACGTGTCGTTGGCAGTGCCGGCGTGTGAGCTATGGAGTTCCGTCCCCCGGTTGGACTACTCATCCCTGGACGCGGGTTCATGTTCGAAAAACCTGCGTACCAGCCAACAATCCCCCGGTTGGATTGTCTTCCCCGGTACATTAGTATGGAGAGAAGTATACGTTATATTATATATATATATATATATACTTATATATGTATACATATGTATGGGTTGATGAGAGTTGCATACTTTTGGGAATGGAGTTGTGGATTGAGATTTTTCAGAGTTTTGAGATTTTATGTTTGAGTATTTGATTTATGGATGTGGAAACTGCATGCTTGAGCATTATTTTTACACGGTGGGGTTACTATGTTGTTTTAAATGCAAGCTTTATTTTTGTCCACTCACATATTTCTGTTTTGCGCCCCCCAGGCAGTAGTTGTTTTTGGAAGCGTTCGAGCAGGTTGCGAGCTCCAAACTTTCCATCTGTAGATAGGATTCGTGTAAATTCCTTCTACTCTACTGTTGTTGTAAACAAATCCTGTTAGATGCTCTGCTATCGCCCCTGTTAGGTTGTTACTTGAGGCCGGAGGCCACTTTATTTGAATTGTTGTATGTTGAAAGCATGCTGGCAGTTGAGATTTATATTATGTAAATTATGCAGGTTGAATGTTGTTGGGCTTGAGCATTTTACAGGGGAGACTCTGCCAAAATTTTGGTAGGATGTCTTAGGTTTTTAGTAAGTGGGCCCGGCATCGATGTGATGTCGGCACCAAGACGGGGTCCGCCCTGGTTTCGGGGGAAATTCCGGGGCGGGTCCTGTCACTAGCCTCCGAGACCACTATAAAAGCATGGCCACACACAAGGGTTGAGGTACGTCTGAAATCCCTACTGAAACTCTGCAGAAAATTCCTCTCAAACCCTAGCCACCTCCTTTCTCTCTCTCTCTTTTACATAAGGCTCCGGCCGCCCGGTTTACACCATAAACACATCTCCGTACCCTATTAGCTATTGTTTTCTATACGATTCAATTGAACTAATTTAGGCATCGGAGGGCCTTTGGCCAACACTCCCCGGGTGTGGTCATCTTATTAGTTCTATTTTGCAGGGAGAAAGAGGTGACGAAGAAGAAAGGGGAATCTTTCCAATCGAATATTCTCATGGGGAAATTTGTACACTCAAATTGGTACTTTCATTAAGAGCACGAGTTATACTCAACGCGTGCTCAAGGAATCCATTCCTCCTATTTTCCAATCCATCGAAGCCCTCCAAACAACCATGGTTGGAAGCATGAAGACGAGAGGCAAAACCGCCACGATGGCTAAATCCGCGACGGCCCAAAGCCACTCAGCCCATGATTCCACGATCGACATGGTGGCACCACCACCTCTCACCACCGCATCGGCCCCCGCCGCCGAACATGGTGGAACCTCCCATCAAGGTGGGCTTATTACCACCGCAGACTTAGGCCCGGTCTTGGAGCAACTTCAAGCGTTCCCTACATTGCCTCCACGCTCGACACACGCTCCCGCGCACACCTCCAATGAAACACTAGCCCGTGTGCAATTGGGCTCCACACACTTCTCTCCCCCCGATCCACGAAGTCAAGCAGACCTTAGTCTGAGAGTTGACCAGCTAGCTCAGAGACTGGACAACCAAAGCGATCTAATGAGGCAACTCCTCCACCAAATCAGCTTGGCTCAAAACCTTGGCCTTGGACAACCGGGCGAAGAGAGAAGGATGGACGAACGCACAGGTAGGCAACTCAACGGGTACCCAGCAGGTCGAGCAGAAGTGGGCAGACAAGGCGAGGGACAACAACTTGATCGGCCTGCCGACATGTCACAAGCATCTGCAAGCCCCACTCATAACAGATTGAGTTTGAGGAACAATGTGCGCGAGAGGCTAAGCCCACGACTTGACGTCCACGCCCGCTTGGGCCCGCAGGGAAATGTACTTCAAAGGCTAGACCCCCAGAGAGGTCAGCCAGACAACCATCGCAACGAGGATCGTGAAGAAAGACGCTCAGTTGTCCACTTGCAGAGGAGCATTCACGAAAGCCTAGGTCCCTAGGGTGGTCAACCGGATAATCCTCACAATGAGGACCACGAGGAAAGGCGCTCCGCTGCTCACTCTCGAAGAGACGGTTCTCGTCGACAAGCTACAGAGAATCTCTCGCAAGCGCAGTCCACCAACACGCCGCCTAGGTAGCGCAGACGAGAAGGTCGACCCTCGCAGACCAACGAGGAGGTCAATCTGCGTCGCCAACGAGACCGACCAACAATGTGTGTGGAGGACGTAGAGAAGCTTGTGAATGACCGACTTCGAGAATTGAAGACCGGCGGGAATTTCGAAGATGTACTACGTAAGGAGATCGACCATGCAAACTCCACACCTTTCACGGCCGAAATTGAGCAGGTTGCTCCCCCGAAGCGGTTCTCAATGCCTTCGTTTACCCACTTCAAAAGGGATTCCGATCCCGAGAGCCACCTAAAACACTTCAAAAGTGTCATGATCCTCCACAAAGCCGACAACGCGCAGATGTGCAAGGTATTTGTAATGACCTTGCGAGGGGCAGCCCAAGATTGGTTCCACACCCTACCAACCGGGTCGATCAGCAGCTTCAAGGAGTTGACTTACGTCTTCAACAAAGAGTACACCTCTTACCGGGCGATCAAGAAGAACCATGACCACCTGTACATCCTGCGCAAGAAGTCCGACGAATCCCTTCGAGATTACATCAAGAGATTCAAAGTAGAAAAGGCCAACATTGTAGGATGTGATGACCGGATCGCGTCATCTGCCTTCAAGAAAGGTCTTCCAGCTGAACACGACTTGTACCGCGAGCTGACTATCACTCCCAGCCAGACTCTAGTAGAGGTCTACGCGACCGCGGAACGCTACGCGCTCTGGGATGACGATCGAATCGCTGTAAAAAAGTCTACTAAGCAGGAGGATTAGTCGACTAAGCGGCCAGGTCAAAGAAGCGATGGATTTAGCAACAAGAACAAGTACAAGCGCAGGTCACACCTACACGGAGACGCTGCGGTAGGAGAGAACTACACCAAGTTCACCATCCCCATACATCAAATCTTAGCCCAAGTGAAAAACAAACTTTGGGTAAGAAGACCACCACCCTTGAAGGAGATCCAGACAAGAGGGATACTAGCAAATACTGTGCCTTCCATGGGACACACGAGCACAATACCAATAACTGCTTCGCTTGGAAAGCACACCTTGAAGAACTCATGAGAGAAGGTCACTGCACGGAGTTCATCGCGAATCAGGCCATCCAACGAATTGAAAATCGAGACACCGCCAAGGAACCACCCCATAAGGTCATAAGGATTAACACAATCCTAGCCGACGCCAAGGAGTCAGCATTCAAATCGCCCAGGCCATGGTCGACCGAATCCATGCAGACGAGGGCAGCGCAACCAATATCCTGCAGCTGGCTGTCATCCAGCAGATAGGCTTGGAGGCAAAAATCAACAAATCAGCCAGATCGCTGACCGGCATTAATGGTGCAACAACAGTTATCGTGGGCACGATAGACCTCAACGTGTACTCCCCACTTGTAGTCTGCTTGCAAACATTCATGGTCATTAATGAGGTCTCACCCTACAACGGCATTCTGGGCAGGCCATGGATTGGCAAGATCAACGCCATCACCTCTGCCACACATCAGAAAATCTGGTACCCAATCCCTGGGGGCGGTGTCGGCCAAATCAACAGCGATCAGGCAATGGCGAGGAAATGCTCCGCCCAAGGGCTGAAGAAAAGCAAACAAGCGCAATTCCTCCCTGTGAGCCAGGCAAATCTGAAGGAGGTTGAACAACTGAATCTTGCTCTCTTATAGCAATCAAAGCATCAGGAACAAGCCGAGGAAATCCGTCTAGAGGTCTTTCCTAAAGAAGGATAGAAACCCGAGGAAGACGTTGAGTTAATACCCTTGGATCCTAATCAGCCAGACAAAAAAGCGCGGATCAGCTCGCGCCTAAGCCTAGACGAGAAGGTGGAGCTTACCACCTTCCTCCAGAACAACAAAGATATGTTCGCATGGTCGCCGTCAGACATGCCTGGCATTGACCCAAAAATCATATGTCACCGACTCCACGTCAACCCTGCCTGCAAGCTAGTGGCGCAGAAGAGACGCAACTTTGCACCCGAGTGAGTCGCTATCATTGAAGCCGAGATTGACAAACTCCTAGCTGCCAGCTTCATTAAAGAGGTCTCCTACTCAGAGTGGCTTGCCAACGTTGTTCTGGTGGCAAAGCAAGAGAAGGGCAAGTGGAGAGTCTGCGTCGATTACACTGACCTCAACAAAGCATGCCCAAAAGACAACTTCCCATTGCCGAGAATCAACCAACTCGTGGATTCCACTTCTGGCAATCAGCTGCTCAGCTTCATGGACGCCTACTCCGGCTATAACCAAATTTTGATGCACGAGGATGATAAGGAGAAAACTTCTTTCATCATCGAGAGAGGGACCTACTGCTACAAGGTCATGCCCTTTGGGCTGAAGAACGCCGGAGCAACCTACCAAAGGCTCGTGAATAAAATCTTCAAGGAGCAGATCGGCAAAACTATGGAAGTCTACGTGGACGACATGCTGGTCAAGGCCCTAAAACGTGCAGATCACCTCAAAAACCTCACCGAGACATTCAGCCTGCTCTGCCAGTATCGCATGAAGTTGAATCTAAGTAAATGCACATTTGGTGTATCCTCCGGCCGATTCTTGGGATACCTAGTTACGCAAAGAGGTATCGAGGCATACCCACGTCAAATCAAAGCCATTCTCGAGATGAAGTGCCTTCCACAGTAAAGGAAATACAAAGTCTGATGGGCAGAGCAGCGGCCCTCAACCGATTCCTCTCGAGATCTACGGACAAGTGCAGACCATTTTTCAAAGCTTTGAAGAAAGGACAAAGAGACAAATGGGATGAAGAGTGCGAAGTAGCTTTCCAGAATCTGAAAACTTACCTCACTTCACCTCCCCTGCTATCAAAGCCTATTCCTGGTGAAGACTTGTTCGTGTACCTGGTAGTGTCCAACTCAGCCGTCAGCTCAGGTCTCATCCGAGAAGAGCTGGGGGCCCAACATCCGGTATTCTACATTTCAAAACTCTCCTCGATGCAGAAACTCGCTACCCGAAATTGGAGAAGCTCATTTTGGCCCTTGTAGTTTTCGCGAGAAAGATGCGACCTTACTACCAAGCTCATCGAGTCATCTTCATGACCGACTTTCCTTTGAGATCAATCCTCCATAGCCCTGACGCTTCTCAGCGACTCATGAAGTGGGCTATAAAGCTAAGCCAATATGACCTCCTTTACCAGCCAAAAGCTGTAATAAAAGCCCAGGCTTTAGCAGACTTCATAGTAGAGTTCACCCCATCGACCGAAAAAGATAAATTGGTCAATAAAAATAAGGAAAGTTCAAAAGCAGACGGGACCTCCGCTGAACCTAGCCAACCCAGAGACATGTGGCAATTGCGGGTAGACGGAGCGTCAAACCAAAAAGGAGCTGGAGCAGGTATCGCTATCACGCTTGGCTTCCCGGCCTCGAACAACGAGGCAGAATACGAGGCATTTCTCGCCGGCCTGCCCTTGGCAAAAGAACTCGTAATCAAAAAGCTAGCCATCTACTTAGATTCCCAACTGATCACGAATCAAGCGTCAGGAGAATACATGGCGAAGAATCCAAGGATGATCTTGTACCTTGACAAAGTCTAGGAGTTGTTAAAGGCGTTTTCTACCTTCACCATCCAACAAATGCCCCCGAGCAGAGAACGCGCATGCAGACGCTCCATCCTAGTCGAACACCTTAACTGACCAAGCATTGAAGAAATAAAGCCAATCAACATAATGCAAATTGACAATTTGGCTACCCACAATCGCTGGTTACCGACAATGGCTCACAGTTCATTGGCAGGCAGATCACCGCAAAACAGCCGCCCATAAGCAGAGTCCTAAGAGAGACGCAGGGTGCGCCAGGAATTTCCTAAGGGAAGTATCCAGGTTCCTATCCGTTTCCTAAGGGATGCCGGATAGATACGCAGTTGCCCATAAGCAGCGTCCTAAGGGAGACGCAGGGCGATGACCAAAGTGTCCTTCAGGAGACGCAGCCCGTAAAAAGCATCCTAAGGGAGACGCAGGGTGCGCCAGGAATTTCCTAAGGGAGGTATCTAGGTTCCTATCTGTTTCCTAAGAGAGGCAGGATAGTCATACAGTTGCCCATAAGTAGCGTCCTAAGGGAGACGCAGGGCGATGACCAAAGCGTCCTTCAGGAGACGCAGCCCATAAAAAATGTCCTAAGGGAGACGCAGGGTGCGCCAGGAATTTCTTAAAAGGAGGTCTCCATGCCTTCTGCGGGAAGTATCCAGGTTCCTATCCGTTTCCTAAGAGAGGCAGGATAGACACGCAGTTGCCCATAAGCAGTGTCCTAAGGGAGACGCAGGGCGACTACCAAAGTGTCCTTCGTGAGACGCAACCCGTAAAAGGCGTCCTAAGGGAGACGCAAGGTGTGCCAGAAATTTCTTAAAAGGAGGTCTCCATGCCTTCTGCGGGAAGTATCCAGATTCTTATCCATTTCCTAAGGGAGGTAGGATAGTCACACAGTTGCCCATAAGCAGCGTCCTTCGGGAGATGCATGGCGACGACCAAGGCATCTTAAGGGATGTGCAGAACACGCCCGGAGCCTCTTAAGGGGGGCCCTGGCACTCGCCAACTTTCTAAGGGAAACCATTCTAAGGGATGTGCAGGACACACTCGGACCCTCTTAATGGGGGCCTTGGCACTCGCCAACTTTATAAGGGAAACCATCCTAAGGGATGTGCAGAACACTCGCCAACTTCCTAAGGGAAACCATCCTGAGGGATGTGCAGGACACGCCCGGAGCCTCTTAATAGGGGCCCTGGCACTCGCCAACTTCCTAAGGGAAACCATCCTAAGGGATGTATAGGACACACCCGGAGCCTCTTAAGAGGGGCCCTGACACTCGCCAACTTTCTAAGGGAAACCATCCTAAGGGATGTGTAGAACACGTCCGGAGTCCCTCAAGGGGGACCCTGGCACTCGCCAACCTCCTAAGGGAAAAACATCCTGCGGGATATGCAGAATACGCTTGGAATCCCTCAAAAGGAACCCTGTCACTCATAAATCTCTGAAGAAGATGTGCAATCAAAACACAGGCTGGTTACTCAAGTGGTTCACAAATGAATAAGGAAATTGAAGTGAAAAATAAACTGAAATTTCCATAACAAGCTGACCAATCGGCCAAGTTCAACAAAGAGAATATGGTCAAATAAGACCAATTATTCTAAGCAAGAAAGCAAACTACAAAAGCTGAAAAGAAACAAAGAAGTCTTCATCTACTCTGGGACGCCAGTAGGAGATCTCTGAGCTGCAGCCTCTTCGGCCTCCGCCTGATCATCCAGGCCTTCAATGGCTCCATCTGCCTGCTCTGCGACATCTGCCATCATCTCATCTACTGCGTCCTCCTCTGCTTCATCCTCTCTGGCTGCCTGCTCTTCAGCTCCTCCTTCCACAGGGGGTGAGTCGGGGCAGAGCGTCTCGATGTTTACGTCATCAATTGCATACAAAGGAGTAGTCCTATCTGCGCAGTGCAGGTAGCCCAACTTGTACGCATCTATGATGGCTTCAGACTTGGATTTTTCTGCGGACTTGTGGTATGCGTGAAATCTAGCCAGAAGTTTGTCACAACTAAAGGAGACGTCAGCATTCTTGCGCTCAAGACAAAAGTAGGCATCTTTTCGACTAACCAAGTCAGCAGCAGAAGAGGGGGCAACCGCATATGAGTTTCGAATAGTTTCAGCAACAAAAACTACTCATTTTTAAGCAGATGAAATGTTGCTTCCCTTTGTTTTTCCAAGGAAAGACTCGAGAAGGTGTCGAGATCGCCAGCCTGACAGATGTGATCGACCAACTCAGCACAAGAGGACGGGTTTGATAGAAAGTCTGTCTTGAGCAGGTCAGACACGCATGCATCCCCTGCAGGGCTGGACTTGTTTACCTTGGGATCAACCGCCGACACTGAAGATCCCTTCGCCTGGGCAGATGACGCTCTCATCTTCTTGTCCTCCGCCAACCTCACTTCCAAAGGAGTCAATGATACTGAATCAACTCCACGCTTGATTGCCCGTGACTCAACAGCTAGATCATGAGCAGACCTCCTGCTTCGATGTCCATCTTTTGACCGAGGCAGACGACTCGAACTTCGAGGAGGAATGTCTGCATCTCTTTGACGCTCGACATAACTAGATCGGGCACGAGCTGCCTCGCGAAGTATATCATGGTTTTCAAGCTTGTCAGTAGAAGGCTCGGGCAAAACACAGCAAACACCGCGCATACCACCAACCTTCCTACTATCTACACAAACAAGATCTTTAACCCTTGTAGATGATGATGAAACAGCTCTCACTTTAGTCTTCTCAGCATAAGGGATCCTTGGCTTCTTCCTCAACGGGGACGCATCTTTCGCCAGCGAATTCGCAGCTTCATTTCTTAAAGACTTGACGTCAACCTTCCTTTTTGAAGGGTAGTCCGGCAGAACACTCCTCTTGCCCAGTCAGCAGATCATCCAAGTCTGGACCATTATGCTTCCATCTCTCAATATCCTGGGCAGGAGGCAGACCACCAACTTTCTCCGGATACCCACTTAGTTGACGAGGCCTGCAACGCACGAGGCCCAACATGCTGCAGCCCAGGCCTGTGATGATAGGCAGCAGCTGGTCCATCTGCGCAGACATGCCCTACCACAGCTGCCACCCACTGCCAACCGTCGCATGTCACGATAACAACTAGCCGAACTTCCCCCAACCAACCTTCGCCGCAAAAAAGAAGAAAAGACGAAGAAAAGAAATATACGTGCTCGACTTACTTTGGGATGCACGGCGACTCCTCTCTTCGACAAGCAGTACAAATTCTCCAAGATCTCTCTCAAGCTAGAAAGTAGAGAAGTTAAGTTTTCGATGTGAAGAAGAATGAAGAGAAGCCCTGCATTTACACACGTTGGGCATCCTAGGTCAAGAAGGAATCGCAAGCCTATTCCTACTGGGAACCCAACTCCAAGAACAGTCAAAGGCTCATTCCAATTGGGAACCCAATCTGCAAAAGGAGTCAAAATCCAAGAAGGAAGCCCAGTTACAGCTGGACAGCCCAACAGATAATTCACATCTCCTACATGCCACCGCGCGCCATGCAAAAGCTGGGGGGCATTTGTGGTAACCAAATTAAATCAAAACCCTAGGTGAAATAATTCATTCCATTTGGGGATTATTTGACCTAATTGGGAATTAATCAACCTGATTGGGAGTTACTCAATTTAATTGGGAATTACCCAATTAAATTGGACATTACCTAATTGGGTTGAGAATTGATTTGATTCCTACCACGATTCCCAATTAAATGAGGAGTTACCTAATTAAAATGGGATTTGATTTGATACCTACCACAATTAGGGATTTGATTTACCCTAATAAATCAAATCCCTAATTAATCAAATCAATTCCAAATAGAGGAGGAATAATTCCCTTCCATCTACGGAATTATTCCTCTGAAACCCTAGCCTCTGAGACCACTATAAAAGCATGGCCACACACAAGGGTTGAGGTACGTCTGAAATCCCTACTGAAACTCTGCAGAAAATTCCTCTCAAACCCTAGCCACCTCCTTTCTCTCTCTCTTTTACATAAGGCTCCGGCCGCCCGGTTTACACCATAAACACATCTCCGTATCCTATTAGCTATTGTTTTCTATACGATTCAATTGAACTAATTTAGGCATTGGAGGGCCTTTGGCCAACACCCCCCGGGTCTGGTCATCTTATTGGTTCTATTTTGTAGGGAGAAGGAGGCGGCGAAGAAGAAAGGGGAATCTTTCCAATCGAATATTCTCGTGGGGAAATTTGTACACTCAATGTGGTGTTACTACTTGTGCTTCTTAGTAAATTAGGGTTCTTGTAGGGATAATAAATGGTGGAAAGAGGGGATTGTGATTTCTCAAAATGTGATTAAAATATCGGGTGGGTAAGAAAGAGGACATGAGGCTTGTAATTAAAGTTTGTTACTAAGTGTGAAAATTAGTAAAGTAAATTAAGTGTAAAAAATAATGAAAACGAACTAGGTAAAGTTGAGAGAATGTCATGCTTGATAAGTTTGTTACCGCGTTGAGCTTGTTCTTGATAAGTTTGATTTCATCAAGGGATAATGTGATGCTCGATACTATCATTGGCAGAAACTCAACTCCATAATTCCTAGATCTTATTGGTGTGCAATCATCTTGAAACAAAGAGTTCCAGCTAAAATCTTTCACAGTGTCAAAAACAGAGGCAGAAGTTTCAGACACCCGCCTGAAAATACTTCCACTGTCACCACCCCGCTGTGATCCCCGGTGCGAAGGAAGAGTTAATGGAAGAGGATTGTCAGCTCATTGAAGACAAGAAAGCAGAGCACTCATAAAGGAGTAACCATCACCGAGGGCATGGTGAAGCTTCAATATTAGGTTATACTTGATTATATGAACTTCCCATAGTGGTTTGTCTTTTGGATATTGTTCAAGTATTATGTTTGAAATATAGTCATGAAAATGATCATCATAAGATTTAGGTGACATTCCAGATGGAAAAATAGGAACATGGACGTGATCTCTAAGCTTCACTTCAACCCTCTTCCATTGCCTCCGTTAACGTCAACCTGCAGGTTTTTCAATATTTTTTCTTAGTTTCCTTTTAATCATATGATAAAATGCTCATCATATAATTTTTAAATTGAATGCATAAAGTATTAAAACAAAGCTACATCCAAAGTTTTAATTGAAAACAAATATGATATCTACTCGTAATGATCCAAAATAAGTACAAATGCACAAAATGAATGTGTTTTTCTTTTTCTTCTAATATAGATTGAAGTATACATTCATATGCACCATAATAGTCTAATTAAGAAATTTAACCATATGTATGTATATATATGGGAATCCTTTCTTCAAGGATCGATTTTGTATCGATAAGATGCTTTTGTTATTGACAGTTTGTTTTTTAACGGCAAATATTTTGAGGAATTCCAAAATTGAAGCAAAATGTGTATATATATATATATATATACTAGGGTTTACGGTATAAAAGAATAGAGAGGAAAAAAAAACCATGATGGAAGAGAATCGAGGGCTGATATTGAGGAAGACATCCTGAAGGAATGACAAGATCTTCGACTCATTGATTGGAATCTCAAATTCCCAAACACCAAGAATTGACATGGATAGCACAGAGCTGTTGAGGCATTGCCCGGTAGGACTCACGGGGCTCATTTCCATGCACCTCATACTCCATCCTACGTTTCTTCTTCTTCTTCTTCTTCTGCTTATCTAATTTATATACGTGTTTTCTTGAGCTCTCACTACAAAAAAAAAAAAAAAAAAAAAAAAAAAAAAAAAAAGAAAGGGGGGTGTCACCATTACATTTTGACCCAAAAAAATTTTTTTTTTTTCTGAAATTCTTCTCAATAAACTCAGTTCTCAGTAAATAAGTTGTTTTCGACCAAAAAAATGGTTGGTCCAAATTGGAAATATGTCCATGAAAGGCTGAAATTTGTTTCCGACAAAAAAAATACCCTCGGAAAAAGTGTCTATGGTCGTCAGAAATATAATTTATTTGGCAGGAAGACTTAACGCCAACTTTATTAACGACAAAAAGTATGTCTGTAGGGAATATGATGATTATTTCCGAGGGGTTTCTCATTCCGTCAGAATTGTTTGACTATTTCCGAGGAAAAATTTGTCCTATCGGAAATGCCATTACATTTACAACCAAATTCATACTCAATGGTAATAGTTGTGCTTTTTTCCGAGGGCATATTCACTTTTGTTGGAAATCACAACTTATTTCCGAGGGCAACATATGGTCGTCGGTAATAAATTTTCTATTTATGAGAATAATTAGGGACCGTTGGAAATGATTATCTTAAAAAATTCATAATAAATTAAATAAAAATAAGAAAAATACACCGAAAAAAGCTATGCACTCCTAACAATAAATCCTTCAATTTTAGAGGCTAAAATCATGATTCCACATAATTGAGTTCATGGTAATGATTGGATCAAAGAAGCAAGAGTGTTAGGTTATCAAACATTAACTAGTGTTTGGTTTGTTTACACAAACTAATTTGAGTTTTTGTTGTCACTCTAAATTTTTATAAGTAAAAAAAAGATTTTTGAAGCTTTAGGACGAAGAGAATGTCACTAGGACTTCGTATGAGTTAAATCATATAATGTATTCATTATGATTTTTAGGAGTTAAATAATATAAAATTTATATTAAATTGAATTGATGGACAAGTGGCAACTTCTTACATGCGCCACCTGTTGCTTATTTTCCCTTCTTTCTTTTTTTTTTGCCAATTTCTGCCCGAGTTTTTTTTCCTAGGCACTTTTTTCACAAAAACTTACTTGGAGAAGGTGAGAGTAGGTTTTGGAGTAAAAACGCATAACATGAAGAAAAAAAATTATAATTTTGGAGTTTTAAATAGAAGAGAATATCACAAGGAGTTCCTATGAATTTTCAGTATATTTTTCTGATTTTTAATTTATTTATTATATATATATTTTTGGATATTTGACTTACTCTTTTTATTTATTTGGGAATTGGTGTGGGGAATAGCTCTTTCATTTTTCATTGACCGCCAAATAACTCCAGCCAAGTTGACCAAAAAAAAACTCCAGCCAAAACTCAAATTTCCCCCTTCTTCACCAACGAACGTGAAAAATGGGCAATTTCAGAAACCTAGCAACCGCCTCCAACACTCCCTCTCCCTATGCGTCTCTCTCTCATCCCCCTGTCTCTCCCTTTGCGTCTCTCTCTCATCTCATCCATCTTCGTTTGCCTCTGACCGTCTCTGTCTCTCTCTCCCGATCTCACCCTCTACGTCTCTCTCCCGATCTCACCCTCTCCGTCTCCCTCACGATCTCACCCTCTCCGTCTCTCTCACGATCTCACCCTCTCTGTCTCTATGTCCTCTGTCTCAATTAGTTAGATTTCAGTTCTCTTTTTCATGTCTCTGTTTTTTTTTTTGGTATAAATTAACATATGGGTTTTTGGTATTTCGTAAATGTCTTTCGATTTTCAAGGCATGTGGTCTTTCCTATTGTTAATTTGTCACTTTTTGTTTCAGATTTCATTTGGGTAGCAGAGAAAATGTGTATTTGTCAATTGTGCATTTTACTTGCGGCGATTTGGTTGTGCAGGTTCTGTCATGAAGCATCAACTATGATGAGGTATACTTCACTGAGCCTTTCTAGTATTCTAGATTTATTAAGATCTTTGCCTTGACAATTATTTATTCTATGCATACTTGGATTGATTGTTAATGGTCTTGCTTCTTTATTTCATGTTTTATTTTCTGTTGCTCTGCTTTAATGGCTAAAATATTTGGGTTTGTAAAATATTAGGTAACTCAATTAGAAGTTGTAGTTTCGTTATTTTTCGATTGCATATTTATAGGAGGTCTATGCTCACCACTATACGCACGTGTTTTTTTAAATGAAATGCAAAACTCACTATATGCATGTTCCTTGACATTTCCCAGCACAAAGGGCCCATTTTGTTATTCAAGTATGATGAATTTGGCATGAAATTATATATATGCATGAATCATTACACTAATTAATGGCAAAACCTTTTCTAAGAGGCTTAGAAAAATCTAAAAATCTGGGGAAAATCTCAAGCAAATTAATTCCACAGATATTTCATTTATTAAGTGGCAGCAAACTTCGGTTCTTCTTCTTTTATAAGTGTGTGGATTTAAAAATAATCTCGGTCAGGTGGGGCCTAGGCCTAAAATCTAGACAATTTGCGTCATTCTTGGTGTAATGTATGGGCGTGGCAGCCACGGCAGGTCAAAAGTGCAATAATGAGGATGATGATGATATGGATCTAACTTCTGCGCACTTAATGCTCAGGGCCGAACCCTTTTAGAGTGAGATACTATTGGAGACAAATTGAACACGAAAGTCGAACTTTTGGCAAATTGGCATCGTATACGTGCACACCAGTTCGACACATGAAACCTATGTATGCTTTTGACTCATAACAAAGAACTTTGCAAAGAGAGTCCTTCAATTTTCCTTTCAATGAGGAAAAGCTAAATTGCAACTACTCCTAGACTTAAGACTACTTATGGTAGGTGTACCATCAATTAAGCTTTAACTAATACATGTTTGAAATTACCTGTAGGATGACTAAAAATGCCTAGAAGGAGGTGAATATGCCAATTAAAAATTACAATCAATAAACTTCGATAGCAAAATTGATATGTTTTATCAATCATGAAACGTGCTGAACATAAAATAAAGGAATACGTAGAGAATTATTTTATGTAATAAAACCTCACCTCTAGGGAAAATACACAGGACTCCTCAGTCCAACACAAATCCACTATAGAACGAAGATTACAAGAAGGTAGAAAATGGGGGGTTGGGCAATGGTTGCTGCTGAAGCAAGACTGGCAGTGGTTTTTGTACTGTCAGGTAGAAAATTGGAGATCGGGTAATAAATGCTGAGGAATCATGTTCCCTGCTAGAAATGGGCTTGGGTTTTTGGCACACCTAAGCAGCCCAAAACCTCTATTTCTTGAACCCTTCGATGGGCCTCATAGATCCTTGTAACCATCTACACCACAACTCGCTCAGCAAACCCCATGCATGTATGTGGCTTAGGCCCACTTAAGCTTGTTGGGTAGTTTCGCATAGAAAAGTGTATTATTTGCCTATTTTTATATTAGGCTTCTTGTGACATTTTGGGCCTCAACAAATATATACTTATCAGACGGAGAGATTGCAATTGTTTAGGTATTGCTGTACAAATACGAATTCTATTTCTTATGGCATCCAGATGTGTCAATATGACCTCCCCTTTGTACGTACATCAGAAAGTGGAGGAAAACAAAAGGCACAATGAAAATTCATAAGAAAAATTAGAATATGATCCATATTAAATAGAAGGACCGTTGAATTTCTTCAATTCTTCAATAGAAGGACTGCTGAATTTCTAGGGTTATTCAAAGAGGAAGGAGGGGTTTATCTCTAAATCTAAAATCGTTGGGTTTTTTTTTCTTTTTTGTTTTTATTTTATCTGTGTGAAATTCTTTTATTTTATTTTTTATTATAACAAATTATGTAATTAAAACATATGAGATGGTAGATGACATGAGTTGTCATGTCATGTGCCACATGTGTTAGTATAGAAAAGTTGATAAACAAGTTAGTGCTTAGTGTTATAGAAGGAATATTCCCATTGTCCACGTGGAGTCTCATGATTGGTTGGCGAAATATTTACTCCCACAACTGAGTCATGAAATAAGGCTAAAGCAAAAGTAACGATTGGCAATAATTTTTTTGTGGACTTCTGGAAATCTGTTTCATGTAGATTGGCAAGGAAATTTTGACGCATGGGTATAGGATCCTTTACATGTAAGACCCATTGCTCATGCAATTTGGGATCCTCATTTTGGTCAATCAGCACTGACTGAATACATTAAAAGTTTCCATTTGAGCTATCGCAAGATTTGCATATTTTTTTTTTTTTTTTTTTTTTTTTTTTTTTTTTTTTTTTCAGAATATTTGATTATTTTTTTTTTTTGTAAAAGCTGGTTACAACAAATTGAGCTCAATAAAAAAAGAAATGCAACACATGAAGGAATAAAACTTAAGGAAGGACATAAAGCAGAGAAAAGCAAAATGCATACAAAAAGCAGGGATAATGTCACACTACCCATAACCGAACAGTTGCGCAATCAACCCAAGCCCACACCCACCGAAGAGGAACCAGTAAACAATGCTCGAGACAGAAAATGGTGGTGGACAAGCCACCAAAGCTACGAAGAGCTAGCGCTATCATAATCCAAGCAAAGGAGACCGTCGTGTGGTCGAGGCGCTGAAGATGGTTGTGAAGGGAAGGTGCCGAGAAATTGGGGCCAGTGGTAAGAGGAGAAAATGCATATCAAGCACTAGAGGCTCTTACAAGCAAAAACTAGAAGAGATTATTGATCAACACCACGAACGGGTTGAAACGAAAGCAGCACAAAAAATATTTGAAGAATGAAATTGCATCAATTATTTCTTATTAATTTAAGACTTTTATATTTTAAAAAAATTCAGTTTACAATATATATAATAATAATAATAATTCAACAAAATAAAGCCCTTTTTATTATTATTTTAAATAGTGGTAGAACTTCGACGGCTTCTTAATTGTTGAGCTTCGGATTCTTGTTGGAGTCTTTGACTATAATGTCCAAGGCATTTTCCATGCATGACTTTAACTTCTGCGGATCTATGATACCTTTTTCCATCTTGAAGGCTAATCTCACCTTTCCCATATAACTTACAATGGTTATGTCAAAGCCCTGCAAATCCATGGTAGTCATGTTATACTAGTTGCTAAATGCCATAACGGGAATAACTAATAAATGCAAATTGAAATTGAAAAATCCAGAAGAAAATTCATTAATTTCAACATCATTTTCTTTTCTGTTGAACCATGCATTTAGTACTTACTCGTTTAAGGAATGACTGAGGCCAATACAGCCCTTACGACTCTTATATCCGAGACAGAAATCCACTTACAATTAAACCACTAACTAAAACTCAAAGTTGAAATATGTTGCCATGTAAGATAGATATGTCCAAGTATTATTAACCAAATTACATTATATATATGCCAAATTTACTATTAAGGAATATGTGGTCAAGATTTCCAGGTATTTTGAAAAAGTATCAAGAGTGTTAGGGAGTAATTGATCAATATATCTTTCAACATTTATAAGATTTAGAACAATGTGTGACATACCTGAGGTAAACCAGGAACCAAAAAGTAGAAACCTTTAATTGGATGATTAGCCAAAGACATCTGCTCCACGGGTCCAATCATATTCGAGATTACCAGGCTCGAGTTCTTCAATGTGCGATGAATGTATCTGCTGGATGCCTGAAAAACTAACAATATGTTAACACTAAAAGAAACAAATCTGAATTTGAGCTCTGAAGGAGATTGAATTAGTTCAAATTAATCGGGTAGTGAAGTGACGGCGTAACGTAAATCATATTGTAGTCTTCACTTTACTAACCTCATGGCTTCCAAATTTGTTCACAATCTCCAATAGCCTACTAGTGAAATAAACAGCTAAAGAGTTTCTCTTCTTCTTTATCATTTTGTGTGTGTTCCTGATAAAGTCGTCCGCATTTGAGAGTTCAGTTAACTTGGGTATGGGTACTTGCAAGAATGTAAAACGATTTCCCCATGGCATCTTGCTGTTGGGTTTGATCATCTCCTCAATCGGCATATAATCCCCCATGATCCTTGTGTTCAGCAACACCATTGCTGTACAATCTGCTGTGCTTGAACTTTGGTCAATCTCTTGCATGTACAGTCGAGTTCCGAAGAAGATCATCCCGGTGAGAACATCATTTAGAGTCTAATAGAGTCAGTAAAAAAGTTAAATACATTGTATAAATGTGGAAGAACCGCTTCCCAAATTCTGTACTGACTTATTTCAAGAGGCAGTAAATGCATCTATTTCAATGTAGTATATAATATTAAAAAGTTATGATGGTTTACAAATAAATCAATATCTGACCCATTTCAATTTTCATTTTCATTTTCATTTAAATATAGAGAATATAAAAAAAACTTTATAACATGAGATGTCTGACTACAAAACAGACGGTAGCTTTTCTGACAACTGCTACCTATATACTGATGTTATTATGAGATAACGTTGTCTTTCAAAAAAGACTCAAATATGTGAAAAGCAATGAAAATGATTTCTTAGGCCCAGTTTGGGATTGTTGTTATTTTAAAAAAAAGTTGATTATGCTGTGCTTTGAAAATAATTAGCTGTAAAGTAAAGCAGCTCCATGTTTGGTAAATAATATTTTTAAAGTGTTGTTAGTACAAAAAACAGTGTTAAAACAGTTTGGTAAATTTTAATGTAAAACTGTTATAATAGTGAATAATGACTAAAATAGACATGACGTTGAAAGTGTTATGCTCTAATCATGTGGTAGTAGTGGTGGTGGTGGAGTGGAGGTGGTGGTGAAAGAGGTTGTGATGATGAAGGTGGAGTTGGTGGTTGTGGTAGTGGTGGTGGTGGGGATGGCAGTTGTGGAGGTGGAGGTGGTGGTGGTGATGGTGGTGGTAGTGTTGGTTGTGGAGGTGGTGGACGAGGTGGGGGTGGTGGAAGAGGTGGTAGTTATGGTAGTGGTGGTGGTGGAGATGGATGTGGAAGTGGAGGTGCTGTCATTTTTTTAATATAAATAATGGTATTTTGGGAATTAAAAAAATTCATTAAAGGCTTATCTCGGCTTCTTTTGAAAACAGCTTTGAAAAGCAACCTAAAACCTACTTTTAAAAGTTGTTGTCAAAAGGCCACTGTTTTTAAAATAATCAGGATATTTTATTTTTACCAAATACCTTAAACTGCTTAACTTTAAAGTGAAGCAGATTTTTGGCCAAAAAAAGCAATCCTTAGATTGCTTCAAATATTCTCAACTGATTTTGGGTTGGAATTAAATTCTATAGTAAATTTAGCTTAACCCCTTTAAAGTCATTCTATAACCTCCCATCTTACCTCATATAAATATGTTGTCCACGAGTTTAAACAATTTTAACACTACGTACTAAAGATTCTGGAAGCCAATTATGAAAAAGAAAAGACATTACACATACAAGAGTCCTCGGATGAAATCCTAATAGTTGAGTCATCTTACCACTCCAAGCTTGTTCTTGATTGATTTGAGTTGATCAAGAGAGAAGGTCATAGTTGCTATAGTACTTGGCCGAAATTCAATTGCATCGTTGCTCGACTTGATTGGTGTTAGATCATCTTCTTTCAAGGTCTTCGAAATGCCCCACCAAATATCTGAAATTGTGTTGCATGCAGATGAGAAAATCTTAGTCACAAAAAAATTCTCCCTCTTCTTCGATTCTGACAGCTGTCGTGAAGGAAAAGTTAAGGGCAGAGAAGGGTTGTCAGCTCTTTGTAGAGTAGAAATGAGAGCACCCATGAGAGAGTAGCCATCTCCTAGAGCATGGTGAAACTTGAAGATTATATTACCAGCTGCATTGCTAGTTGGGTACTTGATAACATGAACTTCCCATAGTGGTTTGCCTTGTGGATATCTTTCTGTTGATAACTTTGACAAATACTCCTCAAGATATTCGTCATATGATTCAGGCGACAGGTTGGAAGGGAAAATAGGGATGTTAACGTGGTCTTCAAGCTTCACTTCGACCCTTTTCCACTCTTTCTTTCCATCATTTTCAACCTGTTTCAAAATCAAATATCGCTCAAGTTTTCAACTTCGTCTATGATAAAACTTGGAAACAAAATTCACACTAGGTGATATATTATTATAAATTGAGAGAGAGAGAGAGAGAGAGAGATCACCATGATAGAGGAGAAACGGGGGCTGATGGGGAGGAAGACGTTCTTAAGCAATGACATTGTTTGAGACTCGATATCAATTGGAATCTCAAATTCCAAAACAGCAAGAACCGAAAGAGTTATCACATCACTGCTGAAGTACTGGCCATTTGGGCTCACTGGCTCTAGTCCTTCCAAGTTCCCGACCTCCATCTTCTTTGCTTTTACTAGAAATTATACTTCCTTCATAACGCATCGGTTGTGCATTTATAGCAGTTTCCCGAATTCTATCTTCTACAAAAAAAAAAAAAAAAAACATATTTAGTAGCTGCTATGATTCATGATCACTGTCCTTCCAATATACAGGGGTGGCTTAACATTAAATCGAGAGACGACCACTTAATTTTCACCTTTCTTTTTCTTTAAATAGCTGTATCTTATAAGAATGGAAAAAGATTTTCTAGTGATATTATTGGTACGTATGTGTTATGCTGAAAACTCATCCAAGGGGTGAGGGTTAAGTTTTTTGTGTGTTTTTGATGAATTAGTTTTGTATATGTGTGTCAAATTGTGATTTGTAGAAAGGATAAGCGTGTCCTTAGAATTTATATTGAAAAGGTAATTATATAGAATTCTAAAAAGACATATTTTAGACATAAGCACAAAAAGAACATAAAGACTATCACTAGTAGAGTATCTAGATTGGGGTGATTTTCAAGTTTTCGATAATATATATATATATATATATATATATGGCTCGTTTGGAAGTGATTTTAGATAGGTTTATTTTGAGGAGAATCACCTCTCACGTGCTTCCTCATATAATCACTTTTATTTTTTTATTTTTTTAGAAAGAGAATTCATTCATAGAACCAAAGACGTACAAAGAACAACATGATACAATAGCCTCGTTAAAACCTTCCTAGGACAACCTCATGGGACAAACCCACTTTTAGTTCTTTTATGTAATTCTTGGGAGAAGTATCTCCCATGTGCTTTCATAAAATCACTTAAATCACTTACTTGGATAAATGATTCTTCATAAAAGTGATTATTAGCATCTCCAAAATCGCTCCCAAACGAGCCCACGTATATATGATTATAATGAATTTGGTTAAGTGTCTGAACGACCAATATGCTCTTTCGTTGCAATGGTATAGAACAATCAATATACCTTTGGTTGAAATGGTACGGGCCGACCAATGTACTTCATGTTGCTAACAAAACTAATTTCTAAACAGTTTCTTACTCTCTCTAATTTCTAAGGGAATTTTTTCAAATTTTGTTGTTCGCAATTTGCCAAGAATTTGTTAACAAACTCAATTAATTGAATGAGAGCAAACAACATTTTAAGAAAATGATTCAAATCGTACCTCAAAGTCGGTATCCATATTTCAATTCTACTCCATATTTATTAGCTGCCAACAAATTTTGAAGGCAGAAGGAGGAGTGGTTGTCTCTATTGTCCTGGTGTGAAGCGAAAGTAAATGATTCCTTGCTTTAGAGCAGCGTTTTGCAAAGGAAAGCTTACGTTGTAATTATTGGTTTTTTCTTCTTACAGATAACCGGTCCATGATTACAAAATTGAATGCTGACATAATAACCCCCAACTAACTCATTTGAACGGCTCCAATCTCTACCATTGGAAAAGAACAAAAACCAATTATTTTACAGAGTATGGGTTGGACCATTCAAAGAAGTTGGTTCGGGTTATTATGTCAGCATTCAATTGTAATCATGGACCAGTTATCCATATAATAAAAAAAACCTTTTCGATAAGATGAAATAATCGTGGAAAATATCAACATTCAGCATGGGAGAACATCGCCATGAAAATCATAAGCTGGATCTGGCAGTGGTATTAATTGGTCAGAACCAGATGACTGCAGTCTGCATGCATGATCCAATCTCTACCATTGGAAAAATAAAAGTAAAGAGTTTGAATGGATCCAATCTCTACCATTGGATAAATAAATAAAAACCAATTATTTTACAGAGAGGGGAGGATTAACTAAAATATGCACGATATTATACATAGCCTTTGCAGGATTAGGCATAATCTAATCGAATTTAATCCAAATTATTGGTCACCAAATGCATTTCCTCACCACCCATTTTCTACTTAAAAGATTTAAAATCAAAAAGTTAACTATGGTTATAAGTATGGACTCAAAGATTTAAAATCAAGCTCTCTACTTTGCCTCCTTCTCCAACACCCTAAATGACGTCGTCTGCTTCAAGTACCAGGTCCATGGCGAAGATCTCGACGCCCTCATTTTCGTCACCAACGACAAGGACCTTGACCACATGATCATCGAGTACGACCGGCTCTACTGCTCCTACACCCCAACCACCATCACTTTGACCATAGTTTCAAGGGGTACTACAATAAATAAGCCTTTTTGAAAACAACTTGAAAGTGTTTTTTTTTTTTTTTTTCAAAAATTTTTTTTTTTTTTTTTTTTTTTTTTTTTTTTTTTTTTTTTTTTTTTCTTTTTAATTCATTAATTTCACCACATGAATACACTCCAGTTCCAAAAAATAATCCTAATTACAAAAATCAAAACTCGGTATTTGTGACCCCCTGACTTGGACTTGGCTGCTCTATTCTTACTGGCCATAGACCAAATCCAAACCTCGAGACCTCCAGATCCAAAATTCACCAAAAAAATCATCTTAATTCCAAAAAATACTACGAACTCTTTGTAACATGCACTTTCATTTTATGATCTCAAATTCGTAATTTAACCCAAAAAAAAAAATACATTTCCAAGTTCCACATAAAACTGAAATCAGTTACCAAACAACTTTTGTTCAATTTTTAATTTTCACTTTTTTAGAAAATTGAAATTAGTTACAAATAAGTTTTCAGTTTTTAGTTTTGAAAAATGAAAATTAAAAACTAAAAACTGAAACTGCAAACTGAAAACTGAAAACTAAAATGGTTATCAAAAGGGCTCAACTTTTCAAAACTCATGTTCTCTCCGTGCAACTCGATCATATACCCTTTTCCCCTAACTCAAAGCTCTCCCTCATCTAATGCACTTCTGAACTCTTTTCTTTTCCTTTCTTTGGTTGTGTAAAGGTTGAATTTTGGGATGTGTTTCATTTTTTCGTTAATTGAACTATATGATAATAACTTTCTTCTTTGCATTAGTTTATTTTGGTGGAGTTAGAGCATCCACAATGATTCTCTCTATTTCTTAGCTAAAATTTGGCTAAAAATATAATAAAGCTATTTTAGGAGCTCTCTAAAAAATTTCAACTCCAACCATACACCATAATTTGGAGAGTCATAAATACTATAACTCTTTTTTGATTGGTCCATCTCTATTAAAAAATAAAATAAAAAATAGTTAACATTAAATAAATGTTTGAAATACTCATTAAATAAAGCAACATTAAATTATTCCACTAAGAGTCATTTCTCTCAACTCAAATTTAGAAGCTCCTAGAGGCCTCCCTATTTTAGGAGGTGGATAGAGAGCATGGTTGGAATTGCATTTTTAAGATTCCTCCCTAAAATTTGTCTAATGAGGTAGTTTAGGGAGCCTATTATGGATGCTCTTATAATATTAAATGAACACTCTATGATATAAAACGCATTCATAGTTGATGTTTATGCCTGCAATATTTACTATAAAGAAAAACTTCTTTATGATCAACTTGTAACGCGACTCCACTTTCCTTTTTCTCAATGCAAAGTACTTTTTCTTTTTTTGAAACAAAGGGTTAATATATCTAACAATCAATACACCTGCAATAAAGTTACATCATCATAACTAAATATCAAAGATAAAACCTGCTCAATCAAGTTAAAACAAATATCACTAAACTAAATGCTAGTTAGTTATGTAAAGTACTTATTCAAACTATTGAAAATTATTTATGAAACTATTTAAAAGGGGGGGAAAAACACAACTCATAAAATGTATCTAATTTTCCTTGTGTCATTGTATCATAAAAAGTTATCACTTGAACTAATGGATTAGATAATAATAGCAAAACACTGCTATTTCTGTTACACAAATGCATTGGGATCTGTTTTTATGTTCGCCTCGGGCTACGTGCAATCCAAACAGCATTTCGTCAGAGCAATTAATTACCAGACATGCAGGAGCAGTGACTTACAAAGTGGGTTTCCTCACTGCACGGTGCGGTGGTGAGTTCTCCCAGAAATGGCAGGCTCGCATGTTTCCACCGGATACGATAACAGAAACTGTTGAAGAATAATGCAACTTGTCATTATACATATTTTTAATAAGTCGGCTCACATACCAATAAACTGAACCAAAACAAACCTATTTAAATTAATTTCCGCATAAGAAAATAAGGCATTTAAAATATAAATTTTCAACCTTTTTCAGCTAGACAATAAACAGGTACCTTTCAAACCAAGAATGCTTGCCTGCCCACTCCACGTGAAAAAAAGGTCGGTTGTCTTAGTCATCCTCGATGTATAAAGAGACATCTAGATTTAATATTTAGGTTTAATTTCATTAAAAATTATTTTTCTTGTTTTCATATTCACTTTTTTTCAAGGGAAAATTATTTTTCTTTTTTTATTTTATTTTTTAAAATATGTTATTTTAAAATTATAAAGGTTTTTAGTTATATAGTGAGTTGATAAAATTTCCCAAAAAATACCACATGTGGCTTCAAATTCAATTAACAAAACTTGAATGGGATTACATGTAAATGGTAAATTTCCACGCTTTATAAAGTTAAGGTAGTTAATAGTACAAATTAAAAGTCTATGTAGCAATCACGTGCATCCCTAAAATTTCAAATAATATTGATGTCAATTTTAGTTTTTCTAACAAACATTCAGCAGATGCCTTGACTAATCCTATAATCTTATTGTGACATAATTAATAGCAAAATATAGTTTAAAGGCATTAATAATAGGTTTCCTATTTGCACTTGCAAAAGCCTGTATTGGGTAAGACTTCGGCTAACCCGGCCCAATTCATTTTGCATGCCTTGTTATGATCCAATCTAGGACGTCAAGTACTAAGCTATGTCTGGCTGGTGCTAAGCTACGACGTCAAGTACTAAGCTATGTCTGGCTGGTGCTAAGCTACGACGTCAAGTACAAGCTATGCCTCAAGTTTCTGCTTGTTGTTCTTGTTTTTCCCACTGTGGGTTTAATGAATTTCTCTCATAACCAAAAATAAAAATAAAAATCTATCATATCAAGTATTCTTGTCTACTCCTTGCAAACAAAATTTTCCACTTCTTCTTACGAACGATTTTGGAGAAGTTATAAAAATATCTTTTTGAACATTATGGGCGCAAAAGACGGTGCACCTACAGTTAAATGCAGCTGAATATGCAGACCTAAGAGCAAGGGTGGGATGACGAGGGCAAAGATTTGTTAGAAATATGCTCTATAGTCAAATATTTAATGTTTCTTTTTGTATATTTCATCATCACAAATGGGCAAGATTGTTGTTTACACCATAATCAACCGAGCATATCCAGCATCAAAACGACTGGCACTAAAACAGACACGCCTTCTCCCTTGCTGAAATACCCCAAAGGGACACACAGACAAATCCCTAGAAAGTAATTGACGCCATCACCTTCCGACATGCCGAAGGAAGACACTCTTCTGAAGCAGCAGCCACCTGCCAAAACTCACTACTATCAAACCTAATCTTCAGGGACATGTGTCACCACCACAGCAGCTTGCACAAAGTCCCACATCGAAACTTTGTGCAAGAATCCCATTTTCACTTCCCTATAAATAAGGAATAGTACCCGAGTAAAAAGGGTAACTATTTTCTCACCTTTCTCTTACTTTGCCAAAATTACCACATATAGTTGACTTAAGCATCGGAGAGCCTTCGGCAGGCACCACACCGGTGTCCAAAGCTTGACGACTGCTTCTTCCTCCTTGTCTTCTACAAGTTCTTCTAACTCCGAAGGTCCTCACCTTCTTCCCTGCTGAAGATCCTATACTTCTTTAAGTTGACCCTCCCAAAAAGAGCATCAACAATTGTTGTTTTCAACCATGATATGTAGTCTATTATCATAAGAGTAAAATAACAAGTCACTATAATATGAAAATAGTATGAGACTTATGTTGTCACGCCATGGACCTAGAGGTCGGTGGAAATCCCGCACCCAGTGTGTGAGAAAATAAAAAGTAAAATAAAATAAAAAGAAGCCGAAACATGGGTTTAAAATAAAATTCTCTTATAAAAATAGCTCCAAACTCTTATAACTTTACAATAAATAAATAAATAAAGCTCTATCACTCTCATCTAATTCAGCCTCAATTGGTCTAGTTCTTGTCTTGCCCACTGTTTGTGCAAATAATCTCATGGGAGAATATTCGCTTCTAGATCATTTGTCCTTTGAACTTCTTTCTCTCTCTTCCTCAATTCTTGTAATAAAAACCTAAGTAGAGTGGTGTTGGCCAAAGGCTCTCCAATGCCTAAGTTAGTTCGATTGAATCTAGGTGAAACAATAGCTAAAAAAAAGGTACGGAGATTTCTCTAGGGTAAGAACCAGGTGGGCAGAGCCGTGTGTGGTGGGTGGAGCTATGTAGAGAAAATATGGAGAGAAAAGAGCAATATGAGAGGCGGCAATAGAGTTGCCACTGTCTAAGAGAGATAGGGGAGAAAGATCTCGGGTATTTTTGCAGGGTTTCGGAGCTAGGTTTAGAAGTACCTTGAATGATGAATGAAGCCATCTATTTATAGGAGCCTCAGAGGCTAAGGTTCATAAAGAATAGAACTTTTATTAGGAAGGAGTTTATTCTTTCCTCAAATTGTAGAGATTGAGTCCATTAGGGATTTGATTGCGATCCAAATCTCTTAATTTAATGATGATAATATCTCCTTATTAGGATAATATCTAAATTAGCGGTATTATCTTATTGAATAAAGAGAATATAACATAATTAAGATATTATCTCAATTTTATGGTATTAATTAATTGGCGAAATAAATGGGCTCAATTAATTAATTTAAGGGATATTCTTCTTTCCATGTGGCGTGCCGTAATTGGAGACGAAAATGTTTGATCCCACAAATGCCCCCCAACTTCTGCATGGCTCTTGTGTGGCATGTAGAAGATGAAATTATTTTTCAGGCTCTTCAACTGTGTATGGGCTTTCTTCAGTGAGTTAGACTCATTTTGCCAATTGGGAATTGGGTTCCCAATTGGAGTGGGCTTCTGACTTTCCTTGGAGTTAGGTTCCTAATAGGAATAGGCTTGCCATTCCTTTTTGTCCTAGGATGCCAACCTCTATTTCACATCGCAAACTTAACTTCTATACTTTCTAGCTTGAGAGAGATCTTGTAGAATTTGTACTACTTGTAGAAGAGAGGAGTTGTTGTGCATCCCAAGGTAAGTCGAGCACATATATTTCTTTTTCTTTGTATTTTCTTCTATTGGACTTTGGTCAATTGCTCTAGTCAACATGTTGACTTTTGATCGTTGACTTTGTCATTTGATTATCAACCATTGACTTGTGTCTCCCCATTTCATTTCTCCTCATTTGTACCCTAATCATATTCTTCGGGTGTGCAGATCCATAGGTTATCTTTAGTAAGGTAGTGGTTTGACTCAACTCCTCAAAGATGATATACGAATTAAATTCCACAATTGAATTCTTTCTATTAATAAAGGTTAATTGAAACCTTTTAGGACATCCACAAACCATGGTTGTCGCCTAGCAGCAAGTCACAGTTATCCAAGCTAAATGAAACGTTGTGAAAGAACCTATTCAAATTGGAATGACCGTGCAATTGAATCCTTCTCTTATGTCAATACTCCTTATTCACATTATTAGATCATAGAATCCGATTTTCAATATCCTAATGTGATTCATTCCTTTTATATGATTATTCTGGTAAGATTTAAAGATTTCTTCTTTCAAGTTTTATCTACTACTCTGCGCAGAGATTTGACCAATCATATCTTGGAATGTTCTCTCTCTTTTACTGAGAGTAGGGTTTCCTTGTTGTACATTCATTTGCTTTCATGACTCTATTGATAATCCTGATGAGCACCTTTAAGCTATGCCTAATTCAGCATGATCGTATAGTGCCCTCAAAGATTAACAACAAAACCACAAAACATCTATCATGCCTCAGGTCTAAGGATTAATTTGCACCATTGCAATTTATGAGTTCTAGCTTGACAGGTGAGTAAAGACTTCCATGTTGTAACTTATGTGTTGAACCGCATTCAGTGTCCTTGTTCTTCTACAAGCACCTGCACACATATCGATGTGTCTCCACACTTAATGACTTGAGACCTTGCCATTCCCTACATATAGAGATAATACTGTGTGTACTGGTCTTTGCAGAATATTGCCACCCGATCAATATTCCTATGACCAGGAACATATTCAGGATTTAGGGATGATGAGAAGTCTCCATGTATGCAATCTCATTACATAGCTCTCATATCCACTTGTGTATTCCTTGGACTATGGTTGTTCTACATATTGAAAAATAATATAGGATGATTTAATGTATAAAACAACCTTTCTTGCCATTGATAACATAATATGTCTTTTATCAAAGATGTCCTTAACTCTAACTATTATATAATTAGTTGGCTTTAAGGGCATATTTCTAACACCTCTCACCTCCTTATCTTCTTCCTGCTTCTTCTTGACACCTTCTTTGGGTTTCAAAGTAGGTTTCCCCTTCTTCTTCTTCTTGGTTTTGAATTTTCCTTTCTCTTTCTGATTAGGCTTAGTAGAAGAAGTTGATCCCTTCTCAAATATAGCTACCGTCCCATTCCCTTCTTTCTTCTTGAAGGTATTTTCAGCAATCACACACATATTTAGAAGCTCTGAAAGTGTGTGTTCTGTCTTCCCCACATTGTAGTTCATAACAAACTGGGAGAAGGAATCAGAAAGGGACGCAAGGAAGATGTGTGGCCAAATTATAGTCAAATGGACTATCAAGACTTTCCAGTTGCTTAATAAGTCCAATCATCTTCAGTTCATGTTGGTGAATTGGTGCTCCCTTAACCATCTTGGTTCTCAAAAGCTCACTCATAGAGCTATAATGCATGTTGCATGTGCCTTCTCCATAAAGCTCACAAAGATGAAATATCATGTCAGCAA
Organism: Prunus armeniaca; assembly: GCA_903112645.1. Taxonomy (NCBI): domain Eukaryota; kingdom Viridiplantae; phylum Streptophyta; class Magnoliopsida; order Rosales; family Rosaceae; genus Prunus; species Prunus armeniaca. Next base: position 11,562,919 of record CAEKDK010000003.1, on the reverse strand, counting down.
CATGGATCATATGCTCATGCTGTTTCTCGAGCTCCTCATTCATAGAGGCCAGAATGTAGCATTTGGCCTGACAATCATCATCAACGTGCTTGTTGATGGGTATATTTTATATTATATATTTAACCTCATTCTTAGTATATTTTGGTTCATATTTTGGAAGAATTTTGATACTTGAATTATATTTCCAATATAGGGCTTTCGACTTCCTCTGGAGCAAAAAAAAATCAAATGGACGAATTTTGGAGTAATTCTACTTGGAGGACGTTCGCGAGTCACTTAGATTGATCATATCAAAATTTTAGAGTTTTCTACCAAGTGGTTATTTTTTAGCAATAAAATAAAGGAGCAGTGCTCGGTGCTAGAATAGTGACGTTTTGGACTTTTATTGCATTTTTGGAGCTCAAGATGACCTCGGATAGGTTCGTGGCCTTCTAGAGAAGTGTTCAGAATGTTTTTATCTTTAACAACAGCTATCTTGGTCCAGATTTGGAGGAGATTTGAGGCCAAAACGTGGCTGGGCAGATTGTGGACAGATTCTCCTAATCCAATTTGGATTTTATATCGTAGTATTATTTTATTTTAACTTAGTTTCCTGGTGGGGATTGGGTAGCTAGGTTTTAGGAGGTATTTAAGTTCTTTCCAGCAGCAATTTTGCGGACTTTTTTTTATTTTTTTTTATGCAATTCTGGGGAAGACAGAGACTTTGGCTAGGGTTTTTGAAGAGCTTCTACTTCAAGGTGGTTTTATTCCTATTCATTTGAATGATATTTTCTTTGATTTTAATTATGGGTATGCGTAACTAATTCAAATTGCTACGGCGAGGCCATAAGCCTTAGCATGAATATGTAATTTTATTAATTTGCTTATGAATGGATGCATGTTTGCTTTGAATTATTAATCACTGCGTCTAAAACTATCTATCTATTTTAATGACTAATCACCATTAGGATATGTAGACAAGTAATTTGATGCAATTTCTGTTGGAACATCACCCTGAAATTGAGGAGGGCTTCTTGTGATTAGTAGTTGTAAGTTCACTTAAGGCGAACATCACGCTCTTAAGGGTTGCATGATTTCTCAAAGGGTTTTCACAAAACTTAATGAGTCTTGCATGTTTATATTTGATCTGAACATCCACTACTACAATTTTGTTAAACTACGACACCCAATAGACGACCCTTTATATAAAAACTGTTGTGGTGTTTTAAAAGACGACGAATGTTATAAAACCGTCGTTGTAAGGTACCTAATACGCTGATGTATTGGGTTGATTTTTAAAATTACGACGATACCTTATTAGGACCGTCGTGATTTTAGGAGGCGCTAAACGAAAATTCACTTTAAGTTCGCGAGCGCGGAACTTTTCAGAAAACCCTCGCTCGCTCAAAGCACTGTACTATCTCAAATTCCTTTCAGAAAACCCTCTCCCTCACATCGATGAAGCACATCTCCCTCTCGCCGTCCACCGAACTAGCCGAGATCACCATCTCTGTCATGCCGTTTAGGACACTGAGTTCACCAAGAGCACCATCTCTATCGCGCTGTTCAGTCCACCGAGCTCCCTGCGTTCGCCATCTCCCTTGTGCTTCCATTTTACGAGCTTTAGATTAGATCTTCTTCCTCATAGATCAGAAAGGTACGAAGCTACTTTTCTAGGGTCAACTTAGGATTCTTATGATTTGATTTCAATTTTTATTTTTTCTTGTTTATGATGGTTGTTTGTCTAAGATATAGGGTTACAATTTGTTTGTTCTTTAATTTCGATGCTTATTGATGTATGTTTTTGTGGTTGGATTTGACTTGATTTAAGCTGTATATGGTTCAGTGGTTGCATTTTTTAACCTTTTTGCTTTTATTTTGTTCAGAACTCACAGATAATCTTAAATTTAACTTGGGTTTTGAATTTCTCTTGTGTTTGCAATTGAATTTCTTGTTTTTATTTCTGGATGTGCCTTGTGCAGGATTTACCTTTGCAGAAAGTCGACGCACATGTCAACACTATCCATGAACTTTGCCCTTTGTTGCTCTGAGAGCAGATATGGATGCTTTGCCCATTCAGGTCAGTTAAGTCAACTTAGTTTAAATTCGTTTACCTTAATTGTTGGATTTGATCAGATTGATATACTCTGTTGCTTTGATCCTTATACTTGTGTCAAGGAAATCAGATACAAATGTTTTACCCTTGTTTTTGCAAGGGCAATTCAATTGTTGGGTTTTAATCACATAGATGTATATTTCTGCTCTGTATTCGTTTTCATTAGCTTTTAATCAAAGTGCTTGTGACAAGTAATTGTGGTAAAACGACTAAGACGTAAATGGTACAGCAGGCTACTTTTCCTTGATCCATAGAACCGTAGCCTTTCGAGCTTTTGTTGATGAGCATGTGAAGTGAAACAGAGAACCCTTTTATCTCCCCCGCAATGTCATACAGAACATGACAAAAGAGAGAAATAATCAAAAGCATCAAGTGCAGTGTTCAATTTGATGTTCTTAATCAAAAAGCACTTTGTATTGACAACATTGCATATGCATATGAGTATAGGAATTGGTGGAATGGGAACACAAGAGCAAAGTGGACGGAAAAATGCATGCTTGTGGCCACGATGCACATGTTGCCATGCTTCTTGATTTCTCTAAGACAGTCAATGAAGTCCACCCAAGCTTGAGTGATCACTCCTTTGCTCATTCCAAGAACTCTCAGGTTTTACATTTGACTCACCATTTGGCTCTCATTCTGACTGTCTAATTTGTTAATTTGGCATCTGCATATTTGTTAAAATCATTGTCTGTGAAGTAATTAGGTGATGACATAACTAGATACTTGCTGCATTTGTTAAATCATTCATGTTTCTGCTTTTCCGCCATCAAGTTGAAACCATGGTTGATTGTCTTACTGCCCCATGGTACAACAGCTACAGGTATCATTACATGGAATTCAACAAGTAATTTTCTAATGCGTAATTTCTGATTTAATAAAATCTCTGCTCCCTGAAACCAATAAAGAAAAAGTTTTGTTGGTTAAAAAATTCCTAAGCTCCTCTGGCTTTTGTGGATCAACTGAATTGATATGAGTAAATGAATTTTTTTCGGAAAATATTCCTAAATAGTTGAGATGACAAATGATATTGAAAGCACACGCTATTTTGGCATTTGTACTTTAACTAAGTATCTTAAGCATTGGACCATGAGTATCTGGTTTTTTATTTGGCACATATGGATTCAATTGTTAGACTTATAGTCTGAATTCAATGTTATTATCTCCCTTGTTTCACTTGTATATGTTTAGCTAGTACTAGAATAGTTTATGTGAGGTGGATGGGGTAAGAATTATGGTGTAAGCTTTAGATCAGCTAACTTTTCTAGCTGCTGCTTTTTCTCTAGTTATGATTGTGTAGGCTACTTTTTGCCTAGTTGGGCCAAGTCATTGCCTTGTCTATTGTAACAATCCGTTAAAGTGATGTAACTTTGGAAGTTATGGTCAGATTTTCTTCAATTCTGTTGACGTAGGAGTTGTTTATTTCAGGTCCTGGCTCTTAAAGGATCTTATCATGGTGATACTTTGGGTGCTATGGAAGCACAAGCACCATCATCTTACACAGGCTTCCTCCAACAACCATGGTATGAATTTTTTGTCACAAGATACTTGAAATATTCCAAATCTGTATTATATCTCAACTTTTGGAGTTAATCAGCATCCAATAGAGAATATAGTACTCTTACTCCAAGTTGGCATTATTCTATTGATCTATGATTCTCATTGTTTCAAGTTAAGTAATTATACTAGGTAGCACTATATTAATAATACTTTCATTAGTGGTAATGTTATCTGGATTGTATATCTCACTATTACATTATTTTGGCTTGTTAAGCAGTTTCCTAGGCCATGGAAGTGATTCTAACGAAGCTACTCCTAGTGGTAAAAGTTGAAGAAAGGCAGAGGAAAATTGGTGATGATGAATGTACATATGGATGACTTGAAGGATACTTAAGTATAGGAATTTTGATGTGTTTATTGTAATTAGGCTTGCAGCTAGCAGCCCTAGAGTACTTTCATTTTTTAGATTTTATTTTGTTCTATTGTACTCTTGATATTCTATTTATGAAAGAAACAATTTTTGAGTACATATATGTATGGCGTGGGTAATAGCATATTTGAGTATATATTTCTAATACCATTGGAAACAACAACAAAAAAACTAAAATGTAAAATTACGTTAGTTTTATAGTTAATAACTGTCGTCTTTACATCTAATAGACGACGGTTCTTTCATAAAAACTGTCGTCTTTATATGTAATAGACGACGGTTCTTTTAAAAACCATCGTCTTTACATGAAATAGATGACGGTTAATTACTGTCGTAGTTTGACATTCAAAAAGATGACGGTCGATTTAACGACGGTTTGAAAAAGAAAAAGACGACGGTATTTCCCCGTCGTCTATTTCAATTTTTGTAGTAGTGATCACAGAAGGATTTCATGTTGGATATATGTTTTTGCTTGAACATCACAAGGAAAATATGCATTAGGAAAACCTAACCTTCAAAGCATATATGTGGAAATTCATAAGTAATTGATAGAATTGCATAGGATTGTGACGGTGATGGCTAAACTCTAGTTTTCTCTAAATTGTTAGTTTTTAAGAAAAAGAAAACATTTTTCTTATTTGCTGTTATTATTTCCCAACTTTCAGATTTATTTTACTGTTAATTTAGTCTTTTCAAATTCATAAACTTCAAATCTTTGATAAAATCTATTTTAATTATTAATTAAGAGTTAGTTTAATTACAAATTAGTCAAATAATCTTTGGGGACAACGACCTTGTATGAGCACTTATACTACAATTACCTTGTGTTCTTGCAAGTATTTTCAATGATTTTAACCCTATTGCGCAGGTTCTAAAAATCCTACCACTTGTGATACTTAGCACCAGGGGTGGGCGAGGTCTGGTTCGATTTTCACCTCACACTGGAATCGAAATCGAAATCAGTATTATTTAGCTAGTGCGATTCAGTCCGATTTTGATGAAAAAATTTATGAAACCGATCGGTCCGGTTTAAACCAATTTCGATGCAGTTTTCGATTTTGGATCGGATTTTTTGTTATATATTTTTCAAATTTTTGTTTTTTACAAATTCCAACTAAAATTTTATTTTTGGGCTTAAAAATTCACAAATTACCTAATTTCATGCAAAAAAAGATAATTGGGCTCGTAAAAGAGAGGTGCTTTGAAGTTGGGTTTGGGGAAATATTATTTATAGAATTAGAAATTTCGCATTGGACTTAAATAATTTTAAAAAATAAAATAAAAATACACAATGTAATAACCCGAACCTAAATTAATATTTAATTATTAATTTATTCCATTAAAAGATAATTTTACCCCCGGAATATTTTAATGGTTTAAAAGTTGACTTTTTATTCGGGAAGAAATTTGGGAATTTCAATTATACTGTTGCGTAGAGCACATTGAGATGAGTCCGTAGACACGTAAGCTCAAATCCGAGTTGTAACAAGAGAGATACGATCAAAATTCAAGTAAGGGCAAAATTGTTTTTTAAAACCAGAATCTCTCTCTCTATCTCTCTCTCTCTCTCTCTCTCTCTCTCTCTCTCCTCGCGAGCAGACCCCCTCCCCCTCGTTTTTTCTCTCCAGTCGGTGGCTCCAAGAGCCACCACAGCCACCATCGGCCTCCACTTAGGACTACATTGGTCCCAAAAGGATCGCATCCTCTTCCTCTTCTAGCCCCAGTCCTTTGTCGCCACAAGCCACCGCGAATACCGCTGGAAAATCAAGAAAATTGGCAGGATTTTTCAGAAAAATTCCAGTCGCCCGTTCTCCCACTTCAGGCTACCATTTTCGTTGATCCATGTATGCTTTCTCAATCTTTCAAAATGTTCTAGCTGGTGGTGGTGTTGGATAGGAGAAATTTCTACGTTTAGGGGGTAATAAGCGATTGAAAATCTTCCAGTTTTTGGCCTCCGATTCTGGCCACTTTTTGGGGTATGTCCAAGAACAAAAGTTGCTCCACTCTATGTGGTGATCAAGTAGGTATAAGTCTTGACTGGTAGTTTGGAGATTTTCCGATCGCCGGAATCACTTTGGACAAGCGCGTGGGCCACTTTTCGACCTGTCCTTGAGTCCTAAAATCATCCTTATGTTGTCCCGAGCACGATGGTATGCTCGGATATGAATTTGGGCATCGTTTGATCATCGATCGGATATCGCATATTAGATATTTTCAGGTTCGACATGTTTGGACTGTTGGATAGACTCTATTTTAGTATATGTTGGTCTATGCATTCCTAGGATCGAGTAGGAATTCGTGGATCGTGAATCGGACCCCCGGATGTTCCGATTCAATTACATAAAGTTTGCGTTAAATGATAACCGTCCGATTGTGCGATTGCAAGCAATCTGACCATTCGATTCGGACCAAACTTGTAGTACGTGTATCCTAAATCTTGTTGAACCTATAGGACCTTCCGAATCGGGAATAAGAGGTCGTGGGCCCCGCAAGTCTGGATGACCAAGTTTGGGCAGTCTGACCCCTCGGATGACCATGAGCTTCCAAGGTCGTTTTACCTTTCGAGAAGTACTAAAACTACCTGTGAAGGAGTCTTGTCCAGTAGTCGAGTTATTCTGATTATGTTGAGATTAGGAAATTGTTTTATAGTGTTTTATGGAAATTTCTGGATATTATATTGATAATTGAAGTTATGGAATGGGCGAGCTTGGAATATCGGATTAGTGGTTTGCGAAAGTGAGCCTTGGACTCGGTTATGATTATTAGTAAATAAGTGGAAATTTGTTATTAAGAGTATGTGGTTGGGAAGTGAGTTTTTAGTGTGGAATTTCTTGCTTAGTGAGTTTAGATTGGGAAGTGATTCGATAAGGGATGTTCTTTAAAGGTTAATACTTTTCATTGATTAAATTACCATGCAATCTACTGTGGATTTAAATGCATTATTGGAGGTGACAAAATCTCTAGGGATAATAGTTATTTAATTATTTAATTATTTATCTATTTAGTTATCTATTACTATTAAGATTACCATTATAGTATTGAAATGGAATCATTTGTTAATTGGATTTCGACATGATTAATAAAAGTTACTAAATATCTAATTACATGTCTATATATATACTTAGTAGTTTGGAAATGATGAATTATGGACTCTAGTTCTCAACAGTATGTGGTGTAAATTCATAGGTAGTTGAGAACTGATTTTTGTAAAGTTGAAAAAAGATTTGAAAAATGGAATTGTGGAATAAAGGAAAGTTTGTGGTAAGTTTTGGATATGGTTTTCAAACCCACCAAAGGAGTACCCTAGTTGCCTTGAAACAGTTTTGTTATTTTTGATAATGCCTCACAAGTTTCAGGGATGCCTGAACCGTGTGGTGCAAGGATTGCGGCTCGAGTTGACTATGTGTCTTTAAGGCCTGCGAGGATTGCAGCTCGGGTTGATTTTGTGTTCTTGAGTTCTGCGAGGAATGCGGCTCGGTTAACTTTGTGTTTTCGAGGCCTGCGAGGATGAAACTGACAGGATACTTGAAATTGAAGGAATATTATCGTAATTGACGTCATATTAAAGGAATTGATAGAATATAAATGGGGGTACGCCTAGGTGGTAGAGTATTTGGGTATAAGACGTTTAACTAATATTGATGATATTATCTTGGTATTTTTAGAGTAAAAGTTAATACCTATTTTATGATTAAGAGACAATGATTGAGAATTTCCTAAATTTTAAGGATTTTATACAGTTCACCATTATTTTCTTAAGCGATGAGTTTGTTTTACAAGTAAAAAAGGAAAATATATATATTCCAACTAAGTTGTAGACATATATATATATTATATTTATATAATGAGCCTTATGTGAGTTTCGAAGGAAAGGATAAAAGTGTCTTCGGTGCTTGTTGGTTTTATTTTATTTTTATTATTATTATTATTTATTATTATTATTATATATATATAATTTAAGCCAATAATATACAAATTGATTTATGAATTAGAGGAGGTTCAGTGAGTGACCTACTTATGTTCTGAGTATGAACTGTTATGAGAATTTGGAAAGTTGAAAAGTATATACTTTAGAGCTTGTGAATAATGGTGAGCATATCGCTAACATGAGAACTAGAATTGTTTTGCAATCACATAGAAAGAACTACGTGTGGCTTGATCCCTTATTAAGGGTACGTAGGCAACCTAGAGTTATTAGGTGCAGCCGCGAGACCAAATGATTGAAAAGCTGTTCAGTTAAGTTATTTTGAAATATGTTAATGTAATTATGTTGTTTTAAAGGTTGAGACCAATTTCAGTTGGCAGAACGATTTATCTTATTTAAAGAGGCCTGATGTCATGATAGGGTCGCAAAGTTCGGTTCACGCCAATGAGATTTTGAAATTTATATTAGTAACTGAGGTATTTCTTTTATGCTCGAAATCTTGTTGAGGTTGTTAGTGATTGATTGAGAAATTCAAAATTTGAGGGAAGTTTATAAGTTCGTTATTATCATTCTCATTTGTGAGCCTAATATGATATTATTTGCATTATGTGGCGGCTGTGTTGTATATATCAGCCTAGCTTATTTGTACACTTCTTTTTCTGCTTAGTCTGTTATGAATGTTATCATGTCAGTATCTTTGGACTTTGGTATGTGACATATGTTTGGTTGTATGAATTCCATTTTTGTACATGCTGAACAAATGGGGATATTTAAATCGCTTGTTGTATAGGTGAAAATTTTGGGAAACGAACGAATTACAAGGGAGACTGCTGAATTTTCGACATAAGTCAAACTTGAAGAAAAAGAATTTAGACTTAGAAATGTATTTTGGTCAAGAGTGTCCGGCACCTGCCAGGTGTCAAACACACACAGGGTTCGCCTCAGATTCCAAAGTGGAATTTGGGTCGGGTCCTATCACACAACCGGTCCGGTGTGGTTTTGTAAGGTGTGAAACTGGCACTGGAACTAGTTTGAACAAGGTCGATCTGGTTTGGTATTGGTTTGTTGACTTTTTAATCAACACGATTTTTTTCTTCTGGTATGGCTTAGTATCTGGATTTCTAGTCTTGGTGCCCACCCCTATTTAACACGCATATTTGGTGCAATACCTATTAGTTCTTCTGGTATGCAAAAAAATATTGCAAGACAAAAACTTCCCAAACCTAGTGGTGAATATCAAATAACCAGCTGATAAATAAATAATTATATTAAAAAAAATAAAGTTAGGGTGCTCACCAGCACCCTCCAAAAAGAAAGAAAAGGAAGAAAAAAACCTAAAACATAGTAATAGATTAGGGTGATCAGAAAAGGAAGAAAATAAGAGAAATAATAATGAAGATTTAAAAATAAGAAAATAACAGAAAAAAATGTGCCTCCTATCTCAAAACTAAGTTACTAATCAAATTCCACAATTTAGCTCTCATCCCTCTCGAGCACAATTTGTAATGACAGTGCAGCCACGTTGATAAGGATTGATCTGCCCAGATGTACCACAATTATAATAAGAACTGCCACGTCGATTGCATGGAACATTATCCTTCTTTAGGGCTTCATAGCTTATATACCTTGTGTTACCTTCATCTTGAGGTCTTACAGTTTGCAGGCCCTCCTGCTCGTCCTCCTCTTCTTCCTCCTCGTTCTCCTCCTCATTCAGACACTCCTTGCCATTACATGCACGTGGTGGTGGAGTAGCCACTTCTCCATCACCGGCATCACGCCTCACGCGTGCGAATTCGGTGGTGGCACGCCCACGCGAATACATGTTGGTGGTGTGTTGGGTTGATTCAGCCACCATTGCCAAGGCCATCACAAGGAGAATAATTACTACAAATGTAATATTGGTCATGACCTTAGATGAGAGATGAAGAGGGTAAAGAGAGGATGAATAGAATGAGTGTATATTTTGGAAGCTGAAGATGGATGAAGCTAATCTTGGTGAGTATAGTAGTTAATTAGGGTAGTGATTTACACTAATTAACTAGAGTTTTAATTAATCATTTCACTTGATTAAGCTTGTTTTGTGCTTTTGTGTGACGCATGTTGTGAGACGTGTCCGATTCTCACTCCTTATTTTAGAAACATGTTTGTACTTGAAGGTCTTTAAGATTGGTTCAAACCAAGCTTCCATTGCATATACTGCTCCCAATTTATAGGCACCACTTCAGGAATATCTATCAAGATTGTTGACTGAAACGAATTAACAAACGTTTGTATAATTTATAGGTTAATCTATAGGAAAGAGCCCACAAATTAACTTCACTTAAGTTATAATGCATTTATATTGAAAGTTAATTCTCGAAAAAGTTAATGCATTTATATTTTTTCAAAGAGTAATGCTACATTTACCAGATTTTTATCCCACATTTCTATACTACATGATGTGACATGTGCATATCATATGCTACATCAATTAAATCAACGAAGTGTATTTTAATAAAGAAAGTTTAATTAACAGTTTTTTTTAAGTGTTAATAAATCATAAAAGAAAAAAAATGTTAAATAATTTTAATTGATGTAGTTGTCCACCTCATTTGCCACATAAGGTGATATGAAAATATAGTGTACAAATATGGTAAGAGTAGCATTATTATTTTTCAACTAACAAGCGTTTTTGACAAGACATATTAGAAGGGATGGAACAAATAACGTCTAGACTCTTCTTTTCATCTAGTTTTTAGAGAACAATGTTTTTATGATATTTTTCAAGAACATATACACAAATTAATCACATTAAAAAAATGATGTACCTACAAAAGCAAGATGAAAAATATTATCTTAATTTTTACTGTGACTTTGTAGAATTGATATGATGGCTAACAGCTGGCTGCTAGACCATCACATATGTTGTCATTTGAAAAGGAAAAAGAAAAGTCTCGTGTTACATATTTTAATTTTTTTATATGGCAATCCTCTAATCTATATTTAAAAGCCTTCACGACTAATTTATTACGGAAAATACTAGGTTTATTACATTTTTATATCATATTGTGTATCAACTCTTTAATAGAGGTGGGATACTGCTTGCCTTCTTCCTGTGAATCACATTTTAACACATATTCAAAAATAATTCATCAAAAATATAAAAGAAAAACTTATGCACACATGTCACACTGCTATTAACATGAATGTAGGAGCTCATACTTACATGGTAAGGAGGGAAATATTTTCAATAGAGGTGGGGCCCATTGTATTGTTGGGCTCCACCTCTATTAGAAAAGTGATACATAATGTGGTATAAAAATATGATAAGCCTAGCATTACCGATCTATTACATTTGGGAAATGATGTACTATCACTACAAAAAATGTTGGCAATAGTAACTTTTTTGGGGTAAGTTTTGTAGATGATTGGTCACCTTTTTTTGTGACTAATTTGTGATTAAAGATTTTAGTCACGAAAAAATGTAACAGATAATCTTCTAATAATGGAAAAACGTGACCAATAATCTCCAAAAGTTTGAAAAAAAACAAAAAAAGTGACCATTGCCAACAATTTTTGTAGTGATAATACATAATTTACATAAAAGGAAACTGTTGGTTTAATCTATACTAACTATTAGGCCGATTATGATCCAAAACTTTCCAACTATGGAACACCATAATCAAATTTGACATCTGAAAATTTCTGAAATAACTTGGAATAGAAACCGCTTGGTTATGATACAATGTCAAAAAATTAGGCCTACGCAAATAATTTTAGGCTTAATGCTCTAATTCTCACATGGTACTGAGCATACCATGAGAAGTTGATAAGCCTATATTGTATATATATTTTATGCCTCTTTTACTTATTTATTTGTTAATTTCCTTGGGTTAAATTGGTTGTTTAATTGGTTTTGTGAAGGAATTATGAAATAGAGAAAGTGTGCTAAAAAGGGCAAGAATATGAAGATTGGAGATTAAATCAAGTCAAGAAGCCAAGTCATTCCTTTTGTCGCAAGGAATGTTGTCAAATTTCCTAGTTCAAGATATTTCAAGTCTTATCAAGTCAAATAAGGAGAAATAAAAAAGACCCTATTTTAAGAGGAATCCTACTTTTATAAAAATTGTAAGTATACCTTAGATAAGTAGGATTTGTAAGAGTATTATAAATAGGGAATTAAGGTCATTATTCAAGGAATCCATCCATTACCCATCATCCTCCATCCTCCATTATCCATCATCCTCCATCCTCCATTATCCATCATCATCCTACATATTCATATTCATAGTTGAAATATCCAAAGGAGAATATGAAGAAAGTTTGCACAACCTTGGCATTCTACTTGGAGAATTCAGTGTCTTCCATGTCTTCATCAACCATCATGATTCTCAATAAGTTCTTCATGAACTAATTTCTTTTACTAGGGCTACGATGTAGCCTAGCTATGAATACTCAAATTCTTTGATATTGTCACTACTACAAAAAGTGACAAAGATGACCAGAAAAAAACGACGGTCTAAGGGAAAATCGTCGTTTTTTTAAAAGACGACGGTTCTATAAAACCGCCGTGTAATAACACCTTAGACACCTAAAAATGGGAGATTCCAATGGTTGTTCATAAAAGACTACGCACCTAATTAAAAAACCGACGTTTTATTGAAATGGGATTTCCGCATACTAAAATCTAAGCCAACAAAGAACGGCAGAAGTTATGAATAGACTGACGTAGAAAGTATAGATGACGATGTCAAAAAAAGCTGCCGTTTTTACTCAGAAATTAACACGACCAAGTTTTCGTATAAGGCGCCGTATAATTACAAATAAATCCACGGCAGTATAATACAAAATACCGCCGTATTAAATTAATGTACAACTACAGCAAAGATAAATATATCGACGTCTTTCTCGTATAGTTCTACGACGGTATCTTTAACTCTCACCACGTTGGGGTTTTTCATTTAACGACGTATTATAAAATTTAACGTCGTATTTATTCACTTTATACGTCATACCTTATATTTAAACCGTCGTCTTAATAAGAATTTTTTTAAACAATTTATTTCTTGGATATCCTACGTCGGTAGATCAACTTAATGACAATAATTGAAATAACCACAACAGTTTATATAGAAAACCGCCGACATAATCACATTTTTCTGAGATCCCAAGGGTTACGAAATCTTACCAGATGGAACTCTGTTCCTCATCATAATCTTACCAGAAAGACAATATTTTAGAGGTTAATGATGTATGTGTATTTGTGTCTTTGAGATACACAAACGCACATACACATTAACATCCAAAAATTGCCTCTGAAATTTGACGACGGCAGCCTCAGATTTGCAATCAGATAGACAATTTTTTGGAAGTTGATGATGTGTGTGAGTTTGTGTATCTACACAAACGCACACACACATCAACATCCAAACAATTGCCTCCTAAAATTTCACGACGGCAGCCACAGATTTGCAATCAGATAGACAATTTTTTAAAAATTGGTGATGTGTGTATGTTTGGGAATCAGATACACAAACATACACACACACCAACATCCAAACAATTGCCTCCTAAGAGGTGAGGTGAGACAGAGAAAAGGGCAAGAAGAAGTTGAAACCCTAATTGAAAACTAAAACTGAAAGAACTCGTGAAAAAAAATCTATTTATAATTAAAAAATCAAATCCATGTCGGTTATATTACACATAATGACGTTCAACAAAACGAATCCACGTCGCGAAACAAATATATTGCGTCGTCTTAGTCTCAGAGCAAAAAACCAACGACAGAATCAATTAATTAACTGACGTAGAAATTAAAGACGTAGGAAATTATAAACCTACCGCCATCTTACGACAAAAACGACGACGGTAGAAAAAAAACACCGTCGTTGTTTTTATATTCATATTTGATTTAAATCAGTCACCCAAACAAGAAACTTTACAAATTCTAGAACATTAATTTCCGTCATTTAAATTTCCTTGGGAAAAAAAACTCTATTTATAACGCACTGTAATTGAAAACTAAAACTGAAAGAACTCGGAAAAAAAAACTCTATTTATAATTAAAAAAATCAAATCCATGTCGGTTATATTACACCTAACGACATTTAACAAAAAGAATCCACGTCGCTAAACAATATATTACGTCGTCTTAGTCTCAGAGCAAAAAACCAACAACATAATCAATTAAGTAACTGACGTAGAAATTAAAGACGTCGGAAATTATAAACCTGCCGCCATCTTACGACAAAAAAGACGACGGTAGAACAAAAAACCGTCGTCTTTGTTCTACCGTCGTTGTTTTTATATTCGTATTTAATTTAAATCAGTCACCCAAACAAGAAACTTTACAAATTCTAGAACATTAATTTCTGTCATTTTAAATTTCCTCGGGAAAAAAAACTCTATTTATAATTAAAAATAAAATCCACGTCGGTTATATTACACTTAACGATGTTAACAAGAATAATCTACGTCGGTAATTATAAACCTACCGCCATCTTACTTTAATATACTACGACGACAAAAAAAACGACCAAAAAAGACGATGATAGAACAAAAAACTGTCGTTGTTTCAAATTTGGTATGTTCTTTTTCTGCAGGACTTGGATAGTTCAAAGCATTGACATTGTCTTTACAAATTCTATTGCTCAAGCATTGACAATGCCATCTGAAGCCATTTCTATTCTTTATCGCATTCTTGAAAACCCATCTTCTTCTTCTGAAGCTCTACGGATAAAGGAACAGGCTATCACAAATCTAACGGATCTTCTTAGCCAAGAAAATCGAGCAGAGGATCAGGCACATCTGATCTTCAGATTTCCCTTTGCAAAGAAATGGCGAACTTTCCTTCAACAACGAGTGGAGGCCAGGCTTGCATCTCTTTTGATGGAAAGCAAGGAGTATTCAGAAGCACTAAGTCTCCTATCAGGCCTGATCACGGAAGTGAGAAGTCTAGATGACAAGCTTCTTCTTGTGGACATAGATTTGTTGGAGAGTAAACTCCATTTCTCTTTGAGAAAGACATCCAAATTATTGTCTTCGAGAGGTGAGAGAGAGTGTCTGTGAGAGAGGAAGAATTTGGAACCCTAAATGAAAACTGAAACTGAAAGAAAGCGACAAATTTATACAATAAATTTTTAAAACCCACGGCGGTCATTACACACGAACCGCCGTTTAATTTTAAAATCAACGTCGGTTATTATTTATAATACGTCGTATATTATAAAAATCCACATTGGTATATTACAAAAAAACGACGTGTTAAATCCTTGTACCATTACGCGAGATATTAATTTATCGACTTTTATTTTGGAGTTTACTACGACGGTACCTACAACACTATTGTTGTATTTATTTACCACGTCCTAAGTTCAAATTATCGTCGTAGTTTTTTATTTATACGTCGTCGTTCTCTGTAAACCGCTGTCTTAATTTTATGAAACGGTTTGTGTATATATTCAACTTTTCGTCTACCTGACTTACACATGCACTGTTTCCAAACCCGATAAAAAATTTCAATCTCCGAGAGAAAACTTTTCGTCTTTTTTCCTTGTCAGAGAACTGTCAGTGTATCTCATTGTCTTCTCTCGTCTTCGTCGTCTTCTCTGAACTTAAACACCAAACTCCGAGAGGAAGCTTTCATTGCACGCAAAAGGTAAGCTTTCATTTCTCACTATTTTTGTTGCTGTTTTGCATGCTCATACGGTTTTTGTTTTGAAAATCTTTTTACCTTTTTTCTGGCCAAAATCATTTTAATTCTTTCCAAGTTTGATAAAATATACAGACAAGAGGGAAAGTTTCCAACTTTGAACACAACTACTTCAACTAAATAAGACGACGGTTGCTTCTTATTTACGTGGTTAAATATGTAGACCACGACGGTTCATCAGTCGCCCTAGCGTCGTCTGAAAATTGATCTAAGTTGTTTTTAAAATGACCGTCGTTTTTTTATTTTCTTGTTTGATTGCAGGTTTGATTTCTCTGAACCATGGTTTTTGTTCTTCCTAATTTGATAAAATACAAAGAAAAAGAAAGTAGGGTTTGGGATCTTATATAGACGACAGTATCTTATTATTCACGTCGTGTGAATGTTAATACCACGACGTTATACTAAAATACCGTCGTCTATATAAGATTCCAAAACCTTCTTTCTTTGTCTTTGTATTTTATCAAATTAGGAAAAACAAAAACCATGGTTCAGAGAAATCAAACCTGCAATCAAACATTCACAGACAAAGAAAGAAGGGTTTGGAATCTTATATAGACGACGGTATCTTATTATTTACGTCGTGTAATTTTAATACCACGACGTTATATTAATATTAACGTCGTTTGAATTTAAATATCACGACGGAGTGTAAATATCGCCGTAATAACTTCTTATTACGTCTTCTTTATATTGTTTCGTCGTTGTTTAAGTACCATCGTTTTAAACATTTATTACGTCCGATGTTATGTTATTGCGTCGTTTAAAATCTTATCATACGTCGTGTTTTATGAATAACCGTCGTTTGTGTTCTTAATTTTTTCCTGAAATATTTTCACTTGCAGGTTTGATTTGTCTGTAACCATGGTTTCTCAAGACCAAAGTAAGGACTCTGGCTAGAAAAAAAATGGAGGTAAGGAGGTTGCAAAGGTAACTCCTCAAGACAAGTACTTGAAGAAGATGAAGTTTGTTTCATCTGCTGAGACAGAACCAGCCAGCACAACAACAATTTCTGAGGAGTCAAAGTCAGCTCAACATAGAGAAAGTAGAATGGGATGCCTTTGTGGCTTCAAGGTTATCCCAAGAATTTGTGTCTGTGCATTCTCAACATTCAAAGATTAGGGAGAAACTTGAGTACAATCATCGATTGTCTCGAAAAGGATAAGCTGGTTTGGAGGATCAATTGGAGGAAACCATGCCTGGGGTAGAAATTGATCGATCTACCTTATGGAAGAAAGCTAGACAAGACAAAGATGGTAACATCCCTGATCCAAAGGTGGCAGAGAAAGCAAAATTAATTGTAAGACTACTCACTCTGTTTTAAATTTTTATTAAACTCTGTATTGCCCTAATAATTCTTATTACGTCTTATGTTATATTTACCGTCGTGTGAATGATATTACTACGTCGATATGTTTTAAAAAACGTCGTTACAGGTCTGAATTTGGAATCACTACTCTGTTTTTTGTAATTATAGCATAAGACGTCGGTGGTTTATTTATTGCGTCGTTTGAAACAACTAACCACGTTGTTCTTTAAGTAACGTCGTTATAAATATATTATAACGTCGATTTCTATGTTATTGCGTCGTGTGAAATTATATAATACGTCGTTTGTTTATAAATAACCGTCGTGTGTTTTCTTGTGCTGACTTTTTTATATGTCTTTGTTTTAGGATGAATTGCAAAAACAAGTGGCTGAAGGCAGTCTTAGTGTATCTGGCAGTAATGATGTGTTGACCTTGGCTTTGGGTCCCGAGCATCCAGGGAGAGTAAGAGGGGTAGGTGCTGGGATTTCCCCTAGGCAATACTTCAATTTACCTAGACAACAGAGGGTAAAGTTTGCCGATCAATTGAAGGAAAGTGTAAGAATTGTCTTTCAAGAAGAGACTAAGAAGATGGAAGCTAGATCAAGGGAAGAGACTTTAAGGATGGAGGCTAGAACCAAGCAATTGGTAGAGGCTGAGAGGGAACATTTACTGAGTCAGCTTTCCAAACTCATCCCCAATTTTGATCCAAGCTTGCTTAAACCGAAAACTAGCCCCTGTCAAAACCAAGGTCTAGAGCAAAGTCCCAAAAATCCAATGTCTGACAAAGCAAGCTGCTCTGGGGATGTGAGATCCCTACATTTTGAGGATGATATTGCCAAAAATGGGGAAAAGCAGGAAGAAATGGTAACATATATGAACTTTGAATTCTCTGTTTTTTAAAAGAGGTATTAGACGTCGTTATTATGAAGCAAACCGTCGTTTGAAATACATACCACGACGATTTTATTAATAAACCGCCGTTTGTATTTCAATACAACGTCGTATTTAGTTTACTTGTTTTACACTCCATTTGACGTCGTTATTTTTGAAAACCTTTGTGGTGATTTAGACAACGGTTTTAGTCCTTACCGACGTAATATATGAATCCCCACGACGTTTATTATTTACCATCGTTTAATAATTTTAAGACGTCCATAATTTTTACATACCATCTTAAGTTATGCCTTACCACGACGTTTTGATTTAATTTTTTTACTTTCTGTACAATCTGTCTTTTATATATATTTCTTTTTTACTTAAAACAGAAATCTGGGGATTTAGAAAATCGAGATGAAGAGAAGAAAGAAGAAAAAAAATTTGAAGAGAATAAAGAAGAAAAAAAAGATGAAGAAAATAAAGAAGAAAAAAAAAGATGAAGAGAAGAAAGAAAAAAAAGAAGATGAAGAAAAGCATGATGAAAAGGTATATTCTCATAACTTTGCCTTTTTTATTTGTTTTTCAAATTTCAGATGTCGATAGTTTCTTTAAACCGTCGTTTGTTTTCATATTAGAAGTCGTAATTTGTTTCCTATGACGTAATAAATTATTCAACACGACGGTGTTTTGTTACCGTCGTTTAAATTATTATCAGATGACGTTGTTTTCTTTAAACCGTCGTGTTTAGTGAATTACCACGTCATTTTATTTTGCTTTATTCCTTTAAACATGGTATTGAAGTAGCTGATTATTCAAAGGTGGAGGTGCCATCTTCCTTACAATCCCTTTGTCGTTATGTGGAAACCACACTAAAGCCTCAGGAGAAGATCATGACCTTTACAATTGGGAAGGAGGTGTTTGGTGCAAATCGCAGTACCTTCGTCTTGCCTGAAGATATTGCACAGTTAGCAGTTAGCAGGCATGGAAGAAATTGGGGCTACTGTGCTTGCAGTATATATGAGGTTTGTCCTTATCAAATATTTATTTCACACTCAAATTTGTGTTGAAAAAAAAATTCATTATAGCATAAGACGTCGGTGGTTTATTTATTGCGTCGTTTGAAACTACTAACCACGTCGTTAGTTATGTACCGTCGTTATAAATTAAGTATAACATCGATTTCTATTTCATTTCGTCGTGTGATTGTATAATACGTCGTTTTTTTATAAATTACTGTCATGATAAATTTATAATGATGTCGATTGCTACGTTATTTCGTCGTGTGAAACTATATAATACGTCGTTTTTATAAATAACTGTCGTTTGTTTTCTTGTGCTGACTTTTTTATATATCTTTGTTTTATATTAATTTTGTGCAGCTGTCATTGGGTCTTGCTGATTGTGAGAGCAAAGAAGGAAATCGTCTATTTTCTGGATCCTCTGCCCGGAAATCGTGTGGTTAATGAGGAGGCCAAAAACATGGTGAACAGTGCTATAAAAATTTATAATTCCCACATAGGCAGACAAGGCCGTAAAGCACCCATTTGGAAAACTCTGCCAGACACACCAAAGCAACCCAGCAATGTCGAATGCGGGTATTATGTCATGCGCTTCATGAGAGACATCATCATGGATCCTTCCCTGGAGTTTGAGAAGATGGTAAGAAGAAAATTTTCAGATACATTTTATGTGGTTTTTTGTATTATCAACGACGGTCCTTTAAAATTACCGTCATTGAATCGATATACTACGTCGGTTATGAAAATAGCATCGTCTGTGATTGAATTTCTTTTATTTATAAAGCTTAATAATCATTGTTTATGGATTGCAGTTTGCCAAGGGAAAAGAGCAAGCGCCATACCCCCAAGCAGCCATTGATGAAGTTAGGAATGAATGGGCAGAGTTTGTTTGCCTTTCATGTGGACTAGAGGATTTTTAGAACACTTGATATTTTTATATAATGTACAAATTTTGTCTATAATATATAATGTACAAATTTTGTCTATAATATACATCCGTTTTTTCCCTGAAAATTTGTTGAGGTTAATTCTAATTTTAAAAAAAAAAAAAAAAAAAAAAAAAAAAAAAAAAAAAAAAAAAAAAAAACGTGTAACACGTGTAATAGAAATAAAACCGACGTAAAAGGATATTTAGACGACAGGTATGACGTGGTAATTAAATTACACGGCGACACCTTTTTTGTTTTAAGTCGTGATATAACGTTAGTGAAAATTTCGTCATGGTTTCGCTTTTAAACGACGTCCTTTCAACAAATAAGTCGTTTATTATATTTACAACGTCGTTACTTTCTTAAAGTGGACGTGGTTTGTTGTGATTGAGTCGTGGAATATTGAGAGTTTACGTCGGATGGTGAAACATCCGCCATGGTTTCTCTTTTAAACGACGTCCTTTTTACAAGTGAGTCATTTATTATGATTTACAACGTCTTTAATTTATTAACCCCAACGTGGTTTGTAGTTGATATAAGAATATTTTATTATTTTTAATTCAAAATATTCAAAATAAATCCTAAAAATGAAACGTCAACTCCTATGAAGTCATTGATATATTTTCTTCCCCCTAAACCTTAAAAAAATTCAGTTTGAGTAATACAAATTTAAAATAACCACCCAAAAATAAATTGTTTTGATGAGTCATAACATCACTTGTAGTTTGATGGATTAGGGTTGTTATTTATTAGGGTTTAGGATTAAAGGATAATTTTTGGGGTTTACGGTTTAAAAGACGTTATATATTAGGCTGTAAAACCATAAACCCTTTTATAAAATTATATTTTAGTAATATATAATTTAGGGTTTAGGGTATTTATTTTTAACAACGGTATTTATGTTTTCAGTTGATGTTTACTTTTTTGACGACGGTGTTTATGTTCCTTTAAAATGACGTTGTACATGACTAACAACGTCATCGATTTAAAAAAAACGTAAAAGGTTATTCAAACGACGCTATTGGTGCAACAGACGACGTGGTTTCTTTAAAATAAACGGCGTTGAGTTCAGTGTTTGAGTTGTGGAATAATGAATTTACGTTGGTTTTAGTAAAACTTTCGCCATGGTTTCTCTTAGTTTTGACGACTTCAATTGTTTTTTTCGTTGATGTTTTAAAGAGCGCGCTTTCCAAAAAAAATTCGCGCGACCTAAAATTTTCAGATTTCGCTCTAAGTCTTATACTTGTAACCCTGAACCCTAAAATTTTCAGATTTTCGGGCAACATAACATTTCGCTCTCTCCCTTACTCTCTAATTCAAAGTTGGGCTCTCTAGGCTCCGTCGAATCCAAGTAGGCCATAATCTGTGAGCTCTGCCGACCTGTAAGTACAAACCCTTATTTTCCCCTTGTAAATTCATTGAATGATATTAGGTTGTTTTGTTAAAGGGTTCTAGATATATGTTGTGCGATCTTTTAGTAATGTTGTTGGAGGTATGGGTTCATGGATTTCCTGTTTAATATTTTCATGATCACTCTCTGTTATGTTGAATAGGGAATGGATTTAATTTTGTCGGATCTTTTAATCACTCTCTGTTATGTTGAATCGGGAATAGATTTATTGTTTTCATGCTTAGTATATGTTGTTTCATGCTTGGTTTCATGCTTAATACCCAACATAAAAATTAATGTATATGTTGTGTTCTTAATAGGGTTTTGGGTTCTTGAAAATAAACTGGGATATTGACGCCTTTTTAGGCATACGACGACGAATTTTTTAATAAACCGTCGTCTGTATTACTTATACACGACGGTGTTCTTTATCTACCGTCGTGGTTATAATTAGACGACGTTTGTTGATAAACCGTCGTCTATATTGTCAAATACGTCTGTTTTGTTTAAAAACCGTCGTCTGTGTAGTATATTACTTGCTATTAAAACTTTATATAATCTGCTATAGTGATGGTCATTGCTTGTCTTTTCACTTTATTATAAATAATAGGGTATAGTGTCGGAGATGGATAAGTCATGGATGCACTCGGATAGAAGATCGAAGGCATATGAGTTAGGGGTGGAAGCATTTTTGAAGTTTTCTGTAGAAAATCTTCTAACTACAACACATATCCGTTGTCCATGTGTTAAATGTGTTAATTTGAAATTGTTTGGGGTTGGAATTATAAGGGATCACTTATACTTTAATGGAGTTGACCAAAGCTATAAGAATTGGACATTTCACGGAGAACTTTGGGAAGCAACTACTAATGCTAGTAGAAATGTTGAAGAAGATGATGACCATAGTAGGTATAGTTTTGTGTATGAAGAAATAGAGATGGATGATAATGATTTTGGTGATTTTGGATCCGACCCTTATGAGTTTGCCAATGTGATTGGGGATGGAGATCAACCATTGTACCCTGGTTGTAGAAAGTACACGAAGTTATTAGCATTAGTGAAGTTGTATAATTTGAAGGCAAAACATGGGATGAGTAATGTCTGTTTTACAGAATTATTGATACTTCAAGGCGATTTGCTTACAGAAGGAAATACAATACTGGCCTCTATGTATGAGGCAAAAAAGACTTTGTGTGCATTGGGGCTGAGTTATGAGAAAATGCACGCATGCCCCAATGATTGCATCTTGTATAGGAAGGAGTATGAAGATTCAACTAATTGTCCTACTTGTGGTATCTTAAGGTGGAAGGAAGGCAAAGATTCAATCTTGAAAGAGGGTGTGCCAGCGAAGGTGGTGTGGTATTTTCCTCAAATTCCAAGGTTTAAAAGGATGTTTCGATCACATGAGACAGCTAAGAGTTTGACTTGGCATGCTGCTAGAAAATAAATTGACTGTCAGATGTCTCATTCGGCGGATTCCCCGTCTTGGAAACTTCTTGATGATAAATGGCCAGGGTTTGGTAATGAGCCGAGAAACTTGAGATTGGCTCTTTCATCTGATGGATTCAATCCCCACAGTTCTCTAAGTAGTAGATATAGTTGCTGGCCAGTTATTTTAGTTACATATAATCTCCCTCCATGGCTGTGCATGAAACGAAAGTTCATGATGTTGACCTTATTGATTTCCGGTCCTAAAC
This sequence comes from Prunus armeniaca, assembly GCA_903112645.1. Classification (NCBI taxonomy): domain Eukaryota; kingdom Viridiplantae; phylum Streptophyta; class Magnoliopsida; order Rosales; family Rosaceae; genus Prunus; species Prunus armeniaca. The sequence goes on along the minus strand of CAEKDK010000003.1, from coordinate 11,540,062 downwards.
AATCGGGAAATGATATAGACGTCTACTTGCAACCTTTGATTGATGATTTAAAATCTTTGTGGGATGGGATTGGAGGAGTGTATGATGCACATAATGGAGAATACTTTACACTCAGAGCTGCATTAATGTGGACAATTAATGATTTCCCCGCCTATAAAAACTTATCTTGTTGTGTTGTTAAAGGATATAAAGCTTGTCCAATATGCGGCGATGATACACCTAGTCACAGGTTGAAAAATGGCCACAAAATTTGTTACATTGGGCATAGAAAATGGTTACCAATCAATCATCCATATAGGAGGCAACGTGCAGCTTTTAATGGGAAACCCGAATATGGCACGCCTCCCGAGCCATTAACCGGAGAAGAAGTGTTGCATATGGTTGAAGATGGTGACAGAGTTTGTTGGAAGAAGAAATCAATATTCTTTGATCTCGAGTATTGGAAATACCTTCCTGTGAGGCATGTCCTAGATGTTATGCACATTGAGAAGAATGTTTGCGATAGTATCATTGGTACATTGCTGGAGATCCCTGGAAAAAATAAAGATGGGACTGCTGCTCGATTAGATTTATTGAACATGGGGGTCAAAACTGATTTGCAACCCGAGTATGGAGAAAGACGTACTCGTTTGCCTCCCGGGCCTTGGAATTTGTCAAGAGCAGAGAAGAGAGAGGTTTGCAATTCTTTCTATGGTATGAAGGTCCCTGAAGGTTATTCTTCAAATATAAAAAATCTTGTATCTTTACAAGATTCAAGACTTCTTGGCCTTAAATCACATGATTGTCATACCTTAATGCAACAATTGCTCCCTGTGGCAATTCGTTCTGTTTTGGAGAAGCCTGCAAGGTATGCAATAACTCGTTTGTGCTTCTTCTTCAATGCTATATGTGCAAAGACTGTTGATGTTTCCAAGTTAGATAAGTTGGAAGAAGATGTAGTAGTTACTTTGTGTTTGCTTGAGAAGTACTTTCCCCCTTCATTCTTTGATATCATGGTTCATCTAGTAGTACATCTTGTCAGAGAAGTTCGTCTATGTGGGCCAGTATATTTTAGATGGATGTATCCGTTTGAAAGATATATGAAAGTGCTAAAGGGGTATGTTCAGAATCGTACTCGTCCCGAAGGTTGCATTGCTGAATGGTATATAGCTGAAGAAGCTGTAGAGTTTTGTACCGAGCATTTATCTGATTTAGTACAATTGGAGTGCCTTCAAGCCAAAAGATGGGAGTTTCAAAGCCATTATCAGGTTGCACAGTGAGCGTAGTTGATCGGGACCTGTTGAACCAAGCACATCTATATGCCTTGGAGAATACGGAGGAAGTCCTACCTTATATCAAGTACATATGAGTTTTATTCTTTAAGTTTCCATTTTAAATTATTTCTTATGTTTATCTTATATGTTTGGGACCGTAATGCTTGAATTTTTTGTGTCATGTAGGCAACATATGATCCATATCAAGATCGCTTATCCAAAATTTAGAAAGAGAACAAAGTGGCTGCAGGATAAGCACAATAGCACTTTCATTCAATGGCTACGCTTCAAGGTATATGTTATTGAATAACATATTTGACTTTTAATTTTCTTCTTTCTATGTTAGATTGAATTAAGATATGATTAATTTGCAGGTTCAAAGTGAACTTAATGAGGAAGACAATCATGGCGTATCAGAAAATTTAAGGTGGCTAGCAGCTGGTCCAAACATGGCAGTGCCATCATATAAGAGCTATCTTATTAAAGGTATTAAATTTAACATCAAGGCACAAGATGATGTGCGGACAACTCAAAATAGTGGAGTTTATTTACTTGCACATACCATGCAAGTTGCTAGTGCCAAGGATAAAAACCCAATTCTCTCAAATATGGGTTTCTATGGTGTCATTCAAGAAATTTGGGACCTTGACTACCAAAAGTTTACAATCCCAGTCTTTAGGTGTGATTGGATAGATAGTACTTCTGGTCTTGTAGTTGACGAACTTGGATTTACCCTTGTAGATTTGAGTAAAATTGGACATAGGAATAACCAATTTGTTTTGGCTTCTCAAGTCAAACAAGTATTTTTTGTTGACGACCCGAAGCATCGTGGTTGGTCGGTAGTGTTATCAATGCCTAATAGAGAATATAATGATGTTATTGGTGATGATGATGTCTTAGGTGATGTGAGAATTGAGTGTGAGCCATTTACTAGAGGGATGCCAAATGTTGACACATTTGATGAACTAGTGGGTGAGTTTGGGAGTCAAATATTCGAGATGGGTGTGAAGATATATGGATTGAATGATGCTTATGTAATTGGCAGTGTATGACATTAATTTTGTAATATATTGTAATGTGATTTCTTCACTTTCATTATACAGGTTTTGGCCACAAAAAAATCAGTACAAAAATTACTGGTTCCAGATTACAAACACGACGGTCTTGATAAAAATGTGAAAAACAAACGTCTGTTCTAATAAAAACGACGTTTTGGAGCATTCAACGACCGCAATATATTTACCAACGTCTTAAAGCAACGTAACAATGAAGAACCACGACGCTATTGTGAAACAGTTATTCAGGATATCACGTCGGAGAAGCATAAAGAACCGCCATGTAATTCAAAATAACACGACTCCAATCCCATAATACCGACGTCTAAAAGACGAGATATCTAACCTGAACGTTACAAAAGACGACGTCGTCATAAATTTACCACGTCGCATGTTCTTTCATAAACGAAGTGGAAAAGGATGAATTCACGACGGTATTTGAAGTCCATTGGTAAATTTGTCGACGTTAAGATATATTTGGACATCGTTCCTTTGAAAAAACAACGTTATATTGATGTATCCAAGTCTCTTTTCTTATGATAATGTCGTTAAAATTGCTTTAAACGGCGAATTTCGGATAAACAACGCCGTCTAATATGAATTAGACGACGGTAATTTTGTTAATGATGATGTATAAATTATGAAACACGGCTGTCTTTTTCATGATAACGACGTTTTATATTGACGACAACGTCGTCTTTATAAATTAATGTGTCGTAATTAATGATCCCAACATTTTTTCCACGTCGTTTATTTTCAGATCATGTCGTTAAAATTATTTTACACGGCGGTGGAATGAGAAATGATGCTGTCTCAGAGCCATTAGACAACGATTATATTTTAAAATATGACGTATAAATTCTGTAATATGGCTCTCATTTATTTGGAACCGACGTTGTTTATGTAGTTCAACGTCGTCTCTGTAAATACATGCATCGTAAGTAATGACCCTAACATCTATTTCCACGTCATCATTCATAGAAAAATCGAAGTGGAAAATTATTTCACGACGGTTGTTGGAAATGTAGTGACGTAGTATGTGTCAATAACGTCGTCTATTATGTATTTAAAGACGTCATATTTTTATTTGTCGTGAAAGGTGTATTTAACGGCGTTGAGTTTTAGTTCTCGTCGTTGTATGTGTATCTTGTGGCCATGTTCTGTTAATATATGTCATATGTTGCCTTTTTAACGATGTTTTTTTGTTAGAGTTGGTCGTCTATTCTCATCCTCGACTGTTTTTTTTAATCTCTTTTTGTAGTACAAAGACGTCGGTTTTTATCTGTTGATGACGTTGTTTGTTTTAACAACGACGGGTATTTAGTGTCGTGGTTTGGTTAGAGAAAAGATGTTGGTGGATTCCACGACCCTTTGAAAACGGAATACACGACGGTGAATTCCCGTCGTCTTTTTCCTTTTTTGTAGTAGTGTGTTAATTTTATTTATCTATACATGTTGAGTGCTTGTTACTGTTCTTAATGCTTTCAATTAATTGGTCACTAATTGCATGATTAGAAGAATTAGGTTGAGACCGGAAGGAGATTCCTAATAAAAAGCTTCTAGTAACAAGTACCATAAATTACATAGCCGACTCGGAAGACTAGGTTATGGTTTATGTAATCTTTATTGTTTTCCACAAATCTTAATGAGTTCTTAGCTATCTAAATCCATAACTAGGAATAGAGTGGTTGATGGTTAGGAATACAACTAATATAACTCGGAAGAGAGTATTGGTGAGGTAAGGGAAAACGATTATCAACATGTTAGATAATTAGAATTAACAAGCTAGAAGGATTTGGGTGGGATTAGCTAGGTGAAATCGGTGCCCTAGTGCTTTATCATCTTTGTTTTCATCTTTTACATTATTTCCTTAATCTCAATTTATTTTGCTTGCTTAATTAGATTTTAATCATCATAATTCTCTTTTCGTTTAATTCAAATATAATTAGAAATAAATCACTCTAGTATTTAATAGATTACTTGATACCTGTTGGAACGATACTCTACTTACTACTATATTAATTTGAGCGATATTATCCACTTGCAATTAATCACATCAGAAGTATTTACCAAATTCTAGAACGTAAAGTTTTGTACCACAATATACGAGATCTTGAGCCTCCGGGTTAGTGTCAAACTTGAGTATCTCAATTTTGACACGATTAACACATATAACTGATATTATATGTAAAAACAAATAATACTGGCCATTATTAACTTGCATTGTATGAGTTCATTGTATAATAAGATAATTTCTAGGACATTAGGGGTTATGTGAAAACATGAAAAATCTTAAAGAGTGTTAGTGTAAATAATTCTTTTATTTTTATGGTTTCGTTAGACTCTCCCTATTTGGACACAATTAGCATGTTTAACTAATATTATATGATGAAATAGTTTTTTATTTTTTATTATTTACATTTATTAACATGTATTGTACGTGTTGTTTTATAATAATAGGATTTTTTTTCGCTCTTAAGAGCATCCACAACAGTTGCTCAATAGTTCATTTTAGTAAATTGAACTTTTTTTGCAACTATTGAACTAAACTGCAGTTTAACTTGCAGTGGTGTAGTTCAATAACTTCAAAATTAAAACTATATTTTCTTAAAATATCTTTCTAAATGATTGAATAAAGTAAAATGAATAAATTTAATTACAATAAGAATTCAACAATTAAAATGGTTTCAAAGAGATCTTTAAAAAGAGACCAATTTTGAATATATATATATATATAAATAAAATTAATAACAAAATTTTGTATTGAAAAATAAAATTTCAACATAAACAATTTTTTTTGTGGGTGTAGGAAGTTGTGGGAGAGTTGTTTTCTACATATGTATTTATAGGTAAATAACTAGCCATTTGTGTTTCTGAAAAGTGAAATAACTTAGCAATATAATTAGCTATCCTTTTTATTATTTTTATTACTATATTGTTGAAGTTTGTCTAATAAATTTCTCTTTAATTCTCTAAAGAAAAAAAATAAAAAAAAAAAAAAAAAAAAAATAGATGTTGGTTTTTTTAACAGTGAAATAAATTTACACTAATTAAATGTAATGGAAAATTAAAAATTAAAAAGGAATGTTGTCCATGTGTCAATAAGAGAGAGGCTGTAGAGTTATTATCTATCTATATATATATAGCAAAAGGCAAAGAATGGTGAAACATTCAAAATACCAGAAAATGCCATTGGTTAATGCAAATATTAAAAATTGAAATTATTAATTAAATTAGGATAATATGGTAAATTCACTCTTTTTCATATTAAAAAAAATTAAAATTAAAAGAAAAATAAGATGATGGATCCTATTTTTATGGAACACAACTACCCATTATCTTTTTTAATTCTAAAATAAATTTTAAATTTTTTTAAAAAAAGCCTCTCGCAGGCACGGAAGTGCGTGCGGAGAGGCTAGTAGTAGACTAACTTATTGAAATGAATTTCATTTCAGAGTTCATTTTATTGACCTATAAAATGAAATATTGATATTTGAAATGAATTGAATTTTACGACTGCAACTGAAACTGAACTTTACGACTGCAAGTGAGCCACGTTTTGTACCCAGAATACAAAAAATTACTCAAGCAATGGACCCTTTTAATTTTTATATGTTAGACATAAAGCCACCTGTTTTTCAACCACTAAAAAAAATCCAAATTTGAATGTTGTTAATAATTGTCCTAGTATTAGAAAATATTTACAATCTGTACCATCATCATACTTAGTCAACACTACCGTTATGGCATTTCCATTAAAATCCCTACTTTTCAGCATTTATATGTAATCCCTTTTATTTGGGCACCTATTTAAAAATAAAAAGAAAAAAAAAAAACACCAAACCCAAAAAAAAAAAAAAAAAAAAAAAAAAAAAAAAAAAAAAAAACATAAAAAATTATAAAAAAAAAAAAAAAAATAATATACCAAGTAATATACAAATCTAAATAAATTTAGGTTTTAGGTTAGTCACAAAAAATTTCACTTTTGAAAAAAACCAAAGTTTTTTAAAAAAAGATAGAAAAACCTCTCAACTTTTAAACCAAAGATTCAAAATACTAGAAAATGCCCTTGGTTAATGCAAACATTAAGAATTAAAATTATTAATTAAATGAGGATAATATGGTAAATTCACACTTTTTCATATTTAAAAAAAATTAAAATTAAAAGAAAAATCAGATAATGGATCATATTTTTATGGAAGACAACTGCCCTGTTTGTGCCTAATAAATCACGGTCATAAACTAATTGAAGGGATTTCCTTTCGATCCTAGCGCCTACCGTTTCGTTAAGCATTTCGTCTTCCTGAAAACAAAAGAAAAGCTGCAAAGGCAGAATCCTCTCGGTCTCGCGACTGCAGTATTGAAAGCCGAAGCCGAAGGCCGTAAAAGACACGGCCGAAGAAATTGTGGTTAAATCGCCACATGGCCTCAAGGTCCCACGCCCCATTTAATGAAGTAATGCCTCTGACTTTCGCAGCAAACCCACTAGTTGCAAGAAGCATTTAATGCACAAGGGAAGAAGGGAAGTGACTGAAGTCAGGATTTGGTGATGGAAATCAGGGTGGTTAGGCGCAGACATTCTCACAAGTAATCTTACGACTTGAGGTAAGATCACCAACCACCAAACCAGGGCATTAAATGCGTTCCCACAGCCACGGGGGCAGAACCCACGATCAGGGCGGTGGCCGAGATTTACCGGGATTTATGGGAGTCACACCACCATGCTTCACAATCCTAAACCACCATGCTTCACGATCCCAAATGCCGAATTGACTACCCACTTGCCCCGATCAGGCTCCACCACGCAGGTCTTTTCAGCCTCGATTGTCCCTCTAGGGCTCCTCCTATAAATACTAAGCTCAAGACTACATTCAAAGGGTTCAAACACCAAACCAAAAGCCTCCCACGGAGCAAATTATATTTTCCTGTAATGCACTTTCAATACCTTTATTTGCTTTCCTAGGAGTAGTGGTAGATTGTAAGGAAAATCCATTCATCAATATATCATACGACCCTTGATTTTCAAGGTGCTGGAGCACCATCTCTGTTATCGTCTCATTCACCCCATATATCATACGACCGTCGCTCTTTGAGCAACGCGCCGGAGCACCGCCTAAAACCCGCCACCAACACCACCACTAAACAGCCTTGTAGCTCAGGCCGTGAACCTGACGGCCGAGATCAGTTCCTCTCTCGGCCACAATCGTTTGATTAGGAGTCGAACGCAAAACAGGCGCAACATTTAACCATCTTCTACTCGAACCTCATCATCATCTCGCGCATAACCACACCGCATCCAAAGAAGGACGTCACATGTTGACGCATATCCCCTCAGCCCGGAGCACCAGGGCGCGAGATTTGCGCAGAGCCAACATGCCCATTATCTTTTTAATTCTAAAATAAATTTAATTTTGTTTTAAAAAAGCCTCTCACAGGTGCTGAAACGCGTGTGAATAGACTAGTAATATTATTATAGCTGAACAATGATAATATACCTAATAAAAATTATTATTTTAACCTAAAAAGTATTGATTAGGTAATTGTCCATTGGAAAGTTGTGGCGGAGATACGTGCCAAAAATTACTAGTTCCTTATATTTTGTAGGTATACTAATTTTAATTAGATTGCACAGGTATATTATTTAACAGTATTTCGTAAATTAGTATTCCTACAAAATATAGGTAAATAATTTACATATACAATCTAATTAAATTAGTATACCTAAAAAATATAGGTAAATACCCATAATTATTTTGTAGGTAGACTAATTGACGTAGATAAATACCCATAATTCTTTTTTGTTTTTAACTAAGGATTTACCTTGTTGTATATAATGCACCTCGATTTCAAGTTCAACAATTTAACTTAGAGGCATTGTGTACAACTTGGAAATGTAGGTGATTTATTGAACCTAAAACAAAGAGATCAAGAAATATAGAGAGCAAGAACACGTGTTCTTTACCTTCGAACGAATTAATTTCAAACCATAACAATTAATAAATTCAAAATATTGATATAAATAAAAGGAGTTATGTAACCGATACTAATTGGAAAGTTAAAAGAACAAATAACCAAGTAGCCAAATTGGAACAAATAACCCACGAGATTATCTCAAATTAAAAAAATTTAAAGGAAAAAGCAGACCCAAATTTGAATAAATTTTTTTGACCCAAACCTAAATCCATGCAAAATTGGAACACTATTAATGGGCATTGATTTGAAAATAATTAGTTGAAAACAAAAAACCACACGGTAAAGTGAGGCAATCAAAACGTACTCAAACCAAAAAAAGCACAATAAATAGGTAATTAAGGGTATTTTAGGAATTTAAAAATATAACATCGGATTATTGTCAAGAAATAATTAAGGGCACAATAATTAGTTGATTAGGAAATTTACTTAGTTGGATCCTAGTCATCAAATTTTTATCTAAAATAAAATAAAAAGATGGGTTGTAGTTGTAGGTAAGGAAAAATTAGATTGAAGGGGAAAAGTTTAAAAAAAAAAAAAAAAAAAAAAAAAAAAAAAAAAAAAGAAGGGGTAAATTTTCTATTATTTTTTATGGTTTTGTTAGCATTTATGATTAAATAAATTTTTTGAAGTAATAGGTTTTTTTTTTTTCTCAAATAATAATTTACTCTAAATTAATCTAATTTATAAATCAGGGACTTCAATCTAAGTGCAAGAGGACGGACTATGCTTAATATAGAAGGAAAGGTTTTCAATTAGCAATATATGTAGGCCAATACGAACATGAGTGTTGCTCATTCAGCATGAATAGGGAATGACATGACACTAATATTTAATAGATACATGCATATAAATTATATAATTTGAAAGATGTATTTATGCAACTATTTACCCAAAAATCTCCTTAGCCCTATCGATAGGCCAGGAGAATTTATTAGATGTGAGCGTGCTACTACAAATTGCGCCTCACATAATCTGATCCCTAATTAAGCTAGTATGCTCCGAGTTCGGAATCGGCTCATATTGGTTTTTTTTTTTTTTTTTTTTTTTTTTTTATTTAAAAAAAAAAAAATTAAAGGTAAACTTCAACAATATAATCCAAGACATCAAACATATTTAGGGTTTTGGTTATGTTAGGTTTTTGTGGGCTTTGTTTGGGTTTATTGTTAATTGTGGTGATTTGAATTGGTAGTTTTAGGGCGGCTTTTGTCCGGGTTAGTTTTGCTTTTAGCATTTAGTTTGTTCTAAAGCACCAATTCCAAGAAGCCACAAATTAACATGCTAAAAGCAAAAATAAAGCAAACAAAGGCTGCACTAGAACTACTAGTCTACATCACCACAATTAAGCATAAGTCCAAAGAAAGCCCACAAACCTAACATAGTTGAAACCCTAAAGCAATCCAAAATCTTAAATGAACCTTACCACCACCACCTAAAGAAGCGTCGTCATAGCCACACCCACCACAACCTAAACTCGTGAAGCCATAACAAATTTGGCGAAAACATGGTCTCCAACAATCTACATGCGCTTAAGAGTGAATACATAAATCAATATAGCAACTCTCACAAAGACCAAATTAGAGAACATGAGCAGTGTAAGAGAGTGGGTTTTAAGACAAGGATTTGATTGAGAACATAGCCCAAAAGATGTGATGAGGAACTTCAAACTCAGCAATACTCGGAAGAAATTACCACAAGGGGCTTGAAATTGGTACTTAGGTGTAAGAGGTAAAAATTACACTTTTAACAAGTTAGACAACGATCCTACGAACAAACTAATCCTAATCATAGACCTAAGAACACACAGCAGAATACACAACCAGTTATCAATCAATTCTCAAGTCCCTGCAAACTTAGAAGATGACTAAGTGACAACCTAAGCACTCAAAAGGACTCGTGAATCTAAGCAAACCCTGTGCTAGCAACAACTCGAGTGAGAGGTGTGTGAACATTCATCATCATTCCAAAGATAACAGATACAGTATGACTAGCCATAAAATCAAGATCAACAGACTGGAAATGTTCACCTAGAAACTTACCACTAGGAAAAAGTGTGGGTCATCACTCCAACCAGGCAATCCACTAAGTTAAGAAGATTCTTACAAAATAGGTAATCACAAAATCAAGCAAACCTAGATCTATTTAGGAATAGAGCGCTACCTTCCTATGCAACCTTCTTGTCATTCATGGAAATGGCATGTAGTCCATCTACTTCTTCACCTAATAACACCACAACTCAGCTTCGGATTAAAGAAAATAATGAAATATAGATTCTGAGATGAAAAGGGATCAATTCCTACAGGAAACCATCCTGTTGAAGAAATTAACTCAAAATCTGACCTAGATAAGAATGAAGATGTGTTTAACTATCCCAAATGCATATTTCTATACTCACAGCACATTTCAAAAAGCCAAATTTCAAAATCTCTTAATGAAAAAGTACAGACCTCACTCTCAAATATAAAATGCAGAGCAAGAAGAACCTCTAAAAAGTTCTCTCCTAAAGGAAGTAAATTCCAAGGATCAAAGGAGATTTTAAAAAATTTCCCAAACATAAAAATATTTGTGAAAGTGATGGCTACAAAACCAAAGCTTACCTTTTACCCAAAATAGCTAGGTTAGAAAGCAATCCATATGGCGGTTAATGAATGAAGCTATAATGAGACAAAAGGACAGAAAACCTACAGCTAGCAAAGTGTGACACTCATGTGAGAAAATAAATGAGCTGGCAGTACACGTATATTTCAACGGATGACCAGTCATCATGTTGACTATGCATATCCTAAGGCAATCTAATGCATGCTATGCATGATTTACCTTTGAGCTTGATTTACATTGAGTCACAATTTATTCTCAGTCAAAATAATATTCTTCAACTAGACTAACCTAGTCTAATTAATTAACCTTGAGCTTGATGAATTACATGTGCAAAACAAAGTTGTCAAGGGAAACTAAAAATCTTAGCTAAACATAACCTAACAAGGGCTTCATATTCAAAAACTCCAGTGGACTTATTCACTAACCCAAAAAAAGAAGGCAAGAGTAGATGAGGCAGATGAGGGGCAATGACACTTGTTCCTCCTCTGCCCTCTATGGAGTTTTTCTTTGGGAGTCCCAAAGGAAGTTGTTGATGCTCTTTTTGGGAGGGTCAACTTAGAGATAAGAGTAGAGTTTTTTGGCAGGGAAGAAGGTGAGGACCTTCGGAGTTGGAGGAACCTGCAGAAGATAAAGAGGAAGAAGCAGTCGTCAAGCTTCGGACACCGGTGTGGTGTCTGCTGAAGGATCTCCGATGCTTAAGTCAACTATATGTGGTAATTTTGGCAGAGTAACAGTAAATGTGAGAAAATAGTTACCATTTTTACTTACTGTTTCCTAATTATAGGGGAGTGAAAATGGGAGTTTTGCACAAAATTTCGATGTGGGACTTTGTGCAAGTTGCTATTGTCGTGGCATGTGTCCTTGGAGATTAATTTTGGTAGTCGAGAGCTTCGGCAGTCGGGAGCTTCGACAGGTGTTTGGCACTTCGGAAGAGTGTCTTCCTTCGGTAGGGAAGAAGACGTGTCTGCCTTGGTGCTAGTCATTTTGATGATGGATATGCTCGGTTGATTATGGTGTAAACAGTAGTCCCCCAAGTTCGAGGTCAAGAAGTAACTTATGGGTTGGGAACTTGTGAGATTTTTGTGTAATCATGACCGAGCATTCCAGATTCAGTGGGAGCCGTAGGGCATTCCCTAGTCCCCCAAGTTGGCAAGCTAGAAGTTGCGTAAACACTTGGAAGGTATGGTAAAAGTTGTGTGAGCCTCTAGAATTGTTGGTAGCTGGGTACCTAAGCATTTGGCAAGGAGAAGTTAGGGGAGCCCCTAGGGTTTACGATATGATCCATGCCATTCGGCAAGCGTTTGGTCTTTGGGATTATGCCAAGTAAACACTTGGTTTAGGCTGTGCAAAATCCTTCGGCATGTTATTTTTTAGAGAAAAGTAGGCTTGGGCCACTCAAGCTTCGGCAGGGGTGATTTTTCAAGCCCCCATTCCTTCTGCACAGCCCTTGCAGTTCGGCAAGGCTGTTTTTGTTTTTTTTGTTTTTTTTTGTTCCCTCATGGAGCTTTGGCAAGGAGTGAGGGAATTTGGGCTTCGGCAATGCATATTTGTTGAGCATGGTATGGGATTTCGGTAAGGAGAATCCCTTGGGAGCCTATTTCTCCATTGCATGCTCCTTGCTATTCGGCAAGAAGGCTAAAATGAGCCTAGGCCCGGTTTAGGCTTCATGGGTTTCAGCAAGTCGTGGGCTTGGCTTTCGACAAGGGTCCCAAATGAGAGATAAGTGCCAGGGTTTGGGAATGAGGGGTGCAAATTCCGCAGTATTTGTAGGACCTTCCGTTAGGCAAGTCCCCTTGGAAGAAGTTTGCGGCGCCAGCAAACCCTCGGTTTCAACACATCCTAGCTTCGGTAAAAGAGTTCCTTGTGACCTCTTGTGCCCTCTATATAGCCCTTGCCGTTTGGCAAGGGTTCGTTGGCGAAAATTTTGAGAGGGCCAGCAGCGGTGATTTGGGAAGTGCTAGATCTTTTTATCTTCGGCAAGGTGAGGGAGGTGATCAAGCCTTCTTGTCTTCGACAAGGCTGGTAAAGGTTAATTTGTAGTTGGGCCTCATTTGGCAAGGGGTACTGATAGTATTCTTAGAACCTGCGCAATAAGGTTAAAATCATTTAAAATACTTGCAAGAATACAAGGTAATTGTAGTATAAGTGCTCATACAAGGTCATTGTCCCCAAAGATTGTTTGACTAATTTGTAATTAAACTAACTCTTAATTAATAACTAAAATAGATTTTATCAAAGATTTGAAGTTTATGAATTTGAAAAGATTAAATTAACAGTAAAAGAAATCTGAAAGTTGGGAAATAATAACAACAAAGAAGAAAAACGTTTTCTTTTTAAAGACTAACAATTTAGAGAAAACTAGGGCTTAGCCATCACTGTCACAATCCTATGCAGTTCTATCAATTACTTATGAATTTTCACATATATGCTTTGAAGGTTAGGTTTTCCTAATGGATATTTTCCTTGTGATGTTCAAGCGAAAACATATATCTAACATGCAATCCATCTGTGATGTTAAGATCAAATATAAACATGCAAGACTCATTAAGTTTTGTGAAAACCCTTTGAAAAACCATGCAACCCTTAAGAGCATGATGTTCGCCTTAAGTGAACTTACAACTACTAATCACAAGAAGACATCCTCAATTTTAGGGTGATGTTCCAATATAAATTGCATCAATTACTTGTCTATATATCCTAGTGGTGATCAGTCATTAAAATAGATAGATAGTTTTAAACGCAGTGATTGATAATTCAAAGCAAACATGCATCCATTCATAAGCAAATTAATAAATTACATATACATGCTAAGGCTTATGGCCTCGCGCTATCAATTTGAATTAGTTACGCATACCCATAATTAAAATCAAATATCATTCAAATGAATAGGAATAAAACCACCTTGAAGTAGAAGCTCTTCAAAAACCCTAGCCGTCTCTGTCTTCCCCAGAATTGAAAAAAAAAAAAAAAAAGAAAAAAAAAATTGCTGCCGGAAAGAACTTAAATACCTCCTAAAACCTAGCTACCCAATCCCCACCAAGAAACTAAGTTAAAATAAAATAATACTATGATATAAAATCCAAATTGGATTAGGAGAATCTGCCCACAATCTCCCCAGCCACATTTTGGCCTCAAATCTCCTCCAAATCCGGCCCAAGATAGCTTGTTTTAAAGATAAAATCATTCCAAACACTTCGCCAGAAAGCTCCGAACCCATCCGAGGTCATCTTGGGCTCCAAAAACGCAATAAGAGCCCAAAATGTCACTATTCCAGCACCGCACACTGCGTCTTTTGTTTATTGCCAGAAAATAACCGCTTGGTAGAAAACTCTGAAATTTCGATATGATCAAGATACATGACTCACGAATGTCCTCCAACTGGAATTACTCTAAAATTCATCCATTTGATTATGTTCTGCTCCAGAGGAAGTCGAGAGCCCTATATTGGAAATATAATTCAAAGTATCAAAATTCTTCCAAACTATTAACCAAAATATACTAAGAATGAGGTTAAATATGTAATATAAAATTGACTCATCAGGTACTAGGAAGTAACGACTTGCGCCTTGTCCACAGCTTCAGCAGAGTCGGTTTTCCTAGATCATTGATTTAGCACGGCCCTTGCCGTTCGGTAAGGACTTGTCAGAAAGGGGCAGTGGCCTTGTATACCTTCCCAATTTTTGGCCGGTATTTGCGACTGGATCCTTGGTCTTTAATAGCTTCGGTGGTAGCCCTCTCTCGAGCAAGCATCAGTTTCAGCATGGCCCTTGTGCCGTCGCGTAATTGAGCAACTTTGTCAGTTGCTAGTGGGTTGTTCCGCTTGGGTCTTTCGGCAGAAAGAGTGTTGTTCTTTTTGGAGCGTGCCCTCGGTACTGTCATTGCCCTTGTAGTTTAGCAAGGGTGAGGGAGAAGAAATTTTGTTAGAGCACACAGCCACAACCTTGAGGGCTAATTCGGAAAGGACAACTTGGTAAGGGTTTAATGCTTGGAAAGGTCCCTTCCGTGACTTCTGCACGCTCCCTGCCATTCGGCAAGGCAAGTGCCATCCTCACTCTCTCTTGAATTGATGTTGGGTTTCTAGGATTTTCGGTGATAGCTGGGGTGACCTTGGATTGGGCTTCACTTTCGGCAGGGATTTGGGGCTGGGCCTTTCCAGGTGTACGAACAATCGGCAATTGAGGGTCTTGGTGAGGCTGGGAATTGGAGCTGGGCCTTTGTTGAAGCAAGTATTTTTGCGAATGCCCTTTTCCTTCTGCACGTTGCTTGCTGTTCGGCAAGGCCAGTACAAGATAAAATTTGATTGATTTTGGTTTTTTTTTTTTTTTTTTTTTTTTTAATTTTAAGTAGGTTTTGGAGGGAAGGGAGGGAGGCTAGATCCTTGGCTACGATGGGGTTTGAAAAAGGGATTAGAGAGGGTGAGTCCTCCTTTACTTCGGCAAGGAGGTGAGGATCTGGAGTGTTTGCGCTGTTGGCGTGTTGGGCTTGGTAGTCCTTCGATGTGGGTTGGGTGCGAAGAGGCCTAGTTGAAATCTCAAAGGGAGGCTGTTGGCCCTTCGGTATAGGCCCAAGGGGGGAGTGCGCATAGCTAGGAGCTTCGATCCCCTTGGTGTTTTAGCTCACATGGGGCTTGGTGTTGGGCCATCAACGTTTGGTAGGTGGACCTTGGCAACATGGGAATTTTGTGAGTCCCCCATTCTTCTTCTCAACCCTTGGCAACATGGGAATTTTGTGAGTCCCCCATTTGTTTGTGCTCATTCTTCGGCAAATGGGCTGAGCCTACGGGATTTACAGATTTGGAAGCTGGGCTGCATTTGAAGGGAGGCTATTGGGCCTTTGGTATGGGTGTCTTCGCCCTCATTCATTTCGTGACCTCCATTTTTCTTTCATGGGCCTTGCCGTTCGGCAAGGCTTGTTTGTAAATTCGGTATGATGGTGAATTTTTTTGAATCTTTGGCAGGGTCCTGGAAGGAGAAGGCCGGGGGCTAGGCTTCTTGTCATTCGAGCCCAACAGTTTTTTTCTTTAGCTCAAGCCTTGCCGAAGCCAAGGAGGTGTTGGGATTAGGGCGTAAGGCTATGGGGAGCTGGGCCTAGGGCTACGGCAGGAGCAGTAATAAGTAGACAGTTGCTTGGCAAGGTTAGAATATTTGTGACCCTCCATTTCTTCTGCACGGGTTCAGCAATGCCTTTTCGAATTCCTCTTCGTTTTTTGTTTGTTTTTTTGTTTTGTGATTTTGAATTTGAAATTGTTCGGAGTAGGTACGAGGAATTTATAGAGGGAAGGTGGAAGGGTGCTAGGGTTTGTGCATGAACCGAGGCGTCGGTACCCTTGAGTCTTTATAAATGGGGACTTGGGGTGAAGAAGGTATCACACTTTGAGTCTTTGTGAAAAAATTCTAGAGAGTGAGATGGAGAGGAAGAAATTCCGACGAGATACTCTGGTGATGGTGTTGTGGCCAAGGTGATTTCCGGCGTCCTTTTCGTGGTCGTGCAAACAAGGTTAGACCTCATTTCCCTTGAATTTTCGAATTGAAGTGTCCTTTTTGGCATGAACATGTTGAATACTAGGATGAACACCTTGAATATGGATATGAACTTGATGAACACCTTGAACATTGATATGAACTTGTTGAATGTTTGTTTGTAGATCAAAGAGCATGTAGGTGTGCCATCCTTTTTGTGTTTTGATCCTTCTTGCATGTGCATTAGTCCCTTTTTCTAGTTTATGCATATTGTAGATGTCTAAAACTTCTGGTAGAGAAAGTCATGACCCCCCTGCCTTTGGTGGGGAAAATACTGAAGGTGAGGAGCCAAGCCTATATGTGTGTTCCGAAGGTGAGAGTTCCCAAATGGAGGGTGTGGTAGAAGGTGTTATAGAGAGTAGGATGGTAGGGCTCGAGGGTGAGAGGAGGGAGCTATTAGTGGACTCTTAGGAGGTTGAGTACAAAGAAATGCAGAGGAATTACAAAGAGTTAGAGGCCACAACTAATCAGGTTCTGGCCTTGCCTCAGACACCAGAGGTGGGCTCGAGCAATTAGGCATCACTGTCGGGGTCTGTGGGAGTGACCGTGGCTTTAGCTTCAGAGGGGTTGGAGGTACGGGTTGGTGTTCCTTTGTCGAGGAGGAATATACTTACAGAGGCAAAACTGGCAGAGCTTTGGATGAATTTTAGTGTCCCACCCACGGTGGGCTTGAGGCTACCTACTGCAGTTGAGGTGGTTAGATATCCTCCAGAGGGATGTGTGCTCATATTTACGGATATGTATCATTATGGCTTCAAACTACCATTTCATCCCTGGGTGCAGATGATGTTGGCCAAGCTGGGGTACGCGCTGGGGCAATATAATCCCAACTTTTGGATTCTTCTTCATGGGGTATATATTGCTTGGTGGTTGACTGGATTGGGGGAGCCTACATTTGAGCAGTTCATGTATTTGTAATTGATTTCGAAGCAACAGGGAAATTTTGGCCGGGTACAAGCCAATTGCCAAAAGGCAAAAGAGAGGGGTTATTTTATTAGTCGCATGCCTTTTACTCAGAAATCCTAGGGAACATACGGTGTCTGGCCCACGGTGACTGGGAGTGTCCGCTGGGGAAGACCGTCACTAAACACGTTCCTATCCACTTCCAGTCTATCGGTCCTTGGCCCCATCCTTTGAGTCTGATTGTTGTTTTGTTGTGTTTTAACTGCTTTCATTCTTGGTTCTCCATTGTTTGCTTTTGTAAGTATAAATGGCTGAGTGGTATCTAAACTTTGGTGCAGGTTCAGTGAAGTGGGGACCCATTTTCAAGGAGAAGGACGAGGTTGAGAGGGTGAGGTCACTACTATCGGAGACTGAGCGGGAGTACCAACACTTAGTCATGCAGAAGAATCTGCAAGAGTCTGGACTCTTTGCAAGGGAGTAAGTATTTGAGCTACTGTTTTTTTTTTTGTTTTCATCCTTTTTGTGGTTGTGACTAACTTGACTTTTGATGTGCAATAGTAGATGTTATAAAGGGAGGCACAAAGGTGGTTGTGGATATTGATGAGGCCGAGAAGCAGAGGCGATTGAGGGAGTTTCGAGTGAAGAAGGCAGAGAAGGAGGGTGCCACTCGGGCGACTGGGAAGCACCCTAGAGATGACAATGAGGGGTTGGTTTCCGATGTGATGGGGTAGAATAAGGCGTTGGAGGAAGCTAACCAGAGTGTGATGGGGATGGGGCCGAGGCTTCCTCCTTTTGATCTACAAGTGCCGCCGAAGCTCCCCTTGTTGGTCCGTCGCAAATCTCGTGGCCTGGTGCTCCGGGCCGAGGGGATGTGCATCAACACGTGACGTCCTCCTTTTGGATGCGGTGCGGTTGTGCGCGGGCGTGCCAGCACAGTCTACCGTGCGTCGAAGTGATGGTGAGGTTCGGGTAGAAAATGGTTTAAATGTTGCGCCTGTTTTGCGTTCGACTCCTAATCAAACGATTGTGACCGAGTGAGGAACAAATCTCGGTCGTCAGGTTCACGGCCTGAGCTACAAGGCCGTTTAGTGGTGGTGTTGGTGGTGGGTTTTTAGGCGGTGCTCCGGCGCGTTGCTCAGAGAGCGACGGTCGTATGATATATGGGGTGAGTGAGGCGATAACAGAGATAGTGCTCCGGCCTTGAAAATCAAGGGTCGTATGATATATTGATGAATGGATTTTCCTTACAGTCTACCACTACTTCTAAGAAAGCAAATAAAGGTATTGAAAGTGCATTACAGGAAAATATAATTTGCTCTGTAGGAGGCTTTTGGTTTTGGTGTTTGAACCCCTTGAACGTGGTCTTGAGCTTAGCATTTATAGGAGGAGCCCTGGAGGGCCAATCGAGGTTGAAAAAAGATTTGCCTGATGGCTTGAAAATATCTGCATGGTGGAGTCTGATCGGGGCAAGTGGGTAGTCAAATCGGCATTTGGGGTCGTGAAGCATGGTGGTGTGACCCCCATAAATCTCGGCAAATCTCGGCCACCGCCCTGATCGTGGGCTCTACACTCTTGGTCGTCAGAACGCATTTAATTCTCTGGTCCAGTGGTTGGTGATCTGACCACAAGCTGTGAGAATGCTTTGTGAGAATGTTTGCGCCTAACCACTCGGATTCCTGTTACCAAATCCTGACTTCAATCACTTCCCTTCTGTCCTCGTGCATTAAATGCTTCTTGCACCCAGTGGTTTTGCTGTGGCGGTCAGAGGCACTACTTCATTAAATGGGGCGTGGGACCCTGAGGCCACGTGGCGATTTGACCATAGTATCTTTGGTCGTGTCTCTCATGGACCTCGGCCTTGGCCTATAATGTCGTGGTTATGAGGCCGAGAAGATCCTGCCTTCATATTTTTCTTCTGTTTTCGAAAAGGCTAAATGTTCGACGAAACGTGGCCGTTTCAGTCCATGAACAGGTGCTACGGCCGAGAAGAGGTCCCTTCTGACGACTGTGATTTATTTAGGCACAAACACCCCTTTGGTATGTAGTATGTTTTTGCTGAGGGGGTTGAGAGGGTGGGCTTCGGCAAGCTGCATCGGCAGAAGAATGAGGTGAACCTAGCCATGCATCGGCAGGAGGTACCCTTGGTGAACATCTTCCTGGAAGGCATTAAGAGTGACCCCGAGCGAGCGCAAAAGACGAGCCTGATGTCTGCCTATGTAAGTTATATGTATTTATGAATTTATTCTTGTCATTTTGGTTTTGCTATGACTAACAATGCTTTGATTTACAGGCCTTTGGCGAGATGTATGTCAATCTAGCTATGGCAGATAAAGAGATCTAGAGGTTGAAGAGGCGCAAGAAGATGACCAATGACCAGATGGCAGAGGCGCAAGAGGCCATTCGAGAGAGGAATGCCCTGCTATTGTAGAACGCGGCGCTAGCCAAGGAGGTGGATGAGCTGAAGCAGAAGAAGACCAAGGAGATAGATGCTACCCGAGTCGAAGCGGTCGAGTCATTCCGCACTTCAGAGGAGCTAAAGAATTATATCCTGGACTGGTTGGTGGATGAGCAGATTTATTAGGAGGAGACCTTGGCGAAGTTCAACCCTTTGCTTGAGATCAACTTCAATAAGAGCGGCGAGCCTCCTTCACCTAGTCCTGTTGCTGATGCCACTGCAGTTGCGCCAAAGTTAGAGCCGGCCACCGCGAATGCCCCACCCACCGAAGCCTGAAGGCATTACCTTCATTATGTATTCTAGTTATTTTTGGAACCAGGTTATTTTGATTTGCTATGATTATGTTTCCTTTGATACCAGTTGTGTTAACAAAGTGCCAACATGCGATAGATATGAATGAGCCGAAGTCAGGCGTTTCATTAGATAGATGCCGAAAGGTAAAAGGTACATAGTATGCTAGCTTGAGACCTAGGATAAGTGCCGAGGCAAGACAAAACAAAAACCAACCTTAATCACTTATAGTAAAACTTAAGGTGATCAGCGTTCCAAGGGTGGGGCAAAGTCTTGCCCTTGGGATCACGAAGCTGATAAGTGCCGGGGTGGCAGACTTTGGAAATCTCATAAGGACCTTCCCATGTAGGACCCAAGGTACCTTCGACTGAGTTTTTGGTCACCAAAGAGTCCTTGCGCATGACCTAGTCTCCAATCTTGAAAGCACGGGGTTTGACTTAGAAGTCATAGTACTTGGCGATACGCTATTTGTAGACTATACCCCACTTGGTGAAGTAGTCTATAACAACAACTGCGTACTTGACCTGGCCCTTTCCCTCAAGCATAGGTCCGATGAGGTCAAGTCCCTATTGAGCGAATGGCCAAGGACTGACCATGGCTGTCAATAGTTTAGCTGGAACCTGTGAGATGTAGCAAAACGTTGGCATTTGTCTCACTTTTGAGTGAAGACCTGGGCATCGGGGTGAAGTGATGGCCAAAAGTATCCTTGCCAAATGACCTTATGTGCTAGTAAGCGAGCGCCTGAGTGGTTGCCGCAGATGCCCTCATGGATCTCCCGAAGAACATAATTACCTTCCTCTAGAGTCAGACACCGAAGGTAAGGGAGGTTGAAGCCACGATTGTATAAAGCGTCATTGATTATTAGGTATCGAGCGGAGCGATAGCGAACACGCCGTGCTTCAGCAGGATCAGCAGGTAGTGTTTGGTTTTGCAAGAACTGAAGGATTAGGTCCATCCATGAAGGGCTCTAATCAATGGTATAGATGAGTGGTGCTTGTGTGCTGGGCTGGTCCAGGAATTCAATGTGGATATTGCAGCCTATGCCATGTTCTAAGGCCGAGGCTAGCTTGGCCAAAGTATCAGCATGGTCATTCTTAGAGCGTGGCACTGGTTTATGATATAAGTGTCAAAAGTTGTCATCAGGTGGCGAGAGGCTAGCTTGGTAGTGAAGTCATGGTTGACTTGATAAACAACAAGCTGTGAGTCATTGAATATTTGAATTTGTTTAGTGCCCATCTCCTTGACAAGCCGAAGGCTAGCTAAGAGTGCTTCATGTTCAGCCACATTGTTGGAGGCATGGAATTGAAAGCGAATGGCGTACTCAAGGACGACTTTATCTAGGGAGATAAGGACGAGGTCGGCCCCACATCTCTGGGCATTGGAGGAGCCATCCATATATATGGTCTACAATGGCTGGGTCAAGCCGAGGGTACCATTGCTGGCGACGTTGACCAGGTTTGAGGGAAGAGTGGATTCGGTTATGATCTGGGGAACGGCCAAAGCTTGGGGTTTTGTAAATTCAGAAATGAAGTCTGCAACTTCTTGTCCCTTTGTAGCGGGGCGGGGTTTATAAAGAATATCAAATTTACCAAGCTCAATGGCCCACTTAACCAACCTACTAGAAGTCTCTGGCTTCTGCAATACTTGCCTTAGCGGTTGGTTGGTTAGGATATGAATGGTATGCGCTTGGAAGTATGATCTGAGGCGTCTGGCTGACACCACCATAGCAAAGACCAGCTTATCAATATCTAGGTACCGAACCTCAGTATCCTGTGAGGCTTTGCTAACATAGTGCATCGAATGTTCAGCACCTTCATATGGTCGGATGAGCACTGAGCTAATTGCCGTGGCCGAGAAGGAGAGGTAAATCGTGAGGATGTCTCCAGGCTCGAGGTTTACAATAAAAGGGTCCGGGTCATATACTCTTTGACATCGCTGAAAGCCTTATCACATTCGGCAGTCCAGGTGATGCTTCACTTGTTGCCCTTAAGCGCCTTGAAGAAGGGGGCGCAGCGATCAGTAGCCTTGGTTAGGGACGTGACGCGTCCGGTAAGGCTCTGGATGTCATTGACCATCTTCAGTACCTTCATGTTTAAGATGACCTAAATTTTTTATGGATTGGCTTCAATACCCCACTGGCTTATCATGAAGCCAAGGAATTTTCTGGAAGCCACGTCGAAGGCTTCGTGGGGTTGAGTCTCATTTTATACTACTTCAGGATTGTGAACATGGCAGATAAGTTAGGGATGTGCTGGTCAGCAGTACGACTTTTGACTAGCATGTCATCGACATAAACCTCCATAGTGTTGCCAATCAGTGGGGTAAATAGGTTGTTCACCAGACACTAATAAGTAGCATCGAGGTTCTTAAGGCCGAAGGGCATCACCTTGTAGCAGTAGAGGCCACGGTCGGTAATGAAGGATGTATGGGCTTGGTCATCAGAGTGAATGAAGATCTGGTTGTACCCAAAATAAGCATCCGCGAAGCTAAGGAGGGCATGACTTGCTGTGGCGTCAACAAGTTGGTCAATTCGAGATAGAGGGAAGCTATCTTTCAGACAAGCCCGATTAAGGTTGATGTAGTCTACACACATGCGCTAGCCTTTCTTTGGTTTGCGGATCATCACCGCATTGGCTAGTCATATGGGATAGTCCACCTCCTTGATGAATCCAATGTTGCTCAACTTATCCACCTCCGCCTTCATGGCCTCTTACCTCTCTGGGTCATAAGCACGACCTTTCTGTCGAGCGGGTTGGACGGCAGGATTAATGCTTAGTCGATGGGAAATGACACCGGGTGATATGCCAAGCATATCATTGTAAGATCAAGCGAAGACCTCGGAGTTGAGGCGAAGGCAGGGCGTCCGAGGATGACATTGTAGGCTATGGGACAATTAACGATGAGGAAGAGAGTGGTGACCGTTGCTCACTGGGGTGCTGAACCAATAGAGATAGGAAGATGGATACTTCTAATGGCAAGCGTCCCTGCTCAATGCTGAAGACCTGGTGCGCGTAGGAAGAGCGGACATAATGCTTGATGGAGTTATTAGAGGTTCCGGCCAATGTAAGACCATCACTGATGACAGAGATTATGTTGATTTGCCATTGGTGAGGTTAGGTGGAGGTGGGAAATTGTGCACATATTTGTCTAGCTTAACCCCGCGGATGAGGCCTTCAATGATGTTGCGTAAGGCAATGCAAGATTCGGTATCATGACCACTGAACTAGTGAAAAAGGCAGAAGACGCCTATGTTTGGCATAAGCTTGTTGGTTGGTCTCCAGGGGGGAGGCTTGGGTATGATGGGTGCCTTGTGAACCCGGTAATTCTCATAGGTGGTGTTGAGGGTGATGAATATCTCGAACCTAGGCTTGGGTGTGACCGAGTGGAGCACGATCATTTGTCCTTGAAGGGTTGCTTTCGTCGGATTGATGGTGGTTACCGTGTCTACCATGCTTGCTACTACTGAAGGTGTGCTATTAGCCATCCTTCCTTTTGGGGTGCTGGGTACCCTGGTTATTTGGAGCGAGGGCAGAATGTTGAGGTGGGGCTAGGGTGGGTGCTGAAGCAAGTGGGGGATCACCGAAGGTGCTCCATGATTCGGTGGCTGGGCCATGTTTTGAGTTAAAATACTTGGCCTTGGCGTCAATGGCTGCCTGCTTCATTAGCTCCGCATATGTGTTCCATGGGTTGCTGTGGACCAGGTAGCGGAAGTTAGACTTGCGAAGACCACTCTTGAAGGCTCCGAAGGCAGCTCGATCGTCAATATCCGGGCAACGGGAGTACTCGTGGCTGAATCGAGCTGCATACTCCCGAAGGAGTTCGTCCTCACCCTACTGAAGCATGTACTAGTTGTCGGCATAATACAAGCGACATGTCTGAATCATGAAATGGTCCAGGAAAGTTTCCTCAGACTGTCGAAGGAGTTGATAGTGCGGGGGTTCAACTGGTATAACTAGTTCAGAGCTGCGCCACTGAGGGTGAAAGGGAAAAAGAGGCACATGCCTTCGTCACTGAGGCCTTTGCATCCAAGGGTAGACTGGAAAGTGGATATGGGTGAGAGGATCCTTCGTGCAAGTGTAGAAGGCAATGCGGAGTGGCTGAATGTCCTTCTCCTGGTGGTAATTAAGGATACGCTTGGTAAAGGGCTCAGGGCGTGGCTTCTCCCAGAGGGCCTGATGGCTGCGGTGCTGCTCACTCTCCAGACGTCAGACCTTCTCGAAGAGGAGCCTCATGGTCGAGTCAGCATGAGAGAGAATACCGGGTGCTGAAGGCCTGGGGTGTGGGTGGGCAGGGGTTTGGTAAGTTTCCCACTCTTCGAAAGCTTCGTTATGGTAAGACTTCCAGTTCTCTGGACGGTAAGGTTCCCAGTCATCCAAGTCCCCTGCACCTTCTCCGGGGGGTAGGTGGGTGGGCTTCGGTGGGGGGCCTAGGTGTGCCAACCTCGGGTAGTTGAGGTTAACAAGGATAGGGATAGGATCTGGTTGAAGGTCCGAGAGACGGTCCCTGCAATCCCTCTAAATCTTGGTCGGTTCATGGGGCCGGTCCTTCGATGGGGAGATGCGAAGAAGCAGCAGCTTGGTCGTCTCCGGATGAAGGTGACCTTTGCCCTTGCCGAGCCTAGACTAGACTGGGGCGCTGTGATGGGAGATCATTGGCTAGTTCGGCTGTGTATGCTCAACATCCTGGGTAAGGTCCTGTTAGGCACCCTAGGGGTGAGTCCTCTACCAGTTACGCTTCAAAGCACGACAGTCATACTCCAGCTCAACATTCTTGGTATGGAGATATTCGTATTTCTTTGACATCTTGGCAACACTGGCGTGAAGGCGCTCCACTTCTGCCCGTAGATTGGCATCTGCCGAAGGTTTCTTTCGGGAGGTATCCCCGTGGGGGGTATGGTGCGTGACTAGCCTCGCTCGGCATAGCAAAATGTGGGGTGAAGAAGAGGCGACAAGGCCTGATAGGGGAAGGAGCCAACGGGGCTAGTATAGGGAAATGGGATTCAGAAGTCGACTCCCACAGATGGTGTCAAACTGTTGATGCTCTTTTTGGGACTTAGAGAGAAGAGTAGAGTTTTCGGCAGGGAAGAAGGTGAGGACCTTCAGAGTTGGAGGAACCTGCAGAAGATAAAGATGAAGAAGCAGTCGTCAAGCTTCGAACACTG
Source organism: Prunus armeniaca (assembly GCA_903112645.1). NCBI lineage: Eukaryota > Viridiplantae > Streptophyta > Magnoliopsida > Rosales > Rosaceae > Prunus > Prunus armeniaca. The sequence continues at coordinate 11,514,857 of CAEKDK010000003.1, read as the reverse complement.
GTGTGGTGCTTGCCGAAGGCTCTCCGATGCTTAAGTCAGCTATATGTGGTAATTTTGACAGAGTAACAGTAAATGTGAGAAAATAGTTACCCTTTTTACTCGAGTACTGTTCCCTATTTATAGGGAAGTTCAAATGGAAGTTTTGTATAAAGTTTCGATGTGGGACTTTGTGCAAATTGTTGTGGTGGTGACATATGTCATTGGAGATTAGGTTCAGCAGTCAAGAGATTCGGCAGGTGTCTAGCACTTCAGAAGAGTGTCTTCCTTGGGCAGGGAAGAAGACGTATTTGCCTTGGTGCTAGTCGTTTTGATGTTGGATATGCTCAGTTGATTATGGTGTAAATAGAAGTCATACTGGTTCTTATCTAGTGATAGTACTTTGATATTTATTTAGTGAAAGAAAACTAAAGGAATCTGACTGAATACCAATGAATCCAGGGAGCAATATCACCACCGAATTAACTATTTGAAAATAATCTAGTATGAATGGCTATTACAATGAAGATGGCAATAGATCTTGCTATCAAAAGATAAAAACGATATGAAATTAAGTAAAACAAATGATAAAAAAAAAGTAAACTAATTTGAAGAATTGTCAATTCGTACTGTGTGGAATAAATAAAATCAAGAAACATATTTGAAATTGATCGTAAACTGAAAATCATACCAGCACAAGTTTCACAGTAGCGGACAATTGGAAATCTCAAGAACAAAGGCTGAATGTTGTTTGCAATGAAAGAAATCTGCTTCAAATTAGTTGTGTGTCTGGTCCTCAACTAATCCTTTCACTAGTTTATATACTTGTCAAAACCCTAAATTGCATAGAAATCCAACTTCTTGACGGCTAAGATACATTGGCATGCACGAACTCTGACTTTACAAGAATTCCTTACCAAAAACCTTTGTTCTTTTTCATTTTTTATGAAGCCAGTGTAATTTTTTAGACGAGAACTTGCATTTAAAACTAAATTCTTCTAAACAAGGTTATTCCTGTGCAAAACATAAATTGAGGCGCTCATATAATCTAACATGAAATACATAAAAAGAGAAAAAGAAAAAAAAACCATGAATTGATGTCATCAAACAAATTTTTAATAACTAAAGTTCATTATCAATCATGCAAAGATAATTACAAATTAAATGCATAAAAGTGTATTTGCGACTATAAAAGTGATGAGCACAACTATCCTTCGTGAAGACATGCGTAGTCTAGTGGTAAGGTGTCGTAATATTGTTTGATTGGTGATGGGTTTGATGCTTCTTAGGGAAATTTGATGGATAAAGTTTTGTTAATTCGAATAAAATTAGTAAAGAAAAGGCCAACAAACACACAAGTAGGAATCGAACAGATTACCTCCAATCATGATAGGAGTGCTCACAATATATCCAACGAGACGAGCCAATGGTCCTTAATCTCATATGGAAAACGTAAGCCCGGCCCAATTACCATTAACCAATCATAGTCCAATAACCAAGGAAAATAAATAAGAAATAAACCGTTCATTTTAATGCATTTCTCAATAAGTTTGACCTCGAAATATATATATATATATAATGTTTACAAATTAAATCACAAAACTACAAGCAATTAAGCACCATTATCTTGGTTAATCGAACGTTAAAAGTTGAGCCCATTTGTGAACAAACCAGAAAAGAAAGCACGACAAAAAGAGCAACCCTTTTAATGTAACAATTAATAAATTTAAATTTTATTTTCTAATGACCGTTGGGTCTCTCGCATGTTGCCACGTGTAAAATGTCAGAGGAGGACGTTATAAAGAACATGTTGAAACGCCTGGGTGCAGAATTAATAACACGTAGACAATTTCCAGCAGTGATTTTTAAGTAAGGGTAAATCCCTTCACCATTTTTGCATGTCCTACAACGGTCACCTTCTCCTCAGCCTCTCTATATATATCCTGACAAATTAGCCACAGGTAACACTCACCAAATCCCATCTCTCTAGATCTCACTAAATCTCTCTCTCTCTCTCTCTCTCTCTCAATATAGCTAGCTATACCTGTGTTTTTAGAGGTTTAATTTTGTGGGTTTGATTAGATTTGTTCAGAAATGGCGTCTAAGAGACTAATTGTGAGCACGTTGCTTGTTATTTTGATGTTGGGATTGGCTAGTAGCTCTCCTCAAGCTTACAAGTTCATTGTGGGTGGCAAAGATGGTTGGATTTTGAGCCCTTCCGAGAACTTCAATCACTGGGCTGAGAGACACAGGTTTCAGGTCAATGATACGCTTCGTAAGCATCTCTCTCTCTCTCTCTCTAGTTTTTTAATTTTTTTATTAATACAAGCAATTGTCTAAACGAAAGGGAGTTTCACACACACACACACCACTGGTCTACAAGTCAAGGTCGTTTTCCACTGAGTTAGACCATGTTGACTTTCTCTCTAGACTTAGTGTAATATAATTAAGCTACTTTTCTTTTTGGTTTATTTTTTGGTGCTATGTATTATGTGTATGCAGTTTTCAAGTACAAAAAAGGATCAGATTCTGTGTTGGTGGTAACAAAAGAGGATTATTTCTCATGCAACACAAAAACCCCAAAACAGTCCCTAACAGATGGTGACTCAATTTTCAAGTTTGAACGGTCAGGTCCATTTTTCTTCATCAGTGGCAATGCCGAAAATTGCCAAAAAGGGCAGAAGCTGATAGTGGTGGTTTTGGCCGTCAGAAGCAAAACCCAACGTACGCCACCCTCTCAGGCCCCTCCTTCTCCATCTTCATCAGCTCCATCTCCCCTTGTGGCTGATCCTCCTGCAGTCTCACCGTCTCCGCTGTCGGATTTGGACACAAATGCACCGGCACAGCCTCCGCTACCGCGGGAGAATTCAGCAGCTAGAGGATCAGACGTTGGGTTAATGGTTTTTATTTGTACTGTTATGAGTATTGGTGCAAGTACTGCGGTTTTGGGTAACTTTGTGGTTTGAGAAAGACAAAAAATTAAATGAGAGGAGGGGTTTAATATTGTGTTTGTGGTGTTTGTTTAGAGACTTTTAATTTTACCACATTACTGTATTTCTTTTGAATTTTACCTTATAAAATTTCTAGCATTAATCTCACTCGTATCTCTAATTTGTAACGGAAACTCCTACTCCCTTCTTAAACTTAGAGCATCCATAATGGACTCCTTAAACTATATCATTAGATAAAGAAATAAATTATTAATGATTCCCTAAACTAGGGAGCATGGTTAGAGTTGAAATTTTATAAGGAGCTCCTAAAATAGTTTTCTAGTATTTTTAGTTAAATTGTAACTAAAAAATTATTCTTTTTCAATGATAAATGTTAACTAAAAAGTATTGAAAAATTACTTTCTAGTGCTTTATGTAATAATATTATAGCTTAACAATGATAAATATACCTAATAAAAATTATTCTTTTTGCCTAAAAAGCATTTATTAGGTAATTGTCAGTTGGAAAGTTATGGCGGGGATACATGCCAAAAATTACCTATATTTTTACTTATTTCATCCCTATTCATTAATGAAATGCTATCGCCTTTGTCTCAAAAAAATATTCTCCTTTGGAAGTGTTTTTTTATTAATATTTACAAACAAAAAATTCATTTTCTGGTTAATAATATTGATTTTTAATAATAATATTTAATGTTAAAAAAACTGTGCATATATGGTAATATTTAATGTTAATAATATTGATTTTTAATAATAATATTTAATAATAATATTTAATGTTGCACTTGACTTTAGATACACACGTACATATGCAATACCCCCTTGAAGTTATTTGGGTCTCTTAGAGATCCTTTAGATATTTTAGTGTTTTAATTTTTGGGTTATTGATTCCAGGCTTATGGTGCTGAAAATCAGTTCAAAATTTGAAGTGAGGCGATTTTGCCGTACAACGGGTGCTGTCGCAATGGTAATTTTAATAGAATTTGAAATTTTATGAGAACTGTATTGAATGCTTCCTAATATTCTTTTATGTTTGCAATAGTTGAAGCTTTGCCAGCCTAACCCAGATGATCTGGGATATGTGACTCTGTCTCGGTCGAGGAAATTGCTGGTGTTAGGGTATGTTAAAAATATTTCCATGGACATCAGTGTTTTCAGAGGCAAGGTGTTGGCGAGAGGCATTACATGTCTTGCAGAATGTGGCATAAGCCTTTTGAGACACATTAGTTTTATTGAAAAATCTATATACTATATAAAAGAATTAAAATGACAATTTATCCAGTCCTGGTGAAAAGGTATTGCTTCGTACTTCCATCAATTTCTGTCTCAAATCTTATGTAGTGTATAACTACTTATAGCAGAACCATAAGTATAACTACTTCTAGCAGAACCAATAAAAAAAGGCTTTGTGAACAAGAAACAATTAATTGACTGGTGCAGAATGTGGATTGGAGAGAGGCTGGCGCTGCAACATGTCAAATCTCTTTTCTCAAAAGAGGCAAGTTCAACTTGATTGAATCTATGAGTTGTCAACATGTAATTCATATAAGTGCTGGCAATTTTTATATTTTGTTTTCTTTCTAACCAGTACACTGATTGGATCAACATTTAGGTCATTGATGTAATTGCAGCCAACACGAATGACATGGGGCCTTTGAGCCTTGATTTCTTCAGAAAAAACAATTTGTCAGCTTCATGGAAAGTCATTGGGGAAAAGACTTCAATTACAGATAAGGTTAGTACGTCTGTTATATTTCTTCTTGATTTTTTAACCATCCCTGATAAATCTTGTGTGCTACTGCTGCAAAAATGTCATCAGTTTGTTGCTGCTGATTGTTTGCGTTTTGGATTGTCTGTGTATAAAGATAAATTTTACAGCTGTAGATACTAGACAAGAGACACCTAAGGTTAAAGTGGATGTATCTTCAGGTGGTAATATCTTTTCAACATTACTTTCCTTTGTCCGTAAAACATTTCTGCTTTCTTTTTTATTTTATTATCATTTGCAGGTGATCATGCTCAACTTGTTGATCCTGCAAAACTAGCCCGACGGGTAATTATCATACTCCAATGTGCTCTATGTTGGGTTGTTTGTTTGTTTTTTTTTTTTTTTTTTTTTTTTTTTTTTTTTTTTTTTTTTTTTATACGTTGTTTTTGCTTGCTTGCTTGTCTAATCAAAAGTTGTGTGCATGGAAATAAAAATGAAAATATAAATGTAAAACACAAGGTTATGTTTACTTGGGTATGCTCCTGTTTATTATTTTTTCAAGGATAATAAGCAAGTATAAAACAGTGATTTACATAGTATTTTGTCGATAAATTTGCTTATTCTTGGCCCATTTGTTTTCCCCTATTTCTTTTTAACATGTCCAATGATTTGTGTAGGTCACTGTTGTGAAGAACGAAGAAGGTGGTAACTCTGTATCTACTGTACTTCTACGAGGGAGTATTGACAGTATATTAGATGACCTGGAAAGAGCAGTTGATGACAAATTGAACACCTACAAGGTAATTTACAAGGAACATTCAGAATTTTGTATGTTCTTGTTAGGCTGGTTTTGTTTTACCTCTTCAATCATTGTTAGCATATGGTTCTCTGGAACTTTTGAATAAATTGTTTAATCAGATGTCCAAACCGTTGGAATTAGTATGCTATAGCCTACTAAAGAAACAATGGTTTTGCATATTGGATCAGTATGCTATAGCAAAATTTGCCGAAAGCTTTGAGATGGTGCCTCAAACGCTAGTTGAAAATGCTGGGCTTAATGCAATGGAGATCATATCTTCTCTATATGCTGAACATGCATCAGGAAATACCAAAGTTGGCCTCGACTTGGAGGAAGGCCGTTGCAAAGATGTGTCAACTCTTAATATTTGAGACCTCCACATAACTAAGTAAGCTGCTCTTTGTCTTGTAATAGTTCATGCTTTTATGTGAAAGTTCTCAATACATTGAATGTTGTTACAGCTGTGATGTTTGATGCAATTTTGGTTCTGAACTTTTTATTAATTTGGATATAGAATTTGTTTGTAGAGGAGGCTTTTATTAGTAATCCCATTTTTGGTGGTTTTGATAGCCAATTAGTTCCTGTTGCGTACATTAATGGTTCATCTTATTGGTATCCTTTCTGTTGATTTTCTGTATCAAACTGTGACTTACTGGCATGGGTGTTTTGAGGATTGCGGTGCATTTTGAAGTCCATTGGCCGGCTAATAGGGCTAGGAGGTTATGCATACATGATGTATAAAATTTAGTTCATAATTTGGTGGTCTAACAACTACATCTTTGTGCTGAAAGCCTTTATTCACCATGGGACCCAGTCATTCAATTATTTTCTTTATTATATTTCATTTGTGTAAATAGTTAAGCCACATATCCACTACGAAAGGTTTCTTATCTTTCTTTTTTCAGTAAATGGTTTGTTTCTAGAGGATAACAGAGTGACAATGCCAACCTTTTCATTTTTTATTTGTTTTACAAATAGTATTGATGGTTTGCATTTAGGATTTTTACAAATTATAGCATTCGGGAATAAGTGAGGATTTCTTTGGATAACTGATAAATAGTAACTTGGAAACATCTCGACTTCAAACATTTTGGGTATTTTATGAACTTTAGATAGTTCTGTTTCATTAATTTATTGAAATCAATATGTTTAAGCTGGCCAGGAAGTTGTTTCATATGAGATATAGGTATCAATCTTCTTTCTTGGGCTGTTTGTTACAGGTTCTTTGCTCTCAAGTATGCTGCAGATGCTACCTGCATTGTTCTACGGGTAGATCAGATAACTAGTAACTACGTATTTGTCAATGGTTTTCCTAATTTTGAAGTGCCCAAATTTGGTATGAACTACATCTTTGAATCCCTGATTGCATCTTTGAGGCCAAAGTAGAAAAAATGCTAAACTACATACAATTTAAAAATAAAAATAAAAGTCGAGGCTTTATGAATTAGTTGACTATTCTTTTTATTTATTTATTTAATTTTATACTTTTATACTTTTGTAAAGTCTTTTTCTCTTTTTTTTTTCAAAGTTCCCCTAACTTGGCACAGATGCATGTATGCACTTGTGTACTCAGAACACAAATTCCTTTATAACTGAAAAGAACGGTCGCAAATGTTAGTTTTTAACTTGGAAAAATAAAATAAAATTGAAAGTTACTTTTGGGAAATGTTGAACTTTTATAATGAATATGGCTTCAATGCAGAATGCTTGATAGTAAATAGAAAATCTATATGCTAGGGGTTTTCTGGCTAGCTAAAAATGTGTGAGAAATGATGAATCTATCTGATTGCAGCCTATTTAATGTTTAATACCTTCATTAAAAAAAGGTTGTTGACAGTGCTTTGACTATCTTGTAGATTATTAATGCTGTGGTTAAAGTATTGGAGTTGGTTTTGACTATCTTGTAGAATATGGCTTCAATTTTCTGGTTTCATCGCTTGGAATCAAGGCTGGAAATTGGTATGGATGTGAAGAGGAGAGAGATAAAGAGTTTGAAAATTCATGAGGAGGGGAGAGAGGCAAATTCGTGAGGGAGAGAGAGAAAGGAAATAAGATTTTTTTAAATCCAACTTTGAAATATTTACGATTATGCCACTAGACTTCCATAGATCATAACTTCTTCGTTATAACTCCAATTTAAGCCCACTAGGTGTCTACGAACTCATAACAACGCAATCTACACAATAGTATTATTCATTTCCCCAAAATTCTTCTGGATTAACAAGTGACCAAAATAACCTTATCCTTGAGGGCAAAATTGTAATTTCATAAATAAATAAATTAATAATTAAATTAAATTAATAATTAAAATTGGGTCAGGATGTTACAGTTCCCTTGCCGAACATAAGCATAGTACATAAATGTTTAAAAGATGGAGGCAAGGATCTTAACAACATCACTGCTTTGTCTTCTGACTTATAAACGTCATACATTCTTTGCAAATCAGTAATACACCTACTAAAGGCACTGACTTGCTTCTTCATGTTTGCGCCCTCTTCCATCTTTAGAGAATGGACCTCCTCCTTCGAGAAGAGCTTGTTGGATAACGATCTTGATGCAAACAACTCTTCAAGCTTCTCTTATGTCTACTTTGCTGTATCTTCTATTGCATTACACAACACTCCGTCAGTGAGGTGTTGTTCGATAAATCCTCTAGCAAGCTCATTTTGGTCTTCCCATTTTGCATATGTCATGGTGTTCGGCTTCTTCTTGCCTACCAAAACGAAGCTGAGACCTTTCTGCTTAAAGACATGCTTCATCCTCCTTTGCCCAAGCGTGAAGTTCTCGTTGCCAGTTAACAACTTCAACTCGACCTTTGTACTCGACACATGTTGTGGGGTCTTCATTTGGGAGCTTTCTCCCACCGTCTCCATGTCCCCTACCATCGTCAACACACCACCGCTCTTAAAATTGTAAGAGCATACTTGGGCACAAACCAATACCTCCCACAACCGTGTGGCTCTAATACAACTTGTTGTGCTAAAACACTCCAAGACCTTGTCGTTGATGGACTATGCAATGACACACACAAAAATCACTTGAGAATAAAACACAGACACCAAAGAGAGAAAACAAACACACGCAAGAACACCGGCATCGTGTCTATATCCTCTTGGTGATCCACCCGAGAAATTCACTAGTATGTAAAGACAACTTTGGTTACAATCAAGAACCCCATTGGTCTCACAAGAATACTAGCTCTATTTTCTCTCACTTTTGCTCAAACCTTGATGCACTTGAAAAACACCCTAGAATTCCCCTTTGAATTCTCTTGTGTCTCTCTCTTAAAAATTCTCTCTTGAATTTTCCTCTCTCTTGATTTTAACCTAGCCCTAAAAGTCCTATTTATAATGCATAAGACTTTTGCTACAAGTTAACTAGGAATAGGAAACTAAAACTTAGGAAAAACCAAGTCAAATATGCCAAGGATTCGCGCTGGATTCGCGACTTCCGCTTGAGCGCTTGTAGCTTCTGTTCAAGGGCCAAAACCCAGAGTACTGGTATGAAACTCCTTTTTCTGCCATTTCTTCTTCCTCCTTTCACATATATGGTGAGTCAACTTCAACAGAAACAGGATAACCCCATGCTACTCAATTCGTTGAAATAGACTGACAAATGAATGCAGTAGTCCGAATTTTGAGGTATTTGAAGTCTGCACCAGGAAAATGTTTGTTGTTTTTAGAGCATAGGCATGCAAAGGTTGTGGGGGTATACAGATTCAAACTGGGAAGGAAAAGGGATAAGAGGAGATCAACGTCTGGTTATTTCACGTTTATGAGGTAACTTGCCATGGTTAAAAAGGCTTATAAGGGAGCTGAGTTTTCCTATTGAGGATGCTATGAAACTGTATTGTAATAAGCAGTCAGCAATTAAGATTGTTGATAATCCAGTTCAGCATGATAGAACGAAACATGTAGAGATTGATCGGAACTTTATTTATGAGAAACTGGAAGGGAAGATTATTGAAGTTCCATACGTTAAGACTACTGAACACTTGGCGGATATGTTGACCAAGGCTATATCAAATCACGCCATTACAGATTCACTTGTGAAGTTGAGCATGTGCGATATCTATGCACCATCTTGAGGGAGAGTGTTAGTGTGAATCACGAATTATAATTATTACCTTTATTATAATTGATTTGTAATTATAGGAATATCGGTTTGATCGGGATTGTATTTTTTTCTTTTTTCCTTATTGTGTTTATTTTCTAGATAGGCTTGTATTTCTATCACTATAAATGCCTCCTTGTGAGAAGAATAGAATCATACTGAATTATTCAGAACCCTAATTCTATTTGAGTCAACAATAAAGATGCACTCCTTTGGTGGCAACCCGAGATTAATTGAGTATAATACTTTTATATATGCAGATATCGACTTAAATTACTTTTTTATATTGTAATTTATAATTATGATGTAGGGCTCTACTTTTATGCATGGTAAAAAAACTTATACATGAATCATCGAAGGATATGAAGAGTCATGATGTAGTTGGAAACAGGATGAAGATAATTAATATTGAGAATAAATTGATCCATTGTAAAGAACAACAACAAAGCTCCTTGATTTAAGAGACTTCAAAATTATGTTGTGGGATCTATTTTGTCGTATTATGGGACGAGGAAGGAAGCATCTGTCATATTAGCTTCTCTGAAGATATGTCCCTTTAGAATGCTTTATTTTTTAGAATGCTCTACATTATCCTTCTCCAAGAAGATAAGATTTCATAAAAACGCAAAGAGGAGAGAGAGAGATCAGAAAAAGAGAGAGAATAATTTTTTTAAAATATTATTTTTCAAGAACTTTGTTTTATTATTTTTCAGCATAAAAGTAACTATCCCACTTGCCATGTCACCAATTTAACATAAAATTAAACAATGAAGTTGACGTAGAACGTAATTTGATTAGATTTATAAAAAATCTTTAATCCTAACAAATTTTATTGTCCTCCACTGGGTCGAAAAACCTCCCAATATCTCTCAAAGCTTCTATTGGTGTTATGATTGCCTCAATATCAAATTAAGGGCATCTAAATTGAGCATAAAGAAAGCTAAAGTTATAAAAATAAAATAATCAGAGTATGAAAAGTACCACTGAATATTGGGAGTAAAATTATATTTGCTCTTCTAGTGTTTATACTGATAGAACTCACTAACACTCAGATTTCACACTCTCTCTTCTTTCTTCTTACTCTTCCTTTCTTTCCTCTCTTTTCCGTTAATGGGAAGCCTATTTATAGGAAAATTAGATGGCTTCCCATGGACTTCATTACCCAACATCATCATTAAGCTTTTCTTTATGCGGGCTCCACCACTTTCTTTACAACACTCCCCCTTGGGGACCATATGTCCCTAGATTGGTTGCCTCATTAAGACCTTGCTTGGAAAAACTTAGTGAGAAAAAACCTAAGCGAAGGAAAAAGAGTGCAACTTTGTTTGGGACATAAGGGTAACGTTAAATGCGCTCATGTTGCCTTGTTAAAACCTTGTTAGGAAGAACCCAGTGGGAAAAACCCTAGTCGAAGGAAAAAGAGTACAACTCGCATATGTCATGTGTTAGAGGACTCTTGAATGCTCCTCTAGATTTTGCATGCTCCAATTTGATTGCTTGCAGAGTTGACGTAATCCGATGCCATGCACTAGCTTTTGGAATGTACATTTTGGCAAAGATTTGGTGAAGAGATCTGCCAGGTTATTGCTTGAACGGATTTGTCTGACTTTAATTTCTTGACTCTTCTGAGGCTCATGTGTGTACAAAAACTTTGGTGATATGTGCTTGGTCTTGTCATCCTTAATGTATCCTCCTGTGATATGAGCAATACAAGCTATATTGTCCTCATTTAGGATGGTTGGAGTGTCCGTTGCTGAGGGTAGGGCACATGCGCTTCGGATGTGATGGATCACCAACCTTAACCAAACACATTCATGACTGGCTTCATGAAGGGCAAGTATTTTTGAGTGATTGAAAGATATGGCTACCAACGTTTGTTTCGCTGAGCGCCATGAGATTACAGTTCCTCCACATGCAAACACATACCCAGTTTGTGAGCATCCTTGATGTGGATCAGAGAGGTATCCTACATCAGCATATCCAACAATACTCGGAGCATTGGTCGATTCACTGGAATAGAATAAGCCCATGTCTGTTGTCGCACGAAGATATCGTAGAATATGTTTAATGCCAGTCCAATGTTGGCTTGTTGGAGCAGAGCTGTATCTTGTTAACAAATTCACTGAGAAAGCTATGTCTGGTCTGGTACATTGTGCTAAGTACAATAAAGCACCTATCACACTAAGATATGGTAATTCTGAGGCAAGAACCATTTCATCATCCCTTTTTGGACGATATGGATCTTTCTTAGTGTCAAGTGACAGAACGACCATTGGAGTGCTAAGTGGATGGGCTTTATCCATGCCAAACTGCTTCAATACTTTTTCAGTATAAGTTGATTGATGCACCAAAATTCCATTAGCACTGTGCTCAATTTGTAAGCCAAGTCAATATTTTTTCTTTCCAAGGTCTTTCATCTCAAACTCAGTTTTTTGGAGCTCTTCAAGAGTTCCAATTAGATTCATGTCGTCGACATATACTGCCACTGTCGCAAATCCAGACTCTCATTTCGTAATAAACACACATGGGCAAATATTAACATTTGTGTATCCTTTCTTTAGTAAATACTTACTGAGATTATTGTACCACATTCGCCCATATTGTTTTAGCCCATATAATGATCTTCTCAATTTGATTGAGAACATGCCCCATGGTTTGTTCCTGGCTGCTTCAGGCAGTTTAAGTCCTTCTGGGACTTTCATGTATAAATCTGTATCCAATTCTTCATTCAAAATATGCGGTAATGACATCCATAAGTCTCGTTTCAAGTTTTTATGAAACCACCAAACTTATTAAGTAACAGAATGTAATTGCGTCCATTACTGGAGAGTATGTTTCCACATAATCAATTCCAGGACTTTGTGAAAAACCTTGCACAACAAGTCGCGCTTTATACCTTGCGATCTCATTTTCCTCATTGAGCTTTCTTGTAAATACCCACTTGTAACCTATAGGGTTCACATTGGGTGGAGTTAGTCCAAAAACACTCCTTTTTTTCCAAAGAATTCAATTCTGCTTGGATTCCATCTTTCAATTTAGGCTAGTCTTGCCTCTGTGTGCATTTATCAATAGAGCACGACTTAATATCATCATCTTTTATGATCTCAGTTGCCACTGAGAATGCAAATATATCATCAATGATCATCTCAGGGCATTTGAATTATGAATTGTGGGCTCTCCATTTATTTCAATTGGATTCATTTTTGCCATCGACTTCCTCTGTTGAGGGACTGAGTCCTTTGTGCCTAGTGGTCTGCCACGCTTCAGCCGTGCAACAAATGAATCATTTGCTGGCACATTCTTTTGTCCATTATGGACATCAATCCTTGCAGTTGGGATATGTGATTTCGTCACCTTTGTTGCATCATTAAATGCATTTGGCATCTGATTTGCAATACTTTGGAGGTGAACGATCCTTCTCACTTCGTTTTCGCAGTCAGTGGTACGAGGATCGAGATGAGACAAAGTGGGTACATCCCATGATAATTCACGTCGTTCTTCAGGAACGAGTTTGCCTTGTTCTTCTTTATGAATAGATTTTTCTCCCCCCAATAGTGGGAAAATTGTCTCATCAAAATGACAATCTGCAAACCGTGCAGTAAAGATATCACTCGTCAGGGGCTCCAGATATCTGATGAATCAAATGTTAGAAATATGCCCTTAAAGCAAACTATTTATGTAATAGTTAGAGTTAAGGACATCTTTGATAAAAGACGTATTATGTTATCAATGGGCAAGAAAGGTTGTTTTATACATTAAATCATCCTACATTATCTTTCAATATGTAGAACAACCATGAATATTAGAGCTATGTAATGAGATTGCATACATGGAGACTTCTCATCACCCCTAAATCCTGAATATGTTCCTGGTCATAGGAATATTGATTGGGCGTCAATATTTCGCAAAGACCAATATACACAGTATCGTCTCTATATGTAGGGAATGACAAGATCTCAAGTCATTAAGTGTGGAGATACATTGATATGTGTGTAGGTGCTTGTAAAGAACAAGTAAACTGAACAGGATCCGATACATGAGTTACAGCATGGAAGTCTTTACCCACATGTCAAGCTTGAACTAATCCTTAGACCTGAGGCATGATAGATTTTGTGTGTGTCTATGTTGTTAATCTTTGAGGGTACTATACAATTATGCTAAATTGGGCATAGCTTAAAGGTGCTCATCAGGATTCTTAATAGAGTCATGGAAGCAAATGAATGTACAACAATGAATCTCTACTTTCAATAAAGGAGAGAGAATGCTCCAAGATATGATTGGTCAAATCTCTACGTAGAGTAGTGTATAAGACTTGAAAGAAGAAGTCTTCAAATCTTACCAGGATAATCATATAAAAGGATTATTCACATTAGGATATTGACAATTGGATTCCATGATCTAATAATGTGAATAAGGAGTATTGACTAAGGCTGGTCACGGTACGGGATGACACATGATGGAGGTCATCCCAATGTCAATCCTAGATAGGGTAATCAGGTTGGGATGACACGGGATGAGAGTTTTTGAAAACACGTTCAAACCATACTGGACCCAAACAGGATGGGTATGATTCGGTATCAATGTTGATACCGTAAAAAATCTACAAAATTGTAATAGAAAATATGTTTTCCTAACATTTGTTTGAAACAAACTGTTAGAATGAACATCATCCCTATAAAAACTTATAAAAAAGAACATATGCAACAAAAATGTGAATAATCAATTGAAAATAAATAGAAGATGACATACAAAAATGAAATCACACATTGCTGTGCTCACATAGCATTTTCTAGAAATCCTTGAAAACTGTTGGTACTTCCAAGTTCCAACTCTCTATTTTCCTGAAATTCTTCTCACCCACTATTCCATAAGGGAACCCAAAAAAAGTAGAATCAATTTTCTATACTTGGGTTAGTTTGTTGTCATGCAGCCTTGTAATATTTGAAGGGTTGGGTCCATTTTTACCTGGTCTCTGTTTTTTCTTTTCTTTAGCCATTTCCTTTTTCTTTTTTTAAATAAATGTTATTGATTCAAATGGATAGAGATAGAAAACTAAAAGGGGGGGGGGAGGGAGAGAGAGAGAGAGAGAGAGAGAGAGAGAGAGAGGGCAAGGAAGAGAAATAAGGGAGGTTCTTGTGAAGGAGAGGATTTGATCTTTCCTTTTCGCGTTGAATTCTCTTATAGCTTTTTTGTGTGACACACACATATACACACACTAGGTGAGAGGGAAAGCAAAATAAAGAAAGAGAAAAAGGAGAACAAGAAGAAGAAAAAGAAAGAAACAGGAAGAGGATCTGATCTTTCCTTTTCGTGTTGAATTCTCTTAATAGTTAAATTATAATTAAAAGATTAATTATGGAATTAATATTGACATACAGAAATATTGGATTGGGCTTTTAAATATGATTTAAAAGGAAATAGACAAAATAGCCCAAAAAGCTAGTGGGCCCAAGGGATAAGTGACTTAAGATGACATGACACATGGACCAAATGGAGCCCCAAATACCCACCCAATTGCCTTTTGTGTTGTCCTATAAAAGCTAAGTGTTGGAGAAAACCTAGCTAGGGTTTTTGGTTCCCTACTTTGGTTGATGACTGATCATCTTCGTATCTCGTCCTCCATAAACCAAAAATTGGTCCAAAGTAGACTAGCATCCATACTTCTTGATTGCCTTCTCATCCAATCAAAAAACCCTTTTTGATTAGATAGGTTGATTTCTTGATCTTGCTGAATCGTGAGATAAAAAGACCCCTCTTATTGATTTTATCAATTATTTGATAGTCTTCATCTCTAAGAGCATTTGATGTGGTGAGGTAGAGAATTCCAATCTTGGAGTCTTAAGGTGAAGGAGTCAAAATCAAGAGAAACAAAAGGCATTTTCAACAAAGGTGTTCATTCTTGAGAAATCAAGAAAAGGTCATTAAGGGTAAAGATCTATTTCCTTTTTCCCCTTTCTATTTGTGTTCAAAAGACTAGGCTAAGATACATGGTTTAAAATAAAAAAAGGTTTAGCTCAACTAGTATAAACAAAATGAATCTACCATTTAGAATGTTTTTGTTGTATAGGTTGTGGCTAAAGTTCATTTCCTAAGCATTAGAAGCATGTTTGGTTGATTACCCAACACGAGTTTTATTGGAGAATATTGATTGTTGGCAACGGGCCTCAACCGCACAAGTGATGCCGCATGTAAAATGGCATGTCCCCAACCAGAAATTGGCAACTTTGTCTTCATTAGCAAAGTACGAGCTATCAATTGAAGACGCTTAATTAAAGCTTCTGCCAAGCCATTTTGAGTATGAACATGAGGAACAGGATGTTCAATGTCAATGCTTAATGACATGCAGTAGTCATCAAAAGTCTGAGATGTAAATTCACCAGCATTATCGAGTCTGATTGACTTAATGGGATAATCTGGGAATTGGACTCGTAATTTAATTATATGAGCCAAGAGCCTAGCAAATGCCATATTCCGAGTGGACAAAAGGCAAACATGTGACCATCGGGTAGATGTATCAACCAAGACCATAAAGTACCGAAATGGTCCACGGGGAGGATGAATAGGCTCACAAATGTCCCCTTGGATTCTCTGTAAAAAATGATGGGGATTCAACACCAAGCTTTGGTTGTGATGGTCTGATCATCAACCTCCCCTGTGAACAAGCTTGGCAAGAGCTGTCACTTGATAACATAATGTATTTTGTCAACAAGGGATATCCTTTAGAGTTGGTGATGATCCAACGCATCATGGTGGATCCAGGATGACCCAACTGGTCATGCCAAAGCTTAAAAGTATTTGAGTCAATGAACTTCCAGTCCATGACATTATGTGCTTCAATTTTCCATATGGTTGTATAGTACAACCCTCATGAGAGTGGACAAAGCTTCTCTAGTATACGCTTCTGGGTATCACTGGAGGTAATGCAAAGGTATTCCATATTTTTCTCATTTTGTGTTTCAACATGGTAGCCATTCAAACGTATATCTTTGAAACTCAACAGATTCCTTCTGGAGTTAGATGAATACAGGGCTTCTTGAATGGGAAATATTGTTCCATTTGGTAACATAACTTGGGCTGTTCTTGAGCCTTCAATCAGATCTATAGGACCTGATATGGTTGTTACCTTTGCTTTTGTAAGAATCAAGTTTGAGAAATACTTTCAATTTCGAAGGATCGTATGAGTAATCGCACTGTCTGCAAGACAAATATCTTTGCTAGAGCTCTTGTTTTGGGAGCATCCATAATTTATATCCATGCCTTCAAATAAATAAAATAAGCTGAATCAATAAACAATCATTCAATGTAAAAAAAAACACTGCCATTTTTGTTGGATTGAAATGAAAATTAAAAACAGTACTTCAGATAATACAAATGTTACATAAAGGAATTTAGTCTAATTCGGACCCATAAACTTCATTCCCTCTTTCAATAACAAAATCAGAAACATCCAGATATGTCATGTCTAACTAACGTGATATTTCCTATGGGCCATCTGTGGCTAGCTGATCTGGTATAACATGATCAATGTAATTTGTCTCAACTTTCCTATTCTTAAGTGAAGATTGATAAAGATCCGCCAAATGCTTCGGCGTACAGCATGTACGCGCCCAATGTCCCTTTGAGCCACATCTGTGACAAACGCCTTTAGCATTTCTAAGCACATGGCTTGTCTGTGCTTTCCCCTTATTTCGAGATGCATTTTTACCGCTCATAGATGGATTGCTCCTTGTAGGGGACTTTTTCTTCCTGCAGCTAACGGGCTGGGCTGCTGCAAAAGGCGAATTGAGGAGATTGCCCCTTTTTGTTTAGGTTCGAAAATTAAGCCCCAAAATACCTCGAAAGGGCAGCGAAACCTTAGGAGATATTTTGGATAATCTTCACCAATGAGAATAATAGTGACTTGCAGATAGTTTTGGCATGCTTACAGATGGTTTTTTAGCTCAGCATGAGTGGCATGAGGCATGGGGAGCAAAACCAACATGGGTTTAGCACTAAGAGAGAAATTAGACTGGGTTTATGAGAAATGAAAGTGTTTAAGTAAGGAATGAGGTGTTTTGTGAGGAATTTTGACTAGAGAAAGAGAAAAAAAGAAAGGCAGGGTTCTTCCGGCAGCTGCCAGAAAAACAAATTGGAGAAGAAGATGAACAGTGCACGAGTCTAAGTTTTGCAAGATAGAGAGAAAAGCTTGCTCTCTGCAGGTTGTGAGTTGAGTTTGTTGGGTAGGGGAAGGCTCAATTTATAGCTGCCGGAAATCACCATTTTTCAAGAAACCCTAATGGCTTCTACTTACTTTGGCTGAGCTTTTCTTCCTTTCTCCTCCCCTTCTCTGACTTCCCTTTCTTGGCAAAGATTGCTTTTGTCTATTTTCATGAATTCAGGGGATTTGGGGGCTCAACATCCTCCTTTCCCGCGGCTGTGCAATGAGAGCTTCCACTCTTGGTTTGCTGTTTTTTCTTCTTTTCTTTCCTCTTCCTTGGCTGAATCTGATGAAGGAAAAGAGGTGCAAATGTATGCTGGTCCAAGGGATGCTTCTGACAGCATGCGGGATGGTATTCATCGGTTCTTTGGATGTCTCTGGCTTGGGACTGGTTTCCAGCAGCTTTGCTTAAGGAGCCTGCCATCTACCCCTTCACGTGTTCTCTGTTTTTCAAAAGAGCTGAAGCTCTTGTGGGCTATTTTGGGTTTTTCTAAGGGCCAAGATGGCTTTCTAAGCAAATGGGCTTGTTGGGCTTCTTGATTTGGGCTTATTATTTTTTGGTTGGGTTATCTCTTGGCTAGGTTATTTTGCTTGGGCTTTTGGGCTATTTTTTTTTTTCTCTCTTGTGCTTACCCACATGTTTGGGCCTAAGAAATGGGCTTGAGTCTCGAGGCTCCCAAGCAACCCGAGACTTTCCATTTCTTGGTCCATCAATGGGTCTCATGTTGATTTATCACCATCCATGCCACAACCCACTCAAGCAAGCCCCGGGTTTTTTGAGTGGCTTGGGCCCACCTAGGCTTGTAGCGTGGTTGGGTGCGAGATAACGGCATGGCATGTTGCTCGGCATATTTTACCTTATCGCCCTTGGGAAGGATTGTTTTAATTTTTAGCATGAATTAATTATATTTTTTATCGCGAATCATAGCATGATAATTTGTTTATTTAGCGTGGCATGTGGATTATAACTCGCATGCGATAGATCCTTTTTTTCTTTTCCCTTATGGAATATTGTATTGGGCTGATAATTGCTCGGGCCCAATCCATGGATTTTTTGGGCCTCAACATTAGCCCCCTTAATTATAAGGGCCATGAACAGGTGCTGGAATGGGCCGAGTAATTAAACCCAACCCAAAAAATCAGATTTGTATTTGCATAGAACTCTTCTACTTCCCGCGTGCAAAATGACGGCGTGCCATGATTGGTCCCGGTGGTTATTTGCAGTTTCCCAACGCCAACTGCCTTCCTCTTCTTTTTATTATTATTTTTTCCTCCTTTGTTTCTCTTTTCTCGCACCGGGCACAAACTTCTTCCTTTTCCTTTCTTTTCCGCTCCAGACCCAAAACTTCTCTCCAACTATTTTTCTTGGGTTCTCTTTTGCTCTTCCACGAAGTCAGACCAAGGAAGAAAGTGCAATCGGGTAGGAATCACCCATCTCCAGCTGCTGGGAAGAAAGCCCCCAGTCCGAACTCAACCTCGTCGTTCCTCCTTCGTTCCAAAGGAGCCCGTTCGTCGCTGCTGGAAAGGTCCTCCTTTTGTGCGGGTTTTGCCTTCAAATCCCTGATTTTCTCCTCTTTTTGGTGCATTCGACGCCATCCCTTGGAAGATTTAACAAGGTACCCTCTTTTCTCCAGTTTTCCCTTAGATTGATTGGAGAATTTGTTGGGTTTCTCATACCCATGGATGTTGCTTTTTGTTTTGGCAGCCAAATACCAAAACCCCCCTTTTTACCCATCTTGTTTCCGTTGCAACAATAGTGCTCACGGAGTGGGTGCTAGCAAGGAAGGGCCCGCGCCATTGTCTAGGTTTCTTCCTTCGTTGATTTTGCTCGAGCTGCTGGAAAGGTAATTTTTTTTTCCTTGTTGGCTTGGGTTTCTCCCCCTTCTCTTCATTTTTATTTTGCACGGGCTTCTTCTTTTGTGTGTAAAAGGCTAATTTGGCATGATGTGCTTTCCCTTTGTTTATTTTTTGTGCAGGTATACACATCTTGGGCATAGGTGAGGGTAGGTGCTGGAAACCCTTGACGTTTTGCTGCTGGAACCTTCAAACCCTTCAGTCTTCTAACTTAGACTTTGGTAATAACTCTGCCAACTCTGGGTATTTTAGAATAGGTGTAGACTGATGCTTGGCCTAGGCTTTCTTTCCTTGAGGACGTATGTACGATCATTGTCACTTTGTGGAGAACAATTTTTTTTTGACAGAGTGGATGTTTCGTATTGCCTGGTTGAATATTCACTTTTCATTTGGGGAAGGGACTTGCTTATCCTGCCACAGAGCAAAAACTCTTGTTTGCCATGAGCTTGAATTTTAAATTGCATGTTTACTCGGATGACCATAACCAGCCGTGCTTGATACACATCTTATGCGTGCTAATTCCATCTTGCTTCTTCCCGCTTTTTTTATATGCAGGTACCTATCATGGCATCCGGTAATCCACCATTTATCATAAGGGATCATCTTTACTCCATAGATGACAGGTTGAAGAGAGGGAGACCACCTCCTCTGCTTAAGGGTGCCGACGAGGATATAATTATTGATGAAGAACCAGCGCCAGAAGCTATTCCAGTGATCGACCCCGCATCTGTATCAAGGTGCTGCGTAGAAAGGGGTCTGTTTCCGGCAGTTCCTTTGTTCTTTCAATATCCCTGCAGCACCAGCAAGGGTTGGTCGGAGTGGGTTGACGATGAACTGAAGAACCCGTCTACCCGTGATATCCTAAGCCGGGCAGGTGTGTTGAAAGCCATCTTTGCTTCTAAGGCTTGCGACATCCATATTGAAGTCAAGACGCTTCGACACTTGGTTAGACGGTGGAGCACCGAGACACACACCTTCATTTGTTCGTGGGGAGAGTTTACTCCCACGCTTGAGGATGTAGCTAATATTTTCCATCTCCCATTTTGCGGTAACCAAGATCCTTTCCACATTGCATTAACCCCGGAAGATGGGCTAAAGCTTGAGACTTTGAAGAAGGGTGCTCCGACCTCTCCTAGTACCTCTCTAAGATTCAGTAATTGGATTCAGTTTTTTGGGAACAGTGACCGAGATGAGCCGTGTCGCCTTGCTGCATTCGTGTCCTTGTGGCTCGGGAGGTTCCTCTTTTGTGATTTTTCTCAAGACTGCTTGCATGGGAGAGTGTTTCCGTTGGCTTTGGCAATAGCACGGGGTAGCATGATCCCTTTAGCCCCCATGTTCTTGGGGCACTTATATCGCTTGCTTGACCAGATTCAATTTCTTGAGAAGGGGGCGGCCGGAACCATGGCTGTGGAGACTTTTGTAAACTCCAGTTTTCTGCAGATCTTTTTATGGGAACGCTTCAAAGGGGTAGAGGTATCTCCACTCCCTTATTCAAAGGCTGAGTCACTGGTTGCTTCGGACGAGAATTCCTACATGCCGGGTAGTCTTCCTCTGATCTGTAGATGGTCCCGTCGCATGCAACGGAAGGGCCAAAACTTTTTAGAGCTGCTGGACGATGTTGAGCAATTTATTTTCCGTCCCTATTGTGCCTCATCAGAGGGCTTTAGAAGTATGCCCCTCTACGCTGACCCTGCTGCTTTAATGGAGGCTCCGGCCATGCCAACACAAGGTTGTCGGTTACGTAGAGAGGCATTGTTGAGTGCCGCATGCCTCCCTCTGCCCACATTCGGTGATGACCACTTGGAGATTTCTGTGCATTATTTTCCTTACCGGGTTAGACGACAGCTTGGGTTTGACCAAGGCGTGCCTTCTTGTCCCAACCATGGAGGTTCCTTGACCTTGCACAGGGTTTTCTGGACTGGTGACAGTGTGCCGGGAGACGGCAGACCTCTTGCCCTTGCTCTGGCCAGCCGGCAGCGCGTTGGTAGTCTCTCAAAGGCCTACCAAAATTATTGGAACCGTTGCTTTGCCTCGTTCAGCCGATTCCATGCTGCCCATTGTGATAGATTGATTCCCACCATCATTCATCATGCCCGTTTAGTGTCGGAAGAGAAAGCCATTTCCCTGAGCGAGAAGCGAAATCTGCCCTTTATCTCCAAAAGCGGAGAGATTGTTGGTGACTTTTCGAAGCTAAAGCGGAAGTTAGAAAAGTCGGGTTCTCACAGCGCAGGGAAAAGTGCTGTACATGGGAAACGGAAGCGCGAGGAAAGCTGCAGCGCCGAGAAAAGGCAAGCTGTAAAAGGGCCGAAAAGGTTCATCCCCAAGGTAGCAGCAAGTGGTCCTCCTAGCTCAAGAAAAGTTGCCTTGCCGGAGCCTTTACAGCAGCAGCCTGTAGCTTCCGGCAGCAGCGAGCGAGCAGCTCCAAAAGCTTCATCTCCTCACAGTAAGTATTGCTATTTGTTTGCTCCCTTTGTTCCCCGCTCTTTGCGTACCTATAAGTATCCCTTTTATCTTATTTTGCAGGTACTTCCCAAAGTAAAGGCAAGGGTAAGGGGTTTTTCGTGACCCCGAAACGTCGAAGCATGCGTATTCTTGAAACGCGGTTTGCTAATACCCGTAAGAATAAAGGTGAAGACTCGGGACCCAAAGTAGTGGTGACGGTTGATGATAATAGTGATGATGATAGTGATGACAATGGCGCTGCGGGGACTGAGATTAACATTCATGAGCAAGAGAGCGCTCGCGATACGAGTGGCATGGATGAGGACCTTGATGAAGGCCAATACGATAGTCACGACGAAGACACCTATCCGCCCTTCGGCACTAGCTTGGGGGAGCTCGATGGCTCAGATACAACTCCTGCTTTGACTAGCGATTGTGGACAGCGCGTCGATGTTGAACTGGTATCAAATATCCCTCTTGCTTGTTCTGCTTGGAATATTGACATTGCATACTGCCCGTTGTGTCCTCTAGTTCATACTCTGCCTTTCTCCTGCAAGTCGTGCCCACCATTGAAGGCACGATAGGTGCTCCATCGGAGGCTGATTTTGCTCTTCCCACTACTGTCGCTGAAGCTGTCCTGAGCCTTCCGGCGGTGCAACCTCCTCCTTCTCCTAATCCATGTACTCCTGACATGGCTGCTGACGCCTCTCCGCCACTTCCAACAGTTCCTCCTCCTATTTCTCCAATTCCGAACGCACCTGACATAGCTTCCGGCACCACTCCACTTCTTCCAGCAGTACATCCCCTTACTCTTCCGATCTCGAGCACCCCTGACATAACTTCCGGCACCGCTCCACTTCTTCCAGCAGTACATCCCTTTGCCGAGATTATTGACAATAGTCATAAGAATGGTGATGCTTTTATCGCAGGTCCCTCAAAAGGGCATTCATTCGAGAAAGGCATGTCTTGGCAAGATTGGGAAAACTCCTACACGGCATTCAAAGCCTTCTTTGATGGTGGTGTCACCATTCTTAGATCCATTGATGAACTTCTTCCGCTTTGCCACAGATTCGATGGTTATGCGACATTCCAAGGTGCCCTCGTGTATCCAGAGACGGTTGTAGCCTTGAAAAGGTTCATGAACAAATACGGAAGTTTGATGGAAGCTACAGATGTCACCTCTTCTTTCTCAAGGTGTACTGCCCTTCGAGCCCTTGGCTTAGTACTTCATGGGATGGACACCATGCAACTCCTTGATATTACGGATCACAAACTGCTCTGTTGGCGAGATGCAATATGTGAGGCCATGATTCTGGGCTTTCGCGTGGAATTTCTTCTTAAACTCGTGAAGAGCTTAGCACGTGCCGTCTTTGGAGCACGGGCCATTCGTAGTATGCAATTATCGCATGATTCTGATGAAGTAAAAGCTGCTGCAGATGCCTTGAATATTAAACAACAGGAGTTGGAGAACCAGCGCCGGGAGATGCATGCCCTTCTTCTTGCTAAGGGTATTTCTGTTGACAGCGCTGAGTGCGTGACGGAGGCAGCGGCCAGATTATCTCCTGGGGCTTCCTTTGTTCTTTTCGGACATTCCCCATAGCCTACAGGTACTCAGCTCATCCATTATTATTATTTTTTTATTTACGTATTCCAGCAGCAGCTATTTTTGACACACATTTTCTTTTATCTTTTGCAGATTGCCCATCCTTAGCTTGGAGGCCATTTGGCTTGGCACATGATCCTGCTTTCTTTGTGACTTAAGGGCGCGTGAACCTTCAGCATATGCAGTTTTATTTTGCTTTGTTTGTAGTGTTGTTTTTTTTTAGACTCTAACGACTACGTCGTTATGCCTTTGTAATTTTGATATTAAACTACTGAAGCTTGTATGAATTTCCGAATGCTTGAGGCATGTTGCATATTTCCTGTGTAGATATATATATGTACTGCTTTGTTGGCCAAAGTTGTCTTTATGGACTGCTTGAAATTTTCTGACAGGTTGGATATCATTGAAAACAGGGTATATGCTGTCGAAATTTTTTAACAGAAGCGAAATCTTCGAAAGTTTCTTTTGCATGGCTTATCTAGATTCTAAGCTTGACAAAATAGCTTCCCACCTTTCCCAAAGGGTCGAACCAATATGTGCATGATTTCTACTAGGGCTCTATAAAGCTTCCAGGTGTTGTATCGTATTGTTCCAGCATCTCAAAATTGCATGTTTCTTTGCAACATGCCTTATGCTATTATTTTTTTTGCTTAAGCGTGATGCTTGGGGACCCCATCTAAGTGACTTTGCCCGGCATGTTTTACTACTAAGTAGCATGTTTATATATATATATATATATATATAGATATGGAAAATTTGATAAAGGGTTAATAATAGTAAAGTTTTGGAGACACAATATATATTTTTTTCAAAATATTCCTTCATTCTCATTGCAAAAGCCCTTGCTACCATAATGGTGCATCATACAAAAGTGTCTTTTTTTCAAAACGTGAAAATAAGACAGAAGGAGTCTATTTTTTTTTGACAGAGAGAAAATACAAAAGTACTAGGCATAAAGTTAACTTAGCAGTAATAGAGCTTGAGCCACTTCCCATTGACGGGGTCTGTCAGCGTGCCTTCCTTGACAGAGACCAAGCGATAATAGCCGCTGCTGTGAACCTCTTTGACTGCAAACGGGCCTTCCCATTGTGGCGCAAACTTGGAAGGTCCCGACACCTGTCTTCTCACATGTTCCACAACTTTTAGCACGAGGTCTCATTGCTTGAAGGCGCGAGGCTTGACTGTCCTGTTATAGGCTTGAGCTACAGTTCTGTGGTACAACGCTGTCCTCTTTTCGGCTACCGCTCTTTTTTCATCCAAAGCTTCAAGGTCCAGCAGGCGCCATTCTGAGCATGACTTTGTATCCCATTCGAGGTCGTTAACAGCTGCTATTCTGGCAGTGGGGATGGTAATCTCTACTGGTGAAATGGCATCGGACCCGTACACAAGTGAATATGGCGAGAAACCTGTGGCACTTCTCGAAGAGGTGCGGTAAGCCCATAAAGCATCCGGCAGGTGAACACTCCAACCTCCTTCATACTCATAAACCATTTTGCTTAGGATCCTCAATAAAGTCTTGTTTGTGGCTTCCGCTTGACCATTTCCTTGTGGATAATAAGGCGTGGAGCGACGATGCTTGATACCATAACCACTAAGTGTCGAGCTTACTTGCTTATTGACAAACGGGGTGCCATTGTCGGTGACAACCTTGTATGGGATCCCAAATCTACATACAATATTTTCACGGATGAAATTGGCAACGGCAGCTCCCGTGGCCTTCCGCAAGGGAACCGCTTCTACCCACTTTGTGAAATATTCGGTGGCCGTGAGGATCCATATGTAGCTGTCGGATGGTGGATGGATAGTCCCGATCAAATCAAGCCCCCAAGTATGAAAGGGCCAAGGAGTGCGCATGTCTTGCAGCAGCGTGGGAGGCTTATGACTTAAATTGGCATGAACTTGACATGTGTGACACCTCTTCACAAAGTCGTATGCATCATTCTTCATTGTAGGCCAATAATACCCAACACTCAGCAGCTGCCGGTAAAGCTTCTTCATTCCTTGGTGTTCACCACATTCTCCAGCATGAATCTCTTGCATGACTTGCTGTGCCTCTGACTTTCCCAAGCATTTTAATGGCTCACCATTAAACCCCTTACGGTAAAGAGTTGACCCATCTATGAAGTATCTTTTCATTGTCCTTTTGAGCTTGCGTGCATGCTTGGGATTGGTTGGCAAGACTCCATTGATGGAGGATGCCAAGTATGGAGCCCTCCAATCCTCCGCAAACGAGACGGTGAATGATTCCTCGGTGGAAGGTATCTTTGCACACTTGGGACAATTGGCTTGTATTTCAGCTGCTTGTTTCCTCATTTCTGGCCAGTAATAACCCTTGCGCTGCAGGCGCCGGTACAAGCTGATTATTGGCTCCAAATTGCAAGTAACCTCATGTACCTCTTGAAGCTTCTCCCGTGCTTCTGTTATCCCTATGCAGCGGGTCAAAATACCTCCCGGAAGGCGTCTGTACAGTTCCCCAAAGATGATCACATAATCCTTCAATTCTTTGATGTCGCCTCCTTTGCCAATTTTTTCTTTCACAAGCTTCCTCCAGTCATCCTCTTCCAGCTGCTCTTCTTGAGCCATTGCTTCAACAACTGGCATGTCCTTCTTGATTACTGCAATATTGGGCTGTTCTTCAATAAATGAGAGCCTCGACCCCAAGGTGGCCAACGCATCAGCATATCTATTAGTGACTCCCGGGATATGTTCCAACACAACCTGTTTGAACGAACGAACAAGCCTTTCAGCAGCTGTACGATATGGTGCCAATGCTGGTTCCTTCACGGCGAAATTTCCTTGTAATTGACTCAGCACCAGGTTTGAATCCCCAATAATTTTAATTCTTTTGACACCCATTTCCCTTGCTGTAGACATCCCTGCAATAAAAGCTTCGTACTCTGCCGTATTATTTGTGCATGGGAAATTTAGCTTAAACGAGAGGGCCGTGGTTTGCCCCTCGGGATTGACAAGCACCACACCTGCCCCTCCACCCTTCGATGTAGAAGACCCATCGAAGTAGAGGGTCCATGGTTCTGCCTCTGTGACAACAGCAACCGTTTCCGGCAGCTCCCCCAGAACTTCCTTAGATATTGTTGATTCTTCAACTTCGGGAAATAGAGCCAACATGTCAATCACAGCCTGCCCTTTAATAGCTTTTGGGGTGGTGCAGGTGATATCAAACTCGGACAGTTGTAGCAACCAACGTGCAAGGCGTCCGGATAATACCGGCCTTGTAAGCAAATATCTTACGGGATCGGACTTCACCATGAGATGTAGCTTGTGAGCAAGGAAGTAATGCCGCAAGCGCTGTGCAGCATAAACAAGAGTAAGGCACAAGAGTTCAGTTTTTGGATATCTTACTTCAGATCCCCTTAGTTGCCTACTTACGTAATAAATAGGACTTTCTTCCCCACTGTGATCATCTTGAGCAAGTAAGGCACCAACCGCTGTGTTTGTTGCAGCCAAATAAAGCTTGAGAGGGAGCCCCGGAATAGGTGCTTTCATAGTGGGCAGCTTGGTGATTATTTGTTGCACCCTCTTGTAAGCTTCTTGGCACTTCTCACTCCATTCATACGGCTTGCCTTTCTTGAGCAATGGAGTAAAAGTACTCATGGTGGCAGCAAGACCTGGGATAAAGCGCCGAATATACGATAATCTTCCCATAAAGCTTTTCAATTCTTTTGGGTTTTTAGGCGGTGCAAGAGAATTTATGGCTTTAGTTTTTTCAGGATCCACGTCTATGCCACGCTGGTGTACTTGAAACCCCAAGAATTTACCGGATGAAACCCCGAACGCACACTTCTTTGGATTCATCTTCAAACCGTACAGCCGACACCTTTCCAGCACTCTTCTTAAAACTTCTTGATGGCCTTCTCTGGTTTTGGACTTCACCACAAGGTCATCCACATAATCTTCGACTTCTTTTCCCATCATGTCGTGAAACACCGCTGTCATAGCTCTTTGGTAGGTGGCGCCAGCATTTTTGAGGCCGAATGGCATGACCGTATAATAAAAATTCCCATACGGTGTTCGAAAGGCTGTCTTCTCGGCATTCTTGGGAGACATCTTGATCTGATTGTAGCCACTAAACCCATCCATGAATGACAACAAGCCTTGACCCGAGGTCGAATCAATTAAGATATCCATGTTAGGCAGCGGGAACTCGTCCTTTGGGCAAGCTCGGTTGAGGTCTCGATAATCCGTGCATATTCTGATCACACCGGTTTTCTTTTTCACAGGGACAATATTCGCTAGCCACGTAGGATGCTTGATTGGCTTAATAAATCCGGCAGCTAACAACTTTTCAATTTCCATCTTGATTTGCTTCTCAACTTCAGGATGAAAATTCCTTCTTGGCTGCACGATAGGTTTTGTACCAAGCTCAATATTCAGAGTATGACTTACTAAGCTTGGGTTCAAGCCAGGCATTTTCTCATAGCTCCAAGCGAACACATCTCGAAATTCCTTTAGCAAAGATACCAAGGCCGCCCTCTCCTCACTTGTTAAATGAACACTTATGGAAATGGGCCTCGGGGCAGAGGGATCCTCACTCAAATCAATTGTTTCCAGCTGCTCAGCTACTGCTGCCGACCCATCTTGCATGTGTCTGGGTGCTGCCATTGGTTCTTGGAAAGCACAAGGCATGGGTGCCTTGTTGGTGGAACTCCCACAGCTATTCGTTTGCATTACTTTTCCTCCATACTCGGGGCTTTCCCGTAAGACACGGTCAAGCCCCCAACCCCGTCATAAGCGGTACACGATACGTCCATCGGGCAGCGTCACCTTTGAGCATTGGGGATGATCATAGGGATGGTTGTTGACTTCCGAGTGCCTCTTTCTCTCTCGATCAACAATGGTGATGAGCTCCTCATTGCTTAAATCACGAATTTCAGTCCACGAAGGAAGGTAGGTCCCGAAATCCTTGGATGGATTGCTTCCAGCACCTGTGCATTCAGTGTAGAATTCCGCCTCAAAGTAGTGAGCTTCATCTTTGTTGAAAGGTGCTTGGTTTCCAGGTATGCGCAGCGGCCTCAGCCCAATCCTTCCTTTTACGCATTGATGATAGGTAGAGACCACAAGCTTATGCTTGTTGAGCCATGGCCTTCCGAGCAAAGCATGGTAAGCCACATCCACATCCACAACATAGAACTTAGTAAGTGACCGAATTGGCCCAACCTTCAAATGTACTTGTAGATGCCCGACTGTGACCTCACTCTTATTCCCGAAACCACTGATGTTTGTTTGTGATTGGACAATTTTGGACAATGGGATACCAGCTGCCGTAAGCACAGACAGAGGTAATATGTTGACAGAGGAACCCGTGTCTACCAAAGCTCTCCTTATGAACACATCATTGATCTGTCCCTCCAAGTAAAGCGGCCTCCTATGGTCCGGGTATGGAACTTCCATGTCTTCGTCCGTAAAGACAATAGCATTGTCATTTCCCAAGAATGACCCTTGTGGTTGAGTTGTAAAGCATTGAGAATTAGACTCCTCAGAGATATTCATCAGGCTACAGCAGCTGCTTCTCTTGCTTGAGGCCCGAAGCCAAGTTGGTCAAAGAGTGATTTGAACTTTGGGTTTCTTTGAAGGACCTGTGAAGCTGTGGGCCCCTGTTTCATGCTTAAATAACGTTCCATCACACTTGTTTCAGCTTCCGTGATATTATGAAATGTCACGGCAGCTGCTTCCTGCTGCTCCGATAAAGCCCCCGAGTAGCGTTCTTCTGGCATGTCCAAAACAAAAATTTCGCTGCCTGAGTTGTCACCCCATCCATCAACGAGTGGCCATGGTGTGTTGTAACTTGAAGGCCTCGAATATTTACACCAATATGCCTTTTCCATGTTTCCGCAAGGTTCCCATATGGCTTCCGGCGGCTTTGGGTTATTCCTCCAAGGGTGGCACAATTCATCATCATCAAGCAAATCATCAGAACATGTAATGACAGCGGCTACCTCCTTTCCCCTTCATTTTGGCAAGGGGTCCTCATCAATCGTTTGCTTCCTAGAGGGAAGTTCAAGGACTCCCTCATGTATTTTGGCGTGTAAAATCCTCCTCAGACTCTGACAGGCAGTGGTTGCATGCCCCACAAATTGATGATAACGGCAGTACCTAGGATCATTCTTTTCCTCTCGAGTAGGCACCTTGTAGGGTGTGACAGGTTTGATTATGCCATCAGCAATCATTGTGTCAAGGATATCATGAAATTCTTCATCTTTGCATGGTAGTGGTGGATACGTCTCTCTATCCTTCCGTTTGCGTGAATTGTAGTCGTTGGATGGCTTGTCATCTATTGCTAATGTCTGATGCACTTCCTTCTTCTCATTCCTCCAAGTCCTTTGTCCTGGTGGCTTGACAGACATGCTCGTCTTCCTCACAGCTTCCAGCAGCCAAGAAAATTGACTAATGCCAATATTCTCCAAATACACTCTATAATCTGCCACGATATTGCTGATGCAAATTTCAACAAGCGCCTCCTCGTCTTTCTCATCATAGCAATCCAATGCCAGGTCCCGGAACCTGCGTACAAGTGTTGTTGAGTTGAGTGGTGGTGACTCGTTCTTCATGCTGGAAATACTTCTTACAGAACCTGCTTGCCAGACTTTCCCAAGAATGAATAGAGCTTGGTGCCAACGTTGTATACCATGTGTAAGCACGATCGGTGAGACTCTTTGAAAATTCTCTAAGTCGAAGATTATGATCACCAGCATACGGTCCCAAGGCATCAATGAAGCGATTGACATGCTCCTTCGGGCTCCCCTTTCGTCCATCAAAGAGGACAAAGGTCGGTGCTTCATAGCCTTTAGGATATGGCTGCTGGAGTAAGCTTGACGGATACGGCGGCTGAGGAAGATACTTCCAATCTTCCTGACTTCGGCTCAGCTCCTTTTCCAGCATGGCAACAACGTCCTCCTGAGTGACAAAAGATGGTCCCTTCTGCTCAGACTCCTTT
Source organism: Prunus armeniaca (assembly GCA_903112645.1). NCBI lineage: Eukaryota > Viridiplantae > Streptophyta > Magnoliopsida > Rosales > Rosaceae > Prunus > Prunus armeniaca. Next base: position 11,484,262 of record CAEKDK010000003.1, on the reverse strand, counting down.
CCGGCAGCAGCAGATTCCTCTTGTGGGTGCTTCTCATTCACTTCACTTGGCTTTGGAGCCGAATTTTTGAGTTCTTTTATCATCTCTGCCATCTCCCTTTGGGTCTCACCCATAGCACGAATGGCTGCAACAAGATCTGTGAGGGTAAAAGTTCCCTCACTTGCACGTTCTTCTTCTCTAGAAGAGGCATGTTGCCTTGACTCTGAGTCAGCATGGCTTGGCCCATCCTGGGAAGTTATGTTGTTGCTTCTGGTCTTCTTTCTTGGAGGCATTGATGAAGATAATGGCTTAATCCCCAGCAGAGTCGCCAATTTATGTAGGGGACTTTTTCTTCCTGCAGCTAACGGGCTGGGCTGCTGCAAAAGGCGGATTGAGGAGATTGCCCCTTTTTGTTTAGGTTCGAAAATACCTCGAAAGGGCAGCGAAACCTTAGGAGATATTTTGGATAATCTTCACCAATGAGAATAATAGTGACTTGCAGATAGTTTTGGTATGCTTACAGATGGTTTTTCAGCTCAGCATGAGTGGCATGAGGCATGGGCAGCAAATCCCTTTGTGGGATTCGCCCATGATAACCTTAATATCTTCGGCGCTGGGGCATAGGAGTAATAAATCAAATAACACCGAGCTCGGAAATGAGTAGTCCTTTCATGGTTGCCGGAGAGATCGCGCAGATACTTTACTATGGGGTAGCGCCAGTCGGCTTCGGCCTCGCCGGTAATTTCGGCTGATGATACTTGCGTCGTCATTCCTCGCTCGGCCAAACCCGGCAGGATACGCTTTTCGATTCTTATCACGCGGTCGTGGTCGCTGTCCGGAATGTTCACACCTGACGCTACCTAGGCCATCTCATTGGCCTCATGGTTTTCGGCGCGCGGCACGTGAACGAAGGAGATCCTAGAAAATTCGTCGGCCGTATTGAGGGCCGTTACATAATACATGGTTAAATTCTCGCTCGTGCACTGGTATTCCCTGGTCAGCTGGTTAATCACCAGCTGAGAATCACCGTAAACCAGGACACGGGTCGCCTTCATTTCTTTTAGAATTTCAAGACCGATGATGAGTGCTTCATATTCAGCCTGATTATTGGTGCATTTAAAATCAAGCTGGAACGCAAATTGCCACATTTGTCCTTGGGGGGACTCGATCACGACCCCGGCCCCAGATCTAGTCTCGGTACTAGAGCCATCGAAGTACATGGTCCAGTAGTTCTTCTCCATGAGGGCCATGCCGATCTCGACCTCCAACTCTTCTTCTTGCCCCTGAGCCGGGTGGTGGGCCAAGAAAACGGCCAATGCCTGACCTTTGACCGACTTCTGAGCCACATACTGGAAGGTGAATTCGGACAATGTCATCGTCCACTTCCTGATCTGACCACGTATGATTGGCCGAGTGAGCATGTATTTGATGAGGTCGGTCTTGGAGATGATCTGAAAGACCGAAGGAAGCATATAATGGCACAACTTGGTGGCCGCGAAATAAAGTGCCAAGCATAATTTCTCGATCGGTGAATAGTTTAGCTCGGCCATGTTAAGGGTGCGGCTCAGATAGTGCACTGCTTGTTCTTACTCAGACTCGTTGTTCTGAGCCAGCAGACAACCGATAGAGCCTTCTGAAGCCGAAATGTAAAGCCTCAAGGATTTCCCTCTTTTCGGCGGCATAAGGACCGGTGGTTGAGATAAATATTGCTTGATGTTGTCGAGGGCCGCTTGATGTTCTGCCCCCCACACGAACTGTTCAGTGTCTTTCAGTTTGAGCAGAGGAGTCAACGGCCGGATTTTTCCTGCCAAAATGGATATGAACCGTCTTAAAAAGTTGACCTTACCGAGGAAGGACTGGAGTTCCTTCTTGGTCCTTAGCGGAGGTGCTGCCATAATGGCCGTGGCTTTATTTTTATCTACCTCGATCCCTCGTTGGTGAACCAAGAAACCGAGAAATTTTCCGGCGGTGACGCCGAAAGCACATTTCTTAGGGTTCATCTTTAGGTCGTGTGCCCGCATGCGATTGAAAGCCTGTCGGAGATGCCCCACGTGGTCAGCTTTGGATGGGGATTTTACAACAACGTCGTCGATGTAGACTTCAACGGTTCGGCCAATGAGGTCGTGGAAAATAAGGTTCATAGCTCGTTGGTATGTTGCGCCGGCGTTATTCAGGCCGAATGGCGTGACTACCCATTCATAAGTCCCGATTGCGCCTGGAAAAAAGATCTGAACGCCGTCTTGTGGACATCTTCCTCGGCTATAAAGATCTGGTTGTAACCAGCGTGGCCGTCCCTGAAAGATAGGAGGTCGTGCTTTGCGGCTCCGTCCACCAGGAGGTCGGACATAGGCATGGGATACTCGTCCTTGGGGTCGCGAGGTTTAGATTTCTGTAGTCGGTGCAAACCCTCAAAACTGGTACAATGTTAGCCAACCACTCAATGTACCGAGCCGTGCGGATGAAGCCGGCTTGAAGGAGCCGTTCAATTTCCTCTTTGACCTTAAGCTGTACTTCGGTCGAGAATCGCCTCGGCGACTGTTGGAAAGGCCTAAACCCCTCCCTAATCTTTAGCTCATGCTCGGCCAAAACTTCTTGGCAATCCAGGCATCTCATGATAATTCCAAGCAAAACAATCCTTATATTCATGGAGCAGGCCGATAATCTCGGCTGCTAATTTAAGGCTCAAAAGCTGGCTTACAAAAAGAGGCCGTGGTTCGGGCTCGGTCCTTACATTTATTTCTAATAACGGGTGCTGGACCTCAGGGTAGTCATCCTCCATCTCGGCGGGCGCCGTTCCCAAGTCATCAAAGGCTAAAGTGTCCGCCTCATCTGATTTGTGGAGGAATTCGATTAGGTTGATCAGCGAGTTTGGCTGTAAGGATTCCTCTGCCCAATGTTCCAGCAGTCTTTCCAGCAGGTCGGTCACGGCCGCCGCTCCCTCCTCTTTAATGGCTTTGTCTATCATCTAAAGGCCAGTGAAGTCGATCTATACTTCGCGCGTCGAATCCTGTCGAACATTCTCGGCGCCTAACTCCAGCACTTTTTGGGTCGTTGTCCTGGTTGGTCGGCCCCTTGCATCGTGGCCGGTGAGGACAACCCATCCAACGTCGTCGTCGTCGTAAATCCGTGCTTGCACGGTGTTGGTTTCGAAGGGTTTTTTATCGACCGGGTGTATGGATACCCTCTGGCCGTCCCAGAAGAACAACAGTTGGAAGAGGGAGGACGGTATGCATCCGGACTGATGGATCCAGTCACGACCGAGCAATATATTATAGTCCATGCTGGATTCGACTACGTAGAAGGCCACGACTCTTGTCCGGTCGGCCACGGTGATTTTTAACGGCAATACCCCGATGGTCTTAGATTTATCGCCGACAAAGCTACTCATGACCACGTCGCTGGGGATGAGGTCCTCTTTTGACTTATCCAGCTTCTTCATTAGGGAATATGGAAGGATGTTGACCGTCGCCCCATAGTCAACGAAGACCTTGGACACGGGCACACCCTCTACATGAGTCGAGATGTACAACGGCTTGAGGTGTCGGTATTTGTTTGGCTCGTCTCTAGGTATTACCTTGTTAAAAGCCACGGCCAACAATTCTTCCTTTGTTTTTGGCCTTTGATCAAGCTGCTCTTCAGCCACGTCATTATCCAGGCCGTTGGTCTGGCCTCTTGGGGCTGAAAACTCGGACAGTAGCACTAAAACCATGTTCATGCTGACCTCCTTTGGCTCCTGCTGGTTTCCCCCACCAGCTTCCTTGTTGACCTCACAGCTGCCACTGGTGAGGGTTTTTTCCTCAACCATCCCGAGGATCCCCTCGTATTCCTCATCGGAGATTCCCAACGTGGAGTCGTCCTCGGCCTCATGACCAAAGAAAAGGTCGCCGGGGCCCTCGACCATAGGCCTTGCAGTCCTGGGGGTATTGTCTGTGGTCGCTTTGATCTTAGGGGGGTCCGAGGCCTCGACCTTCTCCTCGAGGGCTTGTCTAGCCTTAGCTAACGCATCCCTGGCCGCCTAGTAATTGTCCAGACAGCTTACCCGGGCCCTTTCCTCTGTCGTCAGACCGAAGATAGTGTCGGCCGGAGTCACAGTAAAATATCGGCGAAGGTATTCTAAATTGCTTCCACTAAAAGGGGCCTTGGCCTCCAATCTTCCCTGCTCGGGTTGGTAACCTGGCATCCCTCTTGCCCTGGCCTCTCGGTTTGCATGGTACACGGCCTTAATGGCCGAGTTGGATCCGCTGGTAATGAGGAGACTCTCTGCCTTAGCGTTTTTGAGAGCCAACTCCACGATTTCACGGTTTTCAGGGGTCATGCCGTATAGGTCGATCGCCGAGTGGTCCTTATGGAATTCCATGAGAAAGGACAAACTGTTGGCCGAAAAAGGGGGGTCCTTTCCGTGGTAGACGTCGATGATACCCTCATCCATCCGTTTCCTCCAGGGCTACGACCTTTGGCTAGATCGAAACGGCCGTCATTCCACAGGGATAACCGTCCGGCCTAGGGCGCCACGTCCTTGGAGGCTTGATGTTGGCAGCCTTCGCTGTAGGGGGAACAATTGGCGAGAATGGTGGCTCGTCTGCAGTCGCCATCTTTTTTTGGCGTTTTAATCCCTCGACTTGGGCCGTCTGTATCCTAGCCTGCTGAACTTGTCTCTGCATCCTTCTCAGCTGAGTTTTTGTCAGCGGTTCAGTGCTGCCCCTAGGTCGTGCATGATACCAACGGTCATCTCGTACGACCGGTGGTTTGAAAGTCTTCACCGGCCTAAGAGCGGCTTCGTTTTTATGGCCCGCCGAGGTACTGGGGCTTCGTGCCCCTAGTCCGTCGAAAACAACTCTTCTTGCTGGCCGACGGTCGTACTGGCCGCCGAATTTCTTCATAGTCGGTTGAGATGGCTCGGCGGCCTTCCTTTTGTTCTCTGGCAGTCTGAGTTGACCGATCTCATACTTGCACCGACTACACGGTACCGGCTCTGGTTCGGCCAACGGCTCCTTTCCTTTTGCAGACCGACGAACTTCCCTATATTCGGCTCGGAGCTGAGCGTTGACCATGTTGATGACAGGTGGAGGGAACGGCTTACAGTCGACTTGCATGGCCGTCTTTTCCGGGAATTGGAGCTTCTTTTCATCTATCAACTTCTGGATGACGTCTCGTAGAACAACGCAGTTGTTGGTGTTGTGAGACCAAGAATTGTGGTATTTGCATAACGTCTTTCCTTTGAGCTCTTCGGGTTTCGGAATTTTATGGCCGAAGGACAATTTGACCTTTTTCTCGGTTAGCAGTAGGTCAAAGATAGCTTCGGCCCTGGTCAAGTCAAAAGTGTAGGCCTTCGTTTCTCGAGTCGCGAACTTTGCGTCGGGAATCTTTGTGCGATTATTGTCGACCGAATCTTTGCAGACGAATGGCTTGTCTATGCTGACTTCGACTGAGCTCATCTCAACTTCGTCGCTCTCGGCCTCTGTGGGGCAGTCTGCTTCGGCATAGCTGACAACGAGATTCCGATAGTAAGTCCCTTTTGAAGCCGTCCTCTTCTACACCTCTTCTTTCAACAAGGATGCGTATCGGTCCACCTTGTTGATCAAGTTGTGCATGTCCCGGAATTCAATTCCTTGGAATTTCTTCCGGTATTCGAAATCCAATCCTTCTTCGGCCATCTTGACAAATTCCCTCTCTGGTAGGTTCATGCGGCACCAGTTCCTACACGTTTTGAACCACTGCAGGTAGTCGCGAGGTGATTCGTCTGACGCCTAGCTCATCCTTCCCAACTCGGCAATCGTTATTTCTCGGTTGGTCTAATAGAAATGTTCGTGGAATATCCTTTCCATGTCAGACCAATCCCTCACCGAATTTGGTGGAAGGTTTATGAACCATGAGAACGCCGCGCCAGTCAGAGAGTGAACGAATAAACGGAGCCTCTGGGCGTCCGAATCAACCTCTTCACACTGGGCCGTGAAGCGTCCTATGTGTTTAATGGAGGAGGTCTGCCCATCCCGGAGAATAGAATGAATTCTGGCAATCGGTAGTTCCGGGTAAGAAGGGTGCGGTCAATTTCTGGCGGGTACGGTTTGGTATACCTTGGCGCTTCTGGGCGCCTCTGAGCCAGGCCATCTTCGATCATTCGTCGAACGTCTTCAAATCGGAGCCCCTGAGGGGGCACTTCTTGCTGGGCCGTGACTGGCCGTGGAACTTGTTACCCCTAGTTTTGCGGCCTTACCTGCTGGGCCACTTGAACGGGGGGTTCGGCCGTTGCGACCGAGCTAGGCGGCACTAGATAAGCACCGTAGGTTTGACCAGGGTGCGTATGTGTTGCTGTTGGAATGGCCTAACCGTACTGAAGATGGGAGCCTGACGGCAATAACGACGTATGTAATGGTGAAACGGTCGGATTGCTCTGACCGTATTGCTGTGACGAGGCAGCGGTCGCGTTGCTTGGGCCGGGATGGGTCTGGACGGCCACGGTGTGAACTAGGCCAAGTTGCTGGACTGCGAAATGCGTGGGGCTGCTCTGCCCCAGTGACACGGCCAAAGCATGGAGTGGGCCGTACGCCATTTCTGCTGGGCAGGTCGGTCCGGGATTTACCCATGTTGGCTGGGATTGCACCCAGCTGTTTGTCGGCAACTGAGAATGCTGGCCGCAGCCCGACGCTTAGGTGCAGCCAAAGACACCGAGGCTGCTGCTTTCGCCGTAGGGCTCAAACCTCTCGCGCTCTTAGCTTCTCTATCCGGCTCTTGGAGGTGTTGCGGATGACGTTACCGGCATCCTCTCCTGAAAGAACATCCGTAGCTTTGAGGAGAATTTATCCATTGCGGCCATAAAGGATGTTTCTATCTTGTAGGCCTGCTTCGCCATCAGATCCTCCATTACTGCTTGCCCTCCCATGGACTCGGTCGCACGATCCGTCGTTATTAGACCGCTGGCCGAGATTCTGACCGCGTGTTCAGTCTCGGTGATAGTGATTAGTGAGGTGGACTCAGGAGCCTCGAAACTCATTTTGACTGTTTTGTTTTTGAGCTTTGCCTGTGCCCTAGTTTCCACCATGAATTTTTGACAACAAGTCCCACCGGGCGTGCCAAAGGTGTTCACTGTTGCGAATCTCGCAGCCTGGTGCTTCGAGCCGAGGGGATGTGCATCAACACGTGACGTCCTTCTTTTGGGTGCGGTGCGGTTGTGTGCGGGCGTGCCAACACGGTCTACCGTGCGTCGAGATGGTGATGAGGTTTGGGTAGAAGATGGTCAAATGATGCGCCTGTTTTGCGTTCGACTCCTAATGAAACAATTGTGGCCGAAATAGGAATTGATCTCGGCCGTCAGGTTCACGGCCTGAGCTACAAGGCCGTTTTAGTGGCGGTGTTGGTGGTGGGTTTTAGGCAGTGCTCCAGCGCGTTGCTCGAAGAGTGACGGTCGTATGATATATGGGGTGAATGAGATGATATCAGAGATGGTGCTCCGGCGCCTTGAAAATCAAGGGTCGTATGATATGGATTTTCCTTACAATCTACCACTACTCCTAGGAAAGCAAATAAAGGTATTGAAAGTGCATTACAGGAAAATATAATTTGCTCCGTGGGAGGCTTTTGGTTTGGTGTTTGAACCCTTTGAATGTAGTCATGAGCTTAGTATTTATAGGAGGAGTCCTGGAGGGACAATCGAGGCTGAAAAGACCTGCGTGGTGGAGCCTGATCGGGGCAAGTGGGTAGTCAAATCGGCATTTGGGATCGTGAAGCATGGTGGTGTGACTCCCATAAATCCCGATAAATCTCGGCCACAGCCCTGATCGTGGGTTCTGCCCCATTGGCCGTGGGAACGCATTTAATGCCCTAGTCTGGTGGTTGGTGATCTGACCTCAAGTCGTAAGATTACTTGTGAGAATGTCTGCGCCTAACCACCCTGATTTCCATCACCAAATCCTGACTTTAGTCACTTCCCTTCTTCCCTTGTGTATTAAATGCTTCTTGCGACTAGTGGGTTTGCTGCGAAAGTCAGAGGCATTACTTCATTAAATGGGGCGTGGGACCGTGAGGCCACGTGGCGATTTAACCACAGTTTCTTCGGCTGTGTCTTTTACGGCCTTCGGCTTCGACCTTCAATACTGCGGTCGCAAGGCCGAGAGGATTCTGCCTTTGGAGCTTTTCTTTTGTTTTTAGGAAGGTGAAATGCCTAACGAAACGGTAGGCGCCAGGACCAAGAGGAAGTCCCTTCAATCAGTCTATGACCGTGATTTATTAGGCACAAACAAAGGCAAGATACCAGTTCTGAGTACTTCGTAAAACCACTATGCCTATATTGCTGCTGTAGGGGCACATTTGAGGCATGAAAGGTACTCATAGTTTTCTCAAGCATATCCTTCTTAGAGATATTTTCATCACATAATTTCATCAGGGAGGTGATTCTGTGCATTGCTGAGTTGTACTCAGACACTGACTTGAAATCTTAGAATTTCAGGTGTGTCCATTCATATCTGGCTCTTGGGAGGGTCACCGTCTTCTAGTGATTGCATCTTTCGCATAAGGTTTCCACAGAACCAATGGTTCATCGACCACCACATATTCACTTTCCAGCTCTTCATGGTGTTCACCCGTTTTAGATTTGTTCCTATGATGGTAGGGTAAAGTTCCCCATTGTCTTGAAAACCATTTGTGGTCAACAAGTCAACTTTCTTTTATGTATGAGCGTGCTACTACTAGCAATAAAAACCCCAGCAGACTTCTTTAAAAGTGGATAACTTGAGCCCCAAGTTACTAATTTCTAAACAAGCGATTGTGAATTTGGGTGAGGAATATCTCCCAAGTAAGTTCTTTTCTTGCCTCAGACTGGTGAGGACTTCACAATTTTTCACAATACAGGACTGGTAGTTCTTGCCAAAATGAATGATAAGAAAGTGAACTGTTTTCAGGCAGAACTACATTTTACAAAGCTCAGAAAGAAAAGACCAACTCTAAAAAAGACAAAAAGAGCGTTGGACTTCAATTTCTGCCTAGATAGATGCCTCTGATCCGGGCTGGACTGGGTATGTCTATGCTGGATTGGACTATCAACACCTTCAATTGTCAAGTTTTAGTTGTAAATCGATACCAACATTCAAGTTTGGCAAAGCTTCAATTTATTTCAAGCATTGGAAGTCTTTTTGAACGGGCAGAATTGGAACCTCTTCAGTTTGGAAGGGGCAGAAGTAGCTGGATTTGATGATTACTGAGATGGAACTACGCTATAGTACCTGTTTTGCTTCATCAGGGCTCTCCATAAATTTGTTGAGGTTTTCATATTTGTAAAAACTCGGATTCTGCTTGATTTGACTTATACTGAACCAAATTTGTAACAAGAGAAATCTCACTTTGTATGACTATTTCTCTGAACTAAACTGAAGTTACAGATTCTGAATTTATAGTTGACTTGTTCCTTGTGGCTCAATGAGCTTTGGTTGCTTCAGTGTTTCAAAGACTTTTGAGATCAAGTGATCATTTTGAGTTTTTGTTTTTTATTGGTTTTTTGGTTGTCTTTGATCTGTTCACCTCCTCTCATATTTATAGAAAAGTGTTTGAAATGGGTTTTCTAATCCTTTAATAATGGACGGCAGATTTTCTAAAAATGAGATCTTTTATTTTAAATGTCAAAGAAAGGGGAATTTTATCTATTCTGTCAAAAGGGCCATCAACAGTCAGTTCTTGTGGTGGTCACTTCTCTGTTCTTGAAAGAAAAAACCTAATCCCTTTTTAACTTTTAACTGCTCTTTGTAAGAATTCAATCTGTCGTGATGATTAGTTTGCTTTTCCTATGAACAACTCCTTGTTCCGTACTTATCTCTTTAGAAAATTTAGTCTGCTTATCCCTTGGAAATGATACTTGCTCTGAAGCAGACTTTTCTTTGTATATAGAAAGGGACTTTGATCTTCTTCCTTGACTGTAAAGACTGGAGAAATTTTCTTGTTCAAGACATGCCTTCATTAATTCCCCATCAACTCTAGTTGAAATTTTTGACTTTTCAAAGTCAGGTAGTCACGTGGGTTTCTTTGTGAATAGACTTTTTTAAAGTCTGCTAACTTTGCACTCTAGGATTGAGATCAATGGTGAGATTTTTTAGAAGCTGGGTCCAATCCAATTCTTTTTAGAATTTCATCGACTTATTTTAGTGATAAATTGCCATTTAATTTGAAATTTCATTGACTTACTTTGTGTCTTTTACACCTCTGCCACTTTGTAAAAGACATGTGCCTCTTTTGTTTGGTTTGGGTTGCTTTTCTGGAATCAAGGCCCATTCTTTTGTTTTCTGTTTTGTGGGCTTTTGGTAAAAATGGGCTGTCGTGCAGAGCGTTGGCCAAACATAAGGAGAACTCCGATGACTGCCAAAAATTGACATGGGCTTTTTTTATTTTGGACTGGGTGTGCCAAATTAGGCCCAAACACATGGATGTGACGGCGAAGAAAAATCACAGCCTTTGCGTTTTCCTCAGGTGATGCATCACTTCCGTCTACAATTGTTTTTCTAAGGCCATTGGCACACAAATGGATCTTGGCATCCATGACCCATGACAGATAGCTATCCCCAGAAATGTCCAAGGCATCAAATTCTAGTTTTGCCAAGTTTTCCATCTTCAAAGAAAATGAGATGCATTAGAATTTGCAATAATCTTCAGGCTTAATATATTTTTAAACTTCAGGCCAAAAATATCTTGCATATTTTACCTGAAACTTCAAGCTCGGGATCTGGGACATTAAGCCATTTATTAATAGGAATCTCAAGCCCTATAATTGTTTGAGGAACTTCAAGCCCTCATTATTCATGTATATTAATTAATGATAAAATTAAAGTGCTCTAATAAAATTTGCTGGTATGGACGATAAACTCGCATCATATTTTTTTTTTTTTTTTTTTTTTTTTTGAGAGAGAATCAATTTGTATTCAATTAGAAGGAGCTTACATAGAACAGGGCATGTCATGAGTGGCCTCGTTAAAACCTTCCCGGGGAAAACCCAAAAGCATAAAACCCCGGGGTAGGAAAGAGTACCACGCACGCCAATAAAACAACAACTTAGAACTCAACTGGAATCGTAGATAAGCGTATCAGAGAGCCAAACAGGGGGAATCCCACCATTCGACCTCAGCATCAGATACATGGGATGATAGCACATAGTGAGCTAGGCGGTCAGCCACACCATTAACTTCACGAAAACCATGCACAACAGAAACACGTCCTGCAGCATGCAAAAGCTCTTGAAAATCTTCAATCAAGCAGCCAAGGGGAGAGAGATCCACTCCACGACTAAGAACAGTATTGATCATCCCCTGTGCATCACTCTCAAGACAGATGCAAATATCTGGCCACTTTGCCGTAAACCGCAGACCCTCCCGCAACGCCAGCAGCTCAGCATGCAAAGGACTCGACACCCCATGAAACCGACCCATCTTGCATCCCAAAAAACTGCCATTGTGATCACGAGCCACCAGGCCAAAGCCACTCAAACCTCCAGCCGCTCGAAAAGCCCCATCCATGTTTATCTTAATGGTACCCATCGGAGGGCGTTGCCAATGGACTTTCGCTCGCAGCACACCAGGTCGGGGCAGACCATTATTGGCCTGAAAATCATGCAATGTACACATAGCACAGTTGAGCGATTCCTCCGGACTTCGCCCTTGCCCATTCCAAACCCGCAAGTTGCGCGTATGCCACACAGACCAGAGACCCATCATGATCTGTTCAGGCTGGGAACTAGACCTGTCAGCCGCCAAGACTTGGAACCACTCCTTGATGTCACCCGTCACAGAAGCATGACCAGAAATAGGAAAGGGAAAGAGGGGCCAAAAACGTTGGGCTGTAGAGCACCAAACCAGAGCATGCCCAACCGTTTCCAACTCACCACAGAACACACAACCCCCAGAAGCCGCATGAACACGTCGTTGCGCCAGATTTTGCTGCGTGGGAAAAATATTCATCAGGGCTCTCCAGACTAGCATCCGAACCTTGGGGGGCACTCTCATCTGCCAGATTCTTTTCCAAACCCGGGTGTGCACCCCCTGGAACGATTCACCACTGGACGAACCCGCAACCTCATGCACATTCACGATTCGACGAGCCACTTCGTATGATAAAGTAAATTCATAAAGTAAATTGCTTGTTGTATGGACGTTAATTCCGCACCATACTTTAAATAAAAGTAAATGTGCAATAAAGTACATGTGCTGATATGGGCACTAATTCTACTCCATACTTTTAAATAAAAAGTAAATATAGTTATGTGGACGATAAACCCACGCCACACTTTTAAGTAAAAAAAAATAAAAAAAAAAAAAAAAATATATATTAAATATAAATTTGTTTGGATGGATGGAAACCCGCACCATACTTTAAATAAAAGTAAACGTGTGATAAAGTAAATTTATAAAGTAAATTGCTTGCTGTATGGACGTTAATTATGCCGCATCATACTTTAAATAAAAGTAAATGTGCGATAAAGAAAATGTGCTGGTATGGGCACTAATTCTACTCCATACTTTTAAATAAAAAGTAAAGGCAGTTGTGTGGACGATAAACCCGCGCCACACTTTTAAATAAATACTGTTGTATGAGTAATAAATACTGCTACATGAGTAATAAAAATACACCATGCAGTAAATAAAGTAAATGCTAAAGACAGTTGTGTAGACGATAAACCCGCGCCACACTTTTAAATAAATATTGCTGTATGGGTAATAAACATACACCATATGATAAATAAAGTAAATGCGGGGATAAAGCCACCACCTAATATATATGAAATATATAACATATTATATATTGTGGGCAATATAACTGCGCCACTATTCAAGATATAATAAGATGGGTTTTAAGATCACACCATCATTTTTATTACGATAATATGTGTTACAACGCGATGGGCAATGAAAATTACACAACCATAAAATAACAAGATGGGGTATAAAACCGCACCATTCCAAATTATAGTATGAAAAAATAAATTAAACAAATATGGATGAAGCAACGTAAAAATTTTGAGAATACAAAAAAGAAAGTTTGCATGTCGTCGTAGTAGTAAAGTGAGAGGAGATATACGACAGAGAGGAGACAGAGAAATAACCACATAGTGTTGAGTTGGGAAAATTTAGAAGTAAAGGGGAGAGATTATCGTGTTGATAACGTGTTATAAAAATAAAATAATCAGAGTATGAAAAATACCACTAAATATTTGGAGTATAATTATATTTGCTCATCTAGTGTTTATACTGACAGAATTCCCTTAGATAGAACTCACTAACACTCAGATTTCACACTCTCTCTTCTTTCCTCTCACTCTTTCTTTCTTCTCTTCCTTTCTTTCCTCTCTTCTCTGTTGGTGTGTTTTGCTAAGCAATGGGAAGCCTATTTATAGGCAAATTGGATGGCATCCCGTGGACTTCATTATCCAACATCATCATTAAGCTTTTTGAATATTATTATTTTATTATTTTCTTTATGTGGACTCCACCACATTCTTTACAACAAAAGTGATGTCTCCATCTTCCTTTTCCTCTTCTTAGCATCACTCTTATTCTAGCAAAATTAATTGGCATATTTTTTAAGAAATTTTTTTTAAAAAGAAAAAATGCTAGAAGATAAAGTCTTTTGTTTTAAAAAGTGGTGGAACTTCGACATATGCAGCATCTTAATCGTTCCGCATCAGATCGGAGTCTTTGAGTATCATTTCCAAGGCATTTTGCATGCATGACTTGAACTTCTGTGGATCTATGAGACCTGTTTCCATTTTGAAGGCTAGCCTCACCTTTCCCATGTAACTAACAATGGTTATCTGAAAGCCCTGCAAATCCACAAGCCAGTCATGTTACATTAGTTGACAAATTCCATATGGAAAAACCTCTCGCCTGCGCGAAAGGGCGTCTAGAACATTTCCTTAAGTTTTACTAGGATTGTATTTCAGACAGAACCATAAGTTTTTCGACACTAAAGTTGTCTGCAGCTAGAATATTTCCTTACAATTTTTTTAACCGCTTATTTCTAAGAAGAAATAAATATATGGTCAATGTTTGTATTTTGAAAAATTATCTAGAGTTAGATTGATTTAATGATTCATAACAATGTGTGACATACCTGAGGTATACCACCCATCAAAAAGTATAAACCTTTAATTGGATGATTAGCCAGAGACATTTTTTCCACAGGTCCAATCACATTTGAAATTACCATGCTCGAGTTCTTCACTGTATGATGAATGTATCTGCTGGATGCCTGAGATATGTTAACATAAAATTAAAAATACATATTTAAATTTGAGCTTCCAATTTTTTTCTTAAGTGGGACAAGCTAGCATTGCCAACATCTTGACGTGCAGACCAGTGGTCTAGCATATAGTCTCCTCTACAGTACTAACCTCATGGCTTCCAAATTTGTCCAGAATCTCCAACAGCCTGCTCGAGAAATAAGCAGCTAAAGAGCTTCTCTTTTTCTTTATTATTTTTTGTGTGTTCCAGATAAAGTCCAGAGCATTTGAGAGTTGAGTTAACTTGGGTACGGATATATGCACCCAAGTGAAACGATTTCCCCATGGCGTCTTGCTGTTGGGTTTCATCATCTCCTCAATCGGCACATAATCCCCTATGAACCTTGTGTTGATCAACATAATTGATGTACAATCTGCTTTGCTTGAACTTTGGTTAATCTCTTGCATGTACAGCCGAGTTCCAAAGAAGATCATCCCGGTGAGAACATCATTTACAGTCTGTAATAGTAAGTGAAAAACTAAATTAAATGTACAATGAATAAATAAGTAGATCTAGATCCATCCATATTAAACAAGCCCTCAATCCCATAATCGAAAATAGTTCTTCTGTTCATATTGGTGGGGTATGAGATGTTGGATAAATAGTATACTTAAAGAATTCTCAGGAGTAAATTATGAAATACCAAATTTCCTCAAAAACAAGAAAATAGAGCAAAATTCACATGCATATATTGGAGGGGCCATAAGAGTGAAATAGTGTTTTCTCTAATATATTCGTACCGTAACATAAATATATTATATTATAATTTATATGGGAAAATTTTTGGGGGAACAAGGCCATGTCAGGCCCAAACATGGCTCCATCCTTGCTTGTAGCTAAAGTGGTTAAGAGCAGTTATTCTTGCACCCGAAGTCCTGTATTCGAATTCCCCTCCCCTAATTAATATCGCTTGTGTCAAAAGTAAAAAATAAAAACCTTGAGGAAATGAAGTTTAAGAGAGAATAAAATTGCATATGACATTGCTCAGACGAAATCCTAGTATAAATCTTACCATTCCAAGCTTGTTCTTGATTGATTTGATTTGATCCAGAGAGAATGTCATAGTTGATACAGTACTTGGCCGAAACTCAATTGCATCATTACCAGACTTGATTGGTGTTAGATCATCTTCCTTCATGATCTTTAAACTGGCCGACCAAAAGTCTGAAATGGTGTTGCAGACAGCTGAGAAAGTTTTAGTCACAAAATTTTCTCTCTTTGATTCGGATCGCTGCCGTGAAGGAAAATTTAAGGGAAGAGAAGGGTCATCAGCCCTTTGTAGAGAGGAAATAAGGGCACCCATGAGAGAGTAGCCATCTCCTAGGGCATGGTGAAACTTGAAGATTATATTCCCAGCTGCATTGCTGGTTGGGTAGTTGATAATATGAACTTCCCACAGCGGTTTGCCTTGTGGAAATCTTTCTGTTGATAGCTTTGACAAATAGTCATCAATATACTTGTCATATGATTTGGGGGACAAGTTGGAAGGGAAAGTAGGGATGTGCAAGTGGTCTTCAAGCTTCACTTCGACCCTTTTCCACTCTTTCTTTCCATTATTTTCAACCTGTTTCCAAATTAACAATTGCTCAAGTTTTCAACTGTCTATTATAGAACTTCGAATTCACATGGTATTAAATATAGTATCTTTGTCATGATGACGTGAGTGTCAGAAGTACGTATTAAATATAGTAATGATGCCGGGAGACTCCCTATATCAAGAAGATGATGCCGGGAAAAATAAGGCATAACGAGCAGCCCTATGTGGTAATTGTACAAAAATATTATGATAAATTTGTGTCTTCAATCAATTTTTTGTTTTATATTTAACAAATAAGGTAGATATTATATCGCAATAAAGAGATGAAGGAGAACACACCATGATAGAGGAGAAACGCGGGCTGATGGGGAGGAAGACGTTCTTAAGCAAAAACATTGTTTGATACCCCAGATCGATTGGAATCTCAAATTCCAAAACAGCAAGAACCGAAAGAGATAATGCATCGCTACTGAAGTACTGACCATTTGGGCTCACTGGCTCCAGTCCTTCCAACTCCTCCAACTCCATCTTCTTGGTTTAATTATTTGTACTCCAAATCTTCATAGCACATCGATTATGTATTTATAGGAGAGTGACCAGCCAAAAGAAGGGAAAGATACTTGTTTTTCATTGGTCCTTCAAAGGAACTCATGTGGCTAAACATGAAATCAACAAATGTCCGCTTCATTTTTACCTATTATTTTTTTTTCCAAGATATAGTCTAAATTCTCTAAATTAATCTAATCTCCGAGAAGGAGGACTCGAACTTGGGTGCAAGTGGACGGACTCACTGCCCTAGCCAACTGACATAACCCACATTTACCATTTTTACATTTTTCTTTAAATAAGTGTATGTTGTAAAAATGGAAAAAATTCCCTAGCGATATTCTTGGTAACATTGTTGTCCTAGGTTTGAGGGTTAAGCTTTCCGCAGCTTAGTTTTTAGAATTTGTATTGAAAAGGTAATTACATAGAAATCTCAAAAAATTTTAGACAA